>OZ023294.1:14753113-17253113 GCA_964007245.1 Hypomecis atomaria | reverse complement strand
TCCCATACAACAAACCTGTTTTTAGACGTTTTTCGCTCTATATTTATAATGGTAAGAGGTAAATGCTTGAAATTTTCTCAGAATATTTAGTTTTATATTAACTTCAATAATAAATAATACAATTAAAATAAAATAAATATTTAAGGGGGCTCTCATACAGTACGGAACCCTCCGTGCGCGAGTCTGACTCGTGCTTGGCCGATTATTTTATATGGAACAGCAGATTTTTAGTGATATATCCTTACTAATATTATAAATCCGAAAAGTTTGTTGGTTTGTTGGTTTGTTACTCTTTCACGCACCAACGGAGCAACGGATTGACTTGATTTTTGGCATGGACATAGTTTAAAAGGCGGAAGGAGCTTTAAGATACTTTTTATCCCGAAAAATTGCATAGTTCCTGTAGGACAGGACAAAAACCATCGAAAGCGAAACTGTCGCCACTATCACAAAGACGCTAAGTGATTAATTCCTCTATGACGCTAATATGGACTAACGAAACGTCACAGCCAAACGTAGTTAGATGACAGGTGACATTGTCTGCAGACTTTTATAAATCACAAGTAGCATGGCAAGGGGACAAATTGTTTTTCCATCATTATATCCCCTTGAAGAGGAAATAAAGTATGGATTGAAAATGACAACTGACATTAAAATTGGATAAAATGTTATTTTCCCTCTGCATGCTACATGTTACTATGACGTTTAATACCAGGCCGTCATTTTGTCTGACATTAAAAATATTTTTAAATCTTCGATCATTAGAGGTTTAACATGTTTCTTTATTCTATCTTTATGGTACAGAATCATCATACTTTAATATTATCAATCCGAAAAGTTTGTTGGTTTGTTCCTCTTTGACGCAGCAACGGAGCAAAAGATCGACCTGATTTTTGGTAAGTATGGATACCTATGGTTTAAAAGACAGAAAGTGATAATAGGAAATTTTTTATCTCGAGAAAATTCGTGATTCCCATGGGATAGGACAATAACTGTTTCTCAGCAATGGAGCAACGGATTGACTTGATATTTGGGGTGGGCATAGTTTGGAAGACGGAAAGTGACATAGGATACTTTCCATCCCGAAAAAATTGTGGTTCCCGTAGGACTTAACAATAAATTTTTCTCAGCAACGGAGCAACTTGCCTTGGCTTATTGCATGAATATAGTTTGAAAGACGAAAAGTGACAAAGGCTACTTTTTATCTCAAAAACTTTAACAGTTCCCGTAGGATAGGATAGAAACTAAGCGCCAGAAATAATCTGTCATGGCAAGTTTGGGACGTTCCTACATTTTTCGCACTCCTTCGCGGCACTCAGCACACAGCGCACACAGCGCTAGCCCAGACTCGGGCTCCATAACGGAGCTCGCGCTCTCGCCATAATGACAGAGTGTTTCGGAGCACAAGACACATCGTCATCCACCACTCGGGACTAACCAGTACCGAACGTCAGACAGCATTCCAACGCCCTGGTCCCAGTGCAGCGGGTCAGTCATAGTAGCCCAGCGCCTGCCTCTTCAACTGCAGAGGGCAGTGAGAACAGCCATCGCGATACCGACACCTCTCTTCCCCTGCAGCCCCACTGCGTCTGCCAACACGTTGACGGCCTAGCGGAAGGTAGGGTAGGTGGCAGCACCCACACCACCAGTTCCATTTATCCCACCGCGGCCCCTAATCTTCGGCTGTCATATCAGAGTCCAGGAAGCAGCCTTGCTTTATGAAACTAAGAAAGGTTATTCCCAGCAAGTAACTGGAGATAGAGAGACAGAAAAGAAGCCACACCCAGCGCAGCAGGAGGAGCTGGAGTTTATATGCCTGGCAGACGGAGCAGCACTAGAGCAAAATCTTAACCGAGAAATTAACATATTTACAGACGGCAGCAAAATTAAAGGGAAAGTTGGGGCGGCATTATCCATTTGGGATGATGCCGCTGAGATCAGTACCCGCAAGCTAAAATTGGCCGATTGGTGCTCCGTGCACCAGGCCGAGTTATTGGCACTTCTTGAGGCTACCGAAAAAGCAAAAATATTTTGTGACTCCAGGTCTACACTGGAAACGGTAGTTGGCGTATCTTCCCTCCATCCCTTAGCAGTAAATTCAAAGCTAACATAAAGTTACTACACGCACAAAATAAAATAGTGAAACTTTATTGGATTAAAGCGCACGCGGGGATGGAGGGAAATGAGAGAGCGGACCAGCTAGCAAAGGAAGCAGCACTGCACTCGAAGTGCAGACCTATTTACGATAACTGCCCCGTTTCATTCGTCAAGCGAGAAATCCGAAAGGACTCTCTTACGAGTGGAACTGGCGGTATCAGGATGGACACACAGCGGCGGTAACCAAAACATATTTTCCAGATGCAAGGGCGGCATACAAGATCGTAAGAGAAATAGCACCATTGGGAATCATAACTCAAGTGCTGACGGGGCATGGTGGGTTTTCCCAATACTTACATCGATTTAAGTTGAGGGAAAGCCCATCGTGCATCTGTGAACCCACAAAAGAGGAGACTCCACTGCACATAATCTTGGAATGCCCAGTTTATGGAAAGCAGAGATTTGATTTAGAACAAAAAATTGGAATTAATCTAACACGTAAAAACCTTAAAAACAATTTTATCGAATTTTTGCACAAATATTTGAAAAAAAACAATAATTAGGAACAAGTAGGTATAAACTTTGCTGTACCATTGTAATGTTTATTATAACTGCAAACAGCCAAAAACATTGAAATATAGGTATGGTTTTTATTCATTTGTAATTCAGACCCCTGATCATGTCAGGGATATTTCGCGATATAATAAAAAAAATCCTAGGATGCCCGCAGCCCGCCTAAGTTGCGACACTCCTCATAAGGCATGCAACCTACTGGCCATCCTCTTAGAGGTTTCGCAGCCGACATAAACATAAGCCAAAATCAAAATATTACGCGGGCGAAGCCGCGGGTAAAAGCTAGTTTATTTATAAATCTTGATAACTGGTGGTTAAAAAAACCCTCTTAAATAGACGCCATTTAGTCCAAACGATGCAGTACACACCTTCTACAGATCCAAATATAAGTAAACTAGCGACCCGCCCGGCTATACAGGTGTATTATATGTATATAAAACCTTCCTCTTGAATCACTTTATCTATTAAAAAAACCGCATCAAAATACGTTGCGCAGTTTTAAAGATATAAGCATACATAGGGACAGACAGACAGCGGGAAGCGACTTTGTTTTATACTATGTAGTGATAGGTAGGGATATCTAGAACGCTTCGAATTTATTCAAGGTCATTCTGGTACTTTGAGATCTTCTCGTGCCTTGAAACTCAAAGTCCACTCTTCTTCCCATACCAATCTTTCCTATATGAAATCTTTCTCTGTACAATCTGTCCTGCTTTGGAATGAGCTGCCTGTAGCTATCAGGCAGGCTAAGTCTCTCTATATTTTCAATAACCTAGTTTTCAAACACTTTCTTTCACTATGTTAAATAACAACTATACGTGATATTAAATTTATTGTATGTAAATATTATTATACTTATTATATATGTATATAATTGTTTATGTATGTATATTTATATCATTGAAGTTGTAGTATATTATTATGTGTAATTATTGTATTTAGTTTGTGATAATAATTATTATTTTTCCACATTTATTTATTATACACCACCAACCACATTTTTGTACTGTAATTTCTGTCCATCCAAAGGTTGCCTGGAAGAAATCGCTCAAGGCGATAAGGCCGCCCTTGTACCAACTAATTTTAAGAATGTTATGTACTTTGTTATTTAAGCTGTTTTTTTGGTGTACAATAAAGTTATATTGTATTGTATTGTATCTAGCATTCTAAGCAAGGAATCCTAGGTAAGCGTGCTACTAGTCTGCACTATGAGGATTAACCTTGATAAACTTTTAAGATGAAATCTTGCGTGAAATCGCTAAGTAAAGAAGCGTTCTAAAGTGGACTGGCTTAGGATGAACTTGTTTATTTTTTAAAGGGAGACTTAGACTAGGTACTTGATTAGTATCAAGTAACATTTTTGTTTTTCTAATACAAATCGTACGAAAATATTTTTCAAATAAATGAAACGGCATCTTGGATACGTATTGATTTATAAATTTAGTTATTTATCTACTGTAAGTATATCTACTGTACAACGCAAGTAAATTACCTACAAGTGAACTAAATAAAAAATAATAAACAAGCAATAAATCAGAATAGTAGAGTCAACATGATTATATGATTATCTCAATCGTATAGCTGGTTGTAAGAAAATTATGTAACTAGTTGAATAATAACTAGTAGAAATAACGTTAAAGTGATTTAAATAATTATGAGTATCATGTAACATACGTGTTTTTATACCTTGCAGTGGTAATTTTCCTTCAAAAAGATGTAGCGTTTCTTCAACAAGTTTCGGGACCATGTGATGTGTTGACCCTTCAACATGTTTTTTAGTTATTTTCCTACCCGCAAGCCAATTTTCAGCTATTAAAAGTAGATGCAAAATACTCATAAATTTAAAAAAAAAATCAATCTGGTTTCCCCACCAAACGCGAAGCATCCCAACTGACTGAATCATCATAACTACCTAATACCAAAAAAACAGCTTTTAGAAAGTAGTTGCATTTTTTGCGCTTATCTCTCGTGCTATTATCCCTGAGCCGCCGACCCATCCGATCCTATACGAAATAAAAAAAACCTAACGTCGGTTGTTAAAAAATATGATAATTCTCTGCTGATCTAGGCTTGTGGTAATTTCTACGCCTTGTGACCAAAAGCAATAACTTGAATACCTATCGTTCAGACGTGATTCGTTGAAATTTCATTACACATTCTGTATTTTATGGAATTTTCCTATATTTGAGTGAAAAATATCTTCTTTATTGGATTGCAACATCTGATATTGAGATTTCACTTCAAGGAATAAACCGATTATATTATAGCTCAGACCAAATAAAAAAATCACGACAGAACGTCGACGTGAACAGACAAGTGAGGACAATTTTTTATACATGTGGTGAGTGCGTCAGTGTTGCGCCGCCATGGTTTGACTGACGAGACAAGGCGTAGTTTCGATGTGCGTGTATGTGTATGTACGCGGTGGAGTGTAGTTTTGCCGGCCTTAATTGTTTGTTCACAACATTCTGTCCTGATTTTTTTATTTGGTCTGAGATATATTTTAGTCAAGTAAGTAAAGGCAGAGACGAAGTTTCAAAGGTTTTTTAAATTAATTAATATTTGTGACAAGTATATAGTTAAGTGTCACTAAGGAAACGGATTAACATTTAACAAATATTGTAAAATAATTATTGCCATGTTCTTTCATCACTGAAATTGCGAAAAACAGTTTATCGATTCTTGAATGTTTGGAACAGCGGATTTATATTCATGATTTCAGGGCTATAATGCTACGCCGAATCTTACAAGTTGGCGCATGTGAACTTAGCTACAAGCTGCGCAATATCCAATCCTGACTGAAGCTCACACAAAGTTGCGCGTTGATTGGATACATTCATAACGATGCCGAACGTCTAGATGATGATATCCTTGAATATGTCGGACGTCTAGAGAAATCTTAGCACGGTAATGATATCTAATCATAGTCAAGGATATCATTGTTCTTATACGAACTTCTTATAGACGTAATTATGCTCGTAGCAAGTCGTAGTGCAGTCGTAGCATTTCGTAGCGTATCGTTTTGTAATGTTATGTAGGCGTAGCACTGTTAAAAGTTGCTACAATTTTATTAAACAGGTATAGTTTTTTAGGGTTTAAAGGGAAGAAACGGGACCCTATTATTTAAACTCCGCTGTCCGTCTGTCTGTCACCAGGCTGTATCTCATGAACGGTGATAGCAGAAAGCTGAAAGTTTCACAGATGATATATTTCTGTTGCTGCTATAACAAAAAATACTAAAAAGAGAAACAAAATATTTTTAAGTGGGGCTCCCATACTGTACACAACCCTTCGTGCGCGAGTCTGACTCGCACTTGGCCTATTATTCTTAAAAGATAGCTCAGAATAAAACTTGCTCTACTTAGACGAAGAGATTCGCATAACACAGCTATATTTCTCCGAACCGTAGCTACAACGTAACAATTTCTGATTTAGCTATCACAGTATTAATTTCTGAAGTCCCCATTTCCGCCAAAAAGTGAAGTAAAAAAGCGTGGCCTATCATCTCTAATCTCCAGTTCTTGACATTATCTGAACTGGAAGCCCTCACGTAACGGACAGTCAATTAATGTTTATAGATAAACCAACACTTACACAGTTATTTTATTATCATTATGCTACTAATGGAAACGTGACGCTACGGATAAGGGGCAGACTCCACTGAAACGGAATCGAGCGAGATGGGTGGAGAGGCGTATCGTAGTCCGAAAGTTCATTGTTAAAATGTAATATATATGTTTAGAGAGATACAAAATACAATCGACACTTAGCGGAGCATTTGTTTTGTTATTTCGTTCCATAGAAAAGTTTCCTGGAAGGAAATGCCACGTAAAAATATTCGCATTTTCTCAGCAATGCAGATTTACAGATAAAGTCAAGAAAATGTATATCTCAGCGTCCTATTTCACCAAAATCGTTAGATCGTTACCGAGATCCATTTTTGTTTTTGTAAAAATATGTTGTAGGTTGTTTTTGTAAAAATATGGCATTCCTACAATATATGGACCTCAACACTCAACACGTTCCTCACGTTACGTTCCCCAACACTCTTGCCAACTCCTCCCATCTCCGCTCCACCCCGCTTTGGTGAAGTCTAGACCTAAAAGGTCAAGTTGCGTTGACGCGTCGTCAGCGAAGTTTCGGAAGGTGGGCTTTAAAACTAGGCCGAGATACTTTAAACTTACTTTCATTAGCACTTGGGTTACTGAAACCTATTTTTGGTGATCTCTTTGCATCCCTCGGTTGACTAAAGGAGATCGCTTTTGAGCAATAAGGCATTCGTTTATTAAGTTTTTTACCGACTTACAAAAAGGAGGAGGTACTATGTTCGTCTGTAGGTTTGTATTTTTTTAGTGTATGTTATTCTGTCTTCTTCTTCTTCTTTCTTCTTCTTGTTTCTTTTTCTTCTTCTTCTCTTATATATAAAAAAGAACCGTGGTTGTTAGTCTCGCTAAAACTCGAGAACGGCTGGACCGATTGGGCTAATTTTGGTCTTGAAATATCCGTGGAAGCTAAGGGAAGGTTTAAACGGTGAGAAAATATAAAAATATAGTGAGTAAAATAATAAAGACATTCATTGAATTTTCCCATACAAAATGTTCCTGCATGTAAAAGTTGTCATTGACAGTTGACAGATGGTGAGATGAAGTTCACCGGGGCAGCTAGTCTGTAATATTTTCTCCAATGGTGAACCGTTTTAAAAAAAATTTGATTTCGGAAGATATACTCCCGAGGTGGTCCCATTTAAATTTTACGAAATCAGCTGAGCAGTTTTTGACAAATCAACATTAACATTAAAAATTAAGAATTAGGATTAGGATAGGATTCTTGCTCATATTTCTTATTATAAGTAGCACAGCAACAATCTGCCACTTTATTGCTGGAAGCGATCTCTTCCAGTCAAACACAGTACTGAAAGGATAACAAAAAATATGGTAGTAAATCTAAAAATAATCAAGTAAAGCCACAGGACATAGGTTGCATCTATCTGATAAAAGTATTTCACAGTTGATTCGTTTCTCGAAGTATGTAAATTACTACATTTACTTTGTGTAGGTGCGCTCGATCAGATTATGGTAACGTGTGAGCATTCAATATAAATGTTAACACGAGGGAAACTATGGTGAAGGTAGGTACGTAGAAAATAGTTCAAGCTTGTAGCTGAGGAGATTCCGTTGATAGGCACGCTGTTCGGATTTCTAATTATCACCACTTTCTTTGTCTTGGTCTTTCTCTGACAATAATATAGGTCAGAGTCGTTATAGTTATATGTCAGTCTACTTAGCAGCATTGAGCATTGGGGACAACTACGTTATGTGGACTTTACTACTAAAGCCCCCTCGGTGGCCATCCTTTGTTTTTAGGGTTCCGTACCCAAAGGAAAACACGGGACCAAGACTTCGATGTCCGTCTGTCTGTCATCGGGCTGTATCTCATGAACCATGATAGCTAGGCAGCTGAAATTTTTACAGATGATGTATATTTGTTGCCGCTATAACAACAATATACTAAAAATAAAATAATATAAATATTGAAGGGGGGTTCCCATACAACAAACGTGAATTTTTAGACGTTTTTTGCTCTATATTAATAATGGTAACAGATAGATGCTTGAAATTTTTACAGAATATTTAGTTTTATATTCACTTCAATAACAAATAATAAAATTAAAATAAAATAACTTTTTGAGGGGGGCTCCCATACAGTACGGAACCCTCCGTGCGCGAGTCCGACTCGTACTTGGCCGATTATTTAAAATACACCGGAATCTCCGTAAGATCGCAATGCTTTCTAGTAAAACTAGTACGAGTGATTTGACGTTCGAGCGTTCCAGGGATAATTATTTTACGCACAAAATTGAAAAACCGCCTTCCATCGTGTACAAAATTAGAATATTTCGCTCGAATTGTTTCCATTATTGTTGTTTTCAAAAACGGCTCAGCCGATTTCTTTAACATAAACGGAACCACCTCGGGAATATACCCTTTCGAACTAAAAAATATTTTTTCGATTCGATTCACAATTTGTACACAATTGTTTCACAATTTGTACAACATACACAAAAAATAAAAATTAAAAAATACATACAGACAAACATAGAACCTCCTCCTTTTTTGGAAGTCCGTTTAAAACTAAGGCCTAAGCGAGATCAGGCGAGATGGTGCTTAAATAACAAAAAAGCAGATAATTGCTTCCGTTCATAATAATGGGATTATAAGTTAAATTTATCCTTTCTTAGCGCACTCTTCACGCTTTGTGCTGTTTTATTCGAAATTAAAAACTCCGCCAGAGCGCTTTGCATATAATAATAGTCATCTGCGGATAGAAAAGTTATCCATTATGTCTGTTCAAAGGCTTCCTTTGTTTCAAGAAGACCAGTTCTTGGAAAAAATAATGGTACTCACCGGTAATATAATAACTATGTAGTCATTATTACAACTAGATACTTGATACAACAACAACAAGAAAAGCAAAAAATACAATTTAAGAGTTAACATATTATGCCTATGACACTTATATGCTACCTAGAATTTAGAAAAGTGTCTACCCTTATAATTTCAAAAATACAGTTTCTGCTTACCCTGAAACAGTGGAAGCATTGCCTTTCTATCTGGAACCTAACAATCTTGCACTGTACCAGCCTTTTTATTATAGTCCATTGCAGGACGTAGGCCTACCCACGAAGGGTGATTGGGCCATATATACCACGCTGGCCCAGTGCGGGTTGGTGGATTCACACACGCATTCGAATTTCTTCTACGAACATATGCAGGTTGCCTCACGATGTTTTCCTTCACTGAAAAGCCAGTAGTGTGAAATTCCGTACATAAGTTCCAAAGAAACTCATTGGTACGGGACCGGGATTGAACCCACGACCTCAAGAATGAAGAGCGTTACAACCACTAGAACACCAGGACTTTTTTACAATCTTGCACACCACTGTAGACATAAGTCGTTGTTACGATACATAGTATTACATCATATTATGATGTACCTAATTTGTTCATGAAATGCACTAAGCCTTAATGTAGTATTGCAGCTAAATCTATTGAGCTCAACAAATTGTCCGCCTTTCCACAAAATATTAAAACTATTTAAACACTGTTTAACTGACCAATTTGTATTGTTAAACATTGTCCAAAGCGTACGTAAAACTTTTTTAATTAGACGGAGTGTAATGGAGTCACCCTTGTGGGTGAGTGCTAAACAGAAATGCTCCGAGCCCTGCATTGCAACTAAACACTACATTTCACTACGCACCAAATGAGCGAGCTAGCCGAAATCGGGCCCAATCTTAAAACAAGCAGTAATTAACACAGATGGCGTGGCCACAATAATCCCTGTTGTTTAATTATAAAGTTCTTTATCGGCCGTTTGTCTTCGTCCCTTTGTGGCGAGCGGGCCGTTCCGGCTTCGCTAGTGCCACTTTTAGGGCGGTGGCACACATCGTTTTAGGGCAACAAGAGATTTAGTATAGGGACTATCAGAGGTGTATTATTATGTAAAATTAGTTCGTGCAAAAGTCTGTGCGTGGCGAAAGCTGCTCTCAGAAAAATACTCAGAATTCAAGAGAATATATAGGAAATAGAAATAGAAATAGAAATAGAAATAGAAATAAACTTTATTGCGTTGCTGTGTACATACAATAAGATGTTATAAGACATATAAAAGTTCCAACAGCCTGCCCATTTCGAGCGTACAATAATGCACTTATAAAAATAAAAGTTAATTGCCTAATGCATCAAATTATCTTAAGCAAAATGGCAAATAAGAGTAGGTATTATTAATTTATAAATTAGGTAAGCCAAAGGCAATTACTTTGTGATTTTCAAAGTATTCTTTGGTTGAGTAAAATACCTTTGAGATTAGCCAAGACTTCAGAGTCTTTTTAAAGCTATGGCCTTCTAATATTTTTATATGAAATGGTAAACAATTGTAAACTTTGATAGCCATGGCATAAGCGCTATTTGAAAACATGCTGTTGTTAAATTGAGGTATACAGATGTCGTATTTGTGTCTGGACCTTTTAACATCAGCGCGGTTCGACTTTATGTCACTGAAATACATTTGATTATTTTTAACAAAAACACATGTTTCGTAAATATATATACCGGTAAGGGTGAGGAAGTTATTAGTTTTAAAAACATCGCGGAGAGTATCGGTGCTATCTAGCTTAAATATAGTTCGTAAGCATCGTTTTTGCATGATAAACGTTGAGTTAGACTCGACTGAATTGCCCCAAAATATAACGCCATAAGTCAACTGAGGATAAACATAACCATAATAGGCATTAGTAGCGATTTGTTTAGATGAGATGCTGGTTAAAATACTAATAGCATAACAATACTGAGACAACCTATTGTTTACTTTGCTTACATGTGATTTCCAGTTCAGATGAGTGTCAATATTTACACCTAAGAAATTTGTATCCTGAACTGAGTTTATCGGTCTATTATTGTACGAGATGTTAAGTTTTATGAAGGGTTGTTTGTAGTTCCTAAATTGCAGTATTTTAGTCTTATCTACGTTTAAGTTTAAGTTTACATTGTCTAGCCAATCTCCTATATTTTTAATACTTAGTGTTATTAATTTCTGTTTCATATTCATGACAGCTCAAATTGTTTTTGGGAATAAAAATAGTAGCATCATCAGCAAACATTACACATAGATGATTAGTTGTTTGAGGCAAGTCATTAATATAGATAAGAAACAAAAGAGGGCCGATGATACTTCCTTGGGGGACACCTGTTACTAAATTTCTAGATTTGGAGACGACTTTTTGAACTGTTTTGGTGGATCTGTTATATACATCTAGGACTATGGATTGTTCTCTGTTATGTAAATACGATTCTATAAGTTTGAGGGCTAGACCTCGAATACCTACTTCTTCCAGTTTTTTCAGTAATATATGATGTTCAACACTGTCGAATGCTTTGGATAAGTCCAAAAACAGGGCAGCTCCTACCTCTTTTTTATTGACAGATTTGCCAACTTGTTTGAGCATTTTAAAAATAGCGAGAGTTGTATTTTTACCTTCTTGAAAGCCAAATTGGTTTTCGTTAATTATGTTAGCTTGGCAGAAGAACTTATAAAATCTCTTGTAAATTACTTTTTCAAGGATTTTAGAAAAGCAAGGAAGGAGTGCAATGGGTCTATAATTATTTGAATCTTCCTTAGGTCCTTTTTTATGTGTCGGTTTTATGAGAGCTGTCTTTAGTTTTTGTGGGAAGGTGCCTGATGATAATGAAATATTTATAATATGAACTAGGGGTTCCAATATAAAAACAATGCTTTGTTTTATTACTTGCATTGGAATTTCATCGCAGCCTGTAGATTTTTTGTTCTTAAAGCCATTTACAATATTTAGAATTTCGGAGTTATCCGTAGGTGCTAAGAAAATAGAGCTGCAGTTTTGATATTTAGATTTTTTTGTGTTCTGTGAGGTAGAGTTATTAGTGACATCAGTGGTAGAGTTATTAATTGTGCAATTATTTGTTTTAATTTTTGTGAATTGATTTAGTAATATATCTGCAATTTGCAAAGGGTCAGAAACGTCTTCACTGTTTATCTTTAAACGATTGATTGTTGTGCGGATGCTATTATTAGGCGCAGTGTGTTGTTTAATGAGCCCCCATGTTGCTTTATTCTTGTTGGCGCTTTTATTAATATATTTAATGTTAGCCAATTTTTTTGAATGATTTACCACCTTCTTAAAAGTCTTTGAATAAGTTTTATAGGTCTTCGTATTTTCATCATCACTATTTAGGTAAGTCTTGTTATACAGTTCTCTTTTTTTTTTTACTAGATAAGAGAATACCCTTTGTTTTCCAGTTAGGTTTTTTTTTGTGGAATATTCTTATTCTTTCTACGGGAATGCATAGGTTAAAAATTAAGGAGTAAAGTTCGATGAAGGTATCGTATGCAGAATTTGGGTCATTTTGTTCATAAACTTGACAAAAATTTACTTGTGCCAAGTACTTTAGAAATACATCCATATATTTGTCAATGTTTCTTTTTTCAATGTACCAGTAGTTTTCATTATAGCTTAAGGTAGTTTTAACTTTCATTTTCAAAGCAGTGTGATCAGAAATACCAACATTTAAAATTTCTGCTTCGTATTTTTTTGTGTTAGTTAGAATATTGTCCAGACACGTTTGGCTGTGAGAGGTATACCTTGTAGGATCAGTGAAACTTGGATGAAATTTGTAAGATTTTAAAGTGGTAATAAATTGTTCGGTCCTCTTATTATTATCTAATATGTTTACATTGAAATCACCAAGGATGTATACTTTTTAGTGTTATTCCGGCTTCTCATGAGTTTAATTTGTAATTTTTCAAGTGTATTGATAAAAAGATTAAAATTACTGTTTGGTGCTCTGTATAGTCCTATAATAATTGTGTTGAGTTCGGCTATAGCTATGCCGCAGCTTTCAAAATGACTTTCGATAGCCATTTCAGATATCCAATCTAATTTTGAATAGTTTATATTAGGGTTCACGTATATGCTAACGCCGCCATGTTTTTTATTTTTACGTGAATAGTGAACCGCTTTTTGGTAACCTTCAAGCTGAAGAATATCAGCCTGATCATCACGCAGGTGTGTTTCGGTAAAGCAACATACATCAAAATTGTGTTCATTATTTAGTAGTTCTAATTTACTTATTTTAGATTTGAGACTTCGAACGTTTAAGTGCATC
Source organism: Hypomecis atomaria (assembly GCA_964007245.1). Classification (NCBI taxonomy): domain Eukaryota; kingdom Metazoa; phylum Arthropoda; class Insecta; order Lepidoptera; family Geometridae; genus Hypomecis; species Hypomecis atomaria. The sequence continues at coordinate 17,239,746 of OZ023294.1, read as the reverse complement.
ATGCTAAAGAAGTTGTTTTTAGAGGTCGGTTGTGAGTTGTCTAAATTTTGATTAGATGTAGTTGTCGAGTCAGTTACGAAAAAGCTGTTTTTGACAATTATTTACATTTTTGAGCTTGTTAGTGTTTGATGTTTCCGAAACTTTGCTTTTATTAGATTTCTGGAAATAATAAGGTATTGTACCAGGCCTTATTAAAAAAGTCTTTTCGTTTTTGCTTATTTTTAAAATATTTTTGCCAAGGAAAATGTTTTTATAGTCTTCTGTGTCTATTATATCATTGACGAGTTTACAGAATGTTTTTTGATGTCGCGGTAATTTGTGCTTTCGTTTTTTGTGATTATGCATGGGAAAAACATGTAAGTAATGACATTTATCAAAGTTTTCGGAAATTGTCTTAAGGTTTAAGTTAAGTTTATCCTCGTTTAAATATGGGTTCAGAAGGACATTTGTAAGGATCACGTTAACTTTACAATAACGTTTTAGAAAGGCGGATATTTCAATAAGGAATTTAGTTGGGTTGGGGTCATTCAATCCTAGAGATAATATTATCCAGTCGTCTTCACCAAGATTCTTGTCTTTTAGATTAACATTTTTGAAGATATATTCAGCAGGAGCATCTGGATAGCTGTAAGTGACAATTTTGTAGTCTTTTGTATTAATCTTTTTCTCTCGTAGCTGGGCAAGCAAGTAAGATGTTCTCGAACAACTTTGGTCTCCAACAATTATAATTTTGGGTTGTTCTCTCTTGTTTACTGAAATCTGGCTATTTTTTGCTTCTTTTAGATGTAGTTTGACCTTGCTTTCAGTTTCTTTCGAAGTATCCAATTTTGAATCCATGACTTTCTTAGTTAGGTTTAATCTGTTCATTGGTACCTTATTTCCCGTTGGCATAGTTCTTGACACTGTGGTTTCCTTGCATTTATTATATTCTGGAGTATTTATAATGCTGGCGGTTTCAATAAAATTTTTATGTTGTTTTGGTTTTCCCTTACAGTTTGTTTCGATTCCAGTAGGTATAGGTGTAGAGGTTTCTCTTAGTTCATAAAAAGTATTATTGCGCAAATGAGAATCATCACGGTGAAGAGATTTCTCAATGTTGTTTTCTTTAACTGCATGAATTTCTTGTTTTAGTTTCATATTCTCTTGGGTGAGGATGTTTATTTGTTCCGTTGCTTTTGCTAGTAGTTCAGTTATTTCTTTCATTTCACGCTGAAGCAATTCGTTACTAGATTTCTCACTAATTGGTTGAGTCGTGTCGGTGTAACATAATGTTTTATTTTGTAGAAAGCTGCTATCGTCCATAGAGTCGATTGATAAGGACAAGACTTCTGGTTTATTTCTGGGTTTTCTTACAGTTACGTTTGCTTCATCGTGGAGATAATGGATGCCTACGGGAGTGTCGGAATTATCTTTTTTTGAACTATGGGTAAGTTTTGCTCCATATTTATTTAGAGTATGGTTGGCGTCATTTTGACGATAATGAATTCCAACAGGGGTATCTGTGTTGTCTTTTCGTGATTTTTTGGTGAGGCATGGCACGCATTTCCAGGCTAGCTTATGCTCATTTGTCATCCTGAGAAATCGGACTTCCGAAACATTACCACAAACCAAATCGTAAATGACTTCACATAGCGCACATTTTAGGTATTCTCTATTTCTTATTTTGGTTAAGCAGCGACCACAGTTAACGGTCGGTTTAGGTGTTCTCACCATGATTGTAATACAAGTTAAGATCCAGGGAAATATTCAAAGTCCAAAAACTGGCCAAAGTACAATAGCGTCCACTGAGTACCGTTTGTACTGAAGAAAAAATTCACAACTGTTAGTCACGAGAAAAAGGTCTCAAGCGCCGTGCGTTTCCGTGGCGCTTTCGCGTTCATAGAGAATAAGGGCCCTGAGGAGGTGAGATTTGTCGCTCGCAGGTCAATAAACACTCGATAATTTTAACAAAATTCTACAGTTATTATTAGAAAAGTCTGTGAATACCATTTAACTGATGGTATCACAATGTTCACCTACTTTTATTAGTTCAAGTTGGCTCTAGTGTGAGCAAAAGTACTTACAGCGCGAAATTCGAACATAAATGTTTGTTTGGTACGAACATTTGAATGTTGTCACCGGTCATTTTTGAAAAAAGATGATTATTTCACTATTGCTTGAATGTTTAGTTTGGATAACACTCACGGATATTAATTCGCACTTGTTTTACGTATTTGTTCATGTTGTAATGTAAGAGAATTTATTAAACTATTTTTATTTATTTTTTAAAGTTTTAAGAATAAAAACAACTAGTATACGTGGCAGCGCCACCTGGCGAGATGACCGAGGGACCTACATATTCTATTATATGAGGGGTCCAAAAGCAAACATGACACTGTCCATGCTTCCTAAATTTGTCAAAACACCGAAAATGTGATCAAATGCTCGATTTCTCATATATTTTCAGTGTTATAATTATTTGTCACATGTTTTAATTTTTAACTTTTATGTAACACATCTAGGTGTAATTATTATTACAAAAATGTTTAAATTTTTACCATTATTAATAAGGACAGTAGCGTTTTTGTTTCTTACTCAGGGACAAAGACACATTTGAATCTAAAACACTGGACAGTGTCATAAACGCTTAGGAAAACAACGGCACGGCCATATTGCCGGTGTAAGAATGGAGCCCATTGATTGGCCAAATAGGACAGTGACAGCTTTGAATCTAATGTTACATAGGACAGTGTCGATTTTGAATCTTATTTCGATAGAAATACGTGTTTTTCTATGGGACAGTGCCTACATTGAAACTAAACCGAAGTAACGACAATATTAGTGTTTAAAAAATCTACAAGATGGCATTAATAGTAAAATTTTGGCCCAATTGGACAGTGGCAGGTTTGCTTTTGGACCCCTCATATGCTCCATACATATAATAGAGGCTGTAAACATTAATTTATAGATAACTAGCTTTTACCCGCGGCTTCGCCCGCGTAATATTTTGATTTTGGCTTATGTTTATGTCGGCTGCGAAACCTCTAAGAGGATGGCCAGTAGGTTGCATGCCTTATGAGGAGTGTCGCAACTTAGGCGGGCTGCGGGCATCCGAGGATTTTTTTTATTATATCGCGAAATATCCCTGACATGATCAGGGGTCTGAATTACAAATGAATAAAAACTATACCTATATTTCAATGTTTTTGGCTGTTTGCAGTTATAATAAACATTACAATGGTACAGCAAAGTTTATACCTACTTGTTCCTAATTATTGCTTTTTTTCAAATATTTGTGCACAAATTCGATAAAATTGTTTTTAAGGTTTTTACGTGTAAGATTAATTCCAATTTTTTGTTCTAAATCAAATCTCTGCTTTCCATAAACTGGGCATTCCAAGATTATGTGCAGTGGACTCTCCTCTTTTGTGGGTTCACAGATGCACGATGGGCTTTCCCTCAACTTAAATCGATGTAAGTATTGGGAAAACCCACCATGCCCCGTCAGCACTTGAGTTATGATTCCCACTGGTGCTATTTCTCTTACGATCTTGTATGCCGCCCTTGCATCTGGAAAATATGTTTTGGTTACCGCCGCTGTGTGTCCATCCTGATACCGCCGGTTCCACTCGTAAGAGAGTCCTTTCGGATTTCTCGCTTGACGAATGAAACGGGGCAGTTATCGTAAATAGGTCTGCACTTCGAGTGCAGTGCTGCTTCCTTTGCTAGCTGGTCCGCTCTCTCATTTCCCTCCATCCCCGCGTGCGCTTTAATCCAATAAAGTTTCACTATTTTATTTTGTGCGTGTAGTAACTTTATGTTAGCTTTGAATTTACTGCTAAGGGATGGAGGGAAGATACGCCAACTACCGTTTCCAGTGTAGACCTGGAGTCACAAAATATTTTTGCTTTTTCGGTAGCCTCAAGAAGTGCCAATAACTCGGCCTGGTGCACGGAGCACCAATCGGCCAATTTTAGCTTGCGGGTACTGATCTCAGCGGCATCATCCCAAATGGATAATGCCGCCCCAACTTTCCCTTTAATTTTGCTGCCGTCTGTAAATATGTTAATTTCTCGGTTAAGATTTTGCTCTAGTGCTGCTCCGTCTGCCAGGCATATGAACTCCAGCTCCTCCTGCTGCGCTGGGTGTGGCTTCTTTTCTGTCTCTCTATCTCCAGTTACTTGCTGGGAATAACCTTTCTTAGTTTCATAAAGCAAGGCTGCTTCCTGGATATGACAGCCGAAGATTAGGGGCCGCGGTGGGATAAATGGAACTGGTGGTGTGGGTGCCGCCACCTACCCTACCTTCCGCTAGGCCGTCAACGTGTTGGCAGACGCAGTAGGGCTGCAGGGGAAGAGAGGTGTCGGTATCGCGATGGCTGTTCTCACTGCCCTCTGCAGTTGAAGAGGCAGGCGCTGGGCTACTATGACTGACCCGCTGCACTGGGACCAGGGCGTTGGAATGCTGTCTGACGTTCAGTACTGGTTAGTCCCGAGTGGTGGATGACGATGTGTCTTGTGCTCCGAAACACTCTGTCATTATGGCGAGAGCGCGAGCTCCGTTATGGAGCCCGAGTCTGGGCTAGCGCTGAGTGCGCTGTGTGCTGAGTGCCGCGAAGGAGTGCGAAAAATGTAGGAACGTCCCAAACTTGCCATGACAGATTATTTCTGGCGCTTAGTTTTTATCCTATCCTACGGGAACTGTTAAAGTTTTTGAGATAAAAAGTAGCCTTTGTCACTTTTCGTCTTTCAAACTATATTCATGCAATAAGCCAAGGCAAGTTGCTCCGTTGCTGAGAAAAATTTATTGTTAAGTCCTACGGGAACCACAATTTTTTCGGGATGGAAAGTATCCTATGTCACTTTCCGTCTTCCAAACTATGCCCACCCCAAATATCAAGTCAATCCGTTGCTCCATTGCTGAGAAACAGTTATTGTCCTATCCCATGGGAATCACGAATTTTCTCGAGATAAAAAATTTCCTATTATCACTTTCTGTCTTTTAAACCATAGGTATCCATACCAAAAATCAGGTCGATCTTTTGCTCCGTTGCTGCGTCAAAGAGGAACAAACCAACAAACTTTTCGGATTTATAATATTAGTAAGGATGATGATTCTGTACCATAAAGGTAGAATAAAGAAACATGTTAAACCTCTAATGATCGAAGATTTAAAAATATTTTTAATGTCAGACAAAATGACGGCCTGGTATTAAACGTCATAGTAACATGTAGCATGCAGAGGGAAAATAACATTTTATCCAATTTTAATGTCAGTTGTCATTTTCAATCCATACTTTATTTCCTCTTCAAGGGGATATAATGATGGAAAAACAATTTGTCCCCTTGCCATGCTACTTGTGATTTATAAAAGTCTGCAGACAATGTCACCTGTCATCTAATTACGTTTGGCTGTGACGTTTCGTTAGTCCATATTAGCGTCATAGAGGAATTAATCACTTAGCGTCTTTGTGATAGTGGCGACAGTTTCGCTTTCGATGGTTTTTGTCCTGTCCTACAGGAACTATGCGATTTTTCGGGATAAAAAGTATCCTAAAGCTCCTTCCGCCTTTTAAACTATGTCCATGCCAAAAATCAAGTCAATCCATTGCTCCGTTGGTGCGTGCAAGAGTAACAAACCAACAAACCAACAAACTTTTCGGATTTATAATATTAAGTAAGGATAACAATATTTAGTAATTATTTAATAGAACTTTTCACAATGACATTTTGAAATGTATTTTAATTTTCAATGATTGAATTTTGCTCACCTATCATGGTTGTTAGTGGATGGATATATGTTTATATAATTTTAAGATCTTTTGTATACCCACTATCATACAAATAAATACTTTGACTTTGACTACACTCCAAAGCAGCAAGAACACAACACAATTTGTATTCAGATAATAATATGATGTTAAGGGTGTTTCCCACTGGTCAGATTGATAGTCAGACTCGTCTAGCCAACGGAAATATTTTTCCCGATGTTCAGATTTATTTGAGAGCTACAAAAGACATAGACTGTTGTTGATTGTGTGTGTCTACACCTTTATGCCTGTTACATTTATTATATTCTCAATTATTATAATCAGCCATGCCCTATGTACCAAGGTCACACCTAATTGTATGTGCTTTTGCTGAAATAAATAAATATCTAAATAAAAAATTACATAATTGTGCAATAAATGCAATAATCGCAGGTCGAAACGTTATTGACTGAGAAACGGAGACCTCAAAGTTTGAGACAAGAAGCTGGTTGGCACATCACTAGCTGTAGGCTTAGTTACTACATACTTAAGTGAAACTTCTAATACATCTTCCAACAAGGTTGCGTTAAACTTTTAACGCTACCATGGAGGGGATAGGTATGAATAGAACAATATTGCTGTTGCGTCGAAGTTTCACTTCTTCCGCGCGGAGGGAATCCACTTGCATTTTTCTACTTTTTTTTGTTGTTTATAGGTTGTTATGTAGAAATTATTTGTAAATGTTCATCACGAAATAAACTTTGTTTCTATTATATGAATGATTTTATATTCGATAAATTACTGTTTATACACCAAAGCAAAATAATTCAAAAACTCTACAACCAATATTTATATGACTTCAAAAGCAACTGCTTCATAAATTTTCCTTTGGAGTTAGGTACCTACAATACTTAAACTACTTCGGATGTGGGCCGTTTTTCGAAGCTGTCAATGAATGTAGTATCCTAGATAGTCCAGCATGCGACCACGAAAATAACTCTTTTCGACGTGTGCAAAAGTGACAGATATATACTTTGCCATAATGCTGTCTCTTTCTGACACGTTGAAAGATATCCTAGCCCGGCTGATCTATAACGATTGCGTCATAGATCTAAAACCTAGCTACAAATAGATACATCGATGTCCGGCATTTTTGACGCGAAATATATTATTCTTTGCTTATTTTCGCTGTCCAGTCTAGCCGTTCAAAAACAAATAGTCTGCTTATCATAACAAGGACGAATGAAATGATGTAATATTGATCTCATCCAATATACATATGTAAATGTATTTTGATAGAGTGTTTTGTCTTTGCGTATCGAATCGCAAGACCAATCCTTCTCGATGTGCAAACGGCCTAGGATACTTTGTTTGGAGGGATGACGGATGAAACTTGGTGCGTGAGCTGCATATTTATATTTTTTGTAAGAGCAATCTAATTATAAACTTACAGCTTGACTAATTACAGATTTTTTACAGGGGATTTAGTATGCGTACCTATGTCTACATAATTACACGTAGCATACAAGTATTATGTTAACAAACTTTTTTTTAAACAAGTTTTTACTGAACTAGTACTCGCCCAGACGAATCAAACGAGCAGAAACTCGATAGGGTTGCGTCGTTTCATTACAGAGTTCCTATGATCACCTTCCAGCTCCATCATCAGACCCTTGCCACCATTACCATTGAAAGACAAACTACTCGCCAAGACCATTCAAATGAACCCAAACTCGATGAGGTTGTGTCGTTTCATTCTTTAGTTCCTTTGGCGACCTTCCAGGTCCATCATCAAATCAGCACAATGTATACAATCATAATATTGCATTGTCACGCAATTTACACACGTATGCAAAATTTCAGCTCAATCGGTAACCGGGAAGTGGATCAAATTTAATTTGCAAGATTTGATTACAGACAAACAACGGGACAGGTGAAACTAAATAAAAGGTTGTATTTTACAAAGTCGAATCAAATTTATAGGTGGGTACGAACACGAGACGTAGCATAGGCCGTGCCACACAATTTGGCGGATGTGAAGTTAGCTACAAGCTGCGCAATATCCAAACCTGACTGAAGCTCACATAAAGCCGCACGTTGATTGGCTATTGCGCAGCTTGTAGCGAACTTCACATCCGCCAACTTGTGTGGCGCGGCCTATTGCAAATCCTATTCCTACTTTCCTACTAATATTATAAACGTGATAGTTTGTAAGGATGGATGGATGTTTGTTACTCTTTCACGCAAAAACTACTGAACGGATTGAGATGAAACTTTGCAATAATAATGGTTATACATCAGAACAACACATAGGCTATAATTTATTAAGATATTGCGTGAAACGAAGTTCGCCGGGTCAGCTAGTATACTCATATGTTAGCGGCGCCGAGATGGATTTGCACAGCTTGAAGCTGGTTTCACAACCGCCGAGAACATTGATTCGGCCAATACAAGCTGCACAAATCTCCACTCCACAACGCCACTGACATGAATTTACCTACTACCTACATACCGTGAAATGACTCGCTTCGTGTTTACCAAAGACCTCGATTGTGTTTGATTCGCCCTATTTGTATACCAAAGCGGAAACGCCAATAGAATATCAATAAGATCATCTTTTAATATGAGGCCAACCTGAAAAGAGCGACAAAATCAGCAGTTCTATCTTTTTAGGGTTCCGTACCCAAATGGAAAAAACGGGACCCAATTACTGAGACTCCGCTGTTCGTCTGTCTGTCTCCATTCTGTAACTCATAAACCGTTACAGCTAGAAAGCTGAAATTTTCACAGATGATGTATTTCTGTTGCCACTATAACAACAAATACTAAAAACCGAATTAAATGAATTGTTAAGGGGGGCTCCCATACAAAATACCTGAATTTTTAACGGTTTTTTGCTCGATATTAATAATGGTTACAGGTAGATGCTTGAAATGTTCACAGAATGTTTAGTTGTATATACAGTTCAATAATAAATAATTAAATTAACATTTTGTGAAAAAAATGTTAAATGTGTGTTTTAACTAGGTATCGGGGTCAGAAAAGAGGCACAAAAATAAGAAATGCTTATTTTAGCTATAAAATATTTATTCATTTAAAAACAATAAAATGGTAAATACAAAACATATTCTGGCATCAAATACCATATTATTATGAATGTCATTTTATTACATCGATATACACTACACTTATCTGATTCATAAGGTTAGCTCACGTAATTATAACTATTTATATTGCAGCCGATTCTGTAGTACCAATTTTTAAACTAAATAGCTATGAATAAAGGGAGCCGATAAATAAACAGAGGGAGTTAACGTCTCATTATAAATAAGAAATATCTATTTTGACCGTAGTTGTGTCACAAGGAATATTAATGTTAAAACAACCATTTTTTTCCTGAGGAATCTCTGGAAAAATTCTCAATAAAAGTCTTAGTTCGCTTTTGATGACTCAAGGTAGGTAAATAAAAAGAAATCTTTTCACTAAAAACCTACTTTGATAAAACACAAAACTATTTATGGGTAACACATTTTTTATGTTACACGCTGAAACTAAAAACTACACAAAACTATTGTACAAAATTGACCTTTTGACCCCAGCAATTTTATTGGAACATACAATTTAATTTTAATAGAATAATAGTGATTTCAAGAATTTGATTTCATATTTATCAAAATCGTCAACATTATTTTTTTTTCTATTGGCTATGTCGGCAAAAAATCGTTAATTTTACTTTGTATGTTGGAGCCATCAATTACTAAAAATTTGTTGATATTTTAATTCAATTTAGTTTAATTTAATTAAACTAAATTGATATAATTTCATGTTATGATGTAATCAGGTGTCCATTTTGTGCAATGAACAACGACCATTTGACAGTCAAAAAAAATATGTAATTTTGTATGAAAAGCTATTTAAAAACATAATAAGCGTCTATTCTAAATGATATGACTAAAAACATACTCTTAATTCTATGTGGTTATAATACGTCATGTTATGATCAAATGTAAATAAATTATATTTTTTTAATGAATGTTAATGAATTTTATTTTTCGAGCACTTACATAATTTGTATGGAAGTTCATAATTATGTTAGAGGTAGGTTCACGATTAGATATTAAAGTATTTATAGTCTATACGACTATACTGCTCTCTGGTGGCTACAATTTTACATTTCATCATGTCAAATTAAATTACTACTATATTATAGTATGTTCGTTCAATGCGCCATTTTATGTACATACTGTTAAGAGTGTAAATGTTTAACCCTTTGACCGCCATGCCTCGAATTTTATTTTTAACTAGCTGACCCGGTGAATTGCATATACCTTGGTTTTTAGCGCCACCGGCGATCATATACGGCGATCATAACTTTCACGGGAACATTTTGTATGAGAAAATTATATTTATGTTTTTGTATTTTTCTCGCATTTATATTATTTTCTCATCGTCTAAACCTTCCCTTAACTTCCACAAATATTTCAAGATCAAAATTAGCCAAATCGGTTCAGCCGTACTCGAGTTTTAGAGACACTAACAACGACGATTCATTTTCATATATATAGATTGTACATATTTTGGGGCCCGGTTTCTTGATGACTATAGACATTGTTGGTACCCGGAAGTACCAATTAAGTGCATTATAGTGCATTGGCGTTCAAAAGGTTAATTAAAGAAGTTAAAATAGGGTATTACAGTCATTTTTGAAAAGTATCTCAGTCAGATTCTGTTGGTCTAATAAACCACAAAAAAAATACGAAAACATAAAATTCAATCGTTATGTGCTTTAAAAATGCATATTAATTTTACAGTTTCAAAATTTCGCGCGTAATTTACGAAAACGATCGCTGTCATTATTTTACTCTGTGGTCGTGAATGACGTCACTAGACTATGTAAACAATGCACGTAAATATTTTTCACAATGATGTTTTTGTGTGTAAGTTTGAGATTTAAGTTTTAAATGAGTTAATATAAATGGTTAATAATGAGGTTTCGTTGGTTTGCTGTTCCTGGAATACTAGTGTACCAACACCGAACAAACTATTCAATGTTTACATAGCCGCATGACGTCATGCCAAAGCGGCGACTATTTTATGCACAGATTAAAAAAACGGAATATTTAGTGATGATTTTTAAAATTCATTTCATAATTCACACGATCTAAAACAAACATTTTCCGATTGCTTTTTGCCTAAGCTATCTCAAAAATACATTTACAGATATTTTCTCGGTCATAGTAAAATACCTTATTGTGTTAGTCGTATAACCGATAACATTACGTAAACTAAAAATAGACAGATTGGCTAAGCTAAAACCTTTTGTTTTCCGCTTTAACGTAAGTTATATATATATATATATATAATAAGTTATACGAAATTTAGCCATACTTTTACACCCTTGAACAATTAGACAAATAGCGAAACGATTTTTTGTCGAATAAATTACTTTCTTTAGTACCTACTACAAAAGATTTAAGAACATACTGTACAAGTGTACAAAACATCTATTTAAAAATCTAGTAATTTCTACAATTTCAATACTTAACATTAGGCAATTCATAGTAATTCCATAATTTAGTCAATTCTTTCATTTTCACAATTTCTATCGAAAGTTTCATAGAAACTATCTAGATAAATACGCATTAAAAGAAAAATACTTTTTAAAGAAAAATTTATGACTTACAAATCTAATAATTTAGAAATGAGTTTCAATAGAATATAATGTTACTTAGGGGCAGTAAATTGTACATATAATAAAGACTAAAAGGCTGTACAAATTATAAACCGAAAATCTGAACAAAAACTGTATAAATTTCTAGTAAACGAGTATGTACCAGAAATGGTACAAAGTTGAGACCAAAAGCGATATAAAACAATACATTAAAGTGCTTCCTAAGTCATCTTTAGTTTTTAACAACTAGAAAAGAACGATAAATAGAAAAGTATTTTTTTTATCGCGAATAAGTCCGTGCTTGACCACCAACTCGCCTGATGGTAAGCGACGTTGTGGTCGAAGATGAAGCACGCAGACCTAGAAAATACCTATTCACTCTGACCTTGAAAAGCTTTAGATTATAAAGTAGATTTCATTTTACTAAATCAATTCTAAAAAATTGTTTGATATTTAAATGTCAAATAGTAGTTAAGCAATCATATACCACTTTTCGATAAGTAAAGTATTAAGGTGTTCGTCCATTATAACGTCCCAATACCATGACCATGCTAAGGGCTCGTACACATAGAATGTCTGTTACATTTACAGGTCCGTTACGTATATGTTATTAGCGTATGTAGTTGTAAGAGCTAGTTCACACAGAACACAGTATTCCTGATCCAGTAATAAAATACCGATCCGACAAAATAAGCAGCAATCATCATGGTACCACTTAATATTGAGTCACATAAAGCATTCAAATAAAATAATTTGTTAAAAAAATGCTACATTAAATATTCCATTTCCATTTTTAACATTTTAAATAGTAAATATTTTTTAAATGCTGGGATTTATCCAGTCAATGAAATGTTCACATAACTATACAATATTATTAGAAATCTTGGAATAATAAGTCATTCAAACTTGCACTTTGATCCTGATAAAATGTAGGCTTTAAAATATATCTTCCCTGAGACAGATTTAAAAAATGGGGTACGAATAAAAGAGTATCAAACAGAGTGTATTCATCACAAGAAAAACTCACCTATTATAGTATTCAATGATTATAACCCTGATAAACATGCAGAAAATGTTACGACATTGATATTTTATGACAGAGACTTAATTATTTTTATTGAGTATTGTAATCCGTTTTACAGGTCCGTTTAAACGTATATGTTATTAGCGTATGTAGTTGTATGAGCTAGTTCACACACATGACAGTATTCCGAATCCAGTAACAACGGAAATACTGATCCATTATATCAGATCAGTATTTGTGCTGTAAATGCTGTGTGAATATTACCACCAGTAGCGACGGATCAGTTAAAAGGATACTGTATGTACGCGTCCTAAGTTCATATAAGCCGGGTGGCTAGCCCTGGTGTCAGAGTTATTAGCCGCCTGAAAATCGCCTCTGATTTGGTTAAATGGTTAAAACAACCGGGGCCTACAATTTAACGTGTCATCCGAGCCACGGTAGCGCTCGGTTGTAAATGCCACCCATGGTCACCCATCCGAAGACTGATGACAATGGGCAAACCAGGAGTTCGTGAAATAATTATACAATTTGTCATTCCCAAATTGCAATTTAATATGGAACATGTGTTTTTTATTCTCAAATTACGGTTTGTTCCCATAGTGAAAATTGTTTACAATGATGGTATTACCTAATCACCCTCATTCTGCTTAGTGCAGATCAAGCAGATAAACCTGTATAATATTTTCTCAAAGACTATTGTTGACGTACGGTTGATGGTACGTTATAGTGAGCATGTAGACCGTATCGTGCTGTTTTCCGTACCTGACACTTCGAGCAAATATCTACAGAGCCACAGTCTCTAAGTAAAAGTAGCAAAAAAATGTCCGAGCGCCGTCAAACATACCGACTTGGATATTTACATTAAATAATTCACAGGGATCCGTTTTCTCGAATCTCGACATTATGTCACCTAATTAGTGCTTGTAACCGAGCACTTTGGCATCGCGCGGCGTTGTAGTCGGCTTGCAATTGCCTTACGATTAACTAAAAAGCCTGCCCACTTGCTTGGGCAGGGTTTTGGCTCGGACACTTTTTTTGCACGATTGTGACTCTAGATATTTGCTCGAAGGCCTGATACGTTGCTACCACGGACATGGTATGATACGATATAGTGGACGTCCACCTTGAATAAAAGATTACAGTACAAATACAATTATTTTCAATAAGCAAATAATTTTTAAAGTCTTTGAAATATAACATTTAATACTAGCTATTTAATAATAATAACACTTTAAGACGAGTAGAATATTTGACAAATTTTTAAACGTTTACTGAAATACAATTTCAATTTTTTGAAGACATGGCACATAGATACCTACTCGTATATTTCGTACTGTGTATGCCTATGGATAAAATTAGTTATAATTTTATAATTCACTTAGTGAGTTTTTAGTCTAAAAAAAATCTAAAGTTTGTGCCACAGATAACTAAGAAACATGATTTTAAGAAAATCGGTAAACACAAAGCAAATATTCTACTCACTGCATTGATTTATGACAAAAAGTCCATTTAAAAAAAATCATTTCCTCAGTTCACTTTCATCTGCATGAAAACGTCTATTTTTTCATCATTAAAAAAAGTGTAGTCCGAATTAGACAAACAGCGTCTTCAACAGCGCTAATGAGAACCGACGCGGAATGAAACTATTTCTTTTGTGTTATGTTGGTTGTTATTAGCGCTGATAAAGTTTTCAGTGCTATTAGAGAAATTCATATATTTTCGACATAATTAATATACAGGGTGTATTTCTAGTCGACAGCCATATTTCAGGATACCATTGTACTTATCTTCACGATCAACTTTTACAATTTTAAAAAACCTTTGTTGAAATTAATTAGCTGTTCCATACATTTTGTCGAGTCTACGAACTTTTCGTTTGACACAACTGATTTTGTTGACGAGATAACGTCAATCAATCTTGTAAATCGATGAACGCCGCCTGCCCGCCCGAAAGTGTCACGTTCCGCCTGAGCCGAGCGTGGAAGCGAGAACGCGGAATAAACGATAGAGAGGCACGATCGGCCTAAGCGTTCGTCTTGTTTCAGTTGTTGATTCAACAATATTGTTATGACGTTATCACGTAAGCCTTGACTGTCTCGGTGGCGCAGTGGTAAGTGAACCTGACTTTTGGATCAAAGAAGCGTGGGTTCGATCCCCACCCCGCGCAAGCATTTATGTGACCAACATATGTGTTTGCTCTGTGTCTGGATGTTATTTAGGTACTATCTATATAAGTATGTATTTAAAATGTGTATATGTAGTATATCAGTCTCTGGCAGCCATATCACAAGCTTTGCTTAGTTTGGGGTCAGAGACCGTGTGTAAGATGTCCCGAATATTTATTTATTTATTTATTTATGCCGACTTTTTTTTCTCCTCAATTTCAGTATCGGTCCCATAGTAAAAGCTTTTCTCAATAATAACTACAATAATCAACGTCCTAGAATATGTTTGTCGTCTAGAAGTACTCTAATATAAACTAAACTAGTATTATTGTACGTCGATAGTAGATTTGTATGTGTAGGTAGGAATGTAAAGCGAGTCGCAGACTGGTTCACTTGTCCTGCAGTTGTACGTAGTTGGCGGGGAACAGTCCGTATGCGCCTTTGCACAACCCTTGCCACCAACCCTCGTCGATCTGTTAAATAAAATTTGAAAATCATTAGAATTTTATTGCTTTGATTATAAAAAAATATATATTTACTTGCAATCAGATCGGCTTTGGCCCTTAGAATGGTCTAAAGTAATAGAAACCGTACTAAAATAGCAAGAGATATACATCACTAAATCTCATTTTAAATATGAAATTTAAAAGGTGTCAGAAAAACATGCACATACACCCGAACTTACGTAATTTCGAAGGGTTTCACAAACTAGCATTGAGCTATCTCGGCTGTCCAAATTCAAAAAGGTAGTAAGTGGGAAGGTAAAATAATCAGGGATTTGAACCTTCTGGTGGAGCTAGAGGGTTCAAATTTCCGATAATATCGCAAAACAAAAAGTACACCAATTGTTAACCATTATGACATTCCAACTTGTGATTTTGACGTTTAACGACAGACAATGCGGTTTTTTTGTTCCACTCACTCTCGCGTATCCTGTACTATAACCAGATATGAATGAGACCGCTGTAACGTAGTTTTTATTTGAGTAAAAATTAGCAAGGTTTCTATTATTTTAGTCCTTATTCTGAGGTTTGACCTATAAATAACTGAATGAATGATCATTCATTCATTCATTCATACAACTAGAGGTGTGGAAATTCAATCGTTTCAAATTGGAGAGGACCAAAACATATTTAAAATATTTAATTTAATGACATGTGTAATTTCAATTTAATTTACTGTAATTTTAATTTTAATTTGTTATTTTAATCTTAATAATGTTATGGATTGCTTATATCTGAAATAAATGTTTTTGAATTTGAATTTGAATTTGAAAACTCAATTATATTTTACTAGCCGACCCGGTGAACTTCATCTCACTACTTCGGTCGATTCTAATTTCGGTGGCGTTTAGTGCCACCAATGGTAGGAACATTTTTGATGGGAAAATTATTTTTTTTCAAAGCTTCCCCTGGCAATAAATACAACAAAATAAAATAGCGAAACCGGTCCAGCCGTTCACGCGTTCTAATGCCGTGATCAAGGAAATAAAACGAAAAGGAAAAAATAAATAAATAGGAGGAAGGAATATAATTATATATAAACTAGCGACCCGCCCCGGCTTCGCACAGGTGTATTATACATATAAACCTTTATCTTGAAACACCCTATCTATTTAAAAACCGCATCAAAATCCGTTGCGTAGTTTTAAATAATAGCATACATGGGGACAGATACCGAAAAGCGACTTTGTTTTATACTATGTAGTGATGAATCACTTAATAGATGGTACCTATGGGCCGAATAAAATTTCTTAGTGGCTGTGCTTAGCTAGCTAATTATTAGCTACAAGCTGCGCATATCCCCTCTCTTGTATAGTAGTATAGAGCACGCGCGGTTACTCCTTACATCTCCATCTCTCCTCCTCTTGTTCACCGTCCATCAACCTTCCTATCTATAATGACGTCACATACCTACTATGTGAATGTTATTGTGATGACGTCACAGTACCCCACTCACCATGACAATGTTAGTGATGACGTCATCCGGGTCGAAGGAGATCTCATCGGGCGCGGCCGCCTGGTAGTCGTAGAGCGCTCGTGCTGTGTACCCCTCCTCCCCCTCCTCGCCACCCTCCTCACCCCCGCCCTCGCCCTCCGTCTCCCACCCCACCGGCGACACCACTATGGTGGGCTGGCGAGTTAGCTAGAACAAAGGTTTAACACATTTTAAGTCAATTGTGAGGCGCCAATTTGACCATACAAAAACAATAAGCGTGTTAGCTATCTCTAATAATCGGCCCAAGTACGAGTCGGACTCGCGCACGGAGGGTTTCGTACTGTATGGGAGCCCCCTTAAATATTTATTTTATTTTAATTTATTTTTACTACTGAAGTGAATATAAAACTAAATATTCTGTGAAAATTTCAAGCATCTACCTGTTACCATTATTAATATAGAGCGAAAAACGTCTAAAATTTCAGGTTTGTTGTATGGGAGCCGCCCTTAAATATTTATTTTATTTTGTTTTTAGTATTTGTTGTTATAGCGGCAACCGAAATACATCATCTGTGAAAATTTCAGCTGCATAGCTATCATGGTTCATGAGATACAGCCCGGTGACAGACAGACAGACGGACAGACGAACAGACGGACATCGAAGTCTTAGTAATAGAGTCCCGTTTTTCCCTTTGGGTACGGAACCCTAAAAATTATCCGATTTGAGTGATTTTTCTTTCATGTAATCAACACTTCAATAGCTAGGATATACGTCTTAGTTTAACAGTTTTTTAAATAACCTTAAAGTTATAAGCCTCTAAAAGATCATATTTTTAAGAAAGGTCTTGGCTAATAAGAATAAGACGTACGAGCGTGCAATATTTCTTACTCAAGCGATTGGCACTAAAACATAGCATTTTGTTACAATTTAAGGGGTGAAAAGAGTTTTCTCCTAGAAAGTAAATTTTGTCAAAAATATACCGAAAATTTTCTCAATGTTCTACAGAAAACGCAAAAACAATGGTTGATTCACGATCGTCTAAACAGACAGATAAGCCGCTGATCAACGAGCAAGCCGACAAGCTTTTAAACCTGGTTTTACGGCTCGTCGACAAAGATTGCCTGTCGATCACTGCAAAACCGCAGTTTTAAAAACCGACGAGCCTGGCTCGCGGTGTGTGTAGCATAACAACATTTTGTATCTAATGTCACGGCACAACAGTGCGGCTTGCTAATCGATCAGCATCGACGAGCCAACGAGCCAATACCGTCGAACTCAACTCTCAACAAACTCGGTTTTAAAAGTCATGAGAGCGCTTGTATACGGCCGTTTTTAGGGTTCCGTACCCAAAGGGAAAAACGGGACCCTATTACTAAGACTTCGATGTCCGTCTGTCTGTCTGTCTGTCTGTCACCGGGCTGCATCTCATGAACCATAATAGCTAGGCAGCTGAAATTTTCACAGATGATGTATTTCTGTTGCCGCTATAACAACAAATACTAAAAAAAAAATTAAGGGGGGCTCCCATACAGTACGGAACCCTTCGTGCGCGAGTCCTACTCGTACTTGGCCGATTATTTTCATCAAACAAGGGACCGTCAATAAACGGATACCTTACATTTTTCGCCGGACGAATGTTCGGTGCATCTATATGTACATAGATCCTACTTCCTATTTTAATATTATAAACGTGAAAGTTTAAGGATGGATGGATAGATGGATGTATGGATGTTTGTTACTCTTTCACGCAAAAACTACTGAACGGATTGAGATGAAACTTTGCAATTATATAGCTTATACATCAGAATAACACATAGGCTATAAATTATAATATTTCGTAAATGTTCTATGTCATAACAATAAGTGTTAAGTAAGTAGGAAAAATTCTGCCATCTGCGAGCTTCTAGCGTGCGCTCCAATGTCAAACAAGAACTGTCGAATCGAACAAATGTCAAATCGTTTTTTTTGTTTTTTTTTTTTATTTTCCACCTCCTTTATTAAGGGTGGTAAGGTAGGGCCTCGAAATATCATGCGGGCGAAGCCGCGGGCAAAATCTAGTTCATTATAAACCATACACCACCGTATGCAAGCGCTCTATAGGTTGTACGTAAATTAGCGGCTATAGAGTAACTCACACTTATTTTTGGCCGTTGACTAAAACGGAAACTAACCTCTTCCTTTTCCTCCTTCCCGTCGCCAACCCGCGTGACGTCGGGCAGGTTTGCCGGCCTCTCCTCCGCTTGCTTTATCTCTTCCGACAACTTCGCTTCTTCCGCACGATTTGCTATTTACAAAATAGAAAGAAAATATGTTTAGCGAAATGCATATTCATAGTCGAAGAAGGAAAGTACCTACTTACTACTAACACCTGCACGGGAAGCATGGCAAAGGGACTAATAGTCTTTCCACCATTATATCCCCTCGAAGAGGAAGTAAAGTATGGATTGACAATGACATTAAGAGTGGATAAAATGGATTTCTCCCCTTGCCGTGCTACCCGGGCAGGGGCCATATTTTAAAACTTCAAACGGCTTGGTCGTATACGGAACTTGTATGGAGACGGCTAGGTCGCATACGTAACTTTACGGATTCTCCATACTATCTGTCAAAGTTCCGTATACGTTCAAGCCGTTGAAAGTTCAAAAATAATGCCCCTGCGTGAAAAATTAGGAGAGTATACAAGATCATTTTTTGCGAAAAATAGCATGACCGACTTCACCCGTGTACAGAATTCGCGAACATTTCTCACGGATCGATGTAGCATTTTTCACATTACTGTTGATTTACCAAAAATGGCTCAGCCGATTTTGATAAAATTTAAATGGGACCGATTTCGAAGTATACTCTTTCCAATAAAAAAAGAATTATTGAAATACTATGAAAAAAGTTTTGCGTGGTTATCCATAAAAAAAAGTAATATACGCGTCGAATTGAGTATCTCTTCCGGTTCGTCGGTCAAAAAATAACCTACGACCTATTATCAGTAAAAAACATAGTGGGTTGTGTCGGAACACATGGCCGATGGTTTTGACCCGAAACGCATATGTCAGCGGCTCTCGAAAGCTTGCGTGAACACTTTGGTTGGGAGTCCTGACTGATGCTAATCACGACTTTGATTGAGAGTGCCAAAATAATAATTATTAAATATGATACCTTCTTCCGCTCGCCTCGCCTCTTCCGCCCGCTTCGCTTCGATGATTCGCTTCGCTTCTTCCGCTTGGGAAGACTTCTGAGGTTCAGCTTCGAAGGCTTGCGTGAGGAGTTTGGTGGGAGTCCTGGCTACTGGCTCAGAGGCCACGGGCTCTGGCGACGGCGGTCGGGCTTGTTCTTCTTTAGTCGCTCGGTCTTTTTCCTGTTGGTTTTATGTAAGTACAGGTATTTGAAAGTATACTTGCGGTTACTTAACTAAATTAATTTGATTGAATCCTAAAATTAACATTGTGATTTTCACTGAATTCTAAATACTATAAGTTCTAAAACATTGTATTTTTTTTTCTTTCGTACAAATTATGTTGAATTTGCAATAAAGATTGCTACGCATTATAATTAGTAGTCCTGTACTCGGAGGGCGCTGGTAGCCAGTAGCGCAATTTAGTTACTAGTACAGGCAACACCCATTAGCTATTTATGTTATTATGATTGATTCTGGATATTGAATAATTACGACTAAAAATATATATATATATATATATACGCAGTATATCAGTCTCTGGTAGCCATTTCACAAGCGTTGCTTAATTTTGGGTCAGAGACCGTGTGTAAGTCTAGGATTATATGTTCTCTCTCAAGTCTCATGTATGTAATTTATAAATATTAGAATTTGCAAATTGTGATAGCTTTTTAGGGTTCCGTACCCAAACGGAAAAACGGGACCCTATTACTAAGACTTCGATGTCCGTCTGTCTGTCTGTCCGTCTGTCACCGGGCTGTATCTCATGAACCATGATAGCTAGGCAGCTGAAATTTTCACAGATGATGTATTTCTGTTGCCGCTATAAAAACAAATACTAAAAACAAAATAAAATAAATATTTAAGGGGGGGCCAAGTACGAGCTCCCATACAACAAACCTGAATTTTTAGACGTTTTTCGCTCTATATTAATAATGGTACCAGGTAGATGCTTGAAATTTTCACAGAATATTGAGTTTTATATTCCCTTCAATAATAAATAATAAAATTAAAATAAAATCAATATTTAAGGGGGGCTCCCATACAGTACGGAACCCTCCGTGCGCGAGTCCGACTCGTACTTGGCCGATTGTTTAGTAATTTGCAGCTAGTCTTTCTTTTATTTTTAAACAGTTTTATTTAGCTAAAATTTCACCCTCTTGCTTATCAACCGTTTGATCTGAAATTTGGTATACGTCTTTGATTCTGGTGACGATACAATCGATTTGTATATTCAATTCAATATTATTGTAAATCCAAAATGGTCGCTGCTACAAAATGGCAGATAATCTATTTTTTCAATCCTATCAATATGGGTATCAAATGAAAGGGCTTGACAAGTCGAACACAGTTTTTAGCAACGAAATTTAAAAAAAACTAAAAGCATAAAAATAAAATTGGTAAAAACCTTTTTTAAGTTGAACGGTTTTATGTACCCAAGTACTAAAAAATAATAACTCAAAAATAAAATTTTGAAGCGCAACGTAATGAAATCTCCCAGGCAAAGACCCACGATTTTATTTTTAATTTATTATTTGTTAGCTTTTAGTACATAAAATCATCTTAAAAAAGTTTTTTACTAATTTTATTTTATGGCGACATAAGCCCTCTCACCAAAAAATTAAATTGGTTAATTGACTTGGAACCAAATATTGGTAAATTTGTAAATGTGGCAAAAATACCATGGTTTTATTTGGATTACCATCACATTTAAATAGTTTTAGAAATCAAAGCCATGACATCAACTCTAGAGTCCCATAAGGTAGCTTTATCCAGCCACGAGAGACGTGTAAAAGTAGAAAGTACCTACTCATAACTCAAAATGCATTATTTACATATTATTGCATGCAGTTGTGTGAGCGTTTACGAATAATTAATTTTCGGTAAATTAATTATTTGTATGTTCTTATTGTGTAAATTATTGAAGTTGTTGTAACGACATAGTTGTGATTTGTTTCGTGTGAAATCGGTTCCATAAGGCTAGACTGAGACGACATTTATCACAACTCGTGAAAGGAGATATTGCAAAAATGTATATAAATTGGGTCACTACCGTGTACAATGTTTCGTAATTGGCTTCGTTTGTTTCGGAAAATGATTTTCCCGTTATTTTTTACAATAGCAGTGTCCATTAAAAGTAATTTCGTGTATTAGGATCTTATGATTACGACATTGCTTGAAAATAAGGCGGCCATACTCTTCTTCTTTTATATTTTGGTATCGCGTGGTTTAAATGCATTTGCCAGTGTCAAGTACGTAAAATGTTTAAATATTTTTTGGTATGTTATCAAAATAGTCACAGTCGTAGTCACGTCATAGTCCAAAAAAGTCACGGTCAAGTCCAAGCATAGTCCAAGTCATACCTCAGTAAAGCAGTGGAGACTTTACGAGACGCGTATATGATAACCTTAGTTTTGGTAACAAAACTAAACTTTTCAGTGCCATTTTTACATTTAGGTGATATCAAAAAGGTTACATCTGACCAAAATGGCAGTAATTGAATCACTGAATCAAAATCAAATTGGAAAATGTGAAATTACTCATAAATTAAGCATTTAATGCGGTTGTTTTACTCTGCGCATTTATTTTTCATAGTTTAACAGATTTTTTGAGCTACTGTACCTAGTCTGAGCCGATTTTGCAATATCTTCTTTGTGGGTGCTACAAATATGATCAATATGATAGAAAAAATATCTTGTTACCTTTTCAGAAAGATCTTTGTCCATTTGCTGTCTCTGTTGCCTTATCTTCTGTACAGACTGTTGCGCTTCCTAGAAAGATAAAAAATACAATACAAATGTTCTGTCTTTTTCAACATATTTTTAATTTAGTTTGCATGGAGTTTGGCTTGACTGGTTTCTGCCATAGTTCGTGTATAGGCCGCGTCACACAAGTTGGCGGAAATGAAGTTAGCTACAAGCTGCGCAATATCCAATTAACGCGCGACTTGTGCGAGCTTCAGTCAGGATTGGATATCGCGCAGCTTGTAGCTAACTTCATTTCCGCCAACTTGTGTGACTCGACCTACTGTAACAACGAATTAATTTAATTTTTTGCATAGATACAGTTCAAAAATAGGATAGCGACATACTTTTCATCCCGGAAAAATTAAATGGTTCCTTTGGGATAGCACAAAAAACAATATATCACGCGGACGAACCCGCGGGCAAAAGCTAGTTATACAATAGGTCGAATCATACAAGCTGGCAACTGTGATGTTAGCTATAAGCTTCGGATACCTAATCCAATCCTTGCGCAGCTGTGAAGTGAGCTTTAGTCAGTATTGGCCTATCCGCAACTTGTAGCTAATATCACAGCCGTCAAGTTGTATGATTCGAGCTATGACTTACTTGTTCTTTTTCCTTGGCCATATTTTCACATTTGGCCCGTTTAGAGTTTGGCTTGGCGACACCAATGTCTGGTTTCTGCTGGTGTAGATGGTGCCAACTTGGCCCAAATAGATCAAATCAAACCCAATACGATAATAATATTCTTCTACTAATATAAGTTTCCTGCTCTTTTTCCTTGGCCATATTTTCGAACTTGGCCCGTATAGAGCTTGGTTTATTGCCGCCAATGTCTGGTTTCTGTTTGGTGTAGTTAGTGCCCACTTGGCCCAAATGGATCAAATACAAACCTACGATACAACAATAATAATATTTTTCCACTAATGTAAGTTACCTGCTCTTTTTCCTTGGCCATATTTTAAAACTTGGCCCGTATAGAGCTTGGTTTAGCGCCGCCAACGTCTGGTTTCTGTTTGGTGTAGTTAGTGCCCACTTGGCCCAAATGGATCAAATCAAACCTACGATACAACAATAATAATATTTTTCCACTAATGTAAGTTACCTGCTCTTTTTCCTTGGCCATATTTTAAAACTTGGCCCGTATAGAGCTTGGTTTAGCGCCGCCAACGTCTGGTTTCTGTTTGGTGTAGTTAGTGCCCACTTGGCCCAAATGGATCAAATCAAACCTACGATACAACAATAATAATATTTTTCCACTAATGTAAGTTACCTGCTCTTTTTCCTTGGCCATATTTTCGAACTTGGCCCGTATGGAGCTTGGTTTAGCGCCGCCAATGTCTGGCTTCTGCTTGGCGTATTTGGTGCCCAATTTGCCCAAATGGATCAAATCAAACCTACGATACTACAATAGTAATATTTTTCCACTAATGTAATAGTTAAGTACCTGCTCTTTTTCCTTGGCCATATTTTCGAACTTGGCCCGTATGGAGCTTGGTTTAGCGCCGCCAATGTCTGGTTTCTGTTTGGGGTAGTTAGTGCCCACTTGGCCCAAATGGATCAAATCAAACCTACGATACAACAATAATAATATTTTTCCACTAATGAAGTTACCTGCTCTTTCTCCTTGGCCATATTTTCGAACTTGGCCCGTATGGAACTTGGTTTGGCGCCGCCAATGTCTGGCTTCTGCTTGGCGTATTTGGTGCCTACTTTGCCCAAATGGATCAAATCAAACCTACGATACTACAATAGTAATATTTTTCCACTAATGTAATAGTTAAGTACCTGCTCTTTTTCCTTGGCCATATTTTCAAACTTGGCCCGTATGGAGCTTGGTTTAGCGCCGCCAATGTCCGGCTTCTGCTTGGTGTAGTTGGTGCCAACTTGTCCGCCAACTTCGTCGAACCGATGCGCGGACGCGTCGACACGGTCGGTCTCCACGCCGAATTTGCCACCGAAACCCTAGCAAATATATAAAATTTTGAAATCTTACGACTACGAACTGATTTTAATGATACATATAAGGAATTATTGGTAATCAATTAGCATACTTTTGGGGGCTTATTCTGTACATAAAAAGTAACAACTTTTGTCAGAACTAAAAAAAAAACAGCTGTTTCATACATTTTGTCGAAGATGAACGATATTTTTCTATGGAACAGTTTTTTTTTTAGATTTGATAGATGTCTTTGAACAAAAGTTGTTAGTTTTGATGTACAGAATAAGCCCCTAAAAGGGTGCTAATTGATTACCAATAACCCTGTATTGATAAGAATAATCTCAAGTCGCTTTATTACTTTTAAATAATCGGCCAAGTACGAGTCGGACTCGCGCACGGAGGGTTCCGTACTGTATGGGATATTTTTAAATTATATATCCTTACTTAATATTATAAATGCGAAAGTAACTCTGTCTGTCTGTCTGTCTGTCGCGCTTTCACGCTAAAACTACTGAACCGATTTGAATGAAATTTGGTACACAGATAGTCTAGAGCCTGAGAAAGGACATAGGCTACTTTTTGATTCAAAAAAATAGTTTTAAAGGGTTGAAAAGGGGGGATGAAAACGCATTGGCTAGAATCTTAGAAGAAAAAACTTATTTTGTACCATGACAAATGGTAATTTGCATCTTGACTTTCCAAAATACATTCTCTATGCCCAATGCCCATTCAAGGCTGCTCAAGTTGCAAATGTCAAAGTCAATCAATCTTTTTCTGTAAAATTTAGAGCAGGTTAAATGTATTTTTTCAGTTTAATTACGTAGTTTTCCTTCTAATAGGTATGCCTAGAAAAGGCAAATCGAATCTAGCGCGTAGTTCTAGCGGAGCTCGCGTAAAGAAAATTGAGTCTGAAGAGCACACTTAAACGCGTTTTACATTAGATGCCGAGCGCCACGCATCCCAAAGAGCTGCTAAGACTCAAGAGCAAAACCAAGCGCGTCGAATTTTAGATGCTGAGCGTCACGCAGCTCCGAGAGCTGCTGAGACTGAAGTTGAAAGTCAAGCGCGGCAACTTTTAGATGCTGAGCGTCACGCAGCTCAGAGAGCTACTGAGACTCAAGAGCAAAACCAAGCGCATCGCATTTTTGATGCTGAGCGTCACGCAGCTCAGAGAGCTGCTGAGACTGAAAGTTGAAAGTCAAGCGCGGCAGATGCTGAGCATCACGCAGCGCAAAGAACTGCTGAGACTCAAGAGCAAATCAAGCGCGTCGAATTTTAGATGCTGAGCGTCACGCAGCTCAGAGAGCTGCTGAGACTGAAGGCGAAAGTCAAGCGCGGCGACTTTTAGATGCCGAGCATCACGCAGCGCAAAGAACTGAGCTGAGACTCAAGAGCAAAACCAAGGGCGTCGAATTTTAGATGCTAAGCGTTAGACGTTAAGCGAAAAATTGCATAGTTCCTGTAGGACAGGACAAAAACTATCGAAAGCGAAACTGTCGCCACTATCACAAAGACGCTAAGTGATGAATTCCTCTATGACGCTAATACGGATTAACGAAACGTCACAGCGAAACGTAATTAGATGACAGGTGACATTGTCTGCAGAGTTTTATAAATCACAGGTAGCATGGCTAGGGTACAAATTGTTTTTCCACCATTATATCCTCTTTAAAATATTTTTAAATCTTCTATCATTAGAGGTTTAACATGTTTCTTTATTCTACCTTTGTGGTACAGAATCATCATACCTACTTGAATATTATCAATCCGAAAAGTTTGTTGGTTTGTTCCTCTTTGACGCAGCAACGGAGCAAAAGATTGAATTGATTTTTGGTATGGATACCTATGGTTTAAAAGACAGAAAGTGATAACAGGATACTTTTGTATCCCGAGAAAATTCGTGATTCCCATGGGATAGGACAATAACTGTTTCTCAGCAATGGAGCAACGGATTGACTTGATTTTTGGGGTGGGCATAGTTTGGAAGACGGAAAGTGACAAAGGATACTTTTCATCCCGAAAAAAATGTGGTTCCCGTAGGATAAGACAATACTTTTTTTCTCAGCAACGGAGCAACGGATTGCCTTGGCTTATTGCATGAATATAGTTTGAAAGACGAAAAGTGACAAAGGCCACTTTTTATCCCAAAAACTTTAACAGCTCCCGTAGGATAGGATAAAAACTAAGTGAGCGGGCCGAGGTAGCAGCCGTCTAAGCGCCAGAAATAACATGTCATTTCAAGTTTAGGACGTTCCTACATTTTTCGCACTCCTTCGCGGCACACAACAGCGCTAGCCCAGACTCGGGCTCCATAACGTAGCTTGCGCTCCCGCCATAATGGCGGAGTGTTTCGGAGCACAAGACACATCGTCATCCACCACTCGGGACTAACCAGCACTGAGCGTCGGACAGCATTCCAACGCCCTGGTCCAAGTACAACGGGTCAGTCATGGTAGCCCAGCGACTGCCTCTTCACCTCCAGAAGGCAGTGAGAACAGCCATCGCGATACCGACACTTCTCTTCCCCTGCAGCCCCGCTGCGTCTGCCAACAGGTTGACGGCCTAGCGGAAGGTAGGGTAGGTGGCGGCACCCACACCACCAGTTCCATTCCACCGCGGCCCCTAATCCTCGGCTGCAGCGTCGCAAGAGTGGCACTGCAGCTCGCCTCAGATGCAACACTCCTCATAAGGCACGCAACCTACCGGCCATCCTCTCAGCTGCTTTAGTTAAAAGCGGCTGAACCTCGAGTGCCGGCCTCTAAGCTGCCATGGGGGAAAAGACCCAAAGAAGAGGGAGACTTCGAGCTCCGCCTTTTCAGCTGCCTTAGACCTCTCCCGCCACGACAAGGCACTATACACACACTCCAACCGTAACTTAACCAACAAAAGCATTCCTCTAAGTTATTTTGATGTTTGTCGCTTAGGTTAGGTTTCGCAGCCGACGTAAACATAAGCCAAAATCAAAATATAACGCGGGCGAAGCCGCGGGTAAAAGCTAGTTTATTATATTTTAATTTTATTATTTATTATTTAAGTGAATACAAAATTAAATATTCTGTGAAAATTTGAAGCATCTACCTGTTACCATTATTAATATAGAGCGAAAAACGTCTAAAAATCAGGTTTGTTGTATGGGAGCCCCCCTTAAATATTTATTTTATTTTATTTTTAGTATTTGTTGTTACAGCGGCAACAGAAATACATCATCTGTGAAAATTTCAGCTGCCTAGCTATCATGGTTCATGAGATACAGCCCGGTGACAGACAGACAGACAGACAGACGGACAGCCGGACATCGAAGTCTTAGTAATAGGGTTCCGTTTTTCCCTTTGGGTACGGAACCCTAAAATGAAATAGCTTCGGGAAAAGGGTTAAGTCGCAAGGGAAAAGAGTGTTAAGGGAGCGTCCATAAATGATGTGAGGAATCTTCCGTGACATCGTGACATTTGCCTCGAAATCCTATTCCTCCCTTAATTTCACGTGAGATTTAACAAAATTTGTAATTTACTGTAAGTGTGTAGAATATATTTCAAAATCACAATTTACTTTATAGTTCGGCCGTTCAGAGAATGCGTTCCTGACACGTCATCTTGAAAAAATGTTTTTGGCCGATATCTCGGAAACTATGTACTTAAGGGCAAAAAACATTAAGATCATTATTGTAGAAAATGAAATTTCGCATCTTTTGTTCCCATTAAACTTTTTTGTAAAACTTACCGTTTACGATTTATGGACCATTTAATGTCCAAACAAAACATGTAAGGTGGAAACAAAACATGCGAAATTTTATTTTCTACAATAATGATCTTAATGTTTTTTGCCCTTAAGTACATAGTTTCCGAGATATCGGCCAAAAACATTTTTTCAAGATGACGTGTCAGGAACGCATTCTCTGAACGGCCGAACTATAGTACGTGATATTTTCCGAAACTCCCCCACGTGAGTTCGGTCGCCCCTTAACACACCCGTCCCTTAACACACCGTCGAAAACTAGTTACATCGGACGATGGCTTTCAAAGAATATCGTACCTTTTTATGGTCGACCTGGTTGGCGAAAGGAATATAGGTCGAATACGTGATCTTAAAACGCAACCTTCTGACCCCAGAAAGAAGAACCATGTACCATAGTTCATAGTTCTTTAATTCGACAAATGGGTGTCAGAGACACACTTTTGAATAGTCAACTTTGAATAATTATACCAAATGACCATACGGTGTTTATGCTGAGGAGGGCAGCCTAATACACCGGCTGAAAAATTTCGACTCGAGGCACTGAGTTACGTCGGTCGAATCAAAGAATATTCTACCTTTTTGTGGTAGAGCACGGAAGCGCCGTGCGGGTCGTATTTTTTACCGAAACCGATCGTCTGGAACGATCGTAGTTAGAATACGTGATCTGAAAACGCAACCGTCTGACCCCAGGAAGAAGAACTATGTACTATAATTATACCAAATGAACATACTGTGTTTGTGCTGAGGAGGGCAGCCTAATACACCGGTCGAAAAAAATATTTATGAGGCACTGAGTTACGTCGATCGAATCAAAGAATATCGTACCTTTTTATGGTCGAGCTGGCTGGCGTGCGCGGGCGCCTTCTCCACGTGGTCCCACCCAAGCGCGGAAGCATCCTGCCGATCTCGTTGCACGCCATATTTTCCACCGAAACCGATCGCGTAGTCTGACAAAAATACAATAAGAAATTAAAGTCATCTTTGCTATTCATCCAGATGGACACGAACTTCCAATAAAAAAAAATCAATTATTTCAAACATGTATGGCCAGAAATACAATAACATCAGTCAATACATCTTAACATAAGTCAAATAATCATAGCAAAATCAGACTTATCACACAGCCTCAGCACAAATAAAAAAAACATCGATAGAATGTTGTGAACAAACAACTGAAGCCGGCAAAACTACGCCTCGCCGTGTACAGACACAATTACACACACAAACACGTACAAAGAAACTACGCCCTGGCTCGTCAGTCGAACTACGACGGCGCAACACCGGCGCACTCACCACATGTATAAAAAACCGGCCTCACTTGTCTGTTCACGACATTCCGTCTAGATTTATTTTTATTTGGTCTGAGCACACAGCAACCAATGTCAGAAAATTAAAAATAATAATAAAATTCATAAAATAATAGTCATTTAATGTCAGTAAAAGTCAACAATAAAATAAAATTCATTAAATTCTTATTCTTATTCGATGTGGGGGCGATAAGTCCTGCACTGACGTCCCGCATGGGGTGTTTTGTGCATTTCCCCCTCCACCGTCTACCCGAGCCAGCCCAGCTCCTTAAAATAACGGAGCGTGGCTCTGGGCCGCTGGCATAACTGCTCCAGTGGCTTGGATGGTGTACCAGGTAGCGATGAGGATGATGATGTCGATGCTGATGACAAAGCAATAGTAGCGTCATGCAACCCGCAAGCGATTCTAGTTTCTGCCGTGGCCTTGCAATGCCACAAAACATGCTCCACCGTTTCATTCTCCTGCAGGCAACCACGACAGAGTGGGCTGTCGGTGGCTCCCAGTTTATACATGTGACTATTCAAGTTGCAGTGACCAGTAATGAGTCCTACCATAAGTCGGAGGTCTTGTCGCTGCAACTTCAATAGATCGTTTGTTATGTTTCTGTTCAGGGCTGGGAAAGCAGCTTTGGCATGCCTGCAATTCCTGCCTGCCTAAAATTCAATAAAGCCCGGTTGGACTTTTTGATAAATAATTTATTTTCAATAAGCCCGCCGCGTCGTGGGGTGCCGGTAAGTAGAACAGCACCCCGTCTTATACCAGGCAAAAGCCGACTACTACAGAATCGGTACATTTGCGGTATAACTGTATCCTTACTAATAGAATAAGAACTACTAATTTCTGCAAACAGGAGATATCGCGAAATATCTCTAACTGAATCTCATCAGCCAGTATCTCGCGCTATGCATCGATTTGGTTCATACTCGCCAATCTTGTTACGATTTAGAAACTAAACAATCCTACCAAAGAACATTTGTGGCATTTCCACCCGCCGCCATTTTTTTAGGGTTCCGTACCCAAAGGGTAAAAACAGGACCCTATTACTAAAACTTCGATGTCCGTTTGTCTGTCTGTCCGGTGACAGATCACCGGGCTGTATCTCATGAACCATGATAGCTAGGCAGCTGAAATTTTCACAGATGATGTATTTCGGTTGCCGATATAACAACAAATACTAAAAACAAAATAAAATAAATATTTGAGGGGGGCTCCCATACAAAAAACCTAAACTTTTAGACTTTTTCGCTCTATATTAATAATGGTACCAGGTAGATGCTTGAAATTTTCACAGAATATTTAGTTTTATATTCCCTTCAAAAATAAAATAAAATAAATATTTAAGGGGGCTCCCATACAGTACGGAACCCTCCGTGCGCGAGTCCGACTCGTACTTGGCCGATTATTTTTAAGTTCCCGCGCACTATGTAAGTCGTGTATATGAGTAGAGGACACATACTCGTACACACAATAAATATTTCGTTCTCGAGATATTTGGATTTAAAGATCGTCGCTGTACGAGAACTTTGCGATCTTTACATCCAATAATAACACTTTAGGGTATTTATCAGCCGTAGGACGTCCACTGCTAGACATAGGCCTCCCCCATGGATTTCCAATAAGGCCGGTTGGAAGCGGCCTGCATCCAATCCACCCTGAAGCGTGTTCCTGCGATCTTTATTATACGTCAGTCCACATATTCGGTGGCCGTCCTGTGCTGCGCTTGCTGGTCCGTGGTATCCATTCGAGAACTTTACGTCCCCATCGGCCGTCCGTTCTTCGGTATCATAGTACCTACTGAACTTCTATTATTTGTGTAAGTATCCCCTACCTATATTTATACTACTTTCATTGTGAGCGGAAACTTTTGAAAAAAAAATATTGGCGGCGGGTGGATATGCCAGCTTCCTAAAATGTTTTTTAGTATTTATCCAGCTAAAATGTTTTTTTAGTATTTATTTATTTCTTGCATTATGTACAAAGCAATCTTAATGGCTAGGTACATACCCTGTTAGGGTGTTGCAAACATATGTATGCAAGGACTTAATATCTAAGAAAATGTATCCTTAAATTAAACTTAAAAAATACCACACATCATACGTTAACATAACATGCTTTAAATATATCTGAGTTATACAATTATGTAATCAAGTGTATTGTCCATATCAATATTAGGTTTTATTCATTTTGTTTTTGTCATCAAAGTAGTCTTCTAAACTGTAATAGCATTTGTGGAGCAGGAATTGTTTGAGTTTATTATAAAATGTTTTTTCACCGGTTTCGTTTTTTAAATAGTTGGGTGAGCAATAATTATGTATATATTTTGATGATCATATATTCAGGACCTTTTTTTACTATTTCAAGTTTCGGTTCGGGAGCTACAAGTTATTGTGACTTCTGGCGTTGGTGTTGAAGGTAAATAAATCGGAGTGTTTTTTGGCGAACATAGCTGTTTCTAGAATATTGAAATTGAAATTGTTTATTTCAAAAAACTTATGAACTATGTACATATTGGTAAAGATCAAGAAATACAAGTAAATATATTCTAGATAACGTACAATATGTTATGTGCACTGCAACCCACACTAGGGTGACCTGTGTCGTGGGCTGCAGGCTCTTCCACTTAAGCTAGCTTACGGTTTTGAAAGTTTATTTTTCCAAAAACTTATGATCTATGTACATATTGGTTAATAGCAAAATGTACAAGTAATTATAATTATCCTAAATTAACGTACAAATATTTTATGCACTGCAACCCACACTAGGGTGACCTGTGTCGTGGGCTGCAGGCTCTTTCACTTAAGCTAGCTTATGGTTACATACTAAGATTATTTGTGAGTGAACGTGAAAGTGGGTGAGTAAGTGAGAGAATGATTGAATTTAACGCGTGTGTATATATGTATATTATAATATGAATATATATTAAGTGGATAGATAGATATGTATATGAATACGAATTTGAGAACCAAAATAAATACCAAATTGTTATAGATAGATATATAAGGCATAATAGCTCTACATAAATAGTACATCAGATTACATTGTATGAGTAATAAATAAGTATCCAGATAATTCTTAAATTTACCTCAAAGTTGTATTACGATTTACGCACTAAATGACATCGGGAAAAAAATCGGGGCTGGAAGGCTATGACCTGGCTAAGCAAGGAGGGCCTGATGTCTGGTTGGACCACAAATGTCTGTGTTCAGATTGCAAAGTTGTGAATGTGTAGATTTGCCAAGGATCAGGCCCTTTTGTGTTATTTTATTACAGTAATAATTCTTAAGGTTTCTGCATAACTCTGGGTAGAGAGCCAAGAGATTAACTTTTTTAATAATTTTTATATAAATGCAAGGTAGTGGCAGTATTTTTTGTTTATTAAAATGCAGTTTGCAGCTTTCACGTCGTCGGATATTTACTAGAATGCGAATGCATTTCAATCCCTATATCGAAATAATGTAGATTTCTCCCCTTTGAGGCAAATACCTCTTATCAAAAATCACCGACGACAAAAAACATTAAAATACCACCTATGTACCAAGATTCGTCGAGATTCGGCAAAAAATGCGAACTGTAGACTAAAACCAACATCTGGACAGACGAAAGAAAAATTAGCTTGTTAATCCGAAGACCTCCTCTCCGCTTCGGTCAATAACGTACCTTTCTGTGACTCGTGCGTCTGATTGTCCTCTTTATGGTCCCAGCCGACTGCCGAGGCGTCCTTCCTGTCGGCCTGTACTCCAAATTTCCCGCCAAATCCATGGGAATAGTCTTTCTGCGACGAATGCTTTTCTACTTGCTCTTTGTGCTCCCAGCCCGCCGCGCTCTATTAATTAATTTAAATAATATAAATTAAATTAAAAATTTAAAAAACCCCCGAGACAAAAACCTACTTAAAAAAAGTACGAAATTTTGGGCACATTTATAGAATTTTGGTTCTTCCATCCCCACTTTAACCCACCATAACTCTTATCGATTTTTACAAAACATAGCTAAGAACACTCTCGATTAAGTCTCCTTTCATTCAAAAAAAACTAAACTGAAATCGGTTCAGTGGTTCGGGCGCTATGATGCCACAGACAGACAGACAGACACACAGACAGACAAACAGACACGTCAAACTTATAACACCCCTCTTTTGCGTCGGGGGTTAAAAAAGTTGTCAATTGCGTTTCTCGACACGCGTATGATAGGCTTCCGTAGATGGTGACGATGATTATGATCATGATAAAAAACAATTTTATGATGTCTTTAGATGGTAAACTGCTAGAAAACTGCTTTGTTCGAACATACTTGGCTAAGAAATATGTTTCCGAAGTCAATGACGTTTGAGCTATGAGCAAATGAAATAATCAGCCAAGTACGAGTCAGACTCGCGCACGGAGGGTTCCGTACTGTATGGAAAATTAAATTTACGGGGTGCAGACCGACCGGCCCCCTTAAATATTTATTTTATATATTATTATTTATTATTGAAGTGAACATACAACTAAATATTCTGTGGATATTTCAAGCATCTACCTGTTACCATTATTAACATACAGCGAAAAATGGCTAACAAAATCAGGTTTGTTGTATGGGAGCCACCCTTAATTATTAATTTTATTCTGTTTTTAGTATTTATTGTTATAGCGGCAAAAGAAATACATCATCTGTGAAAATTTCAGCTTTCTAGCTATAACGGTTTATGAGATACAGCCTGGTGACAGACAGACAGACGAACAGACGGACAGCGGAGTCTTAGTAATAGGGTCCCGTTTTTACCCTTCGGGTACGGAACCCTAAAAAACGATTTTCTTTTATAACTCAAAAAGTTATAATCCCACAGTGCTCAAAATAATTTTGAGAAATAGTTTTCAATATGGTCAAGAGGGGGTGATGTTAAAAAAAATGTTGAACCTCTCTTTACATGACGACGAGGACGGACACGACGAAGTTATAATAGCTCCTCCTTTTACTACGGAACCCTAAAAAGGTTTAATAATTTTTTGATAAAGACGTAGCACAAAAACAGTAGGCAAAAGTATCGACTTTTCTGTTCTATTTCTGTAGGCGTTACAATTTTCATAAATTATCAGTGGGGTTAGTCCAGGTTTACATGTAAATTGAAACTAGTTGTTTCCGTATGTCTCTATACATTTTTGTACAGCGCCCCTGGCGGGAACGAAAAAGAACTAGCCAAAATGTATGTAGCCACACGCAAAAGTGTTAGATTATCTATGTCGTATTTTTATTTTTATAATATACTGGCAACTTTGTTTTGACTCTGTCACACTTCCTTCGTTCGCTCTTTGTCTAATGTCTTGCTCGTCCTGTCTCTAATGTAATATTTTATATCAATAATTGATTATTCTATACATACTTGTTTAAATCAAAGTAATCGTATATCACAAACTTGTAAACCGTGCGTGTATTGTGAACAATATATAGTGCAGTTTATACAATCGTGTTCGTTTTATTTTTCAAATGCACGTTGTGCTTGGATGGCCGACGCTATCCGCCAGTCAGTCGCTGAACCACTGCATTACTGCATCTACTCTGCTCACCAATTTAATCAAGAAAAAGTTCATGTAAACTATGCAAAACCTGAACTAATCCTGGACCGTGTGTGTGTTTGTTTGTAAGCAAATGAGTGAGTAACCTTGTCGACGCGGTCGGTCTGCACCCCGTACTTCCCGCCGAAGCCCTGCGCGTAGTCGGTCTGCGAGACGTGTTTCTCCACTTTCCCCACGTAGTCATGGCCGACCGCGCTCGCGTCCATGCGGTCGGTTTGTACGCCGTATTTACCGCCGAAACCTGCGAAAACGCACACAAATTATATATTATCGAAAAATCAAATCCATCAGCCATACCATATGACGCCCACTGCTGAACATAGGCCTCCCCTATGGATCTCCAATAAGACCGGTTGGGAGCGGCTTGCGTCCAGCGGGATCCTGCGGCCCTGACCACTTACAAAAAAAAACAAAAATATACCTTATAAATCAGACACTATTCCCCTAACTAGGCACAATAAAGCACCCACCTTAAATACATAGTTTGAAAATGTTATATATCTAAAATTAAGATTTTAAAGCTATCAAATATACTTAATAAACCCGATTACAGAGGCACCATCGTAATTATATTAGCTAAATAGCATAGTTCTGTTTCTTTTTCACTTGCATTCTTCAATGCCTACATTCGATAGAGAGAACGCTTTTTACGTCGCTATTAAATTTACGCTGGCGCCTCTGTAATCGAGCTTAATGTCAAATTTAAAGCAATTTGGTTCATACGAGTATATGTCGGAAATGTGAGGCTTTGTGACATGGGTACAGACAGATAAATGGATACAACAAAATTATAAGGGTTCCGTGTTTCACAACGGAACCCTAAAAAGAACAATGCTTGGAACAATTTTTAACCGACTTCCAAAAAAGGAGGTGATTCTATGTTCGTCTGTACGTTTATTTTTTATGTGTGTTATCGATATATTTGCCAATTGTGAACTGATTGAATTGAATATTACAGTTCGAATATACTCCCGAGGTGGTCCCATTTAAATTTTACTGAAAAATATTTAAAAAAAACATATACTTGCATACATCGATTCGACCAAACTATTCGAATTCTGTAAAAGATTGAAGTTGTGCCATTATTGGCAAAAAAAAAATTACACGTTAGCATTATTCAATTCAGTATTCCTATCTCGAGTGCATCAAAACATACCTTGAGCATAGTCTTTCTGTGAGACGTGTTTCTCAGTTTTCCCGACGTAGTCGTGTCCTACTGCAGACTTGTCCATTCTATCTTGTTGTACTCCGAATTTGCCGCCATATCTATAAAAAAATATTCATAAGTTTTACTTTACTTCATTAGCTTTACTTGGCCACACAGGCGCATTTGCGCACTCCAAACAAACAAATAAAAACTTGGATTGACATAGGCCAAAGGATTTTCTATTTATGACTAGATGACCCGGTGAACTTCATCTCACCATCTGTCAACTGTCAATGACAACTTTTACATGCAGGAACATTTTGTATGGCAAAATTCAATGATTGTCTTTATTATTTTACTCACTATATTTTTATATTTTCTCACCGTTTAAACCTTCCCTTAGCTTCCACGGATATTTCAAGACCAAAATTAGCCCAATCGGTCCAGCCGTTCTCGAGTTTTAGCGAGACAACAACCACGATTCATTTTTATATAATAGAGAAGAGAGATAGAAAAATAGAAGAAGAAGATTAGTTAGAAACGTAATCATCAAATCGTCGGCCCACCTTGTCGGCGGATGTCCTACGCTGTGCTTGATAGTACATACTCTCCATTCAATAACTTTTGTTCCCATAGCTACTTAAACTTGTAAATCTGCAGAACTGCCACATTTTGGTTAGTCTACATTCTTCTTTTCTTTTTACCACTGTTAGACTTTGGCCTCTCCTACAAGTCTTCGATAAGACTAGTTAAAGTTATATAGTCTAAAATACAGCTTACCCATATGAAGATTTTGGTCCATCCTCAAACTGCTTCTTTTTGATTTGCTTGTCTGCTTCTAGCACTTCCTCTCTGAGCTTTGCCATGCTGAAAAAAAAATTCAGTTATATTCTTAATGAATGTAAGCAGAATAATTATTTTTCGCAAAAAAATTGCAAAACCACCTTCCATCGTGAACAAAATTCGAATATTTCGCTCGAATTGTTTACATTGTTTTTCAAAAACAGCTCAGCTGATTTCTGTAAAATTCACCACCTCGGGAGTATACCCTTTCGAACTAAAAATGTTTTTTTCGATTCGATTCACAATTGGCGGAATTATCGATGTACATACAACCATACCAACCATCGATGAACATAGAACATCCTCCTTTTTGGAAGTCGGTTAAAAAATGCCAAGTCAATGGTAATATTGTGGGTGATTTGAAGATCAGGGGGGCAATTCTGTTAGCCGATCTCTTTACGAAAGTGATACATTCTT
Source organism: Hypomecis atomaria (assembly GCA_964007245.1). Taxonomy (NCBI): domain Eukaryota; kingdom Metazoa; phylum Arthropoda; class Insecta; order Lepidoptera; family Geometridae; genus Hypomecis; species Hypomecis atomaria. The sequence continues at coordinate 17,202,365 of OZ023294.1, read as the reverse complement.
GAACCTCTGACAGTTCCGATTGCTCAAAACTGTCAGAAAAACGAGACAAGTTCAAGGACGTGTCACCTTAGTAACGAAATCGGTTGTCAGAATTGCCCCGCTGACCGCCAAACGAACGCAGAGAGCGCGGTAGCTAACCGCAGAGGTTGCGGTAGACTGCGGCGGCAGTCGCAGCGGGAGAGCGCCGTGAGCTCTGCTTCAATTTTTTATGTAGGTATACAGGGTTATTTCTAATCAATTAGCATCCTTTCAGGGGCTTATTCTGTACATCAAAACTAACAACTTTTGTTCTACGACTTTTGTTAATTCTCAAAAAAAAAGTTGTTGTTCCATAGAAAAATATCGTTCACCCTCGACAAAATGTATGGAAATGGAATGGAAATCTAATTGATTAGAAATAACCCTGTATATACAATACAATACAATATCTGCATATATCTGCATTCTACAGAAGCTGCGGGCCCGCAACCGCGACGGGCGTGGCTAATAACCGCTCCGTGAGCCCCTAGCTTCAATTGACTATTATTATTCACTAATAAGTTGTACTTGCACACAATCATCAAAGTTAAGCAACATTCAGCACGGTCAGTCTTCGGATGGGTGACCGCGGGTAGCATTTACAACTGAGCGCTACCGTGGCTCGGATGACACGTTAAATTATGGCCGTGGTGTTTTAATCGTTTAGCCAACATGATATGACGCCTTTCATGCGGCAAAAAAATAATCGGCCAAGTACGAGTCGGACTCGCGCACGGAGGGTTCCGTACTGTATAGGACCCTTAAATATTTTTTAATTTTAATTTTATTATTTATTATTGAAGTGGATATAAAACTAAATATTTTGTGAACATTTGAAGTATCTACCTGATGCCATTATTAAAATAGAGAGAAATTCAGGTTTGTTTTATGGGAGCCCCCCTTAAACATTTATTTATTTTGTTTTTAGTATTTGTTGTTATAGCGGCAACAGAAATACATCATCTGTGAAAATTTCAGCTGCCTAGCTATCGTGGTTCATGAGATACAGCCCGGTGACAGACATACAGACGGATATCGAAGTCTTAGTAATATGGTCCCGTTTTTCCCTTTGGGTACGGAACCCTAAAAACTTTGACACCAGGTCTAGCCACCTGGCCTATACGAAATTACTTACACACTACATGTTTACAAATAATGTTTCAAACGTAATCCTCCTTTTTGAAAGTTGGTTAGAAATACAGTTTATTTAACACTGAACTTCTACAAGCGCCCACTGACTTCCTTCCTTGTGTCAATTATCATTATAAATTATTGTTGAAATATTGCCTCGTTTTGTTGCTATTTACAGAATAAGCTTACAGCTCATAGAGGACAATAGCCCTAAAAATATGAGTACCTATAAAATTGAAAACAGAAAAAATCCCAAGTCAATGTAAAATTGTAGTCAAACTGATTCCACCTTAACATCAGGAATTTGTAGTCAAACGCAAACCTATACGAAATAAAATAAAAAACCTGAACAAAATACATAACAAGTCACTAAAAATTGCATACCTAATGGCAGCTGTTACTTTTTATTTTTTTGATTTTGTCCGAATTGCCCCAGAAAATAAAATGTGTTTTGTGCATTTCATGTTTTCTGGGGTGTACAAAGAAGTTTATAAGGTGGGCACCCCCCGCCCCCCGCCCCCCCCCCCCCCCATTCATTCACTTCCCCCTAGCTACGCCCATGTGTATGTGAATGACCTATGCTATGCTGCACAATGCTGCTAGTACTGTAGATACTATGTAGGTACATGTTTTTTTTTAATGATTATCTTGTTGTGTCAATGTTTCAAAATATATAATGAGGATGTTTATGTATTTGATACTTACATTTATTTACATTTGAGCAGAATAAACTGATGTGGGTAGTATGTTGCAGTATGATATCATGTGTTAGGACTCCAACTGCCAGGTCTAAATGCCCCACGCACTATAACTTCGACTTGCTTATCTATTGGGCTATGTTGGTATTATAAATCAAATCAAAGTTAATTATGTTTGTGAAATGAAATTTAAAAATTTATTAATGTGTCGAGTAACAACCACTTCTTAAATTAATAGTCAGTGTTGAGCTTCAGACAATATCTTGTCACAAAAATGACAAAATAAATAATAATATAAATATAAACAGTAAAGAAGATAATGCAAAATGGGCTCTGACTAGGTACAGTATCTCAAAAAATCCGTTAAACTATGATAAATAAATGCGCAGAGTAAAACAACCGCGTCAAATGCTTAATTTATGAGTAATTTCACATTTTCCAATTTGATTTTTGTTCAGTCATTGAATTACTGTCATTTTGGTCACATGTAACCTTAATACCCGAATACACGAAATTACTTTTAATGGACACTGTTATTGTAAAAAATAACGGGAAGATCATTTTCCGAAAGAAACAAAGCAAATTATGAAATACTGTACCCTTTATTGGGGCCAATTTCTATGCATATTTGCAACATCTCCTTTAACAATAAATAGGTTACATTATCTAAATTGTGGGGTGAAGAGTGGGGGTTTTGTGCAGTTTGTAGGTTCGACTTAGCTTCACAGACACCATTAACTTGATGGTTTGAATCAAGCTACATCTGCAGTTCATTAAAAGACTCACTCTATAGCCTCAACATTCCTGCCGCCGGGCCCCCAGCGCTGCTCATGCTCCGTCACATCGTTGACGTAGTCCGGGTCGGTGTCCCAGTCGTCGGCCTCCGCCGGAGCTGGCACGTCGGCTGCTATTGACGCTTTCCACATCTGAAACATACATCAATTAGTTGAAAAAACTTTAGTGAGAAAAATATCTGGTGGCAAAAAGTATGTCATCACCCACACAGGTCACCCTAGTGTGGGATTCAGTGCACTATGAATGGTAGACTAAGCTTTATGTGTAAATAAATACCATTTTAGATTTAGATGTAAAAAAAAATGAAAAATACATGTACATGTAAAATATTTTTATGAGGTAAAATAGACTCGCTACCCATGTACCCACTGGTTTCACCCACCTTTTCTAACAGCTTTGACAAAACAATACAAATAAGGATCACAAATTAGTTTTGTCTGTGGCAGTTGCACTCGAGCTCTGACTATTTCAGAGGTGTTTTCTTAAAGAGAGGTTAAATTGTGTTAGATTTTGACGTGACAACGTCTTATAAATTGGTTTGCCGGGTGACACTTCAAGAAACTGCGTTACGCTCCGCTCACACTTTTCTCGAACTACGCTACTTAAGATTTAATCAGTTATTGTCAATAATAATTACTAACACCTAAGTAGCCTAAGTAAGTTATGGAACAAATAAAATTATTATTTATTTTATTTTTATTTATTATTATGATGTAACTTTTAAAAGGCGACTTTAGCCTGCAATACGAATTATTATTATTAAGATAAATAGTTATTTACTCACTCCGTTTTGACGTGACAACGTCTTATAAATTGGTTTGCCGGGTGACACTTCAAGAAACTGCGTTACGCTCCGCTCACACTTCATTCGCTCTCATTCGTCTCAAAGTTGTTGTCACGTAAAACTTTCGCCCGTATACCGACTTTACAGGCAACAGTTTTTTTTTAGTGTATATTATTATTATATGTGCTGATTGGATAAAACATGTTTTACATTTAAGGCCGCATCATACAAGTCATTGGATGTGAAGTTAACTACAAGCCGCACAATATCCAATCCTGACTGAAGCTCATATAAAGCTGTGCGTTGATTGGGTTACGCGCAGCTTGTAGCTAACTTTACCTTCGCCAACTTGTATGATTCAGCCTATACTTGAAATGAAATGAAATTAAATGTTATTTATTCGACATAACACAGATACATTAACATTATAAAACCAAAATTATAAATCAATGAAGAAATGAAACTTTACTTTACTTAGCTTCGCTTACACAGGAAGGTCTCAGATCAGTAATTTGCCAAACATAATAAACTAATTTTTTAGATTAATATATTTTATGGTTACAATTTGACAACTTTGGAAAGTTATCTACCACAACAGCACTGTAAAATAACAGTGTAGACTGCATTCTCTGTTATTAAATGATAAAATTGATAGCTGTTCAGTTAGGTACTTCAGCTTTTGGGCCTTTTGGCTTTAAAATTTGCTATGAGATCACTTGATATCATGTTAAACTACATACCATAATAAGTATTGTTGTTCATGTCTGTGGGGGGCATTGAAATAGAAATGCAATAGCATAAATCTTGCATTAAGCAGGACATTGACTCAACTCATGCAATATAAATTATTTAACATTTCGTTGTAAGATATCAATGGTGTTGTTATCAAATTACTATCAGGAAGATAAAATTGATGACTCAGTATGCATTGTATTTTGTATTCGATGTGTAAAAACAGCGCGTGCCTATACATACTGAAACTTAATAAATATACCTAATTAAGAATATAAAAACTATTTAGATTTACTGTACAGTAAACATTAGAGAGGAAAATTAATAATTTTACGGAGAAAAGCTTACTTTTTGCGCCGGCTCTTTTAGGTTCACGTAAACACTTTCACTTTACTTCTCTAAGCAAACCACATAGCACAAAAATATCGAAACACTTAAAAGCTCTCACTTTGCTATCCTTCCTGCGAGATATTTGGATAATTTAAATTATGTATTACGTTTTTAGTTCAATAAATCCGATACAATCATATCTTTCTGCTACTTGCCTTGCCTGCGCCTTTTTATTTTTTTTTTTAAATAATTTATTCATGACCATGGATACAGAGTCCTTCAGTCGAAGTCTTAAATAATAAAAAATTTACAAACATAGAAGAGAAATAAAAATTTAAACTTAACTAAATCTTTTCAACAGTATTTAAAATATACTTATAAATAGGTTTGTAAAAAACTTCACTTTTTAGTAAATCCTCAATACGGCGGGGAACACTAATTGAGTTACGAGCTGCTATGTCACTAATGTCACTGGCTAAAATTAATCGTTGTAAATGGAATTGGGGACATTGAAAAATTATATGGTTTATATCAGCATGCGGTCGGGAACAATACGTACAGTTATCTTCTGGGACTATATTAATTTTGTGTAAATGAGCTGGAACCAAGCAATGTCCAAATCTCAGGCGATTTATAACTGTTATAAACTTTCTGCCACAATATTCAAATTTGTTGTACCAAGGAGTAGTAGGTAAGTCTTTCTGTATTTCTGCATACCACCTTCCCTTATATTCTGTTGTAACGTGCCAATATTCTTTCCAAATTCTGAGTAAATCCTTATTAATTGCACTATAGTAATCTGTGAAAGGTACTTTTAATATATCTGTGTGATCTAGATCATGCTCTTGCCGAGTAGCCAAATCTACTGTTTCATTGCCATGGATGCCACAATGTGAAGGAACCCATACCAATTCTACATGTTTTGATTTACTAATCATTTCTATAAGTTCTCTAATACTATATATAATATAATTTAACTTATATGAGAAATTACTGTTGTTCAAAACAGACAGAACACTTTTAGAATCACTTACTATTAGTATATTTACATTTTTTACAGAGTTATTTACAAATGTTAAAGCGGTTAAAATTGCATACGCTTCTGCAGTAAACACACTGCAATTATTATCTAACTTTATACAGTGGGTTTTATTCATTTGTGGATCATAATATGCGGCTTTAACCCCTTCATCACTTTTAGAACCATCTGTATATAAAATATAAAAGTCTGGTTTATTCTCTATAAATTCTAGAAAATCAAATTTGTTATTTATTACATCTAAATGACAATCTATACTTAAGCAATTAATCAAGGCATTATATGGACATTTATATGTTGGCCAGATATCATGAGAACAAATGTTTTTACTGATATTTTTTAAAAATGACATTATTGTTGTGATTTCAGGCAAAACTCCCGAAACAAGAGATGTGGCTGATAAGCTAGATGTTTGAACTGATTGTGATATCTGTGGATGACATAAAACATTATTCAGCACTATTACATTATTGGAAGTCAACTCTTTCAAACAGAATCTATCAGCCAAAAGTAAACGTCTCAGGATTAATGGAGGTATACAGTTTTCAATTTCCATAGAATTAATAGGAGTGGAACGCATAGCTCCGCTAATAATTCTTAAAGCCATATTTTGTATTACATCGAGTTTTCGTAATAAGGTGCTACTTGCATTCATATAAGCTAAACTACTATAATCAAAATGACTTCTTACTATACTTTTATACAGCATGATCAAGGTTTTAGGATCAGAGCCCCAGAAAGTACCAGCTAAACATCTTAAAACATTAATACTTTTCATTGCATTGCTGCAGATATACTTAATATGCTCTTCAAATTTTAACTTGTTATCTATTATTACTCCTAAAAATTTATGTTGATTACTTACAGGAATGATTTCATTATTGTATTTAATTTTAACAAAAGATTGTGCAAAAGGATCTTTACTAAAAACAATAACAGAACTTTTATCAGAACTAATATCTAATTTTAATACATTGTTGTAATAATGGTGTAGCTGCAGCAGTGCAGAATTCAAGTGATTTACAGCCATATTTAAATTTTGACTTTCAGAGTATAAAAGTAAGTCATCGGCAAATTGTAAAATTTTAACATGTGATGTGTTAACATACTTTAAAATTTGAGATGTATATAGAATATACAAGAGAGAAGATAAGATAGCTCCTTGCATAGTTCCTTTACTGACGGATTTTGGTCCATGTAGCTTATTATTAAATTTAACATACAAGGTTCTGTTATTCAGAAAATTAAATATCCATTTCAATAATTTTGTTGGCAGACCTAACTCATTCAAAACTAGAAGAAGGCTCTTAATGTTGACATTATCGAAAGCACCTTTTACATCAAGAAAGACGCAGATTACATTAGAGTGGCTGAGCTTTGCTTTTTTTAATGTTGAGATTAATGATACAAAACTTTCAGAGCAACTTTTACCCTTTCTGAATCCAAATTGTGTGTTAGGTATTTTAGAGTTGGTTTCAACAAAATAATCTAAACGTAATTTTAACATGTTTTCAAAAAGTTTACCCAGACAGGATGACAAAGATATGGGTCTGTACGATGACGGATTATTTGCAGGCTTATTAGGTTTTAAAATTGGTATTACACATTGAGTCTTCCAAGATTCAGGAATAACTGATGCATTCCAAAGTCTGTTATAAATTGCCAATAAAATGTTCAGAGCATTTGAATGTAAATTTTTAATAAGTTTATATGGAATGTTATCCATACCTGGTGTAGTATCTCTACGACTATCTAAAGAAATGCGAAGCTCATTCAGTGTATAAGGCTCATTTAAGAAGGAAACGCTATTGTCAGACCTGTCTAAAATATTTAAAGTGGTAAAATCGGTTGATGTTGAATCTGCTAATTTTTCTAGAAAACTTGGTACCCATTCGTCATTTAGAGTTTTGTTACTACAATTACTGTTAATCCTTTTAAATTTTTTAACATAATTCCATATTCTAGTAACTGGTGTCATTCTGTTGAAAGAAGTACACAATTCATGCCATGATTTTCCCCGTTCCTCAATTAATATCTTTTTCTTTTTAGCATCAAGACGCTTGTAATTAATAAAATTGGAAATTGTTGGAGAGTGATGATATGTCTTAAGAGCTTCTTTCGACTTTTGAACTGCATCCTCACATAGTGTGTTCCACCATGGAGCTGGTTTTCTCAGAATTTTTGGAGTGTGATTAGATTTCTGCTTAGGAATACATTCATCTCTGATTTGATACAAGATATTTATAAAACTATTGTATAATTCATCTAGATCTGTATTTTCCAAATCTAATTGCGAAAAGCAGGTTTCAGATAAAGTTTTAAATTTAGACCAGTCTGATTTGTTGTACAAATATTTTTCTTCTACAGGACGAACATCATACACCGATGGCTTCACATTTACATCCAGTAGAGTCGGAAAATGATAACTACCCATTGCATCATCATGGACTTGCCATTCACAGAGAGGAGCTAACGAGCAACTTACTAAGGCTAAATCAATTGCTGAAGAATTCTTGTTTGGATATTTAATTGTAGTATGATTACCATCATTTAAAACACACAAGTCAAACTCATCTATGAGATTGTACAAAGAATTACCTCTACTATTATTTTTTAGACAACCAAATAAAATGTGATGGGCATTGAAATCTCCCATTATGAGACATGGCTTAGGAGTTTCAGTGAATACTTTTTTTAATTTATTAGTATTAAATTTAGTAAATTCGCTGTTTGGGGGACAATAAATACACAACACATGTAATTTACCTAATGATGTATCAAGTGCAATGCAAATGTTCTGAATTGATTCGTAATATGAGGTATGAACAACTTCATATTTAAAATTTTGTTTAATTAATATAGCTACCCCATTATGTTCGTTTACAGACAGTTTGTGAATCAAATTATAGGATGGAAAATTTGGAATTTTACTGTTTTTCTTAAGCCACGTTTCATTTAGTAAACATATATCTACATTTTGTTCAGTTAAAAACTTTAACAATAGCGTTTTTTTACTATGTAAACTTTGAATATTGAATTGTGCTATACGAATATATGTGTCCATATAATTAAATTAAATTAAATTTGACAACAAAATTTCTTTAATTCTTTTATTTGTAATGGGTTCATTCTTGCTATTTGCAAGGGCAACAACGGACTTCACAAGGGCATTTATAATTACATCGTTATCAACAATTTCTTTGGCATTGAGATCTTGGAAGGTTTTTTGTCTCGGCTTTGGTGTTAGAGCTGGGAAGGATGTTCTATCAGAGATTTGTGGCAGACTTACCGCATTGGCATAAGACATTTTTTGTTGTTGTTTAATTTTCTTCTCTTCTATTTTTTTCTGCTTAACAGGGCAGTCTTTCGACACGGCAAGGTGAGGGCCAGAACAATTGACACACATTATTTCTTCCACATCACATTCCTTGTAGGAATGCCGTCCTGCACAGGATGAACACATCTGCTCTGCTCTGCAGTTCTTAGCTGAGTGGTTGAATCGGAGGCAACGGTAGCATTGCATGAGTGGTGGAAAGTATTTATGAACCTGGTATCTGAATAGCTTGATGTATACATACTGAGGTAATGTGGTGGCTGCAAAAGTGACAGCCACTGTTCCAAGAGGAGTCAAATTTCCGTCTACTTTTCGCATAAAGCGTTTGATTGAGACAACATCAGCATCACAAGTAATATTTTTGTAAATTTCTTCATTAGACATTGTCAGCGGAATATGCCTGATGACTCCTATAACTTCAGTCATGTAAGCAGGAATGAAAGCTTTCAGCTTATATCTGTTCAGGAAGCTATCCATCTTTAAAAAATTGTTAGCTGGAGCTGGCTTTTTGAAAGTGACGCCAACCTTATAAGCATTTATTCGGTGGACACCTACAATGCCTTTAACATTTTCAATGAAAAGATTTGTCAATATTATGGGGTTTTTATTACCAACCTTTTCTTCTTCTGTGGATTCAACGTAAACCACGCAGTCCCCACTGTGATTTTCGGGGAATAGCCTCTTGTAGAGGGGCTTCTGAAATACTTTGTAGCCATCATTGTTCGTTGAGGATTTTGCAAGTTTTCTCTTCTTTCTCTCTGCTGTAATGACGGGGTCCTCCCCGTCACTAGCAACGCTCATGACGTTATTGTTGCGCCGCAACACCCAACACAAATCTCAGAGAATTGCAAAATTAAAATTTATGAATAATTGAATATTAAAAACGCCCGCTTCTTTCGACTTCCCGCCAAAAAAAAAAAACTTGCCTGCGCCTAATCAACCAATGTTACCATATTTACAAATTACAGTGGTCTAAGTTGTGAAAATAAAAACTTAATTTTTATCCGACTGTCCAAGAAGTCATAATATTGTAATTTTAACCAGGAAAACTCACGATAGCTGCTAATGTCCTTTTGTTGTGCGTGTTGCTTTGTTATGAAAATGAAATGAAAATAATCTTGGCCTTTTCAAGGTCAGAATGAATTGAAGAATATGAAGTTATTTTCGACTTTTTAAGTCTTTGTGCTTCATTTTCAAATACGTCGCTTTACACCTTATCCAACCATATTAGTGTGGCTAAACGCAGACTTATTTGCAAAAAGAAATAATAATTTCATTCAAATAATACCCACTAAACGCTCAACAGTCCACAAAGCAAGAGCCGAATACGGTGTAGTCCGTGGAGCGAGGATAGGTGGCGTAAAGCGTATAGGGTGTGAGTAAAAAGATGTGCTAATTAATATACAGGGTTATTTCTAGTCAATTAGCATCCTTTTAGGGGATTATTCTGTACATCAAAACTTAAAACTTTTGTTCTGCAACTAATGCCAAAACTCAAAAAAAAATCAGCTGTTGTACAGCCATACATTTTGTCGAGGGTGAACGAAATTTTTCTATGGAAAATCAATTTTTTTGACAGTTTCGACAAAAGTCGCAGAACAAATGTTGTTAGTTTTGATGTACGGAATAAGCCCCTAAGTGATTGCTAATTGATTAGAAACATCGAGCACACATCCCACTAGAGCAATAATCATAACCATCCGATTCCGCAACTAGTCTATGATTTGTCACTAAGTCATAATTTTGCTCGCCCGCACTAAGACAGTACGGTACTTGCAACTGACCTACGCGTACGTCTCTGGAACATTCCAAGAAATATTCTGATATCATTACAATACTGTCATAATGGCGTGCTGTTCTATTCGATGGTGTGGCAAAAATAGCAAAAAGTCGAATTATAAGACAGACGGAATCACTTTTCACCGGTAAGTATTGAAAATTATAATATTTATTTCATTTTACGTCCATTACGACCATTTTAGCGCGGTTCAAGATAAACTGGTCATCTAAGTGAAATATTGGACTCGAATCTATGCGTCTTGCTTTCGCATATATGCAACTGTATTGTGCCGTCTTATTCTATCAATCACGCTATTACTAGTGCCGCACTGAATTGGTCAAATGGAGTATCGATATAGATTTCGATATAGATATCATTTGAATTCACATGTTTGGTAGTTCATTGAATTACGTATACGAAATATAAATATGAAATTGATTTTTTAAACTAATACGGTGTGTACATATCATTTATAGAACTTTTTTTTTTATGATTCATTATTTTTGTAGGATTTTTAACACAAAGGGCAAAAATCGGTTAAGGGTGAGTTGGACTTGCGTATGGGTAAATAAATAGTAATTCGTACTTAACTGGTTTTTTTGCACCATATCATTTCACACGAAACAGACATTATTTCGATATCGATAAAATACCTAAAATATTTTCTTGCAAGCCCTAGCGTAATGCTCCGTCATGAGCCGACCATTCACAGCGCAGCATTCCGATCGGTATTTTGGCGGAACTGGCGCTAAGCAAAACAATAGACATTATTACTCTAGTGGGATGTGTGCTCGATGATTAGAAATAACCCTGTATATACATAGGTAATGACTTAGATAGGTTTAAAAACGTTGTTATGATTTTATCGTATTATACCTATTTAGACTCTAGATGATAGTAAAAACCTGCATACTCGTAATACTAATAGAAGTGATGGAAAAAAGATGATAGTGTTCATAAATATGTTGATTTACTTAAGCATCTCATCAAAAATTCAACAGTAACTGTAGTTTTTAGCGCGAAAAATTTCTCTGACTACGACGTCTAGGCCGTGCATCGTAGTGAGACAGAAAAAACGTACCTATACTCAAACAGAGACAAAAGATATTAGTTTCGTCCTATTCACACTTTCATAATGGCACATCTCGCTCTCTTACTTTAATTTTGTAATTATTATAATATAGCGTCCTGTCTAGTTATATACTTCACTATGGGTGTAGTCACTAATTATAGTCATCGTTCTCTAAATTATAAAATCATAGTCCGCTGCACTGTCCACATTACAATTAATATTAAATTAGGTAGGGTACTATGAGTACTGACGTTTCTGCAGCTTTCGAATTCTGGGGCGTGTACTGGTGGGCGTTCAGCATTAGGCTAATCGTAATTATATCCTCTAAGCTAGGCCCCTCTACTAGTCTCTACCAAGTTCCATTCTATTTTACGAAACAGCTTTAAAAGCTATACAAAACCTTTAACATGGCAATAACATTTTCACCTGGCTCGCTTGATGCGTCATTGCTAAATGACATTATGTGATTTGTGACATTGATGACTGACACTACTGACAAATATACAATCACTAAAAATTCGGACCATGATTGGGACTATATTCGGACCAAACCTTTTTCAACTAGAGATTTCTAGCGCTGAGGCACGGTAATGATATCTAATATGAAAATTGAATAATTAGACACCATTACCGTGGCTGAGGGGTTCGTCCAGGTTTACACGTAAATTGAAACTAAGTCAAAAGTCAAAGTCAAAAGTATTTATTCGTGGAAATTGTGGTTACAAAGGTCTTATTTTATAAATATACAGTACAACACAATTAGCCAATGTGGCATACGAAAATTTAATTGAAATCAATTCCATTTTAAAGATAGAGTATTCTATCAAAGATTACATAGGTTAAGTACCTACTAAGATATTCCAACCTATACTACCTACAGTACAGCTGTTTCCGTATGGCTCTCAGAATAAGGAAAAACAGTAGAAGTGACATAAAGTAAAAAAGTTGTGATGCATGATTCCACAAACATGGCGTCGAAAATCTATAGAAACTGCTATGTAATCTAGACACAGATGACACTTGAACTGCTGATCAAATGTCAAATTTGATTTCACAAAGATGGTGGACAAACTTCAAACGTCTCCTAGGCAGGGCTTTTATTTTGAACTTTATCGCCATAGCAATAATGCCATGTCATTTCAAACACCGCCCCTATGGTATGGCTCCACACATTCCGGCACAGCGCCCCTGGTGGAAACGAAGAAGAACTAACCAAAATGTATAGAGCCACACGCGAACGCGAAAGTTTTCTGAACTAAGGGCTTGTAGGTATGGAAAATCTTGCCCAGAGCTGTCAAAACTGTCAATATGAATCGGAACACTACTCAGCTATTTTTCTATGCTACTGAGAGAAAAACACGGCAACTAGCCACTGAATCGAAATATTTTTCATGTCTCTTTCTAAATCATGCCATATTAAATTAAAATTGCTTCTCTTTCTTTTCTCGATCGACTACACTATCCCACTGGAACACAGAGTACCTACCACGCTCTGGAATTTCTGTGTTCTTCAATAGGGCATGCAAAAACCGGATGGTTTTGGAAAACCGTTTTTTTCGGTTTTTTATTTTAAAAACCGGGGAAATCGAGTTTTTCGGGTTTTTCGGTTTTTTTTTCTAGTAAATTAATGAAAATACTAGTAAAAATTACAGTTTGTTTGTTTATGAGCCTGTACTGCCTCATTGTTGGGCAAAGGTCTCCTCTCGAGATTTCCAATCAATCAATCAATAATCTTTATTGCAACATATGTGGTAATACATGTAGATCTTAAATAACATGTTTCAAAAGTTATACACATAATATTACCCTGTAAGGGTGTGGAAAAGTTAATTTATATAATATCAGGTATATTCTCCTATTTTTAATCAATCAATGTCATAATTATAGGTACATATAAAATTAATTTTACATCATTTGATAATATAATTTATAAATTAACACAAAAAAAGAAAGTTAGAATAATGAAATGGAAATTGGGACTCCATTTGGTGATGATTTTAGCCCAGAGGTCTTCCAGAGGTCTTCTGGCATTCGACTGATTTACCCGGCCCACTGCCACTTCAGTTTAGCGGCTGTGAAAGCTACATCTTTGATTTGAGTTCTGGAACGCAGTTCGGTATTTACTCGCAGTACCTACTCGGTCTATTAGCCGGTCACCGAGAATACTACGCTAAATCGCTCTTTGGCAAACCTTGAACTTGGACTTTTGGACCTTAGTTAATGACCATGTTTGTGCACCATAAGTCAAAATGTAATCGGAAGGCGTTTCTTCATATGTTCTTTCATGGCCCAACAGCTCTTCCAGGCGTTCTCTGTTCTTCTTGGTCTTGTCTCGCCTCTAAGGTGACTATTTGGCCAAGATAGATGTAATCGTGAACGTATATTATGTCTTCGCCATCGACAGTTACCCGATGTTTGATGCCATTGGTCATCACTTTGGTCTTTAATTAACATGTTCCGTATCCGCAATCCAACCTCAGGGGTGCAGTGGTTAGGTTTTGTAGCATTGATTATAGCTCTCTGACTGAGGAAGAGATACTAGCTGACGATATTGTCTGCAAAATGAAGGTTAGTTAACCATTTTTCACCAACATTAACACGCCATCCTTCCCAGCTTGCCGCCAGCTTTCTGAAAACTTCTTCGAGGACGCCCGTGAATATTTTCGGGGACAGTGGGTCTCCCTGTTTAACACATTTCTCTAATGCAAATGCTAGACCAGAAGATTGTAATTTTATTGCAGCAGTACTTTGAAAATGGGTGAGGCGGAGAAGATTAACGTGATTGATGCTATAAAATGCTTTTTGACCGACGAAACGGAGGAGGTACTCAATTCGACACGTATGTTCTATAATCTGGTTGATTGCGTGGAGATGGTCTGTAGTTTAAATAGCCCGCGACGAAAACCAGCTTGTTCGGGTGGTTGTTCCATGTCTAGTCTTTCTGATATGCAATGTTCTATGATTTTTATGAAATAATAGTCATTATTTATATTTCTTTTGTTTTTTAATTTCAACAATCGAGCTTACTTTTATGTATAACTAGCTTAAAACCCGCGGCTTCGCCCGCGTTGTCTTAGTAGACAGGTACTTGCTTATGAAAATAGCCCGTGGTTTGACCCGCGTTTGTCTTAGTACTTGCTTATAATTATAAAAGGCTGCCGGTTGGCCTGCGTTGTCATGGCACTTGCTTAAAATAATAATAGGTCGTGGTTTAACAAAGCATTATCGTATAACGTATTACTTGCAAGGATAATGCCTATGGTTTGGCCTGAATTGTCTTAGTATTTGGCTAAAATGATAATAGGTCGCGGTTTGGCCTGCGTATTCTTAGTACTCGCTTAAGATGGTAATTTATAGCACGCAGCTTAGCCTGCGTTGTCTTAATACTTCCTCAAAATTATAATAGCCTACCGTTTGGCATGCGTTGTCGTATTACTTGCAATGATAATAGCCCACGGTCTGGCCGCTTTGTTTGAGTAACTGCTTAAAATGATAATAAGCCACAGTTTGGCCCGCGTTGTCTTGGCACTTGCTTAAAATAATAATAGTTCGTGGTTTCGCCTGCATTGTCGTATAACGTATTACTTGAAAAGATAATGCTTAGTAGGCATTATATTTTCAAGTAATAGGCATTGCTTACGGTTTGGCCTTAATTGTCCCAGTGTTTAGCTAGAATGATAATAGGTCGCGGTTTGGCCTGCGCATTCTTCGTACTTGCTTAATATGGTAATTTATAGTACGTAGCTTGGCTCGCGTTGTCTAAGTACTTGCTTAAAATTACAATAGCCTGCCGTATGCCTTGCGTTGTCGTATTGCTTGCAATGAAAATAGCCCATGGTCTGGCCCGCGTCGTTATAGTATTTGCTCAAAATGATAATGGCGCGCGGTTTGGTCCGCATTTTCTTAGTACTTACTTTTAATGGTAATTTCCCACAGTTTGGCCTGCGTTGTATTTAGTACTTTTTTGCTTAAAATAATAGCTCTTCGTTTAGCCCACGTTGTCGTATTACTTGCAAGGATAATAATTAGCCCACGGATTGGCCTGCTTTTTCTCAGTATTTGCTCAAATTGACTTGTGTCTAAAGCTTATTATGGAGTACGACAATTTTTAGATGATAAATTGCAAAATATTCGAATTAAATTTAATAATAATGATTGTATAACTTTTTCATGTTCTAATTATTTTATGGCCATATTGGACTTAACTGATAATTCAATATTTTTGTGATTAGTAGTAAGATCTCTATGTAACACAGTTCAACAATAAATGTTCTTTGACTTTAATAGCCTACGGTTTGGACCGCGTTATTTTATAACTTGTCATAAAATAAATACTTTATAAAGTTATATTTTAATACACCTACTGAATTTTTATATCGAGAAAAGAATATTTTTCGATATTTTGCTCGATCATGAGTTGACCAATGTAGTTTCCCACTCGTATACCAAATTTTATCCAACTCCATTCGCATGCATGGTCTACATTACAATCGTAAGGTCCTAATCCTAGTCAGACCACTGAGCTCTTTGAAACTTGTGTACGGAATTTCATACTACTGGCTTTTCATTGATGGAAAACATTGAAGCAACCTGCATATGCACGCACTGCATGCACGTCCTTAGAGAAAAATCGATGTCGTATGTGAACTCAGCAAACCGCGCTCGGCCAGCGTGATGGATATGGCTTAATCAGCCTTCGTGGGTAGGCCTACGTTCAGTGGTGGACTATTAAAAATCGGCCAAGTGTGAGTCGGACTCGCGCACGAAGGGCTCCGTACCGAAGGGAGCCCATTCCTCTTGCCGTTATTAATAGCGAGCAAAAAACTCCTAAAAATCACGTTTGTTGTATATCCCATATTTATTTTATTTGTGAAAATTTCAGCTGACCAACTATCACGGTTTATGAGATACAACCCGGTGACAGACAGACAGACGGACATCGAAGTCTTAGTAATAGGGTCCCGTTTTTACCTTTTGGGTACGGAACCCTAAAAAAGGCCAGTACAGGTATTCATTCAGTTTCATTAAGTCATTAGAAATTTAATTTCGATTATGCTGAACCCAATGACAATCTCGCCCAAAACCGTTTACCCAGTCAAAAGTGTTCGAGACACTTGTAGGACTTTCAGACATTCTCTGACCAAGTACAGACGAAAAAGTAGGACACAAGAAGGTACATTTTATTTGAAAAATACATAGCGCACCTACATCTAGACGACAGGCATGTTCTAGGATTCCATTATACTCATAATTTGACTAACTTTTACTATGGTACCAACCCAGAAATCACGTAAATAAAATTAGCTGTTCAACCCAAAAAATCATTGACCCGCGACAAAATGTAAAGAATAGGTAATTTTCGCTTTTTCAGGGTAGTTCCCATAGTAAAGTAAGTAGTTGTTGATCCGTATGTACCCTAAGTTCAAGTCTATTGGCTCACAAAATAAAATCGTTCATAAACTATTAGGGGCCCATTTTGCCCCCATTGAAGGATCTAAGTTATCTCAATTTAATTCTCGATATATTAAAAAAAAACGCGACCAAGTTATTTTTCACGCTAATATAGGATGTTTGGTCTAGCGTTAGACAAGGAATCCGGGACTTTTCCCAGGACGTCAATAGTCATATATTAGTTAAAAGGGTGGGCTATTTTCAAACAATATTTGCATCGGTTTTCGAACAGTTATTTAGTACTTTTTTTAGGAAATTGATATCCTGAAGGACCCACTGAAATTTTCCGGGATAGCAGTACCCCAAGTGGTAATTTGTGTTATTGTCTAGCGTCGTACTAAATTTCGTTAGAATTCATTTACCCCTTTTATCTTAGCTTTATAATTGATTATTTCGGCTATTGCTAAGAAACCCTATAGATTTTCCGGGATAAAATAGTTACTGTATTGAAACATGTGTGCTTCCTACATACCTACCAGATTTCATTTATAACCGTTCAGCTCGCCTGATGTAATTATTGATGCTTTTTTCACCAACTTTGGGAACTTATCTGACCCCTTAGATAAGGAAAATTCGGAAAAAACAGGAAGAAACGTAACTTTTATTTTCTTTGTAAAGCATATATACAAAGTTTCAAGTCAATCGGTACAGGAATACAAAATTAACTTACAAACGAAAAGAGCCATTTTTACCCCGTCAAAGGTCAAAAGTTCAAAGTTTTCGTCTTTAGTGCTCCATTACGTCATACAATGTACCTATATTCCAAATTTCAAGTTTATATCTTTAGCGGTTTGGGCGGCAGCCGAAACCGATTAATTTTGGCTATCCCTAAGGATCCCCATAGAATTTCCGGGATAATAATAGTTCATGTGTTGAAACATGTTGTGTGCTTCCTCCATACCAGATTTCATCCATAACCGTTCAGCTCGTCGGATGTAATAGACGCTTTTTTCACCAACTTTGGGACCCAATTTGACCCCTTAGATAAGGAATATTCGGAAAAACAGGAACAAACGTAACTTTTATTTTGTTTGAGTAGCATGTATACAAAGTTTCAAGTCAATCGGTAAAGGGAATAAAAAGTTACATACAAACGAAAAGGGCCCGTTTTACCCCTTTAGAGGTCGATTTTTCAAAATTCCGTTCTTAGTGCTCCATTACGTGGTCCAATGTATCTTTGTTCCAAATTTCATGTTCGTATCTTTAGCGGTTTGGGCTGTAGGCTGTCTGTCAGTCAGTCACTCAGCGAAGCCTTTTATATAATAGATTTACAAATATCAGACAAACGTGCAATATATACCACGCGTAGTTTTACTACGTAGCTTAGCAGAGACTGCCGGACTAATGTAACGAAACAAAATGGCGGTGGTCGATAGCGTTTCGGTGAAGATGAGACAAAACGCGTCCCATTACGCTTATAACGCTACAGCGCAGCGCTCTGCCTATATCACGATACTCGCTATGTAAAGGCAGAGAGAGAGTGAGAACTTTCGCACTTGAATTTCATCCTTAGCACGTATACCTATACGAAAAAATTACGTCTAATGTTCTACATTAGACGTCCTACATTAGACGTAATTTTTAAATGGAAAAAAGTATCTTAGTTCGCTTGGCTTATTATTTCTCTGTAGGTTTGAGCAACTAGATGACAATAATGTATTTTATTGCAAAGGGGAAAGTTAATATGCGAATTTAAAAAAATTTTAGAAAACACCGATAAACCCGAAAAAAACGGTTTTATAACTAGAAAAAACCGAGTTTCTAATGCGGTCGGTTATTCGGTTTTTTCGGTTTTCGGTTAACCGGTTTGCATGCCCTATTCTTCAACGATTTTTTTCTGTCAGAGAATTAAATTTTTAACCGACTTTCAAAAAGGAGGAGGTTCTATGCTCGTCTGTATGTTTTTTTTTTGTGGGTATGTTCATCGATAATTTCGCCAATTGTGAACCGAATCGAAAACTTTTTTTTTGTTCGAAAGGGTATACTCCCGAGGTGGTCCCATTTAAATTTTATAGATATCGGCTGATCCATTTTTGAAAAATCTACAAAAATGTAAACAATTCTAGCGAAATACTTATTCGAAATTTGTACACTATGGAAGGCGGTTTTGCCATTTTTTTTTCGAAAAATAATTAGGTACTTATACATTGTTTTGTAGGTACGAACAATTAAAACCAAGGCATGTTTTACTAAACTATTTAATAAATATTAAATAATTATTAAACAAAATAGTTCTATTATGTATGTAGGTACTTATCTATTATCTAAGGCACATTTTATACCTAATGCAATTCGTTATATATTGTTACATTTAAAATATATCCACGTAATCTTTTTTTTTGATTTTGCATTTTTATTTAACGGATTAAAATTTCGTAACAACACATACCTATTTTTACTTAAAATAACCAACAAGATGTACCTACCGACGCGGCGACTACCTGATTGAGATTGCTGGAACACGCTGGATGAACAGCCACTTATACCTACCTACTTAATATCAAAATCTACTTTTCTTTATTCTTTTTGGTCTTATTGGAAATCCACACAGTAGGCCTATGTCCATCAGCGGACGTCTTATGGCTGATACGATGATGATGATGGGACAACACATTTTTAACCACTGCCACCTTTTGCTGACTACTTTTAGCAAGCAAGTTGCTGCTTGGCACATGCCCAATCATCTACAATATATCCCTGCCTCCAGTTGGATCCACAGCTTGACTCCACATGTGGATCCGCGGATACTTTTATCTCCTCTTAAATCCACCGGTGGATCCATGGATACTTCTTTTTCCTTTTAAATCCACCGGTGGATTTTAGCTTAAGACTTTTAGCTCCAGTGTTTCCCAAGTGGCACTTATATAGAACAATAAATAATTAATTTCAGCCATGCGTAGGGTAAAATGAAGACGAATAAAAATATCCACGGATCTACCTGGTGGATCGAAGCGGAAATAAAATATCCATGAATCTCCCCGTAGATTTAGGTAAAAAAAGAAGTATTCATGAACCCACTTGTGGATTTACGCGAAAAAAGAAGTACCTATCTATGAATCCATCGGTGGATTTAAAAGGAAAAAGAAGTATCCATGGATCCACCGGTGGATTTAAGAGGAGATAAAGGTATCCGCGGATCCACATGAGGAGCCAATATATTATATGTAAGCGATTTTCGTAAGCAAATCATTGTTTTTAAGCCTTTCGCTTGAATCTTTTTTTCTATCAGCTTGACTCTTTAAAACTACTTATTATTATAAGTATGCACCTAAGTATTAGTCGCAATGCGCTCATTTTACCGCAAGTACAGACTTAAAATTATTTGCTTAGCTATTGTACTTTGAAGTTGAAGTTTACTAAAAATAAATAACAGCCACATATACCAACTTAACACAAAATTTCAAATTAGACTGAAAATCATTTTTTTACATTTCAGGGTCAGGAGCGTCGATGGCGTAGCCTAATTTTTGCAGCGCTATTTTTATTTCACCGAAAACTGACGGATCTTCAATCGTTGAGGGTAGTTTGACGAGTTGAGAGCGAGCTAGCTTGGCGATGGCTCCTCTAAGAGCTTTGCCAGATCTAGTGCGGGGTAGAGCGGGTACTGCTACTGCTTTTCTAAAAGCTGCAATGGGACCTATCAGGTGCCGAACCAGGGCTATCAGTTCTTGTGTCACTGTGCTCTCTGCTACAATTTCTTCATCTGTAACAATGATTACGTAATAGTATAAATATAATTATTTTTCGCAAAAAATAGCATGACCGACTTCAACCGTGTACAGAATTCGCGAATATTTCACACGGATGATGTAGCATTTTTTACATTATTGTTGATTTATCAAAAATGGCTCAGCCGATTTTGATAAAATTTAAATGCAACCAATTTCGAAGTATACTCTTTACAATAGAAATAGAATTATCGAAATCGGACCACTATGTAAAAAGTTATGCGTGGTTACAAATAAAAAAAAATATTTACCTATCTTACTTATCTTACCTACCTACCTACGCGTCGAATTGAGTACCTCCTCCGTTTCGTCGGTCAATAAATAGTTTTATTCAGGTCTTTTACCACATATTTGTACTATCACATATTTCTGTTGTTACTTACTAAAATTACCTACTTTCAAGACCACCTTTGTACACAGACTAGATACACAGTGGAACAATAAAGTATTATTCTATTCTTTCTATTGTCATGGAATTGTCGCTTCACATTCAGTTCAACCTGCCTTCATTCTAATATTCAAATTTTTTTTTCAATAGGTACGTAATTATTTATTGTTCAATGTTCTACAATGACACTACCTACTACTTATAATAAATATTAATATAATAAATAAAT
The DNA here is from genome assembly GCA_964007245.1 of Hypomecis atomaria. Taxonomy (NCBI): domain Eukaryota; kingdom Metazoa; phylum Arthropoda; class Insecta; order Lepidoptera; family Geometridae; genus Hypomecis; species Hypomecis atomaria. Next base: position 17,180,856 of record OZ023294.1, on the reverse strand, counting down.
ATTAGGGGACATCTTACACACGGTCATTGACCCCAAACTAAGCAAAGCTTGTGATATGGCTGCCAGAGACTGATATAGGTACTACTTATACATATTTTTAAATACATAGTTATATAGATAATACCTAAAGAACACCCAAACACAGAGCAAACACTTATGTTCATCACATAAATATTTGCCCTAGGCGGGAATCGAACCCACGCCTCTTTGACCTAGGAGTCAGGGTCACTAACCACTGAGCCACCGAGGTATACTCACTAATTTGTAAGTTGATAAAAAAACTAGAGTTCGTAACTTCTAGCCTATTGACATTGACCCCGTTAGGTTAGGGCACTGCAATAGAAGAAAGAACTAAGTATTAAAATTGAAAGATGAGTGTACTAGAGTTTTATGAACAAATCGTTTTCGTATAATATGTGTTAATTTTAGTAAGTTTCGTACTAAAGTTTGTTGCATTAGATATTACCTCCCCATTCTAGGAAAGAGCATCCCACGACGCAGGTCACCCTAGTGTAGGATCTAGAGCACTAAAAATGTTAGACTAAGTTTTTTGTGTAAATAAATACAATTTTGATTTTTAAAGAGTTATTCTGACTTCTGACTTTGTTAGTTAGTCCTGACTTTGCCAACGCTATAAGTTCGTTAAAATGATAAACACTTCACAAATTCCACGCAAAGTCAGGACTGCGAATTAGCTCACTTGGGAGAGCGTCGGGTTGGTGATCTGAAGACGCAGGTTCGAGTCCTGCATTCGCGACAAATATTTGAAATGATTATCACAAAAATAACTCTTTGAGATAAACCTAGTGTGCGATGTACTATTAAGTTAAAATCATTTCATTAATTATGATTTCGATTCTTGATAAATGGCGGTAATGTACCGTCTTGCGGAGGCCTCATCACGTAGAGACAGAGCGGCACGTCTCCCTTAGTTTGGTCCGGCGCCCCGACGACCACCGCGTCGGCCACCCGCGCGTGCCGCAGCACCACGTCTTCCAGCGCGGCGGTGGACAACCGGTGGCCAGCTACGTTGATGACGTCATCGGCGCGCGCCACCACCCACACCGCGCCTTCTGAGCTGATCCAACCGGCGTCTTGGGTGTCGTAGTAACCCTGTACGAAATTTTAACTAGTATTAGTAGGTATGGGTATTTCATCTCAATTCGTCATTTACTTTAGACCAGTCGGGCTAGGATGCGCACTATTCGATGAGTCAGAACGAGACAGCGTTATGGCAAAGTATATTCTGTCACTTTTTCACACGTCAAAAAGAGTTCTTTTCGTAGTCATACTCAAGTATATCCACATCGAAAAAGACGTTCTTAGATGATATAATGTTCAAAAAGTGTCGAGGAAACCGCAGCCAACTTGTGTTATGCGGCCTATACATAAACTTGACAAAAGACAAACTTGGATAAGATTGGCTGATACCAGGGCTGCCACCATCTAGCTATCATCCCTACCATGATATCATATAGTTTTAACCTGCTGCTGCAGAAGCAGGCTAAAATAAGGCAAATGATAACTATGATGTTAGGTATATGTAGGTAGGTAAGTACTACTCGTAAGCGCCACACAAATCAACGGATGGGAAGTTATGCGCAGAACGCTGCGCAAAAGCCTAAATATACTTAGGTATACGCGGGAGTCAGAGAGACTCACGCCGGGGCACACCCGCCGCATGAGGTTGGCGGCGGGTGTGCCTCCCGCGCGCTCCCTACGCATTGTGCACACATGCGCAATAATTAGCAAATCACGACGAAGTGTCATCTGCGGCTAACTTCTCATCCGCCGATTTGTGTGGCGCTTAGTAGTTATACAATGAGCAAAATATCTTACAGGGTAAGTTTCAAAGTAGATCTTCTTGAATCTCTCGTCAGCTTGCCAGAGAGTGGCCGCGAATCCCGGAGGGAGAGGCAGCTTCACCACCAGCCGGCCCACTTCCCCCGGCTGACACTCCGTGCCGTCCTCGTGTAGAGATCGAACTAGAATGATCGGTGGTACAATGTTAAATACTAACTACCTACTTACTTGGCCTTACCTCACTTTATCTTGCAGTACTTTTGTTTTGAAACAAATGAGAAAATAGCTTACTGTGAAGTTATCACTACATAGTATAAAACAAAGTCGCTTCCCGCCAGCGTTGCCAGATTTTTTTTGGCAAGTCGCGGGACTTTGATCCTTTTAGAGTGAAAAAAGCGGGATTCTTTAGTCGAAAGCGGGCATAGTAAAAATATATATACTTTTTTTTACTATGTCCCGCTTTCGACTACAGAATCCCACTTTTTAGGGTTCCGTACCCAAAGGGTAAAAATGGGACCCTATTACTAAGACTCCGCTATCCGTCTGTCTGTCTGTCACCAGGCTGTATCTCAAATTAAGTATATTTAATATTTAGTTAATTATTCAGTTCAAAAATAAATTATTAAATTAAAATAAAATATATTAGGGGGGGCTTCCATACGGTATGGAACCCTTCGGGCGCGAGTCCGACTCGCACTTGGCTGATTATTTTTCATCATATCTGAAGTTTTTAAATATTTATCTTTATAAGTACCTATTTGAGTTTTAAATTACTTACGTTTACATGATAATAGATGGCCATTGAATATGTATTTTAATAAAAATATAATATTTTAAATCAGATTTACCCTATCGATCGAGTTATCCCTGAAAAGCGGGACAGACTCTGTCCCGCGCGGGACATCCCGCCCCACACATAAAAATCGGGACGTCTGGCAACGCTGCTTCCCGCTGTCTGTCCCCACCCATGTACTATGCTTATTTAAAACTACGCAATGGATTTTGATGCGGCTTTTTTTAAATAGATAGAGTGATTCAAGAGGAAGGTTTAAATGTATAATACATCTGTGCGAAGCCGGGGCGTGTCGCTAGTTGTGTAAGCTATAGGTAAGTAGCGTAGGTAAGGGTAGGAGCATCGACTTGGATTTTTCTCATTCATTATTCCACAATCAATCTTGCTGACCGATATTTCTCTTCATACACTAAACTACTTCATCGGTGTACTCTTTCACTCTACGAGAACGATTTAAAATAAGTTAATTATTTTACATAAAATAGTTGATCGATAGTTCAAGGAGGTATTTACCAAATAATTAATTAAAATTTCGTTGCAATCGTCATTTTGTGCGATATCCCTCATCACAAAATAAAAATGCAATAGGTAAGTCTGATGATGCATAGTAGATAATATTTATAGCAGATGCCCCGGTTGTAGGTGGCAATTTTGATGTCACAATTTTTGCATAAATGGTAATTATAAACAATGTAACAACGTAAATATTGTTTGTGTGAATCTCAAATTATATATACTTATATATTTTTAAATATTATTTGTACATTAAATTGTCTAATTAATCGTTAAAATTCAAAGTGGCCACAAATGGTACTAAGAAGGCCACAACCGGGGCACCTGCCCTATTAAGGAAGTACGTATATTTTTATGAGAAGCACTTACTGTCATATCCAGGCACAGGGTAGCCGGCGGAGTGAGGAGGGATGGCTTTGACCCCGTACCCCACGCAAGGTGCAGTGATGGGCGAGCCGGACTCCGTCTGCCACCAGTGGTTCAAAACCGGCACGTTGAACACGCGCTCTGCCCATTGCTGAATAAATAAATATCTATAGGTAGTAAATATAGGTTTACACACGGAAACTCGGGAATGCCACTTTATCTCCTCGTAACTTCATCCTTAGAAAATGATTTGTTGGACATGGTGTTTTCCGTTTGGGACCTGTTAGAAGTGATTTGCATTCAGTGCGAGACTAAATGAGAAAATATTTGGTTTAACAACCCCTTACATGACCTACTTAGGACCTATACAACTGTCTGCCCGTTTTATGGATTGATGCCCTATAATCTTACCAGTGCGTAAACTCCTTTTAAAAACTCGTTTGGCCATCATCAACCTTCAGTCTATTCCTACTTTCATCCACTAGCTAATTCACAGTATCGGAATTATTGTGGTGCTTATATAGAACTTTCTCATTCCTGATTCGATCACAAAAACGGCCAAGTCACATAACTGTACTGTGTCACTAAGCTGTAGAGTTTGTGGAGTAAGGACTTGTAGAGTAAGGCGTGTAGAGTTAGAAGCTTGGCTTTACGTGAGATCTGACAACTTTTTGATAGTGGGAACTGTGATTTAGACTTGGCTTCATTTCACATGAAAATGTTTTTGTTGGATACAAACTACAGGCACTAGGTACATCGCGACGCAAACATAAAGTAGATCAAGTCAAGGGTCATAGCAGTAATTGTTCCACGTACATTAACGGTTGAATGGGATTACCATAATATTAAACTGTTCTGGCTTAATTTAGTCTGGCTTATTTTAGTTCTGTTCACTGGCTTAATTTAGTCACATGATTTATTTACGTGACAATTAAAAAGAAGGTATGTAACAGGTAAACCATTTTTATTCTATACGTGTACTTAGGTTAGATAAGATATAACAGTAAGAAGGAGCATTAATAAAGCCCCTTGTTACTCTAATAAAATGAATAAGATAAATCAGTAGAAGGACAAAAGAATTAAGTAAAAGCACAAAGGAACGCTTAATATAATGCCAATGAAATATGTTACACTCATATGTATTTACCATATTATCAGGTTAACCATAGCTTATAGTTTTAAACTGATATGGTTACACGGGTGTAATATAAGGTAAAAGCTCCTATTACGGCGGCAAGAAAAATCGGTTCCTATTACGATACAGTATATGTAATTTATTTATTGTTACTAGTCAGTGGCAATGAAAAACTAATGAGATGTATGATAAAATATATTATCCAGAACGAAGTTACAGGGGGTTGAAAATGGCCTGAATGGCTTCGGGAAAAGTATGCTTACGGCTGTGCTCGACTTGTTATTGTTGTTGAGATTATAGGCAAGCACGCAAGTTTAACAGCAAAAACCAATGGTTGCAAAGTGCAAACGTAACAATTCGTAAAAAACTGAATGACAGTGAACCTTGTCCCATAAAAAAGCCAATATTCTATTTACGTACTCAAGACCTTTACGGTTACCTGTAGGATAAATCGCGGAAAATCAGCAAGGTATGCTATTTTTTCTCGAAAGTCAATATTTTTTTTTATAGAAAATATGTTTTTTGGGAATTCCGTTTTATTCGTAATGTTTCATAATGATGAACATAAAGAACGTAGTTAATGTAGGACGTTCCGTTGACAAGATGGGTTGAAGATTTGATTAAGTCGCAAAAACACAGTGGGATCGATTTCCACTGGAGACATTGGAAATTTATTTCTTAGAAATTTTACTTTGAAAGAAAGTAAGTCAACTTGCCGATAATTCGATAAAAGCCTGATGAACTCACCCTAGTATCCTGGTCGCAGTGCTCTCCAGCAATGAAGACATTTTTGAGAGAATTCGCGCAATATCTTCTTGCATATTTAGCATTGGGATCCGCTCGCTTCAGCACTCTGAACACGGTGGGGATCGTGAACAACGCATTCACTCGGTGTTGCTCGATTATTCTAATGCACAAATACAGTTAATTAGATACCAAGTAATTGACTTAAATTGACACCTAATTATTCAAAGACACACGATGACACACTTAAGGACAGAAAGCGTTAAAGTCAACCGAAAATAAAATAAAGTAGGTACTTCTTTTACCGGTAAGAACTGTTCGTAGATAATTGTAAAGTTACTTAAAATATATTAGAGTCAAGATGAAATGAATACTAACCTAAGTCTTCTTTCCAAGGTTCTTTAGGTTTGTTCTTATCATGCGTCGTGTGTTTTTAATGAATATACATGTAATAGTTTGGTCAGACTTGAAGCTAACCGGGCACAAGATCGATTTCTGTAGCCTGTCTCCCTTGCAAATTATTTCATTAGATACCGACCTAAAATACTGTCCAGGGTCCGGAGTTCTATCAGGCTTGCCTTCATACAGCACTGAAGTGACGCCAGCTATCAGAGGTCCGTAGCAGATGTAGGAATGTCCGACCACCCATCCCAGGTCCGAGGCAGCCCACCACACGCCCTTCTTCAGTCCATACACCATACGAAGACTCCAGCATAAGGTCGCTGCATGGCCGCACGGTCTTTGGATGCCTTTTGGGGCATCCGTGGTACCTAGAAAAAGTCTTCTGTTATAACAGTACTAGGTTATAGCTATGGTACCTCTATACCTAATTCAGTACAGACAAGAATCAAAATAAAATAATCGGCCAAGTACGAGTCGGACTCGCGCACGGAGGGTTCCGTACTGTATGGGAGCCCCCCTTAAATATTTATTTTATTTTAATTTTATTATTTATTATTGAAGTGAATTTAAAACTAAATATTCTGTGAAAATTTCAAGCATCTACCTGATGCCATTATTAATATAGAGCGAAAAACGTCTAAAAATTCAGGTTTGTTGTATGGGAGCCCCCCTTAAATATTTATTTTAATTTGTTTTTAGTATTTTTTGTTTTAGCGGCAACAGAAATACATCATCTGTGAAAATTTCAGCTGCCTATGCCATGACTCTCATGAGATACAGCCCGGTGACAGACAGACAGACGGACAGACGGACATCGAAGTCTTAGTAATAGGGTCCCGTTTTCCCTTTGGGTACGGAACCCTAATTATGACCTCCATCATCCACAGACCCTTGAAGGTCTAACCTTCAAGGGTCTGTGGATGATGCAATTCCTTTTTACAAGCTTTTATTTAGTTTCACCTGTCCCGTCTGTAATCAAATCTTGCAAGTTAAAGATCCACTTCCCGGTTACCGATTGAGCTGAAATTTTGCATACACGTGTAAATCGCTCGACAATGCAATATTATGATGACAATATGGTGCTGATCTGTTGATGGAACTGGAAGGTGGCCAAATGATCTTGGCAATGAAACGATACAACTTCATCGAGTTTGGGCTCATTTGAATCGTCTTGGCGAGTAGTTTGTCTTTCAATGGTACCCATGCATGGTCTGATGATGGAGCTGGAAGGTAGTCATAGGAACTGTATTGAAACGACGTAACCTAATCGAGTTTCGGCTCGTTTGATTCGTCTTGGTGAGTACTTGTTCAGTAAAAGCTTGTTTTAAAAAAAAACGTTTTTTTTTTTAATTTAACAGGTAAGTACTTGTTACTCCTGCTTTAGTACGCCAGTACGCTACGATTGTCGTAATTACGATACGACGCTGTGTGTGAAGGGGGTTATTGATCAGTTTTCAGAAGAAAAAAATAAATATCGGATACTTTTTCTTCATACTTTTTAGGGTTCCATACTCAAAGGGTAAAAACAGGACCCAATTACTAAGACTCCGCTGTCCGTCCGTCTGTCTGTCTGTCCGTCTGTCACCAGGCATCTTATGAAACCTAATAGCTAGAGAGTTGAAATTTTCAGAGTTGATGCATTTCGGTTGCCGCTATAACAACAAATACTAAAAACAAAATAAAAATATATTTAAGGGGGCTCCGATACAACAAACCTGATTTTTTAACTGTTTTTCGCTCGATTTTAATAACGGTGATAGGTAGATGCTTGAAATATTCAGACAATATTTATTTAAATGTTCACTTTAAAAATAAATTATTAAATAAAATTAATATTTACTGTTGCTCCCATAACATGATTTTTTTGCGTGATATTAATAAAGGTAACAGGCAGAAGATGCTTGAAATGTTCACAGAATATTAAGTTGTATGTATATTTCTTTCAAAAATTAAACAATCAAATTAAACCCTTCCATACGATACAGAACCTTTCGTGCGCGAGTTTTACTCGTACTTGGCCGATTATTCAATTTTTATTTATCTACATTCAGCGTTTGTAGTTGAAACGACGTCCACTTTTATAATTTTATGAACAGTTTCATAAAATTAACCTGCTAAATTACCTGAAGTGTACAATATGTACAGAGGTTCGTTAGCCTCGACTGACACGCAAGGCACGGGGTCTGCTTCCAGAGCTTCTTCCCAGGTGATGTCCCGGTTCAGCTCGAGAGGACACTCCAGCACGCGCCGCCGCTGGTATATGATGCAGGTGTTGGGCTGGTGCGTGCTGTGGCTCAGAGCTTCGTCCAGTATGTCTTTGTACCTAAAGAGTTAAGTCAAGAGCTAAGAAGTTAAGAGGTATTGTTATACAGGGTGTTGCTTTGCATATTGCAGGAACTTTCATAGGACTATTTGCTCATCATTATGAATAGCTTTTACTCAGGGACCACCTGCGAAATGATGAAAAGAAAATCGGCTTTAACAGGTTAATTTGTTTTCGATAAAATGTATGTAAAAGTAAAATGTGTGAAAATGTAAAATGTAATGTTAATTAAAATGTTAAAGACTTCGAGTTAGTATCGAAGAGTGTTTAATGTTTATTGGGAGCTATATCACGAGTTTGAGTATGGAAATGTACATTTCCATGTAAAATATAGTTTTTAGGGTTTCGTACCCAAAGGGAAAAACGGGACCCTATTACTAAAACTTCGATGTCCGTCTGTCTGTCTGTCTGTCACCGGGCTGTATCTCATGAACCATGATAGCTAGGCAGCTGAAATTTTCACAGATGATGTATTTCTGTTGCTGCTATAACAACAAATACTAAAAAGAAAATAAAATAAATATTTAAGAGGGGCTCCCATACAACAAACCTGAATTTTTAGACGTTTTTCGCTCTATATTAATAATGGTAACAGGTAGATGCTCGAAATTTTCACAGAATATTTAGTTTTATATTCACTTCAATAATAAATAATAAAAATAAATATTAAAGAGGAGCTCCCATACAGTACGGAACCCTCCGGGCGCGAGTCCGACTCCTACTTGGCCAATTGTTGTATTCACCTGATAATTTTGTTAGGTTCGACGCCGCAGCTGGCGGCGATGATGACCGTGGGCTCGGCGTGCTCGATCCTAGTTCGAAGTTCTCTCGCGGCGAAACCTTCAAAGACAATAAGGGTTAGTAACTGGTTAGTTGGTTCTGTAGTTAATCCGGCCACTCAGCCACTCACGGTCATTTGAACTGACCGGTTCAATCCCTCACACATTCCCATTTGGCTAGAGCTTACCGTCAAATCGGATCGTGTGTAACATGGTTGGTCCAACATTATTGTTGTAAATACTGGTTGGTGGCAACCGTGTGCTTTGTCGTGTGCTATGAGCCAATTGTAGGTACATCGGCAAATTATTGTCGAACCATCAAAAGTGAAACAACAATTGGTTGTCGACGCTAACCAAACCGGAGTCGAGATCCAACTCGGTCGGCCAAAATATGTTTAGGAGCCACCAGCGCTCTGTGGAGATCTTCTTGGTCGGCATCCCAATGTCTCTCGGGAATATTTCACAACACAGAAATCACTACGTGTCCTCGAGCCCCTTGATAAGACTCGGTGGCAGATTTACTAACAGGCTGAGCAGGCCTAGAGCGGCAGATTTTAGGGGCAGCCAATTTCCCATCATATTTTTATTTTAGTCAAAATTATATGTACTTTTTCACTACAATTTGTGCAGTCACGTATAAGAGCGGCAGATTTTGAGGAGGAGCATAATTGTGGTCAAGTGGTCAATAACATTACTTAATTAATATGATTTTGAGCAAAGATTATCGAAGAAGACTTGTAGAAGTCGGTAGGAGCGGAAAAATTTCTTAACCTACTGGCGGCAAATGTATAAATCCCCCACTGTTAAGATGGTTAGACTCCCCTGTTCCTTGTATGATAAACTTACCGCCAAACACAACAGAGTGTATAGCGCCAATCCTGTTGGTGGCCAGCATGGAGACGATGGCTTCAGGCACGAGCGGCATGTAGATGAGCACCCGCGAGCCGCGCCCGACGCCCAGCGATGTCAGCTTGCCGGCTAAGCGAGACACCTGAGAGATCACAATATCTTAAGCCCTTGATCGACGTACAAAACCGCGGTGTTTTTTAAGTTTTCTCTGTGATTAGGTATACTGTGACGGTTTTGCCCTGATGTCGGGGCGCTAGAATACGGTATCCCCTGCCTGTAGTAAGAGCATACTAAAAGGGGACCCCTAGGCTCGTGCAGCAGGCCCGAGGAGGACGGAAGCATGTGTGGCAACGCAGGCCCAAGAAGGCACGAAGGCTAGCCACCGAGGAGGTTTTGCACCCCAAAACGGTTGGGCATCTTTGGAATATGAGTATGTTGTATCCTACCATCCCCTTTTTACTACAGGACAAGTAGAAAGAAGCCACATTACCACCCCTACACTGTCTGATTACTACTGATTTTACGTCGATACGTACGAAGCGGTTTGACTCAATATTTCTGATTCGTTCCTCCAGGGAATGGAACATTCTTCCTACTTTCCTGTTTCCTAAGAGATATAATTTAAAGCTTTTCAAGATCAGAGTGAATAGGTATCTTCTTGGTCTGCGTGCTTCATCTTCGACCACAACGTCGCTTACCATCAGGCGAGTTGGTGGTCAAGCGCGGACTTATACAAGTATTATATTAAAGTTACTTTTTTTTTTAAAACAAGCTTTTACTGAACAAGTACTCGCCAAGACGAATCAAACGAGCCGAAACTCGATATGGTTGCGTCGTTTCATTACACAGTTCCTATGACCACCTTCCAGGTAAAAAGCTCTCTGCTAGCTTAACATACAAAACCACGACAAGAGTTTATCGAAGTATGCAAAGGTGACAGATATATGCTTCATCATATCTCTGTCACGTTCTGACACGTCGATAGAATTATTTTATGGTCCGTATGCTAATCCCGCTGGGCTATGTTATTATAACCCCCGACGAAGAGAGGGGTGTTATAAGTTTAACGTGTATGTGTATCTGCATATCTGTGTATCTGTCTGTGGTATCGTAGCTCCCAAACGGGTGAACCGATTTCAGTTTAGTTTTTTTGTGTCGTGTCGTGTAGATAATTTTATCCCGAGTGTTCTCAGGCATGTTTCATGAAAATCTGTTCAGCCGTTTGAAGATCATCAGCTCTTTAATAGTTGATGAGGGGATCAGCCTACCTTCCATATGTCCTATCGATTCGAAATTTGGTGCCATATTACTTCAATGATATTGAAAGGACAAACATAACATAATTTTTAATTTTACTATTATGTTGTGTTTGTGTTGTCTTGTTGTTGTTCATGCAGGTTAACGCAGGTTATCTCACCTGATCCAGCAGCTCATTGTAGGTGATCTTCCTGACGGTGTCGGTGACAGGCGAGTCGTGTATGAGCGCCACCTGCTCCCCCTTGCCGCTGGTCACGTGGCGGTCTACCGCGTTGTAGCATACTGACATCTCTCCGCCTACCCACCTGGGAATAGGCAAGATGACTAGGTAAAAATATCATTATTATAATCAGTACGTTAATTAGATTATTAAAAAAATATTGGACACGTATTTAGGCTATCCGATAGTGTAACATTTGGTCTTGGTATGGTTCGGCCGTCGCCGTAAATATCGTTTACGCGGTGCAGTCTCCGGCTTCTGATTGGCTGAGGCGCGGCGATACGCCATGTGAGTGGCGGGCACGTAGCGTAGCTATCATGTGGCGAATATTGCGAATTTAGTCGCTACAAACTTATCGATTTTTCTACTGTACCAGCCTTTTTTAATAGTACACTACAGGACGTAGGCCTACCTACCCACGAAGGGTGATTGGGCCATATCCACCACGCTGGCCTAATGCGGGTTGGTGGAATCACACACGGAATCGAATTTCTTCTTCTACGGAGTTGCAGGTTGCCTCACGATGTTTTCCTTCACCGAAAAGCCAGTGGTGTGAAATTCCGCACATTAGTTCCAAAGAAACTCATTGGTACGGGACCGGGATTGAACCCACAACCTCAAGAATGACAGGCCAGCGTTACAACCACTAGACCACCACGGCTTTTTTCCTACTACTATATTGTTAAACCGGCTTCTACCCGCAGGTTGAGCACGTTCCCGCAGGACCTTTAATAAACAAATAAACATCAGCAAAACAGCGAGCCGAAACGCTCCGTTGCTGCGAGACAGAGTAACAAACACATCAACAAGTACTTAGCACTGATTAGTAATAATTTCATGTTACAATACTTCTCATATTATTATACTTAAAGATCGCCCCATAATCATGTCAGAACTATAGTCTGACCGTTTAACTGAGTCCTCGCCTGCGCGGTACAGAGGCGCGGGGGTAGACGACAAAGGGGACTGAGACAGGTGCGAGCGGCGTTTTGATTTCGGGCTTTGTCGTCTACCCCCGCGCCTCTGGACCCGCCGCTCGCACCTGTCTCAGTCCCCTTTGTCGTCTACCCCCGCGCCTCTGTACCGCGCAGGCGAGGACTCAGTTAAACGGTCAGACTATAAAGAGGAGCGTTCCACAAAATTATGAAATACCACCTAGCGCTTTTGCTTACGCTTACTGTACCGCACTTTTTGATAGTCCACTACTGGATAGGCCTACCCATGCAGGGTGATTGGGCCATATACACCACGCTGTCGCTGGCCCAGTGCGGGTTGGTGGACTCACATACCTCATCGACCGAATTTCTTTTATGGACGTACTAGCGACTCGCCCCGGCTTCGCACAGGTGTACCTATTAGGTATACCTACATTTAAATCTTCCTCGCTTGAATCAATCTATCTATTAAAAAAACCGCATGAAAGTCCGTTGTATAGTTTTAAATATATAAACATACACGGGGACAGACAGCGGGAAGCGACTTTGTTTCATACTATGTAGTGATAGTAATGCAGGTTGCCTCACGATGTATTCCTTCACCGAAAAGCCAGTAGCAGTGGTGTGAAAGTCCGTACATAAGTTCCAAAGATCTCATTGGTACAGAAGCGGAATTCGAACCCACGACCTCACAAATAATAGGCGAGTGTTACTACCGCTAGACCACCGCGGCTTTGATTACGCTTACCATTTGGTAAAAGGGGGGTTGGTATTATCCAGCACACGGTCCCACGGCTTGGTCCAGTCGAGCTCGTGGCCCACCTCTGCCCAGAACCCCTCAGGATCGTCCAGCGCGCGTTGCTGAGCTCTCTGGTACTCCGGCGTGAGCCCACATTCACCTGTACGTACATTTAGGGTATCTATTATTGAACTTCGAACGTATACGAAACTTCGAAGAACATATACGGAACTTTCACAGATCGTATACAGGGTTATTTCTAATCAATTAGCATCCTTTTTAGGGACTTATTCTGGACATCAAAACTAACAACTTTTGTCAAAACTCAAAAAAAAAAACAGCTGTTCCATACATTTTGACGCGGGTGAATGATAAGTATTTTTCTATGGAACAACAACTTTTTTTTTGAGAATTAATAAAAGTCGTAGAACAAAAGTCGTTAGTTTTGATGTACAGATTATTAAGCCCCTAAAAGGATGCTAATTGATTAGAAATAATCCTGTATAATTTCCGTAAAGTTTCATGAACGTCCTAGTCGTTCGAAAGATAATTAATTTTATAGATCTCCAGCACCCTTAGCATGGCAAAAGGACAAATTGTCTTTCCTCCATTTTATCCCCTCGGAGTTGGGACAAAGTATGAATTGACATTGACAACTGACTTTATCAGTAGATAAAATGGTCTCATCCTTTTGCCATGCTAGGGGTGCAGGAGATCTATAAGTGACTTTCGAAAGGCTAGGTCGTATACAAATTTTTATGGATTCTCAATACAATCTGTCAAAGTTTCGTATACTTAAATACGTTCTTGCCGATCGAATGTTCAATTTTATAGGCCTTAGTATGAGTCTGTTTAATAAATGAAAGATTTTATCGCTTTCGTGTACTTTCATATACTATGTCTCAGTAAGAGTGCACTTTTTAATTTTAAAATAAAATAACACGTATATTTTGAGATACGAGTATTTTTGATTTTTTATTGCATTTGAAAGAAGAAATGTTCCGATTTAGAATGAAATAAAATATCCGTCAAATAGCATCCACGGCTCTGATGAAAGGCCATTAGGTAAGGTACTCTTTTCACGTTCCACGGATATTTCGAAAATGTCATCTTCTCCGATAAAGTACTTTTATATCTAAATGGCTTCATGAATTCACAAAATTGTTAACCTTTAACCAACAAAATCAATGTGACTGTCCAATCCATCCATCCATCCATCAGCCGTAAGACGTCCACTGATGGACATAGACATCCTATGGATTTCCAATAAGGCCAGTTGGAAGCGGCCTGTATCCAGCGCGTTCCTGCGATCTTTATTATATAGTCAGTCCACCTCGTCGGTGGACGTCCTACGCTGCGCTTACTGGTCCGTGGTCTCCATTCGAGAACTTTAGATGGATAGATAAACTCTTTATTGCACACCAAGAAATAATAGTTAGATAATAGTTTATTAGACACTTTTCATTCACTTTAATTTAAGTACTTAATTGTAGAGTCAGCCAGAGTCGATCTCTATAATCTGACCGCTTAACTTTAGTCCTCGCCTGCTCGGTACAGGGGTGCGGGGTAGACGACAAAGGGGGACCCGCCGCCCGCACCTGTCTCAGTCCCCTGATCCGCCGCCCGCACCCGTCTCAGTCCCCCTTTGTCGTCTACCCCCGCGCCTCTGTATCCGCGCAGGCGAGGATTGAACATTATAATTCAGAATTCTTCATAACATGACAAGTACGTATTGTACATTCGTAGCTATTGTACTGTATAATTTACATCCTATAGAGTGCTCAATGTCAATACATGACTGCAATAGAGTCACCTGTGGCAAACCGTAGAACCTAATAATGTAAATCTTAAAGAGCACAGACCCCGGAATCTGTGGAGTGTAATAATCAATGATGTTAGTAGGTACTTCAATGGTAATAATTCAAAAAAGTAGAACCATTTAAAAGTAAATTACATAAATAAGTATCGTATTATTTTATTGGTGATGATGACATCACCATCCACTATGACATCTTACTATAGGCCTTATTAATAAGCTCCGAGTAGCTCAACGAGCTATGGTGAGCGCTATGCTCGGAGTCTCTCTGCGAGATCGAACCAGGAATGAGGAGATCCGTAGAGGAACCAAAGTTACCGACATAGCCCAGCGGATTGGCAAGTTGAAATGGCAGTGGGCAGGGCACATCGCGCGGAGGACTGATGACGGAGTGGAGACCGCACATACCGGCAAGCGCAGCGGAATACGTCCACCCACAAGGTGGACGGATGACCTCATTAAGACCACAGGATCACGCTGGGTGCAAGCCGCTACCAACCGGTATTATTGGAGATCCATAGGGGGGAGAGGCCTATGTCCAGCAGTGGACGTCCTATGACTGATGGATGGATGATGATGACATGATTAGGCACAAAAATGGCACACAAAACTTACTGTAGCTTTCAATATCAGCTGCCGACACAAAAGTTTTCTTCTTCAGTTCACTTATCGACGTCTCGAACTTATTTTTTTCCACCTTTTTGGCGACATTGTCTGCTTCTTGGAACATTTTCCTATCCTTTCTTAATTATAATTATTAAAATAATACGAATAATAAATAATTATTGTGATAAATAACGAATTATTAATAACTTATTAAATTTAAAAACTGAATGAATTAATATCAAATTTAACAGGGGATAAAGCACGTTTTTTTTTCAAATAACGGGGACTGAGCTATCAGTCCCGAAGACAACTAACTATTCAAGCCCGGGCGTAGTAATGTATTGTAATGCTTTTATTTCAATACGAATATTGATGTGGACCTCTGAACTCTTTGAATTATTTAAAGCCGACTGAAAAGGTTGACGTAAATCGCTCACTCCAAACGGAAAACTCACAATAAAGAACTGCTTATAATTGGGATATGAATCTAGGTATTTTAAGTAGGTAGGGGGAAGGTACATTGATACACGGGGCACATAGATACAGCAGTATTGAAACTAAACGAGCAGCCGTGTACTATTCATGTACTCATACATAGAAACCACCGACAGGCCCAATAAGCTGCCGGAGTATCGGCGGCGCTGAGAGTTTTGCCACACATGACAACCAGAAACATGTTTTTAAAGGACGTGACAAAATTTTTGTTAATGTAACTTTTGGTAGTACTATAATTGTTATTTATAACTAATATAAATTAAAAATTTTAAAAACCCCCGACACATTGACAACCATTTTGGGCACATTTGTAGAATTTTGGTTCTTCCATCCCCACTTTAACCCACTATAACTCTTAAACGGCTCAATCGATTTTCATAAAACATAGCTAAGAACACTCTCGATTAAGTCTCCTTTCATCAAAAAAAAAACCTAAACTGAAATCGGTTCAGTGGTTCGGGCGCTATGATGCCACAGACAGACAGACAGACACACAGACAGACACACAGACAGACAAACAGACACGTCAAACTTTATAACACCCCTCTTTTGGGTCGGGGGTCCACGTTATGCAGTAAGCATGTACTGTGATTGTGAATTATTGTATAAGATAATGTTTTCTTCTTAGTTACTGATACGAATCCCATTTCTCAGAAATAGAGTCATAATAGTAGATTATGTACCAAGAGAACCAAGTCCACGGGCGACATATTTAGAGTCCTGAGTGAAGCGAGGGGTTCAAGTCACCCAAGACGAAGACAGACTTGGTTCTAGTGGTACATACTCTACTTTTCATACCTCCTGCGAGCAAATAATAGAATATGACGTATGATGTCGCGAAAACCTACCCGTGCAACGACGACAATTCAGAGCGTGGTGGCCATCGGCCTGCACCATGGCATATTATGCATTTGTGTGGTTTACACAACTTGCAGCCCAGGCTGAGGAGAGCTACTCCCACACGCAAAAGAATTGTCGTCTAATAATGTGCCAGGGTGAGGGAAACGCAGCCCGTGCAACCATGCCCCAGATTCTGACCGCAATACAGCCCTGAAATATATATCTCTTAAGTTTGTGGTGTAAGATAACATCCAAAGCTTGTTAGTTACACCAAAACTAAATATTGCATGTCCGCTAGGATAAGCTGTTGCGTCTTAATATTGTTGTAACATCTACTTAATTGTACACAGTTGAGAGCAATAAAGAATCTTTATCTTGAACCTCGCTATATGTTACTATATCGAATATCGATATATATTCGAATATCTATTAGACGATGATAAAATAGCATATCGAAACATCGAGCTATATTACTGTAGTGATATTTCCTCAAAGTATCAAAACAAATAAATCGCTCCGCACAATATTGTACTGTACTGTACTGTATCAGCCTTTTTAATAGTCCACTGCAGGACGTAGGCCTACCCACGAAGGGTGATTGGGCCATATCCACCACGCTGGCCCAGTGCGGGTTGGTGGATTCACATACGCCATCGAATTTCTTCTACGGACATATGCAGGTTGCCTCACGATGTTTTCCTTCACCGAAAAGCCAGTGGTGTGAAATTCCGTACATAAATTCCAAAGAACTCATTGGTACGGGACTGGGATTGAACCCACGACCTCACGATTGTAAGGCGGGCGTCACTACCTCTAGACCACCACGACTCTATATTGTTATACCCTAATAGGGTCATATGTATAACTTATAGAAACTAAACATGTTTTTTAAGACCTGCATGTAAATTATGCTACATATGATGCAATAACCGATTGATTGATTGGTATCGGCCCCTGCGAAGGTCCTGTGAGAAGGTTTTGATAGCACCGATATCATCCCATCTCCTCTGAGCATAAAGCTTCAGCATTCGGTACATCCATGCGGAGACCATTCCAGACCTCCATTGCATCAGACACAAAAGGCATACAGGGCCTGTCGCTATAATTAAACTAAAATAAATTTAAATATTGAATAATGGTAAAGAACCCTTCGCGTGCGAGTTCAACTCACACTCACAACGCGGACTTATTTGCGCTAAAAAAAAACTTAGCCGAATTTTTGAATAAAATCGAATTTTTGAATCACGTGTCAAAATAAAATGTAATTGGAGTCACACTGGAGTATTTATTTCAACTTCGAATCAAATCACCCCCAAAATAAATTTCTGCTCCTTTTTAACCCCGGATGAATTTCAGTATAATACGAAACACGTCTTTCATGAATTCTATTATAGAATGTTTATGCAAAATTTTAAGTAGATTGAACCAATGAATCACGTTGTCTCTTACAAACTTTGCCCCAATTTTTCACCATCATAGGGTTAGAATTTCGGGAAATCTTTTCTACGTCGGGTTCTATGTTTGGTTGGGTTCTTTGTATGAACAAAGAACCTAAATTTCAGGTCTCTACAATCAGTGGTTTAGGCTGTACGTTGATCCATCAGGCAATCATTCAGGACAAAGCATTTTATATGTAGGTACGTAGTATGGCAGATGACTGGATTGACTGGACTGTCACACAATAATTATATGCCCGTTCCGCGCATTGTAAGAGTCAGAACAATTCATTTAAAAGCTTCCTGTTGAATAGGTAGTGCATTAATTGTTTCCAAAATTAGATCAAAAAGAGTAAAGTTTAAAGGTCTTTTCATTTCTTATTACAACACTTAGGTGTCTATCAGAGATTATTCGCAGTTCTCTTATAGGCTTAGGTATCACCTACCTAGTGCTTTTTTAAAAATTAATATAGAGTTGCTGATGTTAAAAATGCAGTCTAAGTTGACACATTGTATTGTCATATTTTTGTGCTTTTTACGGGTTCCGTGATTAAATATTTATTTTTCGAAAAATGGCTTAGAACTTCAATGACTTCAATCGTGTAGGTACAGAATTCGAATAGTTCGCACGAATCAATTTGTCTTCGAAGTCCCCGCCACACATGCCCAGTGCCCACACTCGCACTTGTTCACGAAACAGCGCCAATGTCGCACTCTGCGATTCGTTTCCAAATAGAATCCTATAATTTTGTATTCGAATTATCTGGGTGTTTTACGTTGTATAAACAAACATTTTTTGCTTCCAACAGCTTTAATTAGTTCCTCCATTTTGCAAACACTTGCGCCACTGACACTCGAAATTAGTGTCTCGGTCACCTAGCCGACACGCGCGTACTCGTGCAAGTTACGAGCGTATGTGAAAACAAATGCGGAGTTCGGTACTGTGCCATAGGTTTCAAATACTGCCACTCGCACGCGGCTCGTGACGGCCAATGAGAGTGTGGGCATGTGCGGCTGGGAAGAATAGGCGGCTCGCTAATCTTAGTAGGTGTGATAGGTATGACGCAAGTATCATAAAAGATATTCAGCGCAAAGCTAGGTTGCATAGAGTTTGGCTAAACTCAAAATGTAGCGCAACGTACAAGTTATTTTCGAACTTGGCTATAATTTAAAATACAGAATCTCTGAAGCCTACAAATCGCATATGGCTCTAATGAGGAAAACCTGCATCCGCAACCCCAGCACTTTTATAAGCATATGCATTAATCTTAGGTTCAGAGGTGGAACCTTGTGTATTATACAACGGGAAAATGCTTAGTGATTATTACAGAAATTCAGATATTGAATATTGATGCCGTCCTTTCAGAATACAGTTAAACACTTTTTATGTATCAGTGTATGACAAATTTGATGGATACTTAGGTACCTACTCCTACTGATGGGTACTGAATATTTTACCTAGGTACCTAGTCGACTTGGGCTAGCGTTAGATCTCATTACATGTAATGTTTTTGATAAGATTAATTATTATTTATTCTTCTTACGGAAGGCTTAGCAGCAGTTAAGTTAAAATTTGTTAGGGCTACACGGGCCTCGTAGCCTTAAAAAATGAATAATTAACAAAATAAAGTTATATTCGCTGATTTTAATTTTTTTTAGTACCTAAGTATTGTATTTTTACTTTTTGTGTTACATTACAGCTTGCGGAGTTTTATTTGTAGCTGTTAACGCAGTAGTACCTAGGTAGTTAACGTAAGTGTTGTACCCCCTAGTCCTACCTCACTTGAAATAAGTAGTACATAACAGTTTATTCTCTCTTTATTGTCTAAATTAAACTTTTATGTTATTTAAGGGATATTTTTATGAGCGCCTTTTTCTATCCCCCCATGGGCCTCAAATATGCGAAAAGCTCCCTGTGTTTCTCTTAATTCTTCTGAAGAAATCTCATTGCTGTTCTTTTCTCTCACTGCTTTTCTTTCTTTAGATTCGAACTTATACAAATTCGACTTAGCTTTTGCGGATTCTTCGTTTTGATTGACTTTACGACTTTCGTCGCTTCCCTCCTCTGTATGTTTTATTTTTCTTGATGCGTGTTTTTCCTCAATTGATTTTTCCATACTACCGTCACTAAGTTCATCGGATTCGCCAGATTCCTGTTTATTAACTATTTTCTTGAACTCGGCACTTTTCTCTTCTACTACTTCCTTGCTATGATCACTGAATACAAATTCATCTGATCTATGCCTTATACTAGACTTAAAAATATTCTTATAAAAATAAAAATATTCTTTCTATTCTTGGCATCATGGGGTACCAATTTGCTTCTCTTTGTTAACTTTATTTACTATAAAAACTTTATGAACTTTTTTACCGGTTTCATTGCTATCATCGGTAAAATCGTCTGATATGATAATTCGCTCAGTTGCTTCCGTATTCTTCTTTTCAAAATCCGTATTATGATGACTGATTTGTACTTTCTTCGTCTCAAAATCAGATTTAAGATCACTTATTTTAACTTTCTTTTCTTTACGATTGTCAGCATTCATTACGCCATTTTTTGTGGGGCTGGGGTTCTGGCTAGCATCTGAACACGTTGTACGAAGTCGCTTGTGTCTATTTGGGCCTGGCCGTTTCGAAGGGACTCTTTGTAGAGCTCATCGAAAACAGCTGCTAAGCTTTCGTCTCCGATGTCGACGTGTGCTTGGACTTTGAGTCCATATCCTTGGGACTGATGCAGAACTGGAATTCATATCATAATATCATTGTAATATTAAATAGGGTGTCATAAGCTTATTGGTTCGTTAGGAGTCACGCTCATCCAGCCGTCGCAAGAATGATGTCGTGTCATTATAGGTACAAATTTTTCAAAAATACATTTGTTTTTTTCTATTCTTAAAGGTAGGTACAATTTCTTGTATGAAGATGCATGGGCGTAACTACGGGGACGGGTACACTAGAAACTTCTATGGCCACCCCAAAAATTTGGAAGTCAATACTTCTTAATGTTCAGTGACTAGGTAGGGTGAGTGAACATCAGTGCAAGAAATCGCCAACAAATAGTGTCGCGTGTTTTGTGAAGTGATTGTTGCAATAAAGTGCAAAGAGAAAGAATAATCGGCAATTTAACTGATTATCCAAGAACTCACCTTTAAGAAAATCTCAAAGCTAATTTAGATGTGGTAGGTACTATGTACGTTACTTGCTGTTTACTTACCTACTTGATAAGCTACAAAGCTTTAGATAGGTAGTTGGTAGGTACAGATACAGGTACAGCCCATATCGGGAAACTATGCAAAAAACTGTCTAGTGCTAACTATGCACTTTTGAAACTAAAACCTTTGCTAGTCAAAAAAACGATTCTTTCCGTGTATTATGCGCATATACAATCAAGAATAAGATAATATGCTATTACCATATGGTAACGGAACTGACATTGTTAGTGTTGAGAGCTCAAAAAAGAGCGATAAGAATAATTTTTGGCTTAAGGAAACGTACATCGGTCAGACAGCGTTTTAAAGAAAATAAAATAATGACCGCAGTATCGTTATATATTTATAATTGCCTATTAGAACTTTACGATGAGAAACACAAATTGACAAAAAATAATAACAAACATCTGCGTAAATGTCGAAAATATGAAGAATTTTGTAAGCCTGTGACCAGATTTACAAAAGTACAAAAACAAGGCATTTACAACAAGATTAGCATGTTCAATAATCTACCTCAAAGTATAATCAACCTGGAAGCGAATGACTTTAAACGAAACATCAAAGAGTTTTTTTGAGTCGAATCCTTTTTATTCGCTAAATGAATTCATGAAATTACGTCTCACAGAATCTTCATTCTCGCATGGAACTAACAAAAATAATTGATAAATGTAATTATGTACAGATTGACTAAATAGCTTTATATTATTTTTCCTTTACTGACATTATACAAAATACATATAACAATCAAATTATTATTATTATTAGCATTTTAAATCGTGTTCACTATTTTTAGTAATTCAGTTCATTTTTGTCGTCGATAATTCTGATGTTTTTAAACAATGTTGCAATTTTATTGTACACTTGATTTTTTAAGTTACTAGTTAATAAGCACTTATTGTAAATGACTTGCTCAATATGACGAAATGTTATAAGGCCAATAAATTACTTTACTTTACTTTGTGTTGCTTAGCTATAGGCCGAAGTATACAAGTCGGCGGATGTGACGTTAGCTGCAAGCTGCGCAATATCCAATCCTGACTGAAGCTAACCGATGATTGAATATGGCTCATATGGCGCTAGTAGCTAACGTCACATCCGCCGACTTGTATAATTTGGTCTATAACTACTTTGAACTACTACATGTTCTACCTATTTATTTTTACTTACAATAAAATAACAGTAACACTTTCAACATAGTCTCTCGTAATGAATGTTCTTAAAGTGGTTATCAAATAATAGATTGTAGGTACTTAAATAGTTAATCAAACTATTAGGTAACACCCTCTTCATGAGGTATATTCACATTAATATGTAGGTGTCTGTCTTTACTACATAACTAACTATCCTATTTAGGTTGTAGGTAGGCTAAAACTAACTACATTATATTTAATACTAGCACTCGTCATGTTTTTAGGGTTCCGTACCCATAGGGAAAAACGGGACCCTATTACTAAGACTTCGATGTCCGTCTGTCACCGGGCTGTATCTCATGAACCATGATAGCTAGGCAGCTGAAATTTTCACAGATGATGTATTTCTGTTGCCGCTATAACAACAAATACTAAAAACAAAATAAAATAAATATTTAAGGGGGGCTCCGATACAACAAACCTGAATTTTTAGACGTTTTTCGCTCTACATTAATAATGGTAATAGGGAGATGCTTGAAATTTTCACAGAATATTTAATTTTATATTCACTTCAATAATAAATAATAAAATTACAATAAAATAGATATTTAAGGGGGGCTCCCATACAGTGCGGAACCCTTCGTGCGCGAGTCCTACTCGTACTTGGCCGATTATTTTTTTAAGTTTGTTTTGTCATGTATATTCGGCGTGATGATAAAATTATATTGTACTAGACGACCCGCCCCGGCTTCGCACAGGTGTATTATACACATATAAACCTTCCACTTGAATCACTCTATCCATTAAAAAAAAAACGCATCAAAATCCGTTGCGTAGTTTTAAAGATTTAAGCATACAGACAAACAAACAAACAAAAATAGCGACTTTATTTTATACTATGTAAGGATTACATTTTTCCAGGATAAAAGGTAGACTTGAGACCCTCCGACTTTTAAACTATTGCATCCCTCCCTCTGTTAATGCGTGATAGATGTACAAAATAATCGACCAAGTACGAGTAGGACTCACGCACGAAGGGCTCCGTACTATATGAGC
The DNA here is from genome assembly GCA_964007245.1 of Hypomecis atomaria. Lineage (NCBI taxonomy): Eukaryota > Metazoa > Arthropoda > Insecta > Lepidoptera > Geometridae > Hypomecis > Hypomecis atomaria. The sequence goes on along the minus strand of OZ023294.1, from coordinate 17,157,410 downwards.
TACTTTTATTTTAATTAAATTATTTTTTATTGAATTTAATGTACAACTAAATATTCTGTGAATATTTCAAGCATCTACCTGTTACCATTATTAATATCGAGCGAAAAACGGTTAAAAATTCAGGTTTGTTGTATGGCAGCCCTCCTTAAATATTATTTTTATTCTGTTTTAGTATTTGTTGTTAGCGGCAACAGAAATACATCATCCGTAAAATTTTCAGCTTTCTAGCTATAATGGTTCATGAGATACAGCCTGACGTGACAGACAGCGGAGTCTCTAGTAATAGGGTCCCGTTTTTACCCTTTAAGCACGAAACCCTAAAAACAACAAAGTGTACCTAACACTTTATTATTAAAGGATTAAAAAATATGCCCCCAGTTTTAATCGTCATCAAAACATAATGGATTGGATAATTATTTTAGCGAGTTAATGATTAAAAAATATGCCCCCAGTTTTAATCGTCATCAAAACATAATGGATTGGATAATTATTTTAGCGAGTTATGCTATTAAATTGGGTATATACTTTGCAAATTAGCATAGCAAGTTTAATAAAACCTGAATCAATTTCACATTTCATTGTTAAGATAAGAATTTTTAGGCAGGCATCATGATACGGACACTGCTTATATTTTACCGTAAGTATTTTATCTACGTAGAGATTATCTATGATATTTATTTGACAATCTACAATCTATGGGTCTATAATTTACTAGACCTTGATTAGGTAAATAAGAGTCTTGTATTTACCAACCTCCACTAGGCCGTGGTTGATATTGACAATCACCTTTCGTGGTTAAGCCTATGTTCAGCAGTAATTATTAAAGAGCCGGTTGGTACATGAGTGTAGTAATATAGGTCCCTAAGTAAGTACCTACTTACAGGTAGCGGTACGTAAGTGTAGCACTGAGGGTACTATGGAGGGGATGGCTGCGCATGGTGACCGCCATACTAAACCCCTGCGCAGCCATCCCCTTCACACGTCGCTCAGCGCTAGACTTATATGCCGACACCTGTACCTAGTCACTAAACTCAAAATTATGATTCACAGTTTTCTATCAAGGGCAAGCAACCAAAATCGAAGGCAAATTAGACATCGAAAAAGACTTGGCTTCCATTTTCCGCGAACTAATCAGTCAATACCTAAACGACGATGCGAAAAACACAAGAACAGACATTAACATCAACCAAGTCCTTAATTCTTTCCAAAATTTTGCAAATAATCAACCGTCAAAAGACTCAAGCGACGTGCAACCAGAGAGATATGAGAATATAGAGATGACAAGTAAAAACCCTGGTGCAAAGGACCGACGCATCGGACCATCTAAAGCAAAAAAACATAAAACAAAAAGTAAGAAAAAACGTAGAAGATCAACAAAAGGAGTTAATGACGGTGAAGATGGAAAACATAGAAAGAGCACGACGACGAATGGTAAAAAACAAAAAACTGATGCGAAAAAGCCATTTAGCCTACCTAATGTAGTCGTTATTCCCAACATCTTTGGTAACAAAGATAAAGAAACTTTGAACGACACTAAAAAGGAAGATATGAGTAATATTACCAAAATTGATGATAATTTGGGCGCTAGTACCAACACAGAAGATTACTACGACAGTGACAACACTAATTCAAAAGAAAACATGGGGAGGGAACAGATTGTGCATCTCTATGGAAAGCACGGGGGAAATGATGATTTGCCTTTGAATAACATCCAGGTTTAAAACTATCTCCCTAAGATTTTAATGATATTTAATACGTAGGTATATTATTATTATTATTGTGAAACATGTTTAACTCCCAGATAAAGTAAGTTTTAGTGTAGGTACTTTTTGTTGAAATAAATTTAATTCTAACACTCCTCTAGGAATGTTATTGTTGAAGTTTGAATCACTACATAGTATAAAATAAAGGCGCTTCCCGCTGTCTGTCTGTCCCTATTTATGCTTATTTATACCTATTTACTACTCCGCAACGGATTTTGTTTTTTTTTAAATAGATAGAGTAATTTAAGAGGAAGCTTTATTTATATGTATAGCACCTGTGCGAAGCCGGGGCGGGTCGCTAGTTGAAATTAAAAAGAGTAGGTACCTACTTTTAAATAAAAATTACTGACTGCCCAATGGTTAGTGACCCTGATTCCTGTGCCATGAGGCGTGGATTCGATTCACAAAATTTTTGTGTCTGACATAGCTAGGTGTATGCTCTGTGTCTGGATGTTATTTTCTATATGAGTAGGTATGAATTTAAAAGACATATCTAAAATTGTAAGCAACTCGTGCTCAGAACCCTGAAACACAGGCCTCATCGCCTAGTTCAGGGATCACTATTATTGTAAAACTATGTAATGTGTTTTTTGGCAATAAATATATTAAAAATATATATTAAATAGGTATGTAATATATCAGTCTCTGGCAGCCGTACTACATACTTACAAACTTCGCTTAGTTTAGCGTCAGAGACCGTGTGTAATATATTTAAATTAAAAAAAAACACTACACTTTTAATCTTAAAATTTTCCCACTTAGAAATTTTACATAAAAAAAGCTGAGACGTCAATTGAACTGAAATTTTGACTAAAAATGTGTTTATCTGGTTTATAATAATAAATCAACAGTTTGGTTGGTAAAGGTAATGTAAATATACTTAGTATCTATTTTAATATTGGTTGTTCACTTACAAAATATTGAGATTGATAAGAATACCTGCAGAAGTTAATATTCATACAAAGCGTAGTGGAACAAGTCACACCTACGATTTTTCGACGTTATTTAGTGGATTATATGATTATAAAAACAGTATATAATTGTGGCTTTGACACGAAATGATGATGATAGGAATCAATTTAGGGGTAAATTACTACACGCAAAACTGAACTACAACTAGGAAAAACTAGTTTTTTTAAGTAGCCCCCTTCTATACACGCAATAGGTCGAAAACAGTTGTGCAGGAACGTTTAAACGGTGTACATGTTCATCATTATGAACAACTTTGACTACAAAATCGCTAAAAAAAATAGCTGTTAAAATAAGTACAAAAAGTTCACTGACTCGCGACGAAATGGTATGGCTGATACTTTTTTTTTGCGATTTCGGTATTAGTCCATTGGATGATCCTCATTAAGACTGCAGGATCTAAGACCAAATAAAAAAATAAAGACAGAATGTTGTAAACAAACAAATGAGGCCGGCAAAACTACGTCTCGCCGTGTAGAAACACAATTACATACACATACACGTATAACGAAAGTACGCCTTGGTTTTTCATTCGAACTATGGCGGCGCAACACCGACGCACTCACCACATATATAAAAAAACGGCCTTACTTGTCTGTTCACATTCTGTCTTGATTTTTTTATTTGGTTTGAGTGCAGGATCGACAAATTTCCAGGAAGACCGGTTAGAAGCGGCCTGCATCGCTTCCAGTCTTATTAGAGTGACTCTATGTTCAGCAGTGGATCTCCTATGGCTGAAAAGAAGAGACTACGAAAAGCGAAGTCTACCTATGTACTTTATTGTATAGGCCGAATCATATAACTTGGCGCCTGTGATGTCAGCTGCAAGCTACGGATATCCCAATCCTCGCGCAGCTGTTAAGTGAGCTTCAGTCAAGACTGAGTTACCCGCAGCTAGAAGCTAACATCACATTTAGCGATCATCGAAGTTAAGCAACGTTCAGCACAGTCTTCGGATGGGTATCATTTACAACTGAGCGCTACCGTGGCTCGGACAAAACGTTAAAATTGTAGGCCCTGGTTGTTTTAACCGTTTAACCATCTCAACGGCCTTCAAGCGGCTCAAAAACAAAATCTGACACCAGGGCTAGGCACCCGGTCTATACGAACTTACAGCCGCCAAGTTGTATGATTCGGCCTTATATCTTGGGCCTACCCACAAAGGGTGATTGGGCTATATCCACCACGCTGGCCCAGTGGCTATCTACCTATACATGTGTTCAGAAAAAAGTTCTAGTCTAGCAATTTGACCACGCGGTTTTTTTTTCCTGTTGGGCAAATCAGACTATCAAGTTTGTCCATCCGGAAGGACCCGACTAAAACACGCATTGTATGAATCTCAACATCTTTTATCTACCTATATTGTGATTGTAAACAGAGCATTATCCGTGACGTGTCACAGGTGTCCAAATAAAAGGCCTTTTATTTAATATTAACTTTATTTCTTTACAATAAATGAATATTCAGTGTGCCATACAACGCCTTTTATGATTACTGTCGCGATTGATACCTTTTAGATGCGAAAACTGTATATTTTTGATAAAAATACTTAAGACGTGTCCCACCGCTATGAAAAAATTAAGATTTGAACGTTATTCTTACACTACGGGACTATAATTACAATCTCGCACTGAAAACACGAGATATACAGGGTCATAGGTATTAAGCGCAAAACCTTTTAAAGGCGGGTCTAGTACCTACATCAGGGCCCTATTTTATAAAGCTACAAGTCTTGTACTTGTAGTAAAAAACTGGCAACATTGACGGAATCCGCATTCGTGATTGGTCGAGACTGCGTCATTAATGTCAATTTGCCTGTAGAATTGTAACTTGTAGCTTTATAAAATAGGGCCCTGCTTTCGTACCACGACTTGTGAAAATTCGCAAAAAAATTCGCTTCTCCATACTCGTACATTTTGCAGCGCGTTGACGAACTTTTTGTATGAAAAGCTGATTTTTTCTTCATGATTTTTCAAAAGTCCTAGAACACATGTTGTTTGTTTAGATGTATTAGACCCACCCTTAAAAGGTTTTGCGTTTATACCTATGACCCTGTATAAATATCTCATTATCCCGAAGCGACATTTCGTTTACATCGATCGTGTTTCTTGTGTTTATGATAGCAAAGGACGGTAGCAGAACTTAGTGAACAAGAATTGATTTCTGTAGTCCGATTTCCATGTGCTATAAGATTTGACGATGCCAACGCAATGAGAAGCGACATTGTAAGATGTTGCGCAGCAAAGATTCATTTGTTTTGTTGTTGTTTATGTATTGTACCTCTTATTTTAGTTGCAAATAAATTTATGTATTCTGTATAAGAGCACACCTTTATGATATACATATTCATAATTATGTTGAACTTTTAAAGCCGGATCACACAGAGGCGGGAGCCGCGAGAAAGCGATCCGATAGCGGTCCAGTACAAAGGATCGCGCCCGCTTTTTATTTGTCGGGTTCCACACAAATTAGAATGTTACAAAAAATTACCGTCCCGGATTGCGATCGCTCCCGCCTCTCGTGTGACGAGAGCTTTACTATGAGACCAAACACGAAATCACGGAATAAAACCAAACTGTTCGAAACGTTATGTCAAATGTCATTGAATTTTTTGAAAAGAAAATTTGTTTTATTTTTTGCGATTTCACAGTTGGTCCCATTGGTAAAGCAACGCATTATAGTTGTGAGGACTCTTCAAACTCAGCAAAATTGAGATTGCCTTTTGATTAATTCTTAAATTAAATTAGTTATTAATGTAACCAGTTTAATTTTGACTTCACACTGTAATAAGTAACAAATACTGCATTACTAATATAAAAAATTAGATCATGCATAACAGACTACACGGAAGGTATGATCAGAGTAAGGCGCTTGATTGCGGTAACTACTTGTCAGTTGTGATCACAATTTCTGTGTATTTTTTTCGAGTGGTCTTAAAGCACTTTACTTATTAATAGAATACATAGTTTAATATAATGTGCGTTTATTTTAATGTTTTTAAAATTAAGTAATATTGCGAAAATTTTTGAACATACTAACAATAACTCTAATTTCTCACCCGATTATCATTTCGTAAACCGATGAGACACGTCACAAATTGGCTATTTTCGAAAACTGTTAGCCTATTAAGGCGAATCCCTTACTTTACCATAGTAATTTTAGAAATCGTTCGTTTACCATTTAATACTAATAACCTCACGCACATTGAGCGTGGCTTTAGACCTGTCGTCCAAATTATTTCAAGATACACGCTCGTCTAACATAACGATATAAAAATGTAATAAGAGATGAAATATCTGGAAGCATCACCTACAAACAACGTCATAAATAGACTGATTTTACTAAGTACATTTAACTACAAAATAACCTTACAGTGGACAACAGGCCTAAATGATTCGATACATCAGTGACAAAGCCCCTTAACACTAAAAACAAGGATAAAATAAATAAAAATAAAATTAATATCAATATAAAATTTATTAAAACGAAACAAAGACAATATTTACAACAACAAAATAAATGTTATCAAAACATTATTTTATTAATTCTAAAATGAGAATAGGCCCCGTTTTTCAAATAAAATGATTTCACTTTGGGGAACAACACTAATGCTTTTTTAACGGATACAGGCATTGCAAAAAAATTTGCAATAAGTCAACCCAATAACAACTACTGTCAAATTACAATCATATAATTGAAGATATTCGAGCAGATCAATTCATTACGATTGAATTTTGACAGCTATCAGAATCGGGTGACTAACTTCACCTGACCCATACTTAAATAATAAGTTAATGCTTGCTTTACTATTAATAAGAATCTTAAGGATATTAACAATTTCGTAATAAGTAATGTTATGGGATGTTTCTTTCGACAAAGCTTAGTAACACGACTTCCAAATCGCAATACATTTAGTTTCTTAAAAACTTCGTAATAAGGTTTTATTTAAATTAACTTTTGAGCGTAATAAATATTCGTCTTTATTCGAATGCAATAGTACTCGATGTTTGGACCACGCTTGGATGGTACAAGGGTGGTACAAGCGCGTTTCAAAAACGGACAAATGTAACACTCTCGTTGTTTTCTTCATTTCAATCAAATGTTCAAAACACTTATAGTGGACTTCTGTAGATTTTGTAGGACCAATCACCTTCGTCACGTCACCTGCACGTCGCTTTTTCAACCTTATTACAAGTATATAGAAACTATTAATTTTCATATCTTGTTCTCGGCAATGCGGTATGACAAATTGCGACTTTTTTTAAACCTCTTACCTATCTTTTCACACACAGAGTAACCCACACTCACACTACTCCTTTCTAGTGGTAAATATCTTGCCATAAAAATTTCGTTTTATTTATATTAATTTATATTCAAACACTGCTGCGAAGGTGAAATCCATGTCAACCATCATCAATAGAGTCTAAAGATTGAAAGTGAAAATTATAATATACAGGGTGTACCGAAAATAATTTGCTGCAAATCCTATCTTTATTCAATTGATTGATACGAGAAATTCGCTCGGTTGATGCTAAGTATCACGAATACCGATGACAAATCAGAGCCACGAGAAATTCTGAACTACAATATTACTAGCTTTGAATCTATTTACTAAATTTTCGATCTCCTCTGTTAAATAAGAAGATATCTAAACAAACTTTAATTTAATATAACAAACGTGTTTTCATTAAGAAATACAACGTATATTTTTTTGGAAATTCAAAGCATAATAAATATGTATTATCTACTTGTTTCAAATAAAGAGAACATTTCGGGTTCGAGTCATCTCACTTACGTAACTAAATGAGTGCGAGCTAGAGGACACGAACTTTCGGAAATTTTCTTTATTGAAAAATGTTATAATCAAAGTTGAAAATGAGCGAAAGAGATAGTTGGGACACGATTAGAATGCCGTTAAATTAAGAGACTACGCTCATCACGCTCTAGGCCGCGTCACACAAGTTGGCGGAAATTAAGATAGCTACAAGCTGCGCATTGTCCAATCAACACGCGGCTTTTTGTGAGCTTCAGCTGACTGAAGCAGTCCTGAGATTGGATATTGGCGCAGCTTGTAGCTATCTTCATTTCCGCCAACTTGTGTGACGCGACCTACAGGTACATATTAGTCCTTTAATTTTGTACACCCTGTACAAAACATTTTAGGAAAAACCAAACTGTACCTGTTACTAGAACTTCGCTCTCGCACAAAATAACTAAATACATATAAATAACGAGTATAATATAATAATAAATAATTAATAATAACATCAATTAGTGTACTTAGCATAACATATGGAACGTTTCTACCGAAATGGTAAGATTTAGAAAATAAACAAGTGATTCCCGACCTTAACGGCTAATACATACCGACTATTTTTTGAATACTATAAACTTCCTTTGACGCACTATTGATTTCACATACATGTACATTACGCAGATCTATATCGTATTGTGTTCAATAGTTATAATTTAAAGTGAAGAATCTTGAATGTAATTATAGAATTTATAGTATAGGTATATGATTTGAATATATCTATAAAAGTAATTATATATCTTTAGTTTGTGGTGCAAGATAACATATAAAGCTTGTTAGTCATACAAAAACTAAATATTGCATGTCCGCTAGGATAAGCTGTTGCGTCTTAATATTGTTGTAACATCTAATTGTACACAGTTCAGAACAATAAAGAATATCTTTATCACAAGAACTTTAATATTTTTCTGATATTATTTTTTGTTTTTTTATTACTTTTTGATTTGCTTAACATCATGCAGGATGTAGCGAAACGCAAACCTATCCTATAAGAAACATATAATCAGCTCCAAACCAAGTTAAAATAAGTAAGTTTGTATAAGCCTGGTGTCAAAGTTTTTAAGTCGCCTATAGATCTCTGAGTTGGCTAAACGGTTAAAACAACCGGGACCTACAATTTAGCGTGTCAACCGAGCCACGGCAGCGCTCAGTTGTAAATGCCACCCGCGGTCACCCATCCGAAGACTGACCGTGCCGAAAGTTGTTTCACTTTGGTGATCGCTTACAAACACCCAGTCAAACTACGCTATGAGCGGTACAGTTTACTCGTGTTAGTTCGACTTATTGAATCAAGTATGTAAAGTTATGCTACTAGGTAATTAGCTTGCCTTCCTAAGGCGTCAAAGTCCACTAAATTAGCTGTTTACAAATTTAAATACAGAACACGGTTTATACCGTTCCATTGTGAAATATTACAATTAACTGTGAAGGCAGAATAGAAACCGTTACTGAACTATTTGATATCTTTGATAATTTCTTTGTAAAAGTTGTATCCCACCAGAGGCTCTATTTTAAACTGACTGTATCACTACATAATAATTTGTAGACCTAAGTAGTCATTTAAATTAATATTTTAAATTACGAAAAAGAACCTAATGTATAGAGACTATACAATATTTGAATTTTATTGGACATCGTATTAACTTTGACCCCAAAGTCGAATCGACAAAGCAAATTTTATTTTTGACTATCATTTAAAATATAACACGACATAGTTACTTCTTTATGCACAACGTTGTCAATTCAAATCACCCTATTGTACTGTACTGTATTAACCTTTTATTAGTCCACTGCAGGACGTAGGCCTACCCACGAAGGGTTTTGGGCCATTGGGCCATATCCACCACGCTGGCCCAGTGCGGGTTGGTGGATAATCACCCTATTAAACAAAGCGCCACACAAGTCGGCGGATGAGAAGTTAGCTGTAGATGACAGTTCGTCGTGATTCGCTAATTTAAATTATTGCGCATGTGTGTACAATGCCGACGCCGCGTGGCGTAGTGTTGAGCACGGGTGTAGAGAGCGCGCGGGAGGCATGTTTTTTTTTTATATTTTTTTTATTCTGAATAGCATTTGCATTAGCATTGAATAGCAGTAATATTTTTTAACGGGTCTCTCTGGCTCCCGAGCATACCCATATTTCGGTATTTGCGCAGCGTTCTGCGCACAACTTCCCATCCGCCGACTTGTGTGGCTTACCGCTTAGTATATAAAGCGTTTTAATAGACAGGACGTCCGAAACCAAAACTCAAAAAACCATACCCTTCCCTGGCAGTCGGGCAAAAGCTGTAAATGCCATCAATAGCGCTTCAAAGGTGACGGCCTAACAGTTACATCGAAGTAGGCATAATAATAATTAAGGTTATTCTACATAATTATGATAAAAAGGGAAATAATTAGTATACCGTGCGCGCCGCTTGCCGCTAGCTTCGGAGTGGATTGAGCAACGTCTCGTAGGACCCCGGGTACAACACTGACGTTTGAACGGTTCGACCTGCAATCAAACGCAAGTTAAACTTGAATTTGGAATCCCATCAAAAAGATTTTCATGTAAAATGTTGCCAAGACAAGACTTTTGGTTTTTAGGGTTCCGTACCCAAAGGGAAAAACGGGACCCTATTACTAAGACTTCGATGTCCGTCTGTCTGTCCGTCTGTCACCGGGCTGTATCTCATGAACCATGATAGCTAGGCAGCTGAAATTTTCACAGATGATGTATTTCTGTTGCCGCTATAACAACAAATACTAAAAACAAAATAAAATAAATATTTAAGGGGGGCTCCCATACATAAACCTGATTTTTTAGACGTTTTTCGATCTATATTAATAATGGTAACAGGTACATGCTTTAAATTTTCACAGAATATTTAGTTTTATATTCACCTCAATAGTAAATAATAAAATTAAAATAAAATAAATATTTAAGGGGGGCCCCCATACAGTACGGAACCCTCCGTGCGCGAGTCCGACTCGTACTTGGCCGATTATCTAAACATACAAACATTTAAAAAACGTATAATAGATATACAAATTCTGGATAGTAAGTTTGTACACGACTGTACCTGCGCAAGATCCCCCACCACTGACGCTCGTCAAGAATCAATGAAAAATGTAATTACCGTCAGAACATTTCGAACGGTAAAAAACAGGGAACTTCATGGGCGTGAACTGTCAAAACGGGGCTTTTATTTTGTGATAAGTATAAAAAGTGTGTAATCGAAACTCTGACGTCACTTTACACCAAGTTTATTGAATCTTATAGAATATTTTTGTAACAAAAAACTTAAATTAAAAATTTTAAAAACCCCCGACACAAAAAACCTACGTAATAAAAGTACGAAATTCTTCCATCCCCACTTTAACCCACCATAACTCTTAAACGGCTCAATCAATTTTTATTAAACATAGCTAAGAACACTCTCGATTAAGTCTCCTTTCATCCAAAAAAAAACTAAACTGAAATCGGTTCAGTGGTTCGGGCGCTATGATGCCACAGACAGACAGACAGACACACAGACAGACAAACAGACACGTCAAACTTATAACACCCCTCTTTTGCGTCGGGGGTTAAAAATGACGTGATGCATTAAACCTTGCCGATTCGTTTCACCAATTTACAAATTAATTAATTATTCCAGTATTTAACATGTATGCATTTTGTTTGTTGACATTACAAAAGGTGAAATTTACAAAGAGAGCCAATATTTATTTTTGTCTATTGTTGTAAAGGTTAGTAGGTTATAACTGATCAAACGGTTATTTATTGTAGCAGTTAAATGTTTCGAAAAATTAATGCTAAGTAAAGGTGCATTAAGTAAGACAGTTGAGATTTTCTAAATAAATAATCGGCCAAGTGCGAGTCGGACTCGCGCACGAAGAGTTTCATACCGTATGGATGCCCCCTTAATATATTTTATTTTAATTTTTTTTTTAAGGGAATATATATATACTGTAAATATTTAAAACATATTCCTGTAGTATCGAGCAAAAAAATCACGTTTCTTGTATGGCAGCCCCCTTAAATATTTGTTTAATTTTAAACTAACTATTTATTTTTCAAGTGAATATTTAACTAAATATGCTGCGAATATTTCAAGTAACTACCTGTCAGTTATTAAAATCGAGCGAAAAACGGATAAAAATAATGTATGGGAGCTCCCCTTATTATTTTTAGTACCTAGATAGATGGATAAATAATAATTTATTGTTTCACACCAAAAACAGAAAATAGAAAAACAATACAATTAACACTTAACATATCTAAAACAAACGGCGGCCTTATCGCTGAAAGCGATTTTGTTCCAGGCAACCTCAGTATGGAAAGGATACCGCAAAGAAAAAAGAACGGGGTGCAAAAGAAGATACAAAAAAAAAATACTACAACAACAACAACCTATTTGTTGTTATAGTGCCAACAGAAATAGATCAACTATGAAATTTTCAACTTTCTAACTATCACGATTCATGAGATACAGCTTGGTGACAGACAGGCGGACGGACGGACAACGGAGTCTTAATGATAGGGTCTCGTTTTTACCCTTTGGGTACGGAACCCTAAAAAGGTAGAAGTATACATACAAGCGACGGCGGGCTAGAGTGTACGTTCAGCGCAGGTCGGGGTTGTCGTTGATCTGCTTCTTGATGCGCACCAGGATGGCGGTGTACCACTGGTCGAGGCGCGATATGCTGTCGTACGTCTTCACAGCCTCGGTGAACGCGTCCACGTTCTGCTCTTCGAGGTGCTCGATCAATTCCTGGGACAGATAACATTCAATTAAATAAATTATTATAACAAGTATTATTTTTTTTAAAAAAACCTTTTTTTTAAACACGCTTTTTCTGAACAAGTACGAGTACTTCTCAGTCCAAGACGAATCAAACGAGCCGAAACTCGATAGGGTTGCGTTTCATTACAGACTTCCTATGACCACCTTCCAGCGGTCCCAGTATGCTGAGTGTGAGTTTTGTCGCTCTACGGCGATCGCGTAAGCATGTAATTTGTATGAAAACAGTACAGTTCAAAAACGCGCCGCTAGTGGCGCTGTACATTTCTTCATACTAATTACATGCTTACGCGCTCGCCGTAGAGCGCGTCATGTTTATGACAAAACTCACACTCAGCATTCTGGTTACCATTGAAAGACTAAATTACTCGCCAAGATCATTCAAATTAACCCAAACTTGATGAGGTTGTGTCGTTTCATTGCAAAGTTCCTTTGGCTACCTTCCAGCTCCATCATCAGATCAGCACCATGTCATCATAATATTGCATTGTCACGCGATTTACACATATATGCAAAATTTTCAGCTCAATCGGTATCCGGGAAGTGGATCAAATTTAACTTGCAAGATTTGATTAGATCAACGAGACAGGTGAAACTAAATAAAAGCTTGTAAAAATATAACTTTTTAAAAATCCAAGCTTTTGAGATCCTGGATAACATGCAGCAGCAGAGTGCTAGCCAAGACAAGTAAAACGAGCCCAAACACGACGGTCTATCTTGTTTAGTACACGAGTTTCTATGGCCAGCTTCCGACTCCATCATCAGATCAGCTCCATGGTACCATATTATTGCATTATTATGTACACATATGCGTGAAAATTTCAGCTCAATCGAAAACCAGGAAGTTGGCCCAATTTAACTTGCAAGATTCTACCCAAACTTTCATACATCTATTCAAGTTAAATAAGAGATTGTAATAAATTAAAATTTAAAAAACCCCCGACACATTGACAACCATTTTGGGCACATTTGTAGAATTTTGGTTCTTCCATCCCCACTTTAACCCACCATAACTCTTAAACGGCTCAATCGATTTTTATAAAACATAGCTAAGAACACTCTCGATTAAGTCTCCTTTCATCCAAAAAAACTAAACTGAAATCGGTTCAGTGGTTCGGGCGCTATGATGCCACAGACAGACAGACAGACACACAGACAAACAGACACGTCAAACTTATAACACCCCTCTTTTGCGTCGGGGGTTAAAAAGAGATAATCCAGAAATATATCGAGCTTAGGCCATTATTTTGTACATTATTCAATTATTTGCTTCATTTATTTTGGAAAATGATTTCCTATTATTTTTTTTCAAAGCAATCTTCATTTAAAGGAACTTCATAGTTTCGGATCTCATTATCTTTTAACAAAACTAGTAAAAATATAGCAGCGTGATCACGCCGCCATGTAAAATTGATAATTCAAATTAGAAAACATGAAATTCTATTCAAATTAAATTAATTCATACATAGCTGTTGTTTCACTATGCGCTTTTGATTACCATTTTTAATGGATTTTTTGAGCTACTGTACACAGTCTTGTCTCACTTTCCAAGGTCGTCTTAAAAAATACTCTATTATTTTTGTCATCTAAAATAATAATTATAAATAATTATCAAGTGTGTACAGAATACGAATAGGTCGCACCGATAATTTATCGTCGATGTAGTAATTTTCACGTAATTGTTGATTTTTCAAAAATGACTCAACCAATTTCTATAAAATTTAAATGGAAGTATGATCTAGCAAACACAAAAAAAAAAACATCAAAATCGGTTGCTGCGTCAAAGAGTAATAAACAAATCAACAAACACAGTTTCGAATTTACAATTTTAGTAAGGCTAAGGGCGTAGTGAACTAAGTTAGCTGAGAAAGAGAAGAATTCTCCTTTTCCATAGAACGTCCACTGTTGGAAATATGCCTCCCCTAAAAGATCGTCAATGAGATCGGCATCTTGTACTTGGTTGGTATAGTCCGAATCATACAACTTGAAGGCCGTGATTCTAGCTACAAGCTGCGGACAGCCCAATCTTGACTGAAGCTCACGTCATAGCTGCGCGAGGATTGGGTTCAGCATCACAGTCACCAAGTTGTAAGATTAGGACTATAAGACAAGTGGTCTCTATTCGAGAACTTTACGACTCAACTCAAGAAATAAGCGAGTGATTTCCTTTTTATGTATTTATAGTGAAACTTTTAAAAATGTATTTATTCAACTTTGTTAATGAGGGAAGTGGATAGGAATAGTAAATAGGTCCACACGCACTGCTACCGCTCGATGTGTAGTTAAAATAGATTTTTTAAAAATAACGTTTATGTTTCAAGAATTTAATTTTGCACTACATTTCCGAACCAATTTTTTTGTATAAGTTTAGGATCACTTACTGAGCATAAAATTACAAAATGCTGACAGATCCAGGTGGAGCTTATGGCCCATTTAATGAATGAATGAAATTTCATTAGATGGGCCATAAATTGTAAACGGTAAGTTTTACAAAAAGTTTACTCGAAACAAAAGATGTGAAATTTTATTCTCTACAATAATTATCATAATGACTTTTGCCTTTAAGTGCATAGTTTCCGAGATATCGGCCAAAAACGTTTTTTTAAAGATGGCGCTTGAAGCTCCACCATTAGTTAGCATTTTGTGATTTTATGCTCAGTAAGTGATCCTAAACCTTATTAAAAAAAGATTTAGATAGGAAATTTAGTATAAAGTTGACCAAAAAAATCGTCTATTTTTCCTGAGGATGAGACTAAGAGGAAAATCTCAAAATAAAATCAGCTGTTCCATACAAAAAGTTAATTGACTCTCGACGAAATGTACAGAGTACAGGTGACTTTTATTTCGCCATTTTGAGGTTCGGAAAATTTTGTGTTTTAGGATAACTCTGATGGCTTTCTTTTAAAGATTTTATACCCTAACTAGCTGCCCGTCCCGCTTCGCCCAGGTACATTTGTTTTATCTGCAAACCTTCTCGTTAAAAGATAGTGAAAACCGCATTTGAGTCTGTTGTGTAGTTACGAAGACATAAACGGATGCAAAGACGGGAAGACAAACACACAGAAATAGTGACTATGGTTTATAATATGTAGTGATGAGTCTGTTTAAAGAAGAGAATCGCGATGAGTTTGTATAGAGGAAGAACTTATCCTGATGAGTTTGTATAAAGGAGCTTACCTTGACGAGTTTGCACTCCCTAGTGTCTCCGAAAGCTGGGTAGAGGCAGCAATATTTGTCAAGTGCGTGTAGGCCGTTGCGAATGTCGACGCAAAGATGGCAGAGTGCCGCGCGGAGCATATAGTCTTTGGATAATGGTGATAGTTTGTTTAAAAGATCAGATTGTTTCAAGATTGCCGTGTTGAGTTTGTATATTAAGAAAATTATCGTGATGAGTTTATATAAAGGATGAGGACAAGTTTGCACTCCCTAGTGTCTCCGAAAGCTGGGTAGAGGCTGCAATATATTTTGTCAAGTGCGTGTTGCGCGTTGAGAATGTCCACGTACAAATCGTAGAGCGCTTCTGCGATCTGTATGTGGACATCACCATTATCTTTGGATAAAGGTTTGACATCATGATGAGTTTGTAACAAAAATAATATCGTGATGAGTTTGTATAAGAGAGCTTACCTTGACCAGTTAACATTCTCTAGTTTCTCAGAAAGGTGAGTAGAGAGAGACTGCAGTATTTGTCGAGCGCGTGCTATGCGTTTAGTGTATCCAAGCAGATATGGCAGATTAATAAGTACTCTTTGGATTACGCTGATCAGTTTGTATAAAAGAAGATTATCGTGACGAGTTCGTAAAAAGGACGACCAAAAAGGCTTACCTTGACGAGTTTGCACTCCCTAGTGTCTCCGAAGGCTGGGTAGAGGCTGCAGTATTTGTCAAGTGCGTGTTGCGCGTTCAGAATGTCGACACAAAGATGGCAGAGCGCCGCGCGGAACATATACTCTTTGGCGCTGTATTTCAGCAGGCTATTGTCGAGGGACGATTTGGCGATCTGTGGGAGGAAATATCGAGTTAATGACGTTTGTGTAAACTTGTATGCGTGTTGTGGTACCAAAAGCTTACTTATGCAGGTACTGTGGTACAGGTAGCATCTTTATACACTTCTCTATACAGGTACTGTGGTGTAAACTTGTATGCGTGTTGTGGTACCAAAAGCCTACTTATGCAGGTACTGTGGTACAGGTAGCATCTTTATACACGTACTATGGTAATAGAAGCCTCTTTATACAGGTTCTGTGGTAAAAGAAGCCTCTTTACATAGGTATATTAAGCGCCACACAAGTCGGCGGATGAGAAGTTAGCTGTAGATGACAATTCGCCGTGATTCGCTAATTATTGCGCATGTGTGCACAATGCCGACGCCACGTGGCGTAGTGATGAGCACGGGCGCAGGGAGCGCGCGGGAGGCATGAGGTTGGCGGGCGGGTGTGCCCCCGGCGTCTCGTCACTATATTCCTATATTTCGGCTTTTGCGCAGCGTTCTGAGCATAACTTCCCATCCGCCGACTTGTGTGGCGCTTTTTAACATTCTGTGGTAGGTACAAGAAGCCTCTTTATACACGGACATGTACGGAAAGCCGTCTTATCGCATTTGCACTATTATTTTATATCTGACCCAGTGACTCGCGACAAATAACAAAAACGACGATAGCGCGTTCTGAGGTGTTCGCCGTCGCGATAGCAAGATACAATAGACAATCGACCCTCCACCAAGGAGACCTAAAAATGACTTTTGAGCAAGTTTGACGTCCACCTGCTCGTAGATCTGTCGTTTGGGTGACCTAAATGGATTTTTGGCCATTTTTGACATCACCTGTTCATATATCTGTATGGCCTTGTCGTAGTGTTCGAGCTGCACTGCTACTGCTGCTTTATACGAGTACTATGGTACGAAAAAATCTCTATGCAGGTACTATGGTATAAGAAGCCTCTTTATAGACATACTATGGTACGAGATGCTACTTAATACACGTACTATGGTATGAGAAGCCTCTTTAAACACGTTATTTCTTTTTTGCACAAGATTTTCTAAATTCTTATTTTTTTTCTAATTCAACTAATATTATGTACTTCACCTGCTCATAGATCTGTATAGCCTTGTCGTAGTGCTCGAGCTGCGCAGCGTACTGCGCCAACTTCAGCATGCACTTGTTGGCCGAGGACGTGGACTCCTCGCCGCGGAAGTAGTCCGCCGCCTGTTCGTAGTGCTGCATCGCGCGCGCCAGGTCTACGCACTCGGTCTCGTACAGCTCCGCTATATTCTGAAATTAAATATTAATAATAACTTTAATTAGCGCTTGGAAGAGCTATTGGTCGATGAAAGACCTCATGAAAGGTAACCTACAACTATCACTAAAGAAAACGCTTATGGACATACGCATTCTCCCCATACTCACCTACGGCGCACAGTCTTGGTCTCTGACTAAACATGAAAAGTCCAAGCTCGGGGTATGCCAAAGAGCTATGGAGCGTAGTATTCTTGGAGTGAGGTTGGTTGACCGTATCAAAATATCACCGGCCCATGTCGGTGTAGATTTCGATGGCTTTTATAATAGAAATCATACCTGGTGTTGTTTAGCCGCTACGGTGAACCGTCCCATGTCGGTGTAGATTTCGATGGCTTTTATAATAGAAATCATACCTGGTGTTGTTTAGCCGCCACGGTGAACCGTCCCATGTCGGTGTAGATTTCGATGGCTTTTATAATAGAAATCATACCTGGTGTTGTTTAGCCGCTACGGTGAACCGTCCCATGTCGGTGTAGATTTCGATGGCTTTTATAATAGAAATCATACCTGGTGTTGTTTAGCCGCTACGGTGAACCGTCCCATGTCGGTGTAGATTTCGATGGCTTTTAGGATGCACGATACTGCCTCTGTAACAAATGAACAATCCAATTTACACTCCAACTCGCACAAAGATCGAGACAATCTGACAATCTATGGTCGATCGAGACAATCTGAAAGAGATGCATTGATTTAATACGGCACGAGTTAGAACACGACAACACGATTTGATGGGTGAGGTCAGATTTTTCAAATGACAAATTTCAAGACATAATTTTGACATTAAAAAGTTGTTGAACGAAAATTCCAAAAAAAATGTGTAGAGAGTTCTCAACTGATATCACACGTTTTTGTTCTGTGCTAACCCGGTATCCTGTGGGATGACATTGGGACAAATAGTGATCCATCATCCTACTTTATCTGTAGGATTAATAAAAATAGATTTTATCTTTATCAACATCAGCACTAAGCATGGAAGTGATTGTGACAGATAACAAGTACTTAGCTAAATAATGACGAATGGTCAGTAGCGCCTTGACAGTACTCTGTAAGAAATGTACTTTTTAACCGACTTCCAAAAAGGAGGAGGTTCTATGTTGGTCTGTATGTTTTTTTTGTGTATGTTCATCGATAATTTTGCCAATTTTCACAATTGGCAAAATAATTGAAAAAATATTTGTTAGTTCGAAATGGTATACTCCCGAGGTGGTCCCATTTAAATTTTACAGAAATCGGCAAAGCCGATTTTGAAAAATCAACAATAATATGAACAGTTCGAGCGAAATATTCGAATTTTGTACACGATGGAAGGCGGTTTTACCATATTTAGCAAAAAATAATTATTTGCGTTTATATTGCTTACGTCCTACGCTGCGCTTGCCGATACGTGCCACGTATCGGCAAGCGCAGCGTAGGACGTCCACCCACAAGGTGGACGGATGACCTCATTAAGACCGCAGGATCACGCTGGATGCAAGCCGCTTCCAACCGGTCTTATTGGAGATCCATAGGGGAGGCCTATGTCCAGCAGTGGACTTCTTATGGCTGATGGATGGATGATGATGATATTGCTTAATGTTTTTTGTTTGCGTTTATACAGTATACTGCATAGTCCCGTAGTGAAATAAAGAACTTCAATCGTTATATTACCTGCCATTGGCTTTAAGTTTAGTTTTTAAGTGAATGTTTTGTTCTTTTTTTAAGGCTGATGATTTTCGTTCGCATTTCTGCTTAATATAAGTCAGTACCTATGTAGTCAAACGCAAGCCTACAATAAATAATTAAAAAAAATAATCGGTCAAGTGCGAGTCGGAATCGCGCACGAAGGGTTCCGTACGGCATGTAAGCCCCCCTTCATATATTTTATTTTAATTTAACTATTTATTTTTTAATATTCTGCGAATATTTTAAGCATATTCCTGTTGCCGTTATTAATACCGAGCAAAAAAAATTACGTTTCTTGTATGGGAGCCCCCCTTAAATATTTGTTTTATTTTAATTCATTTATTTATTACTGAACTATTTATCTAACTAAATATTCAGTGAATAATTCAAGATTGTACCTATCACCGTTATTAATATCGAGCAAAAAACGGCAAAAAAATCAGGTTTGTTGTATGGGAGCCCCCCTTAAATGTTTTTTTTCTGTTTATGGTATTAGTTGTTTTAGCGGCAACAGAAATACGTCGACTGTGAAAATTTCAACGTTCTAGCTATCACAGTTACTGAGATACAGCCTGGTGACAGACAGACATACAGCGAAGTCTTAGTAATAGGGTCCCGTTTTTACCCTTTGAGTACGGAACCCTAAAAACAAAAAACGACATTGCCCAGTCCTTGAACGAACGGCAAATATTTTGATCGGAGCTCATTCCCTGATAAAGATATGGATGATATGATAACGCTTATCAGGTGATGTAATGGCCGCCTCATGATTAGTTTTGCTCTCGGTTCTGTACTCGAGTTGGCGATTAAGAGATAATGAGACCATTAGTTTAGTCAGTTTTTTGTAAATACCTCTAATATGGTGTCTGCCCATCAGAAACCTATAATTAATTCACGGATTTCTTCAATCCACTCTTCATTGCCTCCGGAATCGATGTCAAAGAGATACTACAAGCATACTCGAGCACTCCAACCTAGTTCGAACTTGACCTTCCATCTAGACACGCGGAAGCGTGTCCAGCCAAGTCAAAAAAAAGGAACTGGCGACGCGACGTGTGTAATATTACACGAACCATTTCAAGCCACTTTTGACCCCTTCATAACTCGAAAATTATTTAACCTATATAAATGAAATTTAGCATATTTATTAAAGTTCTTTAGCTTATCTACAACAAAATTTCATTAACTTTGCTCTGACGGTTAATGAAATATTAACGTTTAAAAACCGGGGTTTCATTGACTGATTCACTCACTGACTCACTGATTCACTGACTCACTGACTTATAGATCAAAAACCTAAAACAAAACTAGGGGTTAAAAGTTGGTATGAGACTTCCGCAAGTTTTGAAGCTAGAGATGTGAAAATCGATAAAATTACTCCTTGTAGTAAAC
Source organism: Hypomecis atomaria (assembly GCA_964007245.1). Lineage (NCBI taxonomy): Eukaryota > Metazoa > Arthropoda > Insecta > Lepidoptera > Geometridae > Hypomecis > Hypomecis atomaria. The sequence goes on along the minus strand of OZ023294.1, from coordinate 17,136,730 downwards.
TACAAAAAGAAGTGAAATCCAACAGAAACATTTTCATCTGAAATGAAGCCAAGTCACAGTTCCCACTATCAAAAAGTTGTCAGATATCACGTAAAGCCAAGCTTCTAACTCTACACCCTTACTCTACAAGTCCTTACTTCACAAACTCCACACCTTAGTCAATATATGCGGCTTGGCCGGCGTGGTATAATAAATACCACGTTTTAGTGTCGTAAGGGCGGGACTCCACCAAAGCGGAAATGTGTGCGGTGTGATGTGTGCTGTGCGAGAAGAGATGTTTTTCAGCTCGGGGGACTCCACCAAAGCGGAGATGTGTGCTATGTGAGATGAGATGTTTTTCAGCTCGTGTGCGAAGCGTTGAGTGCTCAGTACGCATTCTGACAAGCTCGCTGACATCGCTCACTGCACGCCGCTCACATCTCTCGTCTCCACGGCGCGTCGACCGCGCATAGCTCACATCTCCGCTTCCATCGCGCCATACAAATAATAAACATCTCTGCACAGCGATCTCCACTGAAGCTGAGCGGAGAGATGTGTCAATAACACAATTCTATTGGTTGTTTAAAAAACATCTCTCCGCTCGTCTCGTCTCCGCTTCGGTGGAGTTCCGGCCTAAGTCACCATACTGATACATAAGGCAGAGGCATACGAGTACTTTGACTTAGACGATTAAAACTGTTCGTAAACTCTAGCTAACCTAATCTAACTGAATTACTTACTTCATAATAAACCCTAATAGCCCAACTAGCGAGTACTTTATAATAAAGTAGTGAATAAAAATCGGCCAAGTACGAGTCGAACTCGCGCACGGAGGGTTCCGAGAAATATGAGTAGGTTGCCTACTTACTATTTTATTTCTGTACATGTACAACCAATATCGATTTAGATATATTATGAGATACAATGAAATAAGATATGCAAGACTTGAGCTGAATTCCTAAGAGGTTGGGCGGCTACAAGAATGAATAGTAAATGTACAGAGAAAAAGCTCATAACTTATTACAATATGGTAAAAATACTTGCGCAGATATAGGTGCGCTCATCACTAGTTATTATACCTTCGAGCATATATCTACAGAGCTACAGTCTCTAAGTGAAAGTAGTAAAAAAATGTCCGAGCGCCGTCATACATACCGACTTAGATATTTACATTAAATAATTCACAATGACTCATTTTCTCGAATCTCGACGTTATGTCACCTAATTAGTGCTTGTAATCGAGGACTTTGGCATCGCGCGGCGTTGTAATCGGCTTGTGATCGCCTTACGTCTAACTAAACTAAAAAAGCCTACCCACTACGTAGCTTGGGCAGAGTTTTGTCTCGGACACTTTTTTTGCACGATTGTGACTCTTCAGATAGATATTTGCTCGAAGGATTATACCGACTAGAGAATCGTACGTGTATGTATATAATTCTTTTTCGCAAAAAAATGGCAAAACCGACTTCCATGGTGTACAAAACTCGAATATTTTGCTCAAACTGATGTATACAATTTTTACATTATTGTTGATTTTTCAAAAACGGATCAGCTGATTTCTGTAAAATTTAAATGGGACCACCTCGGGAGTGTTCCCTTTCGAACTAAAAAAGAATTTTTCGATTCGGTTCACAATTAGCGGAATTATCTATGAACATATACAAAATAAAAACCATACAGACGAACATAGAACCTCCTCTTTTTTGGAAGTTGGTTAAAAACAAAATTACCATGCCTGAGTGCACTCGGTCTGGTCGAACTCATACCGGTGAAAACCCGATCATTTAATATTGGCTTGACTACACTGCTTTACTTGGCTCCGCTGTCGTTGAGTCTAGGTCTTATGAGTTTCTAGTGTTCCAAGTTACTTATTAAATTGATCTGGTTCCAACTAATTCCACTGGTCTAGTCTCCACGATACTAACGCACTTCCTGTATGTATCGCGAAACACATGTTTTGGCTCTGAGCCAAATTTCACCATATAGCCGACAAAATAGAAAATTCGCAGAGATCTATCTTCTTCTTCTTCTTTCTTTTCAGCCATAGGACGTCCACTGCTGGACATAGGCCTCCCCTAAAGACCTCCAATAAGACCGGTTGGTAGCGGCTTGCATCCAGCGCGATGCTGCGGTCTTAATGAGGTCGTCCGTTCACCTTGTGGGTGGACGTCCTACGCTGCGCTTGCCGTTACGTGGTCTCCACTCGAGAACTTTTCGACCCCATCGGTCATCAGTCCTCCGCGCTATGTGCCCTGCCCATTGCCACTTCAACCTGCCAATCCGCTGGGCTATGTCGGTAACCTTGGTTCTTCTACGGATCTCCTCATTCCTGATTCGATCTCGCAGAGAAACTCCGAGCATAGCCCTCTCCATAGCTCGTTGGGCAACTTGAAGCTTACTAATAAGGCCCATAGTGAGAGACCACGTTTCTGTGCCATAAGTCATCACTGGCAACACACACTGGTCGAAAACTTTCGACTTGAGGCACTGAGGTATGTCGGACGAGAAGACGTTACGCAATTTTTCGAACGCTGCCCAGCCGAGTTGGATTCGGCGATTGCAGAGATCTATGACCCTGTTTAATGGGTTTGTCTGTAGTTTATACTCTGTGCCCTTCAGCTTCACAACACTGATCGTCTCTAGAGTTCTAGAGTACGTTGACATTTGTTTCCATACCGCATGACCGAGTTGGTATTGGTTTGGATCGTGTTAGTATCTTAGATTGGTCTTAGAAGTTTCAACTTACAATACCAGGGAGGCTATCAAAAAGTTTTGTAATAAGCTCAGTATATGTAATACAAAGTTAAGCCATGTGTTCACTAAGCAAAGATGTTTCGGATACATAGTTTCTGAAACATCACGTAGATGTATCTAGGAACTGATTTGTTAGACACTCTTTTTAGGGTTCCGTACCCAAAGGAAAAAACGGGACCCTATTACTAACACATCGATGTCCGTCTGTCTGTCTGTCACCGGGCTGTATCTCATGAGCCATGATAGCTAGGCAGCTGAAATTTTCACAAATAATGTATTTCTGTTGCCGCTATAACAACAAATACTAAAAACAAAATAAAATAAACACTTAAGGGGGGCTCCAATTCAACAAACCTGAATTTTTGGACGTTTTTCGCTCTATATTAATAATGGTAATAGGTAGATGCTTGAAATTTTCACAGAATTTTTAGTTTTATATACACTTCAACAATAAATAATAAAATTAAAATAAAATAAATAACTAAGGGGGACTCCCATACAGTACGGAACCCTTCGTGCGCGAGTCCTACTCGTACTTGGCCGATTTTTCAACTTGCGACCTTTATCTCACAGATGGTACATGCGAAAAAAATGGTTTAAGGAACCTCACATTAATTTTAGAAACCCTATTCAACGACACCCCACATGAGGGGGTGCGGTTGAAAAAACTTTTTCATCCCCACTTTACATGTATGGGACCTACACCTTAAATTTACAGTTTTGAAATTTTTAACTATTTAAAATTAAGATATATATACTAAAACTATCATAATGTCGAATTTCATGAAATTTGGTTCATAAATGTGGAAGTTATAAGGCTTTGTAGCATGAGGACGGACGGACAGACACAACGAATAAAAGTTATAAGGGTTCCTCGTTTTAATACGGAACCCTAAAAACGAATACCGGTGGCAGCACCCAGCATGAAAAAGTAAACTAAACAACTAAACGTCTCTATCATAATGACTGTAGGAAAAACGCATTGTTAACATAATGAGTCAATTTGATGCGTCAATCTATACTAACTACATATATTATGTATATGAACAAGCTAGATATTTTACAGAAGGCAGAGCTTGAGATATTTCTTTACCAAATACTCAAATTTGACTTAGCCTGTAGGCGCCCTAGAATGATTCAGAGACTTCTTTAACGAACATTAGGTACATTTGTCGTACGACTTTTTATAGTAGTCATAGGTATCAGTTTGGAGACTGTGTAAAATTACTAGTTCCAATAATGTTAATCTCATCAAAAACATAAATGTGAAATAGGAGCCAAAGTGTCGCCACCAAAAGAATTGAGATCTACGAGTAACACGGGGGCCAAGTGTTCTGTAGAAAATCCTAAAGTTTAAGCTACAAGATCATACCTACAACATTCTAAAGGGATTCACTTATGTAATTCAAGCTCGTGATTTGACTTGGCTAGTTTAAGAATAAGAACAGTGCAAATAAGCATTTGTCTGTACGTGTAAACTAGCCAAATCAAATCTTGAGCTTGAATTACATAAGTAAATTTATTTTAAATGTTGTAGGTATATTCTTGTAGCTTAAACTTGATTAGGATTTTCTACAGAACACTTGGCCCCCGTGTTAGATCTCAATTCTTTTGGTGGCGACACTTTGGCTCCCATTTCACATTTATGTTTTTGATGAGATATCATAACTTTTTGTTCAGAAATAATTATTAGTTACATCATGATTATCATAGTACACTTATCTCTGAAAAAGTTATCTAGTATTTATTATATTACTATCACAAATGGCATGGTTCATCTATCGAAAATCTCAGTGCCTCGCGACGCTACCGCCATTTATTGAAGTATTGGTTAGGTAAATTTTACAATTTTCAGTTTTTAGATTTTTCCTTTATTTATGCCCGATAGTCTACCTTGGTGCCAAATATCAAGATTCTAGGTCATCTGGAAGTGGGTTAGGTTTTTATCTATTAAGTCAGTGAGTGAATCAGTCAATGAAACACGAGTTTTTAAACGTTAATATATCAATAACTGACTGAGCAAAATTTATGAAGTTTTGGATTCTTGATAAGCTAAAAGACTTTAGTAAATGTGCCAAATTTCATGTATGTAGGCTAAATAGTTTTTGAGTTGTGAGGGGGTCAAAAGTAGCTCCAAATGGTTCGTGTAATATTACACACGGCCGCTGCGTCGCCAGTTTTCTTTGAACACTTTGTCTGGACACGCTGCCGCGTGTCTAGATTACTTTTATCTTTTTTCAGAGTCCACCCATCTATCTATCAGTCATAAGGCGTCCACTGTTGGACATAGGCCTCCCCTATCTTCAATAAGACTGGTTGGAAGCGGCTATTGGGCTATTTAGGGTTCCGTACCCTAAGGGTAAAAACGGGGCCCTATAACTAAGACTCCGCTGTCCGTCTGTTTGTTTGTCACCAGGCTGTATCTCATGAACCGTTATAGGTAGAAAGCTAAAATTTTCACAAAATACTAAAAAGAAAGGGGGCTCCCGTTCACAAAACCTGAATTTTTAGCCGTTTTTCACTCGATATTAATAATGGTAATAGGTAAGGTAAAACACCTAATGCCAGACACTGAACTAAAGGATGACACCTTCGAAAAAATCCTTCTTCCTAAGAATAATAAACCTTAAATCTATTTGACTACTGATCTTATAGACCCCTAGCATCATCTATGACACATGGTTAAAAACTTATAACACCTTTCCTAGCGAAATTTTAAAACGGCGTCAGTTGCCAGCTAACAACGCGGAAAAGTAGACACATGCTCTGTGATTCTTGAACATTTTCGTAAGGAGGTTGACATTGGTCAGGTAAGATTTTGTTATACATATTTACGATTTTTGTGGATTTAGTGTTGATTTTAGAAATATGAAAGATTCATTAGTAAACAAGGGCTATTGTTTTCATGTTTACTTTAGTTTTTATAACAATTGTTGCTGTGTCTACTATTAGGTACCAAAATATGTGAAAACCTAAAAGATGACACAAGTGTCATCTAGTAGGTTGCATCAAAATGTTCAAAATTTGTACAAAAATAGCTTCTATTTCAAGTGTATAAAATGCTGTATCAATTTTGTTACTTTTACTTTACTCTGCCCAATAGTAGACAGGATGTCAATTATTGGGTAAGGTATGTGTCAACTATTGGTTTCATCGATTTCAGATTTGGTCGAGCGTGATGCACCCCATAAAAAGACAGATGTTTAGATACAGTGAAGCTGATAATATAATATGGAAGCTTCCATAGCATAATGCAGAAGAGGTGTTGCAACAGATACTGTAGCAAGAAAATAAATAGAGCCGAGAAAAAAAATGAATTAGAAAAAGAAAAGAAGAATAGAGGAAATAAAAGAAAAAGAAAGAGCAAATTGAAGAGGAATGTAAACTAAACTAACGTAAAGACTGCTAAGAAATTGGCTAAGAATACCATTAAGACTGTAAAAAAAACTGTTAAGACTGATGATTATAGTAGCGACTCAAGTTCTGAAGAAGAGTGGCAAGATTCTGGAGATAGTTTAGAATTTTAGATGATATATCTGACGAAATTGAAAACGATGTATTAGAAATGGGAAATGCAAGATCAAGTAGGGTGACTATGTGATTGTCAATTTTCCTGGTATAAAGAAATATCACAGGTATCTCTGTATTGTCCAAAATATTAGCCAAGATGGTGAAATCGAAGTTAAGGCAATGGTAAACTGTGATCAAACCAAGACTACTGTCAAGGAAAATGATAAAGATATTAGTATTAGTTATTAGTAGCTTTTTGTTATACTGGTGTGAAAATAAAGATATATTGTATTGTATTGTATTATAAGAGAATGTCAAATCGCTGAAATCGTCGACGCGCCAAAAATGATATTTGCTGGTGATAGAATTAAGTATAAATTTGATTTTGCGCTGCAGGTTGATGGATAAGCAGAAGTACTGATTAATAACTTCAACATAATTATATAAATGACGATTGTATTACAATAAGTGATAAGTAAATATGGAAAGATGGCCCAAAGATAGATTCTCTGTTTAAAGACAGAGTATTTCCTTAGTATTTTGATTTGAAAACCTACTTTAAATGTGATTTAAAGCCATGTCTAGTACGAGGGTCAAACTGAAAGTTCTTAGAACTGGCCACTTATAAACAATATAATAAAAAAATAATTCTATAATTTGAAAATAGAACTCTTTGCCAATATTACTGAGTATATACTTCATTCATTTGTCATTTGTTTTACGATTTGGCGGCAAATTGAAAATTGTCTGTGTCACGTCAACATGAATTTAACACGAGAAAATTTTCGTGCAATGATTTTTTATGACTTTCGATGTCATTTAAGTCAACAAGAAAGTTATGATAGACTACGATTGGCCTTTCACGATGAAGCCCCATCTCGTGCGACTGTTTACAACTGGTTTAATGAGTTTAAACGTGGTCGCACTAATCTCACTGATGATTTACGTGAGGGACGGCCTTCTACGGCGACGACTGAAGATAACATCTGTGTTGTGCGGCGTATGATAGAGACTGATAAAAGAGTGACCTATCAGCAGATTCGGACAAGCTTAGGCATCGGTATGAGTCAAGTGCACAAAATCCTACACGAACATTTAGCGGTCAGGAAGCTTTGCGCCCGGTGGATACCTCATAATTTGACTGAGGCTCAAAAACTCCATCGTGTGGATTGGTGCCGTAAAATGATTGAAAGATTTAACGGAGGTGACTCAAATGCTGTGTTCGACATACTAACAGGTGACGAAAGCTGGATTTACTGTTATGATCCTGAAACCAAAAGACAATCTGCTCAGTGGGTGTTTCCTTTCGAGGAGTTGCCAACTAAAGTGAAGAGAGATCGAAGTGCGGGGAAAAAAATGGTGGCCTCGTTCTTTGGAAGGATAGGTCATTTCGCGACAATTGTGTTAGAGGATCAAAAAACAGTTTCTGCAGAATGGTACACTACCAATTGTTTGCCACTTGTCTTGGAAAAAGTTCGAGAGAAACGACCTCGCAGTAGGATCCTCCTTCACCACGACAACGCCTCATCGCACACCGCCAAGCGAACGATCGACTATTTGGCGACATCAAACGTTGAATTACTGGGTCACCCGCCGTATAGCCCCGACCTCGCGCCTTGTGATTTTTATTTATTTTCAAAAATTAAAGAAAAACTTAAAGGAAAGCGGTTTATGAATGCTGAAGAAGCGGTGGCTGCGTATCGCGATGCCATTGAAGAGACCCCTAAGGACGAGTGGGCAAAGTGCTTTTCCCAGTGGTTCCATCGCATGCAGCGGTGTATTGACGTGAATGGACAATATTTTGAAAAGATATAATAAAACTAATAACTGGCTAATGTAATCAGTTTTTGATTTTCTAAGAACTTTCAGTTTGACCCTCGTATTAGTGCTAAGTGCTGTCTATTATTAGTGGTAACGATTTTTTGAGATGTCATCTATTGGTTAATGTGACAAAGTTTAAAAAAATACAAACTTATAATTGAAATATGTTAATAATTACAATGTTTTATGTGAAATAATAGATCTAAGTATTGCTTTAGTAGATTAAAAAAGTTTTAACTGCAATGTAGTAACAAAATAAATTAATATTGAATACTGAAATGTGTGTTGTCCTTAATGTGTCTAGCATTAGGTGTTTTACCTTAGATGCCTGAAATATTCACAGAATATTTAGTTGTATATTCACTACAATACAATAATAAATAATTAAAATAAAATAAACATTTAAGAGGGGCTCCCATACAGTACGGAACCCTTCGTGCGCGAGTTCGACTCGCACTTGGCCGATTATTTATACTTGATCTAAAATTAGGAAGTCAAACATCGAGCTAGTTTAGCATTCAGTTTCATTTCAAACTTTGTTCCCAAGATGATAACTACAGTGATAGAACTAATTTAACTTCGAAATGACTAGTTTTGAAATGGCGCTTTCGACAACCAGACTCAGACTAAAATGGGTGGAATATGCCTCATCGACATGATATTTATTTTTGTTTCAAAAATATTTTTTATCATACGTCTCGTATTGATGATAATTATGTCAATAATTATTTTTAGCAAAAAAATAGCATGACCGACTTCAACCGTGTACAGAATTCGCGAATATTTCGCACGGATCGATGTAGCATTTTTCACATTATTGTTGATTTATCTAAAATGGTTCGGCCGATTTTAATAAAAATTAAATGGGACCAATTTCGAAGTATACTCATTCCAATAAATAAAGAATTATTGAAATCGGACTACTATGAAAAAAGTTATGCGTGGTTATACATTAAAAAAAATATATACGCGTCGAATTGAGTACCTTCTCCAGTCATCGGTCAAAAATAATAGGCATAATAACTGGGTGAAAGAAATATTATTATAATTAGTCCGTCAGCTAGATTACAAAAAATATTTCACATTTTTTATTTATTTTGTTAATCAAACAAGATAAAGCGAGTCAAAGGGAGTGGGGGCTCATGACATGACGTATCTTTATAATAAAAAGTAGAAATTGTTCGAACAGATGTTTTTTTTTTGCGATTTCCGGGGTGGTCTCCCTTGGCAAAATTAGGTCATAATGATAAATAATTTGAGTACAACGATATCCTAGAACATGTCCTCTAGAGTCTATAGTCTGACCGTTTAACTGAGTCCACGCCTGCGCGGGTACAGGGGCGCGGGGGTAGACGACAAAGGGGACTGAGACAGGTGCGGGCGGCGGGTCCTCACCGCCCGCACCTGTCTCAATCCCCCTTTGTCGTCTACCCCCGCGCCCCTGTACCGCGCAGGCGTGGACTCAGTTGAACGGTCAGACTATAGATAACAGACATGTTTTAGGATATCGTTGTTGTATCGTTCTCTAGATTCTAGAGAAAAATCCACTACAGTAAAAGTGTACTTAATCCTATTTAGGACGCTATAAAAGGGACAATAAACGCGAAACCACCAAGCTATAGCAAACTTAATTGTCACATTATATTACCTTAATTTGAAGTGTTCAGAGCTACGTTCAACGCACGGGGCGCTTAGGGGACACAATACACTTTTAATTCTATTGAGCTAGTGACCTCTGCTCTCTATGTATAATATACAAGGTGAAAGACCGCCCTTTGACTCTGGAGATAAGTAGGTACTTGTCAATTCAAATATTTGGACTATATTGTTTTTCATTTAAAGGGGCCAGTGCATTGGGATATTTTTAGATTTGAGGTTTTGATGTTAACCGTGCACTCAACCGCGGCTTCGCCCGCGTTATTTTTTGGTTTTTGGGCCATCCCAAGGAATAATTTATTTTGTCGGGATTAAAGTAGCCTAAAGAAAACGACTAAGTAGGTCTCTTTCGGCATTTTTATTCCTTTTCTTATGCCGTTTTGTATTATGTGTTCTGTAAATGTATAGCAAAATTATTTAATTTCAGTGAAGAATTGAAGATACCATGCAAATTCGAGTAGGGAAAGCTGAAAATGATTTAATTTTATAGTGCATCACTCACTAGGATTTAACTCAAATAAAAAAATAGGCAAAGCTGTTTGGCTCTCGGCATTTACCAGGCCATAGGAAGGTTTCTGACGCGAGGTAGCAAAGATCAATTAATAACCAGGACCTACTTTTTAAAATGATTACACGGTAATTATTTATTTATACTTTCTTCTTATCTCGTGGCTATGAACAGCAAACGTTTGAGCAAATGTATGTACACTTGTATAGGTACAGTGAACTCTTCATAACAATACCCAAGGAACACCTGTCCTGCCTATGGCCACTCCTTGGTTATTTTGAATTGGGTGACCACTCACAGATATTTAGTAAAGAGAATGTCATTAAGATTACAATTGGAATAGCATTTCTAAACAGTTGGAGGGGTCTGTCTATGATGTTGCACCGCGAAGCAGTATGGCTCTTCGCACACGAGGCGTATGCGTAGTCGTATTGTAAGCGTAGATATCGTTACAACGCAACGCGTACGGGACGAGTAGTGTTCCACACACGAATCGACGCGTAGACACGGTATAGTTTTGTAAAATCTCAGTTGAAATCATGGCTTTATATTGGCGTTTTATGAAATCTGTTTATTTTAGACGATATTTCTGCCCAAGCTTTATCCTTAACATTTTTCCTTGAATATTTACATAATAAATGATTATATCACATACAAAGGGAACACTTGAACCAGTTTCACGAATTCGATCACTTTTTCAGTGATACATATTGAAATTAAGTATAAGTCGTAAGAAATTACAAAAATTCAAGTTAAATTTTTAAAGAAATTAATGAACAGTTTTTTACGCTTGCTTTTTACGCCAGTACGCGACGCCTGTCGTAATGACAATAAACGTCATCTACGATTCGCTGCAGCGCCGCTTCGTGTGCGGAGTTGTTTGAAAATGTACGCGCTCGTATTGCTCTAGTCATCCGCGCGTAATACCATACGCTTACGTTAAGACGCCGTGTGCGAAAGGGGTGTGTCTACCCTGCCTACGGCCACTTCTTGCCATTCTTGCATTGACCAGGATGGCCACTCGTGGTAGTAAAGAACTAGATACCTTTGGTGTCACATTTCTTATTGCACCGAGAAGCTTGACGCCTGCCCCGCCTGCAGCCACTTCTTGGCCATTTAGATCAGAGTGGCCACTTGCAGGTGATAAAGAATAGGTGCTTACCATTAGGATCACATTTCTTATAACAGTTGGAGGCGTCTACGAAGTTGGTGGCCGCGTCGTGTCGTACGCCCGCCTTGAGATGGAGCTGTGCCGCAAGACAGAACGCCTGCCCCGCTTGCGCCCACTTTTTGGCCATTTTGAACAGGTTGGCCGCTCGCAGGTAGCAGTCCACTGCTTCTTCCACTTTGGACGAACCCCTGTGTAAACAAATATTTGTAATAATTATTTTTTGCAAAAAACAGCATGACAGACTTCACCCATGTACAGAATTCGCGAATGTTGCGCACGGATCGATGTAGCATTTTTCATATTATTGCTGATTTATCAAAAATGGCTCAGCCGATTTCGATAAAATTTAAATAAGATCAATACCAAAGTATACTCTTTCCAATAAAAAAAATAATTATTGAAATCGGACTACTATGAAAAAAGTTATGCATGGTATACATAAAAATATATATGCATTGAATTGAGTACCTCCTCCGGTTCGGTTCGTCGGTCAAATACTATACCTCTTTCTTGGCAGTCAGGTACAAATAAATGGGAATGAAGTGAGCCCAAGGTATATTGCAGTATGTATAGACCAATGGACTGATGGAACAGAACAGGAACATATTTTGTCAAATGAATGACAAATCTGAACTGGGTCAAACATAAAATGTTTCCATTTTCCCATCTTGCAAGTGTTTTAAAATGTCACGTGTTATTGTTAGTAGTATGGGAATGGAGGTAATAGTTATTGAGCCTTTGATGTTTAATTTACCACTGTTGAGCATGGACTTTATATAATTACTACCTTTTGCCAGTAGCTTTGCCCACGTGATATGTTGGTTTTTTGCTATCCCATAGGAACCTTTTGTTCCGAGATAAAAAGTAGTCTATGACACTTGCAGACCTAAAATCTATATCTTAACAAAAAATCAAGTCAACGTTGCCCTCAGTTGCAGCATGAAAAAATAACGAACAATGCAATGCAAAGGTGACAATGTTTACACATCTGTTGAGGTTGTTGAGGGATCACAAATCATGGAAGGAAATGGGGGAGACCATTGCCCAGAAGTGGGACAGTATAGGTTAAAAAAAAAATAGTAAGGTTTGTTCAACAAGGGTTTGGCCATAGTTTACTACACCAGGCGAATGTCTGCAGCCATAGTTTACATATCTTTGAGAACCTGAAAAATCCATTCTGGTTTCATGTTTACTTCATCGTCTGAAGCTAGTGGCAATTAATAATACACACACAATTTCGAAACAATAAAATTCTATCTTCAAAAACGGTAGTACAAATAGTTGATTTAGAACAATACATAGGTATGTTTATCAATTTTATGCACTTAAATCGAATAGTAAAATAGAATGAGCATTTATTATAAAGATAAATAGGGAGCATGTAGTAATCAAGGCTCAGTACAACAACCAAGTAGGCTGACAAAAGAAGCCTACAATTAGAGAAGTGAAAGTTGTGACATCTTTCCCATCCTTTGATATTATTTTGAGTTCAAGAGCCATGGGCACATGGTCATCTTAGCACCATGCAGCACTATCAGAAGATTGTTAATCAATTATATATTCACATTTACAGGGCGTTAGCTACAGGGGCCGGCATAATAAATTCGATTTTATGCATTTTTCAGAACATATCTAGCTCTTCAGTACTCATGAATATCATGCATTGATAATGAAAACAGCTAGGTAAATAATTAACTTCAGAGCATGAGGATGAAATCACCTTTATTCTAGACACTGAGGCAGCAATTGGGGAGTGAATCTGATAATTGTTTAGACCAATTTAGCACCTGGTTTAAACAAGTGAAGAGGCTAATCGAGCTGTAAGTTTCCAATCATTATTAGATAAATTATTGAGATGGGAAAGATTACGTACATTCCTTCTATCTCATAGCACTTCGGGAATAGTAATTATGACTAGATACTCCATGGAAACAGAAGAAATAAGGTAATTCTCATTGTTCTTACCCGAATAGAGATCCAAGGAACGATTTGGACGAACTCAGCTTCTTCTCCGCCTCCGCCATGAGCTGCATAGCTTTTTGTTCATTATCAGCCATTTTTCTGGCCTTTTTAACACTAATTCACAAAGAAAAAGTCCAAATTTCTCTTCAATTTTACAATTTATTGACAAAATGTCGTCAGCGAACTTCTGTGAAAATCCGTCGCTGTCATCGATTGATTTTATTTTTCAGTTGCCAGAGTAAAAAATGTTTCATTAGGATGCGTTCAAGAAAGTTTTTCATAGTACCGATAAAAACATAAAGTTTCAAATGGTTTTGGAGGAGCCACTACCGTATTTTCCATGAGAAATAGAAGCCGTTGCTCACCTTTGGCTTTTATCAGATTTTTTCTTTTCCACAATAGTCTTATCTCAAAAAGTAATAGTTTTGCAAATGTACTGCTGCCTATAATTGAAAAAAAAAAATTGTACTTGTAACTACTACTTTTGATAAACAATGAGATAATAATAATAAGATAATAATAATAAGAGGACAGTTTCCCTGCAGAGCACTTTATAGTTTATACCACCCAAGGATGATACCACCTGATTCCTGATCTGACAGGCGAGGTCTAGGTAGGTTGTTAACGTAGTAGGTAGACAGGTATAGGTACTTAGTTCACGCTAAATAACTTAGGTGGCGCGTCCTGCGAAGTAACAAAGCAATCAATGGAGATATAAAAGTAGACTTTCGCCACATTGGTTTCACTAGTTCCATTGCCAAATCCAATGCAACTATTGAGAATAAGAAGTACCTACCTGAAAGTATCAGTAGTTCCATGGAACAAATATCCACTGGAACTATAAAAAAAATGAACTGAGAACAATCTATAACTTTCCCTTAGGTTGCGCAAGTTGTTTTATACATACTTCCAATTGGTAGACCCTGAATAGATCACTACACATCCAGAGGCGTTTTTTGCCTGGGGTGCGTTTACGCACTCCAGATAATATTTATGCTGGATAAAATTTATTCTGAGAGGCGTCCGTGAACGGCGTCATAGCTCTAGACCAATCATAGCACTCAAATCTATTACGAACCAATCGCATCTGTCAAACTCTTGAACGAGCTGTCAAATCGATTCGATGACAACTGGCTGCCCAATCACAGACAAGATAAAATGTATCTACCTAAAAACCTCGATAAAACTTAGCCTAGTCAGGAGAAAAATTATACCGGTGGGAGTGCGTGAACGGGGCAAATTAATTTTTAGCTAGGAGGTTTTTTCGCCTGACGGATGCCCTAAACGGGTGACATAGACTTAGCCAGGTTAATTTTTATCTTAGTCTGGAATGCGTAAACGCACCCCTGTGGTCCTACCAGATGTAGATACTACTAGTAGGACCTCGGGCAAGATTTTTCCCGTGGTTCTACCAAGCACTTTAGTAGGACTACGGGATTTTTTTTTGTGCCTGTGGTCCTACTAATATTGCAGTGACATATTTTCAGGGGTTAGGCTCAGCCCCACTTTGCTCGTAATTGATCTTGAACGAAAAAACGCTACCGCATTATGCTCTTCAAACTTATTGGTATGGTTTCTCAAACTGGCACTTATAACTTGCTAATATGGTTTTTAGTACATTAAACAAAAAGGTACCTAGATAATAAAACTCAGTGTGAACTTTAAACTTTATTTATTTTCATAGATAGATAGACCGCCCCGCTATTACGAGCTTGGTGTAAGAGGTTCACGCCCGAAGCAAATTGTAGCCCTTTCTAAAATGCCAATCACTTCCTCCTATACTAGGTTTAACGTACATAAAATATGTTATGGGAACCACTCCTAACAAAAATAAAATTCTCCAAGTACTTAATCATGTTGCAATTTATTTATAAATTGTTTGATCACTATTTATGATAATGGGTACATAGTATATTTTACTTAGGTACACATGGTGAACTGATTAACACACACAAGCTGGCAGATGTGAAGTTAGCTACAAGCTGCGTAATATCCAATACTGACTGAAGCTCACATAAAGCCGCACGTTGATTGGCTGTTGCACAGCTTGTAGCTAACTTCACATCCGCCAACTTGTGTGGCGCGGCCTATGCTGCTATAGTTTTTCTCAAGTTATTATGTATATGTATATAGGTATTCTAATAGTTGTAGATACGTACCTACTACCGGCATATAAGTTGCAGATATTATTTCTTATTTACCTTTTATGATCGTATCATTATTACCTATAGGTACTCAATAAGCCCGATTACAGAGGCGCCATGTTATTATATTAGCTAAATAGCATAGTTCTGTTTCTTTTCACTTTAGGCATTCGATAGAGAGAGCGCTTTTTACGTTGCTATTACATTTATGCTGGCGCCTCTGTAATCGCGCTTAATAATGGGTACCTAGCTAAATCGCATACCGAATCAAAATTAATGGCATCTGTGAAGTTAGCTAAAAGCTGCGCAAAATCCAACTCCGCTGACAGCTACTGCGCAACAATCGCCTTGTGTTTGATACAACCTATACTAGAGAAGGGAGAAACCGAAAAAATGTGTAAATAACGCCGCGTTTTCACAGTACCAGTTGGGTCGGAACGAGTACCTACACTCAGTTGGCTACTCAACAAGTAATCCAAGCGCACTCGGATGCCGACCATGTGTTTATATTTAAACAATACGAGTAGCGTCCAAGAAACCACCTGAGTGCACTAGGTCCGAGCGAACTCGTACTGTGAAAACCCGGTTAAAATACTCTGTAATTTCCCTTCGCTCTACTAGTTTAGCCAAGCAGTTGAGCCACGGGGGATATAAACGGTGTCACACGATAGTCAACCAGTACTCTGACTGAAATATAGGTACGTGCCATTGCAAGTGATCACGTCTCCACAACTCGTAGTTGTGAAAAACAAATGCGAGTGGAGTCCCTCCGCGCGGAAGAAGTGTTATAATCCTGTTGGTCTTATTGGTGTAATGAATAATCTGGTGCGACGAGTCGGGCAGGTCATTATCATCATCATCTACAGAACCCTATTAAATGCGTGTTACGAAACGCACTTGACAAGGGTTTGACGCTCTTATCTAGCATTTGTTTTCGTCACTGGATGTGCAGAAAAAATCATAACCACCGTATGAGTGTGACCACGAAAACACCTAATGTCCTCTTGGTATGACCACGAGAACATGTATATCCTCGTGGTCATTTACTTGTTATGACAATCTAGTATGACCATGAGGATACAGCCATCTTTTCTATTGTCTAAAATCGTGCCGAATATAGCCCGGCAGATTTGTGTGTCTTAAAACGTGTCAAAATTTGTTCATTCCATTTATTAAATAAATTGCAACATGATTGTTTTCTTACATAATCGAGCTATGTTATACTTTGTCTCAACAGCTATACATCATCCTTTATAGACATTTATAGATAGTGCTAATACTGTGACATAGATAAGAACGCTAAATTTTTCTTGTGGTAACAAATTAGGTATTATATTCTATTTTTATTCTTGTTATTTTAAAGAACAGTTGTCTGCTACATCATTTCTGATAGTATTGTCATTGGAACAAGAGGTAAATACTATTTTACAGATAAATACACATTAAATGGGTTACATTTAAAAACATCACCCTTCTTAGACAGTTGGGTAGAAACAATTATTTCGATCTAATAGTGGACCCGTGGAATAAAGCAGCTAAAAATTACAGAAACCAAAATAAAAATCAAAAAATAATATTAATTGATTTATTTTCATAAATAAACTAAATTGGATATCTAAAGATGCGATAAAACTAGCAAATAGAGGATTATTTACATAAAAACGTAACTCATTATTTGATAAAAATATTAAAAATGTACAACTTAAAAAATTTGAAGATTGAGTTCTTACTAAGAAATACTAAACCATTAGGTATACTGTGGTAAATCTAGTGATTTTTTCTCTATTAAAATAGTAAGTATTGTAAAACTATAGTGAATTCAAAATTTTCATCATGATCATCACAGCATTCATTAAAACAGTTCAGTATGGCCAACTAAGCAACACTAAAAATAAGCACTGGATTTCATCTGGCAAGTCCAATGAGAACAAATTTGACAAGTGTTGCCACAATAAAAAATTACAAATAAAATATTGCACAAAAATACTAGCGATCGAAAAAAAATCAACCAACAGATCTCATACAAAACCGCAAATGATATTAAATATCATTAATTTGAATACTTGTAGCTCATAGATAGGTACAGCGAAAGCTATATTATACTTTAACTTGGAACACTTTTTAGCTTTATACAAATCTAAGATATATTTCCTCAAGTGTCCAGAAGCTAGAGCAAAGAACAGAGTTAGCACTATGTACTATGAACTGTTAATAAATTATCAGTATTTACAATCTATTGAACTGCACTGATGCATTTTGGACTCTAACTTAGCTACTTTATAGAGTAACTTGTATAATTTTCTTAACATTAAGTGTATAACCGCTACAGATATTTTTTTCAGTGAAAATTAGATTTTTCTACACAAAAACATTTTAGTGCAGCATTGATGTCACGATACATTTTCTACACAAAAAAAGACTCAATGTGACACAATGGCAACATTTAGTACAATACTTTGTCCAAACGATAGAAAAATATATTTTGTCTCTTTCCTCATATAAATAAAGCCTATTTTTAATACTTCGAAAAAAATTATACAGTCTTTCAAAATCAAGATATCACAAATGAAATGAATCGATATTTTAACTAGCACATTTGTACAAAGTATTGTTGTATAGTAAAATGGGCGTACAAGTACATATTATAACGACGAGTTGTTTCACTTATATTTGGCAATATGTAACTGCAAAACATAGGTATACATTTTTTGTACACACAAGCTTTTAAATTCAGACATAATATTTGGGTCTTATTCTCATCAATCAATTTAGTTTTGAATACAATCAATGTAGACATTTTGAACTGATTTGCTATTTAGATATAATTTTCTCATTGTAGGCAATTCTAATAATATATTACAATTGGTTTAAGTCAGTTTCAAAACACACAGCTGATGGAGTGATCTGGTGCTCCTACACATTTTCTTATAAATGTATAACGTTACATAACATTGAATCAACAATGTAGCACACATTTTAACATGTTATATTCGGTTATATTATTACTCGTGTTATATAAAGTTATACATTTTTCTGAGTACAGCACCCTAATAGTACAGCTTGGGGTAATCATATAAAGGGCACACGAAGCACCTATGCAATTATACTCACAACGGCAATTATATAACTATACACACCCGTAACGCCTAAATTTCATAACAATCTAATGTAATAACCGTCTATACATAATATAGCGATGATTATAGTGTTTACATAGGAATAAATGTGATAAGAAAAAAAATCGATGACAACTGTTTGACATAAGTAACGCATCATTATACATGATGTTGCTTGGTTAAGTGCAGTATGGATTTTTACAAGCTTTTATTTAACTTGCAATGCATGCAAATTCGGATGGAATCTTACAAGTTAAATTTGACCAACTTCCCGGTTTCCGGTTGAGCTGAAATTTTTAACGCATATGTATATCGCGTGACAATGCAATAATATGGTACAGTGGAGCTGATCTGATGATGGAGTCGGAAGGTGGCCATAGTAACTCCTGTACTAAACTAGATAGACCCGTCGTGTTTGAGCTCGTTTTACTTGTCTTGGCTAGCACTCAGCTGCTACATGATATCCAGGATCTCAAAAGCTTGTATTTTTAAAAAGTTATATTTTTATAATAATTTATTTTAGTATGTGACCTATCCTGAAAACACCAAAAATAATGTTCTAAGTATACGTTTCGTCACGAGTCGTTGAACTTTTTGTATGTTTTATTTTGTATTTCGGGGTTGGTCGTATTGGTGGTAAAAGTTGTTCATTTTGATGAGCACAATAGGTACGTACCCGCACTTTGCCAAACAATACCTTGTATAAAATAAGAACTTTTGCGGAATAGCAAGATTTTATTATAAACCGAGACTACACAAGCTTGTAGTGCTTGGGTGTAAGGATCACTAGTACTATTGTTTATTATGTAACCTTTTAACAATATTTTGCATAAACATTAATACCACACCAGACTCAGATTTTGAACCGCAAGTCTTAAATTTTTTATGACATCATTTTAGATAGACCGTTTTCAAATATTTGTGTATTGTGTTGTTAAATTTTTAAAACACTGTTTATTAGTTTCATAGGACAATATTTATAAAAGAAAAAATAAGACCTTGTATTGAAAAAAAGCGATACTATAAATAACGACATTTTGACATAAGATCATAAATTCATAAGTTGTTTGTACAAACATTATGGAATGTGATGTGTATACAATTCAGAGAAGAGAAGAAATAAATATATTTCATTATTCATTGTAAAAAATTTCGCACCGTATTCATAAGAATTTCTTTAAAAATAATACGCGATACAAAATTTTTATTTAACATAAATTTATTATGTGAACTTGTCTTCAAATGAATAGTATACAAATAAATATGGCCCATACACGCGAAAAAAAAAAACTAAACCACTAAATAAAGTGGTAACATAATATTTCATTTCAATATCTAACTAAATTTTCCTAAAACATTATTACTCCGAATATATTGACGATAACATTTCATGAAACAACTATGGAATATTTTAACTTTTATTTGGGTATGTTCATTTGAAAGCACATAATTTTATATGGACATGTTCCTTTCAATATGCATCAAATCTATTGAAATCGATGTTTGTATTTAACAAGTGTGTGGATACAAAGTTTTCTAAAATTGTCGTAATGATATTTCAATACGATATGGTCGTATACTAAAATCGGCTAACATAAATAATATCCGATTTCCATCTAACATGACCAGCTACAATTTCATTTTATACATTTGTTTTATATAGAATAACATTGTTACACATGTAACAATACAGAACGTAGACGTAACATACGTTAATTACATATTGTAACATCTATTTGCAACTACTGCCCGTGAAATAACAAAACAAGCGTACCTGATCGTCGCTCACTTACCCAGTACCACCGATACTCATAATTTATACGTAACATAATTTCAATAACGTACAAGAAATTAATAAAAAATATATATACGCACAAGGTAACATTTAATGGACTTAAAAAATCTCAATTTAGATTTATCAGTCACAAAAAAATTCATTGTATAAATAGTGATCAAATTGAATGTAATCCATGTTCGTAAAAATAACAACTCTTTAGCATGATTGTAATAGCTAATGAAATAAGAATAATTAATTGAATAACAATTAAAAAAATAATTATCGAGTATAGGTAACACTGAGTTGTTCACTCCCTAATAATCCTAATCATCATACGAGCGACGACCGTACGCTCTAACTTTCCATCTGTACATAAGCGCGATACAATTCATTTAACCAAGTGTGTATTGTGTTGTACGTTTAACTGAACTGGTTGGTGGGTTGTGGGGGTACCGCGGGCCGCATGGGGGCTTGCATGCCGCCCATGGGCATCATGGGGGCTCCGCTCATACCCATTACCATCCCTGGCTGTTGCTGGAAAGACGGAGATGGACAGTTTATTCGAGGCATAACATAATAAGTAGTTTTAACGCTCATTGTGTTGATTTTAGAATAAAAATGCGTTTGCCACTTTTTGGCTTGATGCCATTGAATACAATTTTTAAATCTCTTTTTTCCCAAACCGTTAAGTATCTGAGAAACTATGAAGGAAATGATTCTCGTCTTCGATAACATCGTTGCTTTACATCAATAGAGCTGTGGTCACAACGCAAAGCATAGAATAGCAGAAAACTTAACAACCATCAATAATATTCATCGTACCTACATTAAAACTTAAAACGAAATATTTTTCTCTTTAAATAGTTGAAATAAGGATATTAAGATTCAGAGCGAAACAAGCAAAAATTCGGATCAAACAAAAATGATCAAACCATTCTTAGAGAAACACATCATGCTTCCATTCACAACCATGCTTACACTTGAAAGATCTTAAAAGAATTACATATAGATACACGCATTTCAAATTAGGTCTATTTGCACTATAAGTGATAATAATTATGTGCACTTTTGCTGCCAAAAATGATGTTAATAATTTTAGCGCAGCATAGTTCGATTTACTAAGCTTAATTCATTAATTTAGGTAAGACCGATAAGAAATGTGTAATAAAAATCGATAACAAACAACGTTTATAACGACGCCAAACGCCATAGCATAGTAAAGCTTTACAGTAAATCAAAAACCAATTTGAAATGCATCGCACCGTGAGCAGATTCATACTAAAATATTTGTTAAGGTTTAAGTTTTTTAGATATTTTAATTGTTTTAGTTGAAATCTTACCTCAGAATCAGGATCTGTCTGTATCAAATACCTACAAGGGAGTGTGCTAACTAACAGAGGGATCTAAAGCCAACTACAAGTCTTCGAAGAAGAAATAGTACTAAAACTAAGCAAATAGGACTGTATTTAGTTGCACGTAGTAATAGGTCTTATAAAAACGGCGCATCAAAATAATACGTACATTAAAAAAATATGTTTACGGCATATATTGGATATTAAAAAAATTGAAGGAACCCGACCTTTGGCTGTACTTTTATAAGTTGTCAAAACACAATCGCATTAAATTATTATTTATAGATCTCAAAATAAAGATCTAAAATTAGGCATCAGAATGAAAAGTTTAAATGCACCATTTTATGCAATCAATTAGCATTTTCCTGCATCGATATAAGTTACAAAGCGATTCTATTTTGAACAGGGGTCGAAATCAGGCAGAATGTATTTTGATATTTTAGTTAGAACTCATAGGCGGTAGCGAAGCAAAGCGTGGAAGCCATGTTATCTACAATTAACATTGATTTCATCTGGTCTATTCATTGCGGCAACCACCGATGCCCGTATTATTATGTGCAACTAAATAAATCCCAAATAATAAAAATCATAGCGCAACTTACCATTACATAATGCGGGGGGTGGTATGTGTGTGGCATGGTATGGGGCATGGGTGGTAAATTCATGCCGGGGCCCTGTAAAACGCAAAATAAACGAAGCATGCTACGGGATAACAAAAAAAATGCAAAAGGGATAGGATAATCTATAGAAAAACAGAGACGCCATTGCACATTTTAAACGGTTAATAATTGTGTGGTGTAAGGTCGTTGTATTCAACTTTACTCCATGGAAATAAAGGGTTACACCGTTCAGCAACGTTTTTACAACAGTTTAACATATTTGTCTCTTTACGGCAACATTTTACCTGCACGTATTTAGCAAGGTCAAACGTAACAGTTTAACATTGATGAATCTGTATCTGTTCGTGGCATCATTACTTCTATACGTGGATAAATAAACCTTTGTTTATTTTATTCAAAAAACTTAAGTAAACTATTGTTGGGGGCCCAGGAATTATCCATCCATCCATCAGCCATAAGAAGTCCACTGATGGACATAGGCCTCCCCTATGGATCTCCAATAAGACCGGTTGGAAGCGGCTTGCATACAGCGCGATCCTGCGGTCTTAATGAGGTCATCCGTCCACCTTGTGGGTGGACGTCCTACGCTGCGCTTGCCGGTACGTGGTCTCCACTCGAGAACTTTTCGACCCCATCGGTCATCAGTCCTCCGCGCTATGTGCCCTGCCCATTGCCATTTCAACTTGCCAATCCGTTGGGCTATGTCGGTAACTTTGGTTCTTCTACGGATCTCCTCATTTCTGATTCGATCTCGCAGAGAGACTCCGAGCATAGCCCTCTTCATAGCTCGTTGGGCTACTTAGAGCTTACCAATAAGGCCTATAGTGAGAGACCACGTTTCTGTGCCATAAGTCATCACTGGCAACACACACTGGTCGAAAACTTTCGACTTGAGGCACTGAGGTATGTCGGACGAGAAGACGCTACGCAATTTTCCGAACGCTGCCCAGCCGAGTTGGATTCGGCGATTTGCCTCTTTCTTGAAGTCGGACCTACCTAACTGGACTACTTGTCCTAGGTAGACGTACGAGTCAACGACTTCAAGAACCGAGTTCCCAACAGAGATCGGGGTGGGTACAACATGGGAATTACACATAACTTTCGTCTTGTCCATGTTCATCTTAAGACCCACCTGTTGAGAAACCCGATTGAGGCCTTCGAGCATCGTGCTGAGCTCTTCCATCGATTTTGCCATGACTACTATATCGTCGGCAAACCGAAGGTGAGTGAGGTATTCGCCATTGACATTGATGCCGAATCCTTTCCATTCCAGGAGCTTGAAGGCGTTCTCTAAAGTAGCCGTAAACAGTTTCGGAGAAATTACGTCTCCCTGTCTTACGCCTCTTTTTAAAGGGATTGCCTTGGAGCTCTCTTCCTGTACTCGGACCGACATAGTGGCGTTATTATACAAGCACTTCAACACTTCGATGTACCGATAGTCAATAGGGCATCGTTGGAGAGACTCGAGCACAGCCCAAGTCTCGACCGAATCAAAGGCTTTCTCATAGTCCACAAACGCTAAGCAAAGTGGCAAGTTATACTCTTCGGTCTTCTGTATAACCTGCCGTAGCGTATGAATGTGGGCCATGGTACTAAAGCCCTTTCGAAAACCGGCTTGTTCGGAAGGCTGGAAGTCATCAAGCCTGCGCTCGAGACGATTCGTAATGACCCTTGAAAACAGCTTATAAACATGGCTCAGAAGCGAGATGGGTCTGTAGTTCTTCAATAAGGTGTTGTCACCTAAGGAATTATAATTTTCTTTTATTTCATAGACGATAGATGAGATACACCTTGTCGTGTCATGAGAACATGTGATGCCATTGCTTTTAAAGTAGTAATAAAGTCAATCTCTGTTTCTCTGTTATCAGCTCTATGTCTTAGAGCATAAAGTAACTTATTGCAATCAACTGAGAGAAATAAGTGTGAAAAGAAAAGTTTTAGCGCAAATGCAACATATAAAGCGTATAGCTCGTAGAAAAGAAAAAGGTGGTGTACCGGATATTCACAGGTTACTAGATTAAAAAGTATAAGAGTTAGATTTGTACAGCTATTAATTTGTTAACATTATTACTTAGTTAACATTATTTTAAAATCTTTATATTAGCGGCTGCATGGTTGGAAACTAAAAGAAATAATTATAACAAGTAATTATTCACTCTTCTATTTTATACCAATACTTCTATTAATTCTCCCACAAAACTGTCGTAATACATCTTAGAGCATAAACTATACTATCAACAATAAAAAAAAATGCGAAAAATTCTTGCTGCAATAAAATTGGGATGTGGCCTTGATATAGGTACAAATACCATTTAAAAAAAAAACCTTTAAATGTATTAAGGCAAAACCTTGAATCTTAGTTTCATTGTACAGAAATATTTTCTTAAAGTATTATTTAATTTATTAACTTAATTACTTTAATTTTTTATTCAACTGAATGACAACAAAAAAATAATCAAATAAAAAATCAAATTGTGTACATTCTAATGACATTTTTTTTTTCTTTTTGACAAAAGTGACTTAATTTAAATAAAATAAAAAAAATATTAACCCTCAATATGTTGTGTACATTCTAATGAACATTTTTTTTCTCTTCTTTTTTGCATAACTGAGTCAGTTATAAATAAAAAAATAACCCTAAATTTTTTTTCTTCTGGACTATTTTTGTACTTTTTTTTCAGTTGTGAATACGTACCATAGGCCTATAGCCCGCGCCGGTGGTGGCTTGCATGGGTTGCGGCGTCCACGTGGCTCCCGGCTTGCCTGCGTTCTTCGGCGAGTTCCATTGCATCGGTCTGGTCGAGGTTCACGAGCGTCAGGGGCTTTATCGGCTAAGTGCGCTGGCGTTGGGCTTCGCGTTCCATCCTAGGCTCTAATTGACTTTCGCACGAGTTCGAACGTACACGAAACTTTGACAGATTGTACGGAGTATCCGCAACTCAACTTTTCAAATATCTACTGGAACACAATTTATACAAACCGTTTCTAGATTTCAATTCAAAAAGGTTCTGTCCGTCCTTCTTAAACGTCTATCTGTCATGTTTATGCTCTATGCGCAAATTGTATAATTATTTTACTGTTTGCTGTGTACAGATAATAATTGGTTGATTAAAATTTAACTATTGTATTTACTAACTTAATAATACATCATTATAGAAATTTTGTGGAGTACATAATATGCACTGTATCTTTTGTATACATACTTACTAAGCAAATAAAATTTGCGATATTTGTGCTAATTTTCGCACGGCATACTGGCTAATTGTGTTTGAACTATACAATTTTTACCAAGACTTTTTTGTAACCACAATTATTGCGAATG
Source organism: Hypomecis atomaria (assembly GCA_964007245.1). NCBI lineage: Eukaryota > Metazoa > Arthropoda > Insecta > Lepidoptera > Geometridae > Hypomecis > Hypomecis atomaria. The sequence goes on along the minus strand of OZ023294.1, from coordinate 17,111,038 downwards.
AAAAACTTTGAGTTTGACAAAGATCCATAGACGTGCTAGCGTTTTTCCATACAACCTGTCGAAGTTCCGTATACGTTCCTAGATGTTCGAAAGTCAATTATAGTTCCCCTGATCGCTCCAAGCAGGATGAAGGTATAATGTCGTACCGTCTGCATGCTAGCAGTTGATGACAATGTCGCCATAGTTTCTATGTATTTCTTGGAAGACTTCAAAAGAGGAGGTTCTCAACTCGAATGTATGTTTTTTTGTATGTAACGTTACGCGATTACTCCGCCAATCATGAAACGATTTTGATTGTTTTTTTTTTGTTTGGTAGATCATACTTACGAGGTGGTCTCATTTAAATTTTATCGAAAACGGCCGAGTCGTTTTTGAAAAATCCACAATTATATGAAAATTACTACATTGATGATAAATCAATCCGTGCAATGAGCTCGAATTATGTACACGGTTGGAGTCGGTTATACCATTTTAGGCAAAAAAATATTTTTTTTATATACATTCCACAGCTATCGTCTCGAAGTCTAGGTGTCCCTGCTAGCGCAACCTCTAGCTAGCGTGCAGTCGCTTACAGAGTTGTACCATAAAACGCAAAGCCCAACGCCGTCACGCTTAGCTGATAAAGAAATCTGAGGTCCTATTGGCTAAGCGCAATGACATTGGCATTTACATTCCGTCCTTGTGCTCGCTCGTTCCTATATCACGAGTAATTGGAGCAAAGAAAAAAGCGCAAAATCCAACGCCATCTCACTTAGCCAATAATGGAGCAGGTTTGGTCCGTACATAGCGAGACGTGAATGAAAGCTCGCCAAGATGGTTCAAAAACTTATTGGCAAATAAAAAGCTAAATAAAATAGCTTTTGTGGAAAAGTGGTTTTAAGGATTTGCCATACTAGATGCGTTCTGCGGTCTGCGGTCAGGTCAAATTAAACGCAGCCCGCATTATGTATGAACATCATTGTCGGTCTGGACAATCGGTCAGCTGTCCCGGGCAGGGAAAACGATCAGCAAACCGGATGATGCGGACAGGGCAAACGTTAGGAGCTTCAAACTGACCATAACCGTGGCCCGCCCACCTACCTGTCCGTACGCGTTTTTACGTTCCTTCCGCGTGATCGTACGGTCCGGTTGCATATCTGTACAAAATATAGATCGACGACGTTGTTCATACATAATGCGGGCTGCGTTCAATTTGACCTGACCGCCGACCGCAGAACGCATCCAGTGTGGCAAATCCGTTACTGCTTTGTCAGTAGAGGGTTAAGATTGTTGCGAGTTAGTTTTTTTTTGCTCTTTCATTATAAATCCCACAGTAAGAAACGATGTTCTTACAGGGTTATTTCTAATCAATTAGCATCTCTTCAGGGGCTTATTCTGTATATCAAAACAAACAACTTTTGTTCTACGACTATTGTCAAAACTAAAAAAAAACAGCTGTTCCATAAATTTTGTCGAGGGTGAACGATATTTTTCTATGGAACAACAACTTTTTTTTTTGAGAATTAATAAAAGTCGTAGAACAAAAGTTGTTAGTTTTGGTGTACAGAATAAGCCCCTAAAAGGATGCTAATTGATTAGAAATAACCCTGTATATGAAAAAGATCCAGAAAAACAACTTGGACATGCTTCCCTCAAGCGTTTTCCAATTTCCCCTTTCTGAGAGGAGCAGTAAAACAGAGCATTTCAGTTATTGTTTAAAGCGGCTTTCATTCACGTATTAACTTTAGCTACACATTTAGACCACCCGTCAATTAGGGAATTAGAAGGGTAGCAAATGAGTAACTTTAATAACATTTCAAAGATCTTTCTCTACAACTATTTTCTAAATAACACATCTGTAATAATATCAACACTAGCCGGAAACTAATTTAGAGAGATCTTTGAAATAATAAGGATGTCAATTTTGAACGTTTTCCTTTACTTTATGACACCCTAGCTTGAAAGGGTATTAAACAAGAACCGCTTAGTGAAATAGTTCAAAATTAACACCAATAATCATAGGTATTGGGTTTATAATTCGATGGTAGATAATAAATGGTAGATAATAAACACATAATTAAAATCTATCTATTCCACTTCACAACTGGCATTAAGTTTCAAGCTATGTGCTAGAAACTTGTCAAACTTTTTCGCTGGACACAGTGTTCGAATGAATGTCGCGTACATCAAAGCCGATTCACACAGAGGCGGGAAGTGCGGGAAAGCGATCGCGATCCGGGACGGGAATTTTCTATAATATTCGAATTTGTATGCAACCTGACACATAACAAGCGGGCGCGATCCGGCGCTATTGCTTTGCACTGCACCGCTATCGGATCGCTTTCTTGCGGCTCCCGCCTTTGTGTGATCCGGCCTTCAGTCGGGCACCATATGCCAAAGATCTTAAAATGGTGGTAGCCCGCCCACAATGCAAAGAAACTAATACGTCGGTGACAGACATTGACATATTATTAGACAATTGACAAGTGACACTAAATTTTTCAAATGTCAAATTAGTTGTCCAATATGGCGGACGTCTACAAGGCAGACCTATTTTTTAAGACAAGTGACAGCTGATTTTTGGCATCCATGGTTTTACTCGCTACGCTACGTTAATTAAAAAATGTTTTTAGGAATGATCAGAAATAATTTAAGATCGGGGTTATCAGAAATTTTAAGTTATTATGCTTCTCTCGTGGCAACACTGTGATCAGATTTTCCGAGAATGTAGTGAAGTTGCAAGTGATTAATAATATATGGGATAAATGGTGACGCCCGCATTAATTAGTACTTTTTGCCACAATAATGGACACTATCAGATATTACCCAGTATATGCCTGACTGAAGTTAAATTTCACAGTTCCGTATACGTTGTCGCCTATCCGTTGTTGTAACTATTATTGTCCATCACATCGAACACTGTACCCAGCCTAACTACTTCAAGTCACCGGATATTGGAATTTATTAAAAGGGTATTATAACCGCTTCAAAATAAACTTCATTCAAGCTAATAAGTAATGTCTATGGTCTATGGAGTTATTTGGACACTGTTCGCAACTTTAAAAAAAAAACATTTGACGACGCTTGAAATTACCAATCGACATTTTGGGCGATATTATTTCAATATTTATAGCCCAATATCGCCCAAAATGTCGCTTGGTAATTATTGCCTTTCAAGCTTCGATAAAGAGTCTGCCAAACGATTACTAGCAGACTTAAACTCTTATCTTATCTTATCCTAATCTTCTTTTGTCAAAATAACTCCATAGAACCGAAAAATCGAGTCGCCCATTCAACAATATCGTAATAAAGACTCACTTCTGTGCCGTGGAGGTTTTGTTAATGCTCAAGTTGTTGGCCAACTGAGCGAGCGACGAGTCTAGGTCACCCGTGAGTACTTTGCCTTGCTGCTGCTGTTGCTGACCTGGATATTGACACATATTAGTATTGGGATAAGGTTGAAATTTCGATGATGGGCGCTGAGGATGATACGTCGTTTTTCGGTCGAACTTTACCTCTAGGATCAGTTGACGTGAAGGACAAAATATGAAGCAGTATTTTGCGAGCTAATTCCACTAAGATTAGACAAATGAGAACTGAAAGTTATGTATTGAAAAATGTGAAAACATCACACGCTTTTACGTCATCAAACATAAATGGCGTTTCTTGACAGCTTTCGCGAGTCAAAAAGACGTTTTAAGATTCACAAATGTTTCAGTTCAGGTTTCAGAATTAGTTCTCTGGTGTTTCATTTCGTTTGAAGATAAAGTTTCGTCGTATTTTGTCATTTCATCACGACAATTAAGTCCAGGGGTATCCAGTATGTCGGACGATAATAAAGCTTATGGAAATGCTAAAACTGCTAAAGCAGAGGTCACACTCACTTCGATTTCAGTATTCTAAACTTTGTCAAATTATTTAGAATTTATTTATTAATTCGGCTCGTTTCAATGGCTAGAGACTTAAAAAAAATCCTAAAAATAAGCGAATGACAATGTTCACCTTCTTAACATGATAGTAATGACAGAATAATCGGTCCACGCTTATGGAACAACATTGGATATAAATATAGAACAAACAAAATGTGTAACCTGCGCCTTAAGTACTTTTATTTTTTGTGGCGATTAAACGACGTTCGACATTACGAGTTCTATAACAACTATAAATGACACTGAAAATGTCTATAATAAAACACATCTAAAGCATGGAATATGAATATCAAAAAATTTGAAAATTGGGAAACAACGATAAAAATGAGGGTAGTCTTTTTTTTTGCAACACCCTTTAATGTTAAAGCGACGATGATTCGTACGGGATAGTAGCACGATTTAATAGTGATAGATACACATAAATCGTGCAAAACAACGACAGGTATGAAAATGCGAAATATTTGCGAAAAACATTACTAGGACAAATGCGTAGGGTTCAAAATGACGATGACTGAATTTTGTTACCTAAAATGAGGTAAGTACTGGCCGCAACTGAAAATTTCGAAGCTAAAAAGTAAACTTAAATAACCGCCATGCTATAAACTGATATGTTAAAAAAAGAATAGAAAAAAAACTACAATAAACAGCGTTATGTACACATTAATAAAGGCACTGTGCAGTGAGGGTAGTACAAAAACACACTATTAGAAGCGTTCGATTGTTCAAAACTGAGGGTACTACGAAAAACACAACACACTGGCAACTAAAAAGCGGCCATTTTAAAAGTCGAACCGGCGGTCGGCATCATCGGTTGGCGGGCCGGGGAACCGAACATCATCGGCTGGGGCTGCATTGACATGATGTCACCGAATTGCTGAGCTGCCATTGGTTGGGGCTGCTGCGTGATTGGCTGAGACTTGGCAGGGGAGCCCCCTAGAGACATGCGCATCACGTCCTCGAGGTCGTCGAACGCGGATTTAGGTTGTGGGGGGACCGAGGGGGGAGGGGGACGGGCGGGGGACGCGGATATCGGCTGTGTGGGGTCTCCCATACCCATGAAGGGGTTTGCGGCGGCAGCTTGCAAGAAACGGACAGTTTAGACGAGATTTACATACATATTACCATCACCGTAAAGTTCAAATTGCAGTTTCAGCGACTTTGATTGCATACCTTATTGCGATAAAGTAATTTAATTTTGATAAACATTTACAGTAAAATAAATCAAATTGTAGAACGTTTTACGCAATCAAGATCGCTTTAACAAAATAAATTAAGAAATTATTGAAATAAGTAACTATTTACAAAGTTTACATGTGACAGGAATTTTACTTTTGTATATTTTGTAATATTCGTTTCTGTATACGCCGCGCCACACAAGTTGATGGATGTGAAGTGAGCTGCGCAATAGCCAATCAACGTGCGGCTTCCACGTCACGTCTCGTCAGGATTGGATATTGCGCAGCTAGTGGCTAACTTCACATCCATCAACTTGTGTGGCGCGGAGTATAACTAAAATTACATTATTGTATTCATATTATGTTATTTGAAGGATTATCCAATAACCAACACTAAAATCACATGACCACTTTTTGTCGCCGTCAGGAAAGGCTAAGCATCATGTAATTTGTTTCAAGTTATCGGTAAAAACGAAAATTTTCGCGAAACTGTACTTCTGAAAAACAAATCACATTTATTTCTCACAGCTATCATTTAAACCTTATACCTATCATATTTACTCCTTTCACTTATCGCACTTATCACACCACCATCAATTTACAGCTATCGCAGAAACTTTAGATCTGTCGCATCTTCGTCTTACACATATTGCGTTTAGTTCTTACACAGATCACATCTTCATCTTACACATATCGCATTTACTTCTTACTGCACCTTAAATATTCTATACTTCAAACCTAAACGTCACAATTATGTAACACTGGCATTAAAGAGCCGAGAGAAGCCGTTCTCTACATTTACATGGTAAACCTGGCATTTCCATCTATACTCATCGTAATAACATTACACATTTTCACATCCTACACTTTTCACATTTACATCTTACACTTATCGCAATCACTTCTTACACCTTCTCACCCAAGCCGTTTCAGGGTTAATAGAAAAAGTGTTGCCTATAGTAAAAAAAAAGCACTAGGCAATATAAAATGACAGTAAAGACTGACAGCTGACACTTATAAAATGTCAGTGTCATTTTCTGCTGACTTATTTTATTTTAGCCCTGGAGGTAAACCAAAAGCTAAATTTTTACCCACAAGCAAAATTTTTGGTATTATGTTAACATAGTGGTGTACATCATACCCCGGAGTCAGCTCCATTAAGCTCCTTTTCAAAAATTAATTTGGGGAAAATATAAGCCATATTGGATAAATAAAATAATACGTATGTCTTATTTTACAATATTCTTTCGAAAAAAATTTTCAAAAGTTATGTTAAAAATTTGAAATGTTGTCAATTACTTCTTACTTCTATCGCAATCACAATACACTTATCGCACTTTACACTCTCTTACTTTACTACCTGTGGCCGTACTGAGTACGCATTCTGACGGCTCGGACGGACGGTCCATGCTCGCGCAAAGAGAACGAGCGGGAACAAAAGCGAAGCCGAACGACAGAACGTATGGACATTACAGGGGCTGTACACAATGTTAGCATTTCCTGACGACGGCGACGAGTATATTATCATAAACGTATTGCATCGCGCCTCACCTGCGGCGGAGTCAGTGTTATCGAATACGTTAGAGAAGTTAGCCTCGGGCACGAAGGCGCCGTTGCCCTGCGGCGGGAAGGCAGAGAAGCCGTTGGTGGGCGCGCCCCACAGCGGGGCCGGGGCGGGCGCGGGGGCGGGCGCGGGGCTCGCCGCTGTACAACGGTACACTATACGGTGGCTGTACGCTTCACAACATTACTTGACGACTTTGGTTCTAGGACTTGTGACTAATACTACATTACTGCAGCGGCCAGCAACAGAGGCATGCAGATTGTTGCAGATGTGAGCCGAGCGAAGCCGAGGCACACATACGTAAATCTATCAATGCCTATAGGCCGACCATTTAACTCGCGTATCGCCTGCGCGGTAAGAAGGGAGCGGAGGGAGATGTTACCGGGTGGGTGACAGGGTACGCGGAGCAGAGAGCTCACGTCTCACCCCTCTCACCCACCTCCCCCCGCTCCCTTCTTAACCGCAGGCGATACGCGAGTTAAGCGGTCGGCCTTGTTCTGAGTGTTCTGACCAAGGCTTGTATAGTGTTTTTCTCAAATGTTGCGCGATTGTTTCATTAGCTTTCTATTTCCAAGTCAGCTCGAAATTTAAATAACACTTTTGATTAGTTACCTCCTTAGTTGCCATGTTTCGGATTAAAAGATCGTTCCATTCATAAAGTACACGATAGATATGAGTTTACATTGTAATTTATCTGGCCGCAAAGCGCGACGGATATGTATTTACATACTACTTTTTCCGGCCGCTGCTCGCATGTTTTTGGCTAGTACAACAGTTTCGACGTATCTTGAATAAGGTTGTCAAAATAATGCTCAAATTTCAAGCACGTTTGAGAATATAATAATTTATATAAATGAGCTAGTCTACTGTTTTTTCAGCAGACTTTAAAAAGGAGATACTCAATTCGACTGTGCGTTTTTTTTTGTATGTATGTTACGCAATTATTCCGCAAGTTATGAACCGATTTGATATTCTTTTACATTTGTCCTAGGTATTTTAATTTTATAGAAATCATTTGGGTGGTTAAAAAATTTACAATAATCCAAAAATAGTGTAAAGTGACTCAAGCAAACTATTCCAATATAGTACGTAGATTGTAAAGATCGAAGTTGGTTGTGCCTTTTTGGCTAACCTTATTAACTGGCAATTTTAGGCCTGTTTACGAAAAGTGCCTCTTCATTAGGTAAAAACAACGAATACAAAAACTTTGCGAGATTTCATGATAATTAGGTATATCTCAGGCAAAAGTTATATATCACAAGTAACTTAACTACACATTTTAGATACAAAGTTTAATAAAAGTCCTAAAACAAAAGTCGTCTAAATGTAGGGAAGCAGCCTGCGAGATCTCGTCAATTAAATATAAGCCTTCATACTGGGTGTTGTGTTAGATTGTATCAGAATAATCGTCATCATTTTCCACTTTTACTGTGATATCAACCCTAAAATGGTAACAAAGATTTCACTGTTCTATTATTTCCGATTTTAAGGTTGGTCCAATCCAACATTCTGTATCTTTGGTAAAGTTTATTTATTATGAATTTAACTAATTACATGATTGGCAAGATCTGACGTCTGAAATACGCGCCGAAAAAGTGAGACAAGCATATTTACGTTTATTTTATTTTCTGGTGTTTTCAAGTGCGTTAATACATATAACCCAACACCCAGTATTGAGGATATCTATACATTTGTGCAGATAGTATTGTACAGTATTGCTGTGCCGTGGTACCCATCCCGACTAACACTAGGGATGTGCTATGTACATTTATACAGGGTTATCCAGACCTAGTGTACTTAGCCGAAAAAGGTGATTCAGAACATCATTAAAAACAGCTGAAACTTCAAAATCCCTGCATTCGAGAAGGAAAATCAGCTGTTTCATACATTTTCTCAATTCTAAGTTATAATTTTGTTTGTAACAGCTGATTTTTTTGTCGAATTTCGTGTTGGCACTACAGTAAAAGATGTTCATAATTATGGTCTGAATAACCTCCTTTAGGCTTTGTACATCAGTTCTGGATCACCCTGTATACAGTAGTGTTGTGCTGTATATCTAACAGTGAGAGTTAATTGAAAATGTTCTCTATGTAACGTAGTTTATAGCATGTTTCTTACTAACTATAGTATTGTCTAGTTATTGATTTAGACGTATTAAAATAGTGTTTAGTCAGTTATCGTTGTGTGAGTAAGTGTTAGAGAAGTAAAATGTTACAGTAAAAACATTTTTGATCCCTGTAAAAATATATTTATTAAAAAAATGTAAATCTTTACTAAAAATCTAGACAATATTATGTTGATGCTAGTCAAAGAACTAAGGCTAACTTTCTGAAAAGTCTTCATTAGCAAAATCATGAAAGTTTAGAAATAATATATCTACATCGTAGATATATCCTAGCGTCTATCAGAAACAGAAAATTAAACTTTTCTAAAATGTTTCAAATATCCTTCATACTTGACGAAAGTTTGTCAAATAACAAATTATTTGCAAAAAATTATCAAATGTGACAAAAGTTTGTCAAATGTGACAAATGTGGCAAATATGTGCCAAATGTATCAAATTGTGTTAAACCGAACTTCTGTTCTACACATTACAATGATGATGTACTTCCAAATATATTATGGGATGGATCGTCATCAAATGTGAGAAATGTTTGTCTTAAATATGGCCGATTTTTTACAAAACAATATCATATGCGACCAAAAGTTTGTCAAATGTGGCAGGTTTTTGTCAAATATTTATAAAATGTGACAAATGTGGTAAATATATGCCAAATGTATCAAATTGTGTTAAGCAGAACTTATTTTCTACTCATTACATTGATGATGTACCTCCAAATATATTATCGGACAGATTGTCATCAAATGTGAGCTAAATGTTTGTCATAAAATTACCAAATCACGAAATGTGACAAAGGTTTGTCAAATGTGTCAAAATGTGTGTTATGTCAATATCACTGATGACTTACCTCCAAACATATCAGCGAACGGATTGCCAAGAGCAAGCAGATCGTCGCTCGCCTTGCTCGCATTACTAGAAGTGTCGGCCGGGGTGGGTCCGAACAGATCCACTATAGACTGCTGGTTGTTTGTGGGCGCCGATGAAAGGAACGGATTGTTAGCCGCGTTGGTAGGAGACTGCACTTTATTCTGGAAGTTATAAAGGTTGTTTTTGAATGACAGATAGTGGCAAAGTTGATGCCGTCACCGTTTTGTAATGAGGCGTGGAAAGTTTATATGTACAATTTATAATCCAGTTATAACCCGAATCACACAACTTTGCGGCCGTGATGTTAGCTACAAGCTGCGATTAAGCCAATCCTCGCGCAGCTGTTAAGTGAGCTTCAGAATTGGGTTATCCGCAGCTTGTAGCTAACATCACAACCGCCAAGATGATTGATTCGGCCTATAAAAACAGTATTAGAATATCTATCTAGATTTTGGGTCAATAAGAAATATTTATTTCTATGTGACCGCAAATTATTATTTGCATATAAAATGGAGATGAACAAACACACAAGATATAACAAACATACAACCCGGTCACAATATCTGTGCACCTGACTTCGTGACGTCATATCAAATTATCGGGACGTATATACATTACCGGACGTCTAGTATACCGTCCGGACGTAAATTATTATCGGGACGTGTATCAGCAACGAAGATGCTAACCGTACTGTCGCACCGGGGAGTGCGCGGAGAGGTGACAGGGGAAGCGGGAGAGGCGCCGCATTCCAGCGAGGTGCACAGATATTCTGACCGGGTTATTATAACAAATTATGACAAAAAAATATCAACACAAAATTACAGAAGCACAAGACCGACAAAAATGGAAATCTCGAGAGTAGGCATTTGCCCAACAATGGGACAATACTGGCTCATAAACAAACAAACAATTACAGAAGTAATGGTACATATTTAAAACATTAAATTATGAAATAATTTTTAAAAAAAAGTTTTATAATTAAATTCATGTGATTATCGTCCAGCAGCGCAAATAACGCTTTAGATATAAATTTAAAGTAGATACACTTTATTATTATTATTCGCAATTTAAATAATATTGGTACAGCACAAAACTACATAAATAATGACACAGAATGAATACGCCTTGCACCTGACCAGTGTTTTGTAAACTCAATTTTTAACGATTGTTCACGAAGCCACCTCTACATCGAATTTTGAGAACATAGAACTGGTGTTTTCTTCGCAGTAAAAGTACAATTTGGTCATATTATAATGATAAATTAAACGATACCATTGAGGCATAGAATATGTCTGTTGTCAAGAGAATCATCATAGAAAAGAGAAAAAGAATAGGAGCGTCTAAAAGTTGAAAAATTTTATGGGCATGGAATCACAGTCTACGAGCAAATATCTATAGAGTCACGTAATTTTGAGTTTTTTTAATTAATGTAATTATCTAAGTCGGTATGTTAAAATCATTTTTTTACTACTTTCACTTAGGGACTGTGGCTCTGTAGATATTTGCTCAAAGATCACAGTAAGATGGCGTCGAAACCGCATAGAAACAGCTACGTAATCAACGACATCACGTGACACAAGCGACTTTTTAGGGTTCCGTACCCAAAGGGAAAAACGGGACCCTATTACTAAAGACTTCGATGTCTTTCTGTCTGTCTGTCTGTCACCGGGCTGTATCTCATGAACCATGATAGCTAGGCAGCTGAAATTTTCACAGATGATGTATTTATGTCGCCGCTATAACAACAAATACTAAAAATAAAATAAATATTTAAGGGGGGCTCCCATACAACAAACCTTATTTTTTAGACGTTTTTCGTTCTATATTAATAATGGTAACAGGTAGATGCTTGAAATTATCACAGAATATTTAATTTTATATTCTCTTCAATAATAAACAATAAAATTAAAATAAAATAAATATTTAAGGGGGGCTCCCATACAGTTAGAAACCCTCCGTGCGCGAGTCCGACTCGTACTTGGCCGATTATTTTTAACTATTGATCAAATGTCACTCTATGGCGGAGAAACTTCAAATGACTTCAAGGTCTATTTTATAGGACGAATTACTGACCAAATAACGTACGTACTTTTATGGTTGGTTTTAATAGGTATGTTAAAAATTGAGTTACGAATATTCCGCTGTACCAAAGCGATGTGACGACCATATAGACCAAAACCCCCTTTTGTTCTTACGAGAATTTCCGTAACATCCTCCTCGCCGGTCCATTCCGCCCCTTGCAGTAAGTGCATCTGTGTTAGGATAGTAATATGGTGTGAGACTTCATTTACTTTTAACCAACTTCCAAAAAAGGAGGAGGTATCTTCTAGGCTTGCGTGCTTCATCGTCGACCACAACGTCACTTACCATCAGGCGAGTTGATGGTCAAGCGCGGATTTATTCGCGTTAAAAATAGGTACTGTGTTCGTCTGTATGTTTTTGCATGTTCATCGATATTTTCGCCAACAGTGAACCGATTAAAAAAAAAAACCTTTTTTCTGGTAGATCATACTTCAGAGGTAGTCCCATTTAAATGTGATCGGAATCAGCTGAGCCGTTTTTGAAATTCAACAGTAATGTAAAAAAAGTTGTAGATATTACCTTGTATTGGTTCATGGCAGCCTCTTCTTCTGCCAAGGCTTGCTGCTTGAGAGAGTCGTCTATAAGCAGCGCGCCATTCCCGGTGCGGTCCAGTCGCGAGGAAGCGGCCGCGTGTCCAAATGACGACGACGTGGAGGATAGAGCTCCCATAACACTTGCCACGTTCTTTTGAGCGCTGAAATCAAATCCAAAAATGTTTTATTTCAAACACATAGGATCCATAATTCCATACACACTAAATGACGATGGGAATTTATTTACAGCATAACAATGGATATTTTTAAAGGAACGATCGTGACTTGCATCCAGCGCGATTTTGCGTCCTTCTTTCAAAATAAAGAGATTTCCTCAAGAGGTTTGTTTGGTAGACGTTCCACGCTATGCTTACCGGTAAACGGTTTCTACGGTACCTGCTGTCATTTCTTTTTATTTCTTTGGCTAGAAAATTGTTTAAATTACCGAAATTGGGTGTAAGGAGTAGGAAATCATCACAGAGACTAAGAAAGACCAACGATGGATGTATGGTCACGTTTAATCAAACCGTTGTTATAATATCATCGTCGATAGCTTTGTTTTACCCCAATACAAGACTAGTCTTCTTCATTTTTTGCCAATTTTCTTCCAAGTATTGCCGATATCCGAGTAGAAATGTTGGGAGAGGAGCCAGACGACCACTTCTTTTTTCCGGGATAACAGTAGCTTGTGTAACTTTCCGACTTTTTAACTTTATTCATGCCAAAAATAAAGTTAACCCGTTGCTGTTGTTGCGTGAAAGAGTAACAAACCAACAAGTGAACACATTACATTTTTTTTTTTAAATTTTGTAATTATTTTTTAGACTTTATAATATTACATAGTAAGGATCCACCCCACAGAATGACACAAAACTATGATTACCTGGCGGTCTGTGTAGGAGTGTTGGCAGCGGACCCCTTCTTGCCTTCCAGAGTAGCTAGGTGACCTTCGAGAGCGTCTAGCAGACTGCTCGGCGCTTTGGTCAAGTCTGGGATATCGCCCTTGTCTATTCCCACGTTTTCGGCTACCTGAAAACGTTTTATTCAAATATGTTATTGCATGTTTTATACAGGGTCACTTGTAACTTACGCACAACCTGTTATGGGCGACTTTAGTGCATCAAAATGAACAAATTTCACTATCGGACTAATCCCGTATACAGGGTTATCCAGAACTGGTGTACTAAGCGGAAATGGCGCCACACGGAATTAAAAAAAAACAGCTGTTTCATACATTTTGTATGCAGAGTTGCAATTTTAAATGGCACAACTGTTTTTTTTTTTTTCAAAATTCGGGTTGGCCCTATAGTAAGAGTTGTTCGTGATTATAGTCTTAATCACCTCCTTTCGGCTTAGTACCAGGACAAACAGATAACCCTGTGCAAGCTGTGTTGTGTTGACAATATTGAACGAGCCAATAAGCTCGTGTAGGCCGGGTGGCTAGCCCAGCTAGCTTAGCATATGACCACGACATTTTTTTTATCGACGTGTTAAAAAGTGATAAATACATACTTCACCATAACTCTGTCTCGTTCTGACACGCCGTTAATATTATTATGTCGTGGTGAGTATGCTAGTCCGGCTGGTGTTAGAATTTTATGTCGCCTGTAGGCCTCTGACATGGCTAAACGCTTATAACAACAGGGACCTACAATTTAACGTGTCATCCGAGTCACGGTAGCGCTCAGTTGTAAATGCCACCCGTGGTCACCCATCCGAAGCCAACTGTTCAATATAAATAAAACTAGATGGCGCTAGATGAATGTTTCTTACCTTCAAAAACTCTCCGACTCTATCCATTCTGATGAGGAACTTCTTATAGAGATCGAGAGCGTCGCGCGCGTTCTTCTTGTTCATGTCAAAGTATTTCTCCAATAAGTTGATGATACCGTCATTGTAGCAGGCGAACAATCTGGAAATTTTAATCATTTTATTGTTAATAACAATAAATCACAAAAACCGTGGGCAATGCAAATAGTTCGATGAACGGATGGCCGCTGGGGACGGAATGTTCTCGAATGGAGACCGCGGACCAGCAAGCGCAACGAAGGACGCACCCACTCCACTGACCAGGTGCACTCACGATATAACAAAGATATAAAACGCGATGGATGCAGACCGCTTCCAACCTGCCTTATTGAAAATCCATAGGGGAGGCCTATGTAAAGCATTTCCTACGACTGATGGATTGATGGGTGGAAAAAAAATCAACCTGACTGCAAAATTAAGTCTATACTCTATACGATTAGGTAAACATAATTATTTTACCTAAAATGGGGCAGGAAATCAAACATTTGAATATACTAACATCCGCAACTAAGAGGAAACGTTTACCCATAGACTCAGACCAAATAAAATAATCGGCCAAGTACGAGTCGGACTCGCGCACGGAGGGTTCCGTACTGTATGGGAGCCCCCCTTAAATATATATTTTTTTTAATTTTATTATACCTATATTATTAATGTGAATATAAAATTAAATATTCTGTGAAAATTTCAAGCATCTACCTGTTACCATTATTAATATAGAGCGAAAAACGTCTAAAAAATCAGGTTTGTTGTATGGGAGCCCCCATTAAATTTTTATTTTATTTTCTTTTTAGTATTTGTTGTTATAGCGGCAACAGAAATACATCATCTGTGAAAATTTCACCTGCCTAGGTTCATGAGATACAGCCCGGTCACAGACAGACAGACAGACAGACGGACATCGAAGTCTTAGTAACAGGGTCCCGTTTTTCCCTTTGGGTACGGAACCCTAAAAATCAAGACAGAATGTTGAGAAACAAACAAGTGAGGCCGGCAAAACTAAGGCTCGCCATGTACAGAACTACAGACACAATTACACACACAAACACGTACAACGAAACTACGCCTTGGCTTGTCAATCGAACTATGTTATCAATTGTATTAATATGTGGCTTTTGTATCATGCAATAAAGAATTTATTTATTTGTTTTAGCACTTAATGTTGCAGTATCCCACCTACAGTTAGCTGTAGGCTGCTTCCTCTCTATTATGCCATCCATTCTGGTGGTGTCAAATTCTCATCCATTGTCTTATGTATTTTTGCAATGTCAGAGGCAGTCCACTATTCGGTTGTAGTGGACTGCCTATACAACATTCGTTTTGCTGATAACATTCGATGGAAGCCTTGGTTCGCCACTGCCAATTCGTCAATAGTACTTCTGACGAAATACCGCGTCAGTTTGGTGCCTACCTAAAGAATAGCATGAGATAATGAGATTATCGTTGCTGAGATAATGGTGAGTCTCTAGCACCGGCAGTTTTAAGCAACTTTCCCACAGTTTTGGTCTACCTGTTGCCATATCGTCCACAGTACTAGACTCCCATAACGTACCTGATCAGGATCTGGATAAGAACAACAAGTTGCACATATTAATGTCTCGATTGGTATGAGTACTGTACCAGCCTTTTTGATAGTCCACTGCAGGACGTAGGCCTACCCACGAAGGGTGATTGGGCCATATCCACCACGCTGGCCCAGTGCGGGTTGGTGGATTCACAAACGCCATGGAATTTCTTCCTTGGACATATGCAGGTTGCCTCACGATGTTTTCCTTCACCGAAAAGCCAGTGGTGTGAAATTCCGTACATAAATTCCAAGGAATTCATTGGTACGGGACCGGGTTTGAACCCACGACCTCACGATTGTAAGGCGGGTGTCATTACCACTAGACCACCACGGCTTCTATTGGTATGAGTATGACTAGTTTAAGGAGCGTCAGCTTCGGTCCTCCTGTTGTCATATCGACCTTAGTACCTCAATCTTACAACATACCTGATCAGATCCCCAATGAGCAGCATGAAGCACATATTGATGACGCCATTGGTGAAATCATTTTGATCAGCTTCATCCCTATTTTTGTTCACCAGTTTCTATCTCGTCCACAGTACGTCAGTCTGATCATGTTCCTAAAGAGCTTGAAAGCATCAAAGAGCATGAAATACAGTTAATGACGCCGTTGGTTAGAGTATTTCAAGGAGCGTCTCCGCAGTTACGGTGCTCCTGTTGTCATATCGTCCTCCTCTCAATCATACAACATACCTGATCAGATCCCTAAAGAGTAGCATGAAGCACATATTGATGACGCCGTTGGTGAGATCGTTGGCAGTACAGTCGAACTCCAGCAGACTGTCAAGCTGGGCTTGCAGCACCGGCAGGGTTTTGAGCAGCTTCTCTGCGTTCATCATGCGGAGGGAACCTTCCTCTTTCCTGGAAACAGCGTGTTGGGTACGTTTTAATTGCAAGATCTTTAAATCTCAGGTAAGATATACCCGCAGCACCCTTAGCATAGCAAATGTAATTCCACCAACTTATCCCCTCGAAGAGGAAATAAAGTATGGATTGACATTCACAACTGACATTAAAAATGGATAAAATGGTGTTTTCCATTGCCATGCTAGGGATGCTGGGCGTAAGTTTTAAAAGCTTGAAACTCTTATCATCACTGCACCCCTATCATAACAAGTAGACAAATTTGTCTGTCCAGTAACTTAACCCCTCGAAAAGGAAACAAAGTAAGGATTGACT
The DNA here is from genome assembly GCA_964007245.1 of Hypomecis atomaria. Lineage (NCBI taxonomy): Eukaryota > Metazoa > Arthropoda > Insecta > Lepidoptera > Geometridae > Hypomecis > Hypomecis atomaria. Next base: position 17,094,232 of record OZ023294.1, on the reverse strand, counting down.
TTGTCAACTGAAATTAAAAGTAGATAACTTTGCCATGCTATATAGGAGTGCTGAAGTAGAGACTGATATATATACCTATATGGTATTCACTGCTAGACAAAGTTTTTTCTTTTATATTTTTCCAATAATTCGCAAATACTTCTATGTCACCACGAAAACACTATGGACATAGAAATATCTACCAGTCTTTTAATTTCACAGTAGTAAAAGAATGCACTGCACACAATGTAGGTAGAGAAGTAAAGCTGGAAGATTTTTTTTTTATATTTGATATAGGTTTGCGTTTAACCACATACTGCCAGATGTTAAGCAGAAATGCGTCTAGGGCGTCCATTGCAGCGACAGAACAATAGGTTTCACAGTACTCACCCCCGTTTCACCTTGCAGAAGTCAAACGCCACCGTCCTGTATGACAGCGCCTTCTCGTTGAGATACTTGGCATAGCGGCGGATGAACGGGGACATATCATATCCTGCACACAGATTCCAGTATTGCCTACTACTGTCCCCGTATTCCGAACCCAATCCAAAAGGATCCGATTTGAAATCTACACTGTCTGCAGTCAGGATGACATGTAGATTTCGAATTGAATCATTTTTGACTGGTCTCAGAATACGGGAACTGATGTACAGCTCATGTAAAAGTTGTTGCGACCTGAGTTGCGGCAATATGCGACAAAATATCAGAACTGTCATTAGACATGTCCAAAAAATTCTGATAAATAATAAAGCCACGAATCGCGATGCTTTTGGCGCAACACATGGTATGACTCTGAGGTATGGTGGTGGTTACACTGGATAACTTTAAATATTACTATTAATTTACTAGATTTCTGTTAATATTAAAGCCATGTAGACCTCAGACTCGTACCTCAGGTGGCAACAACTTCTGGGATGACTTTAAATTAGCTTACAGCTGATTACGATAACTTGCAAACAATTGATTTCGCGCAAGCCATTCGCCAGCGTTCTGGCTTAAATTGAGTGACAGCTATCGTAATAAGCATGCTGATATAACTTCACAAAAAATACTTCGACTTTGATAGAGTGCGTTTATTCCAGCAGCGGAGGCATTGGGTTGCACATTTTTCATGATTACGAGTTTGTCTTGCACGCACTCGTTCCGCTTAAAGGGATCATTTTAGTACTGTATCATTCTGATGTCATGGGCTCAACCCTTAAGTTCGGAATGACGGCACTATAAATGACTTTGATTACAATTTGAATTGGTCACAATGGAATTATGTTGAGAGTCATAAACAAGTGACATTAGATTCATCAATCATTTATTGAGGTTAGAATTCTACAAATTAGGACATAATGCAACAGTGTTGCATCTCTTTTATCTGTATTATAAACTAGTTCAATGATCTCATTAGCAACAAAGTTATTTAATGTGAAGTCATAATCAGTCGTAGCCGCTTTAAAATATCGTATGTACAAGCTAGCAATAACATTTACATAGAAGCAAAGGAATTAAAACACAAAAACACATGCAATATTTTAATTCCTTTAGCAAATAAAAAAACACTAAACGTCAAATAACATCGAAACTGTACAGTACTTGGCGAGAAAATTGGCACGTCTGATTCGACAAAATATTTCGAATAATAAAGATTTTCGAAAGAGTTGTTCGTTGTTTCGTATTCTCTTATTTTGCTATTTATTGAACTGTTTCATAAGAGAACAACAGGTAAATGTTTTAGATACTGGCAAAAAAAAATTGAGACGCCAACATCGGGTAAGGTTATGACCCCGCTTTGCTCTTTTGTACAAAGAAGGCGATACATATTATAACTCCAAACTGGTAAATGATCGTAATAGCGAAATGTCACGCGCCATATTCCTTAACAAGTACTCTGTACATATTATCATATGCAGCAGACGCCTACAGTGCATACTAATATGAAATAATGTGACTATCTGGCGACTTGTCTACTCCCGACCTACAACGATCGACGTTGAAAAACCTGACGTATTCATAACTAATCTTTGTTATTACTGAATCGATTCTAAATATACTGTTTTTTTTAGTATGTGTATTATTAGTGTCGTCAAGTGAGTGATAAAGACTGATAATTAAAAGTGCTAATCCAATATAAGTCGTGTGTCAAAACAAAATGAGAACTAAAATAAAAAGTATGAAGTAGTGACAAAATAACTGTGCGTAACTATATCAATTACTAATGTGCAATTGTGCTAAAAATGCAACATAACACTACATAAAGAGTTTCAGGCAAAAACAAAAGCTTGTGATAAAATCTAACAGTAAACAACTTTGAACTTACTACAATAAGAAATAAAAACTTTATTATATTTGCTAACCCAATTCATCAGTGTCATGCCTTTTTGAGATACCGTATCCGAGAAATGATACAGCAAGCACATAGATGCCTACAACACAGGTACTTTTTAAAGATCGGTCATTATTTTTGGCCGACATTGTCATGAGTTTCTAAAGGCTTTGCCGGCAGATGAACCTTTCTGGTCCAACTTAGTCATAAGTGCTTCAACAAATACATTTTTAATGACACTTATGATAAGGATTCAGGCCAATTTTGTAGTAAAAAGGTCGGTGATAATTGACCCCAAACTGACGGTCCTAAATCCTAGTCTATGCGCTGAAAATTTAAAACCGATTAGCGATCACAATCACGATTAACTTTCCACAATAATGCAGCTAGCTTATCACAGATTGTAGGCGAATATTACATCACAGAGGAAAACCAAAAAAAAACAAAACGTAAAGAGAAGCTTTTCAAAACGTGTGCAAAACGACAAAATACAATCCAAGCGTGTTTCAGTGCAGTGACAGACAGACAGAAGCGGCCATTTTATATTTCTAGACTCACCAATCCGGGCCCCCGCCGCGCCTTTTGTGAGCGGAAGAAATAATGTGTTTTAGTAAAGTTTCATTACCATAATTAATTTTCATTACAATTAAATCATACCAGAGATTTGTGCAGAGTAACTTAGTTTAAACTTTTATCTTTTAAAATTTACCTTGTGTAAAATAACTTAACGATCAGGTTTGAGCGGGTAAGAATCTTATACATATATGTATAGATCAGTATTTAATGTAATAGAGAGTAGATCCTGCAATGCAGGGTCTAGGACACAACTAATTCAATAGGAACAATCAAGAAATACGTGCATTTGAGTTTTAGATAAAATATTTAAGATTTTTGTAAGTATTGTATTACTGATGCGCAAACAAAAATAAAAATATTATTACACGCCCGCAATTGGTTAACTGTCAGAACGCTATAGTTTTATGACCTCGTTTACTACAACATTTGCCAATAAAGAAATTCTTAGGTATTGTGATTAACTCCATTCTGTACTAATTCAACACCGGACCTCAAGATACAGGCTCAGCCAAATTTGAGGACTTCTGTTAATTGTTTTTATCTGTGCATAGTTTTTGTGGAAAATAAACTATTTTGTATTTGTAACTAGTTGAATACTATTCTTTAGGACATCATCATACTATTCATACTCATTATTGCAGCATCAGCTGTTCCATTGGGATATGTCATTCATACGAATAATGTATGGCACAGTTTAATTTCTTTTCGCAATTTCACCGACGGTCCCGTAAATAAAGTTGTTCATAACGACGAGTACAATGATTGCTGTCTTAAATATGTATAGTGTTCAGGCGAAATGATAGAGCCTTCTTTTTGGGAGAAGATTGAAAATAAACTGGGACCACAAAAGCTAATAATTTTATATATGTATTTTGTTGTTGCATTTGAGACTTTTAAGAGGAAATAGTTGACAGCAAAGAATACTTCATAGCATACATTAACTTGATTAGTTTGACCTGATTTAGTTGTTATAAATATGTAGTAGTATAATAATAAATTATGACTAATCGGTAGTCATATAGGTAATAGCGCTTGCGGTCTGTTTGGACTGAATTTTATTTTGTACTTTATCAGATAGTACAGCTTCTACTAGTTACTGTACATTTTAAAATATTTGTTTAAAATGAAAAAAAAAAAGTAAAATTCCGAGAAACTCAGATGGGGCGATGTAACAAAGTTTTGTAATAGGATTTTGACAAGTACATGAGTACGTTCCAACAAAGTCGTATCTATCAGAGAAACATTTGAGACGCAGTGTTCCGAACATAACACAGGGTAAATACTTGAATAGGCTCTGATCGGGTCAGTGGGCATTATTATTTAGATGTGTGGCTTGTAAGGATCACGTACTGTACTGTAGCGGTCTTTTTAATAGTTCACTGCTGAACATAGGCCTATTCTCCAAGGGCAATTAGGGATATATCCACGGCGTTTCCACAGCATGGGTTGGTGGATTCACATACGTAATCGAATCTCTTCTACGGACGTACGCAGGTTTCCTAACGATGTTGTCGATTATGGCTTATCAAATCTACTCATCTAATTGGCCTTTAAATTGAACATTCGCTAAAACAAAAAAATCCCACGATTTAAGTTGCAAAATTCGACCTCAATCCCGAGATGCGCCTTAAAATCATCGAGCTATATTACTACAGTAATATTTCCTCAAAGCTTAAAATCAGGATTTTTAGCGTAGCATATGTTCATAGAACACATTCTAGGATTTGCCCTTTTTAATGTATTTTGGACAAAGAACTACGATGGCAATATAACACGAACTACTCTTAAAATAACTAAGATATTTATTCTGTGAAAATTCTAAGCTAAGTATATGTAGGTCGATTGCTCTGAGTGCCGACGAAGCGTACCTACAGTGCGTATTCAATATCTATGGAAATTACACGTCCCGTCATAGCAACGGAACCGTTTCATACATTTCCATATTTTTCACAACATATTGTGGTGGTCAACAGACGTGCATACCGATGTTCACGTTACGCCGTCGATTTTGTTTTTCAGGTTGCGCATTTTTTGGCAAAGACGGAATTCGAGCGATACAATTTTTCGTAGGATCAATATTTTTATACCTCAACTCTTGCCGCTCAATTCACTCAGTTGCTAATCGTAACACAAAAGACTAAACTTTATCTTTTCACGGTCAGATTCCACCAAAGCAGAGAGAGAGAGATCTTGCCTCTACACAGCTCCGTTTCTCTCACGATTTAGTTTTGCTTCTCGCTAAATAAATATTGTATTTTTGCAAAGGAATTACGGACTTAACTCTTTCTGCTCAGCTTTGCATGTTTTCACTGCCTTTTTCCTTTTCTACCCAATTTTGTGGAGTCTGCGCGCCTAGCATAGCAAAAGGAATAAACCATCTTATCCACTTCCAATGTCAATCTATACTTTGTTTCCTGTTCGACGGAATATGGGGGGTGGAAAGACAATTTTTCTATTTGTCATGATAGAGGTGCTGTACAGAGATACCAGAGGGATAATGTGGTCGATCGAGAAAATCTAAACGAGATGCATCGATTTAATATTACGAGTTAGAAAGAGACAAAACTATCTCGATTCGGTGGGTTATGCCGGATTTTTATGAAGATATCGTCAAACTTTAATACGTATTTAACAGTTTATCTACAGCTTTGCCACATTTTCCATGCATTTTTGTGGCTGAGAATTGCTTCAAGTGACAACCGCATTATCAATCTGTTATTATTAGATATCTGTGGGGTGCTGGGTCTTACAGAGGTAAAGGGCGGCGCGTCGCCCTGTGATCGTAAAAATAAAAGTCATAATCATTTATAATGAGCAAGATAACAAACATTCAATACACTGGCCATACCACATCAACCTTATCTGCATCACAGAATACCGAACAGTTCTAGCACATAATTAATCACTCGCTAAATGTTATTAGTTGTATAATGACCGCGATTATAGCCACAGGATTTTATCTCTCGTTACAATGTAATTTTAATATTTAGAGGAAAATTACACTTCATATTGGAATAAACACTTAATTACTATTGTTTCAATTAGGTGAATAAGAGCGACCTAGTTTAGCAGGAACACTTACCACCTTACCACAAAAGATTTAAACACGCCATAAACACAGTTTAGCCGTGCAATTTGTACCGTTAAACATTGTCTAAAGCGTGTGTAATACTTTTGTGGTAAGACGGTTAATTGTATTCGTATTTTTTTTTTTAATAAATCACAGTAGCAAGTTTTGTATTTGATTTCCAGCTGTTTTGACACACGCTGAGGGAATAAGGTAATGACAAATATCATTCTACCCTTTGCCCTCAAAGAATTAACATTTTTATAGTCATGACATACATATTGCTGTACATATTAGTATTAATCTGTATCTATATATCTATGGACATTGCGTGAACCTGACAAAAGTCATCAAGACTATTTTAAATTCATTTTACGCAACGCGATTTCACACATACTTTGTACGGTACACAAGACCCAAGTTCACCAACGCTTGGTTAAGTTAAACGTGTGATTACTGTATTTAAACAACAATTAAACTCCCGTTTTAGACCCTAGTTCACCAACAGATGTTTACTATATCAACCGTACGTACGTTGCTAATACAATTGTTAACCCCGAGTTCACCAACGCTTGTTTAAGTTAAACGTGTGATTACTGTATTTAACCAACGGTTTTTGCTTGGTGAACAGCAAAATTTCGTTAAAAAGCTGTTTAAGATTTAACCAATAAATCTTAATCTAAAAACAATATTAATATTTCTATACAAATATTAAGGGAGATCAGGCGATAAGACTGTCCAAATATCAGATATTATACCCTTGTATTCTTGAATTGCTAGTTCCACGTTTAGTAAATTTTACCTATATTGTATTCAAAAGACCAAACACATTGTTTCATTAATTTTACCTACATGAAATCTTATCTAAACAAATATGAACCATTAGACGTTATCCATCGGTAACATTATCAGGGTACACCCCTCGTGACGTCATTCTTACACAGAACCTAAATAAATAATAAAACCAGACACTACGTCTGCAAGGTCAATGTGAACATAAAAACAGGTTTATAATTATTATGTTAATAGTAAAAAGTATACACTTTTAGATCTTGCTACTCGGGTTTGTGGCTTACTCTAGAAAACATTTATAAATGCGAAATTAAAAGCTTTTTTTTCTGTCTAATGAAAGGTTTTTTTTTAATGATTAAGACTTATTAAATCATGTACAGATTTTCAAGCGTTAACATGACGTTTTCTGTGGTTTTGCGTGAGCAATACAGCCATAAATTTATTTATAGATTTTTAGGTTGTAACTTAAGTATTTACTTATGTTTTCGCGCGTATCTTTATTTAGTTTTATAGAATCCAGAAAGTATATTTTGCATTGCGCTGTGATATTGGCAAGACGCCTACTAACTTCTCTCATTTTTTTTTTTGCTACAATTTTACAAAACCAATGAATTTATATAAATTTGATTTTCTGAAGATGGCGTGTCATGAATATCATTATGCTTTAAAATAAGATACAAAATTGGAACTATAATGCTGCATACAGTACAGCTAGTAAAACTATAAACCATTGGTAGTTAGTTAACAATGGTAGCAATTCGGCGACACGCATTATAGTTAAGTTCTCTCTAAAATAGGTTTAGTCCTGTCAAACTAGGCTTTGGTATTCGGATGTCTACACGATTAAACTATTTTTAGGTCGAGTCGACTAAATCGATTTTAGTTACTCAATTTGGTCGAAATGCATTCGGCGGCCCACATTTTAGAGTGATTTACGTCTAAAATTTAGTTGTCAAATGTCAAACTAGTCGTCATTAAAAACATGGCGATTAAAACTAGTTTGGAGAATTTGATGTGTTTTATCGAGGTTTTATTGTCGAATTAATCCTGAAATATGGAATATTTCATTGTGGCAGCAACTGTTGATCTATTGGAAGGGTAAGTAAAAAGCCAAAAACCTGTTTTTGCTTGATTCACTAAACAAGTGAGAGTTCATGTGTGGTTCATCTAGTTCCAAATTATTGCAGCGTTTGAATTCGAATTATAATATTAGGGACGTTTCAGACCCTTTTCAGATAGAAGAGGAAAAATTTAGAAATCTGTAGGTATCTATAGAGTTCCAAAGTCTGGAGCTCAACAGTTAATAAGTGATCTTAGGTAATTTGAGAAAGCACATCTCTATAAGATATCCCAAAACATATAGAGGTTGTATGCTATGGTCTTCCATTCAGCATGTGGCCAAAACAATTTCTTGGGCTTAAGCCAGCCAACCGTCAGCAGATGTCTTGACGCCACAGTCAAGTCTCATAACTGGGCCCTAAAATCATCAAATTCCCAATGACGCCAGCTGACAAACAAACCGCATTTACAGAGAACTTTAATTATTCAAAGCAATTAAACTCCTTAATTAATTATCCAACAGTTAGATACTTACAATAAGAAACTCATAGATGAAGGATTGGTCTTCGCTCCGCTAGCAGAGCCATCCTTCATCTATGAGAAAAGATAAGAGACCTATAAAGATTGATATCTGTTTAATTATATTATTCTATATCACATTGCAGATAACAATGAGGTACTGAAGACAAACTGCAACAATTAATTCTTGGTGCGATAGAAGTGTGACTGATATGATGAAGATAAAGATTTCCGGTCAGAAGCGAGATTGATATGCCAAAATTGAAGTAAGTTCTAGATTTTTTTATTAATAAAAACATCAAAATAAAATAATCGGCCAAGTACGAGTTGGACTCGCGCACAGAGGGTTCCGTACTGTATGGGAGCCCCCCTTAAATATTTATTTAATTTTAATTTATCATTTAATTGTATCACAACTAAACATTCTGTGAATATTTAGGCATCTATCTGTTACCATTATTAATATCGAGCGAAAAAATGGCTAAATTATTAATTTTATTCTGTTTTTAGTATTTGTTGTTATAGCGGCGACAGAAATACATCATCTGTGAAAATTTCAGCTTTCTAGCATAATGGTTCATGAGATACAGCCTGGAGACAGACGGACAGCGGAGTCTTAGTAATAGGGTCCCGTTTTTACCCTTTGGGTATGAAACGCTAAAAATGTACTTACATGGTTTATTATTTGTTCCAACAAAAATTAATAAAATGAAAAAAAATAGCCTTTATTCTCTTAGTATATTAAATCCTTATGAAACATTTTTCTTATTTCTACATATTTCACTAGGTTGTCCACCCTGGACATAGGCCTCTAGAAGTTGCCAGTGCTCCCTATCTCTGGCTTTCCTACGCATTTTCCTACAAACAAACATTAATTATTGTATATATCATGTTGCAGATAACAATGAGGATGGCACTCTTGGTGGAACAGAAGAGACAGAATAGAATGAAGATCAAGATTTCCCATCGCAAGCGAGATACGCCCAAATTTAATTACTATATTTTTTAATAATAAAATCATAAAAATATACATAAATCGTTTATTATTTGTTTCAACAAAAATTAATCAGTAATATTATTCTAAATAAAAATAATTTGACGAATTCCACTCTGCTCAACAAGCCCTTTCATTTGATTGAGGCTGCATTTGTTCTTGGCCAACTGGATCTATGACGACGAGGCAGAGGCTGCCTTCCACTTGGTTGAGGCAGATCAGAATGCAGGCACGCTGTGGGCTGGCTTTGTGCAGACTGGTACGCTGTGGGCTGGCTTTGTGCTGACTGACACGCTGTGGGCTGGCTTTGTGCGGACTGAGATGCTATAGGCTGGCTTGTTGTTGAATGCGGAAGTGCAGGTTGGCTTGCTGATGGAGGTTGTATGGGTACCTCGATATAATATATTTCTGGGAGTTCATCCTAGAAAGATCCCACAATCCCTGCTTTGTCTGCTCAGATGGTAATGGCAGTATACCCTGTAAAACAAAATATTTTTTACAAAATTAAATTTAAATAGTACAGAATACAGAATTTTTTATTTGCAACAAAAATAAGAGGTACAATACATAACGACAAAACAAATGATAAAACACAAAAAACAACAGTATTTTACCTAGTACTTTTAAATAGCAGTAGTATACCTACTCGTATACCTACATAGTACATAAGTATTAATATTAGTAGTTAACATATTTCTTTTATTAATAAGGATTATTCAAGTTACTTGCTTTATTTATTGACTGTAAAAAATATTAGTGAAGGTAAAAATAAATATGTACCAGTAAATTACCAGTTCTATGCTGTCGTGGCCAAATACCAATGAAGACCCGACTTCTTCCAAAATCTTTGTTTCTGTATCGTCTAGGTCTGCGTCTCATCCAGTAGTATGTATAGACCGTCTGATCTTTCTCGCTTTCATTTTTGTCTAGGTCATACCCATACATTCCAAACCTATTGGACAATTTTTATCAAATTAAGACCTTATCATGATATTCATTTAGTTGGTACCTACACAAGAGTTACAAAAATTGTTTTTGAAGATATCACAAGACAAGCAAAGGAGGTACAAGTAGCGGCCAGGACATTGAGTTCACTGGCCAGATTTTCGGAACACGACAGCTTGAGTACCTGACTCCTAGTACCTAGTTGCTTGATTTATCAAAAAGAGATCTACTTACAAGACAATTAGAATTGCTTACCTTTCACATAATGTACTCTTGCCTCTCAGTATCGTGATGTTGGCGTGGAGAGGACATCTCCCTTTGCTTTTTATTGGCATTATTCATTGTAAAAGTCTAGAGATAATAGTAGTACCTAGTGATATTTATAGCAAAGATTTACGAAGTTTTTGTGAAATGTGAACTGACTGAAAAAAATGTAAACAAAAGTGTTGCCAAAGTAATTTAGCTAAAGTTACGATAAAAGCCAACGAGTTGTATTTTACCTCCAACCTTTTAATCAAATCATAGATATAAAAGCTAGTGCATTCCACGGAAATAAATAATGTAAAAGTCTTATTCCAAAATAAAGCGCGTTGCACCGTTTTTGGAGTAAAATCGATTGTGATAATCCGTAACAGATATAGTAAGTATTTCTTGAGACTAATAGAAAAGAACATAATTGTAACTATGTTATTGATATGGTAACAAATTGGGAACAGCCCGAGGATTTTCTATGTTTAGGTAATATATCCATGGATCAGCCACAGATAAAAATAACAACCATAATTAATATTTGTGCCATCTAGTGGGCTTTTTCGAACTAATTTGCTACTCACCACTAGATGGCGTAAGTGGCGTTACTCAATTTAATTCTTCATGGCGGACGACTAACATAGCTTTAAATTTAGTTCGAAGAAAACACCGAATAGCCTTTCGCTAGTTTTGCACTAAACTAAAATTTTTAGTGCGACTAGTTATAGTTTAATGCGAATGTCGCCGAATTGCTACCAATGAATGGAATTCATAGCAACACTGTGTCAAATAACCTAACAAATATCAGTAGTCATAATAAATTGGATTGTAAGTAACATAATTTATTCAGTTAGTCATCATGCCATTCAGACACACGATAGGTATTCAGAGCTACAGAGAGAACAATAGAAACTAGTATTCATCTATGGCAATATGACTAGTGCACGCACAGATCTTCCGAGATGATACATGTCTATCTAGCGGCTAACAAATTTCGCTAAAAATCAAAATATAGTCATAATTATGAACACTTTTTACTGTAGATATATCAGACAATGTTAACTTCCTAACTAGGGAAGAGCCTGAATGACACCTATTGCGTGATCCATGGCACGACGAATATTAGGCTAAGTTTTATGTAAAAAAAACACATTTTTTTTTAGATTTGGACCAAACTGACTTCGAAAAAAAAACAGGTGTTCCATACATTATGTCGGGAGACTACGAACTTAATGGAACAGCTGATTTTTTTTAATGGAAGAGCTAAAATTTTTTTAGCGATTTCTCAGATGGTCCTATACTAGAAATTATTTTTCGCAAAAAATGGCAAAACCGCCTTCCATCGTGTACAAAATACGAATATTTTTCGAGCCGATTTATTTAAAATTTAAATGGGACCACCTCGCGAGTGTACTAAAAAATAATTTTTCGAGTCGGTTCACAATTGGCGCAATTATCGATGAACATACAAAAAAAACATACAGACGAACATAGAACATCCTCCTTTTTGGAAGTCGGTTACGTGTTTCTGGCGCCAAGTCAAGATAACATACCTCTCTTTAGATCTCTATGGCTACATGACCAGTGCACGTCTAGGTAATTGAACTCGACATAACATACCATTGTAACTAGTAGAATATTCGGCCAAGTGCGAGTCGGACTCGGGCACGAAAGGTTCCGTACCGTATGGAAACCCCCTTTAATAAATTTAATAATTATTAATTTCTGAAGTGACCATTTGCCTGTCACCGTTATTAATATCGAGCGAAAATCAGCTAAAAATCAGGTTTGTTGTTTGGGAGCCCCCTGATTTTTTTTTTCTGTTTTTAGTATTTGTTATTATAGCGTCAACAGAAATACGTCATCTGTGAAAATTTTAACGTTCTAGCTATCACGGTTCATGAGATACAGCCTGGTGACAGACAGAGGGACAGACGGACGGCGGAGCCTCAGTAATAAGGTCCCGTTTTTACCCTTTGGGTACGGAACCCTAAAAATCACTACGCTTTGGTTCAGACGTTATATTGATAATAATTTATTGTTATGAAAATTGTGTCCATTAATAACTGTCGAAGATTGTTTCCAAATGTTTTGTTTCTGTAATGATTTGGATGAAAGTTGGATTTGTAATAATTTTCAAGTCAGCTGATGCTATGTCCTGACATAGGACTAGTTGGAAACGGCTCGTATCCAATGTTTCTATTCTATCGTTTTCAACAATTGTAGGTCCCGGTTGTTTTAACCGTTTAGCCAAGTCAGAGGCCTTCAAGGCCCGATTATGGAGGCGTTAGCGCATAAATTTAATAGCAACGTAAAAAGCGTTCTCTCTATCGAATGCCTAAAGTGAAAAAGAAACAACTACGAGTATGCTATTTTACTGAAAACTTTTACTGAAACGGCTTTTTAGGGTTCCGTACCCAAAGGGTAAAAACGGGACCCTATTACTAAGACTTCGATGTCCGTCTGTCTGTCACCGGGCTGTATCTCATAAACCATGATAGCTAGGCAGGTGAAATTTTCACAGATGATGTATTTCTGTTGCGGCTATAACAACAAATGCTAAAAACTGAATAAAATAAATATTTAAGGGGGGCTCCCATACGGTACGCAACCCTTCGTGCGCGAATCCGACTCGCACTTGGCCGATTTTCTTGTTTCTATATTATTTTCAAACGCAGCCAACTTTACTCACAGTTATTAATAGCACAGAACAGAACCGACATGCATCAACTTCATCCTTGTATAATTTCCTGGAACGGCCCCTGACGTCATACATTAACCGTAAATTTAACTGTGATGTTTAGAATATTTAAATAGACATTTTTGTACAATATGTACATATTTGTTTTATAAAATCATATTTGAATATTTCCCTTTCAATTTTGCAGTAGGTAGGTACTCTAAATATCAAGTGTACAGAAGATAAACTTCATATAACGCGCGATCGAGAAACACACACACACAGTTTACGAACACTAATCAAAGAGCGTGCTGAAATTGAAACAGTTTGAACGCGAGTGCCGCTCGCCAGGGACTTAAGTTTTGCGACTTTCGTGCAGAAATAGAGCAATAAAGAAAGTAATTATAACTGTTCAGTAATGGATGTCATAATTCATCTTTATTGCCATCTGAAAGAGTATTCTATCTAAAGTGACATGTTGTTATCTGAAGATTCCAAGTGCATGTAATGTGTCTTCGGAATAAATAAGAAAGTATACCAACATAGATTAGGTTTTGTCTTTCTTTTGGCATCACAAATTTTTGAATAAGCCTGAGCTGACAACCCTACAGCGACCACCAACACGCACACCAGAAATGATACTCAATTTTGAGTTTTATTTCTGTTGTCTAAGTATTTTGTGTTAGCAGCGAGTATGCAACCATAAATAGCGCATGGCGGCGGCATGAATGTAACAGATTCCATTTTCAGCATCACACCTTTATGTATACTAAGCGCCACACAAATCGGCGGATGAGAAGTTAGCAGATGACACTTCGCCGTGATTCGGTAATTATGTATGCACAATGCGTAGGGAGCGCACGGGAGGCATAAGGTTGGCGGGCAGGTGTGCTCCGGCGTCTCGTCTCTCTGGTTCCCGCGCATACCTATATGACGGCTTTTGCGCAGCGTTCTGCGCATAACTTTCCATCCGCCGATTTGTGTGGCGCTTAGTATACAAGTCTGAGATAACAGTCCTGCCGCGACTTGCGCTTTTAAGTATCAGGTAGATAAGGTTTCCTTCTGTCCTCTCATTTTTTTGTGTTAGAGTATGCAACTGAAACCATACAATCATACATAGCGTAAGGCGGTGGCATGGCTGTTGACCGCTGACCTCGCCGGTCGGTGACTCCAGTGTTGCCATCCGCTTTTTGCTCAAAATATTCGTGATGCATAAAATTATAGCACTCGCTAACAAGTGACGAGATTATATTTATCCGACTGGCTTGACAGTACTTTTAGTCGCGCTATTTTTATACGGAGAATTAATAATAACTCTTTATTCACATCAAGATTAGAAATAGAAATACAAGGTATGATGATGGCTTCCACGCCGATTTCGGCTTCGGCGACCATTTTCCGTATGTGGGTTACTGATGGGTCCTCACATGGCTGATATAACCAATTTTAGCGGTTTAAGCGGGTTAATCTAAGTACTATTTATACTTAGATACATTTTTTTTACTTTCTTACTTACGAACTCTAGGGTTTCGGACATTTGTTACACATAAAGTATAAATATTTTTATCAGTGTAATACAATGCGTTAGTTTAATACATTTGAATTCAAGGACCTAATCAAGATCATAGGAACGCACTGAATACAAGCCGCTTCCGAACAAGCTTATAACAGGAAAGCTATAAGGGAGGCTTATGTTGAGCAGTGAACGTCTTCCAACTGTTTAATACATTTGAATTCAAGGACCTAATCAAGACCATAGGAAGTGAACGCACTGAATACAAGCCGCTTCCGAACAAGCTTATAACAGCAAACCTATAAGGGAGGCTTATGTTGAGCGGTGGACGTCTTCCAACTGATTTTTAGGCAAAATTTACGTATTTATCATTTATCAAATCCTACTAAAATATCTATTGTAAGTAAAATCATTTCTGAAAATCGGCCTCTACATAATAAGTCTACCGATCTACATCATTCTTAACAAAGACAAATATAGAGAAAATAATCGGCCAAGTGCGTGTCCGACTCGCGCACGAAGGGTTCCTTACCGTATGGGAGCCCCATTCTTCTTACCGTTATTTACCGTTTTCCCACTAGGCCGCCACGCAAGCAAAAAAACTCCTAAAAATCATTGTATGGGAGCCCCCTTAAATATTTATTTTATTCTGTTTATAGCGGCAACAGAAATGCATCATCTGTGAAAATTTCAGCTGTCAAGCTATCACGGTTTGAAATACAGCTTGGAGACAGACAGAAGGACATCGGAGTCTTAGTAATAGGGTCCCGTTTTTAACTTTTGGGTACCGAACCCTAAAAAAAGAATTCAAAATGAACTCCTAATGTGGCAGCGGTAGCGTTTGCCAAGTAGATCGCGAAAAAGCACCCCGTTTTAGCATAGCATTGTCTATATCGGTTGCCAAATAGGCGCCACCAGTAACTAGTGACTAGCGGCCGCGCTGTTGGCAGACCTACCACATACATAGGTACATACATACACACACATTCTATACCTACATAACAATCCCTACTAATATAATAAATCCGAAATTGTGTTTGTTGATTTGTTCCTCTTTTACACAGCAACGAATCAACGGATTGTCTTGAATTTTGGCATGGAGATAGTTTGAAAGACGGACATTGGCTACTTTTTATCTCGAAATAATCGGCCAAGTACGAGTCGGACTCGCGCATGGAGGGTTCCGTACTGTAAGGGAGCCCCCCTTAAATATTTATTTTATTTTAATTTTATTATTTATTATTGAAGTGAATATAAAACTAAATATTCTGAGAAAATTTCAAGCATCTACCTGTTACACTTATTAATATAGAGCGAAAAACGTCAAAAAAATCAGGTTTATTGTATGGGAGCCCCCCTTAAATATTTATTTTGTTCTCTTTTTAGTATTTGTTGTTATAGCGGCAATAGAAATACATCATCTGTGAAAATTTCAGCTGCCTAGCTATCATGGTTCATGAGATACAGCCCGGTGACAGACGGACAGACAGACAGACAGACGGACAGACGGACATCGAAGTCTTAGTAATAGGGTCCCGTTTTTCCCTTTGGGTACGGAACCCTAAAAATGATAGCTAGGTTCCTCACAAAAATCTAAATATCACGCGGGAAAAAGCTAGTTATGTTATCTATTAGAGCCGTGGCGGCCTTGTGGGAAAACGGTAGTCTTGGACTCGAAAAGTCGAGGATTCAAACCCTGTCAATTCAGTCAAGTGGTACCAATTTGGGAATTTATGGACGGATGTACACACGTTTTCTGGTGAAGGAAGAATTTCGATGGCGTATGTAAATCGATCAAACCACATTGGAATAGCATGGTGGGTATAGCCTAATAGGGTAGATAATAAAAGTTATTATAGTGTGCACCATATAAAAGCAACAGCAGTAATGTCTTTACTTTACTACAATGATATCCTTGAATAATTACACCGCCGTTTAACTAAATTGCGACACTAAATAATCAAAGTAACTAACAAACACTCAGGATACTTATGATAAGTCTCAGACAATTACTAAAGAAAAAGAAAACAATTACAAAGTAATCATGAAAACAACATCAAAACGCCGAGATAACTTGACGCCTCTCATAGAAACGCAAGTGGCGTTTGCACAAAATCCAATTTATCCTTCATTCAAGAGGAGCGCCATAATCGTAATACCAAACAAAGCAAGTCAAAAATAATAGTTCCCCCATTCTGCCAACTACAGAGTTGGTAGCTCAATACGGGGAACATCAATTGTGTGCAATTAAAATTAATAAGCAATCACTCAGCTGCACAAGTCAGTGCTCGTGTTTACGGCGGTGTTTTACTCCATTCATTTTTTTTCAGAGTTTATTGACTGCATAATGCAGTACGTATGGATTGACATGACTGCCTGCCTATATTATGTCACGAACACGGTTAGCAGGGGCTATTCTCGGACGTGCTCGATATTTTCTCGGTCCCTTTCGTCCCCCTACATCTCCCATCGACTATTTCTTTCGCTTATATACACATTTTTGGACCATGTTTTGACCGCCTAGTAGACACTTCACAGTGCACGTAGTGTATAAGTAATAGGTAGAATCATACAACTTGTCGTCTGTTGTGTTAGCTAAAGTTGCGGATAACCCTATCCTCGCGCAGATGTTAGTGAGTTTCAGTCAGGAGTCGGCTATCCGCAGCTTGTAGCTAACATAATAACCGCCAAGTTTTATGATTCTACCTGTACGAACCGTCAATTTAGTGGTATATTTTTAATATTAAACTTGACGTTAGTACCGAGTAGTGACTACTATTGCCACATTTTAGGTTTTCAAATATCAATGGTAAACAGCCAGACGTCATACGAAACCACAGAAACCTCTTACTTATAACGCCGCTTGTACTCGTAGGCTCATATTTCATTTACGTACTTATTTGACCACCCTCTTGCAAGATGGCTAGCGATAACGAAGTTGAAAATGAAGTACACATACTCGTACTTTAAATGTACTTTATCTACACTAATGTTGTAACATTCTACTTATGTTTCCAATACTTGACTTATAATGACTACTGTTATAGCGCAGACAACAAAACACTCAATTTAAGCAATTTCACATGATGTTATAATATCCACATCGATATCGTAAAATCTCATTATAACATCAATAAAACGCGACCAATTAACCTGGCGAGCCTTATGTCAAAATCCTCATTCAAGTTGTATAAATTTTAATATTAGGCTGGCTTTTGAAAACAGTTGGGTTATACGTGAAAACTTCGTCGAAACTACTAAACTTACATACACAAAACTCTTTGGTAAGATCTTGTGCCAATGAAATAAAAAAAGAACAGCGCGCGCTCGCTCCTGATTGGCCCTACACGCGCAGCTGCGCTCTCATTGTTTAGATTTTAATGGCGGCAAGTTCACTGTGACAATACACGTACGCGTGAATTTAATGTTTCTCAATATGTTTTTTATTTTATTTTTATTAGTGAAGATAAAGTAGTGTATGCAACTAAACTACTATATTATCATAGGTTTAATAATAAATATTTGAGAAAATTTTACACACTCTGACCCCAAACTAAAACTAAGCAAAGCTTGTGATATGGCTGCCAGAGACTAATATACTACATATTATAACTATTTTTAAATACATTCTTATACAGATACAAAGTAACTGATTAACACCCAGACACAGAGCAAACACTTATGTACATCACATAAATATTTGCCTTGGGTGGGGATCGAACCCACGCCTCTTTGATCCAGAAGTTAGGGTCACTATCACAAACCACTGAGCAACCGAGGCAGTCATAATAGGTTACAATAGTATGACTACATAACCGTGTATAATCCACTACAAAATATAAATGCAACTGGGGCAGGCGCTAGGATAGGAAAATACATAAGACGGCAAGTCTCCAACCGACAACGACGCAGAAATGGCGGCAACAAAATCTCGACTGTACCAGAATAAGGGCACACAGTTCAATGAGTTTGACAATAGCGGATGTTTTGTTTAGCACGCTACAAAAAACATTATGATGGAAAACCAGTGATTATAAACACAACTTATACGCTGTAGATATTCACATAATTTATTATGTAACTATGTCTTTATCGAAAATTTGCCATTTTTCGAGAGGGGAGTTAGTAATCTTGCCAACGTTGAATTTGATTTTGTTAGATATTGCCGGTTTTTGCATATTTTTAGTAATAGATAGTAGAATATTTCGGAAATATTTGGCGGAGCGGCAAGTGAAACGAAGAGGTCGGTGACAGAACTGATTTATTTTATAATTTATCTAACTACCTACATACAATGTAAAGAAACAAGTCCACCTACATTTACCACATATACCACACGTCCCCCCTTAAAAAAAAGTTACCTACACAAAATCAAAATACTCCAATAAGTAGGTAAATCGTAACATTTAACAGTTGAATTAAAAATATGACAAATTTGACAGATATTTTACAAAGTTTATACATACCAAAAAATATACAAGCTTATACAAGTATTAAGCAAACAAAAAAAACTTAGATTCAAATAAATTATATATTATTATTATTAAATTTTATTTTAACACCTGAGGCATTATGATTGGTAGGTACGTGTAGTAGGTGCGAGTATCAATCAACGATCTACTTAACTAGGTATAACATGTTGATAACATCTTCACATTCTTACATACCTAAATATTTAAAAGAAAAACATCGATGGCATCACACAATGTTATCACTTAGTTTTGTTTAATTCTTGAACTTTCACGTTTAACACTTAAGTTCGCAGAACTAACTGAGGCATATAAGACAAGAAAAGTAGGAGTATAACAACTATTAATTAGATGAATATTTAAAAATTCATTAATATAGTCTAAGTGTTGTATTGATCTAGTAAATCAGTATTTTGAGGATTCAAAAATATGTATTCCTTATTTATAAACTACTATCGACCAATGTTTTAAGTAGGGTCCATTTCCATCATAAAAGTTATGCAACGTAATATATTATACGGAACGATCATATAGGTAGGTATACCTTATACATAAGTCAAAGTATGGTCAGACAACAGATGAAAGCGATCTGAGAATACCTGCTAACCAAGCCATTCTTAGGAAAAACTTATTATACCTTGCAATAGGTATGAATGAGATCAATGTAAGTAATACTTATTTTATTTATGACTATTTTACGAAATATTAAAGTTCATGATGTATGTAGTATTTACTTACCTATTTGTCTATATCCAATGTATTTATTTATAAATCAGCAATAATACTATCCTTAAGCATTCATGCGATTGTAACACACAAGATAATAACGGTACAGTATGGTATTACTTACAGTTCTCAAAAAGTATTCATCTTCAAAAGTATTAGTTTCAAAACTGACATTGGTAAATGCATAGAATATTATTCTATGGGTAAATGTATCAAACTAGGTATGTTATACATACTTACATTATTTAAATTAGATAACATAACATTTACACGACACGACTCACATGTCCCCCCTTCAAAAAAAAAAACAAATAATACAGAAACAGAAGAAAAAAAAAACAAATAAAAAAAAAATACGTAGGTACCCTTTTTAGGGTAGCTATTACTTTATGCAAATTCTTAACAATAAAACACAAAAATAAATGAGGTTACCATAATAGTACCTTCATAACATTAAGTAGGTATTAATATATTTATATTACTTATACATACACAAATGTGTTGGAAAACGAAGTATTATTTATTTTCATTTTGACATTAGCGATTAAAACCGGATAAGTCAACAAAACTTTCAAGATTTGAACTTGCAATAATTTACACGAATTCAAGTTAACCTATGCCTCATAAAATTAAGTTTTTACACATAAAATACAACAAACAGTGCAACTGTTTCATGATCCTATATCGATGAAAAGAATATTACTTATTTAGTACTTCGAGACAAAAACATTACGGCAACTGGTTTTACAGCGAACGTACCAGCTGATTTACCCTATCTACTTATACCTATAATGCTATATATCTACGCGCCGGCACAGTGCTATGCTGCACGGCGATACTTCATAGCATCATAACAAATAATTTATCGGAAACCGATGTCGGAAACTAATACATAGACATATTTATTATGTACTTAATTCAAAAAACACACAACAATTTAAAGGGTATTTACGGTAAATAGAAACGGCGAGCAAAATACGAGTATTCAATATCGAGAATCATACAAAATTAAAATTCAAAGTTAAAAGTGATACCTACCTACTTACGGTGCCGACACTGGGACATACGATAACATTATTAGGTATACATTACTCGATGCAGTTCATCACGGTAGGTACCTAAGACCATTTTGACACATTCTCAATCATTCACTTAAAACTTTTGCACACTACGTATCCTTCCGTGCGGAGACACGTTATTTACGAACAATTTTGATCCCACCATCGGATCAAACAAACACATTGTTTCATTGTGTTTCGTCGGAGTCTTCCTCTCCGAATCTTTGGAGTGATCATCATCACTCCCACAAATCATCATCTCGGAGTGGCGTACGGTCGACCGGTGTTTCTTCCAACACAGCTGAGCTCTGGACGCGCCGGCGCCCACGCTGCGACTCGCCCAGCTCCCTCCGGTTGCGCCTGGTCTGCTTGGCCACCGCGACCGCGTTCACATCCGCATTATGCCTCTTCTCAAAGGCGCTACGAGCACCATCATTCGCAAGTGACCTTACTCACTGCGTACAACAAACGTTTCAGTGTTACTGTTAAAACACTGCTGGCGCGGTTCCGCACGCTACTCGCTACCGCCCGCAGTGGAGTGGCTCGGCCCCTGTGGCCTCGCCTAAGGATGTCGCCGCTCCGCAGCCTTATCCCGTTCCGCCATGAGCGATGTCCCGCCGCCCAGGAGAGCGCGACCATCCTTACACATCATCCTCTCTGAAGAGCCACGACCCGATGTCGTCCATCTTCCTCTAGGATGCCGTCACCGAGTCTCCCGCCTGCATACGCCAGAGGCGAAAGATGTGCCGTCCTACCACAGGACGCCTCGGCGGAGTTTGTCGCCGACGGTCTTCACCCGCTCCGCTACACATTTTTTCCCTTCCTTTGAGGTTATGTTCCCGTTCCACGCGTCGAATGTACAACTACTTTTGACGAAACTCATTTAGAATTATATCGCCCGTACATTTTGAGATTACACTAAACACTAATTAATGTTTATATCGCGGTTTGCCTCGTCGCCAGTAGAATATTTCGGAAATATTTGGCGGAGCGGCAAGTGAAACGAAGAGGTCGGTGACAGAACTGATTTATTTTATAATTTATCTAACTACCTACATACAATGTAAAGAAACAAGTCCACCTACATTTACCACATATACCACATAGATGTTGTGTGAACATTATAAGCTGAAAACTGAAATATATGTGAAAGCCATTATTGTTTTTGTTTGATTTTGATATACCTACAATACCTACATATTGACTGCCTCGGGTGGCTCAGTGGTTAGTGACCCTGACTTCTGAGTCAAAGAGGCGTGGATTCGATCCCCACCTAGGGCAAACATTTGTGTGATGAACATAGGTGTTTGCTCTGTGTCTGGATGTTATTTAGGTACTATCTATACATATAAGTATTTATAAAAAATGTATACATAGTATATCAGTCTCTGGCAGCCATATCACAAGCCTTGCTTAGTTTAGGGTCAGACACCATGTTTTATGTATTTATATTGTCGTAACATTAAGATTCATTATACTGTGTTAGAAGATTGATATAGGCCGAATCATACAAGTCGGCGGATGTGAAGTTAGCTACAACCTGCGCGAAACCCAATCAACGCGCAGCTTTATGTTAATTTCAATCAGGATTGGATATTGTACAGCTTGTAGCTACTTTTAGATCCGCCGACTTGTATGATTCAGCCTATACATATATGCTATAAACTACTACAAAATAACTTGTCAACTTATGAGACGTTTTACTCCTAAACAGACTGCTAGGAAAGAAAATATAATAATACTACACCTAGTATACATTTTTCAAGCTTGTAGCTTGATAAAGTTAGCATATATTACAACGGACTACTAGAGTCATGATTAATTCCCATTTTTAACCGAATTCAAAAAGGAGGTTTTCAATTAGATTGTACCCATGTTTTATTTTTTGTAAGTATTAAGCTATTTTGAAGATTATTTTTTGGTTTAGTAGACCAGAGGTGATCCCATTTAAAGTTTATCGAAACCGGTAAAATAGTTTTTGAAAAATGAACAATAATCAAAAAGTAGGCAGACCACCAGCCCGATGGGTCGACGACATCAGATCCATCGCGGGACACGCGTGGATAAGATCAGCCCAAGACAGGGCAAACTGGCACAAGGGAGAGGAGGCCTATACCCAGCAGTGGGTCGATACAGGCTGATGATGATGATGATGAATCAAAAAGTGGTATACAATACATCGATTCGAGCGAATTATCGAATTTTATATACTCGTACACGACTGAAGTCAGTCGTGATATTAATTTAGATTTAAACTTCATTTTACCAATTTATTTACTGATTTTAACTTCATCTCTATTGTACAGTCGCATTCTTTCAATTGTAACTTAGTTAACAAAGGGCACATACCCTGGAGTCTGTGGATCATTAATTTAAATTGATTTTTTGAAAAAACTTCATTCTGTACAATCATTGTTTCATCAAAATTATCCTGTTACATGTCCGCATGTCCGACAAACAAACAAAATAGCTTGTATAAATGAATTCATCATGTTATCAGGGGAGATAGCCAGTGGAAGGGGAAATGCGACGAGAGTGCCACATCCGGCCCCGGTACATCCCCGAGATACATTCGATCATAATATAAATAATAATCGGTCAAGTAAGAGTCGGACTCGCGCACGGAGGGTTCCGCACTGTATGGGAGCCCCCCTTAAATGTTTATTTTATTTTAATTTTATTATTTATTACTGAAGTGAATATACAACTAAATATTCTGTGAAAATTTCAAGCATCTACCAGTTACCATTATTAATATAGAGCGAAAAACGGTTAAAAGATCAGGTTTGTTGTATGGGAGCCCCGCCCCCCTTAATTATTAATTTTATTCTGGTTTTAGTATTCGTTGTTACAGCGGCAACAGAAATACATCATCTGTGAAAATTTCAGCTTTCTAGCTATAGCGGTTCATGAGAAACAACTTGGAGACAGACAAACAGACATACGGACAGCGGAGTCTTAGTAATAGGGTCTCGTTTTTACCCTTTGGGTACGGAACCCTAATTAGAACTCCATTAGCAGTACCTAAATATTTTAAATATGGTATAGGCCCGAATCAAACTCCTTGGAAATTAGCTACAACATACGCATAATTATTTTTCGTCAAAAATGGCATAACAGACTTCTGCCGTGTACTGAATTCGAATAGTTCGCACGAATCGATGTGTAATCCATGTTACATTATTGTTGATTTATCTAAAACGGCTCAGCCAATTAAATTTAAATACCCCGATAACTTCGAGAGCATAGCTTTTCGAAAATACCTATGAACATACATAAAAAATAAATACAGACGAACATAGTACTTCTTCCAAGAAGTTTGGTGGAGCTCTTCTGCAGAGCTCGCAGGGAGAGTAGTGCGTACAGCTTAATTTGACGAATATTTAACCTGCAAGCTGTATCAGTACATTTTTTAGTCCACTGTTGAACATAGGCGTATCGTTGACGATATGAGTCTAACAGCACAAGCATTATTGTTTCGGATTGAAGGGAAATACTTCCAGAGAAATTTAGGCAACGTAATATTTAAGATCATAATATTATTTTGTAGTGACGAGTGCAGTGTTGTACCGCGTAGGGTTTTGAACTGGTATAGTTTGAAAATAGTTAAAGTTACAACTAAGCTCAGTTGTAAATGCCGCGGTCATCCTTACGAAAACTAACTAATAATACGTAATACCTTACCATTAAATTTTATTAGCACTAGGTAGGCACATCTCTACTCTACCAACCTATGCAGAATTATCTGCCTGCAGTCTATCAGAAGATAAGGTTGTTTTAAGCTTTGTGAAGCATTAAAACTTTCACTTCACTTAAAAAAGTCAAGATTGTTTAGTAAAAATACAAAAAAAAAAGACGTGTGGTACTCGGGGACTGCCGCGGTAAAGCTATTGCATAGCATATTTCGGAGCAGCTCGTCTCGATTCGTGCGAGTTTCGTAGAGTCGTACAATACGTATAATCGCACACAACGCCGTGTCGAAGACTGCCGAACTGAAACGACGTTAGACGATGCACCTTCAAGCCACACCTCCTTGCCCGTCGGAGTGGGGAGCGTGAGGTTTTTTCGTTACGGAATTTCTGGATTCGGTCCCCGCGCTCAAGGCCCGCGATAGAAGCTATGCAATAGCTTAAAAATATCCAGAACGTCGTGTAGAAATGTAGCAAGTGTCAGCTTATGAAGAAACAAGTTTGGAACGATTGTGCTGTAAATTGCACCCTGCCAAAGTGCTTGCTTCATGCTCCAAAGCTAAATTCGAGTAAATTGTTGTCGTAGGTTCATGCAACCGGTTGCGAAATGCTTCAATCGCTAAATTTTGTGATTTGATATTCAAAATGCACTTGCAACCCTTACGTAGATACGAATCGGTCATATTAGAAATAAGTAGATTATTCGGATATAGACTACTTCACTGTCAACTTTATATTAACATGGTATTTTCTTGTCGAGCTTGAAACTTAATTTTACACACTACAAGATGTATGCTGTAAGTAGTTGTTAATATATAAATAATTATATCATGAGTTATTTATATCAAAACTAAATTGATAACTAGACCTAATCGCCTTAAAACATAATAACTGTACTAAGTTTAAAAAGTCCTAAAACATTTTGGAATTAAATTATTATTTTGGATTTTATGCCTGAAGAGTAAAAAGAATGAGTTAAAGTAAAAAAAGTCCACGATTAAGTAAAATTAGGTAGTTAGGTACGCGTTATGAAGAATCATCGCGATATCACGTCTATAATTTTGTACCTTAGCCCAAGAGCTTATCTGATCTTATCATTTCAACCTTACTCGCTACGTATATAAACTTTAAGTACATACCTTGCACCCCGCTTTTGTCTAGGAAATTACTTAGTTGAAACGTGGAGTTACTCGACGCCAGGTATTGTGTGAACCTCTGGAACGAAACAAACATATTACAGTGTAGACAACTTTCAGACAGTGACAGAAGTGTACGCCAAAGAATCGAAGCCGAACGTGGATGTGCAAAGTGCTGCCTTGTATATCCACGTTCGACGTTCGTTATAGTCTGAATCATACAACTTGGCGGCCGTGATATTAGCTACAAGCTGCGGGTAATATAATCCTCACGCAGCTGTTAAGTAAGCATCAGTCGGGATTGGGCCATCCGCAGCTTGTAGCTGCCAAGCTGCCAAGTTGTATGATTAATAAAAAAAAAATAAAAAAAAATATTAGGAGACATCTTACACACGGTCTCTGACACCAAACTAAGCAAAGCTTGTCATATGGCTGCCAGAGACTGCTATACTACATTTACATATTTTTAAACACATACTTATATAGATGATACCTAAATAACACCCAGACACAGAGCAAACACCTATAATGTTCATCACATACGAGTAAATACTTGCCCTGGGTGGGAATCGAACCCACGCCTCTTTGATCCAGGAGTCAGAGTCACTAACCACTGAGCCACCGAAGCATTCGAACTGTACAAGTAAGTGTTGCATTGCAAAGTGCTGGGTTTTAAGTTAAACTAAAACATTATTAACAGTTCAATTTTTAACATGGGATCAAGACGATAATCGCGGTAAAAACAGCAGTTTCAAACAATGTTCAATGACGACAAAATTACGACGGATTTGAGTTGCGTCATAATGACGAATATAGTAGACGACGACGTCTGTAAATCCTTGCACTTCGCAAGGGATGCTTTGTATTAATAAGGATAGGTTGTAGAGTCAATTGTCTAGGAAAAATAAGCTCTGTTGAATATTGTGCGCTATATTGGAGAGAGTTCATTGTGACATTGAAAGTCGTTAAAAATCTGTTAATTGTATCAAGTTATGTTGTACATTTTTAAGTTTCTATACGCTGTGAGCAGGACGAACGCCCATTTTAGATAGATAAATAAATAATACTCTTTCTCCTTCACATCAACGATCCATAATTATGGTAGCGGCACGTAAATGTAGCGCTGAGGGTACTGTGGAGGGGATGGCTGCGCATGACGACCGCCATACTAAACCCAGGCGCAGCTAACCCCTCCACACTTTGCTCAGCGCTACACTTATATGCCGCGACCTGTATCATCCTGTATGAAAATCACACATGACACATCTTGGCTTCAAATCTTCAATCCTACAGCGAATCTCCTTATTTCTATCATCCATGGAGCGGAAGCCTGAAGCCTATGTTACATTAATAAAGCATACAAATCAGGTCCGGGATACGGGATCACTTTATGGTGAATAGGAAAGACTGGTTGAATGAAAATTAGTATTAATTTACAGTGAACCATAGTATTAGTTTTCAGTTAAAGGATTTAGTGAGCCATACCTAATAACGATAAGATCAGAATATACAATAGGTAAGCTCGTTTAAGACAGGGAAAACTGGCACAAGCGAGAGGAGGCCTATACCCAGCAGTGGGTCGATACAGGCTGATGATGAAGCTCGTTTAATTGATTAAGTTCAGTAGAGGCAAGATAGATTGCTGGTGGTAGAAATTCTGAAGTTGAATACGAAAAGTGAATTATAAGCTCTACCATCATAACTGAAGTAACTTCAAGTTGAGCGATTCTAATTTTAATTACAGGTTTTAATGTAACTACTTCGGCTTGTGGATTGATGACCTCTACGCCGCAGCCGCACACCGCAGCTGTCTGCGGGACGCTCTTTGAGAGGCAGTTCTTTTCACAATCCTCTTAAAATGCAAACACATACATGCTAGTAGTATATGCAAACTAAGGTAAGCACCTAATACTTAACCCTCTCTCTACGTCTAAGTAAACACTAAACATAGAGATGGAAAAAGATCATCCGTACGCGATTAAACTTGTATCCACGCGTGTTACGAATATTTTATACCCCCAACTAATCCCCTGGCTGCCCTTCCATTACCCATGAAAGACCGAGGGATTAAAGTATCCGTAGTAGTGGTAACGACGTGTTTCTGTGTCATCGACCTAATTTTATTCCGTCCTTTCAATATTGAGCCGAAGATCCCGAAATATGGCTTTTAAATGAAATTATTATCGTCGGCCGAACATTCATGTTGATAGGGCTCTTTCAGAGCTCTTTCAGAGCCATATCTCCATCCATCTATTCATCAGCCATAGGACATCCACTGCTGGACGTAAGCCTCCCCATGGATCTCCAATAAGACCGGTTAGAAGCGGCTCGCATCCAGCGCGATCCGGCGGTCTTAACGAGGTCATCCGTCCACCTTGTGAGACGTCCTACTGCGCTTGCCCGGTACGCAGTCTTCACTCGCGAACTTTTCGACCCAAGCGGTCATAAGTCCTCCGTGCTTTGTGCTCTGCCCACTACCATTTCAACTTGCCAATCCTCTATCACATTAGGATGCAAACGCGACGCTACCTATCAAGATATATTCTTGTAGCTTAAACTTTAGGATTTTCTACAGAACACTTTGCCCCCGTGTTAGATCTCAATTCTTTCGGTGGCGACACTTTGGCTCCCATTTCACATTTATGTTTTTGATGAGATATCATAACTTTTTGTTCAGAAATAATTATTAGTTACATCATGATTATCATAGTACACTTATAGTATTTATTATATTACTATCACAAATGGCATGGTTCCTCTATCGAAAATCTCAGTGCCTCGCGACGCTACCGCCATTTATTGGAGTATTGGTTGGGTAAATTTTACAATTACTTTATTAATAGTACTAATTATTATCAATAATTTTCAGTTTTTAGATGTTTTCCTTTATTTATGCCCGATAGTCTACCTTGGTGCCAAATATCAAGATTCTAGGTCATCTGGAAGTGGGTTAGGTTTTTTATCTATAAGTCAGTGAGTGAATCAGTGAGTGAATCAGTCAATGAAACACGAGTTTTTAAACGTTAATATATCAATAACTGACTGAGCAAAATTTATGAAATTTTGGATTCTTGATAAGCTAATAGACTTTAGATGTGCCAAATTTCATGTATGTAGGCTAAATAGTTTTTGAGCTGTGAGGGGGTCAAAAGTAGCTCCAAATGGTTCGTGTAATATTACACACGGCCGCTGCGTCGCCAGTTTTCTTTGAACACTTTGGCTGGACACGCTGCCGCGTGTCTAGATTTCAAGGACAGACCCGAGTCACAATACTGTTAGATATCATTACCGTGGCTACGAGCTCACGTGACCTCACTGTATGTCTACATCTCTACATGTATGTCAGTTATACAACTAGTCGGTAGAATGCAAATGCAATCAAAGTAGGTAGTGTTCCGGACTGGAGGGCATTGTTTACAAAGAACTTCCTGAGCTGGCGATTCAACGCCTCAGTCGTACGTCATGGGAACTTTTCAATGTCGACGAACATTGTATTATATAATATATTATACGACGATAGTTTAAATTTTGATTTTAGAGGATAATTATATTGCCGCCGAAGATACCCCCTTATTTTTTTTCTGTTGCTGTAACTTGAATCAATAAAACTAGAGGTACAATCAAATCCGCATAAGGGCGAATTATGATCTGCCGTCGTGAATCCTACGTGCAAACGTGTTGCTCAACAGACGAACGTCTTTACCTCCATCACCCGTCCACTGCTAAACATAGGTCTCCCCTGTCGATTCAATCTGTTGACATACTAATGTCGAAGACTTTAAGAAGAGATGATGACGAAGATCTACAATAGAATATTTTTCCAGAAAATGTATTTTTGGGAAAATGAAGCACATACTCGTATTTGAATTGAAACCGCGTCGGTACCAGCCGTGTATTGACACAAGTGGCGACGACAATTTATTCATGGTACGCTGTTTACACTTGCAGCCCCATGAGATGTGCTAATGAAATAAGTGTCGTAATGTGCTTATTACATTTATGATTATAGGTACTGTAATATGTTTTCATATTGTAAAGTATGCAGTTAGTAAAATGTCGCATATTTTAACCCCCTTATGATTATCAACATTTCGGATTCACTTCGGAGAGTGCGCCCAGGAGTTGCACAATCTGGTCCCTCCTGCCCCTTTCTTCCATCGTACGGCTAGACAGAGGCGACCAAAGCGCCACCCTTTTATGGTGGAAATAGAACCAAGCGTTTCGAATCCCTCAATCGAGAATAGCACCCCCCTCTAGTACCAGGTGTCGTAGGAGCCGACTAAGGTACAGCGGAACCGACTAATGGCGGTATAACCATTCAAATAAAAACGTAGCTAAAATGGCACAGGGCAGGGATGGGGAGCAGCATCCCTGTCGCGAAGCTACGTTTCTGCGATCGCCACCACGCCTGCCCAGCGCGGCGATTACGGGCAAATACCCAATATGGAACGATCAAAAAGACCAGGCCCCCAGTCCCCAGCAGCTTCGCTAGCCCGGGGCTACGGTAGCGGCCCCGGTAACGGCGGAGAAGGGGGTGCTAAGAATCTCTGGCAGACGCCCGGCTACCACTCCCGTAAACGACGACTGGCCCTGGTAACACAACGTGCGCACGTTAAGGACTGACGAGAAGATTGCTGAGCTGGAAGAAGAGTTGAATAGGTTGCGTTGGGATATTGTGGGGTTGTCTGAAGTCCGTAGAGAGGGGGAGGACACGATAACCTTAAAATCCGGCAACCTGTTTTACTACCGGGAAGGTGACCAACGGTCCCAAGGTGGTGTTGGCTTTCTCGTTCACAAGTCCCTCACCAACAACATTATTACCATCGAAAGTGTGTCGAGCAGGGTGGTATACCTAATACTCAGAATATCCAAGAGGTATTCGCTGAAGGTCATTCAGGTATACGCACCGACATCGTCACACCCAGATGATGAGGTGGAGACTATGTATGAGGACGTAAGTCGGGCCATTCATATGTCTAAGACCCACTTCACTGTTGTTATGGGGGACTTCAACGCAAAGTTGGGCAGAAAAAACGACGATGAGCTGAGGGTGGGGCAATTTGGATATGGGCAACGGAACCCTAGGGGCCAGAGGTTGGCTGACTTTCTGGAGAGAGAGGAACTCTTTATGATGAACTCTTTCTTCCAGAAGCCGCCTCACAGGAAATGGACCTGGATGAGCCCTGATGGTTCCACGAAAAACGAGATAGACTTCATCATGACCACCGAGAGACGAATATTTAATGATGTCTCCGTGATCCACAGGGTGAAAACCGGCAGCGATCACAGAATTGTACGAGGCACATTAGATATTAATGTTAAGCTCGAAAGGTCCCGCCTGATGAAGTCCACACTCCGACCTACTCGTGAACATATCCAAAACCCCGAGGACTTTCAGCTCGAGCTCTCGAATCGTTTTGCTTGCCTAGAGAACCTTGCGTCGGTGGACGAGATAAACAACGGGCTCGTAGAAACTGTCCAAACGGTGGGTGCTAAGTTCTTTAGACCCCGCCGTTCAAATAAACCGCAGAAATTCTCCGATCACACTGTAAATCTCATGGCCGAACGACGCTCGCTAAGATTGCAGTCTTCCGATGATGCAAAGTCATATAGGCGTCTCAATAGACAAATTTCGAAATCCTTGCGGCACGACATCCGTCTTTTTAATACTAAACATATTAAAAAGACAATAGAGCGGAACAAGGGCTCCAAAGTGTTCG
The DNA here is from genome assembly GCA_964007245.1 of Hypomecis atomaria. NCBI lineage: Eukaryota > Metazoa > Arthropoda > Insecta > Lepidoptera > Geometridae > Hypomecis > Hypomecis atomaria. The sequence goes on along the minus strand of OZ023294.1, from coordinate 17,062,747 downwards.
CAAGAGATTTGTCTATTGGACAAAGCCAATTGACAAAGCTGAAGAGAGAAGATGGAAGTTTAGCGTCGACCAAGGCAGAGGTATTAGAGGAGATCGAAAGGTTCTATGGACAGCTATACGCTTCGGTCGCTAAGCCTGTTAGCAGCGCGGCCAAAGATCCAAGAGCCAAGCTGACCCGACACTTCACCGAAGACATCCCAGACATCAGCCTGTACGAGATTAGAATGGCCCTAAATCAGCTTAAGAACAACAAGGCGCCGGGTGATGACGGTATCACATCAGAGCTCCTGAGAGCGGGTGGAACACCGGTACTAAAAGTCCTCCAGAAGCTTTTTAACACCGTCGTCCTCGAGGGCATCACGCCAGAAGCATGGAACAGAAGCGTGGTGGTGTTGTTTTTCAAGAAAGGTGACAACACCTTATTGAAGAACTACAGACCCATCTCGCTTCTGAGCCATGTTTATAAGCTGTTTTCAAGGGTCATTACGAACCGTCTCGAGCGCAGGCTTGATGACTTCCAGCCTTCCGAACAAGCCGGTTTCCGAAAGGGCTTTAGCACCATGGACCACATTCATACGCTGCGGCAGGTTATACAGAAGACCGAAGAGTATAACTTGCCTCTTTGCTTAGCGTTTGTGGACTATGAGAAAGCCTTTGATTCGGTCGAGACTTGGGCTGTGCTCGAGTCTCTCCAACGATGCCGTATTGACTATCGGTACATCGAAGTGTTGAAGTGCTTGTATAATAACGCCACTATGTCGGTCCGAGTACAGGAAGAGAGCTCCAAGGCGATCCCTTTAAAAAGGGGCGTAAGACAGGGAGACGTAATTTCTCCGAAACTGTTTACGGCTACTTTGGAGAACGCCTTCAAGCTCCTGGAATGGAAAGGATTCGGCATCAATGTCAATGGCGAATACCTCACTCACCTTCGGTTTGCCGACGATATAGTAGTCATGGCAAAATCGATGGAAGAGCTCAGCACGATGCTCGAAGGCCTCAATCGGGTTTCTCAACAGGTGGGTCTTAAGATGAACATGGACAAGACGAAAGTTATGTGTAATTCCCATGTTGTACCCACCCCGATCTCTGTTGGGAACTCGGTTCTTGAAGTCGTTGACTCGTACGTCTACCTAGGACAAGTAGTCCAGTTAGGTAGGTCCGACTTCAAGAAAGAGGTCAATCGCCGAATCCAACTCGGCTGGGCAGCGTTCGGAAAATTGCGTAGCGTCTTCTCGTCCGACATACCTCAGTGCCTCAAGTCGAAAGTTTTCGACCAGTGTGTGTTGCCAGTGATGACTTATGGCACAGAAACGTGGTCTCTCACTATGGGCCTTATTGGTAAGCTCCAAGTAGCCCAACGAGCTATGGAGAGGGCTATGCTCGGAGTCTCTCTGCGAGATCGAATCAGAAATGAGGAGATCCGTAGAAGAACCAAAGTTACCGACATAGCCCAACGGATTGGCAAGTTGAAATGGCAATGGGCAGGGCACATAGCGCGGAGGACTGATGACCGATGGGGTCGGAAAGTTCTCGAGTGGAGACCACGTACCGGCAAGCGCAGCGTAGGACGTCCACCCACAAGGTGGACGGATGACCTCATTAAGACCGCAGGATCGCGCTGGATGCAAGCCGCTTCCAACCGGTCTTATTGGAGATCCATAGGGGAGGCCTATGTCCAGCAGTGGACTTCTTATGGCTGATGGATGGATGGATGGTTTCGAATCCTGATTCCTCCTTCAGCCAGAATGTGAAACGCTTTGCCTGGGTATGTCTTCCCGCTAAAGTACAACGTGGGTGTCTTCAATTCCCGAGGAAATAGGTATCTTCTAGGTCAGCGTGCTACACCCTAGACCACGCATCTGCTCAACATCAGGCAGTATGTAGTCAAACGCAAAACTATACGGAATAAAAACAAATTCAGCCTCAGATCGACGACTACTGGACATAGTGAACATAGACGGCCCCTTTGGATTTCGAATAAGACCGGCTGGAAGAGAATAGCAGCCACCGTGTTCTTGTGGTCTTCATCGTCTGATGAAGACGTGCTCTTTTTTACAAGTTTTTATTTAGTTTCACCTGTCCCGTTGTCTGTCTGTCAGTCTGTAATCAAATCTTGCAAGTTTTTGATCCACTTCCCGGCTACCGAAACTGAAATTTTGCATGCATGTTTAAATCGCGTGACAATGCAATATTATGATGACATTATGGTGCTGATCTGATGATGGAGGAAAGGAACTTAGCAATAAAAACACAGAACTTCATCGAATTTAGGTTCATTTGAATGGTCTTGGCGAGTAGTTTAGTCTTTCAATGGTAACCAGGGTCTAATGATGGAGCTGGAAGGTGGTCATAGGAACTCAGTGATGAAACGAGGTAACCCTATCGAGTTTCGGCTCGCTTAATTCGTCTTGGCGAGTACTTGTTCAGTAAAAGATTGTTTAAAAAATATTTTTAAATATAATACATACTTGTATAAATTTACAATAAGCTAGTGTAAAGGTAAACTATAGAGCTCCATCAACTTCCCACCGACTGAATGTGTTACGCATGAAATAAAATAAGACCTCTATGTTAGGCCGTGAGACTTCTAGCCCTATTATACTGAAGAATGCTACTAATTGTAGTACTACAAATGTTTAGTATTCGTGATTAGTACAATAGGCATGATGACTGGGTAAAAAAATCAATAATATAAATTAGTCCGTGAGTTAGATTATCAAAAAAGATTGGATACGTATTTTTTCTATTATCAAACCAAACAACAAATGACAAAGATAAACCTTGTCAAAGTTTGGGAGCGGGGGTCGCGACGTCACCTCTCTTAAAGAAACGCGGAATTTTGACAGGCTATATCTTCATCAATTTTAGTTTAATTGACCAAAGAAAATACACGTGTCGAATATTTTTTGATAGTCTATCTGACGGACTTATTATATTTTTTTAGTCTTCATGCTTATTTAACCCTTTCCTATCTGACGGTACTAATTTGTACCACCCTATTTATCGCCTCTTACTTCCAATATCTGATCGCGCAACCTTCAAGTCTTACTGTCGATCCTTAGAAGTACCATTTAACTAGCCAATAAGATAGTTTTATTTGAATTATGACAAACAACAGCCAATCCGTGAAGCTTGCAAGTTGAGACCTGTACTGACAAAGAAGCAATTCAAGTGAGAGATTTTCAAAAAAAAATTAAAAATATAATTCCCGAGGTAAGTTAAGATTTTCTAAATGAATTAGTCACATTAATTTGTTACTTTTACTATAATGATAAGTATTTTACATATTATTTGTTATTTCTTTTCCAAAAATGACAAATTTTGACGAGGACCGAAAAGTACCGTCAGTAACTTCGTGTTTTTTTCCAAGTAAGATTTGAGTTACATTGAGGGTAGGTACAAATAATTTATTCAATCTATTTCAGGTTTCTTACGATGGATGATATGAAACAGAAAGCACTTATCGAAGCGTGGCTCTTAGAAGACCTCCCTAACTGTAATGCGGAATCTGATGTTGAACAATCCGACAACGAAACTCCAGAAGATGTTCAACCTCCATTGCTACGGGATATCGACACAATTTTTGAAGAGGCCTTGGAAAGAGAGCTTCATCTTAGTGACTAGCCACATTTGGACAATGAAATGCAATCCTGTGATTCTCAACAGGTAACACAAACTATACTTAGTTTCTTACATCCAGCACTGATTTGAATGTTGCTGACATGCCAGGAATTGCAACACCAGTCATTCCATCAACTAGAGGTTTGTCTTCAAAAAAAAAGACCTGAAGTAGAGCAAAGGTGAAATAAACAAAATAGAGAGGAATTATTTATTGACTGAAGGGACATTTGGGTGTGGAACTATCAGGTCTAACCGTAAAGGACTACCAACAAACATGAAGCCTGACAATAAACTGAAAAGAGGAGAATATGACTACAGATTTCCAAATAGTTCCAGATAGACATTGGATTTTGGAAATGGAAAGATAATAAAGTTGTACATTTTGTCTCAAATATTTTACGGAAATGAGCAAGCCGCAGCAACAAGAAAAGAAAAGAATGGTTCTAAATCCACAGTAACCTGCCCCAACGTCGAGGAGTAGATACCGCAGATCGTCTTCGAGCATTGTATTGTGTAGATAGAAAGTCTCCAAAATGGTGGCATCGCTTATTCTGGGGCAAGACGGATACAGCAATGCATTGTACACGGCCTTCTATGAGACAAAACGCCCATGAAAGACTTTCGAAGATCTGTGGCACAAGCCCTAATGTGTCAAAGAAGGATCCTCCAATGTCGGAGAAAAGAGATTGTCAAGAGATCAAACTCCAAACCCAAGTCAATTAAAGTCAAAGCGCCGCATAACGGGATTTTCTACTCTAAAAGATGTAATGATGGGTAATAGAGGAAGCCATTGGCCTCGCTTTGAGAAAAATAAAGGACGTTGTGAAGTTTGCAGTATGAAAAACATTCAGTCCAAGCCACACACAAAATGCTCTCACTGCAATGTATTTTTTATGTCTAAATGAGAAAATAAATTGCTTTTCAGAGTATCACGGCATGGAAATTTTGTAAAAAAGTGATAAAAATTACAATTAAAATATGTCCAATGTTTTTACAAAAACCTGGACATTTTGGTAACCAAAAGTCACTGACGGTACTAAAAAGTCCAGGTTTTGAAAACAATACCTAGAATACTAATAAAAATCTAAAAAAAATACATGTGTTTCCTTAAACGGTACATAGTACGAATTAATTACCAAAAATCGTTATTTATCAATTTATCATATGGTCGTTAGGAAAGGGTTAAACGAATTCAATATCATATAGATTGATTTTAAAATTTTAAAAAGCTTAGTAAGTGCTAGTACACTCTCGCCTCTGGTGCTGTTAAAGTTAACAATTTTTTAAGCCGAATCATACAAGTCGGCGGATGTGAAATTAGCTACAAGCTGCGCAATATCCAATCCTGACTGAAGCTCACATAAAGCTGCGCTTTGATTGGATTTGTGCAGCTTGTAGCTAACTTCACATCCGCCGACTTTGACGATTCGGCCTTATGAATACGCATGTCATACCTAATGCATGCTGATTGATGACGTCAGTCTTCATTAGATGTCCGAAATTCGAATGTGCGTTTAGCGGTGTTTTTCGCCGACAGTGTACAGCCGGCATAACTTATCAGTATTGATTGTGGATCCCATTATAAGCCAGGTTAATGCCATCTATTGTGACGTAAGGCAATAATTGCGGTCAATTTGTACCCCCCTTCCCTTTGTAACTTAAATTAAGGGATGATTAGAATGGACGAAAATAACGCCGGACCTTTCTATCTAAATCATCGGGATTAAATAAATCACAAATAAATTTATGCGCAACTAAATAAAATTTAGGACACTTTTACATTTGTGTAACAGAATGGGTGTATGGAGCACGGAAATAGTTTATACATTGACATAACTGGCACTCAGCAGTTCGAACTTCTGTTCAGACGTATATAGGTACATATAGGTATATACACATATTTTACTATGGAATCAACCTTGATTTGTCATGCCTTGCTGCATGCGGGTCGCCGGTTTGCTCGCGGCATTCACGCAATGCACTGAAACTACTAACTTAGACCAAGATTTAAACTAACCCATCTCTATTGTACAGTCGCATTCTTTCAATTGTAACTTAGTTAACAAAGGGCACAGACCCTGGAGTCTGTGAATCACTAATATAATAAATAAAATAATCGGCCAAGTACGAGTCGGATTCGCGCACAGAGGGTTCCGTACTGTATGGGAGCCCCCCTTAAATATTTATTTATTTTAATTTTATTATAGATTATCGAAGTGAATATAAAACTAAATATTCTGTGAAAATTTCAAGCATCTACCTGTTACCATTTTTAATATAGAGCGAAAAACGTCTAAAAATTCAGGTTTGTTGTATGGGAGCCCCCCTTAAATATTTATTTTATTTTGTTTTTATTTGTTGTTGTAGCGGCAACAGAAATACATCATCTGTAAAAATTTCAGCTGCTTAGCTATCATGGTTCATGAGATACAGCCCGGTGACAGACAGACAGACGGACATCGAAGTCTTAGTAATAGGGTCCCGTTTTTCCCTTTGGGTACGGAACCCTAAAAACCTTGATTTTTCGACAAAAAAGCTATTCTGTACAAAAAGAACATTGACTGTCCACAAAATGGAACTTTTCTCGGTTCCACGGACGTGTCATTTCTATGTGCGAAGGGCGTTAAAATTGGGACGAAAATATCACTGTAGCAATTTTGTACTTGTACGTTGTTCGTGCCAGAGCCTAGATCCAAGATCTAAGCAAGTCATTATATGTCCATTCATATTACTGTTTGCCAAAAACACAGAAATGTGTCCGGCGAAAATTCCGTCGGCCTATTTTTCTGTATAAAGGAGGAAAATGACAAAGTACAGATATTTCGTTCCTCTCTATTATGAGATTTGATATTACGGGCTGGGTTGCCAATTTGTGGGGAAATCTCCCAAGATGTTGGGAGTTCAAACCGATAGTTAAAACACTATGGAGACAGCAATTTTTAACAAAGTGTGTACCTAGGCAATTGCGAAAATAGCACTAGCTCTATAGATCGAATCAAACATTTAGGTGGCTGTGACGTTAGCTACAAGCTACGGATAACCCAATCCTCGCGCAGCTAGTTTAGTGAGCTTTTAGTCAGGATTAGGTTATCCGCAGCTTGTAGTGTAGCTACCATCATAGCCGTCAATAAGTTTGCTTCAGCCTATACCAGCAGAGTTTCTACCTAAGTCATATTATAATGCACAATGGTTCAGTTTTAAAAGAAATCATCAAATTAACTGGATCCACGGTGGACCTCCATAACACATTTTTCCCATTTTTTTTGTTATTTTGGCTAAATTTAGGAAAATGTATTGATAGGTATAATAAAGTGTTATTCTCCTCAAAATAATCTTGTCATTTTAATAAATCGTAATAAAAGACATGACATTTACAGAAAGCTTCGAGCTGTCAACTGTAAAGCCTTCAAAATCGCACTCATTATCGCTTTTGGGAAATCACCGTAATCTAGGGGGTTTACAATAATAGGGTAACAATAGCGCTGTCAACTTTGATTACGAAATACGTTTTTGTCTTTAACAGGTACACAGCTGGCAGTGCTTCTGATTCATTCCGACGAACATCATCTCGAACATTCTTTTCAGTCCAATTTGATTGGTCGATTCTTAAGTCTACTATACTGTACTGGCCTTTTTAACAGTCCACTGCTGAACATAGACCTACCCATAGTACCCATGAAAGGCGATTGGATCGTATCTACCACGCTGGCTCAAAATTCAAATTCAAAATTATTTATTGTCATAAGATACAAATTATGCAATGGTTACAGAGTCACTATTCCCCAAACTGGGTACAATAAGGCACCCGTATCTTGGGGCCTAGGCATTCTCAGTGCTGGTTGGTGGATTCACATACGTTAATTAATTTCTAGACAGGTATACAAGTTGCATCAGGATGTTTTCCGTCACCAAACAGCCAGTTAAGTGAAAATCTGTCTCAAAGAAGTCATAGGTATGGGAACGGGATTTGAGCCCTCGACCTCACGATCGTTAGCCGAGCATTACGACGACTAGGCCACCACGGCTTGTTATACAGGGTTACTGGTATCAATAATAATGTACAGAATATGCCCTTAAAAGAATGCAAATAGATTTTACCAATTACCCTGTATAACACTGGTAATCCTTATTGTGAAATACGCTTTCGTCTTTAACAGGTAGGTACACAGCTGGCAGTGGATCTGAATCATTTAGATGAACGTCTCGAACATTCCATCCAGTACACCGTCCAATTTAATTGGTCGATGGCGACCGTTAAATTAATATTTGATAATGCCCGGAGAACATTTACCACATGTACAATATGCATAGTACATATTCTGTTTCCTTTTGAACATTTTGATTTTAATATAGAAACCGGTATGAGAAAATTGGAACTAGTAGTAGAAATAAAGTAACATAGCTCAGCTGATTAGCAAGTTAAAATAAAATAAATAATAATCGGCCAAATGCGAGTCGGACTCGCGCACGGAGGGTTTCGTACTGTGTGGGAGCCCCCCTTAAACATTTATTTTATTATTAAAGTGAATATAAAACTAAATATTCTGTGAAAATTTCAAGCATCTACCTGTTACCATTATTAATATAGAGCGGCAAAAAAAATCAGATTTGTTGTATGGGAGCCCCCCTTAATTACCTATTAGTTTTATTCTGTTTTTAGAATTTGTTGTTATAGCGGCAACAGAAATACATCATCTGTGAAAATTTTAGCTTTTTTTTGTCTATAGCGGTTCATGAGATACAGCTTGGAGACAGACAGACGGACAGCGGAGTCTTAGTAATAGGGTCCCGTTTTTACCCTTTGGGTACGGAACCCTAAAAAGTAGTAGCGGGCAGGGCACATATTGTCACGGAAGACTGATCACAGATTGGTTAGATATATAGAAATCTTGTTTGTTTATTACTAGCTGCGCCCCGCGGTGTTACCCGCGTTAGCCAGAGATAAAATATGTGTTAATCCAAGGTCTAGGCTACCTTCATACCGAATTTCATCCAAATGGGTTCAGCCGTTGGTGCGTGAAAGAGTAACAAACATCCATCCATCCTTACAAACTTTCGCGTTTATAATATTAGTAGGATCTGTAGATCAAATAATTTGCATGTTTCGAACCGATTTACATGCAGTAAGTATAACTTATATCTTGCAGTAGGCTGTATAACAAACAACTGTCAATTATGATGACGATGATAATTACACATTAAGTAAATAAACATAAGGTCAATCGAAATACGCACGAATATAAACCCATTGATAAAACTCTCTTACTTAAGTGCGATAATGATAAAGACGCATCAAACGCGTAAAATCCGAAATCTCATCCTCTTACGTCACAGCGGTATTTATATCGCGAAGTTGCGTGGGCGTGTAAGACCTAGGGCTACAGTGGAATGAACGCAGTGTTCTAATTGTAAAGTTTATATGTCAGATATTAGATAATAGATCTAATGAGCGTGTCGTTATAACAAAAATGTAACCGCTCGGCCATTTCTCGCTTGCTTGAGTTCGGGCTTTAGCGGCAGTGGCAGTGCTGGGGTATACAAGCGCTTGAAGTGGGATGTCGTGGTTTCATTCGAACATTTTAGCATATTGGTTTATCTCTTGCTCTCCCGCGTCCTGATAACGCTCATAGCGGCGAGGTTGTGGCCGAGCGGTAAGAGGGAAGGAGATTTAAAAGAATGATCAAACCTGAATCTAAGTCTGACCGTAACATGTGTGCCAAATTGAGTGCCGAGTTATATGTTTACTAGATTACTATACCCGCTAGTGTCACACACGCTCGCTGTCTAGACCAGCGGTTCTTAAATTGTGGTCCGTCGAAGCCTAGGGTTCCGTGGAACGGTCAATGAGGTTCCATTGTCCGTGAATTAAGTAATACGTTAGTACAGGTCCGAATCTCGTCCCGTGTCTGTCGCGCAGTTTCAATTTGTTAATCCAATCTCAAACCATCTTATGCCGTGATAATTATTTTTCGCAAAAAAATAGTATGACCGACTTCACCTGTGTACAAAATTCGAGAATATTTCGCACGAATTAAAATTTTCACATTATTGTTGATTAATCAAAAATGGCTCAGCCGATTTCAATAAAAATTGAATGGGTCCAATTTCGAAGTATACTCTTTCCAATAAAATTTTTTGACGTGACAACGTCTTATAAATTGGTTTGCCGGGTGACACTTCAAGAAACTGCGTTACGCTCCGCTCACACTTTTCTCGAACTACCCCCTACTTAAGATTTAATCAGTTATTGTCAATAATAATTACTAACACCTAAGTAGCCTAAGTAAGTTATGGAACAAATAAAATTATTATTTATTTTATTTTGACGTGACAACGTCTTATAAATTGGTTTGCCGGGTGACACTTCAAGAAACTGCGTTACGCTCCGCTCACACTTCATGCGCTCATTCGCATGCGCTCACAATGAGTACGTACGTGCCTCTCACTCGCTCTCATTCGTCTCAAAGTCGTTGTCACGTAAAACTTTCGCCCGTATACCGACTTTACAGGCAACCAATTTTTTATTAAAATCGGACTACTACGAACGTCGGTCAAAAAGTATTATCAGTTAGGTTACCGCCGTAAAAAATGGGAACACGAGTGTAGACAGCATCGTTAGACGACTGTTAGTATGAATACGCACTGTACCTACTGGCGCCCAGTAGCTAATCTCCTACGTTACGCATACGACACGCCTCTGTGTCGTAACTGATAGCGACGTCCAATTAGGTGACTGACCGGCGGTCAAGAGCGTAGTTCGACCCTAAATGGGGTCCTTTATTGGCTGTGATTGTCACTGATTTCGGTGGCCTTCGCTCACTAAACGTGTTGTGATTGAATATAGGCGATATCGCGGCAATAAGAATATCTATAGAGATGAACATTTCAACAGCTTTCAAGAGGAGGTTTTTATAATTCGGGCGTATTTTACTGATTGATTGACATTTGTTTATTTTTAACAGACTTCCAAAAAGGAGGAGGTTCTATGTTCGTGTGTATGTTTTTTTTTGTGTATGTTCATCGATAATTTCGCCGATTGTGAACAGAATCGAAAAAATATTTTTTAGTTCGAAAGGGTATACTCCCGAAGTGGTCCCAAATAGACACGCGGAAGCGTGTCCAGCCAAGTCAAAAAAAAGGAACTAGCGACGCGACGTGTGTAATATTACACGAACCATTTCGAGCCACTTTTACCCCTTCATAACTCGAAAACTATTTAACCTATATATATGAAATTTAGCATATTCATCAAAGTTCTTTAGCGTATCTACAATACAAAACTTCATTAACTTTGCTTCGACGGTTAATTAAATATTAACGTTTAAAAACCGGGGTTTCATTGACTGATTCACTCACTGACTCACTGACTTATAGATCAAAAACCTAACCCATTTCCAGATGACCTAGAAACTTGATATTTGGCATCAAGGTAGGCTATCAGGCATCTACAAAGGAAAAAATCTTAAACTTTGAACTTTTACTACCCAACCCTACATATATAATAGGGGATGAAAGCTTGTAGGAGACTTCCACAAATTGTCATGCTATAAGTCTAAAAATTGATATATAGACTCCCTGTTAGAAATAATAAAACACGTATTTCAGGGTTTTTAATAAATCAGCCCCCAACCCCTAAAATTGGGGGATGAAAATTTTTATGTCACTTTCGAAACTTTTGATGCCAGATGTCAGAAAATGGATATACGAACTCGGTGTAATAGATAATAAAACACAATTTCAGGATTCTTAATAAACCACCCCCAAACTCTAAAACTGGGGGATGAAAAATTGATAATGTCCAAAAATTGACAATGGTACTTTATTACAAATATAATCAAACACGTATTTCAAGATTTTTAGTAAATCTCCCCCTAACCTTTAAAACTAGGGTTTAAAAGTTGGTATGAGACTTCCGCAAGTTTTGAAGCTAGAGATGTGAAAATCGATAAAATTACTCCTTGTAGTAAACTACAAAAAGAAGTGAAATCCAACAAAAACATTTACATGTGAAATGAAGCCAAGTCACAGTTCCCACTATCAAAAAGTTGTCAGATCTCACGTAAAGCCAAGCTGCTAACTCTACACTCCTTACTCTACAAGTCCTTACTTCACAAACTCCACACCTTAGTCAATATATGCAGCTTGGCTGTTTCGCTAACTGCGCATGGGCGTAAAGTGAAGATTAATTCATTAATTCTGTTATACAAACAGTTCTTGTTGTAACGAAACGGCCAAGTCAAATCGTAACGGTCAAATCGTAAACGGTAAGTTTTACAAAATAGTTTACTGGAAACAAAAGATGCGAAATTTTATTTTCTACAATAATGATCTTAATGTTTTTTTGCCCTTAAGTACATAGTTTCCGAGATATCGGCCAAAAACATTTTTTCAAGATGACGTGTCAGGAACGCATTCTCTGAACGGCCGAACTATAACTACAAGTCACACCTAACTCTATTACAATTAGTGAAGAACCACTAATGATAAGCTCTGACCCGATGTTATAGAAAGTCGAGCCGAGTGCCAAATTGGTCAAGGTTATCCGTTCAGAATGTAAACCAAACCTCTACTGGAGTTGTTTTTATGTAATAAAGTGGCAAACAAGCTGACACGCCTTCTGATTCTTTTTCATGTAGGTTTAATGATAATTTTTTCGCAAAAAATGTCAAAACCGCCTTCCATCGTGTACAAAATTCGAATTGTTTACATTATTGTTGATTTTTTATCAGCTCGGCTCAGCCGATTTATGTAAAATTTAAATGGGACCAACTCGGGAGTATACCCTTTCGAACTAAAAAGAATTTTTGTATTCGGTTCACAATTGGCGAAATTATCGATGAACATACACAAAAAAAATACATACACACGAACATAGAACCTCCTTCTTTTTGGAAGTCGGTTAAAAAGTAGCAAATAGGCTGATAATACGGGGCTCCTAATAACAAAAGGTCATCGACCAGTACGCTGTCGTGGGTCGGATGACACGTTCAATTGTGGGCCTCAGTTGTTTTACCCGTTTAGTTAGCTATGTCAGAAGCTTGACACCAGGTCTAGCCACTCTGCCTACACGAACTTACTTTGTTGACCATAGTGCGATTTCTACTCTTCAGAGTGAAGATTTTATTCTAAGAGTTTTTGGCGATGACTTCCATCGTAAAATTGGAAAGATATTCTCATCGTAGAATTATTCCAATTGGGCGACACAGGATGGCAATGATAGGCTAGGTAAGGCTAAGTAAAAATTCGGGTAGAGGTTGTGAAATCTACTTACGTATAAAGTCTATTTTCAAATAAATTATTATTAAAATTTAACTTTTTAAATACAAGCTTTTGAGATCCTGGATATCATATAGCAGCAGAGTGCCAGCCAAGACAAGTAAAACGAGCCCAAACACGACGGGTCTATCTTGTTTAGTACAGGAATTCCTATGGCTACTTTCCAACTCCATCGTCAGATCAGCTCCAGGGTACCATAATATCGCATTGTCACGCAATATACATCAAGATTCCACCTGGACTTACATACATACATTGTAATTTAAATAAAAGCTTGCAAAATAGCTTTCCAGAATCATGGATTCGTAAAATCATTTAATTTATGATACGTTTCAAGCATGGAATCAATATAGAGTTGTCGAGTTACGGTATTATGTATGCAAAATCAAGAGTGTTTCTGATCATACAATTATTTAACTTGCATGTAACATACAGACAAAATTAACTAGGCAGAGCCATGGTAAAACTACCAAATTATTAGGCTAACAACAAACGTCTCAAAAGCTGGTACTCTTTTCTTTGAGCAGTCGAGAAGTTAACTGCTAAACAAGGTATTCCTGTACAAGTTGCAAAGCTATCGAACGTGATATTATCGCCGCAGAGGGGAGCTAGGGAGCTACCCTTTCATCAACGAGGGCACTTATAGAGGGGTTCATCGAGAATTTCCCAATATGCTACACTTTACAAAAAGTTATAGTGCCTGGTTATTGAGACGCTTTTTTCAGGGCACGTCTATATTTCTATTGACACACACGAATTAAATTGAATTGCTTACGGAGCAAACACACAGACACAAAGTCTTCCGGAACCAATGCAAATTTCTAGACCAAATTTTATTGATAGGCTCAATAAATTGGCGACAATCTAAAAAATAAAAAGAAAACTGTTTAATAAAACAACTAATAATTATTTTTCGTAAAAAAAAATGGCAAAACCGATTTCCATCGCATACAAAATTCGAATATTTCGCTCGAATTGTTTACATTGTTGTTGATTTTTCAAAAACGGCTCAGTCGATTTCTGTAAAATTTGAATCGGACCACCTCGAGAGTAACCCTTTTGAAATAAAAAAGAATTTTTCGAATCGGTTCACAATTGGCGGAATTATCGATGAATATACACAAAAAACAAATACATACAGACGAACATAGAACCTCCTCCTTTTTGGAAGTTCGATTATTCGAGCGAAATATTTGAATTTTGTACGCGATGGAAGGTGGGTGGTTTTGCCATTTTTTGCGAAAATTTATTATCTTGAATTCTGATAAAAAATCTAAAAATCCAGCTGACCATGGCTATTTTCTTAACCACGAATTACTGACTAAAAAATATTCCCTACGAATCATTCAGATATTCCCCACAAGCTCGGAGTTTCTCGCCATTGCTCGGAGTCTCTCTGCGAGATCGAATCAGAAATGAGGAGATCCGTAGAAGAACCAAAGTTACCGACATAGCCCAACGGATTGGCAAGTTGAAATGGCAATGGGCAGGGCACATAGCGCGGAGGACTGATGACCGATGGGGTCGGAAAGTTCTCGAGTGGAGACCACGTACCGGCAAGCGCAGCGTAGGACGTCCACCCACGAGGTGGACGGATGACCTCATTAAGACCGCAGGATCGCGCTGGATGCAAGCCGCTTCCAACCGGTCTTATTGGAGATCCATAGGGGAGGCCTATGTCCAGCAGTGGACTTCTTATGGCTGATGGATGGATGGATGGATTCCCCACAATAATAGTAGGTAGATACTTCTTTCTCTTATTCCTTCAAGACTTTAGCAAATGAAACGAGCAAACACTCGCGTAAATGTGAAGTATCATAGAATGTCGACGGAGATCGATTGGCGGAGAAAATAACGTTTATTCAAAGACAATTTATATTTCATAGCGAGAAAGATAAATACTGTAATGTGCCTTATTCCATTTCTTTGATACTCTAGAATAAGGTTACTTCTTCACTTAACTAAGCTAAGCTGTATAATCCTAAAAGTGCTACGAAATCCACACATCAGGGCCAGTTATTATTATATTTTAGAGCGCGGTAAGCTTCCTGTTTGCTTTCCTGTTTCCTAAGAGATATAATACAAAGCTTTTCAAGATCAGAGTGAATAGATATCTTCTAGGTCTGCGTGCTTCATCTTCGACCACAACGTCGCTTACCATCAGGCGAGTTGGTGGTCAAGGGCGGAGTTATTCGTAGAGTATAAAAAAGCTAAGTTGCTTAGTCACTTGTTTTTAAAGGTAGAATCAAACTTTTTGGCGGTTGTAAAGTTAGCTACAAGCTGCACAAAACTCAACGCTCGCTATGTGTGATGTTGATTCGGCCTATAATAGTGATAAGCTCTATAAAAAAAAAGAAATTTGAGCTAAAATGTGCAGTGCTAGACAGTAGGTAGTCCGTAAGTCCATTGCAGAAATGACGTGCTTGATGAGCAAGAATAAACAAAATCGCGTGTGGAGATTTTGCTCTCGCTAAACAAATATGGCTACTATACAGCTGGATTACGGACTATGAACACAGCTTCGCTCCACTCCTAACAGCTCCGCTTTGATGGATTCTGAACTTTAGTAGACGAGAGGTGTGTCAACAATACTCATATTTCTTGGCAAAAAATTCAGTACGTTTTGATAAAATAGATATCGATGCTTTATTGTGTAGTAAAAGTCGAGATGATTATTAGGCTATCTCTACGAGTATACAGGGTTATTTCTAATCAATTAGCATCTTTTTAGGGGCTTATTCTGTGCATCAAACTAACAACTTTTGTTCTGCGACTTATGTCAAAACTCAAAATAAATTTTTGTTTTTCCATAGAAAAATATCGTTCACCCGCGACAAAATGTATGGAACAGCTGTTTTTTTTTTGAGTTCTGATAAAAGTAGCAGAACAAAAGTTGTCAGTTTTGGTGTACAGAATAAGCCCCTAAAAGAATGCTAATTGATTAGAAATAACCCTGTATACTCATCTAAGAGCCGGTCCACACGGATGCGGTGCTCCCGCATTGCTTTTGCGGGACGCGGTTGCATAGCAGAAACTGTTGCCGACCAACAGTTTTTGCTATGCAATCGCTAAGACATACCGTGTCGCCACTTATGCATCGTGCGGCATACCATTGATATTCCCTATGAAGGACGAAGGATGCACCGCTCAGGCGCTGTACCGCGCCGAATGTACCGGCTCTATCGCCTAACAGAATCGAAGGAATCTGTAATAATTTGACTAGGGGACCTAGCACTATTGGTAATGTAAAGCAAAGTAAGAGGAAAACAGAAATAATAGTAAAATTAAAAATTTTGAAAACTCCCCGACACCAAATAAACTCTATGTCCTTTCAATAGCATTAAAGTAACACGGTATAAAATTTAGAATCGATAGGTCATAATATGGAAGGTAGTCAGATTCCCTCATCAACTAGAAAAGAGCTGATAATCTTCAAACGGCTAAACAGATTTTCATGACACATGGCTAAGAACACTCGGGATAAAATTATCTATGACACAAAAAAACTAAACGAAAATCGGTTCATCCGTTTGGGAGCTACGATGCCACAGAGTCCACAGACAGAAACACACACACGTTAAACTTATGACACCCATCTCTTGCTCGGGGGTTAAAAATGCTTTTAAGAACAGATACACACCTCATTGCCATATGCTAGTAGATGGTGTACAGTGATTAGTGATTTATACACCACCACCCAGTTGGTGTTCTGTGTGCGCTCGACGAGCAGATTCGCCAGTTGCGGTATCGACACGTTGGGCTCGTTTGTGCAGTGGACTAGATCTGGAACAAACAGAGTTGGCTTTAAAATAAATAAATAAACATTAGGAGACATCAAAGAGTTATTTTTTGTGATAAACATTTTAACAATTCGTCGCGAATCCAGCCGGGCTAGTATGCGCGCCACGAATTATTTCGTTCGTAGTGTCAGGACGAGACAGCGTTATGGCAATGGATATAACTGTCACTTTTTCACACGTCGAAATGAGTTCTTTTCGTCGCTTTTCGTGGTCGCATGCTTTATAGCCAGGACTCGAACCTACCTCTCATGAATCACTAGCCCGACGCTCTCCCAACTGAGATAATTCGCAGTCCTGATATTGCTCCGAATTTATGAGACATACTTAAACACGGTCCCTGTCCCCAAACTAAGCAAAGCTTGTGATATGGCAGCCAGAGACTGATATACCTACTATATTTTTAAATACATACTTACAAAGATAATAACACCCAGACACAGAGCAAACACCTATGTTCATCACATAAATAAATGCTTGCCCAGGGTGGGAATCGACACCACGTCTCTGCGGACCAGGAGTCAAGAGTCACTAACCACTGGGCCACTGAAGTAGCCAAAAGTTTAAGACTAGTTTCTTACTGATAAGACAATGCTTTTGGTGCCATATCCTTATTCAAAGACCGCAGGAGCAGGGTGGTCAATTCTAGGCCATCGCGGAAAGAGAAAGGTTCATTCTATTCGGTGTGGGTACGATAACTGTGATAGGTCACTGACGTCCCGCATGGGGTCTTCTGTGAATTTAGGCCAGTTGCCTAAACGGCGATCTCTAGCTTCGTAAATCAAACCTAGCGGCTATGTCACTGTCATTGCCACTATCAATGACCCGTGAAAAAAAATTTATCAATTTCCAATTCAATTTCGGTGTTATATTGACTGACAGCAGAATCCGGTTCTACAGAGAGAATCCAGTCATCAGAAAGACAGCAGGAAACAGATACTTAAACCAAAAGGCGAGACACGAAGAATTGTCAATAAAAAATAAGGTTTTATTTAACACGTATAAATAAGTCTGCGCTTGACCACCAAAGATGGTGAGCAACGTTGTAGTAGTCTAAAATGAAGCACTTAGAAGATAGGTACCTACCTACCAGTCTTCCTGCTTTCCTGTTTCCTAAGAGATATAATCTAAAGCTTTTCAAAATCAGAGTGAATAGGTATCTTCTAAGTCTGTGTGCTTCATCTTCGACCACAACGTCGCTTACCATCAGGCGAGTTGGCCAAGAGCGGACTTATTCGCGTTAAAAAAAACCTGTTCAGCTCCGATTTTGAAATGCTTTAGATTAATTTTATTTTTGGTACTCAACAGTTTATCATTTCGATAAACACTCCTACTACGTCAAAGACTAATTAGAAAATTTGCATAATCGCAACTGCGACCCCAGAAGTTTAATGCTTCTGCTACATAATAACCTCAAATTACATAAAAGTAATTAAACGCCACACAAAACAATTGTGCAATCGAATTATCTAGCCATACAATACACTATAACCTCATACCATTGAATACGTAATCCTCATTGTGATAAAAAAGCAGATGTGAACGCTGTAACCGGGTGATAAAACGCTGAGATAACTGTTTTAAAATTCTGGGATAGGATTTTAATCAACCAGACAGCCGGTGCTTGGTGATAGGAACTAATTTTACATGTATTTGTCAATTTATTCAATGTTTTCACTGGAGGTATAATACTTACCGTTAAGACTTACATTTTAGCCAAGTCAGAGGCCTTCAGGCGGCCTAAAAACTGACACCAGGGCTAGCCACCTGGCCCATACGAACTTTCTTACTATAACACTTAGCAGGACAAGTCGAAGGAAAGGGGGAAGGTAGAGGCTACGATGGACATAATAACGATGACATGTCATAAAGGTAGGTGAAGGTATAGCAAAAAGAAAGATAGGACCCACAGGATAGCAGATTACTGATTTTTGCGACAATGGGTGATAATGGTTTTTACCGACTTCCAAAAAGGAGGAGGTACTATGTTCGTCTGCACTTTTTTGTGTATGTTTATAGATATTTTCGCCAATTGTGAACCAATTGAAAAAAATATTTTTCGGTACGAAAGGGTATACTCCCGAGGTGGTCCCATTTAAATCTTATGGTAATCGGCTGAGCTGTTTTGATAAATCAACAATAATGTACATGGATGCCACATCGATTCGTGCAAAATATTCGAATTCTGTACACGGTGTAAGTCGGTGATGCAATTTTTTGCGAAAATTGTAGAGACGCAAGACTTAAGAAACATGCATTTATACATGCGGTTTGTTTCTAAGTTTATACAATAACAAGTAAAATATTGGATTTTATTCCAGCCTCAGTTGCAGATTCTGGCGTATCGATGCAATCCAAGAAAAGCAAAGCCAAAATAAATAAAAATATAGACCCCCATAGATTTCTTCAATAATTTCTCGGATTCCTGAAGGCTTTTCCCGTATGAAAAATCGCGGCACAGTCGGAGACGTTAATTGTATCTATTTTGAGGAGGCTTCTATCGACCCAGAGACCACGGAATAGGTATCTACATTTAGAGGGCAGAGTGCAAGATTTATTTACCTCTTTACTCTGCGTTTGTATAGAGTTTGTGTGAATAAAATTTTTAGTTATAGTTATTTATTTACGCAAGACACATGTAGGTACAATAAAAAGTATTACTTAAAAGCTAAGGACTAATTATTAGTTCTAATACTATACATGGTCACCCTGTTGTACTCGTATAGGGCGTGGCATAATTTTGTACTTATTTTACCAGAAAGTGTTAACAGAGATTTAAGTATACTTTATTTTTTAATGCCAAAAGGTTGGAAAAAAATTACACTAAACTTGACTTAGATTAACAGTTTGTGCCTAATGTCTAGTTAGTTTTATTAACATAAACAAGGACTTTATATTGCTGTTAAGAGCCTTTCTATCAACGAAAACGAATATCTGGCAGTCGATTTCCTTTTGAGACTAGCTGTAGTTTTGCTTGCCCCGCCCTGCCGGGGGCTCTATTTTTGAACCGATAGCCCCCTAAGACGTATGCGTAAATGGTACACTAACTGATTTGACGGGACTGATTTTTAACGGGGTGATTCAGACCGTCATTATGAACAAATTTTACTATGGGACCAACAAGGAATTCGAGAGCTATTCCATACGAAATTGGAATTCGGAAATGACAAAATGTATGGAAGAGCTGATTTTTTTTCTTGAATTCCTGGTTAGCCCCATAGTAAAATTTGTTCATAATGATGATCTGAATCACCTCCTTTCGGCTTAGTAGGTACACCAGTTCTGGATAACCTTGTATAGACTAAAACGAATCTCGAGACCAAAGCTACTCAAACCACACCCTATCCATTATTGTCGGTAAGTAGTTGTTTAAAAGACATAGTTTCCAGCTATAAGGCTTTCCTAGTTTAATAGTAGTTTATGCAACTGTCATACAATGAAGGGTATTTAAACACGAGTGTAGTGTTGAGTAACGAGTGTTTTAATACCCGTGTTATATGCAGTTGCATACACTACTTTATCTTCACTAATAAAAAAAAAAAAAAAAAAATTGCGAAACATTAAATTCACGCGTACGTGTATTGTCACAGTGAACTTGGCGCCATTAAAATCTAACCAAAAACCTCGAAAACGATACCCATGACGACTTTTTCAAAAAAATGACGTCCGCCATCTTTAATTTCAAAATGGACGCCATTTTCGAAATCTATACCTCCAAAAACCTCGAAAACGATACCCATGACGACTTTTTCAAAAAAGTGTCGTCCGCCATCTTTAATTTCAAAATGGACGCCATTTTCGAAATCTACTCCCCCAAAAACCTCGAAAACGATACCCATGACGACTTTTTCAAAAAAGTGACGTCCGCCATCTTTAATTTCAAAATGGACGCCATTTTTGAAATCTATACCTCCAAAAACCTCGAAAACGATACCCATGACGACTTTCTCAAAAAAGTGACGTCCGCCATCTTTAATTTCAAAATGGACGCCATTTTCGAAATCTACTCCCCCAAAAACCTCGAAAACGATACCCATGACTTTTTCAAAAAAGTGACGTCCGCCATCTTTAATTTCAAAATGGACGCCATTTTTGAAATCTATAGGTACCTCCAAAAACCTCGAAAACAATACCATGACGACTTTTTCAAAAAAGTGACGTCCGCCATCTTTAATTTCAAAATGGACGCCATTTTCGAAATCTACTTCGCCAAAAACCTCGAAAACGATACCCATGACGACTATTTCAAAAAAGTGAAGTCCGCCATCTTTAATTTCAAAGTGGACGCCATTTTTGAAATCTATACCTCCAAAAACCTCGAAAACGATAACCATGACGACTTTTTCAAAAAAGTATCGTCCGCCATCTTTAATTTCAAAATGGACGCCATTTTCGAAATCTACTCCCCCAAAAACCTCGAAAACGATACCCGTGACGACTTTTTCAAAAAATTGAAGTCCGCCATTTTTATATTTCAAAATGGACGCCATGAGAGCGCAGCTGCGCGCGCAGGGCCAATCAGGAGCGAGCGCGCGATGTTATAATGAGATTTTACGATATCGATGTGGATATTATAACATCATGTGAAATTGCTTAAATTGAGTGTTTTGTTGTCTGCGCTATAACGGTAGTCATTATAAGTCAAGTATTGGAAACATAAGTAGAATGTTACAACATTAGTGTAGATAAAAGAAACTCGTTATCTACGAAACTATTGTAATTAAAGTGATAAAGAGCATTAGTAAGGTAATTTAATTGGTAAAGCTCAGGGACGGAACCCTGAACTTCGAGAAAATGATTCAGTTTAAATCCTGCGAGCATGATACTTTGTAGGGTTTAGCTAGAACGTTGAAATTTTCACAGATGACGTATTTCTGTTGCCATTATAACAACAAATACTAAAAACAGAAAAAAAACATTTAAGGGATCCCATACAACAAACTTGGATTTTTTGCCGTTTTCCGCTCGATATTAATATCGGTGACAGGTAGATACTTGAAATTTTCCACTGACTGTTTAGTTAAATATTTACTTCAAAAATAAATAATTAATTTAAAATAAAATATACTAAGGGGGGCTTCCATTTGGTGCGGAACCCTTCGTGCGCGAATTCGACTCGCACTTGGCCGATTATTTGAATTATTTATCACAAACCCGAACCAAACTTCTTGGCCGCTGTTATGTCAGCTACAAGCTGCAGATAACCCAATCGCGCAGCTGTTAAGTGAGCTGCAGTCAGGATTGGGTTATTGACCCTTATTTGCTGTTTACTTTTATAATATGATCACTAGTTCTCCTTGTATCTAAATTAAAGGTAGTGTCAGATGTTAAGTACCTAAAAAAATCCAATTCTCATTGCCTCTACACTCTTTACGCCTTATACGTCATTTTCCAGTCCATCCTTGCAATACCCTTGAAATGGCGTACACAAACGTTATATTAGCTCCAGCTGTTTACGATAACAACAAGATTCAGAACGCTCGGATGTTACAACTTTGCCGGCGTCATCTGGCATGTTTCGCCAAGTTTTGCTACAACTCATTCATTCACTTTTTTAGAGTCAGAATTGATGAGAATTATGCTCCACCTAGTAAAGCTATTGGTTTTTCTATGTGCTCCACCGACAAAGTGAACCGATGTTCTGATTAATACAGCAAGAACAAGCTACTAGTCCGAGATCCCGCCGCAGGATCATTCCGCTCATAGCGTATACGCCTTGCGAAATGTGGCCACAAGTATTTGAAATTTTGTAATATTTCATTAATTTACAGTAAAACATATCCTTCATTTGTTTTTTATATAAATGCATTGAATAGGAGAATATATATAATACTAGCGACCCGAACAACGAATGATGATTCAAGAGGAAGGTTTATATGTACAATAAATTTATTAAATTTAAATTTATTTCCTCTTGAATCACTCTATCTATTGAAAAAAAACACATCAAAATTCGTTGTGTAGTTTTAAGGATACATGAGGACAGCGGAAGCGACTTTGTTTTATACTATGTAGTGATATATACCAGGTTCTTCGACCATGTTGCCTAGCGAAATATGGCTGCTATTATTTTAGATTGAAAAAAGTTTGATTGTAAATAAAAACAATCAATTTTTTTTTTATTTATTTTATTTTATTTATTTATTAAAATCATTTGAGAAAACATTTCATTCACTAGTTTTTTTGTATAAATTACGAAGCTTAGAATGTATATATATTCCGCTAGGTAACCCTGTTTAAATATGTATGTCTCATATGCATTGAATTTTACGTAAAAATGGTTTGAACCGTGTACGCTATGAGCGGGATGATCCTGCAGTGGAATCTCGGTCTTATTAGAAATCCAGCATTGGACGTCCTATAAAATCGATCTGATGAAAATATGATAATGAAAAGTCTAGCTGCATGTGTGAGAAGCCAGAATAATGGCTATTTTGCTCTACTTAACGATATAAAATGACACAAGATAGGTTACAGAGAGAGCTAAACATCACTGCACTGATGTACGTTGGACAAGTACTTACTCCAACTAACCATTTGGAGGAATCTTAGTGGAGGAGGTCGGAAAAAAAAACATCACTGCACTGGGGCACGGTAATGATATTCATTAACGTGACTGGGGCGACAAGCTTTTTAAACCTTTTCGAACTAAAAAAGATTTTTTCACTCGGTTCACAATTAGCCTGTGGCCACCTCCTTTTTTAAAAAGTCGGTTAAAAAGTCAAGATGCAAATGAATTTATCTACGTAAATAAAGACACGAATCTTATTAGGTCTCTTATTTAATAGTTTTTAAGCTTTCAACGAATAATCTAAGGGCCAATCCACACTGAGATGGCGCGGCGGCCGGCTTTAATTCAACTTGACATTTACGTAATGAAGATGAAGTAAGGTTTGGGCTACGAGCCCTCCAGGGCATTATAAAATGTGAAGTCCTTTAAATACATAATTGTACAACTTTTTATTTGGAATAGGCTCGCGTATGATCTTTAAATGACCAGTTACTATGCGGAAGTTTAGAGAATCACAAAACTTGAAATGTACAGAGCGCGCCAAATAACTAAAACCAATGGCGCGTTCTCCGTATCTCTAGTACAACGCAAACAGCAGGGGATAGGCTGTATTAGGCCACGGTAATGATATCTAACTTAGTTTTCATTACCGTGATTAGGCAGTCGCTACACGCGGCAGTGGCCTGAAAAAATCTACATCCTCCAAGGAGTTCCAAAACTTTCGTGCAAATTCATTTGTGTAGTTAACAAGCTGTATTTATTCCGCGGAAACCCTGTGCTCGTGAATTCACTAGGGCCGAATCAAACTTTATGGCGACTATGAACACGAAGCGAATCACGCAGTAGCAAATTCGTTGTCAGCTGCGCGAGTAGTGGGGGTATCCGCAACTTGTAGCTAACTTCACAGACGCTATTAAGTTTGATTTTGCAACTACCTACTATGTAGGTATTACAACAATTTTAAGTAATTCACCAATAACTAATACATAATGAAATTAGACTTTCAGTGGCATAGTAAACAACTTTCAACAGAGTCACCAATGTAAGTATCTAACTTTTATTACAAGAATTGTGATGATGCGACAATAAATAAATAAATAAATAAATATTAGGGGACATCTTACACACGGTCTCTTACCCCAAACTAAGCAAAGCTTGTGATATGGCTGCCAGAGACTGATATGTACTACATTTATATATTTTTAAACACATACTTATATAGATAGTACCTAAATAACACCCAGACACAGAGCAAACACCTATGTTCATCACACAAATGTTTGCCCTGGGTGGGGATCGAACCCACCCCTCTTTGACCCAGAAGTCAGGGTCACTAACCACTGAGCCACCGAGGCAGTCAACCACTGAGCCACCAAATAACAGTTTATCTAACCAACCATTCGCACTCGATAACTATTACAAAACCAGATCCGAAGCTGCGATTACATCAATGCGATTGCATCGGGACTGGAAACAAGTTGTGGCAGCTTTTTGTAGACTGCCATCAATTAGCGTGCGGGCATCTCGTGACCTTTGCAATGCTGTGGCAATGTCGCGGCTAGCATTCGCGGTTTGTTTTGGAGACGCCTACTTAATTGCCGTTTGTGGAAAAATGTGAAAGTAAGTCCTAAGCTATGGTTTTATGCCACAGACACGATTGGACGCAACTTCGGAACAAAGCCTGGCTCTTATAGGAGTAATCCTACTAATATTATAAACGTGAAAGTTTGTAAGGATGGGTGGATGTATGGATGTTTGTTACTCTTTCACGCAAAAACTACTGAACGGATTGAGATGAAACTTTGCAATTTATATAGCTTATACATCACAATAACCCATAGGCTATAAATTATAATGATAAATAGGAAAAATTCTGCCAACTGCGAGCTATTCTAGCGTGCTCCAAGAAATGACAAAAAAGAACTGTCAAATCAAACATACATATGTTGAATCGAATTTTTTTGTTTTTTTTTATTTTCCACCTCTTTTATTAAGGGTGGTAAGGTAGGGTCTCAAATATCATGCGGGCGAAGCCGCGAGCAAAACCTAGTTAAGTAATAATTTTGTAGAATCTTTACAAAGTATTTAAGTATTGTATATCTAAAAGTGTGTTAGTTGGTTTGTTTGTTAGTCTTTCACGCAGCAACGGAGCGACGGATCGTCTTGTTTTTTGCAGTTAGAGTGTCATAGGCCACGTTAATCCATTATATCACCCGGACGAAGCCGTCGGTAAAATCTAGTAGGACTATACATATGTAGTGACTGTTCACGGACATTTACTGCAAAAATAGGCTACACAAGAGCGCAACATCAAAGCTCGTTCCCATGAATATTCACTTTCAATAATAGATGAAGTGATGACACGTGGAACTGAAACGTGGTCTTTTACTGTGGGCCTTATTGGGGCCTTATGAATAAGCTCAAGATAGCTCAAAGTGCTATGGAGATGCTAAGATGGCTATGGTCAGATTCTCTGCGAGATCGAATCAAAAACGAGGAGAACCGCAGACGAATCGAGTTAGCAAGTTGAAATGGCAGTGGGCAGGACACATTGATCGAAGAACGGATGGCCTATAGGGGACCGTATAGTTCTCGAATGGAGACTATATAGGTGAATATTTCGCCAGAGGAGCTACGGGTACAGCTAGTACGAGTAGTATAATATGAACAAGGTTGGGACATACATTATCTTACGATTAGTCATTACTTGTTTGACCACAATTCCGCTTGTCTGAGAGCATTGAAACGGTGAGAAAACACACATTTTCGGTGACAGACTTTAAATTTGAGACACTGAGCTATAACTAACCAGTTATGAGGCTGTTTAATAAATGTTCTATTATCATGAAACTCTATCGTAATGAAAATATTTTTGTCTTACAAGTAGCGAACGAAAGGAATCAAAGAGAGCTTTCAGAATTTTAAACTCTGGCAATGAAATTGAAATCAGCTGAAACAAGCTAATTATAAAAGTACCTACATAAATTTTTGCCTAAGGTTTCGTCACACGTTGGGCACCTAGTACGCAATTTCTTACTCTACTACCTCTGTGGTGCATAATTCCTTCAAAACTACCCTGTAACATGTGTTAAACTTTTCAAGCTTATTGAAGAGAACTCCGTGATAAAACACAGATTTTGATACAGAACTACCTAAGTAAAATATATATTGTGTACTCAGGTACTTAGTTCTGTATCAAATACATAGGTCGCAGGTACTTGAACAAGAAGCCAAAGGACGTGATTCCAATTCGGTACATTCTACATAATTTTAGGTAGGTACCTACCTACCTATGGAATGTCCTCGCATACCTTTATTCTAACCGTGTACGGGGCGAGTTAGCGGTCAAATGTTGGCATTTTAGCACACAAATATAAAACAATCGTACATTTATACTGATATAATACGAAAACTGTTAGTAATTTAGTGTAATTGGATTTTTTTATAATGGATTGAATTTGGAACTCTAACATTTTTTTAAAACATTAAGGTGCCTAATCGATAGCATTCGTCTGTAATGTAACATCGAATATTACATTAGACATGGAGGAGGACCGATTACCTATGCTCAAAGTCGAATATAAATTGTTCTTCTTTTCAGCCATAGGACGTCCACTACTGGACATAGGCCTCCCCTAACGATCTCCAATAAGACCGGTTAAATATATTTATTGTTACATTAAGGCAATTGTGAAGTGCCAACTTGACCATACAAAAACATTGATCATTATCCGATTTGAGTAATATATTTTTTCATGTTATCAGCACTTCAATAGCTAGGTTTATTTGTCTTAGTTTTTACAGTAAAGTTATAAGCCACTAAAAAGACATTTTTACGCAAAACTCTAAATATGATCAAACATGTACCGCGATTTTTCACGATGTTCTACAGTAAACGTGAAAACACTGGTCGATTCAGAATCCTCTTAATGCAAATGCTCTAAAGTCAGAGAGGCAAAATTATAACGTACCTAAAGCTCAAAGTCGAATTTAAGATAATACGTTACAAGTAAATGCTCTCGATTAGAGAGCTATGCACGAAACATTTTTCAAATATCGAAGATCGTTTTCCAAGTATTTATTAGAAGAGTACAAAACGCGAGAGATTGGTCAAACGCGGACCCGTAACAAAAAGAAATGTAAAATAAACGAGTGCACCGTACATGCGACAAGGTGTTACCGACAAAGGTCACGAGGCACAGTAAAGCAGCCGTCGTCGCTGCTTCCCCGCCCGTCCTTGACCCAATCACTTTCCATTTCCACCACTCATGCCTAAAACTTCAGCAAAGCGGAGCTGGGCAGAGCCTTGCAGTAGGTACCTACGCGAGCCGCAGACGTGTTGTATTTTCTAAGCGAGAACTATAGAGGCGTTTTTATACACGGCGCGGCCCGCAAGACATTTAAACACTGTTTACCTACATATAGCAAATAATTATTTACGAGTACAAGTAGTTTAAAGCAAAACTAGGTCCCCAGCCCCAACTATACTGAGGCGACAAATGCCTTGTTTCGAGATCTCTGGTGACAACAGAGTTGGGCTGTAGGTTTTGTTCATCTCTACGCAAATAATGTGATTTATACAATAGGCTTACGTACTATAAAGCACGCCACGCACAGTCCCGCTTTTCTCTACAAAGATCCGCTTTGGTAGTATCTGGGGCTTAGAATAGCATCACAATACAAAGCCTCAGTTCGCTCATTATTTCCAAATTAACGGGTCAAGTGCAGCATACAACCGACGTACAGCAATTTTGCTACGGCCGTGCTAGAACTGTGACCTCTATATTACATTGTAGCATTGTAATGGTATAATTGCCTTGTCTCTATGCCCTATGGGTGCCCAAGTTTGGACCCGGTAAATAATTTTTTTTGATTGTAAGTCGATATCATGGGAAAATTATTTTACGTTCATCAAAACCACGGAAAATTAAAAGGAAGAAAATAAACTGGAAAAAGTCGAGTGCAAGTACTTATATGCTTTGACACTCCGCGAAAAAAAACAGTAACCTTAAAACTACGTACACCTTATTAATTAACACAGAATTACTTTGGAGTAGTTAATCCGTCTTTTGTCTTTTCCAAGTGAATTAATACCTATATTGTGAAGGAAAGAAAAAGACAAAACACGCACTTACTCTATAAAAGTAATTCTGCGTTTAATAAATAAGGCAGATTGGGATGGTCAATAGTAGTAGCGAATTTGTAAATTGTAAGTATCAGAATGTATTTCGTGATTTATGTTTCCATTTTTTTTTTTCAAAAGTTTAGATTATATTTCGGATATAATTTTATGACAAGACAGACAACATTTTATAACATGATATAAATATTACAAAAATCAAATTGCTTCCCAGTTGGGCAGCTGTGCTTCTTAAGGTGTTGGTGAATGCAATCAACAAAAACACCTATTCTCTACCTCCACAATCTTATGTAAGTACGTCAAAGAAAACATAATAATACCACGTAAGTAGGTACCTAATAATAAATATCTGTAAAAAAAAAGAATCGTTAAGCCGTTTTCATAACTTAATTGTCAATAATTTAAGAATAATTAAAATCACTTAGTTTGTACATTTTATTGTAAATTTGCTATACGTTAACTAATACAAAAGAATGTCTACAGCGCCTCAGCGAGACAACTATGTAAACCGGCCATAGGGTGCCCGAACTAAATGCTTTGCCTAGTATGGGGTCCATTAGTACACCACGGTAATACCTATTACATTTTTAAAGTTAAATAAGTTTGAGTATGACTATCTTACGTGTGAGAGATTGTAAAATGAAGCTAGTTTTTGCTATACATCGCGGATAGGTGCCACAATGATGTAACACTTATTTTCGTCTATTTAATCCTCGATGCCTCAAAAAATTATTTACGAGTAGATTTGGTGTCACAATTCACAATTCGCATAGCTTTGCCATAAATATGAATATTGTTCGTCAACAATACATAATTATGTAGTGTGTGACATGCGCGAGATAGGTACTTTTCGTAAACAAAGGACATGTTCTTTTTTATTTGGGACTTTGGCTCAATGACGGGCTCTAAACTATAATAGGGAGAAAAATCAACTTAATTCGATGAGGCATAGTGTTTTTTAATCGAACAGTCAATTAAAAAGCAAACATTTTTTTTTGCTTTGCGTTATTGCCATATTAACCGCCATTAAAGTCATCCACCATGTTGTGGATCATGGATGTAAGAAAGGCACAGAGCTTTGAAGTCCATGCGTGTCGCCTGGGGGGGCGCGCGCGGGGGCGATGTGGCCCGATCGTTGTTCTGTGTAAGAAAGGCACAGAGCTTTAAAGCTTATTCGATACAAAACAGGTGTCACCATTTACTAAAACTAACACACTTTCGGCACGCACACTACAACTCAACGAGATGTTCATGTACACAGTACGCTTCAACTTCATCGGCTGTGCAATGTCGATATTTTTTTATCGATTATTTACACATTTACTTCGAAGATGGAAATATATGTCTTTAGTATAACTATATTATTTAAGTACAAATTATAGTTAACTAGCTATGGCCCGCGGTGTTATCCGCTGTAAAATTTTTTTTATCCCGTGGGATAAAAACTATCTCTATACCAAATTTCATCAAAATCGGTTCAGCGGTTTAAGCGTGAAGAGGTAACAGACAGACAGACAGAATTACTGACAGACATACTTTCGAATTTATAATATTAGTATGGAAGTATAGATTAGCATGGATTTATCATGAAATAAAGTAATATTCAGGCATTAACTCTTGTAATTGTATATTAAATTAAAAAGTAAACACTTTAATATTGGAAAACCGAAAAATTTAAAAAGCTATTCTAAATTATCAATTTCAAGAACAAGATCAATATGTATTAAATAAAAACCGTAATCCAGAAACATTTCCATACAAATCCAGAAACATCATATACATTATATCGATTATCGATAATTTGCTAGGTTCCATTTACACATCACTTTTCTATCGAGTCATACGAAGCAGCGTCGTGGGAGTGCGATGACCATAGGAGCGACTACTGTGAGAGAGTAAGATGCAAAAAACCAATCACAGAGCTTCCTTCCCGAGCGTCTCAAGACAACGAATGTGTTAATGCGCATTCAAAATGACGAAAGTTTTTTTTAATTAAAATTACGAAATTTTACTACTTACCGATGGTATTTCACGCCGGTAACACTGGAACTATTGTTTTTACAATTTTTAACTTGACACCAAGACATATTTAATAGTTTATCATGCTGTAAAACCGAGTAAAACGACCGAAAACTCTCTCTCGCTCGGACTATGTTCGACAACAGACTGACAAGCGCTGTCGTAGGTTGGCCTGTTTACTGGTCCAAACGAGAACCACGTATTATTATTCAATTCGCTTCTATGGGGGGGCGCGCGCGGGGGCGATGTGGCCCGATCGTTGTTCTGTGTAAGAAAGGAGTCAATCGGCAACAAGATTCAAAATCTGCAGATTTAAATGTCACGGTTGTCCAAAAAAGTCATCGCCAGATCTGTCAGGTTTGTAATACATCGAAGTCCATTATCGTAACCATGTCGTAAATAATAAGAATCGAATTTTCGCAAAGGCAAAGATTTCACAATGCATTCGTACATTTAAAGCCGAATGAGATAAAACAATAGCAAGCCGCAAACAGTATTACCAGTTTCTATTTTCTTAGTTCCCAGAAAAATGAGGTAGTATGAGTAGGATGATTTGATACCTACATTGTATTTTCGCAATCACTAAGATTGAAAAATATAGTAGCTCATCTCAAAACTATTATGCGTGTTTTCGCGAAATTCCTTAGATATTCGCGACAAAACTATTTATCAAATGATACTACGACACTCATATTTAGAATGAAGATCCTTTATCATTTTAAAATAATAATGCCTCATGATCGATAAAATAATATAAAAAATCCCTGCGTTTAAGTTCAATTACTAATCGAGTTAAAATTCCCCGTGATTCGGGTGATTTCCTACAAAGCGACAACGCTGAAATTAACTTTTTTATTCTCTAGGTACACTAGATGGCGGAAAATTCAAATCATGGGTTGCTAGGCCTGCGATAATGATAATTGTTTTGCTTTTTTTCCAAAGCGTTTGGATTTTTTTCAATATTTTTTCGTGATTCGTCATATTTTTGTCTATAAGATAAAAGCGAGCCAGGTATAGGCCAGGTTTGAGAACATCACCTTTACATTATTCTACTTTGAGATTTTTCTTCTCAGCAGACTATGCGGATCAAATAAATAATTATGTACTACTACCTATTGCTCGCGCTATTATTCTATGTTCGTCTGTACGTTTTTTTTTGTGTTTGTTCATCAATAATTCCGCCAATTGTGAACCGAAATTAGTTCGAAAGGAAATTAGCTCTCCCGAGGTGGCCCCATTAAAATTTTACAGAAATCGGCAGAACGGTTTTTAAAAATTAAACAATAATTTAAACAATTTGAGCGAAATATTCGAATTTTGTTCACGATGGAAGGCGGTTTTGCCATATTTTGCGATAAATAATTATGGTTTTTGTGCTATCCCATAGCAACCCTTTTTTTCGGAATACAAACTGCTTTTAAACTTTATTCATGACAAAAATCAAATCTATCCCTTCCTCTGTTGATTCGTAAAAGAACCAACATATACACTTTCGGATTTACATTAGTATGGAATTTATTACTCGGAGTATATTAGTTACTATAGTATTGTGAGAAGCTCAAGCTTTTTAATAAGACCTTCTATTCAATACAATACGTGAACATCGAGTATCTGTGAATGTGATATGAATATTGATCACCACGATCTGAGCGACCAACTGTAGAAAATACCTATCCTAACGTCTCGTATGATTGAGTAACTTCGTAATATTTTTGTAACATCGAAAAGTTAACTTAACATCAAACAAAATGTGCTAGGCCCAAAAAATATTGCACAATTTGAATGGTTCGCTCTAATCTATTTATACCATTTTTAGGTTATTGGTAAGTTTTCAAATACCACTCAACCGATTTCAATAAAATTTAAATGGGACCACAACTCTGAAGTACGATCTATCATCAAATAGAAATAATCGGCCAAGTACGAGTCGGACTCGCGCACGGAGGGTTCCGTACTGTATGGGAGCCCCCCTTAAATATTTATTTTATTTTAATTTTATTATTTATTATTGAAGTGAATATAAAACTAAATATCTCTGTGAAATGTGTGAAAATTTCAAGCATCTACCTGTTACCATTATTAATTTATAGCGAAAAACGTCTGAAAAATCAAGTTTGTTGTATGGAAACCCCCTTTAAATATTTGTTAGGTTTTAAGTATTTTAATGGTATTTGTTTTTTAATAATAAGTATTTAATTTGACTCTGATATTAATCGATTATTTATTTTGATGTGGAGACTTTGATTTGACTACCTAGTCTGTTGATGTACTACCCGACTTAAAATTGGAAGGGGAAAAAGCATGGCCGTAGAGGAGCGAAAGAAAGTCGGCAGTCTGTTCGGTGAAGCGGTGCGATGTGCACCTCCAGAGTTTACACTGTTACTCTGCCCAAATTCATATAAGTTTTATATTAGTGTGATTTGGTTTATAAGTGACATTAAAAGGAAGTATTGATACTGTACGAAGTAAAACAATAAACCAATGATTTCAAAGATATGGAGTTTTACTACAAATCAGAAGTGGGATCAAGACCAACGTGCCATATGCGGACCATGATCAACGCGGAGTACCCGAGCCTGAGTATGTTCCGTCTGCAGAGCTAACTGTGAGTTTGTTCCTTTATATCTACGAAGTCAAGAGCTTTTTATGCCTAACAAACTACATAATCATCGACAGCTGGCTGTAGGCAAACGTCCCATACCTAACACTCGGCCATCCTGACACGAAAATGGAACAGGCTCGTATCACACGTATAGTTTCATATTTGTTATGCAAGAATGGAATAGGCTTGCAATATGGATATTTTTCTACCGTATGAATGGAATGGGCATACAGTATAAAAAAAAAAAACAAAAACAAATATGGGTCTGCGGAAACGGAATGGATTACGCAGCAATGGATAAAGAAATAATGATTTTATTCAAGTATAACAGACTCAATATTTAGAGAGAAAAAAAAACAAGTTATCAGCGACAATAGCGGCCGGGTGACACGGCGTGGCCGGGCGATATAGTTCTTCTGTGGAGCAGCTGGATGGTGCCTGGAGCAGCTGAGTGGTGCCTGGAGTAGCTGGGCGCCTCGAGCAGCGGAGCGCCTCCAACAAGCTGGGCGCCTACAACAAGATGGGTGCCTCCAACAAGCTGGGCGCCTCCAACAAGATGGGTGCCTCCAACAAGCTGGGCGCCTACAACAAGCTGGGCACCTCCAACAAGATGTAGCAGCTGGGTGCCTGTAGCAGCTGGCGCCTGTGGCAGCTGGCGCCTGTGGCAGCTGGCGCCTGTGGCAGCTGGCGCCTGTGGCAGCTGGCGCCTGCGGCAGCTGGCGCCTGCGGCAGCTGGCGCCTGCGGCAGCTGGCGCCTGTGGCAGCTGGCGCCTGTGGCAGCTGGCGCCTGTGGCAGCTGGGCGCCTGAGGCAGCTGTGCGTCGATGGCCGGCGGTCATCGGGGCGCCAAAGCGCCACAGCGACAGTGTGGCGCTGAGGGCTCCAAACAACATCCGAATGTCGCACGGTGACTCACCTCACCGTAGACGGCATTTGGTCTCGACTTGCCTGTCCTGCGACCAGCAAATCACGCGCCGAAACATACAAAAAGTGATTCCAAAAGTGATACCAAAAGTGATACCAAAAGTGATACCAAAAGTAATACCAAAAGTGATACCAAAAAGTGATACAAAACGTGATAAAAAGAGTGATACAAAAGTGATGAAATTAGCGAAAGCAATTTTACTAAAAACATTTAAAAATACATACTTAAAGATCTATATTTTATAAGAACGAAATTGCTTTGCATTGCGAATTGATTTCAGCCGTATGAATGGAATTGGAATACGGCTAGTAAGAAAAATATGTATATGTTTGTTGCGATAAAGGAATGGAATACGGAGCAACACAATTGATTTATTTATAAATAATTTGATTGATTCGCAATGTAGAAGTAACCAAATACAGTGTATTGATAAAATATAAGTTTTCAAATATAAGAATGGAATTACTTTGTATTGCAAATCGATTTCTAACAAATGAATGAAATTTAAATACGGCGAGTAAGAAAAAGAAATGTTTGCCGCGATAAAGGAATGGAAAACGCAGCAACATAATTGATTTTACCTAAAAATTATTTTCAAAGATATTGGATTTGCAATGTAAAAGTAACTAAAAACACCGTATGGATGTAAGTTTTTCAATATGATTTGACAGTTTCTGTATATAAGTTTGATGTTTTTCACCATTTAAAGTAGACTTAACTCATTGTCATGGTTTTGTTTTCATCAGTTGCATCTTTCTTTCGCTTTTGACTGGCTATGTGTTAGGTTCTCCTGGCAACGTGCATGAGGACATGCACGGGGTCAGGACGGACGAGTGTTAGGTTTTAAGTATTTTAATGGTATTTGTTTTTTAATAATAAGTATTTAATTTGACTCTGATATTAATCGATTATTTATTTTGATTTGGAGACTTTGATTTGACTACCTAGTCTGTTGATGTACTACCCGACTTAAAATTGGAAGGGGAAAAAGCATGGCCGTAGAGGAGCGAAAGAAAGTCGGCAGTCTGTTCGGTGAAGCGGTGCGATGTGCACCTCCAGAGTTTACACTGTTACTCTGCCCAAATTCATATAAGTTTTATATTAGTGTGATTTGGTTTATAAGTGACATTAAAAGGAAGTATTGATACTGTACGAAGTAAAACAATAAACCAATGATTTCAAAGATATGGAGTTTTACTACATATTTATTTTATTTTCTTTTTAGTATTTGTTGTTATAGCGGCAACAGAAATAAATAATCTGTGAAAATTTCAGCTGCCTAGCTATCATGGTTCATGAGATACAGCCCGGTGACAGACAGACAGACGGACATCGAAGTCTTAGTAATAGGGTCCCGTTTTTCCCTTTGGATACGGAACCCTAAAAATCGGCCATGTACAACTTAGAACGCGCATAAAGGATTCCGTACCGTATGGGAGCCCCTCGGCAAAAAAAAAAAACACGTTAGTTGCATGGGAACCCCCCTTAAATATTTATATTTTTCTGTTTTTATTATTTGTTAATACAGCGGCAATCGAAATACATCATCTGTGAAAATTTCAACTCTCTAGCTATTACGGTTCATGAGATACAGCCTGGTTACAGACAGACGGACAGTGGGGTCTTAGTAATAGGGTCCCGTTTTTACCCTTTGGGTACGGAACCCTAAAAATAATCAAAATCTTAAAGCCGGTTGATAAATAGCGGCCTTAGCGAGCGATCTTTTACAGGCATTCAAATAAAAATTCATTCTAAACATATTCATAACAAAACTCATACGTTCGCGTATAGGTAAAATGTCCTTTCCGTTGCTACTTTATGTAATTCATTATATTTAATCTTAATTAAATTTCGATACAGGCATCTGCGGCGGAATATTTATAATGTACTAAGTAAAATGATGTTCAGCGTGAAATGATTCGTTTATGCCTTCATGCAATAAATCAGCATGGTTTCACTTAATTACAACGTCAATCGACAATGTCGATATTTATGTGGGTAAGTACTGTAAGTATTGGAAATTCTGTGTATGTCGTTTTTAAACTTTCGTGATTTGAACACATCATCTTTACATATAAAATGCTTTGTCCAGAATGATTGACTGACGGATTATCGTACAACCTAAACCGCTAATTGTAGAGACCTGAAATTAGGAGGGTAGATCTAGCTGAATACCTGTCTTCTGCTAAAGTACAACGTGGGTGTCTACAAATCCCGAGTAAATAGGTAACTTCTAGGTAAGCGTGCTGCACCCTAGACCGCATATCTGCTTAACATCAAGCAGTATGTAGTCAAACGCAAACCTATACGGAATAAAAAAAAATACCATAAAAATCGTTACAGCTATTTCTGAGACGTGAATTTTGTACGAATAAATAAATGTATGAAAGAAATTTAAATTGAATTACTTATTTCTGTTGATGATAGGTGAGATCATACTTAAAGTAATTTTTTATCCAACAGAAATATTTTCATGTGAAATGAAGCCAAGTCTAAATCACAGTTCCCACTATCAAAAAGTTGTCAGATCTCACGTAAAGCCAAGCTTCTAACTCTTCACGCCTCTACAACTCCTTACTTCACAAACTCTACACCCAGTGAACTAGTAGGTTGAAGTGGCAGCGGGCAGGGCACTTAGCGTGTAGGAACGATAGCAAGCGGGGCTAGAGTTTTTGAATGGAGACCACGAATCGACAACCGCAGTGTAGAACTTCCACCTAACAAGTGTAACTGATACGATGCAAGCCGTCCTTAATCAGTCTTATTGAAAATCCAAAGCGAAGGCCTAGGTCCAGTAGTGGTCTGCCTACGGCTGATATAATGATGATATCTCTCAATTCTGTATTTAGCTAATACCGAATTGTATACATTGCATGTACTACATAGCTAAGTGTGTAAGAAACGGCCTTGATCGCCAAAAGCCATGAAATCAACGTGCAGTTTTACGACCGATCACGAAGGAGCGATATCGAATGGTTTTCAAAATCTTTAAGAGGTGGTAATAAAAATTACTTGCGTTGGGTTTAACAATTATGTCACAGAATTCTAGTTGTTTTAATCGATGTCAAGATGTCTTCAAAAAAATCATCAACCTAAAGCTTTTCCGCCGACACTCAAAAGTTGAAAGCTGAAAATAAAGTCGCTACCTCAGAAGAATGACAAGTAAAAGAAACCTTGCTAAATTTTACTCAAATAAAAACTACGTTACAGCTGTCTTATTCATATCTGGTTATTCAGCATACGCGAAAGTGAGTGGAACATAAAAAAACGCATTGTCTGTCGGTATTCTTCAAAATCACAAGTTGGTATGTCAAAATGGTTAAAATTTGGTTCCACTTTGTCTTTTGCGATATGATCGGAAATTTGAATTGAACCCTCTAGTTCCAGCAGAAGGTTCAAATCTCTGATCATTTTACCTTCCTACTTTTTACCTTTTTGAATTTAGACAGCCGAGATAGCTCAATGCTAGTTTGTGAAACCCTTCGAAATTACGTAAGTTCGGGTGTATGTGCATCTTTTTCTAACACCTTTTTAATTTCATATTTAAAGTGGGACAAAGTGATACATATCTCTTGGTATTTTAGTACGGTTTCTATTACTTGTAATTCTTTTTCAGTTCATCATCATCATTTTAGTCCTTATCGATCCACTGCTAGACGCAAGCTAGTCTTAGCAAGATTTTTCAATAGCAAAGTTCCGGAAAGGGCATCAAATACAGAAACTACACTGGACCAATGTTAATATATGTTGTTCCCGTGCGATGCCGAGGTGGTCGCGGTAACAAGAATATAAGGAGATAACAACAATTTATCTACTTTCTTACAAAAAAAGACGATAATAGTAAATTCCGGTCAAATAAAAATTAAAACCAATCGTACTTTTTGTTTGTGAAACCCCGTGAAACCAATGTGAAAACTAGTGTGACGTCAAGGAGAAAATCTACAAAGAAAAAATCGGTCAAGTGCGAGTCGGACTCTCGCGCACGAAGGGTTCCGTACCGTGTTGGTGCCTCCTTAGCCCCACTCCTCTTGCCGTTATTAATAACGAGCAATAAAACTCCAAAATCACGTTTGTTGTACGGGAGCTTCCCTTAAATATTTATTTTATTCTGTTTTTAGTATTTGTTGTTAGAGCGACAACAGAAATACATCATCTGTGAAAATTTCAGCTGTCTAGCTAAAACGGTTTATGAGATACAGCCTGGTGACAGACAGACAGACAGACGGACGGATAGCGGAGTCTTAGTAATAGGGTCCCCTTTTTAGCCTTTGGGTACGGAACCCTAAAAAAGAGTGCCTACCGTGCCTAGCGAGACGCCCTAATGTGCGGGACGAAGATGAACACAAGCTTGTATTGTTTATTGCCAACGACGCGAAACATCTGTGTACGACGAGAAAACAGACCGAAAAGGTCAGAATTAAATACCGCTTACTTTTTCCCAAAAAGTTACATGTAAGAGATTTGAGGCGTTATTACAATACGCTAGCGTAATTTGATATTATTGAAGATTTTCTACTGGTCTCAGTGCTACCTGCCGTGCCCGCTGATATATCAATTTGTTAATTCGCTGGGTTATGCCGGCTGCTTCCAACCAGTCTTATTATCCTATATTACTCTTCTATAGGAGTAGCCTATTTCCAACAGTGGACGTCATATGACTGAAAGGAAGAATAATAGGTATAGGCAGAACCAAAGTTCTTGGGGGCTTTGAATTGTGATGTTAGTTATAGGTATCGCCACACAAGTCGGCGGATGAGAAGTTAGCCGCAGGTGACACTTCGCCGTGATTCGCTAATTATTGCGCATGTGCGTAGGGAACGCGCGAGAGGCATGAGGTTGGCGGGCGGGTGTGCCCCGGCGTCGCGTCTCTTTGGCTCCCGCGCATACCTATATTTTGCCTTTTGCGCAGCGTTCTGCGCACAACTTCCCATCCGCCGACTTGTGTGGCGTTGATTGTACAAGCTGCGTAAAATTCAATCCTGAATTCGTGACTGAACCTCACATAACAGTCGCGCGAGCATACGGTTTCGCGCATCTTGTAGCTCTTTCTTCACATGTGACAAAAAGTCTGATTCGGCCTTTATACATTTTTAGGGTTCCGTACCCAAAGGGTAAAAACGGGACCCTATTAGGTACTAAGACTTCGATGTCCGTCTGTCTGTCTGTCACCGGGCTGTATCTCATGAACCATGATAGCTAGGCAGCTGAATTTTTTACAGATGATGTATTTCTATTGCCGCTATAACAACAAATCCAAAAAACAGAATAAAATAAACATTTAAGAGGGCTCGCATACAACAAACGTGATTTTTAGGAGTTTCTTGCTCGCTATTAATAACGGCTAGAGGAATGGGGGGGCTCTCATACGGTACGGAACCCTTCGTGCGCGAGTTCGACTCGCACTTGGCCGACCTTTATAAATTTATTTTTAAATCTTTGAATGTTTTTTATAAAATCGTCACATGACCAATAGGTACTGTCATAATTCGTTAATTGCTTCGCCAAGGTGTCTCGAGATACAAGATAGAGACAGCGTCACAAGAAACGATCATCTGTTTGGCGAAACAATGAAAGAAGTCGACCTTGAGGTCAAAGAGGTCGGTTTGGACGCGTCTTAAGGACGATTAAATCTCAAAGTATAGGCCGAATCATACAACTTGGCAGCTGGGATGTAAGCTATAAGAAGCGGATAACCCAATCCTAACTGAAGCCGAGGATTGGGATATCCGCAGCTTGCAGCTAACATCACAGCCGCCAAGTTAAATGATTCGACCTATACTCAAGATGAGAGTTGACTTACCTGCAGGGGTTTTCCGAAATGGTGTAAAAGTCCGAAAGGGGGTTATTCAGACCATTCTTACTTGCAACTTATAGCATGGGGTCAAACCAGATTTAGAGAAAAATACAGCTGTCAAGTTATCATGTTTTCTGAACCTATTCAGGGCTGATTCTCCAAAAAACGTAACTAAACCTTTTTTCGATAGCTACTCTGTCAAATTAAGATATTTAAAAAATATATATTTTTATTTATCGTAAAGAATGGCACTACCGTGTACAAAATTCCAATACATAGTTCGCTCGAATCGATGTACTTTACAATTTTTACATTATAAGTACTTGATTTTTCAAAAACGGCTAAGCCGATTAATTTCGATAAAATTTAAATGAAAATATATCTTTAATGGACCTTGGAAGTATATCCCTTCGAACTAAAAAAATATTTTTTAAATCGATTCACAATTGACGAAAATATCGATGAACATACACAAAAAAATAACTAAAAATACATACAGAGGAACATAGAACCTCCGCCTTTTTTGAAGTCGGTTAAAAATACAACAAAGGGTGTGTAATTTTAGGATAACAAATCATACATAGATATAATTTTTGAACATTCATGATGATGTAGTGATTATTTTTAGGATTCCGTACCCAAGGGGAAAAACGGGACCCTATTACTAAGACTTCGATGTCCGTCTGTCTGTCTGTCACCGGGCTGTATCTCATAAACCGTTATAGCTAAAAAGCTGAAATTTTCACAGATGATGTATTTCTGTTGCCGCTATAACAACAAATACTAAAAACAAAATAAAATAAATATTTAAGGGGGGCTCCCATACAACAAACCTGAATTTTTAGACGTCTTTCGCTCTATATTAATAATGGTAACAGGTAGATGCTTAGAATTTTCACTTTTATTTAAGTAGTTTTATATTCACTTTAATAATAAATATTAAAATTAAAATAAATTAAATATTTAAGGGGGGCTCCCATACAGTATGAAACCCTCCGTGCGCGAGTCCGACTCGTACTTGGCCGATTATTATCTTTCGTAAATTTTAATTTCGTCAGCAAGATGGAATTTGACGTATACAATCCCGGTAAGACATTAAAAGAAATGCAGATTTCAGTTCGCATACACTTGTATCGTAATATTGATCGCAATTTATCCGCATACATAGGTCGGCGACCTTACAGAGTAGGTATTTGGCTAGATATGAAAGCTTCAAGACGAGGAAATGAGATGCGATAATTTGTATGAATAATGGATTCCGTCTAGTGTTTAACTAGGTCTTGGGACTAGAATGTGTGATGAATGAACGAAAAACGTTATGAACGGAATGAATGGTGATGTTATCACCATTCACTATGTTCACGCTTTGTTGTCGAGTAAATTCTTTGTGAAAAAGACGAGAACGTGTCTATTTGTCTATGTGCTTTGATTTATAACAACTTAAGTAAGTTGCGTGTAAGGTGTCCCCTAATATTTATTATTATTATTTATACTATTATGGGTCAGTTTTGCTCTTCGTGAGTAGGCATGTATGTCAGTAGTGGACTATTAAAAAGACCAATACAGTAAGTCAATTTTTTGTACAACATTTTAACTTCGAATTTAACTTTTAGACACATATTTTTTAAACTTATCGCAAAGGCATACTGTGTAAAGCGAATATTTTCGTAGAAAAGCGTCCTGCAGCAAAAGCTTCCTGGATTTGTGAAGAGCGTGTCATCTTCATTATTAGGCATAGAATATTACATTCCCTGGAAAATTCTAAAGGTGAAAGAAAAGTGAAGAGGCACAGTTTACACTCACCTTTTGAGCTACGTATTTATTAGATCGCTTGTATTAGGTAAATAATAATAAACCATTTATTGAATGACGAGGTCTGAATTTTTTTCGAAACCGATGACTGAACAACCAATGTAGCTTTACGGAAAAAACTAACTTGGCATGTCTAGAGGCAGTTTCAAAGTCAACGACTTAAGTCCTAGAAGAAACAGGCAGTGTAAGCCAATAGATAGTACCTAATGTTCGTAAAATAGCTCCAAACCAAAATGCTGGCATTGAGTCAAATGTCTACATTATGAGAGGTTATGTTGCAGACATCTTATTCTCAAAAAAATCGGTACAATCAATTCGAAACCTATGTAACGATCGATTGTTCATTAAATTTTCGGGTTTATGCAATGCAATTAATCGTGTAATGTTCTTTTACAGATTTCTTGTATCGGGGGTGCCACGGAACACGTAAAGAATAATTTTCGCAAAAAATGGCAAAACCGCCTTCCATCGTGTACAAAATTCGAATATTTCGCTCGAATTGTTTACATTATTGTTGATTGATAATAATCGGCCAAGTACCTACGAGTCGGACTCGCACACGGAGGGTTCCGTACTGTATGGGAGCCCCCCTTAAATATTTATTTTATTATTTATCATACAGCTAAATATTCTGTGAAAATTTTAAGCATCTACCTGTTACCGTTATTAAAATAGAGCGAAAAACGGCTACAAAATCAGGTTTGTTGTATGGGAGCCCCCGTTTATTTTTAATTTTATTCTGTTTTTAGTATTTGTTGTTATAGCGGCAGCAGAAATACATCATCTGTGAAAATTTCAGCTGTAGCGGTTCATGAGATACAGCCCGGTGACAGACAGACGGACAGACGGACATCGGAGTCTTAGTAATAGGGTCCCGTTTTTACCCTTTGGGTACGGAACCCTAAAAAATGGCTCAGCCGATTTCTGTAACATTTAAATGGGACCTCCTTGGGAGCACACCCTTTTGTACTTGAAATATTTTTTTCGGTTCGGTTAACAATTGGCGAAATTATCGATGAACTACACAAAAAAAAATATACATACTCACGAGCATAGAACCTCCTCTTTTTTGGAAGTCGGTTAAAAAGAAGAAAATAATGACACTCTTTGCGAGACCTAATCAGACAGGAGTTATGTAAAATGAACAAAGTAATCGACAGAGCCCAACGAATTAGCAAGGTCACAAGAGGATATATTATAGGGGAGGCCTATTCCACCAGTCACTGATATAATAGAGGCCTATTATACAATCCTTGGAAAGAGATAATAATGAACGCAATCTCTCTGAAAGGGATACACTCAGATACAGAGTATGTAACATGATAACACAGGAAACTGGCCTGTCGTGTTTATCATATTTAGCTGCAGTACAGTAAACATTTCTGTTCAATCTAAACAGATACCCGGCAACATTGTACTGGTCAGTTTTAGGGGCGGCTGCTTGATAACACTATTTCATAATGAATTGATTAATTGTCATATGTTTAATTTCAGTATCTGGGCACTGAGCATCGCCCAATACGAATTAGTAAGTGCATGTTTAATGCACACATCTACACC
This sequence comes from Hypomecis atomaria, assembly GCA_964007245.1. NCBI lineage: Eukaryota > Metazoa > Arthropoda > Insecta > Lepidoptera > Geometridae > Hypomecis > Hypomecis atomaria. The sequence continues at coordinate 17,019,691 of OZ023294.1, read as the reverse complement.
GCAGTTGAGCGTATTTTTTTTCAAGACCATCCATCCATCCATCCATCAGCCGTAAGACGTCCATTGCTGGACATAGGCCTCAACTATGGATTTCCAATAAGGCCGGTTGGAAGCGGCCTGCATCCAGCGCGTTCCTGCGATCTTTATTTTATCGTCAGTCCACCTAGTCGTGGACGTCCTACGTCGGTGGACGTCCTACGTCGGTGGACGTCCTACGTCGGTTTTTAAAGTACCTATCCTGTGTATTAGGGCCTACTCAACAGTCAACACCTTTCCATCATCAACATCATTTAGTGTTTGATTTGAAAAAGCTAGCTGATACTAGGGCTTGGACACCGGAACTCCGGTTTTGGTGTAACTCCGGAGCTTCGAAAGATTTCAGCATCGTTTGTAAAACCGGAGTTATCGGAACTAAAATCGGAGTTTCGATTTTAGGAACAAAATCCGAGTCGCGCAATGTAATTGGCCCGAAGTGCGGCGCATTTGCAGATTTTTTCGAATTCGTTCGTTCGTACGTGTAGTAAGTGACGGGGCGTCGGTCATGCTTAAAATGGGCGACTATTTCGAAGGTTCGCACCAAATATGTCTTGCTCACGGCATTCAGCTAGGAGTTCTTGATGTTTTGTACAAAAGTAAGGCTAAAAAAAGAAGGAAGAAGGATAATAGAAACGATAACGACAGGCAAAAGGAAATATACGACAAAGATAGAGATGAGACGAATATGGACGATGATATGACTGATGTAGAAAATGAAGTTGAAAATTTAGAAGAAGAGGACGACGAAGATGAAAACTATGAAAGTGGATTTAGTTTTTATGTCGAACCAGAAGAGGAAATGGAGTTAAACTTCAACAAATGGATTGAAAAAGTCAGAAAATTGGTAAGATCTATAAGAAAATCGAGCCTCAAAAATGACGCCGTTCAAGTCTACGTCAAAACAGAATTTGGCAAAGAAATAAATCTAATTCTAGATTGTAAAACAAGGTGGTCAAGTTTAAATGATATGATTGGACGGTTTTTAAAACTGAAGTCTGCTATCGCCAAAGGATTTCTAGACTTGGACATAGTACTGCCGGTGACCGAGGAAGCAATGACAGAGCTAAATAACGTTCATGATTGTCTACAAGTCGTTAAGACCACTGTAGAATCAATCTGTCAGAGAGATGCAAATTTGATGACAGCAGACACTGCACTTAAGTTCATGCTAAAATCGTTGGATGACCAAGGTCATGAACTAAGCAAGAATTTGGCGCAAAGCTGAAGACCGTATAAAGGAAAGGCGTTTAGTTTTAGCATCTATACTATCTTATCTATATGATCCCGAATATTACTTCCAGGACAACTATGATCTTCAAACATTTATGAAGCCGGAAGGTGATGAGATGTTCACGCATATATTAAAATGCTAAAAAGACTAGACAAGACGTTGTTAGTGGAAGAAATTAATAATGAAGATGAACAAAATGAGAATGAAGTCCATGTTGCAGATAAAAGTGTTAAATAACAATTACAAGACGCCATAAAAAGAAGGCTTATTAAAAGCAAGCCAAAAAGTGGTGCCAATATGGACATAGAGAGCATAGTAAGAGTTGAAATGGCTGTTTTTGAAAATGGAGGTGATAGAGGTCAAAACTTAACAAAATGCTTCCAATATTTGATGACCATTACACCAACAAGTTTTGAAGCAGAGCGAGCGTTTTCAGCCGTTACATTATATATGTAATCGCGTGAGAAGCTCGCTATCTGACGAAAGCCTCGATGCATTAACATTTCTAAGGTCCAGTTACCATAAATAATAAATTTATTTTTATTTCTATTTAGTTACTTTTATTTCCTACATTACTAACTAGGACACTAATTTCGATTTTATTATTCAAATCAAATTCACCATCTTATACCACAGCACTGCTTTTTTCAATGAATTTATAATTTTTAATTTTTAGCACTTCAACTCCGGAATTCCAGAATTCCGGAGTTGAAATGCTAAGCATCGAAACTCAACTCCGGAGCTGAAAATAAGTCCGAGTTCCAAGCCCTAGCTGATACCACATTTTTTGCAAAAAAAAAACGCGTTGGGTAATGCTGCATCAACTGCACAGATAAACTTAGAATAAAAAGCTCTATCTAAATACGAAATTTCATAATAATGTTAAGTCCATTTGCGAAATCAGAATTACAAAATAAATAAACAAACAAACAAATATTCAAGAATGCTTATTTAAAATGTATAAAATACTGAGGGTACTCACACTCAAAGCCCCTAGGATTCCATGACATCTAAAACCCAAATACAGAACCGGTATCTAGACACGCGAAAGCGTGTCCAGCCAAGACTAAGAAAAAGGCGACGCAGCACTTTTGACCCCTTCATAACTCGAAAATTTATATTTATATATGCCATAGGCCGGCTGGCTAACCCTGGTGTCAGATTTTAAGCATTACATGGCTAAACAGTTGCAGCACGGGAGACCTACAAGTTAATGCATCATTCGAGCCATATCAGCACTCAGTTAGAAATGCTACTCTTGTGGTCCATTTCCAACTGAGTGCTGATGTGGCTTAAATAACATGCGCACAAAGCATTACTTTGTTGATCACCAAGAAACACCTAGTCAAACTACACTTTTTTCTTTTAGGGCTACATTTGGCCACCAACTTGCCTGATGGAAAGCGAAGTTGTAGCCGAAGGGAGAATGTAGGCCTAGAAGATACCTATTCAGTCTTGAATTAAAGATATCCAAATTATAATTGTCAGGAAACAATGACGCAGACAGGGCATTCCAATCCCTGGCGGACTGCATTATAATGGAAGAATCGAATCGCTTAGTATCAGCAGGTTCCACCTGTAACCCTACATAATCATTATGTAGGGTTAGTATTTAAGCAAATTTCGGCTTGTTCTGTTGTGAAAAGGACATGAAGGAATCAGGTTGTGGAGTTCGAGCATACACTTACATGTGAACATTTACTAATTATGTAGCTTGTCTAATAAAATGTGCAAATACCACACTAGTTTCCACAGTTGAATTGGACCTATTATTTTAGTACTGGATGGATGTGTCTCTAGATCTCTACTGTAAGATCATTGGTTTTGTTTACAGTATATGTAACAGAATTATATTATTAGAGTCAACTATTTTCCTTCAATTTATAGTATCCTCAACTCTTCAGTATTAATACCTATAATAATAATTCCTATAATAATTTCTTAATTAGGTATATCCTGTTGAACATCATTAGGTACCTAGTACTACAATTATAATTTATAATTAAGTCTTGATGTTAAAATTTAACAATGAATGTATGAATGAATGGGATTTGAAGTGTCTTGGTAGGTACTATTAGAATTTCAATGGTTTATACCTAGATGTGCATGCAGCTCCAATTATGTGGACAGCAAAATTATTGTCATAAACTGCACATAAGCCTGGCTATGGATGAAACAATCATGTGAATTCATGGAGCTGGTATATTATAAAAAGAGACAAAGCTCAATTTTCGAAATGTTCGTAAATGACATTTATAATTGCATACTATGCTATGCCATTCACACAAACATGGAATTTCAATGCATACTAGACTAGGTCTTGTGCTTTATGCTTTATGCATATTATTATACACCAACTTCCCAGCAGGCTATAGATTTAAAACCAGAGCACATACTGGACAAAATGATGACTTAAAATATGAGCCGGTGTGTTATCATTATTTTAATGCATGCAATGTCTGAAATGTTTAATTAAAATTAGCTGACCCTTTCACTAATTGAATGTCCAGTGAGCTGGAGAAGAGCTCTTTGGAGCAGACTGAATTTATTTTTATCTTTTAAATTAGGTGACATCTTACTGACAGTATCTGACCCCAAACTAAGCAAAACTTGTGATATGGCTGCCAGAGACTGAGATACTACGTATATTTATTTTTAAATACATACTTTTATAAATAATACCTAAATAACACCCACACTCAGAGCAAACACCTATGTTCATCACATAAATGTTTGCCCTGGGTGGGGATTGACCCACACCTTTTTGATCCAGAAGTCAGAGTTACTAACTACTGAGCCACCGAGGCAGTCAAATTGAATTTCATGTACTTATTTAAAATCAATAGGTAAATAAAATCAAATATTGTGTGAATGGCACCTTAACAGAAAGACAGTGTGCATAGAGTTTTATCACTACATAGTATAAAACAAAGTTGCTTCCCGCTGTCTGTCCCCATGTATGCTTACATCTTTAAAACTACGCAGCGGATTTTGATACGGTTTTTTTAATAGATGTTGTTCAAGAGAAAGGTTTATATGTATAATACACCTGGCAAAGCCGGGGCGGGTCGCTTGTAACTACATAATATAAAGCCAAGTCTCTAGTTAGTGTTCGTTTGCTATCTGTTTATCTGCTAAATTCTTTCAAACTACTCACCAGATTCTACCATATTACCATTATTATTATTGGTTTATACCATATTTTAGAATGTTCCAATGGGAAGGATTGAAATGATAATCCGATTTCACCGAAGCGAATTCAGGAGAGACTAATAACACATAATATTGAATTTGGCTTCAGTATAAATGGCTAAGATTAGATAGATAGTGTTGTTTTGTTTTTTGATAAGTTAACGGCTATTTGCAAATTGAAATACATTTGATAACTAAGATTGTAAAAATGCTTTGTTGGTATGAGATATAGCTGTGCATTGCCTACTGCTATAACTAGTTTTTACTGTTACTGTCAGTAATTTAATGGAGTAGATATTACAGCATAATTACAGTTGACATTGACCTATAATTTCACAACAGTTTCAGAGACATTTATATGCTAACACTTGTTATTGGACTGCAACTGTAAATCTATTAAATTGATTGCAAATTATTAATTTCAGAGAGTTAAGTTCATTTCTGGTTCTCTAGTTGTAATAAATCACTTGGCATAATAAAGCTATCCAAGAAATTTACATCAAATAGATTTATTACGTAAAAAGTGGGTAGTACTACAATCAGGTTTTCGCAAACACGTTTAATCAACCCTCATAACATGACATAATATCGATATGTGTGTCAAGTTATTAACAATAATCAGACTTGAGTTTTTCGAGAACATGATTGCTTCAAGCTTTTGACCCTGATATCGCAATTGTAACTTTATTAATTTTATTTGCTCGATGATCATGCACCAATGAAGATCATTACACGGTCGTTACGTTGTTATTCAAGATCATAGAAATGTTATCGACCATTGCCTGACAATTTGTCGTGGTGGCGACTTCGTCACTAGGTACCTTGCACGCGACTTTACTATCTCGAATACGACGTGATACCTATGTGAAAAGTATGAAGAAGAAATTGGTACTTACAATCTAAATGTTTCTTTTTAGGTGCTATCATTTCTTCAGTGGTGGCTTTGCAGACGGACTTGGCTAATCCCTGCCCGGCTATGCTGTGTCGGGCGGCCAAAAGCCTGTCGTTAATAGTCTGACCCGCCATCCTCACGTTCAGTCCTGACATAAACTATTTACACAGCGAAACTACACTAATTTTCGCTTTTTTTCAACAAATTCACAAAATCACGACGATGACGGGTAAAATATGTCACCGCCCCCCCGACTGGCACAATACTAATTTCAAGATGGCGGAATAAAATAGTGCTGCCATCATTTTATTTAATGTTTCCTTTCAATTCATAATGGGGCATAAAGTTTTGAGAAATAATTTCGCCGTGTTTATTGTATTATAATGTAACCTAAGAGTAACTTATGAGGAAACGCAGTCGCCGTAAAACGGCCTGGAAATCATCATCATCATAATAATGTTTAATATTATGTCACGCTCCTTTGTATAAAATACACCTTTGCTTCACAATTATTGTGTTAGATACTTTTATACAACTTACGGTAACATTAATCAAAGAGTCTAGTAGAATAATCAATAATATCGAACATTAACCCTTAATTTGTATGGTGCGTCCCAGGGGCTCCGTTGAAGAATATTTTTTACTATAGTTCGGCCGTTCAGAGAATGCGTTCCTGACACGTCATCTTGAAAAAATGTTTTTGGCCGATATCTCGGAAACTATGTACTTAAGGGCAAAAAACATTAAGATCATTATTGTAGAAAATAAAATTTCGCATCTTTTGTTTCTGTCAAACTTTTTTGTAAAACTTACCGTTTATGATTTATGGCCCATTTAATGAAATTTCATTAAATGGTCCTTAAAACATTGAATGGTCTTAATGTTGTAAATAATGATCTTAATGTTTTTTTGCCCTTAAGTACATAGATTCTGAGATATCGGCCAAAAACATTTTTTCAAGATGACGTGTCAGGAACTTATTCTCTGAACGGCCGAACTAGAAAACTTTTGTTTTAACGCATGATAGGTATTTAACGCGTTTGAGTACCTTTCCCCAGGGGCTAGGCCAATGTGGGAGTGGACGGTCATGTGTGAGTGCTTAGTGCTTATGTAATTACTAATGACTAATCGTGCGTCTTACGGACTCAACCCTACACTGTTTATGACAATAAAATGTTTTTTTTTTTTTAAATAAATAAATCCATTTTTGTTTATGAATTCAAAAAGTGACAATCAGTTTCAATACTCCCAATATATATGAAATAAAATTTTGGATGAAAATGTCACCTTACTTGTTACTGTTTTGATAAAATTGAATTTTATTGTATCAAAGAGGATTCAGATAAACTTTATTGTTAACTGTCACTGTTACATGGAATATATTAATAAGGTTATAAAAACGTCTTAACTGAGCTAAGTCCTTGATGAACTAAGAGGAGACCCATCTACATTACAATTACTATCTTTACAGGTCATGCTGCAAACCAATATGTTTTTGTGTTTAAAAAATGTAGATTAAAAGATGTAAATATATGTAGGCAAAAAGAAGTCACAAAAATTGAACGATAATTTAGTAGGCTTTTAAAAATTGTTATATTTTTCAAAATGACTATAATGTTTGTTGGTAGCTTGGTAGTAATTAAAAAATATAATTAGTTATATTATGATTTTTATGCCTAAACTAGCTATGTCGATAGTTTGAGCAAAAAGTGTATTTTTTAAATTTGATTTAGTTTTAGGAGATATATTATCATTTCTTGATTTGGTTGATGACAAGTACGGCTAAATAGATAAATTACATGACTATTCCCTTTTGAGGTTTTAGCACAATGTTGTGTTTTGTGTGTTTTTAAACATTAACAAATTTTCCTGAAATTGAAGGAAAATCCACAATACTTGTATCATGGATTTTGACAGTTTAGTCCAATATTGCAATAGTTAAAAATCAGATGTATGGTGAAATGACTTAACGTCTTCATAATAGATGGCTCTGTTAATATTTAAATGCTCTTTCAACAACTCAATTTTCTTGATTGAAAAAAACGGAAAAAGCTTGTGTGGTGAAGGGTCTGTTAATCTGTCTATAAGCAAAGAATATATAATAATACTACCTATAAGTTACCTTAATGTTTTTTATTCAATAAGTTGTAGTTAAATACTTAAATCATTCATATTTAACGATCTCATACTAAATATTTAAATTTATATTCGTTTATTGCACAAGTGAAAAAGTGAGCGTAAGTGTTTGAAAGTTTATTTGAAAAGCGAGCGTCATGTGGACTTAACCTTACAGGGTTCATTGTTAGCATGTCCTGTTACGAGACTGTACTCCAAACCAATGTTCCTAAAAATCTATAATTTATTTGAGAAAGTTTATAAATGTATACACATTATTTGAAGAAAAAGCGTGGTTTATCAAAACACTAGAAATTAAAATAGTTCATTACCAGAGTGAATTTTATGAAAAACTTTTGGAGACATTTTACACCTTAAGTAACGTACTGGACAGGAAAAGTAGATTAATCTCGTGTACTTCTAAGATGACGAACTCAAAATACATTTATAAATAAAAAAACATGTTTTCTTTCATCTAATAAATAACATTAGCATACCTACATTTTTAGTTTTTACTAAAATAATGAACCAAAAACCAGCAGTAGGAACGAACAGGATTCAAATTAGTGGATACTTTAAAACATTTGCTAATTTCTCAAAAAATAATGATTTTACGGGAAAGCTTTTATGATTAGCGGAAAAAGGAATTATTGGAGATATTGTTGAGTAAAATATCCAAGGAAATTCTACCAAGAAAAATAAAAGCATTGTACTCATAGTGTACTGTACTACTTTTCGCGTTCTTGCTCAGAAGTAAATTGGCAAGTGGCAACCCTATTTGTACAAATGTTTTGGCGGCCATGTTTTCTTTTCCTACTGACGTTTTGTAAATGTTGAAGAATACATAAATTAGTTTCTCGCTATTGAAATTCTGATTTCTCATATAAAATAGTTGCCGACTTCCATTTGGCCACGTGTTACTGCTATCCCTAGACAATAGTTTTGTTTAGGCAAGATGGTATAATCGCTTTTCTCTAACACATCTCTAACATCGTCCAGCTACACCCTAGGCTTGGATTCGTGGTAGAGTTGGCGCCCGGACTTTGTTAGTATTCCTTGAAACAAAATGGTGAAGAAACGACCAAAGTCGCGGCCAGTCCGGGTGTCGGGTGCTCCGAACACTTCAAGGGCTAGTTCCGCGAGTGAGTCCACAAACGATGAGATATTTGCGGCGCTATCTTCGATGCCCCAGACAGACGCAGGACTGAAGGTCTGCAGGCTATGTGAAACTAAAGATGGACCTTTCCTGAACATATTTGACTCCGACAAAGTCACGGCTAAGAGAATCGATGAGGTGCTACCGTTCACTGTAAGTACATTTCGAATTGTTTCACGTCGTCAAAATCTGGTTCTAATAGATTTAAACAGTCGTAATTTTATTGAGTCACGAGAATGTTGCATGTTTGCCTGATGATGAGCGCATCACTAGTACTTAATATGCTCTTGTTGGATAGACGAAAATTCTTTTGCCTTAGCCTATTCAAAATTTCTTGACTGGTCATCATAATTTCATTGTAAGAAAATTATTTTCTGGATATTAAAGATCAACAGGCTTCCATAGTCCAGGGTCGCTACCAACTAGTCAGAGAATTTTTTAGACATTTAAATCATAATTTTGAAGACAAGGAGAGGAACATTCAGGTCAAAAGATTTTTTTAGTACTCAACTAAACAATTTTGGTTTATTTTTCTTCATCCCGTCTCAAACCTTTGGATTATTATTTCCATAATCCTATAGCTTACTTGCTGGTGTTTATTTGGCTCAACGTATAAGCATTGCCATTCAGCATGGCAATGCTGCCCGCATGTTGGAATTATAATATATAATAGGTACTTGATATGTCAAAATCAGTATTTATTATACATAATTAGAGTTTTTTTCCTTTCTGTGTATTTTTCTGTATTCTGTGTTTTTAGTGTTAGCAATAGTGTTCATTGATAGTCATTCGGCATCCAAAGCCACAACATTCATTTAATTTTACAGGAGACAAAAAAAACTTTGGAGAAGATACTGTAACATGTAGCTACTAGTAATTTATATATTATGCGTTTTAAACAAAGTTGACTTCTCCAAATTTTTTTTTTGTCTCCTGAAAATTATTGGAATGCCGCATTACAAAAATACATACTGATTTTTACATGTCTAGTATTTGAATAATGTCTCTGTATACAGGGTTATTCAGGACAGTTTACTAAGCCATAAAGGCACGATTTAGACCATCATAATGAACAACTTTTATTATGGGACCAACCAACCTACAATTTTAGAAAAAAAAAAAACAGCTGTTTCATATTTTTGATCAATGAAATGGAGGAGGTGCTCAAGTCGACACATACATAATTATATATTTTTTGATGTATAACCACACAATACTTTTTAGGGTTCCGTACCCAAAGGGAAAAACGGGACCTTATTACTAAGACTTCGATGTCTGTCCGTCTGTCACCGGGCTGTATCTCATGAACCATGATAGCTAGGCAGCTGAAATTTTCACAGATGATGTATTTCGGTTGCCGCTATAACAACAAATTCTGAAAACAAAATAAATATTTAAGGGGGGCTCCCACACAACAAACCTGAATTTTTATATGTTTTTCGCTCTATATTAATAATGGTACCAGGTAGATGCTTGAAATTTTCACAGAATATTTAGTTTTATATTACCTTCAATAATAAATAATAAAATTAAAATAATGTAAATATTTAAGGGGGGCTCCCATACAGTACTCTCGTACTTGGCCGATTATTACAAAGTATTTATTTATCTTTTTATAGGCGAGCAGTATAAACTGATGTGCCTATATCAAGCAGAGTTGAATAAATTTAGAATTTATTTGTTAAGGAGATTTTTAACTTCTTTATCCAAAGGTCCAGTCTATTCAAAAATGTGTTTGTAGTCCTTGCTGAGATTACATCCCCAGACAACCTATTCCAATTGTAGACAACTCTGTTGCAGAGGATGTGGTTTGCAGTGTTGGTTTGAATGGTTTGTGATGGTGTAGGCTGCAAGAGAAATTTATGGCGTCTGCTGTCACACATGTTTTTCTTCATGGTGTACATGTCGTGAATGTCCAGAAGATTATAGAAACCATTGAGAATTTTGAATGTCTCGATCAGGTCTACTCATAATCGCCGTTCTTAGAGGGTAGTGAGACGAAAAGCTTTTAACCTATCTTCATAGGTTTTGTGGCACAGAGCAAATGGTATCCTGGTAGCTTTTCTTGCTCTAAGATTGGCGGCCACAATTAGCAAGGCAACCTGGTTTATATGTAGGTATTCTTCTATTCAATACATTTATATAAAAAACAAATGAAGGATTTGTTTTCCTATAAATTAAATTATATCATTATTAAATTTCAAATGCTTGCGGCCACATTTCTCAAGGCAACCATGTTTAAATATATTCTCCTTTTCATATAGTTTTGTAAAAAATCGGTTTGAACTGTGTACACTAAGCGGGATGTTCTTGCAGTGGGATCTCGGACTACTAGTAAAAGTTAATTATAATGATGGTTTAAATCAACCCCTTACGGCTCAGTACATCCCTTCTGAATAGTGCTCATGCCTAATACAGGGTAAAGTAAATTTGGAATTTTCAAAATTATACATGAGGCTTACCATGCCATTGTGTCAGTCTTAAGTAGTCAACTACTGAACATAGCCTACCCTTGAAGAATGTTTGTGGCTTTGTCCAGTAGGGTGAAGCAAAAAACACTTTAAATTTAAAAAAAATCTGTATCACCAATCATTAACCTAAATGTTGTATTTGTGTAAAATAAGGATGCACAGAATCAACCTCCTAAAAATGTTGGAAATATCCATTGCTAAAAATAAGCAGTGCTTTTTTTTTGTTATTTTCAAATCACTTATAATCAAAATTCAATTATAATGGATTGATTAAAAGAAAACGAATTTTCATTGATTTCTGCGTTTACTTGACTATGATTTTCCATTACAGTTATAGTCTTTTTCAAATAGCAAGTCACTTATGACAGGTCCATAAAACGTAAATTATCACGTAAATACGTCATGTGACGTCACACCAAAAGTTGAATATTTCTATTTAAGTATCAGTGAAAACATTAAGCAAAATTACAAGAAAAACTACTAAAATAAATGACAAAGGACGCAAGAAATAGAATAAAGGTTATTGATTCGCGTATACATTTTCGCGTTCACTTTTCAATTTAATAACATATTAAATTCGTTAAATTGTTATGTTACGTGCTATTGCCGATCGTGACGTCATGATAAGAGGGCTGGGAAATCGACAATTGTTGAAATCGAAGAATATCGAAAACAAAACATATTAATCGACTTGATATAAGCAAGGGTTATCGTTAATCTGTACCCCTAGTACAAAAATTATAAAATATGTAGTGCGTATTCGATACAAAAATGTATGAAAAACTTAGTTTCCATTTACCTCCGATGTTCACATAGACAATATAATGGATAATCAAATTATTCGTTTAATAAAAGATTCGTCAAATGATGCTAATGATGATAGCTACAATGACGAAGTGGCGAGGACATTATTTTCCAAATCAATCTTTTTTTTTACCTGTCACTTTTTTATTTCTTTTTGATTCCTCTAAACCTATCGTCTAAGTAAGTCCTACTGACTTGTAGATAAATTCACAAAACACTTTTAGGTATATTGTTCGATAACTTCGATAAGTACGTAAAATCGATAGTAATCGGTAATTACAAATCGAATATAGGTGCGGTACATCACTACAATTATCAATGTATGTTTGACAGCTGACATTTCGGAAGTGTCATAAGTGACTAGCTATTTGAAAAATACTATAGCAAATGTCATTAGACTGCGAAGTCTTAATGTCACTGTTAATTTCAAAAGATATCAAATGTCTTGTCAAGTCATAACTTTAAGTTGCCATCGCTGGGGTTCTAGCAGATTTTGCAATTTTTGATTTATGTCAAACATGAAATGATTTTTTAATTTTATAGTGCATCCCACACTAGGTTTATCTCAAAGAGTTACTTTTTATGATAAACATTTCAAAAATCATTTCATTGATTAGCAGTGCGCCATCTCTCGTCAATACAGAAGTTCTTATAACTTCAATTGAGTGATAACCTGTCTAATACAAGTATCACAGGTGGCGCCGCCAACGCTATAAGTTGGTTAAAAATGATAAACACTTCACAGAATTCGTCGCGAGTCCAGTATAGCGGGTTAGCTCAGTGGTTTAGAGCGTCGGGCTAGTGATCCGAAGACGCAAGGTTCGAATCCTGCATCCGCGACGAATTTTTGAAATGTTTATCATAAAAAGTAACTCTTTATGTCAAACATGTTATTTTAATTTTTAACTGCTACCACAAAGCCTAATGCTTTGCACTTAGATGCATACAAAGCTACTTTTCCTTGACATAGTACGTATTTTGATTCTTCACTAGGAGTTTATGTTTATGTTATGAGCATTTTGTATGTAACACATCCTCATTCCTTATCGATGCCCGAGGCCCTACCCTACCAATGCCCGAGGCCTTACCCCACCATGCCCGAGGCCCTCCCCTACCATGCCCGAGGCCCTACCCTACCATGCCCGAGGCCCAACCCTACCACCCTTAATAAAGGAGTTGGAAGATAAAAAAAAAATTCTTATCACTAGATAACAGGAAATTGTTAGAGGAAATGCTTAAATATTACATAAATTGAAATTTGAATGATCTAGCGCTGTCTGAAGTTCATAATCTAGATATTTCTAGCCAATTTAGCACTTAATTGCGAAATAATGCTGGCTGCACATGCAAGGACATTAAAGCACATTTATGGAGCTGAGCTGGCTCGGGTAGATGCTGGAGGGGGAAATGCACAAAACAACCGATGCGTGACGTCAGTGCAGGACTTATCGTCCCCTACATCGAATAAGAATAAGAAGATGGTAAAATAGGCATGATGACTGGTAAAAAAATCATTATTATAATTAGACCTTGAGTTAGATTATCTAAAAATATAAGACGCGTATTTTTTCTTTTGTCAATCTAACAACAAATGACAAAGATAAACCTTGTCAAAGTTTGGGAGTGGGGGTCATGACGTCACCTCTCTTACAGAAGTCTATAAATTTGTATGGCACTTGTGACGTCACGCGGAACTTTGACGGGCTATATCTTCATCAATTTTAGTTTAATTGACAAAAGAAAAAATATGTGTCTAATATTTTTGATAGTCTCTCTAACAGTCTAATTAATTTTTAGGGTTCCGTACCTCAAAAGGAAAAAACGGAACCCTTATAGGATCACTTTGTTGTCCGTCTGTCCGTCCGTCCGTCTGTCAAGACCCTTTTTCTCAGGAACGCGTGGAGGTATGAAGCTGAAATTTATATCAATTACTCAGGTCTACTGTCCCTTGAAGCTGTGAAAAAATCAAACTTCTAAGCCAACGCAATCAAAAGATACAGCTGTTTATGCCGCAAATTTTCGACACTTGCAAGGGAATCAAAACCTACAGGGTGCTTCCCGTGAACTCAGAATCTTGAAATTTGGTACGAAGCAACGTCTTATAGCATAGATAAAGGAAAAATTACGAAAACCATAAATTTTTAGTTACATCACATAATATATTTTTTTTTAATAATTTTAACCTTACTACCCATTTCCTCATAAACGCGTAGAGGTATTGTACGGAACCCTCGGTGCGCGAGTCCGACTCGCACTTGGCCGGTTTTTTTTTTTTAGTCATCATGCCTTTTCTGCTGTAGGTTCACATAGGTAGATAACACTTTATTAGATAAACTTAATAAATAATAGTTCTCCGAACAGTAGACCTCGCGGCGCATCTCTTTAACTGAATCTTCATGAGCCTATATCTAAACTCTCTCTTGACTAATTTGGTTCATACTCGCAAATGTTCAAATGGTTGCCTGGAAGAAAATGCTTTTTAGCGAGAAGGCCGCCGGTTGTAACACTAGCTATAAGTTCTACTTGTTTTCCTAGTTTATGTACTCGTAAGTTCTGGTGTGTACAATAGGAATGCCTATGTCCAGCAGTGGACGTCCTATGGCTGAAATGACGAAATGATATTTAAAGATGCACAATGCTATTGAATTTATCTCAGTCTCTCTCTTCTGAATGTTAAACTTATCAAGATAATTCTTATTACAAGTGGTATATATCTAATTGGATATTTTATTCTTTTCAGGTTTCGGAAAATGACGAACTGCCTAACAAGATATGTTTCCGCTGCTCTGCCAAAGTGGAAGAACTTTACGAATTCATACTCAAGTGTATCAAGACCCAGGAAAATTTGCATACTACTATCGGTAAGAAGGTCCCTCTTGTTACTAAAAGTAGATTTCGTGTGCAATGGGAAGCTCAGCTAGGTAAAAAGAATATCTCTAATGATGACATTTGTAATGCACTAATCAAAAAAGCAATGGAAGGAATCAAAAATCACATTCCTGTTAATTCATTGCCTGTGGAAGAAGAAAGTCGGCCACTTGTAACTAAGAAAATTAGAAATAGCATAGAACCTCCGGTGCCACTGTTACTGAAAAAGGATAAAGAGCCTGCAGTGGCAAGTAAAAGTTTTGTAAACAATCAAACTGAAAATCATGGTGAGACTGATGATGTAAAACTTAAACAGGCCAAACTTGCATTAGAGAAATGCGACGAAAATGTTGTAACAACCAGAGCTTCAAGATCAAGGAAATCTGAGGCAGTAATAGATGATGTAGTTGAAAGCACTAATAAAGTTAGACAATACCCAGCTCGTAAATCTAACAGCCACGTTGATCAGTCTCCTGCAGATAAACCCACCAAAACTAAAGCTAAACCTAACGATAGAACTAAACAAAGTAATGATCATAATGGCACTACTGTCGCAAGTAATGATAAACCAGTCCCTGCTATTGCAGAGACAGAACAACCCAAAGAAGTCAAAGCACCGGAACCTCCACCACCACCTATAAATATAATGGATCATGTAAGCATTATCAAAGTGAACAAGGTAGGCACATTGTTCCTCTGTAAACTGTGCAACAGGAATTTCCTAAAGAAAGAATTGGTGTTGACACATGGATGTGCTAAAAATAATGTGCCTAAAGACAAGTTTCTACATAGTCTGGCACCTCCGCGTGAGGTACCTAAACCGTCTACTATCAAATACATAAAGATGGACAAAGACTTCAAATTACCTGTACCTTCTCCAGCAGTACCTCCTGCAGCGCCTCCTGTAATGCCTGAAAATAAACCTGTTGAGAAACAACTTCCAACAGATGCCATTCAAGTTAACATTCCCGTACAGCCTGAAGTGAAATCAAAACCTAAAGTTGGTCCAGCTAGTAGAACTAAAAAACTACAGCAACCTACTGAAATTCCCAAAGAACCTACTCCGCCGCCAGCAAAGGCAGTGAAGGAAAATACAATCATACCTGACGTGAAATTCCCTGCCATGCCTAGTCTAAACTCGCGGTATAAGTTAGTGCCTGGCCCAAATAATACTTTCACATTGGTTGAAGATGGAGCTCCCAAAACTGATAATCCTGCTCCTCAAGCACCACATACTGTTCCTAATGTTTCGAGACCAAAAAGGAGACGAAAAGAAATGATTAGCGAAGAAGAAGCAGCTAAGCTGTATAAATCTGACAGTGATTCTAGTCCGGAAGTGATTGATGTGGACAAAGTTCCGTCTCAACCGCCAGTGATACCTAGCCAACAGCCGTATCCAGTGGGTTTGTTTCAAACGCCACACCATTCCGGAGGCTTCGCGCCTGTGATGCAAAAGCCTCCTTTCACAACACCGGCTATGAAAAAACAGTCCTACACCATTGTTCAAACCGGGAATCCGAGCAAATTACTAATCTCGACCAAGCCTCAACCAGTAGAAGAACCTCAACGGAAGAAGTCAAAGAAAGGCAAAGCAGAGACAGAAACATACACCGCCCCTGTAGAAACTAATCAACAAGCGAAGGATGCGGGGTTCTTTACGTTCATAAACGTTGACCCTCTATTGCAACCGTCGTATGTTCTACCCACAAATAACATTATCCAAGAATCGCAAATCTCTACTTCCACTTCAATTACGAAACCCGCCGTAGAAGCCAAGGAAAAAGAGAAATATTCATGTAACATGTGCGACGAATCATTTTCTAGGGAGAAGAAGTTGCTATCGCATATTCAATCGCACTTTAACCAAATGGATGAGGAGGATCAGTTAAGAAGAGAAAAAAGTGCTGCTCCTAAGAAGAAAACTCGAAAAGCTTGAATGCAGACTGCGTATTTAATATAGAGATACAGTGCATTTATTCTAAGTTTCGGTGTTAGAGTGTGTACAGATTAAATAACATGTAAGGTATAACTTTGTGTTAAAACATGTTGAATACACGTTTTATGTCCATATTACTAAAACATGTTGTACAAAAATAACAATGTTTTACAACATGTTATACATATTATAATAATGTTTAAAAAAACATGTCATGTTTTAAAATAATCTGTACGCATCTCTAGATCAACACTAAGGCCTGATTTATGTAGGTGCGGCGGTTTAAGCGGCGCATGACGCGGCGTATCGCGCAGTCAGCGTTAACATTGCCATGTAAATCGAGTCGTATTATGTTCGTACGGTCTCTCGATGACAAAATATATCAAAACAAAAAACAAAATAATTTTAATTATTTTATAAATAGCTTTCCTCAAGATTGAATTTAGTTAATTAGGTAGGTACTACATTGCAGAATGCAGCATTTTTCATTTTTTCACGCAATCTCTTCTAGAAGAAAAAATGTGTAAAATTTTCTTTTATCTATTATTTTCTTCAATCTTCAAATCACGTAATCTCGATTGATTTCTTAATTATCAATTAAAAGACGCTGTGATAGATGACGTAAAAATTCTTGCATATTATGTGGCGTAGACAAGCGTGCAACGCGCTGCGTTTGACATAAAAGAGGCCTTAGATTTCGCGTGTTAAGTATTGTTCAATAAGAGTGTAGTTTTTAATTATGTTGATTATTATAAATGTTATTTTTATTAAGTGATTGGAATCTGTAGTAATAATAGACGTTTGACAGAATACTAAAGATAGTTTTGCTGTATGTTTAAATCGAAATTATGGTATCCAACTATACAGGGTATTTCTAATCAATTAGCATCTTTTTAGGGGCTTATTCTGTACTTCAAAACTAACAACTTTTGTTCTGCGACTTTTGTCAAAACTCAAAAAAATGTTTTGTTGTTCCATAGAAAAATATCGTTACCCGCGACAAAATGTATGGAACAGCTGATTTTTTTTTGATTTCGGACAAATGTCGCAGAACAAAAGTTGTTAGTTTTGATGTACAGAATAAGCCCCTAAAAGGATGTTAATTTATTATAAATAACCCTGTAGATAATAATGATTGTGTAGAGTAAATGTATAAAATGAATAAGTTTTATTTATTCAAATTAAGCGAAAGATAAGCGATCTATTTAAGTTATAGGTCGAGTCAAACTTAATGGTGTCAATGAAGTTACTACATACTGCGTACTCCTCACCCCTGCTGACATATCAATTTGCTACTGCGCAACGACTCGGCTAGTGTTCACAGACGCCATTAAGTTTGATTTGGCCTAAAACGCTATTTGATCTAACAATAAATTGTAAGCTGAGTGAGTTTTGTCGTAAACATGACGCGCTCTACGGCGAGCGCGTAAGCATGTAATTTGTATGAAAAAATGTACAGCGCCACCAGCGGCGCTTTTTTGAACTATACTGTCTTCATACAAATTGCACGCTTACGCGCTCGCCGTAGAGCGCGTCATGTTTACGAAAAACTCACACTCAGCATACTGATTTGACTCACATGACTGATTCTAATAAATATAACATCAACTGTTCCTTTGCAAAGTGCAGAGATTTAAAGCATTGTGTGCAAAACTCCCAAAGTCTCGAAAAAAACAATCAGCTTTTCCATACAAAATGTTCACCAATTTTTGACAAAATGTATGGAACAGCTGATATTAATTTCACTTTATTGGAGTAAAAGTTTTACATAGTGACGAGAATTGCGCTGCGCTTTGCCTATCAACACTTTGAATAAGTTTGGGGTTAATCATTGCAATCATATGTAAAATTACTGCTTTATTCATTTTCGAATATTTTGACCAAACCAAAATCAGAGACAATAGGCATGACAAAAAAATTGTCCGTCACATAGATTATCAAAAAATTATAGACACGCGACACGTATTTTTTCTTTTGTCAATTAAAGAAAAATTGATATAGATATATATGATATACAGTTTCGCGTAATGTCACGACCAGACTACAAAAGTAGACCTTTGACAGAGAAGTGACGTCACGAGCCTCCACTCCCGAACTTTGTTAGACAATAGACATCATTTTATTTGCTACAGAAACCAAACACATACACATACAAAACAACCGCATAAAAATATATAAACAACCAACTTACACATGAATAGCATGTTATGCTTTATGTTTCGCTTCTGCTACAAATCGGTCCCATCTCAGCATAATGCCGACCCTGACAGCCGACTCTGGTCTTCCGATGGGACCGACAGGTGACGTCACGAACGCGTCTGTCGCACAGCATGCGTACAAATAAAATGAAGCATAAACCTTATACACAATATGATTATTTTAGCGGCAATAACTAAAAGAGCTTAAATTCCATTTAGATCTTGATTACCTGCAGCTATAGCTGCCCCAACCCCAGTATCGGCTTTGGTTCATTCTTCAAACGTTTATCTACTGATAGCGCGCGAGTTGAATGCAGTCGGGGTCTGAGGTAAAGAGCGGGAGCATCTCCCCCCGCTATCCGCACGCCCCACCTCACGCGCCTGGGCGGGTTGGGCGTGCGGATAGCGGGGGGATACATTCGCATTCCTAAGCTCTGCATTCAACTCGCGCGCCTACAATATGTCATTTATTGTTTGATTGACAAAGGAAAAAAGACGTGTCCCATATTTTTTGAAAATCTAACTGACGGACTTATTATAATGATGATGATTTTTTTACCCTGTCATCATGCCTATTATGTTAGAGTTTTAACTAATTTCTTAAGCTTATTGACAAACAATCGTGCGAGTGTCTTTTTAGAAATCATCGATTAATAAATTAAATATTATATATGATCAAACGAACTTCAGGGACGTGAAGTTCGATCATTATTGTATGAATCGCTTAATTCGAAGATATGATTGTACTACTTGGTAATATAATCATGTCTGAAGAATTAAGCGATGAAATACAATTATGCATAATGCATATGAATTAATTTCAGATTTATTAACTGGCCTACAAAAATATCAAATCGGCACATTTCGTTATATTCAAAGCTTTAACTGTTTCTTTTGAGTATTTTTTTATTTTTTATTTAGGTATCTTAAGTTAAATATCCAAATATCTTTGCGACTGTCAAGTTTGACAAAATATGTGTTTTTTATGCGACAAATCTCGTTCTGATATGTATAGGTATGTATGTGTGTATGTGGGATTCTAATAAATGTTGTTGTTTTTTTTATCTGAGATAGTGTTTGTTCTGTTTTTCATGTTTTATGTTAAGTTCTTAATCTTAACAGTCGTAGAGAAATTTGTAAAAAAATAAGGCTAGTTATTTTTATTATAGCTGTGTGGCAAATATCTACCAATCAAAATTTTATCACTGCCATATTTTGTTATTCTTAGGCCGTATACGCACTATGCGTATGCGGTTTCGTACATTTTTCTGTGCTTCGGCAACGGGACCGCAATCGCATAGTGCGTACGTGGCCTAACATTAATGCACAGTAATCAATATTAAAAATTAAAGTTGAATAAAATTATTTTGCTGTGGTGCTAAGTGTATAGTGAAGATTGAAGTAGGCAGAATGCGTTGATACCGTTCCCTTTAGAAAGGTAGTAACTATTGACAGGATAGTTTTGAAAGATAAGAGATAGCGACATTATCATCATTATGACCAAATTTTCTTATGAGATCAAGTTGAAGTCACAAAAACAAAAAAGCTATTCCGTATGTTCATTGGCTTACGACATAATTAAAAAAACTGTTTATTTTTATGATCTCACAAAAGTTGATCCTAATGATGAGTACATTGATTTAGAACACGACATTCGTTTAGAGAAACATACTCCCTATTTGAATACAGTATAACAGTATTTTAGTGTATGCCATCTCTTTCCTGTGATTCTGATAGTAAAGGACAGAACTAAGCATAGTGTAGTGAAACCACCAGGAATTTAGCTCCTAGTATGTCCTAAAACCCCTGATACACATTCCGATTTGGTTGTAGCCAACGATACTGGGGTCGACATCCAAACATAGTCAAAGATGACCCGACAATGTGCCGTTGTACGATTGGCTGATTGGGTCAGACCACCTTCAATCAGCTTTGATTAATGTTGGACCACGTTACACACGATCCGATTTGGCGGTTGTCTCAAACCAAATCGAAATGTGTAGTAGATCTGTTAATAATAATTTTATCATTGGTAGGTAATCCTTTACGAATTTTGATGGTAGAAATGATTTGTACTGATATAGTAATTAAATAGGTTTATTGTAAATATTGGAACTTTGTTTCTTGTAATTATACACTTAACATTTATTATATGACTTTTATTCATATCTAAAGCCCGATAACAGAGGCGCCAGCGTAAATTTAATAGCAACGTAAAAAGCGTTCTCTCTATCGAATGCCTAAAGTGGAAAAGAAACAGAGCTATGCTATTTAGCTAATATAATATAAACCGTGTGTAAGATGTTTTCTAATATTTATTTTATTTATTTAATTACGATGGCGCCTCTGTAATCGGGCTTCTAGTATAATATCAAATCTAAGGGTGCATACAAATTAAGTAACTTGTATTACTGTTTTTTATATTATAAAATTTTAAATAATTAATTATAACAACATGTTTTATGTCCACATTGCCGTAACATGTTATTTGACAATGTCTTACAACATGTTATGTTATATAATATGTACGCACCGAAAGGAGACGAAATAAAACACGAATTCAGGATGATCCATTTATTGGTTTGTCTTTCAAGAACAATAAGCCGTATTATACTTATAGTTAAAACACATATAATATCATCTGAACAGATATCGAAGTTTATAGATCTGACGCAAGTTCAAAATTATATTTTATGTATGATAATGTATCGTACTCATATAAATTGTCTTAATCTACGTACTGCCTATCTAAGTATAAACTAGGTAAAATAGTGAATTCGAGAATTGCTACAAGTATTTATGTAAAGCAAGTAATTGTTATATATAAAACTGATTTTAGCTAACATGACGTGCCCAAGGTTAATAATTCAACAAAAATTCTCAATTTACAACCAGCTGGTTAAGTTTGATAAACGAGTACGTTTCTTCATAGTTTATATAAATTATTTAGTCAACGATATAACCTTGTGTTGGCGTCTAGCAAAAGTTAATTTTAGTATAAAAGGATTCGTGAAACGTACCTTCTACATCGCTGACGCATTTCTTTTAGTATAATATAAAGATTATCTAGTTTTAGTTAGTACTCGTACTTAGTTCATCTTGTATGTAATTTGGTAGACGCTAGCGCATTTCTAAATCGTGAATGGATAGTATCTACTTGCTAAAGCCGCCTTAACACGAGCTCAGTCAGCTTGGAATCCACTACTCGAATACTTACTCGAACGTGACTCAAATTATGGCAACCTATAATCCGAGCGTACTCGGACGACGATTATGACTTGCCCCAATACGAGTTGTGTCCGAGTAGGGATCCTAGGTCACTCGTTCCTAGCTGATCTTGTCAATGTGGCTTTATACAAGCTTATATAAGGACTTTTCAAAAACATGCTTTGAAAGTAATTTATAAAATTGAATTTGAAAATAAATATTGTAACAATTACCCATTTTCATATTCATGTAAGATTAGGACTTAGCAATAAATAGTAGTTCTTACTTTAATCTCAAAAATCTTTGATCTATAAACCAAAATATACTACACTACTATAAACTTAGGTATTCTAAAGGTGGTCTATACAGAATCTAGGAAGTTCATTTCAGAAGTAGGTAATTGAGGGTAGACACAAAAACTTCTGGCAAATACAGGCTGCTCCTTAAATTGTAAAAAAACTGAAATTAACATGTTTTTAAAAATCCGGTAGCGACCGTTAACGCAAAATAGTGTTGCCAGCCGCTTAGTTTAAAAAATGTAAAAATATTTGAAATTAACAATTAAGTTTTTAGTAAAAAGATGAACGGTCGCTCAAATGAATTTTAAATAATGATACCATTTACGTTACCGTATTCTTCCAATATTTTGACTTATTTTTCAGTATATTATAATACATCAGCTTCATATTTACGCAAACTTTACAAGATAATTCGTTGTTTCCATAGCCCGCATTTGACAAAAGTTTACACGAAACGCACAACATCAAGTGAAACATGAAAGATTTGAAGAGTGACAATGTAGAGACAAAACTTACGCTATCCAAGATAAAATCTCTTCCTATTTCAATTTATAATCTCGCTACTAACTTAACACTAATAAACATTCAGTAACTCTAAACTCTAACATTTATATATTAATCACATAATTTTGATATGCTTTTTTTTTCATCTAACAATTTATTAAATCACATAATTTTGATATGTTCGGATGTGCAGCACCGTTATACTATGCTTTCTCGATAACTAGGTATATTTCAAAAACGACTTTAAAACTTCTACTAAAATGATCTATAAAATGTTAAACTACAATACCGATCATAGTAAAATAATTGTACTTTATCAGCTACGAATTAAATCTATGATATGTTTTTTAAACCTAAAATTAAGTTACAATGATATGTCTCCGTGGTCCTATTCTGGATTTTTCCAAAAGCCAGATATAAAGCGTATGCATTCTTTACATAACGATTCATATTTTTTTTATTATTCTAAGGACTTCAAATCGACCGATTTAGCTTTATATCTCGCTTAGAAAGGACGCATAACGTTTCTATCATTTCTTTTTCATCATGGAGTCGCCTCTGGTATTCGTGGGTAGATAAATAGGTAAGGGGTAAGGGCGACATTCATTCTTCACTCACTCCTCACGGTTGTCGAGGCTAAGCCAGGGTCACGACGAACTGCGACGCGAAATATTAACCTACCTTCGGAACATTTCCAAATGACAAATCACAGATTCTCATGCTACAACATTTCCACGACGTCAGTTCGTGTGAGACGCGAGAATCGACCCTGACGTAACCCTAAAACTTTTAAATTATAGTAAGGTTTACAAAAATATACCTTTCTATTAACTATTCTACATCGAAAATTAATACCGTAGGTATGTCTGCCGAAGCTTAAGCTGCTGAAGAAATGAACGTTGAGTTCGAATTGCCGTCAAAGTGGCCGGAGGCAACGTCGATCTCAAAATCATTTCTGTCTCAGTCATATACATGCTCTCAGGATTGGGATGTCTAAATAGTTCTGGATGTGGAGTTATTTCCTCCTATATTTAGTGGAGTCGTAAGGAAGGTAAGAGTAGAACGAAGAGCTTAGGGGTGCGAATTGGACGATGTAGTAGTCAGAGGCAGACTCCGGTGCTATTCAGTCGAGGAAGCCGGTGTTGACCAGCTTCTCGAGGAAAAATTTGACGTCGCCAAGCTCGGAGTCCTTGATGCCGAGCGACTTGAGCATACCGAGGTCACCGTTCTCAACAGCCATGAATACGGAGCGCAGGTGTTCCAGGTCGGATCGCATTAGGTGCAACGCTGCGCCAAAGTCTTCGATCGTTTGTGATTCTGAAATGGATAAAAGTAAAGTTACAAATGTTGATAAATGCACGTGATCTCTCACTAGGTACATCTCACGCCTTATTAGTAAGCTCCAAGTAGCCCAACGAGCTTTAGAGAGGGCTATGTTCGGAGTCTCTCTGCGAGATCGAATCAGAAATGAGAAGATCCGTAGAAGAACCAAAGTTACCGACATAGTCCATCGGATTGGCAAGTTGAAATGGCAGTGGGCAGGGCATATAATCATGAAGAACTGATGACAGATGGGCTCAAAACGCTCTCTAGTGAAGACCACATACCGGCAAGTGCAGCGTATGACGTCCACCCACAAGGTGGACGGATGACATCATCAAGACCACAGGATCGCGCTGGATGCAAGCCGCTTTCAACCGGTCTTATTTGAGATCTTTAGAGGAGGCCTATGTCAAGCCGTGGACGTCCTATAGCTGAAACGAAAGTTATCTTGGGAGAAAAATTCTTTGGCGCCCAACGTGGTCCAAGCAGTTGGGCGCCAAATTTTCATACCGTCACTTTAACATAAATAACTTCCGGTTTTGTGATATATACTCGTAAGTTATATATCAGACAAAGTCCTTTGGCATTTATATTCTTTCATTTAAAATAAAAAAATAATTACATGAATTTTGGAAAAATTGTACAGCGCCATCTATGTCTAACTTCAGACATTACCAATTACCTACCTGACAACGCAATGGCGACCTTCTCAACGCCGCCTAGAGGCTCCAATGCGTCTCTCGCTTTGCTACCAAACAGCTTCTCGAGGTAGTTCGGGCCGTGCGACGCTAGGAGGGATTGGAGAAACGACGCCGTTTCTTCCACAGGTGGCCGCTTGGCTGAAAGCAAAAGATACGGTTTTACGAGTGTGTTAACACATTTTAATTCAAGTATCATCGCCCAATGATTGCCTCTGAGATGGGCGTATCTTGTTTATAAAACATGGTATCGAAAGCTTTGAACGAAGGTCTGTAGCGCATAGTTTAGGTCAGGTCAGGGGCTATAGAACCCCTGACCTGACCCGCTACGCTAAACTATGCGCTACAGTCCTTCGTTCAAAGCTTAAATAATAATTAAACAGTAATAACACATTAATAATAATTAAACATTAATTTAATTAAATCATTAGAACGGCTGAACCTATACTTAAATTGTCACGAGTAGTGGTGGACATTCGCCGCCTATAGGCTAATTTTCCCGCTCCTATCGTCAGTCCTTACAATACTAGACGAATGGATGAAAATGATAGGTACACCATTTTTTTTTCCACAAATCAGTACCTAGGTATGATTGTGGAAAGTTACGAAAGGAGTGATCTTTTTTCGTAGAGTAAGTACAGGAGCGAGCATTCAAATCTATGCTTGTGCGAACGGGAGAGCATGCAACAGATTATCTGCAATTAACTAATCAGATTATTCCCAACGTTTCAAGAATTGGGCTCCAGTACTTTTTGGTTCGGCTAAGTTGTATGTCGATTATTTTCAGTTAGGTACAGTTTTTTATGTCTGTCTGCGAAGCTGTCTACGTAATGTTTCTGTTTGCTGAAAATGTAGTAGGCATAGGTAAAAGCGACCATTTGCGTACGTATAACGTGACTGTAATACGCAAGGGAAACGTCGTGTAGGTACTTTATTGCCACTTTATTTTTCAACGTTGTTTTCCTACTTAAACCCTCTATACGACGTAAAATTTAAAAATAGATAAACCCACCTATCGTTTTTGGATTTTGGTTACCGGCAACAAATCAAATTACACCAGTCGAATGTTGGTACGCAAACTTTAGCTAGGTAAAAAATAAAAATCTGTTATTATTAGTTATTAGCTTTTGCCCGCGGCTTCGCCCGCGTGATATTTATGTGCTGTCCTATATGAATCTTTAATTATTCCGGGATAAAAAGTAGTTTAGGTACCTATGTCACTTTGCGATCTTTGAACTATATGCATACCAAAAATCAGATCGATCTGTTGCTCTTTTGTTGCGTGAAAGAGTAACAAACCAACAAACACACTTTCGGACTTATGATATTAGGTAATATTAGTAAGGATAACTAAATAAATCAGAATGTTATAAGGTGGTACAAATAGAATGTCAACTTTATTATCAACTAATTGAGGGCAGATAGGTAGGTACGTAAAATAGAATTATTTTATGTCGGGAGTGATTCAAAGAAGGCAATTTCCTACGCGTCGCGCACAGCGGCTGCTTTTAAATGAAACCGTTTAGAATGTCGTCGTCGCACGAATAAAACCTTTTCAAATGAGCGGAATTGAAAATGTCAATTTTACTTTCCTGTTCCTTCTGAGGTACCAATGGCAGAAGCACGTCGCTCTGTTGCTAGGTGCTAAGTTTTCCGGTATGTATGCGTTAGCGGAAAAGTTTATGCGTTGTAAAAAACATTGAAATGTATTATACGAAAAACAGAGTGAAATATTCAACACCTTCGGACGAAGCCATATGGGAGATGCCTTTACGTTGTGTTGACAAAACTACCTACTAATAAGATTTTTCATTCCACCTCGAAACGTAAAACAAGTCATCACTATCTTAACACAATCTCGAGGGCTAAGGCAGGTCTATAAAATTGTATGAAACTCCCTAGGGAGTAAAGTGATTTAAATTTGGAACGTCTAATTCGTATGAAAATTTCTTAACTCCGAACATTTAAGGACATCGTAAAGAGGTTTTATTTTTGTAAAATCGAATAAAACCTCTACATTTCACGGCAACGGGCATTGTACAAAGGTGTTATTCGATTTCATAGAATAAAACCTCTTTGCAATGCCGGTGTAAGGCCATGATAATCGAGCTGCCCGTGGTCTAATGTTTTTCACGTAGCTATTCTATTTTTATGTAACATTTTTATTCGTGGTCTTTAAGCATAAAAAATGTAACGCCTAGTATTAAGTGCTGTAAGTTACATTTTTTGTAAATAAACGAATTGAATTGAATTTACATTCGCTGTTTTATTACGGATTTGTGTGCTTTTCTATGAAAATTCGTGGGCAGGTACATTTTATTTTGTTTTATTTTATTGTGCATAATACCGAGTTGCCTAGTGAGTATCTACACTTAGTGATTTTATGACGTAAGTATTACCTACTCATAGTCCCGGGGATTTATTTACTCGCAGGAGGTATGAAAAGTAGAGTATGCACCACTAGAACGAAGTCTGTATTCGCCTTGGGCGATTGAAACCCCTCGCTTCACTCAGGACTCTAAATAATTCCCTCGCTGCGCTCGGGAGTTAACTATAGAGTCCCTCCTTACGCTCAGGGTCTAATATGTCTCCCGTGACGTAAGACACGACTTGGTTCTCTTGGTACATTATCTACTATTACGTTGTGTTGACACAACTACTCATAAGATTTTATACCGTAGGTCATCGACATGGCATTTTCCGTAGGCATAGTGTCACATGTGCATTTGCAACGTAACTGTGTCTGTAGATAGGTAGGTAAGTATCGGGCGTAGAGTCCTGATACCTATCTAGAATGAGCATTTTGAAAGATAAACTATATTTAACATAGTTAGTTGATTTAATTTTAATTTATTTGCTTAAATGACAATACAAGATCCAAAGTTATTTTTCAAAAAATAAATTGCACAATTGACTTCAATCGTGTACAAAATTCGAATATGTAGTTCAAATATTTTTCAATAATGGCTCAGCCGATTTCTATAATACATCCTTTCTAAATAAAAACATTTTTTTTATCGGTTCACATTTGGCGAAAATATCGATGAACACACAAAAAAAGCATATCTACAGTCCAGTCGAACATAGAACCTCCTCCTTTTTGGAAGTCGGTTAAAAAGGAGATACGCGTCGTACGACTGTGTCATCGTGTAGACATACCTACTCGTAGCAACCTACTGACTACGCATAGTGTGTCCTCACTCTTACTGCTTTGTATTACGATAGGTACCTATGTACATAAACTTAGGGAAATTCGAAACCTCACCTTGAAGCATAGACATTATTATCTACCTTGAAGCTATCTTTTTCTAAGGTTACTCTTGTTTACGCTCGTTAAGCATCGTTAGCTAGCTTTTAAGGTTTTATAGGAGCACAAAGTGAGACTTTAGTTAACAATACGTCATACTTAGATCACGTCATCAGTGCCATTGTAATGGTATCTAACAGTGCTTGGAAAATTTCTACTAGTTTTATGGACACTGGATTTTTTTCAAACTTTTTGTATAATTGAATAATAACCGTTTGTGCTTCGTGCATTTATTAGTAACACTTACCTAGTCTAAGTGATTTATTTTTCAATATTACTTACAGCAGGTTTTGAAATACATGCGATGCTGATTAATTATCGTTATTGGCAGCTTGGTTCTGCCCACCGTAGGGTATACGATTATTTACAACTTTCGACTGCAGTAGTAACAACGGTAATCCATTTACCGTTCTTACTACTGGTAGCAATTTTGGTAGTAACACTGGTAATAAACCTTTCATTCATAGTTCGCAATTATTATTGGACTAAGCCTGGGATCACTGCATAATTGACTACAATATTATATACCTTGCCTACCCTCGATGTAAATTTAATAAGTATATTCGTTTTTTTTTAATTTGTGTTTTCTTCGCTTGCATTAACTTAATTACGAAACGTAGGCGGTTAATTTAGACTAAACGTCACCATTATTTTTTATCAAAATTAATACGGAAGGCACTAAATCCCACGACACAGGAATTTTCCTAGTGTGGGATCTAGGGTTCACCAACAACTATGTACCTACATTCCACGGACTCAATGTATGTAGCATAATAAGTCTAACTACTAGTTATTATGTATACTGTAAAACTGTATAACTGTACCTATTTCTGTACATAGCCTTAAGAAAAGTCAAATAAATAAATTTATTTATTTATTTATTATTATTTAGTTATTTATGGTAATAATTTAACCCCACCGGTCGGGCGCATAGCGGCTCGGCCGTTTCAAATATTATCGAGAGTGTATCCGGTTTTTCATATAAAAAAAATTTAATAATGAATCCTCACGCTAGTTTCAATGAAGTGATTTATGTTAATCTTCTCTTATATGCATCAGATTCATCAAGCAGATAAAATAAAATAAAATGAAATCCAAGAGTTGATTGATTAGAACCTTGATTGTAGGTAGGTACATACCTAGAACCATTGATGAAGGATTGGTCTTCGCTCGTCTAGCGGAGCGAGACCCAATTCATCTATGCCTAGAACTATCACCGCCTCTACGTATCTAATATAACTTACATTAGATACTTACCTAAGTACCTACCTACAGTTATTTAAAGCACAATGTTTTGTTAAAAAGTCATAACTTTCAGCAAATTAATGAATAATGTAAACAAGGTTAGACATCGAGCTGAGATGTAGGTTAATTTTAGAAAATTCATTCATATTTTGGTTTGAGTTGAAATTTGCATGGAGCTAGAAGTTTGGATCTGAAATATTCGTATCACGAGAAGTTGTTAACTTCGTACATATCTACTTACCTAACACGTATAGGTGTAGGTTCCTAAGTAAGTAGGTAACGGACGTTTCGTAAGTATAGAAATCTCAAAATCTTTCGTCTCCAAGAAAAAAAAAACCTGTGGTGTGCTTCTGCATTTTGCCAGAAGTTTTTTTTAAAGAATCACATTTTATTAAGCTCTGGTAATCATTATTAGATCCAGTATAAGCTTACTTTTCTATCTGAATATCTCTATAAAACATAACTGAAATTATGATTCTTCAAAGGCGAGTAAAAATAAATTTTCGTTTCCCTAACGAGAGCTTTGGGAATTCTGGAACAAAAAATGTTTAGCAAATTTCGAAGTCAAAATTGGCATCCTGCATAATATAGTTAGGATATAATTATATGCTAATACATAAGATAAGCTATAGGAGATACGAGTATATTATGATTTTATTATTATGACCTGGGTATACAAATGGATTTTGGATGCGGTCTGCGGTCAGGTCAAACTGAACGCAGCCCGCATTACCTTATGAACATCGTTATCCGGTCTCTATATATTTTGTATAAGTAGATAATTATGCGATCTGCTTATGCGATCCCGCAGTAGGAACGAGTTAGGTAACATCTGGCTCTAAGAAAATCTGGGCTGTGGGTGAATAGTGCTAAGATGGTTTTTTTTTAGAACTTCTGGCCCAATCTTTTCATTAAAGTGGACCAGTTCTCTTGAGCTACTAATGAAGAGGACATCTGGCCCAAAAATGATTTTATAGCATATACCGGTATAGGCGGTATACTAACAGCTACGCGAACCCCAGAGAAGAGTCATGAACAAAAAAAAGTCATCATCAAAAGTCGCCTTTTTGTGTGTTTAATGTCTATCTGTATATATCCACTTAAATCTTCTAAACTAAGTACACAACAGATAGCAATAAGGTTTTCAATATTTCTCCCGGAATGTTTATACCTAGCTATAATTAATAGGCAGCTAGTAATGATTGTATAGGCCGAATTAAACTTCTTGGCGCTTGTGAAGTTAGCTACAAGCTGCGCAAAATCCAATCTTCGCGCTGCTTCTAAGTGAGCTTCTGTCAGGAGTGGGTTTTGGACAGCTAACATCACAGCCGTCAAGAAGTTTGATTCAGCCTATACCTACTTAACGTCTTAAGGACGTTTGTCCACTGCCGCCGTCACGGGACCTTCACCGAGAACGAGATGACGGCGCCAAAGTAGCGGTACATACATTAACTATAGCCGCGTGTCAACCGCACGTCCGTCAGTCACCCGAGGGCCGCGGTGGACACGCGGCTGAAGTAAATGTATAATGTACCGCTACTTCGGCGCCGTCATCTCGTTCTCGGTGATGCGGACGGTCCGGTGACGGTGGCGGTGGACAAACGCCCTAAATCTTCACATTACGCATCCTAACGTAACTCTAATGATAGTCCCCGAAAGGAATAAATTACCTACGCGCAAAACTCAATCCTCACGCAGTTGTAAGGTAAGTGAGCTTCAGTCAGGATTGGGTTTTCCGCAGCTTGTTCATTCACAGCAAAAGGTTCATTCGGCTTATACTCGTACCTACTCAACATCTTAAATCTTGATATTACGCATCCAATGTAACAAAAAATCACGAAAGGAACAAATTAAACAGCAACGCTAATGCGCGGCAGCCGTTTCAGATGACGTCCAACCAAAGCTTTACACAGCACGTTGCGAGTACCTACTCGTATTATTAAATGTTAATGTTGTCATAACGCGACTCGATTTCAAAAAGGAAATCGCGATTCTGCGGCCTTCGTAACAGCTGCCAAGCACCGAATTTAATACAGTTATGCGTTGTTTGGGACTTTAGTTACATTGATTTTATGGTTAAAGTTGGCGAATTACTTCGAAGTGCTTTAGCCTTTGGTGTTTAACAAGCTTCCCTTTGTATAAATTTTGATCCTTAAACAGATTTGCGTCTTCTATCAACATGCTCCAGACTAGGTACTCATTCATTCTATCTACCTACTCATTAGTAAATTTTCGTTGAAATTCATTTCAGAGTTATTTATCGTATTGAAAAAAGGCAAGAGAAGTTAATCTAGGTTTACACGTAAATTGAAACTACAGCTGTTTCCTTATATAGGTAGGTATATTCTTTGGTATGGCTCTATACATTTTTGTACAGCCCCTGGCGGAATCGAGGAAGAACTAACCAAAATGTATGAAGCCACACGTGGACCCGAAAGTTTAAGTAAACTACGCAAAACCTGGACTAAGGGCTCTGAGCTCAGAAGTGGGACGCTGTTTAGTATGTACGGTATGGGCAATCGGCATTTTACAGTGATTGGGTCATATACATCACGCTGGCCCAGTCCGAGTGATGGATTCACATACGCCGTCGAATTTCTTTTGCGGACGTACTCGTATGCAGGTAATCCTCACCATGTTTTCCTTCATCGAAAAGCCAGTGGTGGAAAAATTGTTTGGAACATAACTAAGATGCAAAGAAGTCTGAGGCTGATTTTAGTCTCACGCAGACGGCAAGCGCACCGTCGGCGCTGAATGGCCGAGATTTATGAACTTCTAGGAAGCGTTTTTGAATGACACGTAGCTATCAGCGCGCACGGTGGTCGGCGCCGAAAGCGAAGTTCATATATTATCTCGGCCATCAGCGCCGACGGTGCGCGTAAGACTAAAATCACACTTAGTCAGTAGGTAACCAGGTACGTACCTCCCTTAGTACTTAAGGTGTTTGACCATATTTATATATTCTTTGGTTTGACGCTACATCGTGATTGTGAGGCGAGCGTTACTACACTATCACAGGTCAGCATAATAATTTATAATAATAGTAAATTATTTGTAACCAATTATAATATGGCGGACATATAAGTATTTTAGTAACAAGAGTGACATAAAATTCGAATATTGTTGAACTTGATTTTATAATTTTGACATGGATTTATACCTAAAATACTATTTAATACTCTAGTCATCGCCCATAAGAGTTCCTTATGTTGCGATGACTAGTCTCTTCCAGGGGATAAACAAACAATGGCTTTGAAAATGTAATAAATAACTTCCATTAAACGTATTTTGCATGGCATGATGTTAAAGCATCGTGCTCATAACAATAATTACTTTAACACCTACATGATTGTTACCCATGTCATCATACTACTATACGAGACTTATCGCGCAATAAAACTTGAGATATGAGCTAATTAAGTACCTCTTTTTCTCCCGACGTTTCGACCCAGTTGCATTGGTCGTGTTACCCATGTCGTTGCAAAATAAATATTTTGAGTTTGACGGTAGATACTCACCAGCAGTGCACAGCTTGGAGTCCTCATCGTAGCCGTCGATGCAGTCTGGCGCGCCGTCGCACAGGTACTGGATGGAGATGCAGTTCCCGTCTACTGGACACTTGAACGGCTCGTACGGATGGCAATACTCTGAAAAGAGAGTTGAAGGGCTGGTTAGCTTTGTTGCTTTAATAATTTTTAGGGTTCTGTACTTCTGTACCCAAAGGATAAAAATGGGACCCTATTACTAAGACTACGCTATGCGTCTGTCAGTCTGTCTGTCTGTCTGTCTCCAGGCTGTAACTCATGAACTGATATAGCTAGAAAGCTGAAATTTTCACAAATGATTTATTTCTGCTGCCGTTATAACAACAAATACTAAAATTGAATAAAAATATTATTTAAGTAATTTAATAAAAATTTAGATTTGTTGTAAGGGAGCCCTCCCTTACAACAAATCTAAATTTTTCGCTGGATATCAATAATGGTAACAGGTAGACGCTTGAAATATTTACAGAATGTTTAGCTGCATGCTTACTATAATATTAATTGAATTAAAATAAAATTTATATTTAACGGGGGCTCCCATACAATACGGAACCATTCATGCGCGAGTCCGGCTCGTACTTGCCCAATTATTTTGTCTTCGATTGCACATCTGTATTGCAAGATAGTTGTTCTCAGCGTAATCAAAATAAACTACTCCCAAATGCCACCTTGTGTCATAATTCCTATTTCGTCGCTTGGGTAGATGCTGGAGGGGTAATAGCATAATAGGACACGCCATACCGGTCTTTAGTGCAGAACTTATCGCCTCGACACCGAATATTGTTGTTGACCGAGCTGTTCTCATTTTCCGATAGGTTTCAAATTGGTCACCATTTCTACCATATCTACTATGTCTATACTCGTAATAGAAAAGGTTCGTGGCCTAGACGTCTTACCTCAGAATAAGGACTAAAGTAATTATTCAGAGCGTTTTACGTTATCGCGGTCTATCAAATTTAAAGGATCAACTCTCAGTCGGAGATAATTGTAAGGTATAGATACTAACTTACCTACCTACGTAAATGCTACTTATGCTAAATTGTATTACAATGTCTAGTAGGTACCTATAGTTGTACTTATATTAGGAATCATTAAACTTTCGCTATAACACTTTATATTCTGACTTTACACTACTTTGTACGCTTCTAGCAAGAAGATTGTCAGCGAGCTCGTATCTTGATAAAGAAATACTCATGAATTCTGTCAGTAAGTATCTACCGTCTGCAAAGCAACTGCGCACCGTCAAATCTACGTAGCTCCTATGAATAATGCAATAATTTCCTCTCTAATTTCGTTAGTCCTCGAATATTTCAGACAGAGACTGGGAGACAAGTTTAATTGATGCAAAGGAATCCCTTATTAAACGCCTACAGCGAGATAGAGTCGCGCAAAGAAAAACGTCGGCAAAAAAACGTTATGAGAAAAAACATTAGCAGTTCTAATTTGCCGAATTACCGGCAATTAGGGCCGAGCGTTGCCGGGACTCGGTAAGAGAAATATCAGTAATCAAACTCGAAACGCAAATTAAATAAGTGAAATCGGAAATACAGGGTTATCCAGAACTGGTGTTCTAAGCCGAAACGGGGTGTTTTAGTACCAACCTGGAATTCGAGTAAAAAAACAGCTCTCATACATTTTGTTAATCCCGAGTTGTAATTTGCATGCTACAGCTGTTTTTTTATTCTCGAATTCCGGATGGTCTGAATCACCCCCTTTCGGCTAGTACAGGACAAGCAGATAACCCTGTGTTGAGGTATTTTGAAATTATTTTTAACTGCTAAATTATATCACTGTTATAGGTATCGCTTAAAGCGAACAAATTCAGAAAGAAGTAAAGAAAATTCAACTGTTAAATTTAAGATCTTATAGTAGGTAGGTACCTACATACACCATTGAACTATGATACATTAACATCATTGACCTACACACGCAAAGTGAAACAGACAAGATTTTTTGGCGTAGTTTAACATTTTAAAATATACTCTATCCTAATAGCGGGAAATCCGAATCCGAAATAGCGGGAAAATGCAGGTAGAGAAATAGAAAATTCACTTGTTTGTGTCCTGGATCTATCCAGTATGCAACTCAAAAGTTTGCAGCGAGTGCAGACATGCTGCAAACGTTTGTGTACTATGTAATCTAAAATAGCCAGTTACAAATAACGAAAAATAAAAAAAGCGTTTTTTTTATTATAAGTAAAATCCTTACAATTTTATTGAACATTTACACTATAACAGACAGGGAAACAGTACATAAAGCAAATCCTGTTTTAGATTTATTTTAGGTACTTACCCTACACACACCTTTTCAAATATTTCTAGAGTCCTGTAACTGATTCTACCAGTACGCGCCCGCCATTGCGTCGAAATATTCTGATGGTTCCCATTTGCGAGGGTTCCGTATATTTTTAAATAGAGCCGACGACGATTAGCAGGATAACATCGTTTCGGGGGGTATTAGTCGTGTCCCTCTGGCCCTCCCCCAGACCTTAATTGGCACTATCTGCGGTCCGCGCAGGTCTATTGAATTACCCTCCTGCCTCCTTGATAAAAGGAAAGGAGAATTGTGTCAGCAAAAGTGTATTTCTATTATCATTAGCTACCTCGTTAAGCGCCTTTGTTATAGGTATCGCCACAAAAGTCGGCGGATAAGACATGAGCCGCAGATGACACTTCGCCGTGATTCGCTAATTATTACGCACAATATGTGTGCACAATGCCTACACAAGTGGCGAAGTAATGAGCACGGGCGTAGGGAGCGCGCGGGAGGTATGAGGTTAGCGTGCGGGTGTGCCCCGGCGTCTCGTCTCTCTGGCTCCCGCGCATACCTATATTTTGCCTTTTGTTCAGCGTTCTGCGGATAACATCCCATCCGCCGACTTGTGTGGCGCGGATTATAGCTGCTTGAATTGGGTGTATTACGATTCGTCGGGTGAAATTAGAGGTTCTTCCTCATTGCATTATTTTATGCTGACCCTCGTGACCTAGGCTCGGCGCAGACGGGCCTCCGACTACAGCCACCGGTGGCCAGCGACAAGCAGTTCACACAATTTTTCATACATTTTCTTCAAACGCAGCGTATACGTGTGTTACCTACATAACAGATGTGGCGGTAGCGTAGATGTTAGCGGTAGTACAGATGTAGTGGCCGTCTGCGCAGAGCCTTAGACGGTAGTGTCTGTTTTTAAGCAGGAGGTCGTTCGTGGGTTCGATTCATGGATGGTGAAATATTTGTTATGTTGGTATAGATATAGATTTTCTATCATGCTTCGAAGGTTGAGCTTGAAGATGTAGGTATACGTTGGTATAACGAGACAGAGAAAATTGCTTTTGGTTAAGATGTACACTGTGCATAGAATAATTAATCTTTTCAACCCAAAATTTAAATTTTGCCCGCAGACTTGTCTGACCTTTGATTTAATTAATTTAAAAGCTGAAACATTTCTAGAAGCTGTATAAATACTTCGACAAGGGAGTATAGAATTAAAACTTTTCTCACTAACCATTTTGTTAGTATATTTTTACTAAAAAGGAATACAATATTTGAGACGCAGTTTGTTTTTGGAAATTATTCAATCCACTTTTCATAAAAACTGTATGTACGTAGGAAAATTTACACAAAAAACATTTTATTCCGGAAAAAGTCTGGAAAAACCTCAGTGGATATCTTCGAAAAAATTCAAAGCTGCAACCTATTGTAAGCACCTTCTTACATATTGGAGCATTTATCATTTCCAAAAAACATTAAAAAAATAATTTAATAAGTATTAAAACTACACTAAACTTGAAAAACATCAAAACTTAAATCTAAAATAAAATACTTTTTAAAAGGTATATTAAATTTACATTATAAAAAAAAACTGCTTTATGTTCGTGTCCGCAGGCAAAGTAGCATAGAGGCCTTCAAAAATAAAAATATTAGTATAATGTAGATTTTTATAATTTTAAAAGAAAAAGTAAGTGAAGTTGCTATTCCGTGAGGGCTAAATAATTAAACAGCATCATAGGGTAGATGCACCAGTTGTGGCCATCTTAACGTCAGTCTTGGCCACTCTAAATGTATGGGTTATTATTTATAATCTATTTATGCAACAATTTTGACTTCAAATTGCCAAAACTGGGGCAGTGGCCACAATCGAGTTCCCAACAGAAATCGGGGTGGGTACAATATGGGAGTTACACATGACTTTCGTCTTGTCCATGTTCATCTTAAGTGCCACCTGTTGAGAGACCCGATTGATCGCTTCGCAGTATTTTGCCAGTATTGTAATCCCAATATGACTTAACATCTGCCTTTTCTTTAATCTGATCAAAGAAAGTAAAATGAATAAAGGTTCCCCGCCAGAACAAGACAAACGTCAGACACAAGTAAAAAATAATGCGAACGCTGTGAAATATTGCCTCCCGTTATATAACAGCCAGAAGTTCCATGGGTATATTAACTAGATTACTAGAGCACATAACGATAACAAATTGTGTCATTTATTATGCCATCATAATAAAGGGCCTGTTTTATGTTTTACAGGCGTAGTGGCCGGGGGATCCTTGTCCGACATTTTTTACAATGTTGATGTTAGGATTAGGATGTTTTGATAAAGTTTGTTGTGTTGAGACTCATGTAATTTTCTTAATTGAGCAGTAAATCTTGTAGTTACCGTAAGAGAGAAAGTAAAAAAAAGTTAAGATAAAATCAAAATATAGGTATAGGTAAATATAGGTATTTTTTAGTTATTCAGGAAACTATCGTAATGACACTCTCCTCAGACACCAAAATAGATACGAAAAAGTAAGCGAAAATGTTATCTATGATGGCTTAATGACCCATTTTAAATAAGATCCTATTTACATGTTCGTGCTAGTTTTAATTTTATTTATTAAGAAGAAGCATACTATTCTTATTATTATAACTTATTCTGCGCATGTAGTTCCCTGAAGGTAAACAGTATATACAATACAAGCTTTTGCTTAATGTAGGTTCAGATTTTTGAAATGCTTATCACAAAGATAGCTCTTTGAGATAAATCTAGTGTGGAAAGCACTCTAAAATAAAAATCATATCATATATTGAAACCGCTAGCCGATAACGTAAATGTAAATATTTGTATCAATTTTATAAGTGGCAATTGTATCATGAAATAAAGAATTTATTTATATACGAATAGGTGGTCTAATCTGCGTCGCTCCAACGAAATGAAAAAAAAAATATCCATCCAGAAAAAGCAAGTTGGTACCTAAGAAAGTTTGTGTAAGCCGGCTAGCCTTGTTGTCAGAGTTTTTAAGCCGCCTGAAGGCCTTTGACAATGCTAAATAAATAAAAATAGTACTTAAATAAATTATTACAAATAAATAACTTGTTAAAAATACAAGCTATAAATATCATGTAGCAGTAAAATGCTAGCCAAGACGAGTAAAACGAGCCCAAACACGGCTCTATCTTGCACACAGGTAGTACAGGTGTTCCTATGGCCACCTTCCGACTCCATAATCAGATCAGCTCCATGGTACTTGATTATAGTATTGAAATATACGCGATATACATATGCGTGCAAAATTTTAGCTCAATCGGAAACCGGGAAGCTGGACAAATTTAACTTGCAAGATTCCACCCGAACTTACATACATAGGTAAATCCATTGCAAGTTAAATAAAAGCTTTTAAAAAACATTTTTGTCAATACAGAATCCTAAGCAATCCTAACTATGGATGCCGCACTGCCCTAATTGCTGCTTGAAGTATTTTGGCAATATTTCCTGTATACAACAATGATAACAATGATTGAAACTGAGTGTAGGTAAATGCCGGAATAGTCACGCTTTAAGTAGGTACTTAGAAAGCGTTGGAATAAGCACTTCTGGACCAATTTCAACATCGCCACCGAGTAAACCTCGGCTTCAAAACTACAGTTCTCTTCACCTCGCGCCGTTGGACGCCAGTTTAGTTGCAGCACTTTCAACTTTTCACTTAGCTTGTTGACTTTTCGCCCCGCCTCTAATCGTTTTAAAACTTGAGTCTCAGGACTTCAATTTTAAAGTTGAGAAATAACTAGATTTTACTTTTAGTTATATAACTACAAGCTTACCTATGCTATTTTAGTACAGTCAAACCTGGCTAACTGAGAACTGGATAAGTGAGAAACCTCTATAAGTGAGAGTAATTGCCAGGTCCCGTCATTTTACCCCTCAAATACCTCTATAAGTGAGAGACCTAAACCTCTATAAGAGAGAGTCGTTTTTCCCTCATGGACCTCTATAACTGAGAGTACTACTTGTCTGAACCTCTATAAGCGAGAGTTGAGGGTAATGAAACGTCTGCACTTTATGATCCATTCTTAAATTTCGTGGAACTAACTACCGTTGGTTTCGGATCGTGTTCTATTCAAACATTTTTTTTGTATTTTGTGGAAATAAGTAACATTGTTTTTGTATCGCATTTTTTTCGAAATGGCCACACGTGCGTCCGAACTATCCTGTTTGTTGAAATAGTGTTCTATTTAAAATTAATTTGTGGTTTTCTTTAATCTACCTTACATTATTTTTGTATCACATTCTTTTGGAATAGCTACACATGCGTTTACACTATCTTATTGGTCAAACTTACTCCAGTTGATAAGTATTAATTGAGGAGAAATTTCTGTGTTAGTAACTAAATCTTTAGGAATAAATAAATAAGTCGTTAAGCGATAAGCTTAAGATAGCTGGGTATTGTATGCGTTCAAAGGTGGAAAATCTCGAAATGAAATACGCAATGAATTTGACTTAACAGAATCACTTTTATAAAATTATAAAATCAAAAGATATACGGTCCCTATAAGGTCTTAGTGCTCTAAAGAGCGTGGAAATATTTAAAAAAGTCGTTTTTGATTTTCCCGATATTTAAATGTGTCTTTTAGAATTAATAAAACAAACTATCATGTATATTCAATTCTAATCAACACAACCCAAACAGTTAGTACCTATGTACTATTTATAAATTTTTTTATCATTCTTTACGCATATATATGTACCTATAGATACCTACATACAAATTAGACGTATTTATTAACCTCTATAAGAGAGAGTAGCCACTTCCGAAACTGGATAAGTGAGAAACCTGGATAAGTGAAAAACCTCTATAAGCGAGAATGAGATGGCGGTCCCTTCGACTCTCTCTTATCCAGGTTTCACTGTACTTGAATATTACTTAGGTATTTAATCAAGTTAATTGCTTGCTGAAATTCATAAAATTCTAGCAAATTAGAATCAAAAACTTGGCGCGTTACGTGTAAGAATTTATGATGTTTAATAAATTAATAACGAAGGTGAAGAGGTGACTTTATTACTTTGTGGTCTATTATATCGTTATATAATCTACAAGATTCTGATTCTGGATGTTTTTAGGGTTCCGTACCCAAAGGGAAAAACGGGACCCTATTACTAAAACTTTGATATCCGTCTGTCTGTCTGTCTGTCACCGGGCTGTATCTCATGAAACATGATAGCTAGGCAGCTGAAATTTTCACAGATGATGTATTTCTGTTGCCGCTATAACAACAAATACTAAAAATAAAATAAAATAAATATTTAAGGGGGGCTCCGATACAACAAATCTGATTTTTAGACTCTTTCGCTCTATATTAATTATGGTAACAGTTAGATGCTTGAAATTTTCACAGAATATTTAATTTTATATTCAATTTAATAATAAATAATAAAATTAAAATAAAATAAATATTTAAGGGGGGCTCCCATACAGTACGGAACCCTCCGTGCGCGAGCCCGACTCGTACTTGGCCGATTATTTTTAAGTAACGCTACAAGCCAAGGTCTACGCAAAATTGTCAATTACGGTAGGTAGCATTTTTGGCATCCTTAACGTGGAATCTAAATCTAAAAAAAATCTTAGAGACAGTAGATACTCGTACAACAGCAGATATAGTCTACTATACTACTACTCATCATGGCCGAGTATACATAGATATACATTCTGGAATAGAGACCACGTAGTAGCAAGTACAGCCTACCTATATGCAGCGTATTACGCCTATCCCTTAAGACAACATACACTGGTCGAACAATTTTGACTTGAGGCACTGAGGTATGGCGGACGAGAAGAAGTTATTTCGGTACACAATTTTCCGAACGCTGCCAAGCCGAGTTCGATTCGGCGATTGGCCTCTTTCTTAAAGTGGGACCTACCTAACTGGACTACTTGTCCTAGGTATACCTACGAGTCAACAACTTCAAGAACCGAGTTTTCAACAGATATTAACTCCTAATATCTAATAAGTACCCAAGTAAGCCCGTACCATAAGTTGTTACAAACAATCAGTACAATGGCATCCTTCCGGCTTGAACTTGATACAGGGCTCGCTTATGGCCCAGTAGGTACATTTTAGGCCTTTTTTCAGATTAAAAAACTAAATAAACAAGTAGGTATGTTATAATCCGATCACACACTCTCCCGCTCCGGAGATAAGCCACACGAAAAGGAACGGCTAAAAATGAAAATGTCAAATATAAATAGCACTTTTTAATGTTGAGGTTTAAGAGCTTATAGGTCATCGGGAATTGAGTATAGGACTAGAATTTGAATTGGTTTTAGGTGTATTATTCACTTTACAAACTTATATCAAACTTATATTGTGCTTAGGAGTTGCACAATCTGGTCCCACCTACCCCTTTCTTCTATCGTACAGCTAGGATAGACGCGACCAAAGCGCCACCCTTTTATGGTGGACATTCCGCGCGTCAGAACCAAGCGTTTCGAGTCCTCATTCCTCAAACGAACAGCCAGAATGTGAAATGCTTTGCCTGGGTCTATCTTCCCGCTAAAGTACGACGTGGGTGTCTTCAAATCCCAAATAAACAGGTATCTTCTAGGTAAGCGTGTTACACCCTAGACCGCATATCTGCTCAACATCAGGCAGTATGTAGTCAAACGCAAACCTATACGGAATAATAAAATATATGTATAATTTTGACCTCATAAATACATTACATTTCACACTCATAGTTTAATTGAAATAATTTAAAGTTAAAATTGTAGAAAACAATTTATCAAAATTGAACCTGGATCATAGCTCGAGTAGAATTTAAGATAGATCATTATTTTGTTATAAGGCACATAGGACAAAAGCAAAAGAATTGAATGACTTACTTGTGTCATTACTTCAATGCACAAAAATCACCTTGGTAAATGGTTTCAGATAGAAAGGTCGCAAACGATTACGGCACCTCGGGGAGTCACAAGAATTGTTCGCGTAGCAGCCAAGAATTGAGAAAATTCTTTTAAAATAGCTTCTGAAAGAGCTGAGAATAAAATACGAAAATTGAGTCTGAAAATAAGTTGAATGAAATAGGTACGTTAAAGCGCTGTGTATTGGGACTGTAGAGAATTAAAAATATTAGAATTGAAAATTTTCTCTTTTGTAATAATATTTGCAAAATGATAGACGGCCTCATGTTACAACAACATTTTTAATTTAAAGGCTTGGTTTTGTTTCTGTAAATTTGAAATTGTATGCCATAAAAATAAAAAATGATTGAATGTATTTTTGTATTAGTTCTAGTTTTACAAAGAAACTAAATAAATTGACAGATTTAAACGCCTGTTGTTACAGAGACGTTTCGCTCATTTGGTTAAATATCTTGTTTGTTTATAAAACCAACTTATCCGAATTCTCGTGCTTTTAAGTCAGGTTTATTTGTTATAAATAAATATTAAGCAAAAATGATTCTGACACAAAATATTGTAAAACAACAATCTACTTTACTGACCCCGTCAGTAGAACTTTTAAAATAAATTTATTTGAAAACTAAACAATAGCTGCTCATAAATTTCTCTACTCACGTTCGACTTAACGTTTATTTTCTCAAATAATATTGTAGAGCTCCGCTAGTTCTTGGGCGTACTTAGGAGTGGGGGCGGGGGCGAAAAGGCATTTGGCATTTCTCCTACTTTCCGATCTATGTCTTTGTTTGCTCCTTAAACTTATTGTTTATTGTGCCTCATAATAAATTATAATGAATTGATCGAGCGACAGCGAAGATCTTCCTTTTAACATGGCGATTTTGCTTTTGTCTGTCCAGAAGTTGGTTTTCGTCTACAGGTCGCATCTTTCGTAATTTGGTACACAAATTCTAAATATTAATAGATAGAGTGCGCGTGCACCTGGCGACGGGAGCGCGCGTATTCCCTGATGAAGGAGTACTGATTACTCCGAAACCGGTCGGGTTCCCAGCGGCCCGGTCGCGATCACATACGTGAGTAAAACCTGGTTGTTTTTGTTTT
Organism: Hypomecis atomaria; assembly: GCA_964007245.1. Lineage (NCBI taxonomy): Eukaryota > Metazoa > Arthropoda > Insecta > Lepidoptera > Geometridae > Hypomecis > Hypomecis atomaria. Next base: position 16,976,396 of record OZ023294.1, on the reverse strand, counting down.
GTATAATGAATTCTCACGCGCGTTTTAATGAAGTAATCTTACACACGGCCTCTGACCCCAAACTAAGCAAAGCTTGTGATATGGCTGCCAGAAACTGATAATATACTACATATTGATATTTTGAAATACCTACATACTTATAAAGATACTAACACCAAGCCAGACACAGCGCAAACACCTATGTTAATCACAAAAATGCTTGCTCTGGGTGGGAAACGAACCCACGCCTCTTTGATCCAGTAGTCAGGGTCACTAACCACTGGGACACTGAGGCAGTGTCTATTTTATGTAGTTAGATTAAATAAATTTTATTGCAGGTAAATGATCACTCTTGTCTAATAGTAATAAATTACTGTTAACGTGCTCCAATTTAGATAAGTCCACAAATTTCCTCAACCAAATCCTCCTGCCTACATCCCTGGCCCATATTCAGACTTGCCAACAATTTCACGTTTCAAAGCTTCTGCGACGGACGCTATTTTGAATTCCTTATTCCGCTATATATTTTAAACTTGGCTACACTTATAAGGATCTGATATTTGGGATTCTTATGGTAAATATTGTGGATTGTAGACCTAGATACTTTTTATATTTTTATGCTATTATACTCTTCTTAGTTTAAGTCTTTCTTTCTTCTTATTCTTCTCAGACATCTAGGGCCTTACATCCATCCATCCATCAGCCGTAAGACGTCCACTGCTGGACATAGGCCTCCCCAATGGATTTCCAATAAGGCCGGTTGGAAGCGGCCTGCATCCAGCGCGTTCCTGCGATCTTTATTATATCGTCAGTCCACCTAGTCGGTGGACGTCCTACGCTGCGCTTGCTGGTCCATGGTCTCCATTCGAGAACTTTACTGCCCCATCGGCCATCCGTTCTCCGAACTATGTGCCCTGCCCATTGCCACTTTAATTTGCTAATCCGCTGGGCTATGTCGGTAACTTTGGTTCGTCTGCGGATCTCCTCATTTCTGATTCGATCTCGCAGAGAGACGCCGAGCATAGCCCTCTCCATAGCACGTTGGGCTATCCTGAGCTTATTCATAAGGCCCACAGTAAAAGACCACGTTTCAGTTCCATATGTCATCACTGGCAACACACAACTATCGAAAACTTTCGTCTTGAGGCACTGAGGTATATCAGATGAAAAGACGTCACGCAGTTTTCCGAAGGCTGCCCAACCGAGTTGGATTCGGCGATTGACCTCTTTCTTGAAGTTGGACTTACCTAGCTGGACTACTTGTCCTAGGTAGACGTACGAGTCAACAACTTCAAGAACCGAGCTCTCAACAGATATTGGGGTGGGTACGACATGGGCATTACACATGACTTTTGTTTTATCCATGTTCATTTTGAGACCCACCTGTTGAGAAACTCGATTGAGGCCTTCGAGCATCGTGCTGAGCTCTTCCATCGATTTCGCCATGACCACGATATCGTCGGCAAACCGAAGGTGAGTGATGTATTCGCCATTGATGTTGATGCCAAATCCTTTCCATTCCAGGAGCTTAAAGGCGTTCTCCAAAGTGGCAGTAAACAGTTTCGGAGATATCACATCTCCCTGTCTGACAAACCTTACAAACGTGGCTTAATTCTTGCAATACATGGAAGGACCCTCTCGGGCTCCATGAGGTATAAGAATAAACAAAGAATACTCACCTACTTGTTTCCTTTACTAATTTAGATTCCTGAACATTAGTTTTATTAAAGAGTCTTTGTTATTATGTTAGAATCAGGGTTGTTGCATTAGTTTCAAGTGAGATTTCCATCCTGACAATGATATTTTGATAAAAAACAATAGATAAAGTACCCGCCTTTTTAACCCTGATCTAACATAGTGGCTTGTGGCCTATTATTAAAACACTGCAGCGCCCCTAGCATGGTCAAAGGATTACATTATTTTATATACCTTTAATTTCAGCTGTCAATGTCAATCCGTATTCTGTTTTCTCTTCGAGGGGATAAATTGGCATTTTGTCTAATTGCCATTACAGGGGGGGTGCTGACCATATTACGTATAACCCATGATCAGCTATCGGGCCATTTCTTATATGCTATTTAGCGCTATTCTGGTTGGTAACTAACAATATTTTCAGCCGACAGATTTTATAAATCTACGTTCTTACTGTACTTAGGTACCTACACAGATCTGCAATGTGTTTATATTTTTCTTACTTCATTTCAACACCAACGTCAAACAAACTTTGTAAATTAAATCTCCATTCGCCACCATTAGTACAGTCAACGTCATAAATATGTAACGAGTTTCATCTTTGTCGCATGTTGCTGACAGTAGCATCAAAAGAAATGTTGTCTACTTTTTTATAACTTTGGTTTTGCGGTTACACTGGATGCCATTAGTATTTTAATTGTGGCGGGGTTTGTAAATACTCATCTCCCTGCTTTATATCTCTCAATTTGTAACAGTACTTTTAAAAGTAATATTCTTTCGAGATTTTTAATAATTAAAAGTCAGGAACCTTAACTCAGAAAAAATACAAGCAATACGAGTATGTGACGCCACTTCAAACCAAAACAAAGTATGATTTAAACACTCCAAAATACGAATCACGGGTCGCCGATTTGCTCGCGGCAATCACGCAATGCACTGAAACTACTAACTTAGACTAAGATTTAAACTAACCCATCTCTATTTTACAGTCGTATTCTTTCAATGGTAACTTAGTTAACAAAGGGCACAGACCCTGAAGTCTGTGGATCATTAATTTCATTTAAAAAAAATACGAATCACTACCAATAGACATGCTCGGTGCTTGGTTTAAAGAACAAAAGCTAAGATTGGTTCCCGCACGTACTCGCTTGTAAGAAAAATGTCCGTCTGGTGACACTCTGTACACGACTTCTAAGATTTTAGCCATGATACCCGCGTGGACATGACTTTTGCTGGGTATTTTCCAAGGGTATTTTCGAAGTAAAAACTTCTTCGAACGGCGTTGTGCACTTTTTGGGATGGGTAAAAAATGTTGAACTCGCGTCAGGACACGTGACCTGGGGCCTTACTGCGTAAGCGCTCTGACGTTCGGCTTCGCTTTTTCTCCTGCTCGCGCCAGTTACTCACGCCACGAGAGCGTGTGGGAGGGAAAGCGAAGCCGAACGTCAGAGCGCTTACACAGTAAGGCCCGATCGGAAATTTGTAAGATTATGTTCAATTTTTCGTCCGGAGTGCAACCCGATGTTTTTTTTTACGCAGTTACATTTCTTCACTTATTATTTATACGTTGATTTTTTTTAACCGTAGAATTAACAAACAGATTTAAATAGAATTATTGCTACATATAGTGCTGCCAAATGAAATTTGCTAATCAGTTGGTACCGCAGCAACCGCGTGACTGGCTTGTATAGTCCTAAATTATTTCTCCGCGGCTACAACATGTGCCGTTTTTTGTTAATATTTGTGCGTGTGCAATCGGCATTAGCGGTTGGTAACTCAGTTCGAAACAGTACTTTAAATTATAATAATTTGCCTATAAATTTAACACTCTTTAAAGAATGCCAAAAATAGGGCTAGGCATTAATTTAATTGTCTGCTATAGTGAAACTAAATTGATACTGCTATGAATTGTCTAAAATTGTGGTATCAGTCGTGGTTTTATGAAACGAAAAGTTTGTACTAGAAATAGTAGTATAATTTATTTTTGACTTGGAAAGTACCTACTTACGCCACAATACAATTATTGTCGGCAGGAGCCAGATATGCTGTGGTTTAATTCATAAGAGGTGAGTACTTACCCGCTGTACCACTGTGCAAGCCTTGTGGGTGAACGTTCGCTGTACCTGCGTGAGACGTATGTACCTATACATTGTACAAAACTGGTCCCGTACTAATGAGTTATTTAGAATTTAAGTATGCAGTGAGTGATAAAATATACCTTAATTTTATTTATATTAAAGCTTATTAATGTCTGCCCTTAGTTACTGTAGCTTAATATTTTATTTACAAGCCATCACTTAGCTTAGCGACGATGAAATTTAACTACTGTAAAATATTTTAACTTATTGAAATAGAATGATTTTATGTGTAATTTGTGTAAAATTTTAATGAGTTTCCAGATCAAAAGACACTTATTAAAAAGAAGTTTATCTCAGAAATGATATCAAAAGCAGTATTAATTAAGTGTTCAAGTAAAGTACTTTTCGCAATATCCTACTTCTTGCGCCTTATTCTTGTTAACATTAAAAGCAACAACGGCCATAGATAATGACGTCCCCTCGGGTAAGCCCTCGTCGCCTTCTGAGCTGCATGTGACGTCACTGGGTTACCAGTCACAGCAACTAGGTCAGGATGCTTCTCTTAGTCATAGGTACAATAAGCGAAAAATATGAGTAAATACAGAGTAGAAGTTTTTTTTTCACTTTTCTAGTAGTTTTCTTAATTGGTATTGGATTTATACTCTGCGTAAAAATGCAAAGTATAGTGCCACTACCACGATGTAGCATAATATGTAATGAAATGAAATTAACTTTATTCGACATAATTATACAGCATACAAAAAAACTTAATAAAAAGAAATATATGTCGATATGTGGTGATATCTACCTACTGCTTTAGGCTGCTACCGCCGGAGGTGCTACGTATCCTATGTCGGCTTGAGGTGCTACGTTCTCTACTTCGTCTTGAGGTTCTACGTATCCTTTATCAGCTTGAGGTGCTACGTACTCTACGTCGGCTTGTGGTGCTATGTATCCCATGCTGGCTTGAAGTGCTACGTAGTCTTCATCGCTTTAATACAGTCTACAACGACCAGTAGTGGTGCTACGCACTCTACGTCGGTTTGAAGCGCTACGTAATCTACGTCAGTTCGAGGTGCTACGTACTGCTACAGACTACTGTACCCTAGTGTTGGTTTGTGGTGCTACAGGCTGCTACGGCCAGAGATGCTACGAACTGCTACTTCAGCTACAAGAGCTACGTTTACCAGATTGTTACTAGGTACGGCCAAAAGTGCTACGTACTTTTGCTACGACCCGAAATGCTAATTATTTTATTGCTACGCTGCCTATATAGCATAACCGTCCGCTTTACCGGACATACTCTTTATTTTAATTTTCAACATTTTAAATTAAAAATTAGACGAATTGTCTGCATGTTTTAATAAATATAAAGCTAATATTGACTTTTGTTACATTCTGTGCAAGCTATTTTACAATGAAGTGGTCTAAATATGAGCTAGTTTACCTAGGAATTACTCTAGATATGAGAACCAATATACATCTCATTTCAAATACAAACATTGTAGCAAAATAAGAATTTATTAGAGTTGAAATACGTTACCATAAAATAAATATTTCAGACTGATAGACAAACTTACAATGTCCTATTATTCCAAACTATCAGATAGTACGTAAATAAAATCTCATTTTGAATCATAGAAATTCTCGGAATTCCAATTACCTGTCTTAGTTATTTGATGTAGGTTGGTTCCGCTAATTTATTTATTAAATTTCCGACTAGATTGGTTACAATAGTCTGAATGTTATAATAACATGCAAATGAATCTGAATTTAAGGTGAGCTAAAATCTGGCAATAGGAGTGGGTATTTTGACCTATAAACCAACTGCAAAGTACAGGGGTTTAATTTTAGGAACATTAGAAGATGACTTATAGTCACATGCTATGTTATGCTATTCTTACTAACACAGAACAGAATTTTCAGTGCTTCCTCCAGCTGTTACTTGGTCTCGTGACTATTGACTGCCTCGGTGGCTCAGTGGTTAGTGACCCTGACTTCTGAGTCAAGGAGGCGTGGGTTCGATCCCCCCCAGGGCAAACATTTGTGTGACGAACATAGGTGTTTGCTGTGTCTGGGTGTTATTTAGGGACTATCTATATAAGTATTTATTTAAAATATGTATATGTAGTATATCAGTCTCAGGCAGCCATATCACAAGCTTTGCTTAGTTTGGGGTCAGAGACCGTGTGTAAGAATGTCCCCTAATATTTATTTATTTATTATACTTATTTACGCATACGCCATGTCGGGTTCTTGGTTTAAACATAGAGCCCCAGAACCGCAGATTCAGCCGACATAGCACAAGTCATGTGTTGAAGTCGTGTAATTGTAAAATTTGTAACCTTTTATGAAAAAAAGTATCTTCAAGCTTGGTATTTATTTTGCACAAATGTTGCTTAGATTAAGTGCATTCTTTTGATCCATTTCGATATGAATAAGCTTATCTATATAAACAATTCTAGTTGTTTACTACGCATATTTTTACTGAGGTGAATCGGTATGTGTTAAAACGCACTATAATACTTGATAACTTTGTACTATTGCCACGTTACTCGAATACCTAGACTCAACCAAAGCGTCTGTGGTAGTGCATTGATACCGGTTAGGCCATTAAAAAGCATATTTTCATTATGAAGAAACATGTGTTTTCATCTTTGCCTTGCAATCATAGCATTGATTCCGTGCACTTCGACCAAGCCGTAGTGGTCTAGAGGTAGTGACACCCACCTTACAATCGTGAGGTCGCGGGTTCAATCCCCGTCCCGTACCTATGAGTTCTTTCGTTTTATGTACGGAATTTCACACCACTGGCTTTTCGGTGAAGGAAAACATCGTGAGGCAACCTGCATATGTCCGTAGAAGAAATTCGATAGCGTTTGTGAATCCACAAACCCGCACTGGGCAAGCGTGGTGGATATGGCCCAATCACCCTTCGTGGGTAGGTCTACGTCCTGCAGTGGACTATTTAAAAGGCTGGTACAGTACAGTACTTCGACCAACCCCGCTTTGGTGGAGTCTTTGGATTAATCTCGACTTCAGTCTACAGTCACCTCTGATACTCGTAGAATAAACTAAGTACAGCCTTATTAATATTTTGGAATAAATTAACTAGAGTTTGAGCTGGAAATTAGACTAAATAATTAATACCAATCATGGCAGGACTCGTGTTGGCAATATTAAATTATATTACATTTGATTTCGCGTTTATCATATTACTGGCAGTTTCTAGCTATGGTTTAATTTATTACTCTTGAAATTAATGAGTATTGCTTAATACCATCGATTTTTTTCATGATGCTATGTGATAATGCTTGACACAAAGATTTACATAATGACTAGCATTGCCTTGGCATTTTTTTATGTTTACTAGAGAGTGACATAAATCGAAAAACATTGAAATTCGCAAGTTCTCGAAAATACCGCCTAAACAGAAACGCTATTAAAGAAAAGACCCACCTAAATACAGCAGATTTTATTTTTCTTTCCTGGTTGGACCCATCGTAAAAGTTAGTCATAAAGATGGTTTAAATCAGACTTTTTCGGCTTTGTACACCATTTTTTAATGACCCTGTATATATGTAGAGGTAAATAGCTGCGCCCCGCGGTGTTACCCAGGTTAGCCCGAAATAAACAGTAGCCCATGTGTTAATCCAAAATATAAGCTACATTCAAGCTGAATTTCATGCAAATTGGTTCATCCGTATGTGCGTGGAAGAGTAACAAACATCCATACATACAAACTTTCGCTTATATAATATTAGTAGGATAGTAGGATAACTATAATACAATAATTGTTGTTGATCTTTCAAATAAAACACGGACAAGAAAGTTTTAGACGTTAGGGGATTTGGAGCTTCCAATGGAAAAAGTTATGATAGTTATTGCTTTCATATATTTTTCATATGTATCAATGGTTATTGTGTTGTGAAATCTTCTGCAGTCGAAAATTAGAAATAGTAAAGATAAGTGTCTTTTTAGAATAGCTGTGTTGGTGAGGATAGGTTTAGTTGTGTAACTAAATGACAAAAACAGTTACGTAGATATAGATGATAATTATTTTTCGCAAAAAATCGCAACACTGACTTCTATCGTGTACAGAATTCGAATAATTTGCACGAATCGATGTGACATCCATGTCAAAACGGTTTAACAGATTTCGATAAAATTAAAATGGCACCACTTCGGAACTATACTCTTTTGCACTAAAACATATTTTTTTAAATCGGTTCACAATTGCCGAAAGTATCGATGACATATCCAAAAAATAATACATACAGATGAACATAGTACCTCCTTCTTTTTGGAAGTCGGTAAAAAGTGGCATTTATTTTTTAAACAAATCATTTCTTCATAATTTTGGTTTATTTTGTGTCAATAATCCAATAACCCGGTTATCCAAGCAGTAAAATATTAATTTAGTTACAAAACAAAAGAAATTCAGCATACTAATGTTGAATTTTATTTCAATGAACAAAACCCAAGTACTTAGTAGAGATAAAGGGTACTTCTTCGAAATTTCATTCTTCGACTGATTCATCTGGCCAAAATTTTGTTTCACTTTCAGCTCTGTCACACATGCTCATATGTAAAAAAGGTAACCAAAGAACATATATTTCAATGAGGGGCTTGATTTTATAAAGTAGTTTTCAAGATATCTACGTTCAAATATTTTGGGCCCAGATGAATCAGAATTGATTACAGATTAATCAGAATTAAAAATGAAAAACTACGTAATTTGGCTGTGTATTATGAAAAAATATTTGTATAAATGAAAACAACAATCATAGCACGGAAAAAAATTAATGAATTAACAATATTTCTTGTAATACATTTTAGAACTCTAAAACAGTATTAAATTATAATACTTAGTTAAAGTTTACTTAGTTACTTGAGAGTTGGTATAGTAATTGGTACAATACCTATATTATTTTCTGTTTATTTTTTTCTATGTACAACTCACGAATCCTGTTTTTTATACTTAATGACTTAGCTTATATATAATCTTCCATAATTAAAGAATCATTAGTGTAAGTATTTATTACACTATATTACACATAAATGGAATTTCTGACAGTAATCTTTCTTGGTAACTATCAAAGAAACATATTTTTCTTAGTACCGTTAACTATAAATAATGAAGTCACAGTTAAGTACCACAAGAAAAAAATCTTTAGCTTATTGCAAGGGTCTGAGCTACGAGTAGGTACCTACTTTCAATGTATCCCTCAAAACCTTTTTCTTTTCTTGATTGTTGAAAAGAAGATGGAGTGATCATATCTTCACCTACTGGTGAAGATATGATCACGGCGTGAGACTCTTTTGTAAGTTTATTTTATTAAAGCTTTTTAAACACAAAAATACCCTCATCGTCAGATCCACGGTTTTCTGATGAAGGGTCAATAGGACTTCTCTGGTGAGTTTTGGAGTAGTATTTTTTTCATCGATTGACGAAGTCTCAATCTAAAAGCTGTCGTCATCGATATCTTGTTGGGGTGTATCCGAAGCTTTTCCAGTGTGAATTTTATGATTTATATGGTGTTTTGACCTTATGAATCAGGCACAGATGAATCAGGATTTTGCCGTCATACATGCATAACTCATCATACATACTGACATCAGTATTCACATTTTTCTACTTGAATCTATAACCCAGAAGCATTACACGAAATACAGATTGAAGTTGTAAAACAATAAACTACATTTTATAAAGTAGGCATTGTAATCATAATGCCACCTGAACTAAGCACAGATGAATCACATATTTATCTTTGTAACACCGAGATCCAAGTGAACCAGCCGCATGTCCATCTTCTAGCTCGTTTGTTGCACGACTGGCTTCCCCCCGCGCGGGAAGTCAGACTCTCATCATCATCACCCGACCAAGCACGGTCAAGCGCAACATACGCCACATTAATCAGTATTATGTACCGGACACTTCTTATTTGCCTATTTATAAACATACTAAAGTAGCTATAACTGATACACATTTTTTTTGTAAAAGAACAATTCATTTCCTTTTGATATAATTATAATTCATTAATGATTTACCAAAGGGAAAATGCGATATCGATCATTTTCTTTCGAAAAATGGCAAGCGGACGCGGCATATGAATCAGAAGAACAAACTTCAAATATTTTTAATTTATACTTAGACTGCAACTATTTGAAAAATATCACTTATCCCAGTTAGAGTTAAAGCTAAACTATATAGAAAAAAAATTACACGCCGTTTTGTTAGTCGGTTTCAGAAATAAACCCACAGACGTCCAAAATTTTGTCTTCGAAGAAGTACCCTAAAACAGAACCACAACCAAGTCAAAGCCCCTGTATTTCATATTCTCGTCGTATTTTATAGTTTGTGTTCAGGAACAGCTGGAGTTCTTTTTTATCCCGAGCACTCCCGTTTCATCAAAATTTATCACTTCTTTTGCACATTTGTATTTATTTTAGATACTTTTTGATCTCATCTAAGTGGTCTTCCATCAACATTTTGTTTTTATAAGAGATTTATCGTTTTTAGGGTTCCGTAACGAAAGGGTAAAAACGGGACCCTATTACTAAGACTCCGCTGTCCGTCTGTCTGTCTGTCACCATGCTGTATCTCATGAACCGTTATAGGTAGAAAGCTGAAATTTTCACAGATTATGTATTTCGGTTAACAAATACTAGACACAAAATAAAATTAATATTTAAGGGGGGCTCTTATACAACAAATCTGAATTTTTAGCTGTTTTTCGCTTTTTATCAATAAAAGTAACAGGTAGATACATGAAACATTCACAGAATATTTAGTTGTACATTCACTTGAATAATAAATAATTAAAATAAAATAATTATTTAAGGGGTTGCTCTCCCTTACAGAACGGAACCCTTCGTGCGCGAGTCCGACTCGTACTTGGCCGATTATTTATTTAAACGCGAGTAAAAAAATTAGGAATATCACATAGTTCTTAACACTTTTGTGCACAACGTTTGAGTTGATGTAATAAAAAAAATCTTGAAAACATCTATGGAGATTATTATTAAAATACATTTTAAGCTAAGAATTAAGAAAAATCTTGAAGAAAAACAAATCATTATCTTTGTTTGGGAGTTTTTGTGCCAGTGCCATAGACAAATACTTATAAGGTACTCAAATATACAGCCAGATACCTACTTCAAACTTAAAACACCCCTTTCTTTTTTCCTAGGTAGTTAAAATCATAAACAACTGTAATTTTTTTTACGTTTACATTGATTCTGAGATTTAAATCAAATTATTTCAGTTTAAAAAACATTTGCATATACAATTATATTGTAATTTTTTTTCAGTTCGTTTAAAAAATAAGTACTTACTTACGTAGAATTCGGGACGTCGTCGTAACCCGTAAATTACAACGTCGTCCCGAATTCTCATATGTTTGTATAACGTAGACACAATATGTCATGATAACTTTTACAAAAGCAGCGATTGTCAGATTCGTTTATTATTCACCAGAAAAGGGTTTGAAAACCAATCTGTTTTTAAAATTAATTGCCTTTATTTGTGCCCGAATAATGGCGATACAAAATTATCTTTATTATTGCGTCATAACACGGGTAAGGCAATAAATCCCGCCATCTTTCACAAACCATCCTGAAACCCAAGCATTCATACAGCCAGATTTCAACAGAAAGGGATACAAATATATTTCCATAGGGTCAGAATGGGACAAAAAGCCAGGCTCGGAATTTAGTCATAAATAATTCAGGCCAGGATTTATTCGGGACATATTTCAGGGCAAAATATAGAAAAATGTCTGTTCCATTAGTCAATTTTGTTACAAAAATTGGGAATATTAAGTATTCTGTTCATTCTGGAGGGTAGCCGATATTATTAAGTTTATCTTTATTGAAAAGCATGACAGTTTTTTCGTACGCAGTGCTTTTGCTTTCGTATTTTCGCAATATTAGAAGACTAATAAACTGCCAAGTACTAGTCGGACTCGCGCACGGAGGGTTCCGTTCTGTAAGGGAGGGCTCCCTTAAACAATTATTTTATTTTAATTATTCCGTACTGTATGGGAGCCCCCCTTAAATATTTATTTTATTTAATTTTATTATTGAAGTGAACATACAACTAAATATTACGTGAGAATATTAAGCATCTGCCTGTTACCATTATTAATATAGAGCGAAAAACGGACAAAAAAATCAGGTTTGTTGTATGGGAGCCTCCCTAAATTAAAAAATATATTCTGTTTTTAGTATTTGGTGTTATAGCGGCAACAGAAATACATCACCTGTGAAAATTTCAGCTTTCTAGCTATAACGGTTCATGAGATACAGCCCGGAGACAGACAGACAGACGGACAGCGGAGTCTTAATAATAGGGTCCCGTTTTTACCCTTTGGGTACGGAACCCTAAAAAGCACAGTATTTACAGTTTTTAATAGGACATAAAATTTTCCTTGTTTAAACCAAATAGATGAGTACCTCCTAGTGGGAGACCGAATTTTACTGCCAGTGATTACTGTTAAGAACATGTCTTATGTAATACTTAGGTATGTTAGTCTATCGCTCTCCGATTGTTATTGAAACCAGAAAATGGTAATTAAAATGAAAACAATATCATTAACAAAATATTTCACCATCTATTGTACCTAATAACCTAATAACTACTTGAGTAAATCCTTACTAATATTATAAATGCGAAAGTAACTCTGTCTGTCTGTCTGTCTGTCGCGCTTTCACGCTAAAACTACTGAACCGATTTGAATGAAATTTGGTACACAGATAGTATAGAGCCTGAGAAAGGACATAGGCTACTTTTTGATTCGAAAAAATAGTTTTAAAGGGTTGAAAACGGGGGATGAAAACGCATTGGCTAGAATCTTAGAAGAAAAAACTTATTTTCTACCATGACAAATGGTAATTTGCATCTTGACTTTCCAAATTACATTCTCTATGCCCAATGCCCAATCAATCTTTTCCTGTAAAATTTAGAGAAGGTTACATGTATTTTTTCAGTTTAATTACGTAGTTTTCATTCTAATAGGTATGCCTACAAAACGCAAATCGAATTTAGCGCGTAGTTCTAGCGGGCTCGCGTAAAGAAAATTGCAAGAAGCCAAGAGTCTGAAGAGCACACTTAAATGCGTTCGACATTAGATGCCGAGCGCCACGCATCTCAAAGAGCTGCTCAAGAGCGAAACCAAGCGCGTCAAATTTTAGATGCTGAGCGTCACGCAGCTCAGAAAGCTGCTGGGACTGAAGTTGAAAGTCATGCGCGGCGACTTTTAGATGCTGAACATCACGCAGCGCAAAGAACTGCTGAGACTCAAGAGCAAAAAACCAAGCACGTCGAATTTTAGATGCTGAGCGTCACGCAGCTCAGAGAGCTGCTGAGACTTAAGGAGAAAGTCAAGCGCAGCGACTTTTAGATGCCGAGCATCACGCAGCGCAAAGAACTGCTGAGACTCAAGAGCAAAACCAAGCGCGTCGAATTTTAGATGCTAATCATTAGACGTTAAGCAAAAAATTGCATAGTTCCTGTAGGACAGGACAAAAACTATCGAAAGCAAAACTGTCGCCACTATCACAAAGACGCTAAGTGATTAATTCCTCTATGACACTTAACGAAACGTCACAGCGAAACGTAATTAGATGACAGGTGACATTGTTTGCAGACTTTTATAAATCACAGGTAGCATGGCAAGAGGACAAATTGTTTTTCCACCATTATATCCCCTTGAAGAAGAAATAAAGTATGGATTGAAACTGAAAACTGACATTAAAATTGGATAAAATGCTTTAGTCCCTTTGCATGCTACATGTTACTATGACGTTTAATGACAGACCGTTATTTTGTCTGACATTAAAAATAGTTAACATGTTTCTTTATTCTACCTTTATGGTACAGAATCATCATACTTTAATATTATCAATCCGAAAAGTTTGTTGGTTTGTTTCTCTTTGACGCAGCAACGGAGCAAAAGATTGAATTGATTTTTGGTATGGATACCTATGGTTTAAAAGACAGAAAGTGATAACAGGATACTTTTGTATCCCGAGAAAATTCGTGATTCCCATGGGATAGGACAATAACTGTTTCTCAGCAATGGAGCAACGGATTGACTTGATTTTTGGGGTGGGCATAGTTTGGAAGACGGAAAGTGACATAGGATACTGTCCTTTCCGAAAAAATTGCGGTTCCCGTAGGATAAGACAATAACTTTTTCTCAGCAACGGAGCAACGGATTGCCTTGACTTATTGCATGAATATAGTTTGAAAGACGAAAAGTGACAAAGGCCACTTTTTATCCCAAAAACTTTAACAGTTCCCGTAGGATAGGATGAAAAGTAAGCGAGCGGGCCGCGGTAGCAGCCGTCTAAGCGCCAGAAATAACCTGTCATTTCAAGTTTAGGACGTTCCTACATTTTTCGCACTCCTTCGCGGCACTCAACAGCGCTGGCCCAGACTCGGGCTCCATAACGGAGCTTGCGCTCCCGCCATAATGACGGTGTGTTTTGGAGCACAAGACACATCGTCATCCACCACTCGGGAGTAACCAGCACTGAGCGTCGGACAGCATTCCAACGTCCTGATCCCAGTGCAACGGGTCAGTCATAGTAGCCCAGCGCCTGCCTCTTCAACTGCAGAGGGCAGTAAGAACTGCCATCGCGATACCGACACTTCTCTTCCCCTGCAGCCCCACTGCGTCTTCCAACAGGTTGACGGCCTAGCGGAAGGTAGGGTAGGTGGCGGCACCCACACAACCAGTTCCATCCCACCGCAGCCCCTAATCCTCGGTTGCAGCGTCGCAAGAGCGGCACTGCAGCCCGCCTCAGAAGCAACACTCCGCATAAGGCAGGCAACCTACCGGCCATCCTCTCAGCTGCTTTAGTTAAAAGCGGCTGCACTACGAGTGCCTCTAAGCTGCCTTGGGGGAAAGACCCAAAGAAGAGGGAGACTTCTAGCGCCGCTTTTTCAGCCGCCTTAGACCTCCCCTGCCACGACAAGGCGGGAATACACAGGGGGGTTGTATATACACTCCAACCGTAACTTAACCAACAAAAGCATTCCTCTAAGGTATTTTGATATTTGTCGGTTAGGTTAGGTTTCGCAGCCGACATAAACATTAGACAAAATCAAAATATAACGCGGGCGAAGCCGCGGGTAAAAGCTAGTCAATCATATTTTAGAGTTTACTAGTAACCCGCTTCGCACAGGTGTAATATAGATATAAACCTTCCTCTTGAATCACTGTATCTACTAAAATAATCCGCATTAAAATCCGTTGCGTAGTTTTAAAGATATAAGCATACATACAGACAGCGGGAAAGCGACTTTGTTTTATACTATGTAGTGATAGTACACCCCCAGATCAACCCGCAAGATACCTTGTAATCTGATCCAAGTTTATATGCAACTTAAACCTCTAACCCCGACAAAGTTGAAGTGCTTAGCGAATTGGCCGTATCAGAAATTCTATAGTTTCCCAAACGCCCACCACAAAAGGAACTATTAAGTAAGTTTACCGGTAACACTACACTTTATGGAGAATATCATATTTTATGTGGGCATTGAGAGTCACTAACTTATACGAGTAGATAGATACAGTACGCGCAAATAATAATAAACATCGACATTCGAATCAACAGATATAATCGGCTTATTTCGGTTTTGTAAGAGTGCGGTAAGGGTGCACCTCTTTTTTAGGGTTCCGTACCCAAAGGGTAAAACGGGACTCTATTACTAAAACTCCGCTGTCCGTCTGTCTATCTGTCTGTCCGTCTGTCTGTCACCAGGCTGTATCTCATGAACCGTTATAGCTAGAAAGCTGAAACTTTCTCAGATGGTGTATTTCTGTTGCCGCTATAACAACAAAAAAAATAAAGTAAATATTTAAGAGGGGCTCTTATACAACAAACGTGATTTTTAGGAGTTTTTTTACTCGCATTTAATAACGGCAAGAGGAATGGGGCTCCCACACGGTACGGAACCCTTCGTGCGCGAGCCCAACTTGCGCTTGGCTGATTTTATTAAGGTTTTGTGAGTTTCTTCTAAAGAAATTTTATTAGATAAACCAGCAAATGTCACATGTGACATTTGTCCAATCATGGTTCGTGAGACAGAAATAACACTACAAAACCGTAACCAGCCGATGCTCTCTTTCCAAAGGCCGATGTCCATTCTCCATTCGCTATTAGTGTACGACGTGAGATAGAATTTAGAGGGTTATCAATACTGATACGAGTAAGTTCGAGTTGTTGACAAATTTGCTAAAGTATCTAAGTGACAATGAAGAGTTGGTATCTAAGTGCTATTTCAATATACAATATAGAGCAACTTCAATCACATGATAAGGGACAAATAAAAAGTCATTAGGCACTAACTTATTTCAGATATATTCACGACAATACCGAGGTAATACAAAGGTTATCCAGATAACCACATAACCACTTGGATAACTTCAACTAAGTACCTAATCTAGACTAGCAAGTTAAGTACCTGCCCATAAACTGGCAACATGTTGAAGTACTTAAATTGTTTTAACTACAGTTAATTTAGCAAGCTTGTTTATTAGGCATTACATGATGCCTAGGTAAAAAAATCAATAATATAATTTTATTAGTCCGTGAGTTAGATTATCAAAAAATATTGGACACGTATTTTTTCTTTTATCAATCAAATAAAAAATGACAAAGATAAACCTTGTCAAAGTTTGAGAGTGGGGGTTGTGACGTCACCTCTCTTACAGAAGTCTATACTATTTGGCACTTGTGACGTAACGCGGAACTTTGACGGGCTATATCTTTATCAATTTTTGTTTAATTGACAAAAGAAAAAACACAGGTCTAATATTTTTTGATAGTCTATCTGACGGAAAAATTATATTTTTTTAGTTATCATGCCTATTTTAGGTAGCTCGAGTTCTCCGACAAATACTTAAGGCTCGGCGCATACGGGCATCAACCACAGCCACCAGTGGCCAGTAACAAGCAGTTCACATGATTTTTCAAAACATCTGTCCACCATGTGGGAGGTCATCCTCCGCTGCGCTTGCCGGTATGTGGTTTGGTATCGAAAATTTTAGATCCCATCGGTCATTAGTCCTCCGTGCTATGTGCCGTACCCCTCGCCATTCAACTTGCCAATCAGCTGGGATTTCCTCTCTGATTCAATCTCGCAGACAGACTACGAGCATAGCAGAGCTTAAAATGTTTATGCGTAATCTATTCTAAGATTCCACTACATTATTCATTCTAGTCTAGGCCTTCACTAAGTACTGCTGCGTTCCTATCTTTCAACATTATTTGGTACCTATCAATCTAGTTTATATTCAGGATACGCCCCTAAATATGAGAATGAACCATCTTTCACGTTCCTAGATATCTCCCCCGTCTATGTAAAGTAGATTTCTGATATGATACACGCAGGTGTATAAAGTGCTCTTAGTGCGGAATATTGGCCACGAACATAAAATCGAAGGGTTGCTATATACGTAAGCGGGCCGACACAGACGGTTCGGCAGAATTTGTCGAACAACAAAGCCGACCCGAAACAATTACTACACTTGTTCGGTATCATTCAGCATGTGCCGATTGGACAGTTTTCTGGTTCGATCGGTACAATTCGGTTTTCATTCTGACGTCGCGCGTCTTTTTCCGCCTAAGTGAGCAGTTACCGAGCCGAATGATTCTGTGCGGCAGCCGAGCAGCTGTTTTCCCGCACATTCATCTAAACATATTCGATATTACCGCCCGGCAGTGCCGATACATGCCGAAAAAAGCTGTGGTGGCCTAGAGGTAGTAATAACATCCGCCTTGCAAATGTGAGGTCGTTGGTTCAAATCCTAATCCTGTACCAATGAGTTCTTTGGATTTATGTACGGAATTTCACACCACTGGCTTTTCAGTGAAGGAAAACATCGTGAGGCAACCTGCATACATCCGTAGAAGAAATTCGATGGCGTATGTGAATCTACCAATTCGCACTGGGCCAGCGTGGTGGATATGGCCAAATCACCATTTGTAGGGTAGGCCTACGTCCTGCAGTGGAATATTAAAAAGGCTGCTACGGTACGGTAGTGCCGATACACGCCGGCCCGCTTATGTGTAGCAAGCCGAACGCGCTATATTGTGTAGCCACAATACAGCCGTTGCTAACAAATGTGGCTGTAAACGGCTCGACGGCGCTGTAAATATATGGCTATTACGATACGATACAGCCAGTTTAAGCTTTATGAGCTTTGAGAGGAATTGAGTGTTAATATTGTACAGTTTCATGTTTCGATTTCCACCCTATGTTAGTTATTTAATACTTCAGGGAATTGAGGATACTTTAGGTTGCTAGGTACTGATCTGTTATGCTCTGGAGCTGTGGTCTGAAGTTATCCTAACCTTACAATTTCTGTATTCGGAATACAAATGATTTATGCATGGCTCTACGATAGTCTAAAAAATTCAATTTTTTTGAAATGCCATTTTTTTGATGATGTTTTTTTTGATAGACATGAAGTACCGTAAGTATTACCTGTCTACCGTTGGAGTCAATTGAAAAGGATATGTTAGACATGAGGTACGTTCCTGTCGTTCCTAAGTATGGAAATAAAATTATTGAAGTAAAATTTCTAATGCGACTTCTAACAAGACTGCGTTAAACGTTTAGCGCTACCATGGAAGGGGTATGAAAGCACTGTTGCGTTGAAGTTTCACTTCTTCCGCGCGGAGGGACTCCACTTGCATTTTTTTAGGGAATTGAATGTCCCATGCAATATCAGGAAACGTTTCAACCTTTCCTTATATGTAAGGATCATTAAGGGGGTGCGTTAGACAACAAGCTATAAAGACCTTAATTGAAATGTTGGTACTCTACCATATAGCTAGACGTAAGTAACCAAGAAGAGTTTTTTAGAAATAATATCTTGAGGCAATCATGACCATAACCAAGACAGCTACTTGCAAACATTACTTCCCTTTGAAAACATACCGTTTCTTAGAAAAACTTCTATCTGTGATTACAACAAACTTGAAGCAAATTATTCCTATACAGATTGTAGATTCATTTAATATATTCAAGTAAACCTGGTCCCGTAGCTACGTTTAAATTCCTTGGAAAACAGACAACCTTCAACTTACGAAGCACAGTCTGCACTTCCCGCTTCCAGTCGAGTTTGTATATAGTCCCAATATTTGTACAGTAGTATTAAGGTCCAGAGTCCACCAAACCAGAGCAGAGTGGAGACGGTCGCAGCTGAGTACTCGTAGCGTTGTAGTTCAACGTATTCGCATTAGGGTAGATAGATGATATTAAAAGAAATATAAATGATTAAGTAGTCTATCAGTTTTATTATCACAAATTTTTTTAGAAGATTTAAAAAAAATATATTAAATTAAATATATTTCATATTTCCTAGAAAATATGAAATATAGCCCGTTGAAGTATCGTATGGCGTCACGCCTAGTTACACCTTTTAAATAAAGTAAAGTCGCGAGCCCCCACTCTGACGCGCTTTATCTTTGTCATATATTTCATTTATTCGAGAAATAAAAATATTTGTTCAATATTTTTTTATAATCTAACGACTAATTTTATAATAATGAAGATTTTCTAAGCGAGAAACAAATCTCAGTCGTAAGCGGCTGTAGATTGTTTTTTGCTACGTAATTATAACTTTTACGTAATGAGTTTATGAACTACAACGGTCTATCTCTCTCGACTCAGCTTTGGTGGAGTCTGGATCTTATACGGAACACAATTTGCAGTTTCCGCTTGCTGCTAAGTTTGAATACCGTCCCAAAATGTGTACAGTATTAAAATTTCCTTCCAAGCTTAGGTTACCACAAGCAAAATTTAAAAATCTGGCGACAACGCCTGGTTTATTTTATCTTAAGATCTTTTTGATCTTAAATTATTAACAATCTTCACACATTCATGTTGGGTTATATAAAGAAGCATCGGAGAATTTGTCGAGAAACAGGAATCTCTATCGCAGGGTAGATGAAGAACTCTCCCCGTAGAGTCAAAGTGGTATAAAATAATTAATTTAGGTACCTAATGCAACCGACTTTTACTTACTGATTTATGCTTTAACTGATTTTATCTACACTAATGTTGTAACATTCTACTTATGTTTCCAATACTTGACTTATAATGACTACTGTTATAGCGCAGACAACAAAACACTCAATTTAAGCAATTTCACATGATATTATAATATCCACATCGATATCGTAAAATCTCATTATAACATCGCGCGCTCGCTCCTGATTGGCCCTGCGCGCGCAGCTGCGCTCTCATTGGTTAGATTTTAATGGCGCCAAGTTCACTGTGACAATACACGTACGCGTGAATTTAATGTTTCGCAATATGTTTTTTATTTTTATTTTTATTAGTGAAGATAAAGTAGTGTATGCAACTGCATATTACACGGGTATTAAAACACTCGTTACTATTATGAAACGAGCGCAAGCTTTTGCTGAACAAGTACTCGCCAAGACGAATCAAACGAGCCGAAACTCGATAGGGTTGCGTCGTTTCATTACAGAGTTCCTATGACCACCTTCCAATTCCATCATCAGACCCTGGTTGAAAGACAAACTACTCGCCAAGACCGTTCAAATGAACCCAAACTCCATGAGTTTGTCAAATTTGTCCTGGATGTAAGACTTCGCAGTCTTTTCTTTACAGTTTTGGGCGAAAGCTAACATCGTAAGCCAACCAACCTGAATATATCCGTAAAAGAATAGCACTAGGTCATCAGGTATAGCTCATTCCATATATATAGCTCATTCTTCCCTCGTGGGTACGCTCCGAAGCTTTTGCAGCAGCCTTTTGATAGGCAAATCTGTATTTTATGTGGAAACTCACCGGATCGTTTGGTGTGATGACCATAGAGCCTGTTGAGGTCCAGAGCGTAGACGGAGTGCGGCAGCGCGCAGCACACCGCCGCCAGCGCCGCCACACACGCTGCCACCCGGCACCTCGACATTTCTGAAACAAAACATTTCATAAATTAGCTTAGCTGCATTATAATCTCTATATCCATTTATTTGCTTAAATTTAAGTATTTTTTTTACAAATTACTGTTTGAAACAAAACAAAACCGCCTTCCATTATGTATAAAATTCGAATATTTAGCTCGAATTGTTTACACTATTGTTGATTTTTAAGAAACGGCTCAGCCAATTTCTGTAAAATTTAAATAAGACCTCGGGAGTAGCCTTTCAAAACAAAAAAAAATCGATTCGGCTCTTAATTGGCGAAATTATCGATGAACATACACAAAAAATACACACAGACGAACATAGAACCTCCTCCTTTTTGGAAGTCGCTTAAAAATAAATATAAATAAAACTAGCTAACCCGGCGAACTTTGTTTCACGCAATATCTTTATAAGTTATAGCCTATGTGCTACTATTATTGCAAAGTTTCATCTCAATCCGTTCAGTAGTTTTTGTGTGAAAGAGGAACAAACATCCATGCATACAAACTATCGCGTTTATAGTAGTGTAGGATATACCTAAATCTACAGTGCCCAGGCTGGTGGTTATGGCCCAACCACCGTGGGTAGGCTTACGTCCTGCAGTGGACTATTTAAAAAAAGGCTAGTACACTACAGTGCCACTGGCAGCGTGGCAGAGCCCTAGCTACCGGTGACTGGACCTACAGAGGAGAGGAACTTCCAGAATGACTGCCTTTTGCATTTGACCGCCTTGTGAAAGCCTTTTAAGAAGGTGGTCAAGACTCATCACTATTAAGGCATTTACCGAGATGACTATTGTAACAATGATCTCACAGTTAACCTTTATGACTAGACTGTATGGATTATAGAGCCACTGTTGCGCAAAGACCTCCCTCTCAGCCTTTTCGATAGTACAATTCGTTCTGCTGTTTTGATCAGTCAATTTTCGTTAGAGCTCAGATGTAGGTACATACATGTAACTGAAAATGATTTATTTTTAATTTTTTGTTGGTACTTTTCTTAAACTGTAAGAGAGCTACAGGTGGAAGGTATAAGCAGTAAGGTGCGTAGTGCATGTAAAAACGCGATTCTTCCTTAACAAATGTTCAATAAATGTTTTCAGTGTAACCGCATGTATATTCAGTTTTAACGTCTCTATCAGTTTGGTAAATTGAAAGCTTCCAGTAAACGTATATACATACGTAAATAGAACTTAAATAGAAAACTTAAATACTTAAATAGAAAATTTTGACATAGCTTAAGCTTAGGCAGGTAGACTTTTTAATTTAAGTTACCAAAAATTGCATGTCCGCGAGGATAGACTGTTGTTACTAAGAAATTTCGTACCACCATTTTACACAGTTTGTGCAATAAACTTTTACTTTGCTTTACAATGAATTAACTTGTCACAGACCCCGCCTGGTAAGAATTAATTTTGCTAGCTACGAATACCTAAATATTGCAATCTAAAGAATTCATCAGCACGTACAGTCTTTTGGTTTTATCTACTTTCGTAACTGCAGTTGGTAACAAAAGAGCGTTTTAAACAAAAACCTGTTTATTATCATACTACTGCACGGGACTTATCGCGCAATAAAGCTTGAGATATGAGCTAATTAAGTACCAATTTCAATTTGAGTGATACGGCGTCGCATTTAGTCTGCCCGTGACCACGACCAATGCAACTTGGTCGAAACGTCGGGAGGAGAAAAAGAGGTACTTAATTAGCTCATATCTCAAGCTTTATTGCGCGATAAGTCCCGTGTAGTAGTATGATAATGTGTTCAAATCGCGAAAGTTTAAAAATAACAAAAACCTGTTTAAAACAAAGGATATTTGCTGAACTCTAGCTCAGAATTATTTCTGAAACGAAGTCTTGTTTCGACGAATTGCAAACTTTTCTCATAACACAAAAAATATGCTAGTCGATACAACTTCTCTAAAATCTAAGAAACCGCGAACTTAATTGAAAAAAAAAAATCATCCAATTTTCTTTTATGATTTAGCTCAATTTAGTTTTTACTCAAAATTCGTTACGAATAGCTAATAAAAACCCATCTTATTTTTACTTTGTAAGATCGATGTGAAGCTGAAAGTGCAAACATTTTTCATAACATATTTTTCTTCCAAGTATTTCTAGACATATCGTATCCATGAGTACCAAATATTAGAATATTGGCTATAGCACGTAGCGGTCACTATTTTTGACTTGCCCAAAAAAATAAAACCCAAAATATCACACGGTCCCTGACAGGTGTAGTTTTTCTTGTTAAGGGCATAACTTGACGTCTCATTTAAGATAGCGCGGTGATAGTGACTTGAAAGAAAACTAAAATGAAATAAGCTAATATCTTTTGATTTTTGATAACAGCTGAACTTTAAAATAAAAGAATGCGTCTATATTTCGTACCATTCTTTTGAGAGTAGGTGCACTAGAAAGTATCCAAAATTTATTTTAAAAATTATTTCATTCTTTTGACTAGAAGTAGGAGTGATGTTCGTATTAACACATAAAATATTCCGTAATTACTTGTACTAAGTACTTAGGTACACATGTTTATACAAATATTTTACAACTAAAGATAAAATAATAATGGTTTTCTGTTCGTTTTAGGTTTATTTAATTTATGACTAACATCTAATTATGCATGTAAGAACCTAAAAACGAGTAATAAGGAATAATTACAACGTTATCAATGGAAAAATATAACATTTGCAGCTTTACTTATTAGGTTTTAAAAGCAAAAGTCAGTGCGAGTGTGGAGCGCTGGTGTAAAACATGCAAAACTTGCTAGCATGCCCTCAAGGCCCAACCTGCACTCTCCAGGGCCTGTACCAAGCATCTCCTCGCGGAGTGCCAGTGGCGAAGCGTTGGGAAAAGGCCTTGTTAACAGACATTTGGATCATCGATACGACGAAGAAGAAAGCACGAACTTACTTTTGTTCGTAAGGGCCGGGTGGCTTTGGCCTTGGTATCAGATTTTTAAGCCGCAATTAAGCATTTTGATTTGCCTCAACGGCGGTAGCAACCAGAATCTAGAATTCAAAGTATCATTCGAACCACACCAACGCTCAGTTGGAAATACCACCAGCGGTCACTCATCCCAAGACTGACTGTGCCGAACGTTGGCTAACTTTGGTGACCGCCAAGAATAGAATAAAATAGAATAGAATAAATTTTATTGTAAAAACTGTGTACAGAGATGGTAAAGTATACATAATAGGAGAAACACCTAGACAAACTACGCTAAAAGCGCTAAGTACTATGTTGCAAGTAAAATGAGTAAAAAACCATACGGTCTATTAAGCCCTTAAATATTTTCGTGCTAAGTGACGGGGACCGTACTCGGCGCAACTTTATGGACCTCTCAGCAGATTGAGCCGGGTTTGAACTGCTCAAATTGAACTAGATTACCTAGAAATAGTGACTATTTCGGCCTGGTTGTAACGTGAAACTTTGGCAAATATCTTGTTGAATATGAAACTGCTCATGAAAGATCTTATAAAAAGATGTAGGTAGGATTAAAAAGTATAGGCTAGCTCTGGGTATGTATTAGGTTTTCTTGGCTGCTGGAGGTAAAGTAAAATGAGAAGCAATTAGGCAATGTTAGCAAAATCATTAAAACCAACTTCACTTTTAAGCCTCTTATGTGGCAAGTATTAATTTTTGACCGACAAAACGGAGGAGGTACTCAATTCGACGCGTATAAATTTTTTCATGTATATTTTTTTTTTTTTTTTTTTTTATTTTTTTTTTTTTACCAGGGGAAATCTTTTATAGATACCACCGCACCTCGAGGGCAGGCGGGTGGTTATGTGGGAGTCCTGCCGACTGGGCAGTATACCCACCAAAACCCCTGGGTGTTCCGCCACTGCGCTATGTGTCGGGGCTACGGGCACGCTTGCGCACTCCTCCGCGGCACCCGACAGCGCTGGCCCAACTCGGGCCCCACCACTGAGCTTACGCTCCCGCTAGAATGACGATGTGTCGAACACCAGACACATCGCCACCCACCACCTGGGACCAACCAGCACTGGGCGTCGGACAGCACCCGTATCCGACAGCCCTGGTCCCGATGCAACGGGTCAATTAAAGTGGCCCCGCGCCTGCCACTACGGCTGCAGAGGATAGGGAGAACGGCCGTCGCGATACCGACACTCCTCTTCCCCTGCAGCCCCACCGCCTCCGCCAACACGTTGGCGGCACCCGTTAGGGCCGCTGGCAGGACGGATAGGCAGCGGCCTTCTCGCCGCCCGTCCATCCCGTCGCCGCCCCCGCCTCGATGGGCTCGGCCACGGTATCGCGACGAGCGCGACACCGCAGTCCACCTCAGTCGGCAAGCCGACCTACTGTGGCCAGCCTCCGCACGGGCTTGTCTCCGGTCAAGACCCGGAGAGGCCGGCCCCACCTCGGGTTCCTCTTAGCTTCACCGTGGCCGCCCACAAGCCACGGCTACTAAGCCCCCCCGCCACGACAAGGCGGGAACCCACACGGGGGGGTTCATGCGTAGCCTAGAATAACTTTTTACGTAGTAGTCCAATTTCAATAATTATTTTTTTTTGGAAAGAGTATATTTCGAAATTAGTCTCACTTAAATTTTAGTGCCATTTTTGATAAATCTACAATAATGTGAAAAATGCTACATCGATCCGTGCGATGTATTCGCGAATTCTGTACACGGTTAAAGTTGGTCGTGCTATTTATTTGCAAAAAATAATTATTGATAATTATGTAACGTTTTTGTGCGTTATAATTATTTAGAAATATTTTATCAGGATAAGTTTGAGAAAATACTCCTAGTAAAAAAATTATAATAATACATTAGTTCCCTATTGAGATATCTTTGGTACCTACGAGTATAAGTAAATGTATAATATGTTTGTAAAATAAAACAAGCCAGAGGGGTTAGCATGAGTTTAATCGTAAACGGAAACTACTGTGGTTTATGTGTACCTCCTTAGGTATATACTATGGCCTCAGAGCTTGTCCCCACCAATAGCGCATTAAAGAGCCTTTACCTTGTCTAA
This sequence comes from Hypomecis atomaria, assembly GCA_964007245.1. Classification (NCBI taxonomy): domain Eukaryota; kingdom Metazoa; phylum Arthropoda; class Insecta; order Lepidoptera; family Geometridae; genus Hypomecis; species Hypomecis atomaria. The sequence continues at coordinate 16,950,687 of OZ023294.1, read as the reverse complement.
GAAATAACCCCTTGTTAACTAACTCTCATTAGAATATTTTTAGACCTTCAAGGGTCTCTGGATGATCCAATTGCTTGTTAGTTTATGTAGTTTTAGATTATACTAGTGACCCGCCCCGGCTTCGCACAGGTGTGATATACACATAAACCTTCCTCTTGAATACCTCTATCTTTAAAAAAAACCGCATGAAAATCCGTAGTGTAATTGCATACATGGGGACAGACAGCGGGAAGCGATTTTATTTTATACTATGTAGTGTTAAGTCTTGTATTTAGTGGAATTAATAATCCCAGAAATAATAGGGAAAACCGCAGATAGGAACTAGTGGCGCAGTAAAGTTATTCAAAAGCTCCAAGTTCTGAGAACCACTCCATTCAGCCTGGGAATCCCTAGACGATGTAAATTCAGGACGCCGTTCCTGCTCGAGGGAATCAGGGGCCTACTACTATTCAGGGCTTTTTCTAATCAATTAGCATCCTTTTAGGGGCTTATTCTGTACATCAAAACTAACAACTTTTGTTCTGCGACTTTTGTCACAACTCAAAAAATAATCGAGCCACGTACGAGTCGGTCTTGGGCACGGAGGGTTCCGTACTGTATGGGAGCCCCCCTTAAATATATATTTTTTTAATTTTATTATTTATTATTGAAGGGAATATAAAACTAAATATTCTGTGAAAATTTCAAGCATCTATCTGGTACCATTATTAATATAGAGCGAAAAAAATCTAAAAATTCAGGTTTGTTGTATGGAAGACCCCCTTAAATATTTATTTTGTTTTGTTTTTAGTATTTGTTGTTATAGCGGCAACCGAAATACATCATCTGTGAAAATTTCAGCTGCCTAGCTATTATGGCTCATGAGATACAGCCCGGTGACAGACGGACAGACGGACATCAAAGTCTTAGTAATAGGGTCCCGTTTTTCCCTTTGGGTACGGAACCCTAAAAAGTAGGTACAAAAGAAAGGTGCAAAATAAGGTACAGGTTTGATTTACGAGGTGCCATTAGATTTAATTTTAACCATAATGACTTTTTCGAGACCTATTCTTTGTTTTAATTTATTCTAAGCACCTAAGTACCTAAACCTGGCATGGATGTGATAATAGCCATCTCGCATATTAAAGAGATACGTTACTAAGTATAATTTGCAAAATTATGAATGTAAATTTTATTATCCTTACTTTCCTTACTTAATATTATAAATGCGAAAGTAACTCTGTCTGTCTGTCTGTCTGTCTGTCTGTCGCGCTTTCACGCTAAAACTACGGCACCGATTTGAATGAAATTTGGTACACAGATAGTCTAGAGCCTGAGAAAGGACATAGGCTACTTTTTGATTCGAAAAAATAGTTTTAAAGGGTTGAAAAGGGGGGATGAAAACGCATTGGCTAGAATCTTAGAAGAAAAAACTTATTTTCTACCATGACAAATGGTAATTTGCATCTTGACTTTCCAAATTACATTCTCTATGCCCGATGCCCATTCAAGGCTGCTCAAGTTGCAAATGTCAAAGTCAATCAATCTTTTCCTGTAAAATTTAGAGAAGGTTACATGTATTTTTTCAGTTTAATTACGTAGTTTTCATTCTAATAGGTATGCCTACAAAACGCAAATCGAATCTAGCGCGTAGTTCTAGCGGAGCTCGCGTAAAGAAAATTGCTAGAAGCCAAGAGTCTGAAGAGCACACTTAAACGCGTTTGACATTAGATGCCGAGCGCCACGCATCTCAAAGAGCTGCTGAGACTCAAGAGCAAAAAACCAAGCGCGTCTTATTTTAGATGCTGAGCGTCACGCAGCTCAGAGAGCTGCTGAGACTTAAGGAGAAAGTCAAGCGCGGCAACTTTTAGATGCCGAGCATCACGCAGCGCAAAGAACTGCTGAGACTCAAGAGCAAAACCAAGCGCGTCGAATTTTAGATGCTAAGCGTTAGACGTTAAGCAAAAAATTGCATAGTTCCTGTAGGACAGGACAAAAACTATCGAAAGCAAAACTGTCGCCACTATCACAAAGACGCTAAGTGATTAATTCCTCTATGACACTTAACGAAACGTCACAGCGAAACGTAATTAGATGACAGGTGACATTGTCTGCAGACTTTTATAAATCACAGGTAGCATGGCAAGGGGACAAATTGTTTTTCCACCATTATATCCCCTTGAAGAGAAAAAAAGTATGGATTGAAAATGACAACTGATATTAAAATTGGATAAAATGTTTTTTTCCCTCTGCATGCCACATGTTACTATGACGTTTAATACCAGGCCGTCATTTTGTCTGCCATTAAAAATATTTTTAAATCTACTATCATTAGAGGTTTAACATGTTTCTTTATTCTACCTTTATGGTACAGAATCATCATACCTACTTTAATATTATCAATCCGAAAAGTTTGTTGGTTTGTTCCTCTTTTACGCAGCAACGGAGCAAAAGATTGACTTGATTTTTGGTATGGATACCTATGGCTTAAAAGACAGAAAGTCATAGTAGGATACTTTTTTATCCCGAGAAAATTCGTGATTCCCATGGGATAGGACAATAACTGTTTCTCAGCAATGGAGCAACGGATTGACTTGATTTTTGGGGTGGGCATAGTTTGGAAGACGGAAAGTGACATAGAATACTTTCCATTTCGAAAAAATTGCGGTTCCCGTAGGATAAGACTAAAACTTTTTCTCAGCAACGGAGCAACGCATAGCCTTGACTTATTGCATGAATATAGTTTGAAAGACGAAAAGTGACAAAAGACACTTTTTATCCCAAAAACTTTAACAGTTCCCGTAGGATAGGATGAAAAGTAAGCGAGCGGGCCGCGGTAGCAGCCATCTAAGCGCCAGAAATAACCTGTCATTTCAAGTTTAGGACGTTCCTACATTTTTCGCACTCCTTCGCGGCACTCAACAGCGCTAGCCCAGACTCGGGCTCCATAACGGAGCTTGCGCTCCCGCCATAATGACGGTGTGTTTCGGAGCACAAGACACATCGTCATCCGCCACTCGGGACTAACCAGCACTGAGCGTCGGACAGCATTCCAACGCCCTGATCCCAGTGCAACGAGTTAGTTATAGTAGCCCAGCGCCTGTCTCTTCAACTGCAGAGGGCAGTGAGAACGGCCATCGCGATACCGACACTTTTCTTCCCCTGCAGCCCCACTGCGTCTGCCAATAGGTTAACGGCCTAGCGGAAGGTAGGGTAGGTGGCGGCACCCACACAACCAGTTCCATCTCACCGCAGCCCCTAATCCTCGGCTGCAGCGTCGCAAGAGCGGCACTGCAGCCCGCCTCAGAAGCAACACTCCTCATAAGGCAGGCAACCTACCGGCCATCCTCTCAGTTGCTTTAGTTAAAAGCGGCTGAACAACGAGTGCCGGCCTCTAAGCTGCCTTGGGGGAAAGACCCAAAGAAGAGGGAGACTTCGAGCGCCGCCTTTTCAGCTGCCTTAGACCTCCCCCGCCACGACAAGGCGGGAATACACAGGGGGGTTGTATATACACTCCAACCGTAACTTAACCAACAAAAGCATTCCTCTAAGGTATTTTGATGTTTGTCGCTTAGGTTAGGTTTCACAGCCGACATAAACATTAGCCAAAATCAAAATATAACGCGGGCGAAGCCGCGGGTAAAAGCTAGTTTAAAGTATAAATGTGGGAGGAAATGAGAATAAATTGGTGCTCCATTTCACAACGTAAAAAAATGTGAAGGTAGTGTGACTAATCGTGATTGATATTGAAAGTGTCAAGAAAAGGTTTGATTTAGACAGCATTCTATTGGTGATTTTCATCTACAGCCCGTGATCGACCACTGTTGAGTTTAGCCTCTATTTTTACACTACCCTTTTCGGTCCTGTGTCATTCTTGTCTGAGACAAGGCGTTTACAAGAAATGTGACTATTAAAGAAATGAGAAACAAGTGACTAATAAAGAATGTTCTATCTATTTATATATCCCATGAGTCAAGAGATATATAAATGTTTGTCAACGGTTTGGTTGGTTGGTTGTCATTACCAACTCAACCGTCGATTAACATTTTAACTAACAATTGGCTCTATAAATATACCAAATCATAATATCATTTCTTAAACAGAACAATAATATTTAAAACAATTTCCATCTAGTATTAACTCCACAACGGTTTAAACGGAACGTTTTTCCGTTCCACAGTTAATTTTCACTGGATTCACAGTTAATTCTAAGCCCGTACCTAATTAGTACCTACGAGTAGTTGAACAATCAGCTTGTCACAATGCAGTTGAAATTAAGGTCGGACCGCATTGAAACTGCGCAGCGTTGCGATACGCGTTACAATATTAGGAGGCGACGCTCACTGCAGCGCCACACTAATACCACATACTGTACTGTACTGTACCCGCCTTTTTAATAGTCCACTGCAGGACTTAAGCCTACCCACGAAAGGTGATTGGGATAGCCACCACGCTGGCTCAGTGCGGATTGGTGGATTCACATACGCCATCGAATTTCTTCTACGAACATAAAATATGCAGGTTGCCTCACGATGTTTTCCTTCACCGAAAAGCCAGTAGTGTAAAATTCCGTACGTGAATTCCGAAAAACTCATTGGTACGGGACCAGGATTTGAACCCACGATCTCACGATTGTAAGGTAAGTCTTATGACCACTGACACTTACCTACACACAATTATGTACCGGACTTTTAATAGTCCACTGCTGAATAAGTATAAGCTTAGGCACTATGGGCAATTGGGTTCTAAACCCAATGAAGGTTCGTGAATTCACTTACATAATATTCTATCGAATTGCTTTTACAGATGTTTTTGCTTCACTGAAAGCCACTGGTATAAAAATCCATACATAAATTCCAAAAACTCATTCGTACGGAATCGAGAATTGACACCACAACAGCACGATTCCAAGGCAAGCGTTTTTAGCGATATGATGGTATATAGTAATAAAAGCCTTTCTGTTTCTTACTTTAAAGTACAAATAAACTAAAAACCTAATTTTCTATATTAGTAAAGAACCCCTCCGTGGGAGAAGGCTTCCTCCAAGAAGCTTGCGCCGGCCGTTTTTCTAATATCGCTTGACCATTTTGTAAGCGGTCTTCCGTGGTGTTTGCCACTAAGAATGCACCATCCTGTTACCCTTGAAGTCCATCGTTCATCACACAGTCTTTTCACATGCCCTGCACATTTCCATTTCAGCTTTTGAGCATAGTTTAAGGGATCGGTAGCTTTAGTTATGTTTCTTATTTTGTGTTTCTTATTTTATGTATTTTACAAGTACAAGTACACGTGGACAAGTAATAATTAATAATATGATAGTAAGGGCTAATAATAATAGAGAACATGCACCACTCAAAATGACTAAAAGAAATTACAAGCCGTATCGTGCAATGCCGCTCAGTGTCGTTCTAATGCGGTCTAGCCTTTAGACCACTCCACAGCTAAACAAATCTGAGTGTCGTAGAGCAATGTTAGTTAAACCAGTTCGACAAATGAGCCGACAGAGTTTGCGAAAGTTTAATTGGATGCACGGAGCAAAGCTTAGTTAGCTAAAGATCTGTTAAATCAGAATATATTTTAGTCTATATCTTGCATTTTAGTCTACAGTCTGTATACAATTGCTAATCAGTAGCGTGGACTTGGACTGGATACACGTATACTTTGAAAAATCTTTTTTTTTTGACCGACGAAACGGAGGAGGTACTCAATTCGACGCGTATATATTTTTGTTTGTTTTTTTTTTTTATATTTTGTAACCACGCATAACTTTTTCATAGTGGTCCGATTTTGATAATTCTTTTATTGGAAAAGGTGTACTTCTAAATTGGTCCCATTTAAATTTTTTCGAAAATCGGCTGAGCCATTTTTGATAAATCAACAATAATGTGAAAAATGCTACATCGATCCGTGCGAACTATTCGCGAATTTTGTACACGGTTGAAGTCGCTAATGCCATTTTTTGCGAAAATTAATTATTCGAGATTGAAGAGTAATGAGTCCAACTATTTAACTAATCCTAATAGCTATGTATTCAGGTAACCGAAGATTTACTATCAAGCATTGGGCTAGTTCAGAATTGTAGGTATCTTATGGACCCCATTCACCATCAGTACAAATGGATGACATCCATTCGATGTTACGAGTTAGCGACTTCGTCGTTAGAAATGGCGACTATTCATTGGTATAGCGAGCGCTTTAGCGTCAAAAATAGTTTAGCAACTTGTCTGATTACCTTCAAACTAAATCATCTGTGGATTTATCTTTATGTACATAGTATTTCTGGCTACCTATATCTTCGAACAATGTTTCTTTAAAAAAAAAGGTAGTCTAAATTGAAATACACTAAATGGTCAACATTAGCCACATTCATTTGGATGTCATCCATTTGGATTGATGGTGAATTATTACTATTACCTCGTCCCGTCCAAAATTAAAAATATCTTAATATTGTTGTATTAAGATATTTTTAGTAGTTTAAGTTCATGTTATAGGCGTTCATATACCTAACCAAGTATTTTCGTATAACAGGTTCACATATCTACCTAACCTGACCTAACCTTACCTTTGCTTGCTATTCCCGCTACCATTATGTTTAGTTCGCATCTTGGGACCTCATTTAACTTTACGCTTGCACTGTTCCGCAGTTAAGATAATCCTCAAACCATTTTCTTTAATACCTACTTAATCTGTTATGCTCGAAGTGTTGCCATCTTTGCCTTGGAGAAAAATAGCTTAACCGTGAAAATATCGTAGAAAACCAGATCCACTGAAATATTCTTGAAACGATATAATATTAACTTGATTTCATTTAGCAAATGTTATAAGCAAACTATTAGATACAAATGTATTATGCAAGTTAGATAAGTATGAGACTCGTTGAGTCAAGTTATTAACTTAGTAGTTATGTGTAAAAATAAATGACTGTTTCGCAGTTAGGTACCTACAGTACTTTCATGCCGGTAACTTACTTTTCACTGACATTTTTGAAAAAAAAATAAAAAAAAAATACCATCATATTGTAGTAAAAAAAAATGTTATAATATGATTAATATTATCATCTCATGAGACATATTAATATTTAAAAACCTAGATTATTTAATTCGGTAATTCAGATTCAATTATTTTTGATAAAATTTTGTGGCAAAATAAAAACGGGCTTACCTATTTATTAAAATTTAGCTTTTAAAATGACCTAATAAAGCTTAATTAGCTTAATTAAATCTCAGTTAGAGAATAGTTTCGAGACACATTTAGTTATAGACTATGTTTTTTAAAAGTCAAGTCCCTTTTGAATAATACTTAAATTATGATAACAAATTATTGTGACACTTAAAATTTAATACTTTATAAAAACAGTACCTTGATCTATCAAGTAAATTTGCAGAGTTGGGCTACACTGTACCGGTAATTAACAAGCCCAGACTTCTCTTTTGTGTAAATTTCTTTGGATTTACTTGAAATCTGGTTATTACCGCTTAAATACGGTCAGTAAGGATAACTTTAATGCTTGCTAATGTTCTGTAGCTTATGAAAACAGCCTTTAGGTACAATAAACTGACCTTATTAACTGAATTTTAGGGATCTGTTGTAAAAAAATCTGTATATTTAGGTCATTAGGCTTTAAACACTTTTATGAAATGAGTTTTATGATATACTCTTTTCATATTATTTCTATAATAATTTACATTTTGCTCATCATCGCTACCATTTACAATTTTGACTTCCATGCTTCTTTAAATTACTTGTATTACATTTGAACACTTTGTTATGATTTGATGGAAATTAACACAAGTTTTACACAATATACAATAATTTTAAAACTATTGAGAAGCCAATTGTTCAAGTCTAGTAGTACAGACTGTGGATCTCATAAACAGTTTTAGGTTGTTAAATTTTCGACCTAAATCTCGAGTTGAACATTCTAGACGTAAAGATATGTTAAAGCTGTAAAAGACTTCATTTATTCTGTTAAGAAGTAGCAAGGTAATAGATATTTTATAATAGCATATTAATTTTCTCTTAAGGTTCACGTACACTGCACAGGCTTGAGTCACGACCACTAGTTATCTAAACACTGCTCCAGTAGGGTTAGAATGCGCGTCATGTTTGAAACTTATCGACACTTTTTTCATGTCAAAAAGAAACAAAGTTATGGTGAAGTTCACATATCCGTCATATTTTCGCACCTCGATAAAAATTTGGCGCGGTGCAAATACTCGTACTAGACGTGACTAGACATTTATAATGAGAGCTCGTAAGATAATATACATTATTTTAACTTGATACCATGATTTTAATCTTGAAACAAAGACAAATGTTCTTTATCGTATTATGAGTAACACTATAAGCTCCACAGCCAGCTAGTGAAACTATGGTCTGGTCGCGTCCATGACCCGTCCCAATACAGTGCGCGAGAACCCTAACCGTTTGAAAACCTTTGGGGGTGGTTTATATGGGTCATAAAATTGTTTTCTGGCTCATTTCAGAGCGGGATAGAACCGCCCTTTGTGCTCTGTACCGTAAATTGTAGTAATTATTTCTTTAATATAAGAAATAACTTCTTTATATCTTTAATCATACGCTTTGTAACATGCGCAGTGAAATAAAATATTCCTAACTTATTCTTATTTTAGCTTTCTTTGGTAGGTACTCGTGGAGTTTTGCTGAGGTTGTACTTGAAATAAGTATTTTGCTTTATTACGAGTATGGGTACTTACATTCCTAACTTAATCTTATTTTACCTTTTTCTGGTACTTGTGGAGTTTAACTTTCGTTGTACGTGAAATACTCGTAAGTATTTTGCTTTATTACGAGCAAGTACCTAGTTAAAACGGCAACTTAAAGCGTAATGTATTTTACTTGGCACTTATGATCGTGTTTCAAGGCCTGGATTTCAGATAAGTGGTTTAGACTTGAAAATTGGGTATAATACAGTTTAATTTTATTATAATACTAGCTTTTTTTGTATTTAAACGTGTCCAAGCACTGTATATTAATTGTGTTAAAATAAAGTTTAGACTAAGTACATTTCTTTTCGCTGGGGAAAATCTTTTATAGATATCACCACACCTCGAGGACAGGCGGGTAGTTATGAGGGAGTCCCCGCCGACCGGTATATCCTCCAAAAACCCTGGGTGTTCCACCACTGCGCCTGGTGTCGGAGCTACGGGCACGCCTCCGCACTCCTCCGCCGCGCCACCCGACAGCGCTGGCCCAACTCGGGCCCCATTACGAAACTTGCACTTCCGCCAGAATCACGATAGAACACTAGACACATCACCATCCACCACTCGGGACCAACCAGCACTGGGCGTCGGACTGCACCCGTCTCCGACAGCCCAGGTCCCGATGCAACGGGTCAATTATAGTGGTCCCGCGCCTGCCACTACGACTGCAGAGGATAGGGAGAATGGCGGACGACATACCGACACTCCTCTTCCCCTGCAGCCCCACCGCCTTCGCCAACACGTTGCGGAATGCAGGGTAGTCAGTAGGCCACATAACGCCAGATCCATCCACCGATCGATCAGTCCACCTCAGTTGGATAAGGTGCGCACCTCAGCAGGTTGCAGAGTGTACCAATGGGGGATGCAGAGGAAGTATACAGAGCCCACCATGGACAGTGCCGAGCTAGCTAGGGGGGCAGTCACCACAAGCAACGATCTACCTACTCAATTGCCGGCCTCCGAACGGACTTGGGGAAAAAGTCTGGAGAGGCGGCCCCACCACGGTTTCCTCTTAGCTTCACTAGGCTGGCTAGACCTCGCGTTCACCCGCGACAAAATGTATGGAACATCTGATTTTTTTTTGAGTTTTGACAAAAGTTGCCGAACAAAAGTTGTTAGTTTTGATGTACAGAATTAGCCCCTAAAAGGATGCTAATTGATTAGAAATAACCGTGTATATATAAAAAATTATGACTGACCACGCATAACTTTTTACAGAGTGGTACGATTTCGATATTTTATTTTATTAGAAAGGCAGATACTTCGAAGTGGTTCCTTTTGAATGAAAAAGGATGAACATTAAAAATTCAAGACTTTCAAAATAAAACGAGGGTTTTAAAACGTAATATTTGTTTTCTGGACATTAAACATGATTTATTCTTTTGTGCCCAAGCACTGTAATTTATTCAGGTTTCAGGGAATGACAAAATAAGCCAAAATTAACATATTCTACTGTGTAAATGAACAACTTTTACTATAGTAATCTGCGCTTCGCAAGAAGGGTCAGTTCCATCAAATAATATACCTAATTAAAAAACCCCCGACACAAAAATATTTGTCAACAAACTTTCAATTGACAACCATTTTGGGCACATTTGTAGAATTTTGGTTCTTCCATCCCCACTTTAACCCACCATAACTCTTAAACGGCTCAATCGATTTTTATAAAACATAGCTAAGAACACTCTCGATTAAGTCTCCTTTCATCCAAAAAAAACTAAACTGAAATCGGTTCAGTAGTTCGGGCGCTATGATGCCACAGACAGACAGACAGACAGACACACAGACAAACAGACACGTCAAACTTATAACACCCCTCTTTTTCGTCGGGGGTTAAAAAAGGTTTTTCGTGATTGTAGCAAACTCAAATTAATACAGCGCACTACACCTATACTTAACCTGTACTGTACCAGCCCTTTTTGATATTCCAGGACGTAGGCCTACCCACGAAGGGTGATTGGGATATATCTACCACGCTGGCCCAGTGCGGGTCGGTGGATTCACATACGCAATCGAATTTCTTTTAAGTACGCAATTACGAAGGTTTCCTCACGATGTTTTCCTTCAGTGAAAGAATAGAGGTAGAGTACAAATATTAATGAAATTGCAAAAATAAAGCTTCTGAGAAACGTTTCAAATAAAGAAGTAATACTGAGAAATTATTGCCGTGGTGATCTAGTAGTCTTACTACCCGCCTTACAATCTTGAAGTCGTGGATTCAAATCCCGGTCTCGTACCATTGAATTCGTTAGATTTTTTGTACGGATTTTCACACAACTGGCTTGGAAATCCATACATAAATTCCAAAGAACTCATTGGTACGGGACCGGGATTTGAACCCACGACCTTACGATTGCTAGGCGAGATTAAAGCTTGATCGTTTGGGCATGCCACTTAACCTTTATTTTATTGTATGTACCTAGTTAAAAAGCTAAGCTTGGCCGAGATATTGTTCTTTTTTAATCCTTCAGTTGTGTAAACCAGAATACACTTACCCAAAGCTTCTCTTAGAGCAAACATCTACTGTACAAACAGGGTGTGGGATGCCTCTCGATGTAAGAATAACAAATTGGTTAACATACACAACCCCGGGGCATAGAAAACGGGATGTGAGACATTTTCTTTGTCTGCTTTTCTTTGCTGGCCTTTTGACGAAGGTTGTTTGACGTTCCAATATTAAATTTTCTTTCAAATTAATGATTCAAAGTTTTGATACTATCGCGAAAAGGTAGTGCAGCGTATGAAAAGTTAACCGGTAAGGAATCAGAATAAAATTTAGTATATTATCAAACTATTTACTTAGTTGTTATAAAATTATTAGGATCATTTGAGTAAAATACTAAATCCAATTTTAGTATTATGTTATACTACATAAGCTAATCTAATTAACATTACTATAATAATTATATTAATAATCGATATAAGTATGTTTAAGGTTCTTTTCGTGACATGACGAAAAGAACCTTAAACATGAACATGAATGATGGTAGCGGCAGAAATGGGAGAGGGCGTCCAAAAAAGCGTGGATGAATTGTGTGAAAGATGATATGCGAGAGAAAGGAGTTGATGATGAGATGACGTATGATAGAGTGAAGTGGCGAAAAGAAACGTGCTGTGCCGACCCCACCTAGTGGGATAAGGGCAGGATGATGATGAATCGATATAAGTATGACGTGTACAAGTAGCGGCACGTAAGTCTAGCGTTGAGGGTACTGTAGAGGGGATGGCTGCGCATGTTGACTGCCATACTAAACTCATGCGCAGCCACCCCCTCCACACTTCGCTCAGCGCTAGACTTATATGCCGCGACCTGTACGAGTGTATCAATAGGTAAATGAGTATGAGTATAGTACTCATACTAGTTTCATTTATCACGGAAATATGACGTCTCCTTATGGATATAAGCCTCTACTCTCTCTCTCTCTCTCATCCCATAGATCTACGATAACACCGGTTGAAAGCGTTTCGCATAAATTATGGTTTCATTTGTTCACTTTGTGAGTGTCCTAAGTTGCGATTGCAACTACAGTACGTAGTCTACTACAAGCCGCTTCCAACCGGTCTTATTGGAAAACCATAGGGGAAGCCTATATCCAGCAGTGGACGTCCTATGGCTGAAAAGAAGTAGAAGAAGAAAGACTGGTCAGTGTAGCTAATTGGTATTTTTAACACGAGGGGAGACATGTCAACCTTTTGCACCCTCTTTTTGCGTCGGTGGTTATAACCCGACAAGAGCAAAGCATTTACTCCGCCCGCTGTTACCCACATCACCACATGTGATAGTTGAATACTAATTTAATTTAATACTCCCGTTAGCGCCTTGACGCCTAATGAATTTTACCAAGTTTGCTAAGTGTAGTTATGTCCATTACGTTTTAGGCACAAACTCTACCAATGTAGAGCGGAACAGAGATATGCAAAGAAGCGTAGAGCGGTTATTAAACCGCATGTCGTCTCCATAAACGTCATATTTGTTTAGTGAGAAACAAAACACACTTTTGAGTGGAGCTGTGATTGTTATGTTTTTTTAGAGCAAATTTGTTATTCCTGCAATAGGCTTTTTGACAACATTGAAAATATACTATTGATTGTGGTAATCCTTAAAGATAATAAATAGCCTGAAAAAGACATATTTCCTTTATATTAACTAAAATATGCCTCATTTTCGCAAATCGCAGGAAATAAAATACGATATTTTTTTGATATTTTATGTGACGTGAACGCTCTAAGTAACGGTATTTACTAGTGTGTGACGTCAAAGACCAGTGCCATTACAGAATGTCGTTTGTAACGGGATCTTGAATATCTATTCTTTAACACTGATTTTCATTGTTAATACAGTAGATCTCTTGGAATTATAAATGTAGTGTGCTTATTATGTACTAACGAATAATTTAAAACTATTTCCAAACACTAGTCAAATAGCCTATTGGCTTACAGTGTACAACACATTGGCCAGCTCCGCACATTTCCAGTCCACTAATGGACACTACTCTAAGGGGTTAAATGCTACGTCTAATCTACTAACTATATAGGTATCTTCTAAGTAAGCGTGCTACACCCTAGACCGCATATCTGCTCAACATCAGGCAGTATGTAGTCAAATGCAAACCTATACGGAAATAAAAAAAAACTAATTGTGGCTGAAAAATAAAACTAGTCAATTCTAAAAAAATGCTAATTGATTTGAATTATAACTAATTATTATACCTATATTTGTTTTGTGCTTCATCTTTGAACACAACGTCGCTTACTATCAGGCGAGTTGGTAGTCAAGCGTGGACTTATTCGCGATAAGAAAAAGCTTATTAATTAAGGTTTAGGCTTGAAGTTGAAAGCAAATTTTTATACTTTTCTATGTATGTGTATATAGAGAGGGTCTTAAACCCCACGTTTTGATACTAAAGTTCGTTTATATTCTTCCAAAGGTTGTTTAGAAGAGATCGCTTTGAGCGATAAAACTGATTTCTGTGCCTTTCTTCTGTTTCTTCTGTTCCTTTTGTGGTGTCTATAAAGTTTGAAAAATCTCTACGAAAATCTAAAGTTGGTACTAAAATTGTGCTTTTTTGTATAAAACGCTTATATTCTTATGTCGCATATTGTTCGTGCTTACAAAACAATTTCGCTATCTCCTCACGTATTTAATACCAAGGTACCATTTCTCCAATATTTACAACACCTGAGGCTAAAAAAATCTATCTATAATCCAAAATTCCGTCCCTAAAGGGCCACAAAGACGGCGGCGAGCCAGACGGAATAAATCCTACCTTACCCCACCTTCCTCTAGGGGTGAATTGGACCCTGCAGGGTAGTATTCGAGTGGTTTGAAGTGTACCATGCTCAAAGCTAGATGTTACATCCTAGACCGCATATTTGCTTAACATCAGGCAGTGTGTAGTCAAACGCGAACCTATACGAAATAAAAAATAAAAAAAACTAAAACAAGCTCGCACGATGCTTTCTTTCTTGATATTCAATTGTGATTTTTCATCTGAAGGTAATAAGAAAAAAAAATATTTTCACAAATACCTATATGATACTAATAATGGAGATCTACAAGAGAGGCCACGAACGAGAACACGGCGGAAGTCGGTGTTGCGATTTTTTGCAAAAAAATAATTATCTTTGTTACCGTCACACCAGTATAACAGAGATGTGAGTAAAAAGATTTTCGAAGTGATCACATCTTATAAATATATGAACGCCGGCTGCACGCACGAAAAAGCATGACACATTGTCACGTTCTGCCTGAGCCGAGCGTGCAAGCGACAGAGGCACGATCGGCCTAAGCGTTTGGTCGATTTCACGTAAAATTATCGTCCGCACCGACTTTACAGACATGATTTTTTTATAAACGAATTTTCCATTTTGGTTGACTCTTAAATGGTATCCCATTACCTGAAAATTCACCTGATGTTACGAATAATATCGTGACTATTGTGAAAAATCCCACCCTGGTACCCACTTTACCACGTCCTACCCTTGCGGGGGTAAATGGGGGTCAGTGGTGCAGTTACCGTAATGGTTATTGGGTATTTTATAGGTTTTGCCTACTCGAAATTTTTTATGAAATTCGCAAGATGTTGCCAACTTTTTCGGTGATTAGAAATAATTTTATTGGTTGTAATTGCCGGATTTTCTGTTTCCTGAGAGATATAACCTAAAACTTTTAAAAATTTAAGTGAATAATTAGTTTTTTCTAAGACTGCGTGATTCATCTTCAACCATAACATTGATGAATGTACCATCATATGAGTAGGTAGCCTGGCGCGGAAATATTCACTATAAAAAAATTGGGGATGATTTTTATACCCATGATATATTTAAAACTTGTGTTTTTTTAATTCGTGCCAAGAGTACTACTGAACTGACTACGTAATCACATTTCTCAAGACAAAAGCTTGCAATTTTCTCCATTTTTCCTAACAAATGCCAGAAACACAGTACTGACATTTGCAAATGAGATTTGTATTCACAGTGATATTTTATCATTAAAAAAGAACTATAAAAATAAGTGAATTCTTCATAAAACGATCTAGTAATTCTAGTTCGAATAGCCGGACGGACAAAAGCAAATATGTCGAGTCAAAACTGAGACCCGCTCTCACTTCGTTCGCTCGGTCCATGAGAGCTCTATTTGTCCTTTCCCAATGTAAAGTTTTTGCAACAATTAAAGTTCTTGTGACTTTTCCTGTTAGTTCATTACAACTCTCTCCACTCCCCCCCTCTTTTGTCCCTTGGCATTTGTTAGTTTTGCCTAAAATGTGGAACTAGAGTTGCCAGTAATAGACAAGGAAAGTTTCCAATTCTATAATACACATATAATCACTGAGATGACCAACCCGGTCAATTAATGAAATCTTCTGACAAACTGCTTAAAAACACCACAATGAATCTTATGGAAAAATGTAAGAACTGGTCAAATGCAGATTTACCTATTAGACACGACTTTGTTTGTAGTTCATCGTATTTAATTATTAATTTTCCTGGTTTCTAATGGTTTATTTGTATACGTTGATTGCACAGGCACTGCCAGGGCCCGCGCCGCAGCTTAAGGAGGTAACATTTGCTCTACTTGCTAGATATTAATTAGTTTTCTATATATTATTACCTTCTAGTATGCCGATATCAATGTGTGGTCTCTATTATATTTCATCACATAAAATATTAAGTTTTAGTCATTTTTAAACTTTTGCAATTTGAACACAGAATTTTCAATACGAGGCTTATCGCGTAATAAGAGTAAGTAATAGATAACGAAATACCTCATTTTCTCCATGTTTCAATCTAGTTTCATCAGCCGTGGTCACGGGCTGATTGGACAGGTCACATATAAGTTTTCCTCATTATAAGAATTACCTCCCGAGTCCCGATTTTGCTATTCAAGTTGGCAGCCCTACACAAGTCCCAAAGCGCTGCAATTATAACTTGTAACAAAGACGGAGAAGTAGGGCGCGCAAATGGAATTACTCGGATCGCTATTTTTCTTAAGTTCCTTAAGAAAAACAGCGATGTAGCGCTGTAGGTACAATACCTACTATATGTATAGGTACACATACATTCATGAAAAAAATCTAGGACCTCACTAATAAAACCAAAGGTATTTCTTATACTATACCTACTTAGTTTGTTCTGTTTTACAAGATTTTTCGACAATTATTTTCATAATTTCAGCCCTAGGTAAATAAGTAAAAAATATGCCAGATGATGGCTAGCCCTGGTGTTCGAGTTTTTAAGCCACCTGAATTCTTAGTAATGGCTATACAGAAGTTAAATAAATCTACAAACTTCCATTAGGATCAAATCTGATCAATCTGAAATACCTTGATTATACAAACACCCAGCGTCATTTAGCAATCATAGATACATACATATATCATACATAGTAGGTAGACATCGTCTACTGACTTTGCTGATATGTGATCTGTAATCGAGAAATTTACGACCCCATCGACCATCTGTACGTGCTACATACTCACGTACGTTCGACTTGGTAATTCATTGAGCCATGTCAACAACTTTAGTTCATCTACGATACAGATCCTCTCATCATTATCTTTGATGCGATCTTACAAGGAGACTAACGCAACCCGTAAGCCGTTTTAAATCTTAAATAACAAAGGTAGAGATGTATTTTAATTTACAGTAAGTTATTTTAATGAAGACACATTTTCTTAATCACATTTTGAATGTGTACCGGAACTAGGTAGAGCACGGCAGCGAATTGAAATAAACGTGTCATAATTTCCTGAAGCTATTATAAAACTGTGTGAACCGCTTTTAACCACATTATTGCATCTCCCAGTCTCAAAATTCTAGAAATCCGACTTCCAAAAAGGAGGAGGTTCTATGTTCGTGTGTATGTGTTTTTCTTTTTTGTGTATGTTCACCGATAATTTCGCCAATTGTGAACCGAATCGAAAAATTCTTTTTCATTTCGAAAGGGTATACTTTCGAGGTGGTGCCATTTAAATTTTACAGAAATCGGCTGAGACGTTTTTGAAAAAACCAACAATAATGTAAGCAATTCGAGCGAAATATCCGAATTTTGTACACGATGAACATCGATAATTTCGCCAATTGTGAACCGAATCGAAATCATTAATATCGCTAACAGGATTCATTTCGCGATTCATCAATATTTTGGCAGAGAAATCTCACCACACAAAGTACAAACTGATCTCTGAAATGTAAATAAAACTCATGCAAGTTAATAAAATCATACTTCCACTAATTTTTTGTCTAGCAAACCAAAGCCATGGGCTTTTTATTAAGAATACGAGTATACTTAACATAGGTGTTGTGTCGTTAAAATAGCAGAAAAAGATTATGTCATTTCATTACGCTTCGACATAAAATGAAAAAAAATGAGGTTACCATTCTTGTTGACCTATTTTTGCTGCAGGTGAAATAACAGCTATAATTTTTCGACAGTAATTACGAGAGCTGAAGATTTATCGAGACAGATTACCGGTAAAATATCCAATCAGAGCCAACCAGGGAGGTAATAATTTATGATACTGTTAGAGCAGTTTCGTTAATGTAATAAAGACATTTAGTACAAAAATAATTTATTCTGTAATTGATGATAAAAACTAAAGCTGGAAATCATCAATATAAATGCCAAGTCGATGCTGGCAATGCTCGATCATTTGAACTGATCACTTAATTTAACATATTTCTATAGCTTTTATTATAGCATTTCTACACGATCCGTTTTTGTTAGACCCAACCGCCAAACCAGATCGTGTGTAACCTGGTAGATCCAAGATTATTGTTAGGTTATCGGCGGTCGGGTCCAACCAGCTAACTATAATGTCGGCAAATAATAATATAATTATTTTTCGCAAAAAATAGCAAAACCGCCTTCCATCATGTACAAAATTCGAATTTCGCTCGAATTGTTTACATTATTGTTGATTTATCAAAAACGGCTCAGCCGATTTCTGTAAAATTTAAATGGGAGCACTTTGAGAGTATACCCTTTCGAATTCAAAAATATTTTTTCAATTTGGTCCACTATTGGCGAAATTATCGATGTTCATCGAGTACAATTTTCGAATATTTCGCTCGAATTGCTTACATTATTGTTGGTTTTTTCAAAAACGGCTGAGCCGATTTCTGTAAATGGGACTACCTCGGGAGTTTACCCTTTCGAACTAGAAAAGAATTTTTTGATTCCGTTCACAATTGGCGAAATTATCGATGAGCATACATAAAAAAAAAAAATGTACACACGAACATGGAACCTCCTCCTTTTTGGAAGTCGGTTAAAAATGTAATAATATAATGTTCATAATGACGTCGCTACAATAGTCGGGACGTCTGGTAGAAATGTTGACTGTCGGCTCCGATTTGTCAACGGCGATTTAGTTGGGATAAATCCATGATTGGGACTGACAAATAAATAGTGCGGAAGCATTATAAGTAAATTAAAATACCTATAGTTTGATCAGCTCGCTTCTCTTCGGCCACGACTAGAGCTAAAATAGAACCTAATCGACGGAGAAGCGCCGGGTGGAGCACGACCAATGCATTTAAATGTGCCATTGCGATTCTAAACACAATCTGCCTGGTGGCTTTAACAGCTAGCTTCCCGTAATAGACGGTCTATTTACTGCAGTTTCAACATAATTCTAAAGATAGAACCTAGTGAATGAGAATTGAGAAGCTGTTCTGGCTATTTATCTACCTATTTTTGTTGGGGAAATGTACAATAATTATTTTTCGCAAAAAATAGCATGACCGACTTCACCCGTGTACAGAATTCGCGAATATTTCGCACGGATCGATGTTACATCTTTCACATTATTGTTGATTTATCAAAAATGGCTCGGACGTTTTTAATAAAATTTTAATGAGACCTATTACGAAGTATACTCTTTCCAATAAAAAAGAATTATTCAAATCGGACTACTACGAAAAAAGTTATGCGTTGTTACATAAAAATATATACGCGTCGAATTGAGTACCTCCTCCGGTTTGGTTCGTCGCTCAAAAATACATGGCCTCTGATACTAAAGTCTGCCTCCTGTCCTGTGTAAGTTCCTGCCAGTCTTTTGCCTCGTTTCGAGCAAGTCAGGCAGTATGCGGTCAAACGCAAACCTATTCGAAATAAAATAAAAGTCTTCAGCTATTTTAATCACTATCACACAAGATGAGCGAAAAATGTCAGTGGTAAGCTATCCGCCAAGTTGGCCGCTAGTTTAAACAAATTAATTAGTTAGTATTTATTTCTTTATTTTTGCATGTTCACTTACTGTTATTGAAATTCTACAAACAATACGGCAAAGCGGTGAATTGTACTTTTGAAGTGTAACGAAATATTCGTAAAATAAACCGAAAGCAACAAAAACAACACCAATGACAGCTTGAATAAAATATAAAAAATACCGTATACAATTATACATACTAACTTAAACACCCATTTCATGCGCTAGAATTTGGTTCAAGCCAATCCTATTAAAACAGAGCTTTAAGCTCAGTACAGACACGTAGTTTTAATAAGTTTTTATCAGATATAACGAGTAGCCCCAGGTTACGGGGGTAAATGGTCAGTGAGGGGTGTTTACCCCTAAATACGGGGTAAATGGCCCATTTCGTGGTAATGACTGAAACAGGGGCGAATTAAATTAATAACTCTACTCATGACTTTTTTATTAATAAGCTTTGTGCCTGTTATTATCATTTTCCTAGAATTTGTGGCATGATACTAATTAGGTACGGCTGGGGTGAATGAATTATGAATCTTTAAAAAATAATTCAAGCAGACGAATTGCAGTTCATTTCAATGAAGCATTTTGTTATAACAATGAAATATTTATCAGTAAATGTCTAACCAAAACTACTTATTAGTTACATTGTTAGAAAGGCTAGCTACAAAAATAAAATACTAGATATAAGATAGACATTTGTTTGAGATAAAGGTAGGTGAATTATAGATAAATAAACCAACTTATAATGATAAAAAGTTACATAAAATACTTCCAGCTCTAATAATAACATCAGCTTTGGACACAGCTTCTAATTTACATTTTTATTGGATCGATTTTAAATTGTATTCGTTCAAAATATTCTTCAAAAGCTTAGGTCTTACTTTATCCATCGTTGAGAGAGCAAACCCAAATCCATAATGAGAACAAAATAATACTTTCTAGCTTGTAGACAAGAAGAGATACGATCCGATAAGAAGAGACTATCCCCGATAAGAAGAAACATCGTTAAAATACCGAAAAACATCGTTTAAATACCGAGTGGGCGATATAGAGAGATTGATAACAGATTTCTTCCTAAATGTCGAAGGTTACTTAATCCATTTGGGCTTACAAGAAAAATACTATCTCCATTCCCATTACGATTCCAATTACTGCAGTAATAATGTCACGATCTGGGCTGATCCAGCAATTAGCGGTAATCTCCCTTTTTACATTAATCCTCCTTAATCGGTCTAGGTCAGTAATGGTCTTGATATCTGTCTATTTGAGCGACTATTACTGACTACTTGAATATATCGGCTGACCATTACTGGGTTAAATGGCCGTACAAAAGTTTTTTGTTACCTATTGCGCAGTCGTCGTCTTTATAAATAAATACCTAAGTGATGATTTGACAGATATACAACGCGGTCACATAAACTCGACGCATCGCTGGAATTCGGGTCCCCGCAACAAGGTCCCCTAACAAAAGATGCAATCAACTCAACTACAGTATCGGATTGGAAGAAGGAGGTCAATCATGTCGAAAGGCTGCAACATGAATACTGGAAAAAGATGACCTGACTGACGACTTCGTACGAGAACTGGTCATCAATTTAGGATTAGAGGAGACATCAGACAGTAGCAGTGAAAGTGAGAGCGAGAGTGAATGCGAAGTCAGTTTTAATAACAACTTTCAATCCATTGCTTATAGCGATTATGACTAAAAGATAATCGACTACATTCCTGTGGAAAAATGCCAAATAAATAAACATTAACTGGGTAGCCATACAACAAATATGTGTTTTTCCTATTTTTATGCTCAATATTAATAACGGTAACAGGTAGACATCTTAAATTTTCACAGAATGTGTAAATGCATATTACCTTTCAAAATAAATAAATTTAATTAAATTAATTTAACAAATTAAATTTTCACGCAATTTTTACTCGATCTTAATAAACAGGTAGAAACTTATCTTTAATAGATGATATAATTTTCGTGCGGGAGTCCGACTCGCACTTGGCCGGTCTTTTTTGCACAACGTACTTGAGCGCCAAAATGACGTCGCATGGTCAAATCCAGTTAATGTGACCGCGTTGTAGGTATAGTACGGGTATATAATAGCCGTGGTGGTCTAGTGGTAGTAACGTCAGTCTTACAATTGTGAGATTGGTCAAAATCAAATCCCGGTTCCGTACCGTTGTACGAAATTTTACACCACTGGCTATTAGTTGAAGGAAAACATTACCTGCGGTAACCTGCGTAGGTACGTCTGTACAATTAATCTAGTGAATCCACCAATTCACATAGGTCCAGCGTGGTCAATATGCAGGGCCTGATTAACCCTTGCTCAGGACGCGAGGATCAGGGGTGGCGCGCTGAAATCGTGTGTTCGCATGCCACAAAATAACATACAAATTTCAACTAGATCAATACAAAACACTAAAACTATATACGCTGTCAACTGAAAAAGCTTGGGACTCCCGGATTTTAACATATTAAATAATCGGCCAAGTGCGTGTCGAACTCGCGCACGAAGGGTTCCGTACTGTATTGGAGCCCCCTTAAATTTTATTGTAATTTAATAATTAATTATTGAAGTAAACATACAATTAAATATTCTGTGAATATTTCAAGCGTCTATATGTTACCGTTAAAAATATCGAGCGAAAAACGGCTACAAATTCAGGTTTGTTGTATGGGAGCCCCCCTTAAACATTTGTTTTATTTTGATATTAGTATTTGTTGTTATAACAGCAACAGAAATACAGCATCTGTGAAAATTTGAACAGTCTAGCTATCACGGTTCATGAGATACAGCCTCGCGACAGACAGACAGACAGGGACAGCGGAGTCTTAGTAATAGGGTCCCGTTTTGACCCTCTGGGTACAGAATCCTAAAAAAGAGCGCGTAAAAGAAACACTCATAATTAACACTAGGGCGGTCATTTAAGTCTTTATATCTATCTAATTGTGGCATATTTATATTGTGTTTTTGTGTTGGCCTGGATTCCCGGATTTTGTAATAAGGAAGCATCCAGGTATTTACGGTGCATTATCTCACACCCCCAACACTACATAATATATGGTAGATAGATATAAAGACTTAAACGCATACGTGTACAGTAAGTAGTACACAAATATACGTAAATATAATACTTGTTTTTTGGGTCAGAGGATAAAAATACATGTCCTCATTGATTTTCAGTACTTTGAGTAGGTCGTTTTTTGTCTACAAACGAAACAAAGTACATTAGTAATTCTCATGACGTATCTCTGACGTCACGAACCGTCTTTCGGTTCTAGCTTCAACCCACGCAAACCAATTCGACGTAGTTAAGAAACAAATTAGGTGAGCAAATAACTAAATTGATTTTCGTTGACTCTACGGCGAGTAACATACTACGTAACCAATTTTTTTACATCTTTTGACTTTTAGGTATACTCGTATTGATAGTATCAAAATCGTTAAGTAAAAAGACACGATCAAGTCCAAGTCAACCAGTAGCTCGAATGATACGTTAAATTGTGGGTTGTTTTAATCGCTTAGCCATGTCAGAGGGCTTTAGGCGGCTCAAAAACTCTAACATCAGGGCTTTCTTAACCGACGAAACGGAGGAGGAGGTTATCAACTCGACGCGTACCTTTACATTTTTTTTTCATTTATCGATGCGCAGAACTTTTTAAAGAGTAGACCGTTTTTAATTGGTCTCTTTTTATTGGAAAGTGTATACAACAATAAAAGTAATATAACTTTTACGTCTACCACGTAGAAATGAGCAATTATTACTACCCGAACCTAAAGTGGAAATATTTAAAAAAGGTCCTGAATATATGTCCATTAAAATTTACAATAAAATTCCCAATACCATAAAAAAAGAAACAACTGGCCAATCCTTTCAAACGCATTTAAGAAACTTTTTAACACAAAAATGCTACTATACGTTATATGACTTTTTTGATGATAAATTGTAAAACTAAAAGGAAATTATAATTGTTAAGCTAGTTCTATAGTATTTATAGGATTAGATACCTATCTATAGCTAACTCTAGCTAGGTGTGTCACTAATACTAAACAGATGTAAGTAACATAATTGTGTTATCAGAAAATGTTAACTAAAACTGTTACCATTAGTGTCATTTTTCCATTACACTGTTTAGCATAAATGTTTAGCTAGAACTTTGCTATACCCTATGAAACAGGGTGACATGTACCTGTAAGTTAGTTAGTCTTATGTTAAGACCTAATTATAACTTTATGTATATGATCTTGCAAATAAATAAATATCTAAATACATATTCCGAAGTTGGCCCCATATTAATAATATCGAAATTGGTTAGTTGGTTCATAAAAAAACAACAATAATCTAAAAAAATGGCAAACATCGATTCAAGATAGTAACCGAACTTAAACCATTGTAATCTTTGAATTTCAATGGTTGTAATAGCCCGGGAGGTGAGCGCAAAAAAATGTAACTACTTTCTAAAAGCTGAATTTTTGGCCTTACTTTGTCATGGTGGTGTATAACAATATCCCGGATTCAGTCAGCTGGGACGCTTAGCATTTGGTGGGGATACCCGTTTGAAATAAAAAAAAATATGAGTATCTTGTAACAACTTTTGAGAGCTAAAAATTGGCGTACGAGTAGAAAAATAACTAAAAAAAGTTTAACCATAGAAAATTACGTGAAACACGTAACAAGGTCTGTCAGTCAGGCTTTAAAGCGACGCTACTTTAAAGACTCTGTTACAAGTTTTGGGTGATTGGCTGTAGTTGAAATCTTTTTAAGTTATTTTTCTACCCGTACTCCAATTTACAGCTTTTTACTAGTAATTACAAGAAACTCATTTATTTAAAAAAATGATCAAACGGGTATCCTCACCAAACGCTAAGCATCCCAGCTGACTGAATCTGGGGTATTGTTGTAGGTATACCACCATGACAACGTAATGCCAAAAATCCAGCTTTTAGAAAGTAGTTGCAATTTTTTGCGCTTACCTACCGGGCTATATTGCGATGGTTGAAGTTGGTTGTGCTATTTTTAGCAAAAATAATTAAATAATTAAATGTATGGGGTTAACCTAACTGTTTTGCGGCCTTAACTCTTTGTGAAGGCAAAAACTCAAAACAAACACTTTGTATCAATCTATGACATCATTGTTCAAAGTTCCTGGCAATTTGGTAGTCCCGAGGGTCCTACCCACATAGCTATATGTCACACAGGGCGTGGGGGAATTGAAAGAAATCATTTTTCTTGCCTACGCGACGCGCCTACGATGGGACAGGTGGGCGTTAGGAGCAGGACACATTGATAAATAAATACCTATGTATGTAAAAATAGAGTACAAATACTAATGAAATCGAAAAAATAAAACTTCTGAGAAACGTTTCAAATAATGAAGTATTACTGAAAAATTATAGCTGTGGTGGTCTAGTGGTAATGACACCATCATTACATTCGTGAGGTCGTGGGTTCAAATCCTGGTCCCGTACCAATGAATTCCTTGGAATTTATGTACGAAATGACACAACACTGGCTTTTTGGTGAAGGAAAACATCGTGAGGAAACCTAGATGTGTCCGTGGAAGAAATTTGAAGGCGTATGTGAATCCACCATCGCCCACTGGGCCAGCGTGGTGGATATGGCCCAATCACCCTTCGTGGCCTGCAGTGGACTATTAAAAAGGATGGTACAGTACTGATAAATTACTGTTAAATTAGTAATTTTTTTATTGAGTGCTTAATTGATTGCAACATTTTTTTTTATATTTAAACATGTAGATGATATTATAATAGTAGGTACTTAGTCAGTGATCGGTTTCATGGTTCATTTATGTTAATATTTGTCAAAAGTGTTCAACTTTTATTATCTTTTGAAATTGTTTCTTGTTGTGCACATTTTGTCACAATTTTGGGGTTGGTGCCATTGCAAAAAATGTTAATAATTGATGGTCTGAATCATTCGATGTGATTCAGACATAAAAAAATGCCAAGTTTATGGATATAGATCTTTTACAAAGCAACACCTTCTTTAGTAAAATAGTATAGTAAGTGAGTTCTACGACTGAATCTCTTTCAATACTACCTACGTCCCTTTACCCTGGTCATATCAGCGTAAAAACCTAGATCATTCACCCAAAAAACCTACATGTCACCTCCGGACAAAGCCTGACACGAATATTCGCTTCGTTACTCGACGTTACGAATTTACCTTGTGTTCAGTCCCTAACAAGTGCGTAGTAGTACTTTAGGCGTAGACTCTACCAATACGGAGCGATGCGGAGATGTAGAGATAGGCAGCGGGACAAAAACAGCAGCTTTGAGCAATTTATTGAACTGACGATCATATTTACTGTGAATTCGTGGTAGATGAATTGAATAATAAGCCGTAGTGGTCTAGTGGTAATCCGCCTTACAATCGTGAGGTCCTGGATTCAAATGAAGCCAATGATATCCTTCGAATTTATGTACGGAATTCCACACCACTGACTTTCCGGTGAAGGAAAACATCTTGAGGCAACCTGCATACGTCCGTAGAAGAAATTCGATGGCGTATATGAATCCACCAACCCGCACTGGGCCAGCGTGGTGGATTTGGCCCAGTCACCTTTGTTGGGTGGGCCTACGTCCTGCAGTGGACTATTAAAAAGGCTAGTATAGAATTGAATAATGAAAATATTTTTAAAAGAGACGATTTTGCTATTTGAAATATGAGTCACAAGATGATCATACTTACAAGTCACTTCCTAACGGGTGTAGCTACCTTTGAAAAATCGCAAACACGCATTTCACTCCCCTTTGGTGGAGTCTGGCCCCTAACTAGTACGTGGTAGTACTTTAATATGCCCGTGAAACGCGATTATTGTACCCGAAATGTTGTGTTCTCGTAAATATGGCGAAACAACACCGAATATTCCGACTCTTTCAGACGTTTATTATCAGAGATGTGACGAATATCTTCCTTGTACACATTTATTTGTGGCATTACGCTTATAAATGTTACTTAGTCTTTTCTTATAATGTATCATCGTCTAGGCATGTGAGTTTTATTAACCGAATCCCAAAAAGGAGGAGGTTCTATGTTCGTCTGTATGTATTTTTCGTCTAGACATGTGAGTTTTTTTAAAATGTTTTTTTTTGTGTACCTATTTTATTCGATAATTTCGCCAATCGTGAACCGAATGGCAAAATTATTTTTAGTTTGCAAAAAATGGCAAATCGTTACAAAATTCAAATATTTCGCTCGAATTTTTTAGATTATTTTTTATTTCTTAGTTCTTTACATGATTTTTCAAAAACAGCTCAGCCGATTTCGGTAAAATTAAAAAAAATCGATTCAGTTCACAATTGGCGAAATTATCGATGAACATATACTAGAAAAAATACATACACACGAATACAGAACCTCCTCCTTTTTGGAATTCGGTTAATAAAACTCCTCAACTCCTTTTTGGAAGTAGGTTAAAATTCTCTCAAATCGGATAGTATTTAGAGGTAGATAACCACTTATTGTTTTTGAATGGACAAGTTGGGAACTTATAATGAGTAAACAAATTAATTTTTATGAAACCATTTCAATTTTTTCCACGGACCGAAAAAAACACGTGATTTCGTCTAGAAATAGCGGAGATTCAACTAACATCATGACAAAACAAACAATCGTAACGCAGTCAAATGAAAACTTTCTCCCTTTTAGATGTCAGCTGAAAATAGGCATATACTGAAAACGAACCAGCGGTAGGCATCAATCAAGCAAATTGAATTATTTCGGCCAAATTCAAGGACAGCTCAATACGAATTGAATAAAAATGGAAACCGGCCTGTTTCGGGCTTTATGAGATGATTCAATTTCAAGTAGTATTTGCATATTTCTTGTAGTGCTGTATTTGTTACCTGGAAAACTTTTATTCTTTTGTCAAAGAAGGAGAAAAAATTAAAACTAAAACGATAAATATAACATTAATATCTTAGACAGCACAGACCCCGGTATCTGTGGAGTGTAATAATTTAATAAAAAAACTAAAACCATATAATAAACTGAAGTGTTAGTAGAAATAAGTAAGAAAAAAGGCCCAAATATGTAGGCGTAAATATGTAACCTCGGTAGTGGTTACATATTTGAGCCTTTTGGGAGTTGAGACATTGGGTCCGTGGGGGTCAGGAGCTCATCTTATTTTCAAAATTCTTTCTGAGAGTGTGGTGGACGCGACGCATGACCAAAATTCTGGTGTTTATTTGGCTCAACGTATAAGCATTGCTATTCAGCGTGGCAATGCTGCCAGCATGGTGGGCACGCTGCCAACTGGCAGGGAGCTTGAGCATTTGGATTATCTTTAGACATTCTAGGGTATGTAGAAAAAAGTACATAGATAAGAGTAGTAGGTAGTCTCAAACAAGACGGCATTTAAAAGTGAGCCTGATTATAGGCGTGTGCACTAAAAATGTTTGAACCTTTTAAACAAAATAAGCTAACAGTTTTACTTACTTAATTTTACGGGTCGTTTTTGGAGCTAACTTGACTGAGTGATTGAGTATACAGGGTTATTTCTAATCAATTAGCATCCTTTTAGGGGCTTATTCTGTACATCAAAACCAACAACTTTTGTTCTGCGACTTTTGTAAAAACTCAAAAAAACATCAGCTGTTCATTATGTATTATTATTCAACGATATTTTTCTATGGAACACCATTTTTTTATTTTGACAAAGTCGTAGAACAAAAGTTGTTAGTTTTGATGTACAGAATAAGCCCCTAAAAGGATGCTAATTGATTAGTAAGCTAAGTGAGCAAATTTTTACATTTTTATAAATTTAATGCAAGGTTTGAAATAAAGTTTTAAAGTAGGAAATATCTTTTTTTTTAATTTGACAATGTAAGCTAGCACAAAAATATTTTACTAACGATGTAGCAACACAAAGCCCACCAATTTAAAAAAGCAAAACTACTTCTGCACAACCCAGTACAAAATAAAATAAAATTACCACAAAAGTTTTAAGCACGCTAAAGCGTAACACTGTTTAACAGAAAAAATTGCACGGTTAAACGGTGTTTAAGGCGTGTTTAAATCTTTTGTGGTAAGGTGGATAAACACGAAATTCCAATACTTTTGTTTAACATAACGTGAAATAAAATAAATACTCAAATAAAAATGTTAACAGTACGTGAATTAAACAGCTTCAACTTTTGTTCATATTTATAATCAGTTCCTGTGACTGGCACAAACAAACAAATAAATTAGCGAATTGTGTTTGATCCATTTACCCTTATTTACAATTCACGAGGTTCTAAGTTTCGACTTCAAAGGACCATTTAAGGTTGACTACGGATGATGTAAATGAAGCCTCTATTTCCATTTAGGTATGATGCTGTCAAGAGTTGTTTAGTGGAAAATTAGGAAATTAACTTAGTGAATGTATAAGCCGAATCAATCTTCTTGGCTGATGTGAAGTTGGCTACAAGCTGCGAAATTTCCAATCCTCACGCAGCTGTTATTTGAGCTTCTGTTGGTATTATAGGTAGGTTTTGCGCCAATTGTAGTTAACTTCAGAACCGCAAAGAAATTGTCGTATAACCCTTTCCAACCTGAATTATTCTAATTATTACGCCTGATGTCCACGTTTGAGGACAAAACTTAAAATCAAGATAAATCGTAAAACAAACTAAATAAATGTAAATATGATATGCACCAAATGATCTTGAACATTCTCTAACGATCACAATCGTTTAAAATTCAGAAAAGATACGTTTTGTAGTATTTTTTAATTAATTAAACTTATGTCCTCAATTGTGCACCACAGGTCTGAAAGGGATAATATGTGTAAGAAGATTGTGCTAATGCTGCCAGCACGCTGGGAATGTTTCCAGCTGGGAGTTGGCTAGAGCGTTTCGGTTAAACAATACCTTTATAGCCTAAAGCACTGCCGTAGGGTTGCACGTCTATCCATTTTCTATAGGATTCATTTGGGAGAGTGTGCATCTGAACTATACGACCTTATTCTACCATCCCCTTTTTACTACAGGACAAGTAGAAATATGCATTACTACCACCCCTACATTGTCGATTTTCCTTCGATACGTACGAAGCGGTTTGACTCAACATTTCTGATTCGTGCCGCCAGGGAATGGATCAGTCTTCCTGCTTTCCTGTTTCCTAAGAGGTATAATCTAAAGCTTTTCAATATAAGAATAAAAAGGTATCTTCTAAGTCTGCGTTTTTCATCTTCGACCACAACGTTTCTTACCATCAGGCGAGTTTGTGGTCAAGCGCGGTATTATTCGCGTTGAAAAAAATCTCTAGAAATGTAGACCTTCAGTGGTCTTGTAAATGATAAAATAGTAGTCTCATTGATTCGACAATTTTGCTTTTATCAGTCCGGATGTTTATTCGCTTCTATAGGTCACAAATTTCAAATAATCTTGACGATTATTTGTATACGAGTTTTATACATTTAAATCCATAATTCAATACAAATAAGCAAGTTCGTATTGGCCAGGTGGCTAGCCTCGGTGTCAGAGTTTTTAGGCCGCCTGAAGGCCTAAAATTCTCACTTCGTTCTCTCTGTCAACTAAGTAAAGATACTTAAGTCCATCGCTTTGCACGTTCAATCAAAACCCCTGACGTCATCACAACACGTGTATCAATTTATACGAAACATTTCGTCGTGTGGAGCGACACCTCATTTGCATTGTAATCGATCCTCCCGTTGTTAATATAAACTCGGGATTTTCTCGCAAACATGCGGTATTTTTAAGCAAACGTGGGTTGTGTTTTTGGGTTTAAATTACTGCTTTTATGTATGTATTTATTTTACGCCGCCGGAAGTTACAAAGGAAAATATGGGCCAATTTTGTGAGTGCTTTTCAGACTAACTTATGAAATAGGTACTTCTCATCGTTTTCAAAAGTAGTTACCCTCATTGTTTTCTTATGATTCCCTGCCGAGGCCAAGGCACTGTCTGTGATCTGATGCGGCTCGTTAGTCGTAAACATAATTTTGAAAATTCTTATCATTTTTAAACAATCGTGAGTTGTGTTTTAGAGTTGTAATTTTTGGTTATATTTGTGTATGTATTTATTTTACGTCTCAGAATTTCCAAAGGAAAATACAGGCTAGTTTAGCTTCCTATCTTCACTGTTTTCGGACAGATCTCTGCCGGAACCAAGGCAATAGCTGTGCTTTGATGTAGCTAGTCCAAACATTGTTTTAAATATCATGTAATCGCAGATAGTACCAATTTCTTTGAACAATATTTGCCGCTGAGAATAATAACTATAACGATTAAGAGTGCTTGGTTCATTTTGATTTGGCGCTTCAGATTAATTTTACTTACTTTGATAGCATGTATGTAGGGCATCTTTGATTACAGTAAAGTCTCGTGCAAACCGAAGTGGATCTGCAAACGGGTCTCAAAGTCATCTACCTCCTAAAACGTTGCACTAAACTTTATACTTTACGCTAAAAGTCACATCTTCAAACGATTGGTACGTAACTTTCTCGTCGAGCTCGTGAATTGTTTCAAAGAGCTACGTATATTGAAACGTGTTTGAACGCATGAAAGCACCGCATTGTTTTACTAAAACCTTGGTTTGATAGGTGATTTGCAGTCGCTGTAGATGACTACTCTTACTGGCCCATGAAAATTACTAACACACATCGCTTAACCTGCAAAGTATAGGTGAAATGTTTATTAATTTTAATATAACTCGTATTTGGCGAACCGAGCTCTCGGTAAGTAAGTAACTTCGTATAGGTGGCTAGCCCTGGTGTCAGAGTTTTTAAGCCGCCTGAAGGCCTCTGACATGGCTAAACGGTTAAAACAACCAAGGTCTACAATTTAACGTGTCTAATGAAATTTTTTGACGCATGCAATTTTGTATAAATGCATGAGTATGAGTATAACGTGTCATCCGAACCACGGTAATGCTCAATTGTAAATGTAACCCGTGGTCACCCATCCGAAGATTGACCGTGCTGAACGTTGCTTAACTTCGATGATCGCTAACAAACACCTAGTCAAATGAGCGATACTTAGAAACCATGTATTCAGCGAGTAATATTTCTTAATGATGGTGCTACCCAGCTTTATCAAGCCTCTATAAGTATTGAAGAGATAAATAAGTTTCATTAATGCGGTTCAGTTAAAAAAAATGTTTGAAAGACATAGCTTGTTTGATACGATTGAAAATAAACGTACGCTAGTTTTTTTTTTTTTTTTTATAAATTACTTATTCTAAGTTTGTGTTGATTTTTAACCGACTTCCAAAAAGGAAGAGTTTCTATGTTCATCTGTATGTATTTTTTTGTGTATGTTCATCGATAATTGCGCTAATTGTGAACCGAATCGAACAAAACTTTTTTAGTTTGAAAGGGTATACTCCCGAGGTGGTCCCATTTAAATTATACAGAAATCGGCTAAATCGTTTTTGAAAAAACCAACAATAATGTAAGCAATTCGTTTGCCATTTTTTGCGAAAAATATTTGAAAAATGATGGTGGAGCCATAGGTTAATGTTTGCTACACCGTGCTCAGTCGTGGTTGTCGGCAAAAAGGTAAGATTGAAAAATTTTTCTTTGTACCGATGATCGGCTAACAGTGATTTCCATGTAAGCTGATTCTATATATAAATAGGTACAGATTGGAACTCCGTTCCTTTCTCGCCGAGCTCGTGAATTGTTTCAAAGAGCTCCGTATTCTACCCGCGTGGTATCGCACCATCTTGAAACGTGTTAAATCGAATGAAAGTGCCGTTCTGGAGCGGCAGATATCAATGGAACGGGTTAAGCCGGCTACAAACTAACGAAATTGACACGCAAAGTAACGCGCAATGAAAGAATTTTTCGTCCACATCGTCTGTACGAGTATCATGCAATGTAACAGGATACCTATAGTGTGGACGCCTCGCGCGCTCGAATCGTGCTATACGCACGAACAGAGCATTCAACACGTGCGCGCTGTAATACATACAATACATTTACCGGATTCACTTCGGAGAGTGCGCCCAGGAGTTGCACAATCTAGTCCCACCTACCCCTTTCTTCTATCGTACGGCTAGACAGACGCGACCAAAGCGCCACCCTTTTATGGTGGACATTCCGCACATTAGAACCAAGCGTTTCGAATCCTCATTCCTCATACGAGCAGCCAGAATGTGGAACGCTTTGCCTGGGTCTGTCTTCCCGCTAAAGTGCAATGTGGGCGTCTTCAAATCCCGAGTAAATAGGTATCTTCTAGGTAAGCGTGCTACGACCTAGACCGCTTATCTGCTTAACATCAAGCAGTATGTGGTCAAACGCAAACCTATTCGGAATTTAAAAAAAACATAATTTGTCGGTTTTTTCGCCGAATACAAAGAGGCGCGCAGTGTGCACGGAGCGCTAGTGTGGACGGGTTGTGTGGATTTATACTACCGCGTGCAAGTGCATGTAGGAAAAAGATGCGAGTATATAAAAGGAAAAGGTATATGCTTGGTTTGGGTGCGCAGGGTCCACACTTGTGAAATTCTCTTTTCAAGTTACAAGGCATCTTACGATACAGCAGTCTGTACGCGGCATAACGTTTGGATGGAGATACTTGTAATATGTATGTCTCGAGTATTTTGGTATTGTGATATCTTGAGAGAAAGCCGATTACTAAGATACAATCGACGACACAACTTGACAGTCAAATTTATACGTCAGCAGGGTTTTAGTGAAATTGTATATTTTTGGAAGTGTATCGTGAGAAAAAAATTAGTAGAAATTTGAAACCGTAATTCGAAAATTGTAGTATCTATCAACCAACATTAGGCCAGTATAGATGATATGAGATGAGCATCAGATGAGTAGTAGTCAATCTCCTGGCCTGTCAACAGAAAATAACTTCGGATTCGTATTTTTGACACTATGTAGAAATATTTGTGGTTTGCCAAATGTACAATTAGTTGCGATACTCAGTTGCCACAGAAAATACATTATTTATTAGTGTGCAACTGATTGCCTATACGGATGAATTAACCCTTTTTTGAGATTTATTGCGAAAGTTAGTTGCGCACACCGTCAAATGCCATTTCTGAGAATATATCAATTTTCATCACTAGAAAAGTTACGCCAATATCATGGACCAAAATGATAGTCCGAAAGTGTGCTTGTTAGTTTTGTTACTCTTTCACGCAACAACTAAACAATGAATATGCTTAATTTTCGATATGGGTATATTTCAATGGTTGGAAAAAACATTGACTATGTTTTTATCTCAGAAAAATAAAATAATCTCATCGGATAGCACAAAGGTCAAAATATCACGTGGACGAAAACGCGGGCTAAATCAAGTTTCAAATAAATCTTTAAGATTCCTAAGAATTCTTAGACAGACTAACTTTTAACGATCTACGTTAATTTGAACTTATTGAACGAAATCTTGAGCATAAAAGTAAAGAAACATAAAATCTAAGCTCTACGTTGACGATGTCATTAAAATTTAAGTCTACGCAGAGCAACGTAGCAGAACAGCTACGAGGCTACAAGATGCTACGAGACTACGAGATGCTACGAGGCAATGGTCGTTACTTCGTTAGAAGTTCGTTAGTTCTAGTTAGTCGAGTAAATTGGATTCTAGATGACAGTTTATTTAGTTAATGAACAGTGTTACGTTCCATTTGACATTTTGTTTTAAAAGAAAATAGCTGAATGTGTTGATAGCTATGTGATAGTCGGTTAGGTATGAGTAAGTTTGAGCTTTTAGCAAATATTATGTACGACATTTTTGTAATGGTAATTAATCATATATTAAAGTTAAAAAAACACGTTACTTGTTTTAAACATTTTTTTTGATATAGTGCCTTTTTCAATTCAATTCAATCATATTTATTTTAATTAGGTACACTTTTGAAACGTCATTAGCTAACTTGAAATAATTATTAAATAATGAATTATAAATATACCTCGTTATCACAATAACAATTTCAACAATAATAATTCCTAAGAAATGAATCGTGTTATTGCTGTTATTTATGTTTAAGAAACTTTACTCTCAAAGCTTTGTATATATGTAAATAAATAAACAAGTTTCTAGAAATGAATTAATCATTAATAATGAAAATAAATAATTTGACAATCAGTCATTCAATTCCTAACAAAACCTAGCAGTTGGTTTGGTTAGTAGGTTTACATAATTCAAAAATTTAATATAATAAAATAAGTTGAAATTAAATAATATTTGCTTAAGTGTATTTAAATATCACATCAAAAAATAGTTCATTGCATCAAATATAAATAAGTATTAAATAATTTAGGTGAAATATCGGGTGACATCAAATGAACAAGTTGTAAAGTCATAAACAAACACAATCAAGCAAAATGTAAATAATTACGAATATATAATCATCATCATGACAATTATTTATAGCTTTATGTCATTATTTTGTATACAGGGTTATTTCTAATGAATTAGCATCCTTTTAGGGGCTTATTCTGTACATCAACACTAACAACTTTTGTGCTGTGACTTTCGCCAAACCAAAAAAATGTTTTCCCATAGAAAAATATCGTTCACCCGCGACAAAATGTATGAAACAAGTGATTTTTTTTTGAGTTCTGACAAAAGTCGCAGAACAAACGTTATTAATTTTGATGAACAGAATAAGCCCCTAAAAGGATGCTGATTGATTAGAAATAACTCTGTTTATTTATGTCCACTTCTGAACACATAGAACTGCTACGCTGCTACGGTAAAATCATATCAGTCATGACAACTCGATGCCGTGCAAAGTTTTACAAAAATTGGTTTAGTTGAAGAGGTATACAACTTTTCACAACATTTAAATATCAGATACAACCAATAAATAATTAACCATACAAAACGAAAGCAAATAATATTCAAAGATGGAGAATGAAGTAAAATAAAATCATTTTAAAAGCCTTTAAAAGTCAGACCTTACCGATGTAAGTAATAAGTCCCTTTCATACCCTTTGGCTACTAAATAAGCCATGCTCTGAAAAGCCTAAGGCATTAAATTAATATTAGTTTCTAATTCATAGTCATTTCTATTCCTAATGGTTACTTACATTAAATATTTAGCTTTCTAGAAATGAAATTAATATTATTAGTTGACATCCGTTAATCCGACACGTATTATGGCGAACGGCATAGAATATAAATGAGACCAATCTGTTTTAATAAATAAGCAAATTTGATATAGATAAATTTAGTTTATAAAATGTTACTCTTAATACTGATTGTACGCACAATATAAAATTGCCAATCAACACAATATGTGTATTTTGTATAGATTATATAATTACTAGATTGAAGACAAACAGACGATGTCGGTATGTTTAAATAAGACATAAACTAAGAAAACATTTCATAAGCTTCATGACTTCATTATCAGCCGTAGGACGTCCACAGCTGAAAATAGATCTCCTCTAACTCTTAACAGTCATCATCATCAGCCTAAGTCATCCCACTGCTGGATATAGGCCTCCTCACTCTAGTGCCATTGTTCCAGATCTTGGGTTAATCTCATCCACGCAAGACTCGCTGACTCTGGTCGGTCGGGTCTCTGATGTTGTCGACCCAAAGGACTGATGGTCTGCCAATGGAACACTTATCTGCGATTAACAGTAACAGTTGGGATTACATTATCAGTCCACCGTATCGGTGGATGTCCTACAGGCGGCCTAAAAACTCTGACACTAGGGCTAGCCACCCGGCCTATACGAACTTACTAACTTATTATCATGTTAGCTTATGTTAATGTAATTAAATATATTTTAATACTTATTTAATTTCCATTTTTTTAGTAATCTGGAATATTCTTTTGTCCGACAGCAGCTTAGTATTGGACTAACGAGACTATTGTTTCTTGTATTTCAGTCATTTTAAATTACATTTTCAATAATAAATTTCTGTTCGTGGGCTAATGGTAGTCTATGAATAGTGAATAACTTTAATTAAAGTAACTTTCTTTGTGACTTCTATTTTCCATTAATGTTTCAGCTTATTTTAACATCTCGGGACTCTGATACGTTCCTAGTGTTTATAAATTTTGATTAGTTTTTGTAAATGGGTATTTTATTTGGTATTAGAATATTTATAACTTTTCTTTTCGATTCATTTTTAGGGTTCCGTACCTAAAGGGTAAAACCGGGACCCTATTACTAAGATTCCGCTGTCCGTCTGTCCGTCTGACAGTCACCAGGCTGTATCTCATGCAAGGTGAAAGCTAGAAATTTTTTCACAGTTGATGTATTTCTGTTGCCGTAGAGTAAACACAGAAAAAAAAATTAACGGGGTCTCCCATACAACAAATCTTAATTTTTAGCCGTTTTTGTTCGATATGAATAACGACAACAGGAAGATGCTTGAAATATTCACAGAATGTTAAGTTTTATGTTCCCTTTAAAAATAAATAGTTAAATTAAAATAAAATTTACTAAGGGGGCTTCCACGGAACCCTTCGTGCGCGAGTCCGACTCGCACTTGGCCGATTTCTTCTTTCTTTTCGGAAAGGCAAGACAGACTACTATTGTTGACGTGCGTAGATGTTACGTTGTAGTTGAGCATGTACCTGTACCAGCCCTTTTTTAATAATCCACTGCAGAACGTAAGCCTACCCATAAAAGGTGATTGGGCCATATCCACGAAGTTGGCCCAGTGCGGGTTGGTGGATTCACATACGCCTTCGAATTCCTTCAACGGTTCAAATGCGAAAACATCGTGAGGTAACCTACCTCACGATGTTTTCTTTCACCGAAAAGCCAGTGGTGTGAAATTCTGTGCATACGTTTAAGAAACTCTTTGGTTTGGGATGGGGATTTGAACCAACGACCTCACGATTGTAGGGCAGGTGTTACTACCACTAGATCACCACGGCTTAGTTGAGCATAGTAGAACGCATTGTATTGTTTTCCGTGCCTGATATGTTCCTAGTACCTATTGTCATGGCATGGTACGAAGTAGTAGGCAGATACCTACCTATATGCCAAGTTAGTTAACTTATTTCCGAAATTGCTCGAGGTGGATTACACAAGTAAAGCCGATTTCCAGAACCTAGCTTATGGTAATTGTGTTTGAAGAAATTTCGTTCCATAAGAGCACATTTGGGACTAATTTTCACAATGTTTTGATAATAAATATTCCTAAATTACTGGTGGTAATGTGGTAGCTACGAGTTAAACTTAACTAAAAATGTTATGCCTATTTTTTATTATTTCAGTGTGGAAAAGTGTTGAATTTTTAGTTGTATTTAAGTAATTAGTGTTGGTTTTGTGTATTCAACATTCATTGAAAATATACCAGATAAAATTATTCCCTTGAAATAATAATTGTATTTATCTAAGCTATATTGTTCGTCGTCATTTTGTTGAAATTCTTAGCTAAAGAAATTTAAAAGCCCAAAAAATATAAAACAGAAATGGAATACCAATGAAGACTACTATTGATAATCGTAGCAAAAATAAATTGTAAACCTGACGACAGAAAGTCGCAATTAAAATTAATACCTATAATTTTTAGAATAAAACATTTAAATCATTGGTAGTGTATCCTAGACCGCTTATCTGCTCAAAATCAAGTAGTATGTAGGCAAACGCAAACCTATACGGAATAAAAAAAAACCTAGCAAAATAAGAAATCAATATGTGTATTACAATATCTGTCACAATATACCTATACATGTGTAAATATTGCGTATAGGCTGAATCAATCTTCTTGGTGGGTGTGAAGTTAGCTACAAGCTGCGCGAATTCCAATTCTCATGTCAGTCATACAAATACAAATACAAAAGATTTATTTAACAAAAGATTAGAATAAATCTTAACAAGTACTAATAATTGTTTATAAAATATCGTTATGCCATGGCTAAAAGGTTTGCAGGTTGATTGCGAGCCCTGCACTAGGAAAGTCCTGTATCGCAGGGCCCAGAACATGTTGTTTGCCAAGTAATTTGTGCGGCTTATTGTGATCAGTTACAAACTCTGAAATATGGAGAGAAGAAACGCCGAAATGTTTATTATAAAAATAACTGTTTGAGAAGAAACGCCATTACACAATTATGTAGGTGCAGTGTGTGTGTGTGTGTGTGTGTGTGTGTGTGTGTGTGTGTGTGTGTGTGTGTGCGTGTGCTCGCGCGCGTGAGCGTAATGTTTGTGTGTGAGTGAGGGAGCGATAATGAATTACTGTCAAGACGCAATTTTGAGTAATTTCTCAGTATCTTCGTACGAAGTACGTCATAAGATTGAGTTTTGCGCAGCTTGTAGATAACATCACAGCCGTCAAGAAGTTTGATTCGATCTATATTTGTGTTTAGTCATAACTATAAATGTATACACGAGCTTTTGAGTTTAGTTTTATCGATAAATTTTATTATTTGAAATAGATACACACAAATCACTACGTTAGTGTCGGGCTGTACATTACTAGATAAAATTAATGGTTTGATCCAGACAGCTATTAAATTAATATTTCAACGATTCGGTTTCTGAACGCTAAAAGTGATTTTAAATTGCAGGCTAAAGTAATAACAGTTCGTGTTTTAAAGGGTATCATATTGAAATTGGTGTTTAATTTTGATCGATTGCAGTCGTCTTATATTTTACAGGCAAAACCAATTATACCTTAGTGAAACAACTTAAGAAAAAGACGTGTGGCACTCGGGGACTGCCGCGGTAAAGCTATTGCATTACGTCTAATCGCACACAACGCCGTGTCGAAGACTGCCGAACTGAAACGACGTTAGACGATGCACGGCCTTCAAGCCACACCTCCTTGCCCGTCGGAGTGGGGAGCGTGAGGTTTTTTCGTTACGGAATTTCTGGATTCGGTCCCCGCGCTCAAGGCCCGCTATAGAAGCTATGCGATAGCTTAAAAATATGTAATTAAAGTTCCGCCGTTCAGAGAATACGTTCCTGACACGTCAAAGTCAAAGTACAAAAAAGTTTACCTGAAACAAAAGATGCGAAATTTTATTTTCTACCATAATGATCTTAATGTTTTTTGCCCTTAAGTACATAGTTTCCGAGATATCGGCCAAAAACATTTTTTCAAGATGACGTGTCAGGAACGCATTCTCTGAACGGCCGAACTATACTATTTAAAGAATTCGTGAGCATCTTACTGTAACTCACACTGACACTGTAATAAGAACACCAAAAGTTTGATAGCAATTAGTTGGCACGAGATCTTCAAGGCAGCCAGGCCAAAATCCAGCTTTGGACTTACTACCGCTGGAGTGACGAGATAGCACTAAAACTCCATTTAAATATTATTTTAAATGACGGCAATAGCTCTGACATTTTTTCAGTGAATCAACATTGAATCTCCCAGTCTTCCGATCGGCTAAGTGCGGCGACGTTGGGTTTCGCAAATTATCAGTCTCATTCCAAATGAACGGGATGGAATACAAAGACCACAGATTTCACGAGCAATTAAACATTATTGTCTTGATTTAGCGGGGTACTAATTTCGCACGAACTTCTCTGCTTGTTTTATCGCGAAAAAGTACATTCTTTGTTTAGATTTTAACTATATAAAAATAATCATAATCGATAAAAATCACTAACACAACATTTGGCAATGCCACACTCATGTAGAGTAATTATGTATAACTGCACTGTACATATGTTACTTAAGAACTGCATGAAATAATTAATCCGCCATCTTGGACGGTCCGCCATATTGCTTTCAGAATGATGTCACATACCATATCGTGCATTGTCATCCAAACTAAACGTATGCACAATATTTCAGCTCAATAGGTTGAAGATATCTACTTCAAAATTGAGTTCAAAGATTCCACCCGAACACACATAGGTACTTACATACATTGCAAGTTAAATAAAAGCTTTTAACTTTTATATTACATAGGTATGTTGTACTAAATGATTGTTGTAATAAAATCATTAGTCTGTGTGCTTTATAAATTTACATTTTGCGGCATTTGCTTTGCATGCATTGCTTGCTTTTCTATTTGAAATTGATTTGCGTTTGCTATAAATGCCTCGCGCGCTGGATAAAATAAGACCTCTCTGTGACAAAGACCAACACCATCAAGCTTAGTCAATAAGGGCCCTGAATCTGCTAGACCGGAAGCTGGATTAAGGATAGTATCCGGATATCAGTAACAGGGAGT
The DNA here is from genome assembly GCA_964007245.1 of Hypomecis atomaria. NCBI lineage: Eukaryota > Metazoa > Arthropoda > Insecta > Lepidoptera > Geometridae > Hypomecis > Hypomecis atomaria. The sequence continues at coordinate 16,910,175 of OZ023294.1, read as the reverse complement.
TCAAAGGACCCGCTCCGTTGATCGTTAACATAATGATTCGTTTCAGGCCCGTTGTTAAAGAGTAAAAAGGTTTCTGTAAATGTAAAGCTTCCTCTCAAATGTTTGCGGATTTCGTTCAGATGGGTTACTTTTCTTTTGAACTGAAGATTTTTGTTGGGTCAGTTATTTTTTATTCGAGTTTTTTTATCGGGTCATTGGCTGTTTTACGAGTTCAAAGGAGGATACTCTTGTTTGCTTAAGCCGAATTTATTAGCAGAATTGGAGCAAATTGACTGGTTTACGTTTGAGGATTTTACGGGTTTAATAAATCTTCAAAATCCTTGTAGCATTGGGTTCTTGAAAAGCTTTTTTCGTTAATACTTAAGTAATCTATTGTTAGTATAGTGTTTTAAGCAAGTGTAGATTAACGAATCTAGGTACTTTGAAAATGAATAAATTTCCTATAGATATCCAACAAAAAACATTTTCGTATAAAATGAGGCCAAGACGAGACTACATTTCGCACTGTACTGTACCAGCCTTTTTAATAGTCCACTGCAGGACGTAGGCCTACCCACGAACGGCCATATTCACCACGGTGCAGGTTGGTGGATTCACATACCATAGAATTTATTCTACGGACGTGTGCAGGTTGCCTCACGATGTTTTCCTTCACCGAAAATGTGGTGTGGAACAATTCGCACTATCAAAAAGTTATCAGATCTCACGTAGAGCCAAGTTTCTAACTCTACAGGACTTAACTCGACAAGTGGATATAAGATTTCAAAAATTGAGCTGGCTAGAACCGCATCAGTCTAGATGCAAACCGCTTACAGTTGGTTCTATTGCAAATCTGCAGAAGCCTATAGGAAACAGTCATGGTCTAGTGGTAGTAACACCCGCCCTGGAATCGTGAGGTCTTGGGTTCAAATCCATATCCCGCACCAATGAGTTTCTTTGTTCGTTTGTTTCGGGTCTTCTCCCCCTCTTTTATTTGAGGAGACAGGTACCAGTTCGAGGTTACCCTCCTTACTGGGGCTGGACGCCCTGACACATTGATCAGGGGGCATTTAATGGGCGGATGCCCTCTGCCAATTCGGCTGTTGACAGCCATCTTGGCGTGGTCAATACGTTGGCCATCACGGCTTAGGTGGCCTCTCGTGGCTTTGCGGGGGCCTTTGGGGGCCTCATCGTTACGGCTGCCTGTGAGCCCTCTTCGCCATCCTCCTCTCCCTCTGCATCGGCTAGAAGTAGGTCTCTTGGGAGGGCGTGCCAGGTACGTACGGAGTCGTCCGGGGGTCGAGCGTGGTGCGGTGCGATATTGTGCAAGTGGGGGTGTGGTCCGTTGTCTGCGCGGTCAAACATATTGCGCGCGAGTCGGACAACGAACTCCCCCACTGATTTTGTTTTCAGATCCCGGGCTATGCAGTCGTTCCGCACGTACCAACCTGCTCCCGTAATGATCTTAAGCGTGACATTTTGTACTACTTGGAGCCTCTTCTTTCTTGCGTCCGAGCAGAGGGCGTACCATGCCGGCGCAGCATAGGTCAGCCTCGTCCTGATATATGTTTTATAAATGACCATCTTGGTTTTCAGGTGCAGCTTCGAGCGGAGAACTGGCATGAGCAGAGCTCGAGCAGCCTTCGCCTGATTCACGGCATGTGAGGTCTGCGAGCTCATGCTTAGATTGGAGTCAATGAGGACGCCCAGGTACTTCACCTTCCTTTCCCATGAGACGTCCTGTCCGCGAAGCTGCAGTGGAGGCGGAAATGTGGCCCTATGCGCGCTGCCGGTCACAAGGGCGGCCGTTTTCCCAACATTCACGGCTATACGCCACTTGTCCAGCCATTCCGGCAGGATGTCCAGGACTCTTTGAATCCTGCCTGCGGCGATGGTCGCTCTTCTGGATGATGCTATATACGCACTGTCGTCCGCGAAGAGGGCTAATTCGACTCCTCTTTCACCTGGGGCTGGGTGAGTTTCTTTGGAAATTATATACGGAATTTCACAATACTTGCTTTTCGGTGAAGGAAAACATCGTGGGGCAACCGGCATACTGTAGAAGAAATTCGATGGCGTATGTGAATCCACCAACCCGAACTGTGCCAGCATTGTGGATATGGCTCAACCACCCTAAGTCCTGCAGTGGACTATTATGAAATAGTAAATAATTAATTATCTGGTACAGGTACAAAGACCTACCCAGCCGTGAGCGTTATGCAGCTGATAATATGATAATGATGGATATCTTTGTTCTTGTTTAGAGTATGACAAAATGGTTCTACTTCTCTGAATCTATAACAAAGACAAAATCAAAGTTGCCCAAGATAATAAATAGATTAGTTAAGTCAGTAACTTAAATTAGCTTCACACAACACATTGCTTTGGAACAAAGTTAATTAAGCTCCGTACAATTAAACTTGAAATTAACGTCTAACATGTTCAGTGCTCCAGAATTCACTTACGTATCCAGATTAGAGAGTGTGAAACCATTCGTAGACAAGGTGAACAGAGTATTTGATATTCTTCTGTTTAACAACATAAATTGTGACATTTTTGTAAGTGTAGGTATTACATAAATCGCATTTTAATAATGGTTTCTGTATATTATTGCAATCGTTTTGTCAAGTTTTTTCAATATTTTATTTTTTAGTAAAATTTATTGTAACATGGGCATTATTTAACTTTAAATTACAAAAATTATCTCTCCGGATATAAAATGTGTTATTTGGCGCCTACATAGCGTATCGTATTTTTTTCAAAGTTATTGGTAAATAACTCAATATATGTAGTTAGGTGTACATACATATAAGTGGAATGACTATAATTATATAAGTCGTACATCATAGGTCTGTAACCAGATCAGATCAAGCTCATGGTATCTATGTCTGTCTGTAACCAGGGGTCTTATTGTGTAAGCGCTCTGACGTTCGGCTTTGCTTTACTTCCTGCTCGCTGTCGTGGCGTGAGAAACTGGCGCTAGCAGGAGAAAAAGCGAAGCCGAACGTCAAAGTGCTTACACAATAAGGCCCTAGATCAGAGCAACAAGGTATGATTTTTACAATCTGTAGAATGTAACCTAAAGGACTAAAATTTTGAAATTATGAAGTCTTACTTAAATAAGCAGAAGATATTGAATGTACTGTCCTTTAATGCGTAGTGTACGAAAGACTCAAGTAATACGAATTCCTTCAACTAGTCTGTAACTCAAGTGTACGTCTGGGCTGCAAAGGTCGGGATGGACGCGAATAGATTTCTAATTTGTGTTTCGTAATTAAACCTACATTAGATGAAATAAAAGAGGTGAAGATTTTTTTAACGTGATAAGATCTTATGTATCGATGAACGCCGGCTGCATGTACTAAAAAGCATGACTCATTGTCACGTTTCGCCGGAGCCGAGCGTGCAAGCAAGACAGACAGACAGACAGACAAAACTCTTTATTCATAACCACAAACAATAATTAAACAATATGTACACACTAAGGACTAAACATGATTACAAATTGGCGGCCTTATCACCCATGGCGATTTCTTCCAGGCAACCATGCACGAATATTAACTAACGAGAACAAGAAATAGTGGCCTAAACTAGAGACAATATTAACATAGCAAACACCTGGTTGTTCAAAAAAAATACTACTTAGATCTAAACTGATAAACTAAAAATAATAAACTAAACATACTTATTTAAATATTAACTACACACTAATATACCTACATATATACGTTGTAATACAATACATATATCTACATATACTTACATACGTTATAAAATAGTAGCTAAGTATAGAAAAATTTAGCATAATGATTTCAGATAGTGACCTTTAACAAGTTGTTTGAAAACATTCAAGGAAGGTGAACGCTTAATTTCTAAAGGTAAGTCATTCCACAGCCTGACTGCTTCCACTGAGAAAGAAGAATCGTAGAAAGTTGTTTTATGACGAGGGAAACTAAGGGTGAGATTATCTGAAGATTTTAAGTAACGGCTCAATAGAGAGTGTCGGAAACGAAAACGCTCTCGGAGATAGGGTGGGGACGAAGGAATAAACAGAGTACTATATAGAAGGGAAAGAATATGAGCATCCCGGCGACGACGAATGGGGAGCCACTTGAGCTTAGCGCGGAACTCTGAAACATGGTCATATTTGCGCAAGCCAAATATGAACCTGATACAAACATTTTGGAGGCGCTCAAGCTTGTCCAGCAGGACTTGCGTAAGATCTAGATAACAAACGTCAGCATAATCGAGGATTGGAAGTAGAAGGGATTGTGCAAGCGCAACTTTAGTGGCAGTCGGTAAAAAGTGTCTTAACCTACGCAAGGAACCGCTAGACGCAAACATTTTGCGACTAGTCTCGGCGATCTGCGGACCCCAGGACAAACAACGATCGAAGATAATACCAAGGTTCTTAACCGTGTCACTGTAAGGAATGGTGACATCATCGAAAATCACTCGCGGAAGCGTGCCCCAGTCTATTTGACTTATCATTCGTGAGCAAGAGCGTAGAACAAGCGATAGAGAGACACGAACGGCTTAAAAAGCGTTCGGCTTGTGACGCTTATGACGAAATAAGCTGAGCTAAGTTCGTAAGCAGACCGACAGCAGTTTTGGAAGACTTAATTTTTGTAATGCTAATTTGACATTTCGATTAAGCGTTAATATGCAGAATATATCAATGAGTAAAACATTGATTTTTTACCGTCCGTCTGTACGTCAACTATCTCAACTAACCCTGTAGAGTTTTACTGAAAACTCTTGTAATACAAATCACGTAGAGCACTCTCACACTCTCCTAATGTACGTGAGAATGAAAACAAATGATATAACATAAAATATAATTCCCAGCACATCTTGTACCTAACCAGATTTACACTAAGCGTAGAAAATTATCCTTTGTAGTTTGGAAGTCGTTGCATATTTTAATTACGAGTCGGACTAACAGTTGCATGTTAAAAGGTTTAATATTTTAAAAGAAATATTACTTTTCAAATTCTCACGGCTTTTAACTAAATTTTTAATAGTAATATCGATGACAAGTAGCAATTTATGAATCTTATAATAATTTCGGTAAGAGTACTACTTTGTTTCTTAGTACTACTCTCATTACTACCTATTTTCGAAGAATTATCACCAAATTATGAATTAATGCCAAGTATCTATTTTAACTTTTATTTATTTTGTCGTGAATTAGAAAGTACTTTAATACAGTATTACGTTGATAATTATCTATCTATGGAAATAGCACTGCTTAGAATTGAATGGCTGATTAAAAACAGTCGTTTTGTCCTTTGTAATAAATGTTAAATGTTTTGGTAGCTAGACCTGAATATTTCAACATATTTCCATATAAAAACATATTTTATATGCCGCTCAAAAGCAATACGAAGTAACGCAATTTCTGTTCGTAACAAAACTACCCACACGCTGTCCGCCTATCGCTAAACCCTGAATAATACATAAAGGCTCACAAGGCACAATAACTAACGAACACAATGGCACAAAGGTTGGGTATTACCGCGCGTCTGCGATCGCTTGAGTTTCCGGCAGATTAGTGAAATGTACACACGACGATTTTGTCATCATTTTAGCCGTAGAGCGTCTACTACTGAACATAGGAAACTGCATTGTAAAGTATTGTTTCTGTTAGTCAAATAGTGTTTTTGCTTCTGTGTGTTTTAGTTTTATATTATTGATTTATATTAGTCTGCGCGCTGCGCTTTGTAGCAACGTAACATGTACAATCTCAGTAAGTGAATTTTTGTAAATTCTTTTGAGATTAATAAATATTCTTAAACCTTAGGCTACTCGTCATTTTTATTAGAATCGAAAGCAGTTAATATGACTTGTAACCAGCGCGATCTTGGTTTTTATATAGGTACCTAGCGTTTTTGACGGGTACTATAGAAAAAGTATAGGTTTTATTTTATTTTGTGTTTTTTTTTTAGTTTAAGTTTTAGTATTAGTTTGAAAATGTTATTAAAGTTTTTTATTGTTTTTCTGTGTAAATAAAGTCCAGAAAAAGTTAAGTTTGAATTTCCTTACTTTGCAAAACAAAAGGTACTTTGCATGTACCAAATATATCCAAACAAAGAAATATAGGTATTCGTATTGAAAACTTTCTTTTTAAAGTTCCTAAATGAAAACTTGAGATATGTACACGGTTAAAACCGCAGAACAATGCCAGTGAATACCAATCCTTACACCGAATTTTCCAAAGAAAACTCTACCCGCCTACATGCTTAGAGTTTTGCGAAAATGTTTTCATTTAATTAAGCCTTAGTCATAGCCGTGAAACCACACGGAGGCTTCAAAGTGCTCGTAAAGCCGCCGGTTTCTGACTAGGACAACAGCTCTAACATAGGTAAGCTTTGTGTGCTCTAAAAAGAGAAACAAGGGGAATTTTCAGAGAATTATCATGTGTAAAAATAACAAAGAGATAATTTTAAATATCCCTACTAATGTTATAAATGTGAATGTGAGTTTGTTTGTTACGCTTTCACGCAGCAACAGAGCGACGGATAGACGCGATTTTTGGCATGGATATAGTTCAAAGTTTGGAAAGTGACATGGGCTACTTTTTATTCCGAAAAAAAGAAAAATAAAAAAACGCGGGAGAAGCCGCGGGTAAAAGCGAGTAAATACAGGATTCGAACCTTGCGTCTTCGGATCACTAGCCCGACGCTCTGACCACTGAGCTAACCCGCTATACTGACCCCGCGGCGAATTTTTGTGAAGCGTTTATCATTTTAACCAACTTATAGCGTTGGCGGTTGGTTAATAAGTAACTCTTTGAGATAAACCTGGTGTGGGATGCACTATAAAATTAAAAATCTTATGTATGAAGAGCCTGGGGACATCTCAATCATCGGTATTAGTATTTGCAATCAATATAGTCATGTCTCGTAGGTAAAAGTAGGTTAGAATCAAACGTTAGAACGGTTAAAAGGGAACGTCATGTTACCATAATTATTTTCCGCAAAAAATCGCAACACCGACTTCCACCGTGTATCTGTACACATTCGAATAGTTTGCACGAATCGTTGTGACATCCATGTACATTATTGTTGATTGAACAAAAACGGTTCAGCCGTTTTGGAAAAGATTTAAATGGAATCACCTCAGGAGTGTGGCCTGTCTAACTAAAACAGGTTTTTTTTAAAATGGTTCACGATTGGCGAAAATATCGACGAACATACACAAAATAAGCAAACAGACGAACATAGTACCTCCTCTTTTTTAGAAGTCTGTAAAAATAAACCACTAACTTCGACCGCACGATTGCTAGGCGACTACTTACCACTAGGCTACCTCGGCTTCAAGCGTTTAAAACTATCGCTATAACAAAAACTTAAAACCATTTTAAATGTTGAATATTTATTTACTAGCTTTTTTTTTTTCCATATACATTAAATAAATATATTTCATATTCAACAATAAAAATACATCAAATCTTAAATCTAAAATAAATAAATAACTTTTTATAAGGTGTAGGTATTAAATTTACATTATAAATAAAAAACTGCTTTTAGGTCGCTGTCCGCTGGCAAAGTACCTAAGAGACTGGTGACATTACCCCGTTGGATAGCAAGGCTAAGTCTTTGACCGAGGTAAGCACCAGCTCTTGGGTCATTTGCTCTTTCTATCAATTTTTTTGATAAATCTTTATACAAGCGCCAGGCGCTAGGACCCCACGGACCTAAAGTTTCAACTCCAAAAGGCAAAAACATGTATCCATCGCCGAGCGATTCATATTTCTGCCTTTTGTGGTTTTCGGCCGTTACCGCCGCCGCGCCTGCCGATTTAGAGGTGTAAGGTATGTGAGATGCTGCCAACGTATCGACGCAGGTAGCATCCCACACAAGCGGTCTGCCACGACTCCATGGAACTAACGTCATACCGTCGGGTCTCTTACCATCATCACGTGCAATACCGTTCGGCTCCAATATGGCCGGCACGTTGACAGTAGCAAGAGCCCTGCGGATGACGTCGTTCAAGGAGGCGTGGCGAGACTGTCGACCAGCGCTTCGGCGACAAGAAAGCCCGTGGTGACCTAGTCGGTCCACAGATGCACCGCAGTGGCATATGTGGGGCTCGTTTGTATGAGATCCAATTCTGAGGCTGATAGAGAGAGCAAAAGTATTGTTTTCAAGTAGGGTACCAATATTGGCTGAAGGTAGCGCCTGTAGCCAAAACCCCGACTCTCGCTTTGCAGATGCTAAAAGACGCGCTTGATCTTTAGGGGAGGTTAAATTATTAAGTAGATCGTATTGAGCGATTTTAATTAACGGCTCGTCCCAAAGCCTCTGCAAACTAGGCTTTTTCGGTAAGTTTTCACCTGGACACATTGTGGACCATGCATTTGTAGCTTCAGTAAGTGAATCAGTTTCTACATTCCCCAGAGATTTCTCAATGATTTTTGAGAAAAGTGCTCTTGTGCTATATGCAGATGATAAAAAAGCAGGCAAAGAAATTTTGGTAATTTTCGGATACCAAGGCCACCATGCTGAATGGGCAGCGAAGCCTGACACCAAGAACTATCTGATATTGGACTATTTAGTATGTTGACTAAAAGGTTTTTCAATGAGGTATCTAGAGTGGAAAGAAGATCACTAAACTTCCAAAAAGGACTGCATCTCAAAACATACGTTAATTTAGGGACAAACAAACAAAACCGAATGATGTGGAAAGCCATGTGTGAATGAATTTCTGAGAGACGGTCTGCATTCTCGTCAAATTTTGCTTTTTGCTCAGATATAAACGTAGGAAAAGATTCATTAAATATTGGAGCACCCAATAAGCGAAGGGAAAACTTGTCTAGAACTTTGATATTAGGTACCACGGTTTTAAAGCTTTCTAATATGTGACTTTTAAGTGATGGAGTGACCGAATCTGTAATATAGAGCTCACACTTAGAAAAATTCAGCTCTAAACCAATAGATCTAAATTTTTCAATTAAATTTTCAAGATCCAAAAGTACCGTTTCTGAGTCACCGCCTAAGGTTCCATCGTCTAAATACCACATGTTTAGTTTTGATGAAAGTTCTGAGATGATCGGATGAATTGCGAGACCAAAAATGGCAGGACCAAGAGGGTCACCTTGGTGACAGCCAGTGGATGAAAGAATACGGTTTTGTTTATAAAGTAACGATGAGTCTGAACCGTAACACTGAGAGATGTAATCATAAATTTCTGGGACAGCATTTTTGATTTCTTGAAGCATGGTAGATCTTGAAACAGAGTTAAGGCATTTTTAACATCGACTTTCACAATCACCTGGCCTCCGTCTTTCTCTAAAAAGGTTCGCAAAGCGTGTACAGCAGCTTCACATCCTCCTTTGCTTCCAAAACCGAGTTGAGTTGGTTGGAACTTTTCAGTTAGACTAGGAAGAATATGTCTGCAACAAATTTTGGAACTGATTCGCCGAAATGTACAGCCTACTGCAATTGGGCGTATGCCACCATCTTTTTTTTTAAAAGCACATAAGTTTGCTCCGTATAATAGATGTTTTATATCATTATGTACTTTACCTGATAACATTAGATTTATTAGGCCGGTAAGTTCGACAAGGAGGGCCTTCCCGACATCTCCTGATATTCCTATTAAGTCCTTGAGGTGTTGAGGACTCAAGCCATCATGACCACTGGCAGAACCACACCTGAACGACATGATAGCAGAAAGCACATCATTCTCGGTGGCTTCGATCGGCTGCACAGAAGGATTTGATGAGGATGGAGCCACAGGAGATGGTGAAAATGGATGCTTCTCCTGGAGCGATGTCAAAGTATCTAGTGTGTCGGGGGCAATTGAGTCAGAGGAAAAAAGTAGTTTAGCGGCGCCCTTTATATCTCCATCGCTAAATTTAACTTCTATTCTTTTTGTCAGATTGTGTGAATTTTGAAAGTGAGTTGACTGAGTTCTTGTGTGTCCATCATCTTGGTTACCAGCAGACATGTTTTGATTGTAGGAATGGATGCAGTTCTTTTTAATAGAAGAAGTGAGCGATTGGTTGGTTTTTTCGACATGGAGAATTTCATATGCAAAAGTTAAAAGGTTTTCCCAGGCTTTAATGGAGGTATGATCGGAGAGCACTTTTTTAATCTTTGTGCACAAATTTTGAGCCACGGAAATGCGTGCCCCTCGTGGAATCCTTTTGACTACTGGAATAGTTGATTTGTGGTTTGATAAGATTTGCCAGAATTGAGTGGATGTTGGTGATAGATTTGAGGTGTTTGGTGGGTCAGAATTTGGTATGGTTAATGAAATTTGATTAGATGTTATGTTTTTTCCGTGCACTTTACCTGAATGAATATTTAAACCTTTAGTACCTTTAAAAAACCGGGGCTGTGGGCATTGCGTACACTGCATATATTCTGATGTACTCGTACTAATGTTCGAAGGACCCGCGGACTGCGACATTGTATTAGATGAATAATAGAACTTACAAAGTATAACACTTAATATAAAACCAAAACTAATAAACAGTAAAATCATAAAACACACAAAATAAATGTCAAACACACTGGATTGTCTCAAGTCGCTGTCTTGATAGACAGGCACACGGCCTCCGCCGTTTTCTAGTGTATCCTCTTCCAGATAAGTAGGTACCTACTTAAATACCTACTTATTTTAGTAAAATTTGCAAGAGATTGCAACTTTTTCTTTTCAACTCGAATAAATCTGTGCTCTATATAACACCAAAAAGATTATGTCGATGTTGAGTCCGCTCTTCTGTATACTAGTAGGCGATCGACGTTTCCGCAACGTTTGGCTCCTGCAGCGCTGACTGGTGGACGTCTAGCTAAAGGAATTAATCTGCATTTCGTGGGTTCAGATCATTCGCCCAGTTTCTTGGTGGTGTCATCGACAAAATTTCAAGGTTACAGTCTTGGAATGTTACAGCTGCTTGCAAGAAAACAATAAAATTAATTTTTTGCATTTTAGACAGATTCGCCATCTTTGTTTACATCAATGTCCTTTACTAGCTTAATATGTAGATGATGTACTACATTTTTTCTTCTCAATTTTAAGTTTTTTGTAACAACATACAGCATATTTTATGTTCTCAAGACATTCTCAATTCATCTCTCGTTCCGTAAAAGTTATTATAAATGTGAAATCAGACTTTGACAGAATCGAAATCTAAGAAAGTAGACCAGGTTAGGTACAGAACATTGATACACAATGCCTCAAACACAATGCCTCAAACTCTAAAAATTTAAAAATCTTTATCTAATAATAATAGTTGTAATAAAAGAGCTCAATTTTATATTGTGCTATTTATATAGTACAGTGCCTACGATTATTGTCATAGATCCACAATTTTCCCATTTGGCATATTCTATTAACTGCAAGTCACAACTAATGAATGCAGCTAAATTGAGGTACAAAGCGCCAAACTCGTCAACTTCAAATTAAATCAACGTATTTTACTACTACACGAAACATTAATGGCTATGAATTTGATTGCAACATGCTATAGCCGAATAAATTTCGTGTACATTTTCACATGTGAAATTGTGTAAACGTAGAGATCAATGATGTTCTATGAAAGTAGGCATGTTATAGACGCACAACATGATACGCAAATCTTACTAAAAACGATTAACGAAAGTTATATATTATTATTTTTTCTTTTTAAATATTATAGAAATATTGTTAAAATTAATCAACGTTAATTGTGTTGTTGCGAGATCTTGACAGCCTCGGTGGCTCAGTGGTTAGTGACCCTAACTTCTGGGTCAAAGAGGCGTGGGTTCGATCCCCACCCAAGGCAAGTATTTATGTGATGAACATTTGTGTTTTCTCTGTGTCTGGGTGTTATTTTTATTTAGTTTGCAGCCAGCATGCTGGGCACGCTGCCAACTGGTAGTGGGCTTGAGCATTTGGATTATATTTAGACCTTCAAAGGTCTGAGGATGATCCAATGCTTTTTGTGTAATAGTAGTGTAGTTTTGTTGTAGTTAATAAAGGCACTTTTGCCCTTTTTATTAATTTAGTATATAATACTATCTATATAAGTATGTATTTAAAAATATATATAAGTAGTATGTCAGTCTCTGGCAGCCATATCACAAGCTTTGCTTAGTTTGGGGTCAGAGGCCGTGTGTAAGATGACCCCTAATATTTATTTATTTATTTATCGGTTCTTGGATAATCAGTTAAAATGCCGATTAGTCACTTTATGCACTTTGTTATACACTGTACTTGAACACGATAAACACACGACACACTTGGTTCGCAATCTTAGTTACTGCATACCTACAACGTGCGCTCGCTTACTGCGTTACAGTATTATACACGAATAACATACATAATAGAAGCGGGTGTAATGCATCTACGACTATAGTGAAATATCATTGGTATCATATCTGCCTTCCGGTGCGGTCAGTTAAATCAAACAATAATCGCTGATTAGGGGGAGTGCTACAAGGCAGGTATTTCGGTACAAAATTATAGCTAGCTTACTACAAATTTGTACTCATATTGCTTCCATCTATTTAAGTTTCTGTAGATGCTAAGTTTAACCTTATAACTAACTTAATGACTCGATTGCCTGGATGACTCAGTGGTTATTAACCTTGACTTCTGTGCCAAGAATCGTTGGTTCGATTCACGCCCAAGGCAAGCATATATGTGACAAAGTTTACTCGGTGTCTGAATGAACATAGCTTAATAATATAGCTTATTATTTAAAAAAACAAAATTTGTTTATTTAATTGTTTATAGGCGAGCAGTGTAAACTTGGCAGATAAAATTAGTAATTTATCTGCCAAGGATTATTTTCCTTCTTTATCCAAAGATTCATATTCTTAAATGTGTTTACAGTCCTTGCTGAGATTACATCCTCAGGCAACCTGTTCCAGTTGTAAACCACTCTGTTGCAGAGGATGTGGTGTGCAGTGTTGGTTTGTGCTGGTGTAGGTTGTAAGAGTACTATATCACTATAATTATCACTTTTTGGCAGTTAAATTATAAGTATATTCGTTTATACGTTTCTTAAAAATGCATGTTGCATTTACTACAGGGAAATTCCGTGACTTGTAACGCACGTTAAATTGTATTAGTAGTGATCGTTTTAGCCAATTTGCCAAGTCAAACGTCCTCATACTCTGACACCAGGGCTTGCCACCAACTAACTGCATGTGAAATTGTGTAAGCAGTGGAGATATCCTATTTCCCACCGCTTTCCGTTGCGGTCAGTTAAATCATCAATGGACGTTGATTGGAAGGGGAACGTCCCGGGGCAAATGGTCCGGTACAACGTTGTATTGATGATTTTCATCCACTGCATTTGTAATGGGGCAAATTGGAAGCAACCTAAATTCATATAGCTGGGCGGTTAGCGCTGGTTTTAGAGTGTTTAGGTCACCTCTAGACTTTGGACAGGACTAAACGGTTAAAAAATAAAATTGGTAGATAACTTTTTTTAAATTAAATGGTTTTATTTACTTAAAGCTAAAAAATAATGACTCAGAAATAAAATCGTGGGGACTTCGCTTGGAAGATTTCATTATGTACGTTGCGCCCCACAATTTTATTTTTGAGTAAACATTTTTTAGCTTTTAGTACATTAAACCATTTAATTCAAAAAAAAAATTTTTTTCTATTTTGTAACTACAAACTGTGTTTTACATGAAAAGCCGTCTCATTTGATACCTATATTGAGGGGGTTGTGTCAAAAAATGTAATCCGCCATGTTGTAGCGGTGGCCATCTTGTATATTTACGTCAATACTGCATACAAAAAATTGTATTGTCATTGAAACTAAAGCTGTGTTTCAAATATTATATCAATCTGTCCACAGGAAGGGTGTCAAATTTCAATTACTAGATTTGACCTAAAAATAGGCAAGTGAAGTTAAACAAAACCTTTAATTAGGGCCTAGAATTTTAATCCACCTTAGATGGGTGGTAGATGGCACCTGTCACCCAACAGAAGACTGAAAGACTGAACGAGCGTTGCCTGATTTCGACAATGAAGCTATAGTAATAAGCATTTATCATCAGAAGTATTTTATATCTTAGGCGTTTACTGAACGGCGGCTTATCTTTAGTCAGTCTTCAAATCAAAACGGCCTCAGTTTTGATTTGAAGACTGACTAAGTAAATTAAAATTATCTAGTATACCTTTTTTCTGTAGTCTGAGCGAAAACTTATCATTTTCAGGTATATATATATTATTGTTAGTTCTTCTTCGTTTCCACCAGGAACGTTGTAATAATGTATGGCACCACATGGAAACATCTGTACGTTTCGTTTACGTATAAACTCATACTAAGTCCTCTGAGCACTACTGGGGCTTGGATGACACGGTCAATTGTATTGGTCAAGGTCATTTTAGCCATATTAAAGACCTATACTATACTGTACCAGCCTTTTTGCATAGTCCACTGCAGGACGTAGGCCTACCCACGAGGGGTGACTGGGCCAAATCCACCACGCTGGCCCAGTACGGGTTGGTGGATTCACATACCCCATCGAATTTCTTCCGCGGACTTATGCAGGTTGCCTCACGATGTTTCCCTTCACCGAAAACCTAGAGGTGTGAGATTATTATTAAGCCTTTATTTACTGAAAAATTTACAATTGTTACTTAATTATTCTATAGTTTATGCACTTCGGATTAAACATTCTCCAGTACGTCTGTAGACGCAAAGGCCTCCTCCAGAATCTTCTATTCACCTCTGTCTTGTGCTATTCTTGTCCATAATGGTTCAGCTACTTATTTGACATCATCTACCCATCTCCTCATCTGTCTTCCTCTTTTTCTCCGTATGTTATTCCTTGGTAGCCATTCCGTTATTATTTTGGTCCACTTCTCTGTTTTATCTCGTATCATGTGCCCTGTCCATTTCCATTTTTGATGTCGTATTTTTAGAATCGCATCTTTTACCTTTGTTTTCTTTCTTACTTCGGTGGCTTTGATTTTGTCTAGTAGTCTTAGGCCTAATATACTTCTCTCCTTACTTCTTTGGCATGATCTAATCTTGGTCGCGTTTCTTTGTGACATGGCCCATGTTTGACAGCCGTATGTTAGACATGGTAAGATACAGATGTCGAGTAGTTTTCTTTTAGCTTTTATATGATAACTGTTGTTTTTCATTACTTCTTTTTCTTTCCAAAAGCCTTAAAAAGGTGTGAGATACCGTACATAAATTCAAAGGATTTAATTGGTACGGGACCGGGATTTGAACCCACGACTTTACGATTGTAAGGCGGGTAGCATTACTACTAGACTACCCCAGCTTTTATAACGACCTATAAGATTAAAAATTCTGATTTCATAAGGCTAGCCACTTCGACTACATCACTACATACTATAAAACAAAGTCGCTTCTCGCTGTCTGTCTGTCCCTATATATAAAGGTATATATAGCTTAGATCTTTAAAACCACGCTAAGGATTTTGATACGCTTTTTTTAATAGATAGAGTGATTCAAGTGGAAGGTTTATTTGTATAATACACCTGTGCGAAGCCGAGGCGGGTCGCTAGTATTATTATAAATGTGAAATCAGACTTTGACAGAATCGAAATCTAAGAAAGTAGACCAGGTTAGGTACAGAACATTGATCTACGTACAGCAGTGAACGCTCTAATGCCTATTTGCTCGAGTGAGCCGCGTCAGAGGGTGTCGAAATTGCGTCGGTACTGCGAAGCGAAGCTCAAACACGTCAAAGGGATACTAATTAACTGGCACTGGCAACACTCGCCATACGTTTATTACGTACGGAAATAGCTAGCACGTGTTTATTCGAGGTTAAGCCTTAGAGCTCTTTTTGCTGACTTCCAAAAAGGAGGAGGTGCTATGTTGGTCCGTATGTTTTTATTTGTGTATGTTTATCGATATTTTCGCCAATTGTGTACCGTTTAAAGAAATACTACACTCGAAGTGGTTCCATTTAATTGTTATTGAAATCGGCCTAACCCGTTTTGGTAAATAAACAACATTGAACACGGACCTCACATCAATTTGTGAAAAAATTCGAATTCTGCACACGGCGGAAGTTGGTGGTTCCATTTTTTGCGAAAAATATTTAAACAGAGAACTGACGGTATTGACAGATACAATGTTTACAGCGAGCCATAGAGAGGGCTATGCTCGGAGTCTCTCTGCGAGATCTAATCAGAAATAAGGAGATCCGTAGAAGAAGTTGAAATGGCAGTGGGCAGGGCACATAGCACGGAGGACTGATGGCCGATGGGGTCGAAAAGTTCTCGAGTGGAGACCACATACCGGCAAGGGCAGTGTAGGACGTCCATCCACGACGACGGCAATCATCATCCAGATCCTTCCTTATTCCTCAGCTGGGTATAGATCTTAGTGATACAATGACGTTTTGCAAATTTGACTCATTTTACAACTAATTCAGCGTCTTCTTTTCTTTAGTTCTCTTCTTACTACGTGAATGCCTGGGCCATATTACACTAAGCTGGTTGAAAGCGGCTTGGTAGACTTCACAAATCTTTGAGAACATGACGAATTCTCACATAAGCAGATTTCGTCGAGATTTTATCCCTCACCATTTGATTTTGAACTTTCTATCACAGTAATATGAACTTTTCTTCTTCTATGCCAAAACTCCATCTCAAAGTAAAATCCTATTTAGTGTTATATTTATTTCTCACTTACCAAATTCCTTTTATTAGCGTAGTTGCTATAAAACGCCTTACCTGAAAGGATAACTTGCGATTAGTGATCGTAAAATAGATTTTATCACAACCGTACTAAAGTTTAATATCAAATGCCGTACCCTTTCCTATAGTAGCTATTGTTTAATCTGTGTTAGTCCCATTGTTGTCAGTCTAGTTTGTATCCGATGTAGGTTTTATTGGTTTGTTTGCTTGATTTGATGTAATGGGTTCTAGATAAAAAAAATATGGGTATTCGTGGATCATGTTGATTGATCTAAAACTCTAGATAAGTAATGAAAGTTTTTTGTTTACATAACTGAAGCATTAGCATGAATTAGTATTAGTAGATTAAAACTATTTTTATCTACACTAATGTTGTAACATTCTACTTATGTTTCCAATACTTGACTTATAATGACTACTGTTATAGTGCAGACAACAAAACACTCAATTTAAGCAATTTCACATGATGTTATAATATCCACATCGATATCGTAAAATCTCATTATAACATCGCGCGCTCGCTCCTGATTGGCCCTGCGCGCGCAGCTGCGCTCTCATTGGTTAGATTTTAATGGCGCCAAGTTCACTGTGACAATACACGTACGCGTGAATTTAATGTTTCGCAATATGTTTTTTTTATATTTTTATTAGTGAAGATAAAGTAGTGTATGCAACTGCATATATAACACGGGTATTAAAACACTCGTTACTATTATGAAACTCGCTGCGATCGTTTCATAAACTCACACTCATGTACCCTTCATTATATGACAGTTGCATAAATTACTATTATTGTACTACTCCACCCGTTTGTTAATTTGTTCTTAGTTGTTACTCGTCATCGCCAAGGGCATAAGGTTAAGATTATTTATACAAAAAATCCCCCCTTAAATGTTTATTTTATTTTAATTTAATTATTTACTATTGAAGTAACAACTAAATATTCTGTGAAAGTTTCAAGCATCTATCTGTTACCATTATTAATACAGAGCGAAAAACGGCTAAAAAATCAGATTTTTTTTTGTATGGAAGCCCCCCTTAACTATTGATTTTATTCTGTTTTTAGTATTTGCTGTTGTAGCGGTAACATAAATACATCATTTCTGTGAAAATTTTAGCTTTATAGCTATAACGGTTCATGAGATACAGCCTGGAGACAGACGGACAGACGGACAGCGGAGTTTTAGTAATAGGGTCCCGTTTTTACCCTTTGGGTACGGAACCCTAAAAAATGACGTAATGAAGTACACGAAAAATACTGAAATTTCCGTACTAAGGGTACAATACAATAATTATAGAACTTGTACAGTGTACACTAATCATTACTTCCACTATTAAGCAAGCAGTATTGTCAATTGACAAAAATGTCGCCGCAATTTCTGTGATACTTTGGTTTTCTAAATAAATATTTCCATTCGTATAACTGTTCCGTAGCAGCTTGTCTGTCTGCCGTAGCGTGTGTCTACGCGACACGTAGACAAGCGCTACAGCAGACATTACTTTATATTACATATTTTATTTTGTAAGCGTCGCGTACATTATATTTGTGTCACGGGTGAGTCGTAATGAGGTACCAAGACAAACCTGATTTTCTGACCTGGTTCCTGACCTGGGTTTTTTGGTATTCTTTGTTATAAACAACAAATTGTAATTTGAGTTGACAAAATAAACAAATAAAAATCGGCCAAGTACGAGTCGGACTCGCGCACGGAGGGTTCCGTACTGTATGGGTACCCCCCTTAAACATTTTGTTTATTTATTATCGAAGTGATTATACAACTAAATATTCTGTGAAAATTTCAAGCTGTTACCATTATTAATATAGAGCGAATAATCAGGTTTGTTGTATGGGAGCAATTATTAATTTTGTTCTGTTTTTAGTATTTGTTGTTCTAGCAGCAACAGATATACATCATCTGTCAAAATTTAGCTAATTAAATAAAAAAAAATAAAAAAACAAAGCTTTATAGTTATAACGGTTCATGAGATACAGCCTGGAGACAGACAGGCGGACAGCGGAGTCTTAGTAATAGGGTCCCGTTTTTACCCTTTGGGTACCGAACCCTAAAAAGAATATGTGTTGCGATAAAGTTAATTATTCATTGTACTGTAATTGCATTTGTAAAAAAGGCATAAAAACTAAATGAGTCATCATAAGCCTTGTCGTTGCTGAAAGTGTGATAAGGAAATAAATGAAATAAACAATTTTAAAAATTGTTGTGATCACTATATTTGGAGTTTTAATTGTTATCTCGGCGCTTTACAAATAAAGAAATTCTGCAAAAAAGATGATGATGAAGCATGGAATCACTGCATATAAAATACTTGCACTATTTATCAGTCATTTTATTACTAGCAATTACTATACAAATGATAGGTTGGATACCAATGTAACCATATAAACTTGACCTATAAGGCAAATACAATGCACAGTCCTATATATAACATCATGATAAGTTGGACTGTACTATTTAATGGTTTCAGTCACGATAGATCATGTGGAGCTGCCATTAAATAATATTATACGAATTAGGACGTCTATAATAATAAATTGTTAATGAAAACACGTTCCTCTGCTTTGATTGTTAAACGTGCATTATTTTTATAATTTTCATATCGTTTTCGTACAGTGTCAGCCTTCACATAGTCTACTGAAGACTAAATTTGAACAGTGAAGCTTAGTAATGCTATAAATCCAAAAGTTTGTTTGTTTGTGTTTTTCACGCCGAAACAGTGCAACGAATAGACTTGATTTTTGGCACGAAAATAGATCAAAGGCTCAGACCAAATAAAAAAATAAAGACAGAATGTTGTGAACAAACAAGTGAGGCTGGCAAAACTACACCGCGTACAGACACAATTACCTACACATACACGTACAAAGAAACTACGCCTTGGTTTGTCAGTCGAACTATGGCGATGCAACACTGACGCACTCACCACATGTTTAAAAAATCGGCCTCACTTGCCTGTTCACGATATGGTGGTGATCGTAAAAGGTTCCTATGGGATAGTATTAAAAGCAAAAGATGCAGGCACAGGTGCGGGCAAAAGCTCAAAACTCGAAAACTGACCGTGCCTAACGTTGCTTAACTTCGGCGATCGTTAGGAAACGCGGCGTCTGTGGCATTCTTTTTCACCAAGATAACGCACCCGCTCACACAGCTGCTAGAACCATGGACTATTTGACAACTTCTGGAGTACAAATGTTACACCATCCTCCGTACAGCCCAGATTTAGTTCCATGCTATTTTTAAAGTTAAACTTTTATCACATCGCCTCAAAATTTTTCGTCCATTGTCGCGTGACGGTCGGCCGCGGAGTAGGGGTAAAGTGAAACGTGTTCGACAGAGTAGCCGAGGCCAATATGGCGGCGCCTATGGTTCGCATCAGCTGACCGTGTAGTGTATAGACTATTATTATTGTTTGACTATTATTGTTTGATTCTATGTAGTAAATAAAATAAAATAAAATAAAAAATTACTCATTTATGCCAGAAAGTTTCACTTTTACCGTAGTTTTAATTAAACCACACGGACTTTTTATTTCCCATGGTGATAAAAATGCTTCGTGGGCGAAAATTTAGCTCTGCAGACAAGGTCGTCGAAGATTTTTGGTAATGATTTTTCGACCAGCAAGTCACATTTTTTAAATGTTTTGAAAGCTGGTTCACCCGAATGCATACGTGCATTGGGATTGGAGGGGGATGTTTGGAAAATAAACATTAAATAAACTTTTTACATTCTATTTTTCATTTCCCTAACTATTTTTGGAACAGCCCACGTAAGCTTCTATGTGTACGAATACAGCCTCAGGGAAAAGCTTAACATATTTATTAACTCTGTAATAACATTACGCCACCAATATTAGCTCAGTATTGGCATTGAACTCGCGTTCTAATAATGCAAAATGTATCGGTAAATGTTTGTACAATTTCGTTGAAACACGATGAGGCTTTGTATTGTTTACTTTAACCAAATTAATATGAGCACGGCGCGTCTGGAGTTATTAATATTTAAATTAACTAGTTGTTACGAATAACAGGAGTTATTTTAATAAATATAGAAATTCAGTGTTTTTATATCTCTTTACAACTGGCTCAAAATAGGCGTGAAATCGACAAAAATACGTACTCTATCTAAAGACTTTGTAGTATCAGCTTACTGGTAAATCCCAGCTAACCTACCTTGCTTGATGCCCTACGCTTGCCCATTTGCGGGTTGGGGGACTCGTTTAAGTATGCCTTCGCAAATCATTCTGGACATGCCTATGCTTGATTTCTCACGATATTTCTCTCACCATAAGTGGTATAGACAATATTACGTTTGACCATTGCTTTGTTTTTTTTTCATTGATGTTGTCGACAAACGACCTCATTAAGACCGCAGGAACGAACTGAATGTAAGACGCTTCAAACTTATCTTGCTGGAGATCTATATGTGTAGAACTGTATATCCTAGGGCTGAAATGATTAATATAGCTTTTTTTTTTAATTTAGTAAAATTTACATAAATACTTCCAAATTACACCTCATTAGCATAGGCCCGGGAATTGAAGTAACAATTGCACCACTCCATACCCCGGTTTTACCCCGGGATACGATTTTTTGTACGATCCAACTGACCTGGTGAAAAGTAACTATTTAATTTTTGTTTTTGTATTGCTCCGTTCTACGAAATAAACCTAGTTATTTTGCACCTTTTCCTACCTAACTGAACTGCCCCATTCATTAATAAAATATTCCACGCCTGCACGAATATTTTCACTCCCTAGAGAAAGAATATTGTTTGCTATTCATTAAAAATGCTGGCAGTCTAGTGGGTAGATTTCTGATGCCTAAAAATAACTTCCTTCCATCCTTTAATTAATGTACCCAGGGACAGCTATATTATATAAATTTATTGAAAATAGCCAGTAATTTTGCATATTTTCATTTCTATCATAGAAAGAGATAGATATTATTAAAGATATAGATATTATGGGGGCGAAGTTTTCCTCGCTGTGGAAAGTATAGTTTAGAAATAATGATGTTTCGCAAAAAATGGCTTGACCGACTTCAACCGTATACAGAATTTGCAAATATTTCGTACGGATCGATGTGGCATTTTTCATATCATTGTTGATTTATCAAAAATGATCAACCGATTTCGATAAAATTTAAATAGGACCAATTTCGATGTAGGTTCTTTCCAATAAAAATTATACGTGGTTGCACATTAAAAAAAAAACAAATATACGCGTCGAATTGAGTACCTCCGTTTCGTCGGTCAAAAATATTTATTGACCTGTTACCGCAGAATTCCTGAATTTTATTTGGAATGAATCATAGAATAAAGATTTTATTGACACTTTGTCTGAAATCTGACCACCAAGTGAAAATTTTCACAGGAAAAATCACTTTCATGGTGAATTTCCGAAATCTACCTAAAACATGAAACACGTAGTAACGTTTTACAAAATCCACCAACGTTGCGATGGAAAAACGACCGTAGTTGATAACTAACGCACTGTTTCGCTAGCCAATACTGGCTAGTCAACCTACTCTACTAGCCACTATACAGCTAGCTGGCTAGTTTGTTGACTAGCTGCTTGCTAATTAGTTGACTAGCTAATTGGTTGGATGGTTGGTTAGATGAGTTTTACCAAAGTTAGCTGTTATCAGTTTCGAACATGGCTTTCTGAATTTATGATTCATATTTCAATCGAATTTTGCTCAGATTAAAAAAAAAGGCGAAAAGGAGGAAAAGGGAAAGTTGTCATGAAGAATTATATCGGTCTATACCATTGATACATGGCATGAAGACCACGTCTGCTATTTTATATGAACGTAGCTAAGACGATGAAATTGTACCACAATTTACATACAAATTAGATTTCGATTACGTAAAGTCAGCTTTGCTTTTTAAAATAATCCGACATAACTTTTAAAAACGTTGGTAAAATTTAGCTAAAATGTCAACTCCAGGATACAGCTGTTTTGAAAGCTGCAACTTAGGTTACCAAAATAAAAAGAATAAAAAAAAACATCACAATAGTAGTGATGAAAAAGGAAAAGATTTAAACATATTTATTTTTGCATTTCATGGACTATTCCTTTTGCTGCACGATATAAACCTAATCAAATTAGCGCATAGCCAATATATTTCTTGAACACTTTGTTTGTTTAAATCTCACGGCATTTTACATTTTCTAATAGTAGGCAATGGCGGTAAAATATCGAACAATCAACAAATATATAGACCTTCAAAGGTCTGTGGATGATCCAATGCTTTTTATGTGGTAGTAGGTAGTGTGGTTTTGTTGTAGTTAATAAAGGGAATTTTGCCCGATAAAAAAAAAACAAATCTATGAACCTATCAAAAATAAAACGACCTAAGAAATACCGCTAGTACTATTAATAGAAGCATTTAATAAAATTGCATTCGTCATTGCATGATCCAGTTTCGTTAATCCTTTCATCAATCTCCATTCCATTTCTGTAAAGGTCAGACTGCATTTGGGCGGCGCTGCGCGGCACTTATCTAGAAGGCGGGCGACGCTCACTGCAGCGCCAAAAAGCAACAAACACTTTACAAAATTTTATTTTTACCTTGAAGAGGCCTTCTTTACTCGGAGAAGGAGACAATTATATATATATATAGCAAATACTCATACACCGCAATACCAAAACGATTGTTTACCAAACATACTTTAGAAAATATGAGTACCCACCTACGAGTACTATGTTGGTTACGAGTACCTAGTATATGGATAAGTGATTTGTTGTGCTCTGTGCACAAGTCGTGATTTGACCACAGAGTTACACGCGAATCAGGTCTCTGCTAGATCAAGAAAACATGTGCTATCTTGCGTGATATTGACGCTTCATGCGGCGCTGTGCAGTGCGGCGCATATGCGTTCAAATGTGGTCCGACTTTAAAGCTTGCAGGAATGAAACGAAAACAGCAATCATAGTTGTGTATTTCATCAGGGCTTTATCTGATGTGTCGAATCGGCCTACAGGGGATTGGCGAGTGTTACTGCATACATAAGTACCTACTATCGTTTTCTGATAAACTGTTTTTAGGGTTCCGTAACCAAAGGGTAAAAACGGGAGCCTATTTCTAGTCGCTGTCTGTCCGGCTGTCTGTCCGTCACCAGGCTGAATTTCATGAACCGTGATAGCTAGACAGCTGAAATTTTCACAGATTCTGAATTTCTGTTGCCGCTATAACAATAAATATAAAAAACAAAATAAAATAAATAATGAAGGGGGGCTCTCATACAACAAACCTGTTTTTTTTACCGTTTTTTGTAGCAAAAGGTAGACGCTAGAAATGGGGCTAAAGAGGTTTCCATAGGGTACGGAACCCTTCGTGCGCAAGTCCAACGCGCACTTGGTCACTTATTTGTTACATTTATAGCCAAAATGTTTTTGCTTACTGTATTGGACCGTATCATGATTGTAACGTATTGAGTGCTACTGCAATTCGTATGACTCGTTACGTTGTAGGCACCAGTTGGACGAATGGATGAAAAACTCTGTCATACAGGGTAATTTGCTTGACCTATATACTAAACACAAAGAGGGTGATTCAGACCATCATTACAAACAACTTTTACTATGGGACCAACTCACAATTCGAGATAAAAAATCAGCTGTTCCATACAAAATTGCAACTCGGAATCGAAAAAAAATATAAAATGGATGAAATAGCCTTCGTGGGTAGTCCTACGTCCTGCAGTGGACTAATAAAAAGGCTGGTACAGTACAGTACAAAACAGTTGATTTCTCGAATTCCAGGTTGTAAACGTAAAACTAAGTACGCTCGGTTTATGCTAACTTACGAGTACTATTGCGTATTTAAATGCAAGCAATCAAACTCTTTCTAATACTTTAAAGAGTTAAGAATCTGTTCAACATTTTTAACTTTATTCGCTATCATGCCCAACTATACGTGAGTTATTTCGGGAAGACAGTCTAAAACACTTTGTATAATGAAAAATGGTCCGATGCCTTCACATGATCTATTACTTTGAGTACACCTCTGTAATTGAGTTTGTAGGAGTGGCATTTAATATCTTCTAGGGTTGTCGACTGTTTTCCTTTGAAATAGTTTTACCAGCTGTAAGAGATATAAACTAGGTAGTTAATAAGTTAAGTACGTAGTAAGTTAGTTTTTATTTTGCTAAGGATCAGCTTACGGACATAAAAATAATTGGCCAAGTACGAGTCGGACATTTGAAGGGGGCTCCCGTACAGAACCCTTCGTGTGCGAGAGTCCTACTCGTACTTTGCCGATTATTATTTGTTCACTCTTCATAATAATAATTACAAAGAATTGAATTGAAGAAATTGATTTTTTTTATAAAATAAACATAAGAATTAGATGAATCATAAATTAATAGTTTTATAAATACGCAATGCGACTAGGACTAAGTAATTATATGTGCTTTTATATAGTAGCAGCCCTGCGTAGCTTGCATTTAATTTTGATAGCATCGCGTAGCGGGGCGTATCATTTATCATGTTTTGCGTATTTATTCGTTACAGTCCGTAGAAAAAACTGCACAATACTATGATTTGTATTAGAAATATTCAAGGATTGCTGTTTGGCTTTGAGAAATAAGTGTTTTTTTAACCGATTTCTAAAAAGGAGGTTTTACTGTACATGTTTTTTGTATGAATGCTACGTGATTACTACTCGTACGTCAATTATAAACCCATTTTAATGATTCTTTTTTTTATTTGGTAGGGCAAACTACATAGGTTGTTCCATTTAAAATCGAAATCAGTTCAGTATTTTTTTAAAAATAAACAATAATCTAAAAATGCCATACATCGATTCGAGCAAACTTTTACAATTTGGACTGATTGTAGTTGGTTGTGACATTTTTGGCGAAAATTAATTATTTGTTGACTAGTAGGGAAGTACATCTCTCTATTTTCGTATAGATCCTCATTAAGGTTTCGTGCCCAAAGGGTCTGTCTGTCTGTCACAGGGCTGTATCTCATGAACCGTGATGTAGCCAGAAAGTTGAATTCACAGATGATGTATTTCTGTTGCCGCTATAACAACAAATACTAAAAACAGAATAAAATAAATATTTGAGGGCGGCCGCTTTTAATGGTAACATGTAGACGCTTAAAATATTCACAGAATATTTAATTGTATATTCAATTAAACAGTTAAACAGGTAATTAAATTAAAATGAAATAAATATTTAAGGGGGTCTCCCATAATAATCATATAACGAAAATAGGTAGATGCTTGAAATACCGACAGAATATGTAGTTGTATATTTACTTAAAAATTAAATAATTAAAATAAAATATATTATTTGGTCCTATACGGTACGGAACCCTTCGTGCGCGAGTCCGACTCGTACTTGACATTTAATTCTATCGTGAGCATATTCTTATAGAGACTTGTTGGAGTAATGATTGAAAGATCCGATTGAAAAAATATCTAAATATCTCGTTAGATAACATTTATCTAATCGGCCAAGTACGAGTCGGACTCGCGCACGGAGGTTTCCGTACTGTATGGGAGCCCCCCTTTAATATTTATTTTATTTCAATTTTATTATTTATAATTGAAGTGAATATAAAACTTAATATTCTGTAAAAATTTTAAGCATCTACCTGTTACCATTATTAATATAGAGCGAAAAACGTCTAAAAATTCAGGTTTGTTGTATGGGAGCCCCCCTTAAATATTTATTTTATTTTGTTTTTAGTATTTTTTGTTATTGCGGCAACCGAAATACATCATCTGTGAAAATTTTAGCTGCCTAGCTATAATGGTTCATGAGATACAGCCCGGTGACAGACAGACAGACAGACGGACATCGAAGTCTTAGTAATAGGGTCCCGTTTTTCCCTTTGGGTACGGAACCCTAAAAAGGCTATCTCTTTCCTTCAGTGTTTTGTTTGTCTGTTTAATTAGCTTACAAAATCCCCTATTCCCTTTGTTTCTAAGCCAAACAAAGTGGAAACTTGTAACTTTCTGTATTGTTATACTGATTCGTTTCGGTTACAAAACAACTTTTGGAGTTATTGAAGTTGAGATTTTGTATTTAGTCTGGAGTTCAACAAAATTATTTATTTTTAAACACTTTTTACTTGTGATTTAAAGGCTTACACAACAGAACAACCACAACAGAATAAGTAGGTAGGTATGTTTACTTACCTACTACAAGGCAGTGAAACGTCGTTACACAGAAAGCTACATAGTTATGTCAATGTAGGTAACACCTGTATTGTATAGGTCTGTAAGTGCACTACTTGTACAGGAATTTTGATAGTCCATTGCTTAACATAGGTCTACTTTTTTTATTTATTTATTCTGAATAGGTTTGCGTTTGACCACATACTGCCTGTTGTTAAGCAGATAAGCGGTCTAGGTTGTAGCACGCTTACCTAGAAGATACCTATTTACTCGGGATTTGAAGACGCCCACATTGTACTTTAGCGGGAAGACAGACCCAGGCAAAGTGTTCCACATTCTGGCTGTTCGTATGAGGAATGAGGATTCGAAACGCTTGGTTCTAATGCGCGGAATGTCCACCATAAAAGGGTGGCGCTTTGGTCGCATCTATCTAGCCGCACGATAGAAGAAAGGGGCAGGTGGGACCAGATTGTGCAACTCCTGGGCGCACTCTCCGAAGTGGATCCGGTAAAAGGCCGATAAACACGCCACCTTACGTCGATGCTCGAGACTTTGCAGCTGCGACATAGTCAGGGTGTCGTTGTCAATCAGCCTCTTGGCTCGCCTCTCAATCGACTCCAGAGCCTCCAGTTGATATTTGGCGGAGCCATCCCAAAGGTGAGAGCAGTATTCCATGCACGACCTGACTTGAGCTTTATACAGACTTAGCAGATGCTCAGGTGTTTAATACCGTCTCACCTTAGAAAGAACACCAAGTTTTTTGGAAGCTAATTGGGCCTTTGACTCTATGTAAGAGCCAAAGTTAAGAGTCGATGAGAGTGAAACGCCTAATAGTTCCAAGCTGTCAGTTACCGGAACGGAGACACCACGGAACCCAAAAACCCAAAGAAGCACAAAGAACGATTGCTCACCATGCTGGCCTAGTGCGGATTGGTTGATTCACACTAACATGTCATAGAATTTCTTCTACGGATTTCATCATCACGATGTTCACTGTGTAAATCTGTGTATAAATTTCACAGAATTCATCAAGTATGGATCAGGTTTTGAGCTTACGCCTAGTGTAAAAGTATGTAAGTAAGTTCGTATAGGCCGGGTGGCTAGCCCTGGTGTCAGAGTTTTTAGGCCACCTGAAGGCCTCTGACTTGGCTAAACGGTTAAAACAACCGAGACCTATAATTTAACGTTAAGCCACCAAAGCAGAAACGAAATAGGAAACATTAATTTTCTTTTATTTTATTACTTAAAGACGTGTTACTATCTTATATGTAATATGTTAGCAATTTAACACATATTTCAGTAGATATTACTAAAGTTTGGCTAAGACAAGTTCAGTTTCACACGGTATTGTTATTGTTCACACATTCACTTAGCACTTTCAAGTACAATAGGTGTGTATTTCAAATTATTTAACAGAACCATTAATATTGCTGTACAATGTACAAGTTTAAGTACATCTATTTAACATAACATGTTTACATATACGGAAAATGGTCGCCGTAGCCGAAATCGGCGTGGAAGACATTATCATCATTACAAAAGACAATATTATACTCATCATCATGATAATTTTTATTGAGAGACCAACCGAGAAATCGCAAAAAGCAACTGTTGCATACAAAAAGTTCTTTAATTTTTCACAAATTGGATTTAAATTTTCATTCTTAACCCATTTTTTTTCTATACTTCTTAGGTAGGGAGTATTAACTCGTGCCTAGCCTCTACCATCCTTTTCTTCGTCTTCTTGAGGTGCCAGCTCCTACCAGAGCGTCCGCTATCATTAGTGCTATGCGGATTTCATTCTCTATCAATGAAGTAGGAAGCCCAGGGAACAGTCCCCGATGCCTTGGGACCACGGGTAATTAAAATTCCCCGTGAACCTGGTAATAGGTCAACCCACTGGGACCACGGGTAACGACTCGCGGATTTTGAAAACTGCTATGCGGAATTGTGAGCTTGTGCTCAGATTGAACCATGTCCGAAAAATTTTTGACCCATGAAGCTCACCGTCTTCCGGGAAAACGATTTCCCTTGCATTATTAACCGGTGCAGGAAATATTTGCCATTACGCATTATGTGCCCAAGGTACTGCAGCTTGCACTTTTTAATTGTGTTTAAAATTTCCACTTTCTTGTTTACTATCTGCAAAACTCTCTCGGTTTGAGAATCTCTTAAACATTGTAATCTATCTCAATTTTTCAACATCAAACTTTTTTGAACTTTCCAATGATTACGCCATTTGTTTAAAATCTTTAAAGTTTTATTATCATTTGAAACCCTTCAGACAATATTGTACTTTACGCCCGAAAAGATAACAGCTCGGGCGTGATAAATGTCCATTAAGTGTATTTATGCTACTGTATATTCTGTGGGATTTCTAGTGAAAACTCACAGCTGCGTGAGGAAACAATTAAACAAAACGTTGATAGCAGAAATGGTCTGGGTACTTGTAACTTTGGGCCACGGATTCAGAAACAATGGATCAGGATCAAAAATAATACTAATATAGTAATAATAATAATAAAGCCTTTATTTCCCAAAATTCACACTAATTTACAAAATTTCAAAACATTTTTAATTCATAATAAACACGGTAAAAATTTAAAAAAAGTGTTAAAATTCTATAGATATGGATATACATAATATTAGTAATGGGTGACCCATTTTTGGATGTAGGGCTCCTGCATCATTTTCCAGCTTTCTCTATCATTAGCCTGACGAGTCCAGGCTGGTCCGGCCATCTGGTAAATGTCGTCGCTCCAGCGCCGTCGAGGGCGTCCGCGAGAGCGCTTACCATCATACGGATGCCAATGTAGTATTCTCTCGCTCCATCTATTGTCCTGAGACCTCGCAGTGTGGCCAGCCCAACGCCACTTCAATCTGCATGCTAGTTCAACGGCATCTGTCACGTTTGTTATATTTCTAATGTACGTGTGCCTTTTTTTATCTTTTAGTTTTATTCCTAGCATACTTCTTTCGGTGGCTCTTTGAAATACGTTAATTTTTTGCACTATATCTTTTGTAAACGTCCAAGTTTGGCAGCCGTACAGTAGCGTTGGTAAAACGACTGTATCCATTGCTTTCCTTTTTAAGTCTCATTTAAAACTAAAGAAGGAAGCTTTTGTAGCCTTTGTAGCGGATTTTACATGCCACGCGGTTTTCTAGTAGTGTTCGACTTAACATAATATTGTTATTCATAAGGGGTACTTTATAAAACCTAGATTATGATTGATGATGATGATGTCTCCTATGAATCGGTTCGGTTCGCAGTTTTTACTAAACACTAGCTGACCCATCTCATCATCTGTCAACTGTCAATGATTTATAAAAATGTCGAAAGTTAGTTTTGTTCTCTAGATTACGAAAATGAAGATGAATATCCTTAGAAAGACTTCGAAAATATAGTCTCGAATACTTTTTTATTGGTTAAAGTTATTTTTATTAACTTTACAAAGGTGCACTCTCATGCCTCGCAAATTATCATTATTAATAACAGATAATAATTGCATGATCTCGCGGATATCTAAAGGATACCTCCCTTCATAGTTCGTTGGGCTACTAGGACCTTACTCGCTTAGTTAGCTAGATAATATGTAGTTCTTTCTATTTCATACCACATCTAGTAATTTGTCTTGTATCTGCGATCTTTAGCCATTTGTTTCAAGTCGGCCATTTGTTCCAAGTCTAGCCTTATCTTCGCCATGGCAGATACAAATATCTGTTATTGTTCTGGAATTTGTAATGAGTTTTTACAAGCTTGGGAAGAACGTGATTTATTTTTATCTTGGACTTTAATTTGTCCAGCGCTGAAGTAATTTCATTTGCATTCCATCCATTATTCTGACCGGAGGTAAAAGTAAGTAAGTTCGTATAGGCCGGGTGGCTAGCCCTGGTGTCAGAGTTTTTAGGCCGCCTGAAGGCCTCTGACATGGCTAAACGGTTGAAACAACCGGGGCCTACAATTTAACGTGTCATCCGAGCCACGGTAGCGCTCAGTTGGAAAATGCCACCCGCGGTCACCCATCCAAGTCACACATTCTGACCGGAGGTGAAAATAAAACATGTTTTTACATTTTAGTGTTTTCAGCTGAGTTGATAGCGTGGTAGGTAATCGTTCAATAATAATGGTAGTGAACGTTAAAAAGTTAGATAGTCACTGAAGTGTAGCAAGGGTTCGAAAGGTCAATGCTATTCTCATTTCTGTTTTTTTATTTTTGGTGTAGAAATGAAAATGTTCAAATATTTGTCAAGATTTTTTTGATTGATTAAACTACCTATACCTACGACATGCCTACTTACTTATATTATATGAAAAATACTTTTTATATTCCCAGAATCTACCAAACATCTGTTTGTTCCAAGAATGTCGCATTGAGACAATAAAACACGTCATTAAAATAGCATGAAAGTAGTTTACCATATCCCGGGAAAAAAACTATGTGCGAAGATGTGCTAAGATGGGCTGAATAATGTAAATTAATCGTGGGTAAGCATTTGCTTCGAAAAGAAAAAAGCATTTAAAATATCACCTAGTTTACCATTGTGTTTTGTTTCTCACCAAGTAAATAATATCATTAATGCAGTGGACTCACGTTCTGCTAAACTCTGTCCATCTCAGCACATCTTCGCTTCGAAAAATATTCCCCTAAAATATTTTAGATATAGGGTACAATATTCCGTAAAATACTTTTAAAAACATCATAGCTGACGAAAATACTACCTTATACATTCTTAGATTCTTCCAAACATCTGTTTATTCCACGAATGTCGCATTGAGGTAATAAAACTCGTCATAAAATAGCACTACAATAGTTTACCAAATCTCGGGAACAAAAACCGTGTGGAATCCGCAGAATCCCGCCCGAGTTTCTAGATCTTGTTAAAACTTAGGGGTTGTTCCGAATACCAAGTGGTTTCTTAGCGAACATCCCTCCCGCGACCTTAGGTTGGGTTGGAATATTGCAAGCTGATGGAATGGACACGGCGAAGATGTACCGTGAAATAGAAGCTGTTTTTTTGTAAGTACCGATTGTAGGTATTTGGTTTATCATGTGACGTGGTTTGTTTTAAATATATGGCCAATTTTCAAAGCTCCATCGTATATTTATTAGCAACTTACAATATTCTTCTCTCTTTCAAATGAATATAATAAAAAGAAATAGAAACATTTAGAATTGCTATTTTAAATTACGACGGCGCCTTAAAAATTGGGCACCGTTTTAACGGATTTATAGTAACTTTATTCAGTTATGTAAAATTAATTCAATGTATTTTTTTTATAAACCTCTTGTTTATCAATAACTGCCATTAAATACAACTAAGCGTTAATTGAAATGACTATAACCAGGCTATCGTTTCAATTTCAGTATTAAAAGTTAAATGTAACAAATTTAACAGAAACAATATGAACACGTAGATTTAAAAGATATTCATATTCACAAGTAAGTACATATTCACTCTAACCAGGTAAAGCTTGGGTTTGAATAAATACCATCAGTTTCTAAGGAACTTGTTCCTTCTCGATACCTAAATGACACTACACGGACATGACATATTATCCATTCCAATTACTGATATTCCTCGGTAATATTAAGGAAAACTTGGCCTGTAACTTCTCGGTTATAGTCAGGGATCTCATTATTTTGTTTCGGCCATAAAACTTTTATTACACTTCTCGCCGGTACCTAAGTGATGAGATTTTTGAACCTCTACGCTGCGGTAAACCGTCCCGGGCTTGCGCGATGGATAACGCTAATATTAACAAAACCATTTCAAAATGAAATAAACAGACTAAAGCCAGTGAGCAAACATATATTCTTATATTCTGTGCTAGTTGCAAATATGATTGTCTTGAAGATTTTCGAACTTATTTTTTTCATTTTTATCCGTCTTCCAAAGAGGAGGAGGTTCTATGTTCGTGTGTGTGTATGTTTTTTTGTGTATATTCATCTATAATTTCGCCAATTGAGAACCAAATCGAAAAATTCTTTCTTATTTCGAAAGGGTATACTTCCGACGTGGTCCCATTTAAATTAATTTATTTTAAATTTCTCTTGCTATAAAACCTAGGTATTACCAGTGTAATGGGAAGTGTATGTCAACATGAGCTAGTATGTAAGTACCCAGGTGCTAACTAGCTAAAGTATTTAAGGCAATGTTTCTGACAGCGACACGGACGGTGAAATATGACAGTGGTACTCAACTGCCAAACGGAACGGAATAGTTCGCAACGACAAAGTGGCACTAAATGCCAATAAAGTATCGCTAATTAGGCCTCCGAAAAAAAACTGCACTTAGTATACATACATCCATGATGTCTAAAATAATTAATTTTCGCAAAAAATGGCAGAACCGCCTTCCATCGTGTACAAAATTCAAATATTTCGCTAGAATTGTTTACATTATTGTTGATTTTTCAAAAATAGGTCAGTCGATTTTTGTAAAATTTATATGGGACTATCTTGAGAGAATATTCTATTGAAAAAATAAGTTTTCGATTCGGTTCACAATTGGCGAAATTATCGATGTTCATCGTGCACGAAATTCGGATATTTCGCTCGAATTGTTTACATTATTGTTGATTTTTCAAAAAAGGCCCAGCCGATTTCTGTATAATTTAAATGAAAGCCCTTCGGGAGCTTTCAGACAAAAAAAAAATTCGATTCAGTTCACAATTGGCGAAATTATTGATGAACATACACAAAAATATACAAACAGACGAATCTAGAACCTCCTCCTTTTTGGAAGTCGGTTAAAATGCACTAATCTGAAATCACTCTAAACGTAGTAAATATTCGACCTACAAAATGAGAAACGGAATTGACACATGCCACACTACGGTATTGACGATAAGAGTACACAGATGTGTTGAGCTCATGGATGTAAGAATGAAGTGGATTGGAATAAATTTCATTCATAACTAAAATACTTCACCAAAATGTTTCCTAATATAGCAACTTCGCTCACAACGCATTCAAAGTGTCTGTGGTGTTGGGGGTGTGTAATGATGCACCGTAAATACCTGGATGCTTCCTTGCTATGATATTCAGGAATCCAGGCAATCACATAAACACTTGCACCACAAAAAGTTTATTTATTAACACTTCCAACTAATCAACGTCTATAACTTAGGAAAGTCCAATTTTAACAAATAATTTATATAAAACGGCGGAAAGAACGATCTAATACATCTATTATGTTAATACAATGTTATAAAAGAATGCCGGTTGCAAGACAAAGGAATTACGATCTGTCTTAGTTGTCGTATTTTTTTTAACTGAGGGTGGTCGGTGCGCGTTGTGTTAAGTTATTATTATTAAGTTTAATATTGTTTAGTTATTACTGTAAGTTTAGTATAGGACAGATTTAAGTTATATAATAACAAATAAGTAATGGGGCATCGGCAAGTATGCCACAAGTCGAATCAAACTTAATGGCGTCTGTCAAAACGAGGGACATCGTTGCGCAATAGCAAATATCAGCGGGGGTGAGGGACGAGTTTAACGCTTGAATTGTACTATCTATAACATAATTATTTTTCGCAAAAAATGGCAAAACCGCCTTCCATCGTGAACAAAATTCGAATATTTTGCTCAAATTGTTTATATTTTTGTTGATAAGTATATCAAAAACGGTTCAGGCGATTTCTGTAAAATTTAAATAGGACCACCTTGGAAGTATATCCTTTTGAACTAAAATATAATTTTTCGATTCGGTTCACAATTAGCGAAATTATCGATGAACATACACAATAAAAAAATACATACACACTAACATTAGAACCTCCTCCGTTTTGGAAGTCGGTTAATAAAGATCATCCATGATCAAGTCCTTTAATATGTACGCTAAATTAAGAATCTATTTTAAGAGACTAGGCCTTCTGCCCTTATACTCATATAAAATAGCAAAATAATAACTGTAAGATTCAAATATCACAATTATAACTGTTTATTAATCCCGATTTAATTATGTTAAATAAATAGCATAGTTCTGTTTCTTTTTCACTTTAGGCATTCTATAGAGAGAACGCTTTTTACGTTGTCTTTACGTTGCTATTAAATTTACGCTGGCGCCTCTGTAATCGGGTTTATTGAAAGATTAGTTTCCCAAACCGGCACGGGTATAGCATTAAAGCGCAGCTTATTTTTCCAATAACAAATGATTTTATGTACTTCTAATCCATTTCATATTACATCCATGATCAAGCCCCATATGGGCACTAAAACATATTTACGAATCTATTTTGAAAGACAAGGCCTTTCCAGAATAAACAGATGTTGAGAAGGATTTTCGAAAGAAAATACATTTTCTGTTATCTGACGCTCCCATTTTTACTCCATTGTTTCTTTCGATTCAAAGAATATCTTTAGAAAGTTTCGTATTTCAGTAATATCGTATGGCATAGAATTCGTTAGACTTTTCAGAGAAATAAAGTAGAAATTGATATCGGTTCAAACAATCTTTTCGATGATAGATCACTTTTACAAACTGTTTTTATTAAAGTTGTAGAAAATAGTTTTCGGAGAATAATTATTCTCTTGATCAGTCTTTAAATAATTGAGCTGTAAGACTTTTGTAATGACTCTGATATTATGTTACTATGGGATTGGGTGCTATTTAAATTTTCATTACATATTAGCTGCTTTAAAAGTGCCGAACCAAAACATATTATTCTCTTATGGAACAATTTCGTAATTATTCTTTAGACTGAAAAAAAACCACGGAAATCGATTCACAGATGGCTAAGAAATACTTAAACACATAATGATTTTTTGCAGAAAATGGCATCACCGACTTCAACTAATATTTCGCACGGATCGATGTGCATTTGCATGCATTTTTAACATTATTGTTGATTTATCAAAAATGGCTCAAATAATAAATGATTCATATAATAATGGGACCGATTTTGAAGTATACTGTTTCTAATAAAAAATAATTATCGAAATCGGACCACTACGTAAAAAGTTATGCGTAAAAAAATAGGTATAAACACGCGTCGAATTGAGAACCTCCTCCGTTTCGTCGGTCAAAAATATGTATACGAGTATATGAATAGCCAAATTTAAAACTTCCCAAAACTGCTGCATGTACGTAGTTCAGATGTTATAGGAAAATATTTACTAAGCAGAGTTATAAGTAATTGCGAAAACTAAGTACAGCAAAAGACTTATATAAATGAGCCATAGATGCTTGCAAACTCAGACCAAATAAATTTATTTTAGTAGCTTTCAAAGCATCAACAATTTCAACATCGTTAGAGCGTATTTCTTTTAGGAAGCGCAATCAGCTAGTTCTAATATCCTCGTGCCAAAGCCTTCCTTGATTGAGGTTCACGGCACCTATTCGTTAGTGTCATCAAAAGGACTGCGTCATACAAACAGTAACCCAATTTCTCAAACCCATCGATGGCAGCATTATCATTAGCTTCGTCATCCACATGGCCATCATTTCATTTTCATTTGGCTCAACGCATAAATAAGCATTGCCATGCTGGGCACGCTACCAACTGGCAGTGGGCTTGAGCATTTGGATTATCTTTAGACCTTCAAGGGTCTGCGGATGATCCAATGCTTTTTAGGGTTCCGTACCCAAAGGGAAAAACGGGACCCTATTACTAAGATGGATTGATGGATTCGATGTCCGTCTGTCCGTCTGTCCGTCTGTCCATCGGTCCGTCTGTCACCGGGCTGTATCTCATGAACCATGATAGCTGGGCAGCTGAAATTTTCACATATGCTGTATTTCGGTTGCCGCTAGAACAACAATTAAAATAAAAATAAAATAAAAAAGCCTTATATTTTCCTTAATAAGATTTAAACAATGAGTTGTTCTTAACCTACTTAATTAATCTAACTCTAGCATGCAAATTTCACTAAACTATAAAAACTTAATTAAGTATAAGTGACAAATATTAAGGACCTCTCAACGAGTAAAGGCCTCCTCCGTTTTTCTCCACATTTTTCTGTTGTTTGCCTTTCCTATCCAGTCTCTTCCTGTTAGTCTTACGATTTCGTCAAGCCATCGCTCCGCTGGTCTGCCTCTGCTTTTCTTGCCTGTGGGACCGTTCCACAATGTTAACTTCTTTGCCCATTTATCATCATTCATGCGTGCTATGTGGCCGGCCCATTTCCATTTTAGCCTTTTGCAGTGTTGTAGAGCGTCGATGACTTTAGTGGTGATTCTTATGTCTTTGTTCCTTTTTCGGTGTTTTAGTTTTATTTTTAGAATACTCCGTTCCATTGCTCTTTGCGTGGTTGCTATTTTATTTTTTGTATAATTATTGAAAATCCATGTTTGTGAAGCATATGAGGGACATGGTAGGATGCACGAGTCAAGAATTTTTTTCTTTAAATGTATTGGAAGATTAGACTTAAGAGCTTCTTTATAACTCCAAAATTTGTTCCAGGTAAGTTCACACGTCTACTTAGCTCATCGCGTTGTCTGGTCTTTTTAAATGATATTTGTTTGCCCAAATATGTATATTCTTGAACATAATCCAGCGTGATTTGGCCAATGTTTACAGGGGTCTCTACATTATTCGTCATTACTTTTGTTTGGATATGTTTAATTTCAGACCTACCCCACGGCTTACAGCTTCTAATTCATTTACCATTGTTTCCAGTTGTAGAGCGTTTTCCGAGAAGAGTACGATGTCGTCTGCAAATCTGAGATTACTTAAAAACTGTCCGTTAATTTTTATACCTTTGTTTTCCCATTTCAGCGTCTTCATTACACTTTGTAATACGGTAATGAAGATACGGGGTGATAGTCCGTCGCCTTGACGGACGCCTCTACCTATTTTTATTTCAGGACCTTTTTTATCTAGCTTTACTCTACTGGTGCTTTTTCGATATATGTCTTGAATAAGTTCTATCGTCTTCAACAACAATTACTAAAAACAAAATAAAATAAATATGTAAGGGGGGCTCCCATACAACAAACCTGAATTTTTAGACGTTTTTCGCTCTATATTAATAATGGTACCAGGTAGATGCTTGAAATTTTCACATAATATTTAGTTTTATATTCCCTTCAATAATAAATAATAAAATTAAAATAAAATAAATATTTAAGGGGGGCTCCCATACAGTACGGAACCCTCCGTGCCTCGTGCCACTCGAGCAGTTGTACCAGCGCAGCGGCCTGGAGCCATGCTCAGTGAAGCTGAATTGGCTCAGGACTAGCTAGAGGGAGAAATGCACAAAACATGCGGGACGTCAGTACAGGGGCATTATTTTTGACTTTCGAACAATCGGGAACTTATACGGAACTTTACGGACGACTTTACTTTTTTAATTTACGTTCCATTTTACCGTTTTTTTTAAAATAGTTGTTCTAGACTAAATTGTTGCGTGTAATGGATAATTTTTAAAAATGCAAGAGGCAATTGATGCTTACGTAAGACTGATGCGATTCAGTTGTAACGTCGGGAAAAAGAGGTATTTATTTTATTGCGCAATATCGCGAAAAATAAAAAATCTTTTTTTTATGTTGAGATGTGTTTTTTTTTGTGCAGAATAGGGCTACATTTGGCTATCATCCAGTTCCAATAGAGTTACTGGATGGTTCGATACAGGGGCGAGTGGGTGAAAGCCACAGTTCCGGTCACGGCGCGATTGCTCACAGAGCCGGACGAGGTAACGACTCGCCGATGAGAGGAAGTCGATGGGAATCGAGCCTGTTGAAACACCCACATACTACACGTACCTTCATCATACGTACACAATTTTGAACTTTACCGTTTCTATACCTACATGTCAGCGGTTTTCAGGTGGCTTAAAAACTCTGACACCAGGGTTAGCCACCCGGCCCACACGAACCTATACGAACTTATTACTTGCTAAGTTCGTAATTGTAATATTTTTTCCCAGCCATGAGGCTTATTAGTATAGGCCGAATCATACAAGTTGACGGATGAAAAGTTACGGATGAGGATTGGATATTGCGCAGCTTGTAAGTAGCTATCTTCACATCCGCCGACTCAAGGCTTAGCGCGCTTAGCTATATTACATCTTACTGAACCAATAAATTTCATGCAATACGCGTGGTCAAAAGCCGCAGCTTAAGGGCTTTATAAATAGAATCAGCTGTGAATGCAGTTATCTTAAAGAAAATAATTCTTGTTGTGTCGTTTATGCGAATTGACAAAAAGACCAAACAAGGAACCTCAATACTTGCATTTCATTACTTAGGTAGGTACATACATAGGTACAAAAGTAAACATCCGAGCCGACTCTGTAGGTATTTAATCAAAAATCCTTCTCATATTTCCACTAAACTCTCTTCAAGTAATAACCTAAAAATAAATAAACTCCCAAAAACTCATAATCGTAAAATAAAAAATCTTTAGCCATTTATTAAAGTGCGTACTTTGTACTTTGCTTTAAAAGAAAATATCAGGCCCTTTCTTAGAACAAGTCGCCCCGTCATTTCTTTTTTAGGATCTCCGGCATCATATTTCATACAAAAAGGGTGTTTCCGTGTTATATTACTTTTCCTACTCAGGGGGTGCAAGAATGTTTTTACTAGAGCTTTGAGGTACGCTACAGCGGCAGTGTACCATACCATGAGCGTAACGAAAACGTGACAGGCAATAAATATTTTTATTGAAAAGTATTAGACTATGTTAGGTACTAGACCGTTCCACCACCGATCAGCATTGTCACATGCTATGAGCGTTTCAGCACCGGCCAAAATATCGACGACTTTTTAACCGACTTCCAAAAAGGAGGAGGTTCTATGTTCGTGTGTGTGTTTTTTTTGTGTATGTTCATCGATAATTTCGCCAATTGTGAACCGAATCGTAATATTATTGAAATAAATATTATAATCTATTAGGGAGAAATCTTATACACTGTCTCTGAGCCCAAACCAAGCCGAGCTTGTGATATAGCTGCCAGAGACTGATGTACTACAAATACATACTTACTTATATAGATAATAACATCCAGATACCGAGCAAACACCTATGTGCACTACATACATATTTGTCCTAGTTGGGAATTGAACACAGGTCTCTTTAGTCAGGATCACTAACCACTAGGCCACCGAGGCAGTTGCGTTTAGGAGCCGTGGTAACCTGGAAATAAATAGCTCCCTTTACAACCCTAAGGAGTGGGTTCCAACCCGATCCCTCACCAATGAGTTTTTTGAAATTTATGTAGCGATTAACAAACCCCTGACTATTCATTGAGGAAAAAATCATGAAGCAAGCTGCATAAGTCAGCGTGGTGATATGGCGCAATCGACAAACTAGTATGAAACCGGCAGTAACGATATAGTGCACATTGATCAAAATATCTCAATAATAGAATAGGCTTGTTCACTAAAAAAATATAAATAGATGTCAAAAAATATTAGACACGTATTAATTCTTTTGTCAATTTAACAAAAATTGATGAAGATATGGCCCGTTAAAGTACCGCGTGACGTCACTAACCGCTTTCAAATGAATCGGCTAGTGCCGTCACGAGCCCCCACTCTCAAACTTTGACAAGGTTTATATTTTGTCACTGACTGTTTTATTGACAAAAGAAAAAATATATGTCCACAATTTTTTTTAAATCTATCTGACGGAAAAATTATACTAATGATTTTTATACCTAGTAAACACCTTATTATCATGTTATGCGTTTAATGTGAAAAGAACTCTACGAAAGTCACATACGTCAAAGTTATGTGAAAACGAGACACATTATCCCCTTAAGCTCACTATATTAGTGAGGATTAGACGAAGAGATAGACGAACTACGCGATTAATGTGTGTCGAGTGAAATGAAGACGTATAAGCCTTGGGAACAGTGGGACGAAACTAAGCTGTAGCATCATTACTTGTACTAACCTTGATAAATGTAAGAACTAGCGCGTTTATGTTTGGTCTGTGATTTTCTTCATTTCTAGTAGGTACGAGTATTATTCATTATTATTTTTCGCAAAAAATGGCAAAACTGCCTTCCATCGTGTACAAAATTAGAATATTTCGCTCGAATTGTTTACATTATTGTTGATTTATTAAAAACGGCTTAGCCAATTTCTGTGAAATTTAAATGAGACTATTTTGGGAGTATATATACCCTTACGAACTAAAAAATATTTTTTGAATTCGGTTCACAATTTTCGCCAATTGTGAACCGAATCGAAAAAATATTTTTTTATTTTATTCGATGAACATACACAAAAAAAATATATACACACGAACATAGCACCTCCTCCTTTTTGGAAGTCGGTTAAAAATAAATGATGGGAATGGGACGCCAGCTCTTGTGGTGTATTGTGCATTCTCATTGCCCCGTTTGCCAGCCTACTTAAACCAGCGAGCTCCTTATTATTTAACCTTTCTTATTTCTAGTTTATTTTTGATAAAATCATAATCCTGTATCGAACTGTCACAATGGACACGTCAACAAAATGTGTGGAGGCTGGTATAATAATAATAAAAAATCTAACCACACCACTCTTTACATCTCGAGAAAGCACATGTTATTTTGAGTGTATTACATCAGTTAAAACCAATAAAGAGCCCTCCGATTTTTTCAAATTAATTTTGTATTTGTTAGGATAAAAAAAATATACGCGTCGAATTGAGTACCTCCTCCGGTTTGGTTCGTCGGTCAATAAATATGACTAAATAAGTAGATTATTTCTGGCAACTATGATTAAGCAGCCTTGAAATTGCTAAAATCAAAATCATTTTTATCATTAGACGCAATTCTTAATGGTTTTCTTGAAATATTGCTCTGACTGGGTTTACGAACTTTTTATGAATTCTTAAATTTTAGCAAAATATGCTATAAATAAATATGTATGGAAGAATCAGGTAAAAATGCAAGTAATATCATTTAGCAGCACATTAAAATGGTTAAAACAGAGAAAAATTTGAGCTGCATTATTTCCATTTTCCATACTATTTATTTTTATCATTTAAAAAATTAAGGACTGAAAAAATATAAATTAAATATTTTTGCAAAGCCCATAAACCAAGCTTTCAAATGATGTATGTGTTACATCTTGTCTAACATCTTGGTTAGATTTTTCTCTGAATAATATACCATTTGTGGACGTCTCTTTTGATCGATTTTGTCATCATCATTCATTTAAAATTAGAATGTCTACTGATGGACACAGAACTTGATGTTTTTTTTTGGTTGAACTGATACTCTAAGGTTTTAACAAGTTGGTTTCCGGTGTCTTGGTATTTCTGCGATTTGAACGGTACCTTCGGTAGCGAGCGACTATACAACAAGATTATATCGGACCAGTTATAAAAACGTTTTGCTTTTTTCGCATGTGCCCGAATGGGTTTTTTCGACTCATCAATCAAAAAGCTCCCAGTGGCTATTCCAATGTTTTTTTTAAAAAAGAGTAGGTAACATTTTATTTGTATTTTCTATTACGCGTATGAACGGACGCGTGAATAGGGACTCCGAGAATAAAAACTCTGTTATCGTGTCGTGGTTTTATTCTTGATATCAGTTTTGCAAGTCCTTTGAATTTGAATGAAAGAGAATATTTTGAACACTGTTACGACATGTAACAACGCTGTTACATGTCGTAATAATATATTTTTACCTAGTCATCAAGTTGGGTAATTTTTATTGCGGAAAATTAATAAAATTGCAATTTGAAATATGAAATGAATAATAATAGAATAGTGTTTGTTATTATGGTTTTTCAACATCTGACGTTTCCCTAAAACTACTTATATTAATTTTAATTTGTGTCCTGTAAGCTCCCAGTAGCCCAACGAGCTATGGGGAGGGCTATGCTCGGAGTCTCTCTGCGAGATCAAATCAGAAATGGGGAGATCCGTAGAAGAACCAAAGTTACCGACATAGCCCAACGGATTGGCAAGTTGAAATGGCAGTGGGAAGGGCACATAGCGCGGAGGACTGATGACCGATGGGGTCGAAAAGTTTTCAACCCCACCATTTTGAGTGGAGATCACGTACCGGCAAGCGCAGCGTAGGACGTCCAGTCGTCCACCCACAAGATAGACGGATGACCTTATTAAGACCGCAGGACAGCGCTGGATGCTAGCCGCTTCCAACTGGTATTATTGGAGATCCATAGGGGAGGCCTATGTCCAGCAGTGGGCTTCTTATGGCTGATGGATGGATGATGAAAGGTTCACCATTGTCATTCCAACTCATTCATCAAAAGTTATTTCGTCTGAAAATTGAATCCCCGAGGCGAGCACCTTCGAACGTGACCCGAGTGCCAAACACAGCTGAATAAGTTTCATAAGCCTTGGATCACTAAACAACAACATCTCTAATATTCTCTGTGAATACTACAGATGGAAACTTTTCATAACACTCACCAGAATATTAAAATGGTGGACCAGATATTAGTCTCTAATAAAATAGACGAAATATCTTTTGCAAGTTTAATATTCTGCTTATTTCTCTGAAAGGTACACTTTTTTTTATCGTAAATAAGTTCGCGCTTTACCACCTACTCGCCTGATGGTAAACGACGTTGTAAGTAGTCGAAGATGAAGCACGCAGACCTAGAAGATACCTATACACTCTGATCTTGAAAAGCCTTAGATTATATCTCTTAGGAAACAGAAAAGCAGGAAGACTGTTCCATTCCCTGGCGGTACGAATCAAAAATGTTGAGTCAAACCGCTTTGTACGTTTCGAAGGAAAATCGACATTGTAGGGCAGTAGGTGGCAATGTGGCGTCTTTCTACTGACCAAATAACAAAAATTGAGAAAAAAAAAACTCTTTTAACAATATGTAAGTATAAACTATATCTGTAAATGATTTGTATACATATTCTAGGATTTCATTATACCTAATCAATTAATATTACCTATTCATTAAGACCGCGAAGAAGAAGAGAAGAAAAAAAGGCATGCAGCAAGTGGCGAACACTCCATATTAGACACGACCTTCATCAATGAAGATACCGATTAAATAGAAGATTCAATTAAAACGACTCTTATTATGTGACTAATATACATTGTCCAGAGCCAACTACTCTCTAAAATCTACTTTTTGTGTGGAAAAGTTGATTTTATTTGCGATTTTAAGCCTAGTTTTATATTAGTAAAAGTTGTTTATAATGAGCACAATTCAATAAGATCTTTGATTACAATAGAATATATGTCTGTCGTCTAAAAACATACTTCGTATGTTGTTTTTAAACTTTCGCGATTTGAACACATTATTATTATTATATACTACGGGACTAATCACGCACTAAAATTACCACGGTCCACGACAGTGACCACGATCGATGCAACTCGGTCGAAACGTCGGGATGATGAGGTATT
Organism: Hypomecis atomaria; assembly: GCA_964007245.1. Taxonomy (NCBI): domain Eukaryota; kingdom Metazoa; phylum Arthropoda; class Insecta; order Lepidoptera; family Geometridae; genus Hypomecis; species Hypomecis atomaria. Next base: position 16,866,125 of record OZ023294.1, on the reverse strand, counting down.
TATTTATCTCGTAGTTAAAACACATTTCGTATTTCAATATTTTCTAGATGTAGGTATTGCAGTAGTCTTACGCTTTCGTATTTTATTTCAATACCCCATAGGTACCTGATGAATTATAAGCAGGCCATCGGAAAGTTAGAAACCTTTTCTAGACCTCATAAAACATTCATATATCGTACACTTTTGCGCGACCGTCGTCAAACATTCCATGGATATCTCAAATCTAACCAACGACTACTTAATTTAAAGACATTTTACTTGGCAAACATTTTCAGCCGAACCATTGGCACTAAAAGCGCCAATAAAAAGCTCTACGCATAAACGACTCACCGTAACTTTTTAAGGCCAATTTAAAATGGCTTATTTTATAAAAGTAATGTTTGCATTTTTGTAGAAGAAATGAACAAATATATAAATCTTTATTACTCCATAATTTACATAAGAACATTTTAATTTAAAAGAAGTTAATTCAATTATGACGCGCATCTTTCTTTTCTTTCGGTATTTATTTTCCTACGCTGCGCTAAATAATCAACTTATTGTCGATTGAAGCTAATATTCATGTAAACAATACTTAATCACATAAATAAATGTTCTTTGTAGAATAGAATATTTCATGTACATATTTTTCACGGAATTTTCTTTTCTTTGATACTTATAGCGATCTACGGTTTTTTATTCTAAAAAAAAACAAATCTTATATACTTATAGTTTTTTTTTAATTTAAATATTTGAGGGAGGAGAACGACGCCGCCGCAAGAAGGAGCCTTCGATGGCGAGCATGAAATCATTCTCATTCTCGATATTTATAAATTCACTCAGAGTTTTAGCGTAAGTAATTTTATGGCATAAAATCTTGAACCTCGTCTCTCTCAACTGAAACTACATAGTACTAAGAAAGTGGCTAAAAATAAAGTACAAAAAAATTAGGAAGACAAAATAACTAAATGCGGGCTCTTAAAATCGAGCCAGAAATACAAAATAATCTCGATATGATGTCTATGAGACTTAAAGTCGTCGAAGTAACCCTCTCCCAATCGTACCTTCCAGATTCACATCAAGACAAATATAAGAGAATTTCATTGTTTTCGAATCCCTAGGGAGCAAAGAAGGTATAGTAATAAAATAAAATTATTTCGGCGAAATTCCATCAAATATATTTGGAATTTTATTTGTATTGTATGGACTGTTTGCTTAATAAAGTATTGGTATTGGTAAAACAATAAATAAAGAACGGAATGTAATAAACGATGAAAATAAGTGAGTATTATGAAAGATCTAATTATGTAAGCAATAATAAAATGTCAAAAGCGAGTTCTATGTGATATTTCGTTTGAAGTAGAACATACATATTGGCTCCATTGAGGGCCTATTACAATAAGTTACACGTGTAGAAATAACGGTCAGTAATATTTAGTTTTCCTTCTGAGATATTTTAGGACTATTGATACAATTCGTGGAAAAACCATTTCGGGAGACACGCGTTGGACTTCAAGTTTATTTCATTTTGTATACTTACTATATACCTAATACTTGTACGTACATTTACTATTTGATACTTATAGAGAAAATACACGTTTTTAGGGTTCCGTACCCAAAGGGTGATAACGGGACCCTATTAATAAGACTCCGCTGTCCGTCTGTTTGTCTGTCTGTCTCCAGGCTGTATCATGAACCGTTATAGCTAGAAATATGAAATTTTCACAGATGATGTATTTCGGTTGCCGCTATAACAACAAATACTAAAAACAAAATAAAATAAATATTTAAGGGGGGCTCCCATACAACAAACCTGAATTTTTAGACGTTTTTCGCTCTATATTAATAATGGTACCAGGAATTGAAATTTTCACAGAATATTTAGGTTTATATTCCCTTCAATAATAAATAATAAAATTAAAATAAAATAAATATTTAAGGGGGGCTCCCATACAGTACGGAACCCTCCGTGCGCGAGTCTGACTCGTACTTGGCCGATTTTATTATTATTAATATATCGCAAATGTCAATGATATGTTCAGGGGTCTTTAGTATAATTAGGTATCATTTTTGTCTTATCACTATAATATATAGGTACTTATGTTTCAATGTTTTTGGCTGCTTTCAGTTATAATTACACATTACAGTGGCACAGCCAAGTTAATACCGACTTGCTCCTCAATATGTATTACCGTTTTACAAATATTTGTGCAAAATTAGTAAAACTACTTCTTAGGTTATATATTTTACTATTTCACCTAAATTTTCTATACTGTGAAATACATCATCAAATTTCAGCTGCCTAGCTATCCTGGTTCATGAGATACAGCCCGGTGACAGACGGACAGACAGACAGACAGACGGACAGACGGACATCGAAGTCTTTGTAATAGGGTCCCGTTTTTCCCTTTGGGTACGGAACCCTAAAAATTGTCGTACACTTTTGATAAAATTTACGTTCCGGAGAAAACTCTTTTCGATCCTTGAATTGTAACAAAATTGTTATGTGTTTGGTGTCAATCGCCTGCGTACGTCTTATTTTTTTTTTTTCAGAAAAGTTAGACAATGTTAATTTATTTATTAATTATAATATTCAGACAAAGTTTTGCGTAAAATAAAACTTTTTAGCGCCTTATAACTTTAAAAAACTGTGAAAACTAAGACGTATAAAATAGCTATTAAGTATAAAAATATTACATGAAAAAAAAGCACTCAAATCAGAAAATATTTAGAGGTAGAGGAGAAAATCTTATTGTTTTTGTAAGGCCATGTTACAATAAGGAAGTTTCTCGTTTTCCGAAATACATTATTTGTGAAAATTTCAGCTGCCTAGCTATCATGGTTCATGAGATACAGCCCGGTGACAGGCAGACAGACGGACAGACGGACATCGAAGTCTTAGTAATAGGGTCCCGTTTTTCCCTTTGGGTACGGAACCCTAAAAAAAGCTTTCTCACAATCATTGGTCATTGACAACTAAAACAGCTACGAAAATATTTTTCCTCATTTCAATTTATTGACATTTTATGGAAGTTATTCTCGAAATGTCCGTCAAATTATCCACTTCTCAAAACGTCCCTCTCCTAATACCCACTTCACAAATTCATTGCCTTTCAAACTTTTTCCTCAATTGATTAAATACCGACGTTTTTGCCCGACGAACCGGAGGAGGTACTCAATTCGACACGTTTATTTTTTTATGTATAATCAACCACGCATAACTTTTTTATAGTAGTCCGATTTTTATATCATTCTTTTTCTGTAAAATTGAATCGTTTATTTTTCTAACTTAAAAAACATTGAAATATAATTCTAAACTACCTAATTTATACAATTGCGCCAAAAATATGAAACCTGCCTATACATATACAGAATAAAATAAATAAATAAACAGAGGCTAAAAATCGAAACAAATACTGTGCGTGTGGTAGGGTGCCAAGAACGCTGGCTGCATTCCCACGCTGAACGGCTAGAGAGATTCTCTGTGCGAGGAATGAGCCAGCTCTCTTGTCACCAGCAGCGTTAACAAGTTTTGGCGAAACTGTATTAAAGAATTTTTTTAGGGATGGACCCCACGGACCAAAAGTTTCGACGCCAAGCGGCGAAAACACATATTCACTTGCGAGTGATGCGTATTTGCACCGCATTCTTTTTTATTGGAAAGAGTTTACTTTGAAATTGGTCCCATTTAAATTTTAACGAAATCGGCTGAGCCATTTTTGATAAATCAACAAAAATGTGAAAAATGTTACCTCGATCCGTGCGAAATATTAGCGAATTCTGTACACGGTTGAAGTCGGTCATGCCATTTTTTGCGAAAAATAATTATTTTAGTTCTTGTCGTATTCTTGTTCTATCGTAATAGGCAAAAATAAAAATATTATTATTATAATTAGACACGGTTAATTTGTACAACTCACAAAGAGTTAGATTACCTATCAAAAAATATTGGAGACGTGTTTTTTCTTTTGTCAATCAATTAATAAATGACAATGATAAACTTTGTTAAAGTTCAGGAGTGGGGACTTGTATGTGATGTCACTTCTCTGTTGGAAATCATACATTTGCATGTGGAACGTTACGTGACGCGATACTTTTAATGGGGTATAAATAGAAATTACATTTATGTAGATATATTGTATCTTAATCAATTTGATTAATCTAACATCGTCATATTATGCATTGAACGAGTTTTTGTTTTTATTTTGTAGTACATAAGTATACTCGTGTGACGTACCTACCTATGTTGTCATCTTGTCATGCACGTATTTTAAATACGTCCTATTGTTTCTCAGTGACGACGAACGACGTGTTATTTATAAGTTTAAAATTAGTAGTGTTCTCATAGAAGCGATGTAAATTTTGTAATGAAAATAAATATATTTAAATGATAAAATGATATTGGTGCATATTAAAAATAAATCAAAAACCGGACAAGTGCGAGTCAAGTTCGCACACCGAGGGTTTTGTACAAATCTTGAAAATTACTCAAAATTGGTAACTTAGTTGTCAAAACCTCAAAGCGTAACTATAACATTATCATCGATAAAACTTTTTTTTTTACTTTTCTCGTCATGCATCGTAAAATAATGGAAAGTTTGTTTTAGCTTCTGCTAATAAAGATCTTTCATTATGATACCCCACATGATACAATCAATTCACTTTGAAATTAGAGCCCATTTTTTTTGCATTGGTGCCCTATTTTCTGTGATTAAATTAAAAATGTACAGTTTTCAGATTTCTTCCTATATGTGTACTCTAACATAATGCTCCTTGCCAAATTTGATAGTTCTAGGTCAACGGAAAGTACCCTAAACGGAAGGTTTTGAGTCCCTTGTGAGTGTCGAAACATGTGTTTTACATATGTGACATAAACGGATCTAACTGTTTTTTACGATAACTGAGCAGTATGATTTTTTCACAACTGCAAGGAGCCGTAAATATACGTATATGGTTTAAATTTCAACTCATTAACTTTACGCGTTCTCGAGATAAAAGGTCTTGACATACGGACAGACGGACAACAAAGTGATCCCATCAGGGTGCCGTTTTTTTCCTTTTGAGGTAGGGAACCCTAAAAATGCTCGCTAATAAACCATATAAAGTACTAAGTAAGTATAACTGTACGTTTCATGTATCTACTATTAACATTTGTATAGTACTAGATCTAGCCAATGTTCGGAATAATTTTTGTATAAAATTAATCATGAACGAATGAAATAAAAAATCTTGGCAGCATTTTTTTAACTTAAGGAGTAAACCCGTCAATTCTCATAAGTATTAGGTCATTAGGAAAAAAAAAGTAAATAAAATCAGTGTATTTGTTTGGAAGCTATAATGCTACAGACACAAAGAAGTCGTTGTAGTAACACCCTTCTTATTACTTACTTCTATAGTTAACAAAGTCAATCGAATAATTCCTAAAGAGTTTATCTGCATTATGATGTAGCATGCAACTATATACGAGAAAAAAAACTGTTCCTTCACACATTGTGTCAATTCTGTATGGAGCAGCTGTTTACAGGTTTTCCCCGCAGTAAAAGTTATTCATTATAATGGTCTGAATCATCCCCTTTCGCTTCCCATTTGGCTTTGTCTAACCTATGTAAACACCTCTGTACGTGTGACCCCTTTTCATTGTCTTTGTTTTATCTACAAGCTATAATTCAGCTTATGTTTTATGCGCCTAACTTTACAATACAATACCTAATAAGCCGCTGTACTTGCCTAAATACCTACTACGGTACGTGTTGGCCTGTTTCCAACAAAATAAGGCCTCGAGCAAAATTTATGAAACCGCCTTTTAATAACTTTGGAATTCTGGGAACACATAAAGTTACATTGTCATAAATCAAGTTTGCAGACACGTTGGTATTATAAAACATATTTTGGCGAGATATTACAGATTCTGCGCTGGTAAGTACATGCAATTTTAATGGGATCAAAAAGATATAAACTAAACTAAACTACTAAATATGTACTTTTTCCCAAAAAAGTTTATTTGTGCATATTGTTATGTTTAACCAACATTAAAAAAGGAGGCTATCGTTTCGACCGTATGTCTATGTATGAAAAGAACAAAATGTTAAAAACTCTCATTTTTGGTAGTAAGTTAAAAAATGGAAAAAGATTTTTATTCTGTTAACAAGCCTTTCTAGTTTTAATTATCTTTTTCTTTCAGTACTTAAAATTACAACTACGTTACAAAAACCTTTTACATTTAACTAGCAAACGCAAAAACTTCACATAAAATCACTACCTAGACTTTATCCTAGGCCGTTACTAAGCAGTAAAGCGCTAAGTAAGTGCGCACTTAGGCATTGATTTGTAGATTCTGACACCAGGGCCGGACTCCATTAAAACGGAGCGGAGCGGAGAAAAGCAGCGCATCTTAGGCCGCTACTGCCAAGATACCAGATTTGTTTACCAAAACACCCAGCGTGGCGCTTATCGTCTCACTATGCGAGTGATGAGGCCATTTAGCCATATTCATGAACATTTGTTTCCAAAGGCACACATATCCACATAGCCATATTTACGAACATTTATTTCCAAAGAAACTTTTGGACACGGTCAATTTGTACAAAATACTTTCAGAAAGAGAGCCAAAACGTTATGTAAATAGAAGTAATAAATATTACATTACATTAAATTTAGTTTACTAGTACATAATATAAATCATTTAACTAAGCGACCTAATATTCTCTTGGCGGTAAGCTTGCCACTTACGTCGCCTTAGCCTTGGAGAGCCAAAACATCTCTCCTGGGTCACGATTTCGTTATGTTTCTTCATTCAGTAATAAAATCATTTATGCAGTGGACTCAGGGTCTACGACATTTATTCCGCACAGCTCCGCTGCGCTACGTTTTGGTAGAGTTCAGGCCTCACTGTTGGAATAACTTGAAATTGGTTCAAGTTAGAATCGCCCGTGGAAGAATTACGGAGTCTTAACTTAGAATGGCCTATGTGAGAGAAAAGTTTGTTACTTAAGAGGGTTAGTGCTGTTTTCGTGCGCTGAATTTGTCAATGTATTTAACTGAAATGAAATAAGAAAGCCATAGAATTACCAAGTTAATTATAAAATACAAACATTTTGAATGAAATGGGCAACCAGACTTTGTTAATTGGAAAGGGAAAATACTGAAAGATAATGTTTTAATAGAAAATAATCGTATTTTTTAAAACACTACCAAAAATGTATTTTTTTCTCGCTTTAAAAATTTAAACACATTTTGGCTTTGTCATCTTTGCCTTTAAAACATTTTTAATGCGTTCGACACTTTTTGCTTAGTCTTTCGGTAATTTTTCCTGGGTGAAAATCATGAGAAGCGTCAAATCGCTCTTAAGTTGAGATTGCCCGTGTAAGCGGTTCAGGCAGACATTACGCATTAACTTTGAATGTTCCAACTCTGTTTTTGTCTTGGGTAAGTACTAGTAGTTATGTGTGCATTATGAGACCTTTGCCACTTTATACTAGTAAAGTGCTTCGTACAATACGTAACGTCGTCGTGTACGAGTATTTAGACATAAATGTAACTATAGACAGAAAACTAAAACAATAGTATTCACTAAATGTAACCACGGGAGTATCGAAGTCGCATAAATGAACATATTTTATAGAATTGAGATTCAAATAAAATACGGAACACAATAAAATATAAGTGTATATAAATAAATAATTATTTTTCGCAAAAAATCGCAACACTGACTTCCACCGTGTACAGAATCCGAATAATTTGCACGAATCGATGTGACATCCATGTGCATTTTTATTGATTTATCAAAAACGGCTCAGCCGATTTCGATAAAATTTAAATGGGACCACCTCGGAAATATACTCTTTCGAACTAAAAAAGAACTTTTTAATTCAATTCTTGTTTTTAATTCAATGTGTGAAAATATCGATGAACATACACAAAAAAAATACTTACAGACGAACATAATACCTCCTCCTTTACTACCTTTACCTGGAAGTCGGTAAAAAATTAAAAAAATATGGAAAAACAAAAGGTTCCTATAGGATAGTGCAAAAGATAAGAAATCACGCGGGCAAAGCCACGGGCGATAACTAGTATGGCCGAATTAAATTTCTTTGCAGCAGCGATCTGCAAGCTGCGCAAAATCCATCGACTTGGCATTTATAGGGATCCAAAGGGTAAGAACGGGGTCCTATTACTAAGACTCCGCTGTCCGTCCGTCCGTCCGTCTATCTGTCTGTCACTGGGCTGTATCTCATGAAACGTAATTAATAGCCAGAGAGTTGGAATTTTCACAGATAATGTATTTCGATTGCCGCTATAACAACAAATACTAAAAACTGAATAAATTAAATACTTAAGGGGGGCTCCCTCCCATACAACAACCGTGATATTTTTTACTCGTACTTGGTCGATTTTTAGGGTTCCGTACCCAAAGGGTAAAAACGGGACCCTATTACTAAGACTTCGATGTCCGTCTGTCTGTCTGTCACCGGGCTGTATCTCATAAACCATGATAGCTAGGCAGCTGAAATTTTCACAGATCATGTATTTCTGTTGCCGCTATAACAACAACTAAAAACAGAATATAATGAATATTTAAGGGGGGCTCCCATACAACAAACATGATTTTTGTCTGTTTTTTTGCTCGCTATTAATAACGGCAAGAGGAATGGGGTTCCCATACGGTACGGAACCCTTCGTGCTCGAGTCCGACTCGCACTTAGCCGAATTTTTTTGTTTGTTTAAAAACCCAATCCTGACTGAAACGGGGTTACGCGTAGCTTGTAGCTAACTTGTTAGCTTCCAAGAAGTTTGGTTCAGCCTGTAGTAAGATATAATTGTTTGAACCTCTTTAATTAGTTCACTTCTAAATTCAACCCAGTATTTTAACTTACTTATTCCGACTAACAACCCTGATTATCTTGAACCGCAAGACGTTTCTCTGATAACATCCCCCTAATTACAAGTGGAAAGCAATTAGCACCTGCTTAAATATTAATAGCATTCCTCTGTTCTCTGATAAACGTTCAGACAGTATAACAAGTCGGAAAACTTGGATAATTTGCCACAACTACGAGTATATTGATTTGTAATAAGCATCGATGTGATGTTAATAATTCTTGAAATAAATGATTATTTGTTTTTAACGACTTGCAAAAAGAAGAAGGGTTTTGTTCGTCTGTAAGTATGTTTTTTTTGTATATGTTCATCAATATTTTCGCCAATTGTGAACCAATTTATAATATTTTTTAGTTTGAAAGGGTATACTCCTGAGAAGGTCCCATTTAAATTTTATCGAAAGGGTACCCTTTTCGTACTATAAAATTTTTATTTTATTTTTCAAAAACGGCTAAGCAAATTTCGATAAAATTTGAATGGAACCATCAGAAGTATACCCTTTTGAACCAAAAAAGATTTTTTGATTCGGTTCACAATTGGCGAAAATATCGATGAACGTACACAAAAATATAATACATACAGACAAATATAGAACCTCTTCCTGTTTGGAAGTCGGTTAAAATATTAAATACGAAGCGTATTTTTGCCACCTTAACCGTGTTATCAAAAGGACTAAAATAACCATTTTCTGCGTAAATTGCGAGACCAGAAAAACTTGACGTACTGAATAATTTGCATCCATTACGTATTATGGTTTGATTCTGGCGGGCCAGTGGGCCAAGGCCACTTCGGTTTGGATTGTTGAAGGCAACTTTGGGCTAACTACGGGAATATTGAAGAGAGGGTTGAAATAGTAATCATGCCATTGTGAATTCTGTTGGACTTTTGAGATACGTTTAATTTTATGTAATAAAATACTGTTTTATAGTTATGGGACTCTCTTGTAGAGTCATTTGGGACTCACTGTGTCACTTTTCAGTTGTTCAAGCACACAGCAGTAGTTTGAAAGTATTTCTGTGTTTCGACTTGAAGGCTAATGTTTCCAGCAAAATTTTTAAGCAAGACGCGATCTAAGATTTTTAACACAGAGTGATAAAGACTGCGCTGTACCATACCAGCTTTCGGTTTTCGTTTGGTTCTAGCGAGCCAGTGGGCCAAAACCACTTCGTTTTGGATTTTTGAAGGCAACTTTTTGCTAATTACGGAGAATATTGAAGAGAAGGTTGAAATAATAATCATGCCATTATGAATTCCATTGGACTTTTGAGAGACATTTCCAAATATGTAATAAATTACAGCTCTGAAGTCGTAGGACCCTTTTAGGGAACCCAGGGATATAGGTTTAGTTTATTTCATAGCCTTTGTGAGTTATTATAGCACCAAGAAATAGTGTGCAATGCAAACGCCATTGTATTCGCAGCCTATGGACAACTGTACCTAACGATGAACTATAACCGATAAGAAGTCCACTCTTTGGGGTGTTGATTCTATCCACATTTTTCTTGAAGCAAGCGAGTTTAAATATAGCTTTATTTCTCAGAAACAAGCCGCATGACACTTTTCTGTATTCGCGATGTTTAGAGCTTTCCATCGATGGCGGACTGTTCGGTGGTGGTTTTAATCTGGCACGCCAGTGGGCCAGGGCCACTTCGATCTGAATTGTTGAAGGCAACTTTTGATTCAATAGAAAAGATATTGTATAGAGATTTGCATATTTTCAAACTTTACTTTTTTCATCCTAAATCTTATCTCCTACAGAAACTTTAGCCTAAGTACCTTACGTTACATAAAAATACGTTGAATTATTCACGTTGGATCAAATTTTTGACGTTGAGCGTTTCGGAAAAATAACATCCTAAAATGTTTGTCGAAATGTAACCTTTTCAAACGACAAAGCTGAAAACATCAATGAATCTAAAAGCTGCCTCGCCTGCTGGTCCAGAAATAGCCACACTACCGTCGTATCGATTCTCATACAGTATGCACGAACGTGTCCTCATCGGCACAAGTCATTGTACAAAACAAATAGGTACTCTAAGTGCTGTCGCCAAGGCTGGCACAGCCCTTAAAATAGTTATAGGTGTGTAGATCAATGTTCAGCAGTGAAACATAAACCACTGTTTGATTATGAATACTAGCGTTGTATTTTCACATTTTAATTACATTTAACACAGGTATTAATTACACTTAACTAAGTTTTTCAAGATTGGTCTACTAACAAGCGGGCTCGTCTCTCAAGCACTGTCCTTTAACCACTGCTTAACATATGCCTAGCCACAAAGGTCTATTTGGCGATATCCACCACACTGTCCTAGTGCGGATTGGTTTACTATACCAACTCATATTAAGATTTCAGTACATGCAAATCTACATCTTAAATAAATATCAGAAATATACTTCGGGCAATATCTCATGCCCCCATATCATATCTGTCAGAAACCAGTGATTTACATACGAGTCGCGTACATATAGCATCGTATGAGGAAGGCCTAAATCAAGAAGTTTATATCCGGCGAACACACAAAAAGTTGTCAAGAAAACAACAAGATCTAGAGCTTGTATATCGTTACCACAGTTGAAGACATGAAGAGGTTAATAAAAGGCCAAGTTTATGTAACTTTCGGTCTAGACTTCGGTTTCTCAAACTTCACGTACCTATAGGCAGAATCATACAAGTCGGCTGTGAATTTAGCTACAAGCAGCGCTTTATCCAATCCTGACTGAAGCTCATGCACATAAAGCTGCGCGTTGATTGGGTTTTCTCGCAGCTTGGAGCTAACTTCTCATCCGCCGACTTGTACCTATGTACGTTGACGTTGAATTCGGCCTATGCCCACCTCTATTCGAAGGTTCTAAAAATGTAATTGTCGGTAAACAAAATGTTGTTATATTATGTTCTGATGAAAGGCAACAAATCAAATTAAAATAATAAACCAGTTTATATTGGTGTAACGTACAATCTCGTAAAGGCGACTCTAGTATGTCAAGATAAATTAACAACTTTTGATACTGGACTAACACAGAATTCGCGAAAAAAATCGGGTGTTCCTTGGAAAAGGTACACTCACTCACTCACCATCGACAAATATATGTTTTACATATTACATTTAAACATAGGTATACAGTGGGTACCTTTAGAAGCTGATGATGATACTTATTTTTATTACGATGAAGTTTTAAATAGTGATGGTAGCCTCGGACGGATATTCTTCCGCAAGAGGTCAACTCTACTTACTAAATTTTTTACGTTTATTGAATCGCGTCACATTTTTTTTAGTCCCCCTTGCACCCCTTGTAAATTATTTTATTCTTTTTCAATTACGTTCTAATCGTCATGGGATTTACCAACATTTTTAATTTTGCTTTTTATTAATTTAAATGCCCATATAGGCATAGCTCAGCTTTAATTGTCATGCCGCTAATATGAGCTCGGCACGCCGAACTCATATCGTATGATTTTTTTTTACTTTGTAATCTCACTTTGAGAATCCCTGGTCTAGACGCGTCAGGTGGAACGGAAACAAGCTATATTGATCGGGCGACTCAACTAGCCTATTGTATTTTTATTCCTAAAAAGAGATTATCGGCTTCGTTGAAGGTATTCGGGATTTATAGAGAATCTGATATTCGGTTTGCGTTGAAATCACAGTCTTGTTTGTGACAATCTTGGCTTTTTTTGTTTCTAGAATTTTACTTCTAAATTATTTTTCAAGATACAGTTACAGGAATTTATTTATTTATATTTTAACTTCTTGGTAGAAATAGATGTCTCAGACCTCATGTTCTCAAGACCAAAGAGCACCAACTAAGCTAGGAGTTAGATAAGTTATTTGTAGAAGGTACCTGTGTGCTCATTTACCAATGTATAAGTATTTTTGTGTAAAATCTCTGTACCATATTGAAACCAAAATTGAAGACTGAAGTAAACACCTAGGTACTTGTTTTGATGCGAGGCGATTCATTTTTCGACCTTGAAATTACTAAAGCCTAAAGTTACCTACAGCGATTAACAAATTATTTAAAGTTTTTTTAATAGTTGAAATAAAAAAATCACTGCTAAGGGTTTTTGGTGATAACTGCTTCCCTATAGATAGGAGTAATAACACGACGCCATTTTTTGGCTCAAATCTGGACAGTAAAATAGCTTATTATACCTAACTCTTTGTTTCCATCGCATATGTGTAAAATACATTAAAGGCCGAACCAAATACCTTGGCGGCTGTTATTTTAGTCTTGTCGTACACGCGATTGCTTGAGAAAGTCCAAAAAGCTTTCTTAAGGGCATTGTACAAAAAACGTTATGGGTACTATCCTTTCCTGTACCCGACTAAGTTTCTGCTTGGCCAGCTCGGCTATAACTCGTTAGAAGTAAGGAGAACACTAGACCAGCTCACTACATGCGTCAAGGTACTCAGAGGAGCAGTAGACTCTATTGAGCTACATGACCTACTGTGTGTGTTGTTCGTGCCGGATAGACCCGGGGTCCCGGTGAACAGGCGAGGCCGGCTGCCGAAGTTGTTTCACGTGGAACAGTGCCGAACTCGGGCTCGCACAATGTCACCGTTAGTTCGCGCTCGCAACCACTTCAACGCGCTCCTGACCGCCAATACTGATTTTGACATAATTGTTGATAGTTGGAAAACTGTTATATCTGTTCTTAGGACATATTGTGAAAACCTTACCGACCAATGGGACAGATCGATTGACATTGTAGAGATTCATGATGATTATTGAAGTTTGACATTTTATAATTTTAAACCATTTATGTTGATATTTTATAATTTTATGTGGTATGTATTTGATTATTTTTAATTTTAGTTTCCATTGACTTCTTAATTAATTTAATGACTTGTAATTGTATTTGTTTTTTAATCTGGTCTAATTACTGTGAGATGAATGTAAATGTTTTTGAAGGCGTTTTTATCTCAATAAAATAATTTAATTTAGCTACAAGTTGCGGATAACCCAATATTCGCTTCAGTCAGGATTGCATTATCCGCAGCTTGTAGCTCACATCACATCCGCCAAGATATGTGATTCAGCAATAGGTACCTACATAGAAACGATTGAATTACAGAACCATTGATGTTCTAAAAATAAATCCAATGCTCAACCCGAATCATTGTTAGTCCAACAATTAATTAGGGACCCAACAGGGCCACAAACTAAAGCACCTCATACCTTCCCTTTGATTCAGAAACTCTGATATAATAAGCATACATTATTCAGAAGGGAGTTAGTGATGAATGGAACCGAACGATGTTATGCCGGGTCCGCGGGTTTGCCTAACCTCAATGTATTATACCTACCTATCAGTGTGTTTGACTTATTTGCCCAATATTTGGTTTGACTAGCCACAGAGCTTGGTCGTAACTTGAAGTCCAAATTGAAGAAAATTTCAGGTTAGTGAAATGGTTTTGACGCAGCCATACGTTTGTGTATACATATATCTACTCGTATAAATACACAGCACACAAGTTCTCTCGCCAACATATAGCAGGTCCCAAAACTGTATATAGAATTACCGTTGAACGATATATAATTGTGCAAAAAAATTACTGTTGGCCGTTCATCAGTATAAAGTGAAAATTTTCAGCCTCTACCTTTTTTGGGGTTCCGTACCCAAAGGGTAAAAACGGGACCCTATAACTAAGACTTCGTCGTCCATCTGTCCGTCTGTCGGTCACCAGGCTGTGTCTCATAAACCGTGATAGCTAGACAGCTGAAATTTTGTATTTCAGTTGCCGCTAGAACAACAAATACTAAAAACAGGATAAAATTAATATTTTGGGGGGACGTGTATACCTAGCATTCTAATACTGGGTCCACACGTTTGCCCACTGACCACCCAGCTTTGAGACACCCAGCCCGAGTTTGAATTGAATAATAGAAGTGCCGAAGTACGCTATTAAATGAGGTTGTTAACAAACATAGGCTTTAAATACAGAACGGACGTAGAACCGCTGAATAAATAATAATATTACATGCAAAACGAAGGTGTCTGTTTATGTGCCATACCATAACAATGCTAGGAACATTTATCAGGCAAACAACATAATGTACCATCAACACACCTATATTACGCCAACGATAGTCGAGAATATTTTGCAGGCGTCGAAATGCACCGTGCATGTTATGTGACGGTGCTGGACAGTGACGGAACGGTCTAGAGGACATGATTTTATATTTTTTATACAAAGAATATTTTTCGCTTGATTTTATCCTATTACGTTTATGGTATGGTTCGTTATAATAAGCACCTTTACGTTTCAAAAACTTTGCACGATCCACTCCTCAGGTGGTTCAGCTAGGTATTACTTAATTAACTCCGATATAAAAACCCTATGACTGATGGGGCCGTAATGGTCTCGAATAGAGACCTACTAAGTAAGCTCAGAGTTGAACGTTCACCGACAAGGTAGACTGGTGATCACATCTAGACTGCAGGAACACGCTGGATGCAAGCCGCTTCCACTCGATCTTATTTTAAATCCACAGGGGAGGACATGTCCAGCTGAGGACGTGAAAAGAGGAGTAAGTAATTTCGTATAGCCGGGTGGCTAGCCCTGGTGTCAGGCTTAAAAGAGGAGTGCTTCAAATGTAATGCAGGATGTCTGAATCTAAACCGTATACTTTTTAAAGTCTCAATCAGCCTAAAAAAACAATATAGCTGCTAAGCTTAGCTATTTGTATGCGCATTTAAAAAGATAATTTGCCATGAATAGCTTTGCAAATTTTTTGTATCACAATATCCATTGCAAATTCATTTGCAAACGACTCGATCTACATTTAACATAATTAATTTTTGCAAAAATAGCACCGACTTCCACTGTGTACAGAATTCGAATTATATGCACAAATAGGTGTGACATCCATGTACATTATTGTTGATTTATCAAAAACGGCTTAGTTTATTTCGATCAAATTTTAATGGGGCCACTCCGGAATATATTCATTCGAACTAAAAAAATATTTTTCACAATTGACGAAAATATCGATGAACGTACAAAAAACATACATACACACGAACATAGTACCTCCTCCTTTTTAGAAGTCGGTTAAATGCATTATCTTGTTTTTGTTTTATGGCGCAGCAACTAATTAAATTACATTAAAGTGCTCGCACGAAATTCACGCTAGACGGCAAAAAGGCTCATAGTACCCCCCAAGGGAGAATAAGGGGAGGGCCCTTATTCACCTTTTAAGGGTTTCCCATGACGTCACTCTGTCCACACTAACCATGAGTAATTGCTTTAGAGGAGTTTCCATTATCAAACTGTAGGTGGGTAATGAATATGATTATAGTTAGGTATTATACCGGCAGATTTCAGATTTAAGAGTGTGCACGGCGAAGCATAGTTTAAGTGGGTGACCGAAGGCAACCCCCTTAAGATGATGGTAATAATCACAAAGAAATGCCAAGAAATTAGAAATAAGCTTTACCAGCTAGTAATTAATATCTATTTAATACCAGCTTGCATTCTAATTATGTTGCCGATGTAGCGTTTTAAATTATTTTGTTGTGTATGTGTTTTGTTAAAGTAGTTTGTTTTGCCAAGTTGCACTATTTGTTCTAGAAATGTGCCAACAACTTGAGCAAATGGACTGACGCTATAACTACAGCAGCTGACGTCTAAATGGTCCACATTTCTAGTACAAACAGCAAGAACTGAGGTGGAACTCCTTGTCTGTCTTTTGTACTTTTCTAATCTGGAAGTCTTCACATTGAGAGGCACTTTCTGGATAAGCGTGCTACACCCTAGACCGGATTTTAGCTTAATATCAAGTCAAATGTGGTCAAACACTATACAGTATCTGCTTGCCCTGTTCTAAAAACTTTTACAACGTGGATAGCACAGAATTCGAAAGAAAACAGCTGTTCCATACAAAATTGCAACTCTGAATCGACGAAATGTACAAAACAGATGAGTTTTATTTCTCGAATTCCGATATATGTACATATTTTGAAATACATACTTATATAGATAATACCTAAATAACACCCAGACACAGAGCAAACACCACAAATGGTAGATGGTGCAAATTTGAACATACTAGATTAATTCCGACAAAGACCTGACCTGTTCCAGTAAATATTGTACAAAATTAAGCACCTTTACATGGCAAACAAACAGTCTTCCCACAGCTTATCCCCTCAAAGAGGAAACAAAGTATGAATTGACATTGAAAGTGGAAAAAAGCTCCGCTCAGCTCTATTAAAGTCTGGACCTAGCCGAAAAGAAAAACAAAAATTATACTCGTAACTTATTATATTACTCTCGGGCCTCGTCTGTCCAAAATAAATTAATAACTAATGTAAGCAGCTTTCCAAGAAATCATATTAGACTTTTCTATTACCACAGACTTAGTGCGTAAACTAAAACTCCTAGAAAAGACGGGGACAAAATTACGAACAAGTTTTTTGATCGAAGAATATGACATTTAAGATTTTGTGTGATTAGGTTGATTCAGTGAACTTTCGCCTGTGAAATATTGAATAAGGTATTTTCGGTTGCTCTTTTTTTGCTAAAGAAATGAAAAAGTTAGGAAATGTTTCGTAGTTGACGCTGACAACTATGCCAAAAATCGAAACATTTCCCAACTTTTTCATTTCCTTTTCATTTTCCTTCTAAGCAGTCGCTTAGGCCGGGACTCCACCAAAGCAGAAATGTGTTCAGTGTGCTGTGTGATGTGCGAAAAGAGATGTTTTTCAGCTCGGGGGACTCCACCAAAGCGGAGATGTGTGCGGTGTGCTGTGTGCTGTGCGGGAGAAGAGATGTTTTCCAGCTTGGGTGCGAGGCTTTGAGTGCTCAGTACGCTTTTTGCGGATTGCTGGCGGGCGAGAGGGGGGAGAGTGACATCGCTCACTGCACGCCGCTCACATCTGTCGTCTCCACTGCGCGTTGTCTGCGCACAGATCACACCTCCGCTTCCATCGCGCCATACAAATATTACACATCTCCGCACAGCGATCTCCATTGAAGCTGAGCGGAGAGGAGACGTGTCAATAACACAATTCTATTGGTTGTTTAAAAACCTTTTCTCTCCGCTCGTCTGGTCTCCGCTTTGGTAGAGTCCCGGTCTTAGAAGGCGGACAGTCGATATGATAAAAACTGCTGGATGCTAGATGTTTTTCTCTCAATATTTTATCAACCTTACATTGACGACACAATCTAGTTATTTTAATTAAAGTATAACACGGGTGTTACTCACGCTTAATTTTAGTAGATAACTGCTACTGTAGTTTCGATCGCAGCAGTGCTATGAGAGACGAGCCCGCGTGCTAGTACTCCAACCTTAAAAAAGATCGCCAAATGCGATCGAAACTATAGTAGCAGTTTTCTACTAAAATGAAGCGTGAGTAACACGGTAACACCTGTGTTATACTTTAATTAAAATATGCAAAAACCACGCTAGTTTCCATAATCAAGCTAGTTATTGCTTCTAACAGGGAAGAAATACTCAATTGTGAATGAGTCCCCCAACAATGACTTAAACCTAGGCCGTGCTTTACTGCACCCATTTCCACCATGCTTTATTTTATCAGTGTCGATTTGGTTTAAAACTTTGCTGGTAATCTGTTCAATTTTATAATACTATAATTTTATAATAATTCCATACAATAAGTAAGCGGCCCTACTTCAAACTAAAACGATGTACTTACCTTAAATTTAAAATTAAATCGCTTTTTTATGTTACTTATTATTAGACATGCTTTGTGCAAAGTAGAGATTCGTTCTCAAATTGACAATGTATTGTAGAATTCGAATAAGTATTATTTATTCTAGACACGCGAAAGGATTACGCAGATGGTCGTAAAATACTTACTTGATTCGTCAAATTCTATACTCGTCAAATCTATAGCGTGTCCAGCCAAGGCAAATACTGAACAATACTTTACCAAATGGGACTACAAATGAGCCTTGTTTCTGCAAAATCCTTGAAAAAACATGTTTAAGTTGAAAGCGAACCACAAGAAACTGTTTTTATTTTAATAATCAATAATTCAATACGTCTAATGTGCTAGCTTCTTCTAGCTAAGCGTCTTCTTAGTTTTTAGTTATTTTGAAGCATTGTTTAAAGTGTTCCATTAATATCATTTTAACCAAGTACAGTTTCAGTAGATAGAAATAAGAGATTAGAATTACTTCCTTCATTAATTGCTTCTGAAACCCTAATTAGGACGCTGAAAACGGGAAATTCTCCTCAAACAAGTTCTCATCAGCTTTGACGTGATATCCTGGCTTTAATATTAAATTGTTTCACAAATAAAGCCAGTGCCTCAGAAATCTTCAAATAATAATTAGCAAAGTACGAGGTGTTTATCCAAGTTAACGTTCATATCATCACCGGAATAGGAAAGTATGTATCTATCTATTTATTCAGCCTGATCTAACGTGGTTCTAACCACTGCTGAGTATAGGCCTCCTTTCTTTCTCGCCATTGTCTCGGGTCCCGTGCTAGCATGGCTTACTGACATGTTTCATGACCATATCGGGCCTTTATGTCTTTGTCATTCTCTAGGGTTCCACTCGGTGACTGCCTTGGTCCACCTGTTGTCAATGTATCGTCAAAAACATGTCACTACATAAAACAAAGTCGCTTCCCGCTGTCTGTCTGTCCCTATGTATGCATATATATCTTTAAAACTACGCAACGGATTTTGATGTTGTTTTTTTTAACAGGAAGATTGATTCATGAGGAAGGTTTAAATGTACAATACATCTGTGTGAAGCCGGGGCGGGTTGCTAGTTATCTATATTGAAAAGTATAAGACTATGTCCACTAGACCGTTCCGAAACCGACCAGCACCGTCTCGTGCCCATCGCGGAACGTTTAGACACCGACTATGGTACGTTATCGTGGGCTTAGTAGAGCTAATAGTGTTTTCCGTGCCTGATACGTTTCTATACTTTCCTAGTACGGTCATGATATGATACGCTAGGCTGCCATCTTTAGACTTATGCTCGGAGTCTCTTTGTGAGATCGATTTGTAGAAGAACAAAGTTACCTGATTTGCCTGATGGGTTGGCAGGTTGAAATTACAGTGGGCTAGATACAGCACGTAAGACAAACTATAGATTTAGCGTATTGCGCAATATGTTAATATACAAGGTGAACAGAAACAGTCAGGTGAACAGTCTTTCTGGGCGTCTGGTGGACGCGACGCGTGACCAAAATGCTGGTGTTTATTTGGCTCAACGCATAAGCATTGCCATTCAGCGTGGCAATGCTGCCAGCATGCTGGGCACGCTGCCAACTGGCAGTGGGCTTGAGCATTTGGATTATCTTTAGACCTTCAAAGGTCTGAGGATGATCCAATGCTTTTTGTGTAATAGTAGTGTAGTTTTGTTGTAGTTAATAAAGGCACTTTTGCCAGGTGAACAGATAACAAATTGAACATCGCGGGATTGTACTGAATGCAAGCTGCTTCCAGTTGATCTTTTTGGCGTAATAACGCCTTATAAATCGATGAACGCCGGCTGCACGCACGAAAAAGTGTCACGTTCCGCCTGAACCGCGCGTGCTACCGATAGAGAGGTGCGATCGGCCTAAGCGTTCGGCCTGTTTCAGTTGTTGATTCAACAATGTTTTGTTATAAATATTAGGGGACATCTTACAGCACTTTTATTACGTTATCACGTAAAATTATCATCCGTAAACCAACTTTATAGACGACGAATTTTTGTTTATTTATAGAAAAAGCTTATACCCAGCATTTTATATCATAAACATGAAATTATATTGATGAGCGAGAGTATTTAAAAGTGGTCGTAACAGTATTTATAAAATTGCAGTTTGTAGAAAATCGTTTTCATTGATTGTTCATTTCCAATCAACCGAAGCTCACGTAATGCAAACTTTATATTTCTCATTTCAATTTAATCAGTAAATAGTGAATTTGAAGATCAATTACATCAGAATTTATTATAACTTTGTCTCTTTTAACCCAAATTTTTTAACCTCAGGCCTAAACTGTACCACAATGGGGCATATATAGGTAGAGCGTGGTAAGGCGGGTTTTCTGTCAGTATTATTATCGATTAGTTCCATTGATGGTACTACTCACTTATTGAATACTTCAGCTCTTTTTAAAAATGCCATATTTTTTTAAAATAACTCTTCATTTAGCTCACGACTGTGATTAGTTTTAATCAAATACCAAGCAATATTATAATTCTGAAAGTGTGTTTGTCTGTTGGTTATTTTTTTACGCAGCAACGAAGTGACGGATCGACTTGATTTTTAGCACGGATTTAGTTGAAAAGCAGAAAGTGTCTTAAGCTATGACTTAAATAAATAAGCTAAAAGCTAGTAGAGCTATATACTCGTATTCAGTACTCTCATTAATTACAACGATCTATCCAGCTTTGGTAGAGTCTATGTGTTAACTAAGAATATTTCATTAAATCTCTTACACGTGTTCTTTTATAACGTATTCGAAATATCGATCCACCGGTACGCTCGCGTTTGAAGATTAAGAAAAACGTTTTAGATTACATTTTATAAGCCGATCTGTATGAAATGTATAGACCGGGAGGGTAACTTTGACAACAAAGTTTTTGAGCCTTCTAAAGTATTTGACATAGATAAACGGTTAAAACAATAGAAACCTACAATTTAACGTGTCATTCAAGCCACGGCAGCGAGCTGTTGTAAATACCACCAGCGGCCACCCATCCGAAGTAAGACCGCGCCAAGAGTTGCTTAATACTGGTGATTGTTATGGAACACCTAGCCAAAATAAGGTATGAGGGCTTCATACATAACATAATTATTTTTCCCAAAAAAAGGCATACCCGACGTCAATCGTGTATAACTACTTAAAGAAATGTTCTTAGTGTTATAAAAATTTCAAAAATTTGCCGCGATCGCAGGATTTGAACCTACATCTCTTTGGGATTCCGGCCTAGACACTTTATCCAAATTAATCTAGATCGCTCAATTACGAACCTTTGTCAAGTGTTTATATTTTACCAACTTTTACAGCGTTGAAAAAGGACGTTTTTTGAGAGAAATTCTAGTGCGCGAAGAACTGTAAAATTAAATCATTTTCCGTGTAAACTTACTCAGAATTCGAATATTGTTGATTTATCAAAAATGGCTTAGCTGATTTCAATAAAAATTATGTGGGTCTTTCAAAGTATGATCTACCAAACAAAAAAAGAATTATCGAAATCGGACAAATCTGTAAATAGTTATGCGTGGTCAAACATTAAATATAATATCTATAAATATAAACGCGTCGACTTGAAAACCTATTGTTTCGTCGGTTAATCATTATTTTCCGCAAAAAATGGCATAACCGCCTTCCATTGTGTACAAAATTCGAATATTTCGCTTGGATATATTATTTTTGATCTTACAAAAACGGCTCAGCCGATTACTGTGAAATTTAAATGGGACCACCTCGGGAGGATACCCTTTCGAACTAAAAAAATAATATTTCGCTTCAGTTCATTATCGATGAACATACACAAAAAATACATACAGGCGAACATAGAACCTCCTCCTTTTTGGAAGTCTGTTATAAAATCGTACGTTCGTATTGTCAAAACAGAAGTGTTTGCATTGGGATAGTAAATCTTATAAATATAATAATATTATAAATATTGTACACAATGCATATTTCCGTAGTAGAAATCCAATAGTGTCCGAGTTAGACCGCTGTAAGTTTCTAGACTAATGTAGAACGTAAAGACAAAGATGTGTGTCTGGGGAATTCAAACCAAGATCTAGTCTAATCTAGATTAGAAATCCAATAGTTTCCGACTTAGACTGTTGTAATATCCTGGACTTCATAGACAACAGTTAAATATATTTCTACTAGATATTGCCCGCGGCTTTGCCGGCATGATATTTCGAAGCCCTACCTTACAACCCTTAATAAAGGAGGGATAATAAAAAACACAAAAAAATTCGATTTGACATTTGTTCGATTCGACAGTTCTTTTTTGACATTTCTTGGAGCGCACGCTAGAATAGCTCGCAGATGGCAGAATTTTTCCTACTTACTTAACACTTATTGTTATAATATGGAAAATTTAAGCAGTATCATTATAATTTATAGCCTATGTGTTATTCTGAAATATAAGCTATATAATTGCAAAGTTTAATCTCAATCCGTTTTGTAGTTTTTGCGTGAAAGAGTAACAAACATATGGATGTTACATACACATCCATATGTTTGTTACTCTTTCACGCAAGTCTCCATCCTTACAAACTTTCACGTTTATAATATTAGTAGGATATGAAATATGTCCATTATCTGTATAAATTAATGAATTGATTTTATTAGTGAATTAAACGCTTTTTTCTATATCTACATTCTAATACAAATATATAATCTAGTTAAGTAAGTCTTCCTCGGGTTGCCAAACTACAGGCCTAGGTGAAACTGTTACCCACAATTACGTCTTAACAATTTTAATGTTTGCAAATGTATTATTTGTACTCGCCTGTTTTGTGCATATACAGTTTATAGATAATAATAAAAATTACATCAGTAAAAATGTAAATGAAGAAACACGATAACTTAAAAATGAAGTGGAAATGTAACGTATAGAATTTCTCTTTCAGCTGGCTACAGTCTAAAGCTTTAAAATCCTGTCTCTAGTAGAAAAATTAGAGTGAAGTGTGAGCAATAGAAGCTTTCCAGCAACTTTACTTTTTGTATTGCGATAAAATCCTAACTCATTACTATAAATCTTGTGAAGTGGTTATTCTTTAACGCTGCAACAGAGCTTTATTTTTGCAATGCCGGATCAACCCTATCAGGGGGCCCTAGACAGTGCCATTCTCGGGGCCGTATAACAGAAGCTTTACCAGCCATTTGGGGGTTAAATTGATTTTCAATACTTGGCATCTTAGTGACTCGCACTTATCCAGTTCTTTTTGCGTTCCTGCCTAGTCTGCCTTAGGCAAAATCCAGCACTGGATATTTGGCATAGATATAGTTAAAAGTTTGCGATGTGACAAGCTACTTTTTTCTCGGAAAAAATGAATGCTGAGAAAGCTGAGAAAATGGAAAAATAGCACAAGAATTAAATAATAAATCAGTAAAATCTTAATTTTAAATTCACAACCGTGATCGCAGTTCCGCATTTTTCATCGAATTTTACCGCTTTGTGGAAGTGACATAATCTGTGCAGTTTTCCGTAAACTTTACAATATACTCGTTTGTAGGTGAGTCAAAAAAGGTTTTTAAATATTGTTTTTTTTTATCAAGTTAAAAATTGATATTGGAATCAAATATTTAAAAAAAAAAATTAAAAATATTAAGTAATGGACATCATCTTACACACGGTCTCTGACCCGAAACTAAGCAAAGCTTGTGATATGGCTGCCAGAGACTGATATACTACATATACATATTTTAAATACATACTTATGTAGATAGTACCTAAATAACACCCAGACACAGAGCAAACACCTATGTTCATCACATAAATGCTTGCCCTGGGTGGGGATCGAACCCACGCCTCTTTGATCCAGAAGTCAGGGTCACTAACCACTGTGCCACCGAGGCAGTCAAATTAATCGTATCATATTAACCGTAAGAAATAAAACTAATTAAAATTTTTATTTCTTAACTATTTTTTATATCCACACAATGGATGATCTACGTCTATTTCATCGTATTAAAACGGAATGGCCAGGCAAAGCCGTATAATTATTTTGAGCAAATGAAAAATGTTAACGAATAAAACCCATAAGTGATAATTTTCGAAAAAAGAAGCAGTTAATTCTGTTTAGAATAACTAACACATAAAAATAATTTTCGTGTCTCTGTGCTATTCTCCCAATACAAGAAGGAGAATTCTGTAAAACGTAGTCATTTTAATTTTTGTCGCCATAATTTAAAAAAATGATAGGTACTTCATGAATTTTCGGTCTTGGCGTAAGAAGGGAAATGGTATCCAAGAGTTTGAATTATCTACGAGAATATCATAAGAACTGTTACACGGGTTGCTACGAGAATATTTAAGCAGTAATTATTAAAGATATAAACACATTATTACTTGCTTAAAGTAGACGGTGTAATAGTGCGTACACTTAGCATTAGAAACATTATTACACAAAAATTACAATCCTAAAATTAATCAACTAACCGAATCATAGTACCGTGAATACCTCTACTAAGCCCTTCACTACTTGTTGATTAAACGCGCAACAGATACCCAGTTCCTTTGTCTGAAATCAGCTTTCCAGGGCATATAGACGAAAAAACGCCTTTTACGATGCTATCTGACACTTCATAGTACCTTCCTTACCCCAAAAAATGTGGAAGAAAATAGGTTAATAACGTCTTTGTTTCGTGAAAACAGCGCTAAAGATTTTACGCAAGAGAAATATGCTCGAACGTGTACACATTTTATTAAACTTTCTTTTGTTTTTCGGATAGATCGGCTGTTTTCATTTTGTAAATTGAAAGCCGTACAAATTGAAACAAATGAGCGCACTTTTGTTTAAAATTAGAAATCTCCATTATTTAAAAATCGAATTTAAATTAATTAAAAGGTTGTGAATAGTTCTTACCTTTGATTTTTGTGGTGGACAGCCGACTGGAACCGAATCACAGTTAAATTTGGAACTAAATGTGAGGGCCCAGAGACACGACCGTTCCGCTGGGCTGCCGGGCTGAGACTGAAGACGAGGGGCGATGGTAAGTTACCTTTACCTGTTACTTTGTTTAGGGCGAGGGTTGCTAGGGACGTTCTCTACTCGATACTCGATGTAAAGTATCGAACCTCTATTCGAGTATTTCGATACTCAAGTAAACACAGAGCATGGTTATTCGATAGTACCTACGATGATTAAATTGACATTTGATTTTAAACGTGTAGAGTAGAGTCATGGAATTTAATGACTACGACTAAAATTGGAATGAGTTTTTTTTTGAGGAGAAATCTCTATTGTATCCAAGATTATGGGATACCAGCTTTTGCACGCGGTTTCTCCCGCGTGGTATTTTGATTTTTGTGCTAGCCCATAGGAACCTTTTATTTTTCCGGGATAAAAAGTAGCTCCGATGTCACTTCCCAACTGTTGAACTATATTATATGCCTTTTGACGTGAATATATACACACCAGCCAATAAACGAAGCGGTGGTCAAGTGCTGCCATAATCACGATAAAAAAAAATTTGATCTATTCAATAATTTCTTCGTCGAGACCAATAAAACAGTGAAGATGTAACGATTTAGGACTTTATATTCATTTTGTATTTATGTGCCAGCACTTAACGTTATTATTTTCTTTTTTTTCAGTTTCTTTAAAGTGTTACGGCAGCGTCATTTATTTTGAAAGACAGTTCACATTCTGTGTTAGATAGATATTACTATCTATACTTTTCCATAGCGGAACTTAAGAAAGTTATAACTTTAGGTATGTCTATTGCTTAAACTGTAAGCGTATAGAGCCAAATCATTTATCTAAAAAATGTTCAGTTTTAAAAAATATATCTGTAGACCACCGACCGTATTTCTATTTGTCGTGTCCAGTCCATCCAAAGGTTGCCTGGTAGAAATCGCCAAAGGCGATAAGGCCGCCCTTGTACAATATTTTTTGTGTTGTTTCTGTTGTACCTATATTACTGTAATTTTGGTGTACAGTAAAGATATATTTATAATTATAATTTATTATTATCTGTAGCTGTATCTCTTGATACAATGAGACGCTCATAGATCCAATTTCAGTTTTATGGTTACATTGTAACTAAGCATGAATGTGAATCAGTCCTTGTTAAGTTCTCTGTAAAACACCACGAGGTGGCGCAAGTCGTCTGATCGATATACCTAGAAATTTAACTTAAAGCTCCGTGAAAGCTTTTGCTGGCTTTTGAGGCTTAAACCACCAGAAGCTTTTTCAACGCCATCACTTTAAACCGTCAGATTAAGTTCTCCATCAAAATTTATTGTTTGTAATTCTTTAATTATCAAATCTGGCTTATATAAACTGTAATCAAGTTTTATTTGCACTACAAATAATGATTATAAAATATCGAAATATATTATTTTGACTGTTGAAAATATGATATTACTAGCTGATCCGGCAAACATTATTTACCATTTCAAAAAAAATCTACAAAGGGCGAAAATTTTAGAAAGATATGATAAGCCGTTTTGAAGGAGTTCGATAAGAAATACTGCGACACGAGATTTTTGTACATAACTACATACATTTCATTTGATTAATATCTAGTAGCTAGTTAGAAAATTCAAGTACATTACCAAAAAATAAAACCCAAGTAACACACACTCTCAGTTGACATATATTATGTTACAAAATTTACAAAATATTTAATTCGGTGGTTAGATAATAATAATTTTACTAACATGAGCTTTGCTACGCCAAACTACGCAACTACAGTTTTGTAGACCTTGCTACTCACCTACGCTTTCGTAGAGCTTGCTACGAAATATTTATATTCAAAACTAAAATGCGCTACACTGGCGTAATTTATATTGCCATGGAATCAATAAATATTATTTTGAGCTTCTTCAATGAATCCACCGCAGGATTTAAGAGAAGGTAAAAGTATCCGCGGATAAGGGCAATAGAATTCAATTTAGCTGCCATACTTTGCACTTTTTATCGGGCATAGTAGAACTTTAGTATAACAGCGCCATCTAGGTTGTTTGCTTTGAAAGAATTTGTGAACGTGGTTTGTCGTTTATGAAATTATTCTTGCTAGAGCAACTACTAAAAAATCTTCTCCTTTTATTTGCATCGGTCCAAAGAACAAAAAGAAGTACTTAAAACTTCCGTGTTCCGAAAACTTTCCTTCTTATCTATAAAAGTTTGTGCAACCTCTTTTTGTTCCGCTTTTCACTAAAAAGAAAGTAAGGCACTATTTCCACACACTACGCCAAAATTATATTAACTGTTATTATAAAACCTATTCCACTAATAGTTATAGCCTAGGCTACCCGACTAGCCTTAACACTATACTCGTATTTCCGTAAAACGATTTTACGTAGTTTTTGAAAAAAAATTCAAGTCGAAGAAAAATCATTGGTGTAAATATCCTACTATTATACAGGGTTATTCCTAATCAATTAGCCCTGTATATTTATCCTTACTAATATACTAGTAGTTTTTCGAACAGTGAACCTCGCGATACATCTCTTTAACTGAGTCTTCATAAGCCTCGACTCTACTTGCTCTTGAGCGATTTTGTTTATTTGTACTCGCATATCTTGTTAAGATTTACTTTCTAAACAATCTTGCCAAATATTATCAAACTCGGCTGATAATACTGGGACAGAAAATGTCTCCCCTTTTTGAGAAAAATATGCCTCTAATCAAAAACTGTGTATCGAGTTTCGTCCAGATTCGTTGGGAAATGCGACGTGGAGATAAAAACCAACATTGGGATAGACGAAAGCGATATTTTCGTGTAATAACTAATATAAATTAAAAATTTAAAAAACCCCCGACACATTGACAACCATTTTGGGCACATTTGTAGAATTTTGGTTCTTCCATCCCCACTTTAAACCACCATAACTCATAAACGGCTCAATCGATTTTTATAAAACATAGCTAAGAACACTCACTCAACGAAGACCTTTGCTCCGCTTCGGTCGAACATATAATATCCGAAAGTATTGTATGTTTGTTGGTTTTGTAACAGATATTTAACGAAATAACAGTTCAACAAAATAGACTTGATTTTTAACCCCCGATCAAAATAGGGGTGTTATAAGTTTGACGTGTCTGTTTGTCTGTGTGTCTGTCTGTCTGTCTGTCTGTGGCATCATAGCGCCCGAACCACTGAACCGATTTCAGTTTAGTTTTTTTTGGATGAAAGGAGACTTAGTCGAGAGTGTTCTTAGCTATGTTTTATAAAAATCGATTGAGCCGTTTAAGAGTTATGGTGGGTTAAAGTGGGGATGGAAGAACCAAAATTATTTTTGTGCTTTTTTAGGTAGGTTTTTGTGTCGGGGGTTTTTTAAATTTTTACTTTAAATTTTTATTGACTTGGATATTATAGTCTACAAAGGTCGAAGAGTGACACAGGCTACTAGGCTACTTTTTATTCCGAAAAAATAAAAGGTTGGAATGGGGTAACATAAAAGTCAAAATATCACACGAGCTACTTAAATCTTAGAATAATGACAAGCAATAGAAGTATTGCTAAATTTGACTCAAATAAAAACTACGTTATAACGTTCTTATTCATACAGGTCGCGGCATATAAGTGTAGCGCTGAGCGAAGTTTGGAGGGGGTGGCTGCGCATGAGTTTAGTATGGCGGTCAACATGCGCAGGCAACACCCCCACAGTACCCTCAGCGCTAGACTTACGTGTCGCTACTTGTATCTGGTTATACAGCATACGCAAGAGTGAGTGGAACAAAAAAAACGCAATGTCTGATTTTGACGCATATGTCAAAATCACCATGTGTAATGTCAAAATAATTAAAATTTGGTTCCACTTAAACTTTTGTCTTTTTCGGAAATTTGAATCCTCTAGTTCCAGTAAGAAGGTTCAAAATCTCTGATCATTTTACCTTCTTAATTTTTACCTTTTTGAATTTGGACACCTGAGATGGCTCAATTCCTTCGAAATAACGTAAATTCGGGTGTATGTGCATATTTTTCTAACACCTTTTAAATTTTATATTTAAAATGGGACAAAGTGTTTATGTATATCTCTTGAAATTTTATTACTGTTTCCTTTACTTTCGTTCTTATTCTATGACTAAATTAAGTATTTCAATTTATTGGTACGAGATCGGGTTTGACCTCACAACTCAAGCTTGTATGGCAAACGTTCACCCAATACGACACCACATCCTGACAGTATCATCATTATTATCAGCGGTAGAAAAAACAAACCTAACCTATGAATTTCCAATAAGACTAGATGGAAGCTACTTCAGAGCAACATAACACTCTTGACAAATTGTTATACACTGGAGACTCTGACTAAGAATAAATACAAGTTCTCACATCATTCAGTACATCGCGAACACGGTAATGATATCTAACAGTATTCCGTCTTCATACAAATGGTCGGAACGCGAATCATACCTACGCGCCTCGGAGTTTGGTATGCTCTTGGTATGCTAGTCAGCTGCAGCGCCGAACTAATGAACGAACGTGTAGTGTGTTCTATTTGTTCCACTGACATTTAATAATTTTTCCTCATCACAATTTTAATTTGATTTGATACCAAAAATGTACTTATAAATGTCTATGATTGTAATGAACTAATGTAATTAAATAATGAGCAAATCGCCTCTCACTTTTTGCACACCCTCTTGTAGGGTAGAAACATGTTGAGATAAATTACCTAAGATAAGACCTATAAATGTACACATGTTTAGCAAATAAATGAATCTTGAATCTTGAATCTCTTGAATCTTGTAGATTTGTAACTAATAAGCGTTCGATTTATGTTTTTAAGGTTCCTCGTTTTTCTACGGAACCCTAAATACATCAAAAGAGTCCAATGTGTATTTTTATTGTATGTTTCCTTATTCATTCACAGCGAATTTCTTTTTGTAATAAATATAATAATTTTACATCATAATAGATATAAACTAGAAAGAAGTAAAGTATAAGTAGATGCAATTAAAATACTGAAGGCGGACAGCCCTAGCGCTTGATACGTTCTGCGTGGCCACGTGGCGCTGTAGATATATAATTCAAGGACAGGGCTGACTCACAATACTGTTAGATACCATTAGCGTGTCGCAAAGCCAGACCTACGTATACTGTGTGGTGTGAAGATTGAAGATATGGAGCGAAGCTTAGTGAAGTTCGCTTCAACTTCGCTTATAACTGGGTTAAACCCTCGTTTGTTGTGATTTAAACTTCGCGAAGTTGAGACGAGATTCGCAATCTTTGTAGGGGTTTTATGGAATATGGTTTAATGTTTGATCGAATTACGTACGTCATTAAGAATTTAATTTATCCACAATCGGATGTTCAAGGCTGTGTCATAATTATTATTTGAATGTAATAAATAGCTATTACAAGATAAAGCCATAGTAGTCTAGTGGTAATGACACTCGCCTTACAATCGTGAGATCGTGGGTACAAATCTCGGTCCCGTACCAATGAATTCCTTGGAATTTGTGTACGGAATTTTACACCAATGGCTTTTTGGTGAAGGAAAACATTGTAAGGCAACCTGCATACGTCCGTAGAAGAAATTCGATGGCGTATGTGAATCCACCAACCCGCACTGGGCCAGCGAGGTAGATATGTTCCAATCACTCTTCGTGGGTAGAAAGGCTGGTATAGTACAGTAAGATAGCCTTAAAATGAAAATATACTTTCTTATGGCCAAAAAAGCAGGAAAAATATGTAAATTATTTGTAGGTAATATTAGGTAAGTGGAATTTTATATAAAAGTATATCGTTATAAACTGTATCTTTCCGTTATCTGGCACTAAAATGTTGTAAACTCAAAATAAACATCTATCTCTAATTTAATGCGTCTTTTTGAAATTTTATGTTGTTTGGATAGTCTTTTAGAAACATGTGTCAAAATCGAAACGAAATTAATATACTTTATATCACAAATATGATAATATTGTATATTGGCTAAAAATTAAACTTTTAAAATTAACAAAACCTCAGATTGATTAAAAAGATTTTTCACATTATTGTTGATTTATCAAAAATGGCTCTGCCGATTTCGATAAAATTTAAATGGGACCAATTTCGAAGTATATCCTTTCTAATAAAAAAAAGATTACTGAAATCGGACCACTACGTAAAAAGTTATATACCTCCTCCGGTGGTTCGTCGGTCAAAAAGCCGTGGTTGTCTAGTGGTTATAACGATGGCTTGTCATTCTTGAAGTAGTTTCTTTGGAATTTATGTACGGAATTTCACACCACTGGCTTTTTGGTGAAGGAAAACATCGTGAGGCAACCTGCATACGTCCGTAGAAGAAATTCGATGGCGTACGTGAAGGAGTGATTAAAAAAAACACAGCCGACAAGTTGTATGATTCGGCGTATACAGTACAGAACAATACTATCGGGTATATAATTCGTTTTTCTTGTGTCGCGGCTTGTATCCTGCGTGATTCTGCGGTTCTAATGAGGAGCTCTATAATTGAACTCCTAGAACAGCTGAACGTATGCGTAAATGTTCACGGGACTGAGTAAGAGCAGGAGCGAGCATTGAAATCTATGCTTGTGTGAACGGGAGAGTATGTTATCCAATCCTCTGCGAAAGTTAGGAATTAATAAAACTTAAAAAAAAATGATCCAGAAAATGTCCTTTGCTGTGCATGCTGGTGAAAGGTCTAAGTATTTGAGAATTTTACCAATCGGCCATCAAGTCTATGGAGAGGCCTATGTCTTAACACAGACAATCTAACGTCCATAAAGTGTAAATAAATAATACATTTTCAGCCTTCACGTAAATAATAAATTATTAGTTTAAAAAACACTATTAAAACACGCTTAGTCCATTACGTGGCCTTTCTCACAAGTGCAAACACGACTATGATACGATATTCCTTCATGGAATGCCAGTGCCTATCTTGCTAATCCTAACCTAATTGTGGTCAAAGTTCTTTACAAGACCTCTGTCCACCTTGCCGTTGGAAACTTTACGCTGGCCTTACCTGGCGTGGTCTCTATTCAAGAACTTTACGGCCCCATCGGTCATCGTTTCTGCTTGCTATGTGCCCTTCCCACTGCCCTACCTACTTGTTGGACTAGTAACTCTGGTTATTCTGCGGGTATTTTAACTCCCGGCCTAGGATGCGCACCACGTAATATTTCTTTCGACGTGTCAGAAAGAGACAGCGTTATAGCAATGTATATATCTGTCACTTTTTCACACATCGAAAAGAGTTCTCTTAGTGGCTTTTCGTGGTCGCATGCTGGACTAGCTGATACGATCACGCAGAGACACTTTACTCATGCTTTCAGGTTTTATAAAATGACGAAAGTCTGGGGTTCACGGGCTCTTGCTTTGCTCTATCATAAAAGGGTGAAATTTGTCAAAATAATTTGAACAACATCTGAAAGGTCATCTTTATTATTAAAAGGATATTTTAACCTTATTAGCATAGTATACAATACAATTACGATAAAACTTGGCCCTTTAAATTACTTTATTTTCGCAATGTCTGTTATTTCTTTTTTTTATTATCACCCGCTGTCTTACCATAAGTATAGGAAAACTATGTTATGTAAAGGCCTATTCAAAAAAAACTTGATCTCATTACACTATACAGGGTTATTGCTAATGAATTAGCATCCTTTTAGGGGCTTATTCTGTACGTCAAAACTAACAACTTTTGTTCTGCGACTTTGGTCACAACTAAAAAAATAAATCAGCTGTTCCATACATTTCGTCGTGGGTGAACGATATTTATCTATGGAACAACATTTTTTTTTAGTTTCGACTAATGTCGCAGAACGTTGTTCTGTGTTACGTTGTTGCGTTGTTAGTTTTGATATACAGAATTAGCCTCTGAAAGGATGCTAATTGATTAGAAATAACCCTGTATATGAGTACTATTGGTCATGCTGGAGATATCGACATTTAGCTGATATAAAGATTTATCGTGTAAAAAAACATCAGAAAAAATATTTTCACTTATCATTTTACTGAAAAACAGAGATTTTCAATAACAAGGACATTTTTAATCATTCGAAATCTGTCATTTATAAATAAAACCTTATAGGATTATAGACAATAAAAATAATTACAGAAATAATCGCTAATTAGTACTATTAGTAATTACTAGTGGTACAGAGCGTTAGAAAACACTAAATACTCGTACATTTGAATAGGTCTTATTTACATTCGATATTCTAAAGGTGAGCGCACAATACCCTAAGCCGTATCGTCGATACGCACCGCAACTATCTACATAAGGTACTGACGTAGCGCTGTTTTGCTTATAATATTGACATACAATGTTACAATAATCCTATTAAATCGGCCAGGGAATCACAATACAAAGATATTATTCGAATATTTAAAATAATATCAAAGTACATCCGCTGCCATCCGCAAGCTAAAAAGCCACTATCTGACATTATCATGATTATGATCTTTTGGCATAGTCTTTATAAAAAAACAGCTCTATTGATTGGTATTTCCAAACATACTTTTTATAGTTTTTGGGAAAGAAGAACAAAAGAAGTTGTTAACTAACGTTTACTAATTATTTCGAAATAATGTACGAAAAACCCTTTCTCATTTTTTTTGTGTTTTAAATTTTGTATATTATCTTTTTTTCGTTATCGAATTGAATTTTAATCAAAAATATACCCTAATTTTCTTGCCCATAACCGAAAAAGTAAATTTTGTAGTTAGCAGCTTTATAGCTTCCGGATGGCAGCCCGACCTTGTTATTTGTCTTGACATTTTATTACTGGTGTCAAATCTATACTACTAACATTGAAACAGCTGCTACAGATAGTATTATTTATTGAATGGAACTTTTAGAAAATGCTCCTTATAGAAATTCTGATTTAGATCGAAACCACAGTCGTACCTATGCAGAAACCCTATTTTTACAACACCCTTGCCTTGATATTATCTCAGTCCAATTATTTGGCAGTCTTGCTTCTTACATTTGACAACATAATTACAACCATTTTGATATTTCATAGTAACGACACAATTGAAAATAATTACATACAACATGTAAAAGTGTAAAAGGACGATGTAGGGTGAAATAACCATCACTAAACTAACATAAAATTCGCAAAGCTTCCAAAAAATACTTTTGAGGACAGTCCCGTGTCTCGTATCATTGATATTCAAAACGTAAATCCATTGCGTGACAAGATCTTTAGAATGCATCTTATAAAGAGATCTAGATTAAAAATAGAAATCTTCTAAAGCCGGTTAAGGTTAAATATAATTATTTTTAATAATAAAGAAGAATTAAGTGAATGAAGTGTTAAAACGTGACTTTGTAATTATTTCAAAAAACCCACATCATAAACCTCTCTCAAAGAAGTTCATTTATTTGGTTTTTTTTTTACTATTTGATTTAAAACAGTATTGTTATTGCAATGATTTTAATTTTATAGTGCATCCCACACTAGGTTTATCTCAAAGAGTTATTTTTGTAATTAATGTTTATCACAAAAATAACTCTCATTAATAAATAACATTTCAAAAATTCGTCGCGGGTGCAGGACTCGAACCTTGCGTCTAAGGATTACTAGCCTGACGCTCTGCCAACCTAGCTAATTTGCAGTCCTGACTTTGCGACGAATTTTTGAAATGTATCACAAAAATAACTCTTAACAGTATTGTTATGTTTGTTATGTTAAACAAAGCAGACATTCAAATTTAAAAATCGTTACACTGAAGATAAAAACCACATAGAAACCAGTACAGTTCAAAACCAACCAATGAGACCACCTGTCAAATCTCCCAACCAATGGCATGCCATTGCGATGCGTAGCGTACGCGCACATAACATATTCACAGTTCCGTGTGAGTAGAAGGAAACTTCTTCAACACAGCATGGTACAGATTATAAAATGCGTATACTGACACACTGACTATTACTAGGAGAGTGCCTCCAAAAACGAAGCTCAAAAAGTTGCCATCAATCATGGTGGTGCCTCGGAGACTCCTGGCCTCTCCGTGGAACAGGTCTTTCGTTCCAGATCCAGCCGCTTTTCGTTCTTCCATCATTCTCTTCATGGATGAGAGACGTTCTTTTAGCTCGTCTATTGACTCCATCATGTCTTCTGAAGCTGGAAAGATGAATATGTCATAATTAGAGATCTACTAGATAATAGAGTCTTTGTAGGTACTACGAGTATATGCATCTTTGAATTTTAACTAGAGTTAAAGCCCGATTACAGAGGCGCCAGCGTAACTATATTAGCTAAATAGCATAGGTCTGTTTCTTTTTCACTTTAGGCATTCGATAGAGAGAACGCTTTTTACGCTGCTATTAAATTTACGCTGGCGCCTCTGTAATCGGGCTTTTAATCCTTACATAGTATAAAATAAAGTCGCTATTTTCGTTTGTTTGTTTGTTTGTTTGTCTGTATGCTTAAATTTTTAAAACTACGAAACGGATTTTGATGCGGTTTTTTTTAATGGATAGAGTGATTCAAGAGGAAGGTTTATATGTATAAAAATTCCCGAAATACCCACGGGAACGGGCACAACGCGGGTAAAACCGCGGGGCGCTGCTAGTTTCAAAATAAAGCCAAGGTATGTGATTTGTTATTTCATGGATAGGTATGTAAAAGCCGTGGTGGTCTAGTGGTTGTAACGCTGGCCTGTCATTCTTGAGGTCGTGGGTTCAATCCCGGTCCCGTACCAATGAGTTTCTGTGGAACTTATGTACGGAATTTCACACCACTGGCTTTTCGGCGAAGAAAACATCGTGAGGCAACCTGCATACGTCCGTAGAAAAAAATCGATGGCGTGTGTGAACCCACCAGCCCGCACTGGGCCAGCGTGGTGGATATGGCCTAATCACCCTTCGTGGGTAGGCCTGCGTCCTGCAGTGTACTATTAAAAAGGCTGGTACAGTACAGTACAGGTATGTAAATATCTGCATCAGATCAAATAGTTTTAAAATGCTTGTTTGTACATCTACGTGTACTTATAGGTATTTTAGTAAACAAACCACACACATCAATATATCTTTAAAGTAAAAAAGTACTTAATTCTACGAATAGAAGATTTCACAAACACAGACATTATTGCAAAAATAATGGTGCTAATCAAACATCTGATAATATTTAACACAAACATTTATTAGAATAATTTAAAGCAAAAATAATAATAAGTATCAACTAAATAATAGGCTGTTGAAAGGCTTAGCATATTTTTTTCCCTTTATTTACTTCAAGGCCTTTTTTACTTTTTATCTCTTTACTTTCTTCCAGATTCGGACAGATTTTACACATATTTACAGTGCCAAGTAACTCTCTTGCCAAGTGTTATCAAAACCGGTCGATAAATAGTTCCACAATAAACATCCGATACTCATTTTTTTGGGAAAATGTAAAAAACCCAATAACGATAGTACTAAGCGCTATATACTTATAACTTATCATATGAATCGAGGATTAACGTTACGGATACACACTAATAACAAGGTACACTTACGAGTACAACATGAAAGTTACCTAACTTAGTAACCCTTAAATCAACGACTTTCCAATTAGCCTAGTGAACCGGCAGGAGTACCAAAAATACCTCAAATTGGAAAAAAAAAGAGATCAAAACCTGAAAATTGATATAAAGAAGTAGTTTAAACAAGTACTCACCATCGTTTTCTCTTTCCGGGCTCATTTTTCACAGTAATTCGTATATTATCACAGAGAAAAGACGTAAACTCTTTGTTTTTGGTGCCTGAAGTCCCGTTGTGTCCCGGTTTCAAGATGGCCGCCGCGCATGCGCTAGAACAGGGAAGAGGCGATATTGATCGGACCCGGGAATTCCTAGATCTGGCCTAGTGCACAAATCTTATCACACTTACCTAATAAAATACTCGTTAAACCTATATACCTAGATAAGCAAAAGTTATGCGCCAACAGAGATATTTCTTTAAGTTCCCGTACTAAAGAAGGAAAATAGTTCCTGTTACTATATCCCCTGTCGTTATACCTCTTTGGCACGGGTCTATAGCTCGTAAAATCAGATTTCAGAGCGAGGGAAAAAAATGGTAGATTTTTGCGTGTACTTTGTCATATCTGTGGCGTAAATCATCGTTGTGCTCATCATCTATCTCCATCATCATCCTTGAGAATAAAAAAAAATTGAGTGAATGGATTTTTTTTTGCAGCACATCAGGTCGTCAATCCAATTTATGGGTGAGCGTCCTGCTGCGCTCATCGGTAGTCGTCATTCGAAAACTTTTCGACCTCATCTGCCAATTTAACTTCCTAATCTGATGTGTGATCTTAACAGAGTATGTCAGTAACTTCGTATGACTAACGTTTGTCTATGGATTTCCTCATTACTGATTAGATCTCGCAGAGATACTCCGAGCATTGCCCTTTGCAGTATACTTATCCGTCATTAATTATCAATCATCAATAAATAATCATTATCCATCAGTGAAATGAGGCCACTGGTGTACATAGGCATCCTCTAAAGATCTCCAATAAGACCGGTTGGAAGCGGCTTGTATCCAGCGTAATCCTGAGGTCCTGATGAGATCATCTGTCCACCTCGTAGGTGAACGTTCTACTCTGCGATTGCCGGTTCGTGGTTTCCACTCGAGAACTTTATGACCCCATCGGTTATCAGTCCTATCATAATAAGTTCATTGTACTAGTTAACTACAAACACTAATTATAACCGGGCTAAAATTTGTATTATGATGTATAAATGCCATAAAATAATACAAGTTTTATCGGTCAGTCTTGTAAGTCGTAAAGTACCTATAGTCGGAAAATCTCTTATATGACTTGACAAGTCGGTACCGATTACCAAGTAGGTACGATTACTAGTAATCTTTTATCAAATTTCTGGTAGCGTAGTTGTATTACTGAATAATAACAACATGACTACTGTAAGTGCGTATCGTGCAGTTATGGTGGGGTTCAGTAGCTAAGTTATAGAGAACTTTTTGAAAATGGAAAAATATTTACTACACGTAGTTTTCTCTTCCTCCCTCTAGTCGTTATCCTTACCCACTTTCCACCAATTTCTCCCGGATAATTTTCCTACATTACTTTCTTGTATTGACGACATGAACAATTGGTTTCATTTTTAATCTTATTAATTACTAAAAAAAATTTCATCGATTTGAGAAAGGAAGAAATACAATTAAGACGATTAAAGTAATGCAACAGATTGATCGGATGATTGCCCATGGTGGGTCTTACGTTGCGACTCTTGCGACACCTCGGCGGCTTCCTGATGCCACAGGTGTTAGGGCAATTGTAACTTGGCCTTACAAAAACAATAAGATTTTCTCCTCTACCTCTAAATATTATCCAATTTGAGTGTATTTCTTGTCATGTAATCAATACGTCAATAAAAATTTAAATACGTCTTAGTTTTTACAGTTCAAATGACCTTAAATTACTTATAAAAAGTACTCTAAAAAGTCATATTTTACGCAAAACTTTGTTTGAATAGTATACAGACACTTCTAACTTTTCTAAAAAAAAAGACGTACGAGCTTGCAATATTTCTTACTCAGGCGATTGACAGCAAACACAACAAATTTGTTACAAAAAGTTATTCGGTTGCAACTATAAAATCCAGAGATGTTTGCGGATTCTTTTTTGTGCTCTTACGACAATAAAAGAAAAGTAATAAGCAAATGAAATCACTTTTCATAACATGTAACATTTTTTTCTCAATAATTTATCAATATTTGGGACGCCATTTTGGGAATTCTCTGTGCCAGCGGACTTAGTGAAAAATCGATATAAACTCTCTTAACAAGTTTCAACGAGACCCTAATGACCAAATGTTTCAATACGAATATAGTAAGACTATAATGCTTTTAAAAACCATCAAATTTAATCTTTAGATTACTACTGATATTGAGAGTGAGCCAATTTTGTTAAACAGATAAGTAAATTTTGAAGGTTCCGGACTACAGTATTATTTTAAACTATACACAATTATCAACATTAGGTTGTGTCATCTTGGTAACATTGTAGCCTAGACCGCAGAAACATACCAGACGTAAGCCGTCTCCAACCGATCACACTAGAAAAGCTAATGTTGTGTGGTTGATACGAAGTGTTGTTTCAAAATACCGTTTTACGGATCTAAATGTCAAAATTCATCATTCATACTCACAAAAATATCAATACCTGAATAATTTTTCACAAAAAATGGCAAAACCGACTTCCATGTTCGAATATTTCGCTCGGATTGTTTACATTATTCTTGATTTATCAAAAACGACTCAGCCAATTTCTGTAAAATTTAAATGGGAGCATCTCGGGAGTATACCCTTTCGAACTAAAAAATATTTTTTTCGATTCGGTTCACAATTGGCGAAATCATCAATGTTCATCGTGTTCAAAATTCGGATATTTCGCTCGAATTGCTTACATTATTGTTGGTTTTTTTCAAAAACGGCTAGCCCATTTCTGTAAAACTTAAATGGAACCATCTCGAGAGTTCCCTTTTCGAACTAAAAAATAATTTTTCGATTCGGTTCACAATTGGCGAAATTATCGATGAACATACACAAAAAAAAAATATATGCACACGAATATAGAACCTCCTCTTTTTTGGAAGTCAGTTAAAAACACGCTGCCCCCTGTGTAAAAAAATCCATTGTATAATTATTATTTTTTGGCAATAACGTAGCGACTGCCTACACACAATAAACATGAAGCCATGCCATTTGATTTCTGTAGACGATGCAAATACATACTACTGAGTCTGAATTTAGCAATGTACTTTACAAAATAACTTACGAATCGGCCCTCAAACAACGGAGATATTAAAACAATCAGATCAAAACAATCGAGGCGAATTGAGAACCTCATTCTTTTTGAAATTTGGTTGAAAATATCTAAGCAAAAATTGTAGAAATTGCAATTATTTTTGGTTTTATAACTAGCTTAAAGATTGGAACCCTAACAGTCCTATCTCAAAATTTATCGATGATTTAGTACACTAGTTATTTTATAGGTAATCTTTATATTGTAGATAAACTTCTGTTCGAAATCTATAAAACTAGAAAAGGGAATCAAAATCCTCTTCAATCGGTAAACAAAAATATGGCGGTGCTCAAGGTTTTAGCAGTTGTACTGCTGGCGGGTAAGTTCTAGTTATTTTTGACCTTTTGTCAACAAGCAATTATCCGTAGTATCTATAGTAGTCTGTGCAATTATCTAATATCATAAGCTCATAGTATAAAATGTTTCTCTAGAATTCTAGAAATTGGATTGTCTCAAACATGTTCAGCCTATTGTCGAATATTCTCATTAGATTTCATTAGTCATTAGATGGAAATAGATTTAAAAATCCTCTCAAGAAATAGCTAATTGAAAAAACATTTTATGATACGATCATGAATTAATTTTACGCATGTACACACGGATCGGGCCCATATTTATATTATAAAAAATAACTTTGTGCCATAATAATTTTGTTTAAAAGTTTTGTATTTATTAAGGGATGATCTCAGGTTTTTAGTTTAACATATTTTAAACATAAGATAAAGTTAATATTTAGATAGGCATTATTGTTACAAATTGTTTTAAATGGTTGGTCTCAAGCACATGTACAATTGTACAATTGTAAATACATCTAAAGAAACGATTTTTTTAATGTAAATTATAATATTATTATAATAGTTATTAAATGTAAGGATTGCTCTTCATCTATCGTAATGCTTATGGTACCCATCTAAGTCTTAGAATGGCTACCATATTGCATAATATTTCATTGTCGCTAGGACAAACTGTTGATACCAATAATTTACTTGTAACATCTTTGTACTGACACAGTTTAAAGCAATAAAAATTTACTTTACTTTACTTCTCCCCTAGAACATGTTCGACATAGTTGATTCTCAACCAAGAATGCTATATCAAAATTGTTTGACCCGCTAAAGAGTTACGGTGCTACAGACAGATACACGTTATAATCATTTTTGGATCTGAGGTTGAAAATTTAAATGCACTGTTTTAAAACAAAGCTATATTTGTAGACATAGAATAAAATGGCATATTGTGTATGTTTTTAATAAGCATACATGCGAGATAACATACCTAACCCTGGCTGACACGGAGACCCGTCTCAAATTCAAGTATAGAACATTTAAATTATATTCAACTCTGATTTTCTTTAATGTGAATTGTATTTTTTTAATATGACTTAGTAATGGTCATTAATGCATCAGATATATAAATATAGGCCAAGTATATTTTAGACTGCTTAATTCTAATTTAGTGGAAAATGAGTTCCAACCAGGTACTGCTTCGTCTTCTTCTTCTACTTTCTCTTTATTAGCATTTCGTTTTCCATTTTTGGTCATGGGCTTTTCCCGGTTGGCTACATAAGTACTTTAGTACATCATCTACCCATCGTTTTAGCAGACGGCCAAGGGGGTCTAGTATTCTCCCATGGTCTCCACTCAATTATGCGTCTAGTCCATGGATATCCATCCTAGCTGTATGGCTTGCTGCAACAACTTCAAAACTCTTGTAGATAGAGCAAGTTCCGTGTCTCGCGGTCCTCTGCTATTGTTTTCAACTTTTTACCTCCCTGTACGGCCTTTTTTTATAATTTGATCTAAAAATGCTCCCCGTGGTCTTTCCCATCCTCTCTTTCTTTCTACCTTTCCTTCTAATATTGTATAGTTATTCTTATACAGGATTATCCAGAACTGGTGTACTAAGCCGAAAGGAGGTCATTCAGATCATCAGTAGTATCAGTAGAGTAGCAGTTTTGTATGGCACAGCTGATTTTTAATTTCGAATTTTGGGTCGGCCCAATAGTAAAAGTGGTTTATAACGATGGTCTTAGTCACCCTTTTTTGTCTTAGTGCAAGGTATTAGTTAAAGCTGATAACCCTATATAGTTTTCACTTCAGTGTCATGTCGTGCTAGGTGGTCAAGTAACTTCCCTGTTCTCTTCTTGATTAAAATTAAATTTTGTTTTCCAGCAGCGGCGTGCACTGCCTCGCCTAACCGCATAGTGGGGGGAGAGCCCACCACCATCGACAGATACCCTTCCGCGGTCCAGGTTGACTTCTTGGGAATTTTCAGCGGTACTTGGGGCCAGTCTTGCGCTGCCAACATCTTGAATGCCCGCTATGTCCTATCTGCTGCTCACTGTTTTGATG
The DNA here is from genome assembly GCA_964007245.1 of Hypomecis atomaria. Lineage (NCBI taxonomy): Eukaryota > Metazoa > Arthropoda > Insecta > Lepidoptera > Geometridae > Hypomecis > Hypomecis atomaria. The sequence goes on along the minus strand of OZ023294.1, from coordinate 16,823,517 downwards.
GGTGGTATGTGAAAATGATTATTAATTTTCGCCATAAATAGCTCACCTCTCTTCTCGCTAGACTTCAATCATTATAATCTACGTGCAAAACTAGAATAGTTTGCTCGAATCGATGTACCTATGCCATTTAAGGGTTTCGTAGTAAAACGAGGAACCCTTTTAACTTCGTTGTGTCCGTCTGTCTGTTTGTCCGCCGGTCCGTCTGTCTGTCTATCCGTCCGTCCTAATATTTCAAAGGCTTTTAACTTCCACATTCATAAACATGCATATATGTTGTATAGTTTTAGTATACAATTATAAATACAACAAATTCTCAAAATTGAATGGGGATGAATTTTTTTTTTCAGCCGCATGTGGCGTATTGTTGAATTGGGTTTTTAAAATGAATGTAAGGTTTCTTGAACTATTTTTCTGTCACATGTTCCATTTGTGATTTATAGGCCGCCTAAGTTGAAAAAATTGTGTCGTCGTCCCTTGACCTTATAGCCTATAATTCTCATGCGACGTTATTTTTCTAGCAGTCTACCATGTAACGACATCAAAAAGTTGGTTTTTATCATCATTATATTATGATTATCTACGGTGAACGGTGAATATCGATGAATATTTTCGCCAATTGTACTTTACTGTACCAGCCTTTTTAATAGTCCACTGCAGGACGTACGCCTACCCACGAAGGGTGATTGGGCCATATCCACCACGCTGGCCCAGTGCGGGTTGGTGGATTCACATACGCCATCGAATTTCTTCTACTGACGTATGCAGGTTGCCTCACGGTGTTTTCCTTCACCGAAAAGCCAGTGGTGTGAAATTCCGTACATAAATTCCAAGGAATTTATTGGTACGGGACAGGGATTTGAACCTACGATTGTTAGGCGGGTGTCATTACCACTAGACCACAAATTGTGAACCGATTAAAAAAATCTTTTTTAGTTCAAAAGTGTATACTTCTGAGATGGTTCTATTTTACTTTAATCAAAATCGACATCGACAAAAATGTACAATAGATTCGTGCAAATTATTCAAATTCTGTACACGGTGGAAATCGGTGTTGCGATTTTTTCCGAAAAATAATTACAGATTTAGGCCTGAAGAAAAATTAAAAAAAAGCTGTTTATTACTGTCTTTTCAATTCTAGGGTAAATGCTATATCGATCTATGGATTTTCACTTTTTTTTTGTATTTCTAGGTCCTACTCACCTTCATACCGTCGAATCCGCGCCGGGTCCACCGACCGCAACACTGGCGGTGTTGTAGTCTACATCGTGCGTGCCGTCAACCACCCGTCGTACAGTTCGAGCACGTATGACGGAGACATCTCTGTAATCCTTCTCAGCAGTGCCCTGACCTACAACCCTGTCGTTCAGCCAGCCAGAATTATTTCCCAAGGCTTCAACATTCCCGATCACTCTCCTGTAGTGCACGCCGGATGGGGAGCAGTTTCGGTTGGTTTAATTTGAAATTTAATATCCTTAATAACATACTAATAGTTCTCCGAACAGTAGATCTCGCGACACATCTCGGCAGATTTATGTCATACTAGCTTTTACCCGCGGCTTCGCCCGCGTTATATTTTGATTTTGGCTAATGTTTATGTCGGCTGCGAAACCTAACCTAAAGCGACAAACATCAAAATACCTTAGAGGAATGCTTTTGTTGGTTAAGTTACGGTTGGAGTGTATATACAAACCCCCTGTGTATTCCCGCCTTGTCGTGGCGGGGGAGGTCTAAGGCAGCTGAAAAGGCGGCGCTCGAAGTCTCCCTCTTCTTTGGGTCTTTCCCCCAAGGCAGCTTAGAGGCCGGCACTCGTAGTGCAGCCGCTTTTAACTAAAGCAGCTGAGAGGATGGCCGGTAGGTTGCCTGCCTTATGAGGAGTGTTGCTTCTGAGGCGGGCTGCAGTGCCGCTCTTGCGACGCTGCAACCGAGGATTAGGGGCTGCGGTGGGATGGAACTGGTTGTGTGGGTGCCGCCACCTACTATACCTTCCGCTAGGCCGTCAACCTGTTGGCAGACGCAGTGGGGCTGCAGGGGAAGAGAAGTGTCGGTATTGCGATGGCCGTTCTCACTGCCCTCTGCAGTTGAAGAGGCAGGCGCTGGGCTACTATGACTGACCCGTTGCACTGGGATCAGGGCGTTGGAATGCTGTCCGACGCTCAGTGCTGGTTACTCCCGAGTGGTGGATGACGATGTGTCTTGTGCTCCGAAACACACCGTCATTATGGCGGGAGCGCAAGCTCCCTGGGCTAGCGCTGTTGAGTGGCGCGAAGGAGTGCGAAAAATGTAGGAACGTCCTAAACTTGAAATGACAGGTTATTTCTGGCGCTTAGACGGCTGCTACCGCGGTTCGCTCGCTTACTTTTCATCCTATCCTACGGGAACTGTTAAAGTTTTTGGGATAAAAAGTGGCCTTTGTCACTTTTCGTCTTTCAAACTATATTCATGCAATAAGTCAAAGCAATCCGTTGCTCCGTTGCTGAGAAAAAGTTATTGTCTTATCCAACGGGAACCGCAATTTTTTCGGAAAGGAAAGTATCCTATGTCACTTTCCGTCTTCCAAACTATGCTCACCCCAAAAATCAAGTCAATCCGTTGCTCCATTGCTGAGAAACAGTTATTGTCCTATCCCATGGGAATAACGAATTTTCTCGAGATAAAAAAGTATCCTATTATCACTTTCTGTCTTTTAAACCATAGGTATCCATACCAAAAATCAAGTCAATCTTTTGCTCCGTTGCTGCGTCAAAGAGGAACAAACCAACAAACTTTTCGGATTGATAATACTAAAGTATGATGATTCTGTACCATAAAGGTAGAATAAAGAAACATGTTAAACCTCTAATGATAGAAAAATATGTTTAATGTCAGACAAAAAGACGGCCTGTTATTAAACGTCATAATAACATGTAGCATGCAGAGGGAATAAAACATTTTATCCAATTTTAATGTCAGTTGTCATTTTCAATCCATACTTTATTTCCTCTTCAAAGGGATATAATGGTGGAAAAACAATTTGTCCCCTTGCCATGCTACCTGTGATTTATAAAAGTCTGCAGACAATGTCACCTGTCATCTAATTACGTTTCGCTGTGACGTTTCGTTAAGTGTCATAGAGGAATTAATCACTTAGCGTCTTTGTGATAGTGGCGACAGTTATGCTTTCGATAGTTTTTGTCCTGTCCTACAGGAACTATGCAATTTTTTGCTTAACGTCTAACGCTTAGCATCTAAAATTCGACGCGCTTGGTTTTGCTCTTGAGTCTCAGCAGTTCTTTGCGCTGCGTGATGCTCGGCATCTAAAAGTCGCTGCGCTTGACTTTCTCCTTAAGTCTCAGCAGCTCTCTGAGCTGCGTGACGCTCAGCATCTAAAATTCGACGTGCTTGGTTTTTTGCTCTTAAGTCTCAGCAGTTCTTTGCGCTGCGTGATGCTCAGCATCTAAAAGTCGCCGCGCTTGACTTTCAACTTCAGTCTCAGCAGCTCTCTGAGCTGCGTGACGCTCAGCATCTAAAATTCGACGCGCTTGGTTTCGCTCTTGAGTCTCAGCAGCTCTTTGAGATGCGTGGCGCTCGGCATCTAATGTCAAACGCGTTTAAGTGTGCTCTTCAGACTCTTGGCTTCTAGCAATTTTCTTTACGCGAGCTCCGCTAGAACTACGCGCTAGATTCGCGTTTTGTAGGCATACCTATTAGAATGAAAACTACGTAATTAAACTGAAAAAATACATGTAACCTTCTCTAAATTTTACAGGAAAAGATTGATTGACTTTGACATTTGCAACTCGAGCAGCCTTGAATGGGCATTGGGCATAGAGAATGTAATTTGGAAAGTCAAGATGCAAATTACCATGTGTCATGTTAGAAAATAAGTTTTTTCTTCTAAGATTCTAGCCAATGCGTTTTCATCCCCCGTTTTCAACCCGTTGAAACTATTTTTTCGAATCAAAAAGTAGCCTATGTCCTTTCTGAGGCTCTAGACTATCTGTGTACCAAATTTCATTCAAATCGGTTCAGTAGTTTTAGCGTGAAAGCGCGACAGACAGACAGAGTTACTTTCGCATTTATAATATTAATAATAATAATATATAATATATATAATATATATATATATATATATAAATATATAAATATATTAATATATTATATATAAAATATATATAGTAAGGAAAGTAAGGATGTACGTTACTGGTGTCATTGGAATTTAGCTAATCTATCAATTTTCATTCAACAGCAAGGAGGAGCGGCGTCTCCCATTCTTCTGGACGTGACTATCTACACTGTGAACAGCGAAGAGTGCGGTCGCCGCTATGCACCCTCTCGTATTACTGAGAACATGATCTGCGCTGGAATCCTGGACGTGGGTGGCAAAGACGCCTGCCAGGGTGACTCTGGAGGTCCTCTCTACTTTGAAGACCACCTCGTTGGCATCGTTTCCTGGGGCCGAGGATGCGCTCAGGCTAACTTCCCTGGTGTCAGCGCTAGGGTCGCCTCCTACACCGACTGGATCGTAGCAAACGCATCGTAAATGTCCTTTATTTTGTAACGATTTGAATAAGTTTATTTGTGGAACTTCTTTTGTTACATTTTTTTTATTTTCCATGCTAGTTTTACTACGAGTAAACATCGCTATCGCCCTTATCAAGGCAACCTGGCAGATTGTGTCTGCACTAATTTATGCCAAGAGAAAACCTGAGAAAACCAAATGTGGATTGACATTGACAACTGATAAAGTGAATAAAATTGTTTACTCATAGATTATAGAAGTGTTTTATATTTTTCTATATTAGGAGTAACGAGGCTGTGCTAAACTTACTACCCTTGAGCACTAAGGTTGCAATAGAGTCGTAGAAAGTGCTGAAAGTGAAGTCTTAAATAAATAACACTTCACACTCGTAGCCCCTTGCCAGGATATATTATGTCGAGGGTGCCATGGAACACAAATACAAAGACAAGAACAAAAAAATTAAAATCCATCAGCCATAGGACGTCCACTGTTGGACAAAGGCCTTCCCTATGGATCTCCAATATGACCAGGTAGAAGCGGCTTGGATAGCAGCGTGATCCTGCTGGCTTGATTAGGTCATCTGTCCACCACGTGGGTGGACGTCCTACGCATCGCTTGCCGATACGTGGTCTTCTTTCGAGAACTTTTCAACCCCATCGGTCAAAGGTCTTCTGTGAAATCAATGAAAATGAGTAAAAAATAATAGCAATTTTATCAGCGTTATTTTTAGGGTTCGGAATCGGTAGTTGATCAAGTCAATTTCAAGTATTTGCAGAAAGAAAGTCAACGTAAGCTATGCATAACGTGGATAAGCCGGGATTGCAACTTAAAATTCTGGAAATTAAGCTTTTTGTTTATTTATAGGCGAATGGGAGCAAGTAGAAGAAAAAATCATGTTCAGATATTTCAATTTGCTGTTTGTTTCTACTGTTTAATTTTTTTCTTCACATTTTTTGTGATTTTTAGGGTGTCGTACCCAAAGGGTAAAAACGGGACCCACTAGTCTCCGTTATCCGTCTGTCTGTCACCACTTACCAGGCAAATTTTCACAGATGGATGTATTTCTGTTGCCGCTATAACAACAAATATTAAAAACAGAAACAAAATTAGAGGGGGCAATTTTATTTATTTCTAGTAATTAGCAGAAAAACACAGGGTGCAGTATCGAAGAGTAATAGAGGATAAATTGGTTTATTACCAGTGTTACTACCAATCTTACTACCGTAGTCACTAGTTGAAAGTTGTTAGAACAGCAATAATAAATTACGAGGTGTTACTACAGTAAAACTAAAACAACAAAAAATGTACAATAAATTAAATGTTGACAAGTTGACCATTGAACAAAAAAATGTAATGGCTTCTGTAAAAGAAACCTACTGTCACAAGCATAGAGTACGAGTGGTCATACAAAAAAGTTTATCGTAAATAAATTTTAAAACCTTTGTAACAACTACTAAGCTGCTACTATTTATGTTTTGATTAGATTTGAGATAAGTAGACCTGTACCTACAATACAGTTTTTGATAAAATAATACATATCCGTGTACCTAAATGTTGTGTATTGATAAATTGTCTAATAAATAATTCATCACTGTCAATAATGTTAAGATTTCATAGGCAATGTCAAAATATGAAATGACAATGTGATATCGATCCTTTATTGACCTACTGAATTAATTGATGTTATGAATACTAGGTACTGTACGCGCGCGAGTTGAATGCAGAGCTTAGGAATGCGAATGTCTCCCCCCGCTATCCGCACGCCCAACCCGCCCAGGCGCGTGAGGTGGGGCGTGCGGATAGCGGGGGGAGATGCTCCCGCTCTTTACCTCAGACCCCGACTGCATTCAACTCGCGCGCTATCTGTACCTACCAAGTGGTTATCAAAACAAGAAATAAAATTCAAGTAGTAGTCTAAAATAGTCACCTTCCTTAAAAGCCAAAATGATTGCAAAACAAAATCGTCCGATTAAATTGTTCTAAAGCTTCTCAAATATTAAATAATTAATCTGCCAAGTACGAGTAAGACTCGCAGACGAAGAGTTCCGCACTATATGGGAGCCCCGCTTAATATATATTTTATTTTAATTATTTATTATTGAATTGAATATATAACTAAATACTTGTATTCTGTGAATATTTCAAGCATCTACCTGTTACCATTATTAATATCGAGCGAAACACGGTTAAAAATTTAGGTTTGTTGTATGGGAGCCCCCCTCAATAGTTAATTTTATTCTGTTTTTAGTATTTATTGTTATAGTGGCAACAAAAATACATCATCTGTGAAAATTTCAGCTTTTTAACTATAACGGTACATAAGATACAGCCTGGTGAAAGACAGACGGACAGCGGAGTCTTAGTAATATGGTCCTGTTTTCACCCTTTGGGTACGGAACCCTAAAAAGTTTCTCATAAGATACCTACTAGGTTTAAAATTAGGTGTATAGAAACATTATCCATGAAGAAGATTTGAATCTCTGAGATCAACATAGACATATTATGTTTCTTCGTTCCCCTTATCCATAAGACGTCCACTGTTGAACCTCCCCAATAGATATTATACAGGTAGGCCTCTGCAGTAAGACCGGTAGGAAGCAGTTTGCAACCAGAGCAATCCTGCGGTTTGATGAGTTCATCCGTACAGGCCTTTTGCATGGACGTTCCTTTGCTGCGCTAGCCAGTATGTGTTCTCCACTCGAGAACTTTTCGAGCCCACCGCCCACCAATCATCTGTCCTCCGTGCTAAGTGCTCTGCGCACTGCTATTTCAACTTGCCAATCCGCTGAGCTATGTCAATAACTTTGATTCTTCTACGGGTCTCCTTATTTCTGATTTGATCTCTCAGAAAGACTCCGAGCATAGTTCTCTCCATGGCTCTTGGACATATTTATTGTTGTGTATGTGTGTTCAATTTTTTTTCTTATTATAAGAAAAAATCAAAGGTGAAAGATGCGATTCTAAAAATACGACATTAAAAATGGAAATGGGCAGGGCACATGATACGAGATAAAACATACTCGTAGAAGTGGACCAAAATAATAACGGAATGGCTACCAAGCCATAACATAAAGATAAAAAGAGGAAGACAGATGAGGAGATGGGTAAATGGTGTCAAAAAAGTAGCTGGACCATTATGGACAAGATTAGCACAAGACAGAGGGGAATGGAAGAATCTGGAGGAGGCTTTCGCGTCTACAGACGTATTGGAAAATGTTGTATCCGAAGTGCAAAAATTAAAAAATACTTAAGTTACAAATGTATTTTTCAGTAAATAAAGACTTAATAATAATGTGTGTTCAAATCAGGAACTCTTAATAAACACATTTTTAAAACGTGCAAGCTCTTTATTGTTTACTAAACTTATCATTACATTTGTTCTATATTCGATTATACTGCATTACTAACAATCCAATCAGTATATGAGGATACTCTGGTGCTGACTCCGGGGTAGAAAGCCTGGGCACAGCCTTGGCCCCAAGACACGATACCGACGAGGATGTTTCCGTAGTAGAGCGGACCGCCAGAGTCGCCTTGGCAGGCGTCTTTACCACCAACGTCCAAGATGCCCGCGCAGATCATATTCCCGGTGACAGTGGCTCGGATGTTGGCATAGCGCTCAGCACAGAGCTGGCGGTTGATGGTGAAGATTGTGACATCGCGCAGGATAGACGACGTCGATCCTCCTTGCTAAAAACAAACAAAGTAAAAATATTAACATCTAAGTAAGAAAGTCGATTTCAAAGAGACGTCTTGAATGTGCCTGGAAGAGACTGACGCATACGTGACGATTTGCTCAAAAATAACATACGGAACATTCGCATATTTTTAATTCTGTGGTACCCTACATATATGATTCTCTTCTTATTGCGAAAAGACCATGGATATAATCGACTTGCTGATAAACTGAGAATTGGCATCATTACATGTAGACCTTAAATTATTGCGACGCGTGACCAAAATGCTGGTGTTTAATTTGGCTCAACGTATACCTAAGCATTGCCATTCAGCGTGGCAATACTGCCAGCATGCTGGACACGCTGCAAACTGGCAGTGGGCTTGAGCATTTAGATTATTTTTAGACCTTCAAGGGTCTATGGAAGATCCAAATGCTTGTTACGTAGCAGTAGTTAGATTATGTAGGTCTTGTATTTAGTGGTAGTTGTTTTTTAAGTTTTGCCTGAAGTAAAATGCATTTATATTCGAAAAAAAAACTTGCCTGATAAAATAAAAACACAAACATGCAAAATTAGAAGCCCTAATTCTACAAGACTTTGAGATCCTTATATTTCGTATTTTGAGTTAGCTGTAAACTTTTCAATTAATACTCATCATTTAACATTTCTTCCCCTGTTCAGATTTGCATTTCTCAAAAAATTTTAAATAAACAAAATAGGTACTGTGCAAGACACTTACGCTAGTAGTGCCCCATCCAGCATGAACAACCGGCACATTGTCAGGCAGCTCGAAGCCCTGGCTCGGGATGGGTATAGCTTGGATGGTGTTGGAGTAGACGATGGCCGTCTGCACCCTAACGAGGGCGATGTCGTGGTCCATACTAAAGAAACCATAGGAAGGGTGGTTGATGCGAGACTGGACGTTGATGATGATACCGCCGGAGTTGCGGTTGGACGTGCCAGCCCTGATGCGGCGGTTGTCTATTGAGAAAAGTCTGAAATTTAAAATAAAAATGATGTTGACTATCGCAAAGCGAAAAAAAAAAATACTGGCGCTGTCGCCGTTGCTGATTTCCTTAGAATAGTGTTTGTTCATTTTAATTACGAGTAGCACATTGCACACACTACAAATACTTGCGCGGATTTTGTGGATCGCTATAGTCACTTGGTAATAATCGTCTGTTCTGTTTGACGTTTATGTGTAGAATCATTTTGTCCTTCATTCCTGCCTAAAATATTCACTGTTTTAAATGGCTTATACTCACAGGCCTTCGAAGCAATGGGCAGCAGATACCAGATATACATTGTTGAGGATGTTGGCAGCACATGACTGTCCCCAGATGAATAGTGTTCTAAACTCCACCTGCAACAAGTATTACATTTAAAAAAAAACTTTTTTTTTAAAAGCTTTTATTGAAGAAGTACTCGCCAAGACGAATATAACGAGCCGAAACTCGACAGGGTTGCGTCGTTTAATTACAGAGTTCCTATGACCACCTTCCAGCTCCATCATCAGACCCTGGTTACTATTGAAAAACAAACTACTCGCCAAGACCATTCCAATGAACCCAAACTCTTGAAACTGAAAGGTTGTGTCGTTTCATTGCTAAGTTCCTTTAGCCACCTTCTAGCTCCATCATCAGATCAGCACCATGTCATCATAATATTGCATTATCACGCGATTTACACATGTAGGTATGCATAATTTCAGCTCAATCGGTAACCGGGAAGTGGATCAAATTTAATTTGCAAGATTTGATTACAGACAGACAACGGGACAGGAGAAACTAAATAAAAGCTTGTAAAAAGAAAACTCCACCTGGACGATGCTGGGGTACTGTTCAATGGTGGTGGGGTCCCCACCAACAATACGCGCCCCATCGCTGCCGCAGACTGCCGCTGGAAATACAGAATAGGCATTTTTTAAAAATGACCCAGGTAAGTATCTTAGCACCAAATGCTAGGCATCTGACTTACATAATAGTAGTTTATGCAACTGTCATATAATGAAGGGTATTAAAACACGAGTGTGAGTTTATAAAACGAGCGCAGCGAGTTTCATAATAGTAACGAGTGTTTTAATACCCGTGTTATATGCAGTTGCATACACTACTTTATCTTCACTAATAAAAAAAAAAAAAACATATTGCAAAACATTAAATTCACGCGTACGTGTATTGTCACAGTGAACTTGGCGCCATTAAAATCTAACCAATGAGAGCGCAGCTGCGCGCGCAGGGCCAATCAGGAGCGAGCGCGCGATGTTATAATGAGATTTTACGATATCGATTTGGATATTATAACATCATGTGAAATTGCTTAAATTGAGTGTTTTGTTGTCTGCGCTATAACAGTAGTCATTATAAGTCAAGTATTGGAAACATAAGTAGAATGTTACAACATTAGTGTAGATAAATATACATTATATTTAAAGTATTTTTATTTAACTAATTACATAACTTATAGCACACTGAGTTGTCATCCTATAGTAAATACTACACAAAATCTATTTTATTTTAGGGACTTTCATCACAATACATGGTAGTCCCATTGTAGGTATGTTCTAACTTATATTACTATTTAAATAACTAATGAGCTATCTACTATAAACATATTACTTATTATTTTTCGCAAAACATCGCAACACCAACATCCACCGTGGACAGATTCGAATAGTTTGCAGGAATCGATGTGACATCCATGTATTTTATTGTTGATTTATCAGAAACGGCTCAGCCTATTTCGATAAAATTTACCACCTCGGTAAACTCTTTCGAACTAAAAAATAATTTTATAAATCTGTTTACTATTGGCGAAAATATCGATGAACATACACAAAAAAATGCATGTGGAGTCCCTCCGCGCGGAGGAAGTAAAACTTCGACGTAACTGTACTTTCATACCCCCTCCAACGTTTAACGCAACCTTGTTGGAAGCCGCAATACCAGTTACACTTCAAAAAAATACATACACATAGTACCTCCTCCTCTTTGGAAGTCGGTAAAAATTGAGTCTAGTACATACTGCGGTACCTTGAGCACGGTAATGAAAACTACAGTAGAGTGACTCGGCGCTGTCCTTGAGATACGAGTATATACCTACGACGTCACGTGGCCTCAAAGAGCGAACCACGAGCTAGGGCTGCCCGCCTTCAGTACCTATTTTAATTTCATACTACTTACTCATTACCTACTAGAGTTTCTTTCTAGTTTTGTGTATTAAACTTATTACACTATCCTATGGTACCTACATATAATGATGCAAAATTTTTATATTTAAGTACTTATTACAGAAAAGAAACTCGTTGTGAATGAAAAAGGAAGCATTCAATAAAAATACATAGGTATACACAACCATAAACAGCACAATATGATCTATATTTTCTCATATTTAAAAGAAGTAGGTACGTAAATCGCACGCTTACTACTTAGTTGCAAACCCACACTTTCGTTCGTCACTACGGCCGCGCCGCGACTGACTGGTATGCGTCTGAACATACTACGCTCGAGGCGCGTAGGTATGATTCGCGTTCCGACCGTTTGTATGGAGTCACTCTACTGTAGTTTTCATTACCGTGCCTTGAGGCGACTAACCAAATCGAACGCCGGGAGCGCTGTTACGTCAGAGCTGGCATAAAAAATGTAAAATAATATTTAAAAGTACGTCTACGTACCTGCCACCAACAGAGCCCAAACGAATTTCATCTTCTCTCTAATAGAAATACAGTAACCGCTCTAGATTAATAACATATATACTACTCAAATTCATATCAGTTAATCCCACAATATATTGCAGTACTACTTCTACAATTTGTTATTTAATCCTCACGTAACTGATATTGATACACATTTTCAGAGATCTGCAGTATTTACAGGAAAACTGAGCAATCATGTAAATAATAATGATAATTCCAATGTTTCTACAAACTTACTTGCCCGTTCACCGTTATTTGGGAATTTCGTGCAGAGCAATGATCGGTTACTCAGAGTCTTATGACTGAACCCGATAATATATTTCAGTTTTCAGTTCCTGTTTTAACAACAAATACTAAAAACAGAAAAAAAAAGTATTTAGGGAGGGCTCCCATTCAACAAATCTGAACGTCGACAGGGAGATACTTGAAATATTCACAGAATATTTAGTTAAATATGTACATTAAAAATAAAAAATTAAATTTAAAAAAAAATTAAGGGGGGGCTCCCATTCAAGTAACGTAATTTTTTGCTCGATAATAATAACGGCAACAGGAAGCTGCATAAAATATTCACAGAATATTAAGTTGTACTTATGTTCCTTGAAAATTAAATAATTAAAATGAAATATATTAAGGGGACTTCTATACCTACGGTACGGAACCTTTGGTGCGCGAGCCTGACTCGCACTTGGCCGATTATATTTACTAACTTAGTCTTATTGTCACTAACGCAATGGGGTTATATCGTTGTCATCCACTAGTAAAGTCTAATTTGAGATGTCCAATAAGTACGATACACATACAAAACACTGCAATGGGTGCGACGGACGCGCACTTGACGATTTCATTTATCATTTTATCAAATCCATCCAGTTTAAGGCTAGGCAAAGGTTAGATTTGTTTATCTTCTCTATACGCAATTTTTGTAGTTTTAGCTATTAGTGAACTAACAAATTGTGAAATTGACCAATAAGTAGTAGATATAGTTCATTCATAACCGAGCGCAGCCGGGACGGGCGGCTAGTAACTATTGTTACTCTTTCACGCAGCAACAGAGCAATGTATAGACTTAATTTTTGCCATGGAAATAGTTCAAAGGTCGCAGAGTGTCATAGATTATAAATAACCAGGGAAAAAGTAAGTATCCTGTGGAACGCCGCGGGTAAAGCAAGTTCTGAATAAACTAGCTGTTCTATAAAAAATAATAAACGTTCTGGAGACCCTGATCATGTAGGAGAATAATATTTTTTCTGTCCAAAAATGGCACAACCTATTTCAATTATGTACAGACTTCGCATAGTTTGTTCGAATCAATGTACTCGTACCTATGTCATTTTATGAAAACTTTTGATTTTTCAAAAACAGTTCAGCTGATTTTGATAAAATCTAAATGAGACCACCTCGGGAGTAATAAAATTGAAATGAGATCACCTATTTCGAACTATTTTTTTTTAAATCATTTCGTATTGGCGAAAATATCGATGAAAATTCACAAAAGAATAATTTATTTACCAAAAGAAACCTTAACAAAATTCGCGCAAATGATACATAAAAGTTACCTAAAATTAAATTCAAAATGTTGCCTCTGAAGGTACATTGATGACAATACATATTTTGGGTTGTAACACATAGTAAAAGTAGTAAAACGAAATAATTAGGTACAACAGGGAAAATAAATCATTATGTTGAGTAGATACATGATTAATAATTAAATTTAGTTCATCTACCCTTCTTTGGCGAGCAAATTCAAGATAACTAGGTAGGTATATATTTTGCAAAAGAATGGTACTACTGATAAAATATATCGTAAACATTTTCCGATGTTGCGCAGTGCCGGTGGGCCCCAAACTAGGCGATGCCAAGTAATTACATAAATCATTGGCGTATCCAGAGTTTTTTTCTAGGAGGAGCAATTGTTCACTTTTGCTAACCGCTAAGAATTAGAATTTACTAACTTTTTAAGTTTTTTGGAGTAGGTAAAAAAGATTTTAGGGTAGGCATTAATCACTCCCTGCTATTTACATAATCTTCTTTACTATTAGCCTTACCTATTAGCCAATCATATTCGTGTCGCTTTTTTTGTCATGACATGCCCTAGTTTTAAATCTCGTCCACCATTATCGTAAATGAGATATTGGGTACTATGTTAGTATTGTTTATTTAGATTATAGCTTTAAAAAAATCTTACTTACTGTGTCAACGCCCCTTATTATTCAGTGAATTTTCTATAGAACCGTCAATATCTTATAAAAGGTCCGTAGAGTACATTTTATAAAGTTATCATTTTTGTCACCATCTTAAATGCCGTTTGCACAGTTACAATGCTTCGGATTTATCCCTACGTGTGAGTGAAATGTGACATCATTATCCATTATTATACATTATAATATTAATATTTAATGTACCTACACATTACTAGCATATATTTTCATTGAAATAACTTAAAAAAACACAGTTTATTGTTACTTTTTGTATTAAAATATTTACAAAATACCTAATAATGTATACAAAACAAAATTAATTAATAAAATAAAAACATATAAAAGCCCCTTTGTAGAAGGAAACGTGGCCAGAATGCTGGCAGCATTGCCTCGCTGAATGGCAATGCTGAGCTTTTGACCAAAGTAGACGCCAGCATTCTGGTCACGCGTCACCTCTACTAACCGCCTGGTTACCGCCAAGTTTTTATACAATGGAAGAGCGATCGGGCCCCATGGACCTAAAGTTTCAACCCCAAACGGCACAAAATGGTATATTCTGTCCAACGATTTATATTTGTGCCCTTTGAACATATTTTTGTTTGTGTATAGATTAAAAAAAATACAGGACGTACGAGTATAAAAAAAAAATACTGGACGTACGAGTATGATTAAAAATTTATTCTTTTATCTATTTTATTCGATCAAACAGCATTAGAAACAATCCATTGTGTATAAGAAGAAACCCTGGTACTGACTCCGGGGTAGACAGCCTGGGCGCAACCAGAGCCCCAAGAGACGATACCGACGAGGATGTTTCCATAGTAGAGCGGGCCGCCAGAATCTCCTTGACAGGCGTCTTTACCACCAACGTCCAGGATGCCCGCGCAGATCATGTTTTCGGTTACAGTGGCTCGGATGTTGGCATAGCGCTCAGCACAGAGCTCGCGGTTGATGGTGTAGATTGTCACGTCACGCAAGACAGATGACGTAGATCCTCCTTGCTGTTGGATTCAATTAAAAAGTAAGTGTAATCGTAAGGACCGGCTGCCTAAAGGCATCTGACATGGCTAAGTAATTGAAACATCCAGGACTATAGCACTGATGGCAGCGCTCCAAAAATAATTTTAAATTAATTAATATTATAATATAATATTATTAATATTTAATTTTTGGAAATTATACAATTCAGATTCATAGAGATCATTACGTTCTATGCTATAAAACTGAAAGCACATTACCCTTTTACAAAATTTCAAAAGTTATAGTGGCTTCTGTAAAACGATAATAAAGACGGGTTTTGCGTTTTTTCAAAAAAGCTTTTTCTTCTACCCTGTGCGATGCGTCATAGTCCTCACTGGCAAAATGTTTTTTTTTTATCCTTTTGCTATCCATCGGTGTAATTAAATTAAGGATTGAAATGATAGACAAGAAGCTGCAACAGTAAACTGCATCCACCGATTTTGTTGTGATTCATTAGACTTGCCTCCCAATATGAAAGGTATTTTAAAGACTTATTCAGGTCAAAAGTTCAATAAAACTTACGCTAGTAGTACCCCATCCAGCGTGCACAACAGCGGTGCTGTCAGGCAGCTCGAAGTTCTGACTTGGAATGGGCACAGCCTGGATCGTGTCGCCGAAGACGAGAGGAGCTTGAAGCTGTAAGAGCGCGATATCGTGGTCCATGCTTCCGGAGCCGTAGGAAGGGTGGTTGATACGGAGCATGAGGTTGGCGACGGTGCCACCCGAGTTGCGGTTGGTTGACCCGGCCCTGATGCGGCGGTTGTCTATGGAGAAGAAGCTGGAATTCGATTGGCTTAAATTAGCAGTCGTAAAAGCATTGTGGCAAGGGCAGTAAAAGACTGACTTGGAGAGACGATCTAAACAGAACTGCAGTGTCAGCCGTAAAACTAGTTTTATCGTTACTAATTTTATGAAACTGAAACTCTGTGTATCGGTTTGTTACTCTCTTTTACGCTAATACCACTATCACTACTTTTTTGCTCGCTATTAATAATGGCAAGAGGAATGGAGCTAAGGGGGCTATAACACGGTACGGAACCCTTCGTGCGTGAGTTCGACTCGCACTTGGCCGATCTTTTTCTACAGTTAAGAGACCTTCCATTTTACTATACCAGTTTCCTAAAACTACCTTTAAAAGTGTTTGAAAAAATGGTCAGCAACAGCATTTTTTTGTTGATCGATACTCACATGCCTTCAAAGCAATGGGCTGCAGAGACCAGGTAGACGTTGTTGAGGATGTTGGCGGCACACGACTGGCCCCAGATCAAGAGTGTTCTAAACTCCACCTGGACAATGCTGGGGTACTCCTCAATTGTGGTGGGGTCTCCACCGACGATGCGCGCCGCATCGCTGCTGCAGACTGCCGCTGTTAACATCGAGTAGGGTTTTTAACCGACTTCCAAAAAGGGGGAGGTTCTATGTTTGTGTGTATGTATTTTTTTGTGTATGTTGATCGATAATTTCGCTAACTGTGAACCGAATCAAAATAATCTTTTTTTAGTTCGAAAGGGTATACTCCCGAAGTGGTCCCATTTAAATTTTACAGAAATCGGCTGAGCCATTTTTGAAAAAACCAACAATAATGTGAGCAATTCGAGCGAAATATCAGAATTTTGTACACGATGAACATCGATAATTTCGCTAATTGTGAACTGAATCAAAAAGTTCTTTTTTAGTTCGAAAGGGTATACTCCCATGGTAGTCCCATTTAAATTTTACAGAAATCGGCTGAGCCGTTTTTGATAAATCAATAATAATGTAAATAACTCGAGCGAAATATTCGATTTTTGTACACGATGGAAGGCGGTTTTGCCATTTTTTTTTTACGATAAATAATTATATTGTAGATATGTGGCATTTAATACTAAACCCAGAATACAAGGCTTATTAAATCTGCAATTTGACACACGATTCAAAATTATTTAAAAAGCAATCAATTATGATAATTTTAATTGTACGCTCCAATTCAGCTAAAATGCGCATAAATATATTTAGGTACAGCAATTTTAGTATCTCAAATATCGTAGATACTAAATGCATAGGTAACTTAGTAAAATAAATAATTTCCTATTTAGTTTCGTTTTATACGACGTCTGGTTGATAAGGTTGAGATTTTATTTTATGTACACAGAAAAACAAAAAACCTTAACTAGCACTTTCCACTATGACTAACCTAAAAAGAAAAGAAAACTAATACTAAAACTCAAACAAAAAAAAAACACAAAATGTAATAAAACAAAGAAAATAAATAAATTTAGTTTCTAAATACAAATTATTAATGGATAGCAAAAAACAGCAGTTGGTTAAAAATGTTGTTTGTAGTGTTGTGTTAACACTTTTACTCGTTTTGTCACTTCCATAATTAAATATTATTTGCAACAATAGTAGAACTAGATATATGTACAACCAATTTCCCTAAGAATAGGTCCCGCTTGACCAAACATGAAAGAAAAACAAAACATGCTCAAATTATTGTATTGTCATCGGTCCTCGAAATGATTTAAAATTTGACCGTTAAAAAGGAAAAAAAATAGTTCAAAGGTGTTGGTTATAAACTTACAGATGAAACTAATATATATAAAGAAAATAAAAAGCGTGGTAATTCGTAAAAATAATCAAGTAGGTAATTTAAAATGTAATTACCTGCCACCAACAGGGCCCACACGAATTTCATCTTCTCTACAATAGTAATACAGTAGCCTCTACAGTTAAATAACTTTTATACCATTTGTATCAGTTATCAGTTAATCTTATAATATATTATTTCTAACGTTTGGTATTTAATCCCAACGGTACTGATAATAGTAGATTATGTACCGAGAGAACCAAGTCGCGGGGTCGCAGTAGCCAAATATTGGGAGACGAACGAACGACGAAGAAGAAGACCAAGTCGTGTCTTACGTCACGGGCGACATACTGGACCCTGAGCGTAGCGAGAGGCTCTAAAGTTAAATCCCGAGCGCAGCGAGGGTCTTTTAAGACTCGATTATCATGGCCTAACAAGGGCATTGCAAATAGGTTTTATTCTATACCTCTACGATCGAACTGAGAAGGACACCAAAGAGGTTTCATTCTATAAAACCGAATAAAACCTTCTTACAATCCGCGTTGCTGTGCAGTATAAAGAGGTTGCATTCGATTTAGCAAAAAAGAACCCCATTACGATGTCCTTAAATATTCTAAGTCAAAAAAATTTCATACTTATGTCTATTAGTATGAAAATTTCTTTCGTTTCAAATTGAAATCATTTTACTCCCTAGGGAGTTTCATACAACTTTATTGACCTGCCATAAGCCCTGAGATTGTGTTTATTTTTATTTATTTTGTTTGAATTTATTTATTTTCCACAATACAACTATATTGACAGGTTTTATTACCTAATATAAACGATGGTGTAGCTTTACTAATAATAAAATAAAATCGCAGGGGCGATCTTTGTGGCGAGCCGTCGGTGATTGGCGACACTGCGAACCCTGATTCCCTGGGGCTAAATGAGACCCCTGACTCCTCTCTTGCCTTAACTGGCCGGCTCGGAGTGGAAACCGCAAGAGCTAAGAACCTAAGCTCCAGGGTGGAAGTGGAGGGCATAACGCCGCGAGTAGCGTCCAGTGAAAGTGCAGCACACCTCTCGACACCCTAAGGCTTATAGAATGAGGTACGGCACCCGCCAAATATTTGCTCATTTTACAATGCTTAGGCGGGTAGTGACTTGGCATCCACTAAATGGCCCTCCCATAATAGCTATCGTATATTGGCACCGGAGGGGCAACATTGGTGTGGACGGCTTAGGCCCTAAGGGCTTAGGGCTCCCTGCTATCTTCATAAGTAATCGATCAGCACAGCACAATAGCCCGAAATACTGTAAATTATATCTTGCAATAGTTATTATCATCCTACTCTAAGTACTTAACAGATAAGTTTTATACAAAATCATATAAAAGGGCATCTCAGTGTTGGCTTCGGCTCAACTGATGAGGTCCGAGCTACGAGTATGCTTGTGAGTTTCAACAAAAATAATGAATTATTTTACGTTGAAATTGTACGACATATAAAATGACTCATTTTTGAGCAGGTGGTATGAAAAAATATTTTCATGAGTCTAAGAAAAATAAAATTGTGAGAAACTGGAATATGGTCGGTATCTTTGTTGTACGTGTGTGTCTCAAATATATAGACCATAATTATATCAATATCAGAAAAAAAAGAGAAGAAGTAAGAAGGCACCAGGGCGCATTTTAAACGCGTCGTTAGGCTTGAGTTGCCACGATTTCTCTGATTTTCTCTGAAGGACTCAACGATCGTCACATGTTTCTGTTGTAATATGTTAAGATACTAGGTACCTTGAATACGCACAACAAATGTTTATAATACAGACATAATCTATTATGTCTGTATAATATACATTAACTAATATTAACTAAATTATGTCCCTGGTGTCTATATTCGAAAAATGTAAAGTTAAAAAGCACCCTGACAATTTAAGAAAGTGTCTGATAAATCGCACAGAATTAGATCACAATATGCAGTTCCAGTCCACATTCTATGGCTATAAAATATTTGATAAACTGCCAAATTATCTAAAAGATAGCGAAAAGTAAAACTGTTTCATAAAACAATTCAAAATTAATATTATTACACATTAGAGGATTTTTTGACGTTAACCTAGAAAACATAATTAATAATAAATAGTTGCAATACAAATAATAAAATTGCCATACCCTTATAATGTTATATGTATAACTATACAAAATATATTGCATTTACACTTATACTTGCGTATAATACATTTATATTAGATATTACATTGTATTTAGAACATCATGTAAATTTCATAAATTGCAATAAATGATTTGAGTTTGATATTTAAGTAGGCATGGGGGTGGTCAATTGAGTTTGAGTTTGATATTTAAGTAGGCGTGGGGGTAGTCAATACCTTCACCAAACATCACCATGCAAGATATGGCAAAAGTCAAACAGTTCATAAAAGTCAACATATTTATTAAAGTGTTCTTTCAAGTAGTGTAATAAAAAAAGATTCGATATTTTGCAGTTTCGATACTGTTCGTAGCGACAGTCGAAGTAACCCATAGTTTTTTTTAGTTTAGGGGACATCTTGAAAAGGGCGATGACCAGTACATGCGTCAACTCGTGAACAGATGTTGCCAGATGTCTTCAAAAAAAAAGTAGAAACAATGTTAACAAAAGGTTCCAACCCCGTAGTCTGTAGAGATATAGGTACGCCGACTTGTATGATTCGGCCTATAGTAGAGTTTATTACAAAATTCGAATATTTCGCTCGAATTGTTTACATTATTGTTGATTTTGTAAAATTTAAATGGGACCACCTCGGGAGTACAACCTTTCGTACTAAAAAAATTCGATTCGGTTCACAATTGGCGGAATTATAGATAAACATTCACAAAAAAATACAAACAGACAAACATAGAACCTCCTCCTTTTTGGAAGTCGGTTAAAAAAATATAACCCACAGTATTATCCGTAATCACGCGACGTCATTTCTGATAAAAATGACGAGAAAATAATTATCTGAGTTGATAAATTTGTCGCTACTGTATTTAATTATTATCTCAACTGATTAAATTAGACATTAATTAATATCATTATCGACTTGAATTATAGCATGGATCTAGATAATGATAAGACTTAGATTTTAGTTAAAGATTGATTAATGGTACTTATTTTACTTCCTACTAATATTATGAACGCGAAAGTTGTATGTATGGATGTTTGTTCCTCTTTCAGGCAAAAACTGCTAGACGGATTGAGATGAAACTTTGCAATAGTAATGCTTATAATCAGAATAACACATATAATTTGTAAAGATATTGCGTGAAACGAAATTCACCGGATAAGCTAATCTATGATAAGAATGGTTAAAAAAGCAAGTACCGATTTTTATGTCAAAGTCAAAGTCAAAAGTATTTATTCGTGGAAATTGTGGTTACAAAGGTCTTATTTTATAAATATACAGTACAACACAATTAGCCAATGTGGCATACGAAAATTGAATTGAAATCAATTCCATTTTAAAGATAGTGTATCCTAGCAAAGATTACAAAGGTTAATACCTACTAAGATATTCCAACCTATATAATAAAAAAAATGTTTTTTCTTTTTCGATATACTACGATGAATTAAGTATTAGGTACTTAAGAATTTACAAAGGCTAAATAAATACTATACAATTTACAAGGATATACAATTTATAAAGATATAACGCTAACAGATAATACAAAATAATTTAAAATTATGATATAAATATAATTATACAGGTGATACTTCTTACCATATATGGTGATGGTTATTCTATCTTAATGATGGACTGTATCTGATGTCATTATATTCAAGAAAATCTTTGATTTTGTAGAAGTTGCGTTCAGCTAACCATTTGAAAAGCTTGAGTCGTAATTTAGAATAAGGAAGTATACGAATTGACTCTGGAAGTTTGTTGTACACTCTTAGCGCCATTATGTAACAGTTACGTCGGTAGAGTTCATTATTACATTGTGGAAACACGAGCTTGTTAGGATACCTTGTGTTATATTTACGATTAACTGATAACTTATCAAAGAGTTCAGGATGTTTTTTGACGAACATACAGATTTCAAAGATGTACATTGATGGCAGTGGAAGCACCTTTAATTCCTTGAATAATGGCTTGCACGAATCTAAGGGTCCAGCACAACAGATTGCTCGTATGCACCGTTTTTGAGCAATGAAAGTTCTCTCTTGCTCAACTGAGTTGCCCCAAATGTTATATTTAATTATGTTCTGAGAACTATGCCAAATTTTGTAGGTAGCTACTAGGTGCTTAGAGGTACACCGATTTAAAAAAAAACTTTCATCGTATTAATGCTACTACTAGTACTACACTACTAAAGTACTGCGTGAAAAGCGACGTACGAAAGTCAAAAACAATGCCCCTGCAATAGGCATGAGTAGAGGTGAAACTAGTTGATGGCACGAACTCAGATTCGGCGTAGCTTAAATAAATCATATCTCAGCCTAGCTGTATTGTCTGAAGAAGAGATAGATTCGATGATAAACAGCAATATAATTTTGTTTTTATTTGTTTTAAAATACCTATAATTAAAGATGTAACAAACCTCAGATGGTTTGATCGTCCACATCTGAGTAATTAGGCATAGGAATAAGGCATTCTTGTAGGTCAGGAGTATCTCGCATGAGGTTATAATTCTTTCTAATATTATCTAAAGAAACTTTCCATTCAAATGATTTACAAACAAGCAGGAAAATAAGTACATTTTAGAAAAGCAACAGAACTTCAATCTAGGTATGAAAACTCTTTGCAGAACTTGAGAATTTAAAATAAGAGAAAAAAAAGAACAGAGATTTTTTGACGGGACTGACAACAGGGACTTCACTTGGAGAAAAATTATAGGAAAATGTTTGAATATTTCATTTTTTAGGATATTTTTAGTTTTGTACCGCAAGATTCAGAGAAAGGAAAAGCAGAGAAGAGTTTACTAACTAGGAGAATTTTGTTCCTGGCCTAAAAAGTGGAAGTTGGAAGAAAGTTGTTTTCGATCAAAGGACGAGGATGTTTCTAGAAGATTTGGTTTCGTATAAACGTATCTCTTTTTAAATAGATAAGTCTCACTGTAGATATAGAATATGTTCTGCGGTTAGTATTCGTCCTGATCAGCACTGCATTAGACTTCTGGATGATTTACTGTTGAATTAATGTACAAATGGACATCAGAGGAAAAGAGAAGATCTATCATAGAAATATAGGCCTATATCCGCCTTACTGAAACGATGCGGTATGGAAGATTCTCACACGTATCTATTCTTTTATGAGTATGAACGAGTTGCTTACGACGCTACGCTACACCACAGAAACAAGGCAATATTATCTACTCTGACCTGTTGCGGGTTAATAAATACGCATACATCTTCAGGTTTCTATGGCGGTCTTGCATAAGTTGACTTACGATGTTTCCTACTCTATAGAAGTATTCGTATGTTACTGACGAAACTATCCTTCATTGAGCATTTACTCACGAGTAGAAGATAGAAGCTTCTAACTCTCGCCCTTTATGATTCTATGTATGAATTACAAATGTTTTAATTATTTGTCTTTTTCAGCTTCGACTATTTGTGAACATAAAATCTTAAGATATTATATTCTATGCGGATTGAGAATCTCCAGAAATTGAGAAATTTCCAGACATGACGTGCTTTACCTACTCGTACAATTTGCGAAGGACAGAGTGTTCATAGATAAAATGTCATTTATTTATATTACGGGGATTGAAGAGTCGACTTTTGCTATATCTTATTATTGCTACATCTCATTATTTTAATACTAGCCGTAAGTGCTACTCGATCAATGCTGAATTTTCATTAGTGTGCAGAACTCTTGAAGCCAGATAGAGCTTGGGCCAGTGTTTCTCATTTCCGAAATGGAGGGATTTTCCGTGTCCGTATAAGAGTGTAAATTCTGATCACTTTGAAATAAAGCTATTGAAAGCTTATTGATTTTAATATTATTTTACAAGGCGAAGTCGATTCTCGAACCTTTTTCTATAGTAATCTTGGAGCTTTTCTTGAGAACACTCTGGATTTCATGCAAGTTTTATGATTTTCCTGACTTTATGAAGTGATGTGGATAAGATGACTACTGACACACTCGCGACTCCTGGTTTTCTTTCCTGCTTTCTTTTTCCAGGATGGCGTTAGATTTACGAAAGCAGAGTAGAGTCATTTTCATGGTTTTCAGCTCTCTCGAGCGCCATGATTAAATAATCAGAGATAAACATAAAATAAAATAAATCTCTGATACCTAAATAAAATTGAATAAATTTAAAATACTAAAATCAATTGTCAGAAATAAATCAATACTATTCTTTCTGGCATTCCAATCTTTTATTATATTCGTAGTTTGATAATAATATTAGTTCAATAATAGAGTTTCTTTGTTCTAAAGTACTAATTTAATGGAATTTCCTTCTCATCTCATGTCTAATATTTTCTTAAGCAACTAAATCAATATTTTTATCTAGCTTTATTAAAGCTTATTTATTTAATTCAAAAATATTCTAAATAACTCCTTGTAAAACAGAGAAGCTCTAGAATCACTATTTCTATATAGCTCTTGAGACATTAGTTAGGTACTGCATTTCACTCTGAGATTAGTAATTTACTTTCAAGTTCTTAGAAGTTCTAAATAGGTAAAACATAGGGGTTTGTTCTGGACTTAGGTCAATTATCAATAGGTAGTTATGTATTAATCAATCAGGTAGTTATGTATTTCGAATCACCTTTACCTAGGGTTTATGCGGTCTATAATGCAGGGTCTATCACAAGACGAACACTGGCCAAACTAACGTATAAATAAGTAAATAAATAAGAATAACACAGCAGAATACTAGTATCAAAATGTAGACTGTCTTTTATCAAGCAGATGGCGTTAGGAGAATAATTCTACCTTGAACCTGCGAGGTTCATGGTTACGTTTTTAGTATTTCTTGGTATTTTTCATTACGAAATGTAAGCTGAGATCATATTGAATGTCTGTATCAATATTTAAAGCATTCTTAATATTTTAGGATATTTCTTTCATGAGGTTCAATTTATAATTTGTTCAAATTCAAGTGGAATCAAGACGCATAGCTAGTTTGACATAAAGCTAGGATTCATTGAAAGCAAATCAAGGTTCTATAATCATTTTCTCTGATATTTTAATTAGACAGGTTTCTTAAAATAGTTTCTACTCTTCTTAGGTTTATAAAGGAGGTTTATTAGGTAGGGTAAGGCTAGGGATTGTTTCAATTTGGTGCCGTGACCAGGATTATTACAATTTGGTGCAGCTGCGACCAGGATCAGCAATAGAAACGATTCGTTTTATCATACAAATATGTTTAAAGTATTTTCGTGACAACAGAATATAGTCGGAAATCATAAATATTAGACTTGTTAGTAACTTTGTTTAGGCAAATCAATTCAGGCTATTATAGGACTGTGTTCAGTGGTCAGACTATCTGAACACAATTTGTTGCTGTGAAATGGAGACGATGGTGATTCGAAATTTATAAGTTAGTGATAACTAGGTTTACGTAATAATTTCAATAGCGAGATCATTAGTCAAGGTAACGAATATCTCATTAATTTTCAGGTTAATCATTATCTTAGGGTATTAACAGATTAAAACGTTGGGGGGTGATTTGTTAAAAAAAAAAAGACTGTAAGCAAGCATTTTGTATCATGGGTAATTATTTCGTTCAGAATACAAAAAAGGGGTTTAGCCAAGGATCATTCGTCACTCATGTATTGTGTTTGTAGTAAATAAGGTAAAGTAGTTTAGTGTTTATAATATAATTAATTAATTCAAGTATAAGTATAGCTTGAATAATTGTAGATAGTTAATATTTTCAATTTATAATAAAAGATATGATGAGTAATTATACAGACAAAGCAAAGTATATTATTAATATTTTAAAATAGGAAACGCAGGGAGTTGATTCGGTTATATAATTTTATTACAGACTGGAAAACCGGGGAAAACCAAAGTAAATCAAAGTAATAAAATTTTAAATGTTTTTCATTGACAGAGATTTGTTTCAGCAGGTTACGGAATGACTTTGATTTTTTTGGACATTTGCATTTTACTACTTTTACCACAGGAAGTTAGCAAGTAGATCAATTTAATAATTCGATCTAACAATCAGGCTGTTTTACTAAATTCCATATAAATTGCATACAGGAAAATTAGAGATGTTATTAAATAAAATAAACATAGGGTTAATCTACATTGTGTACTTGTATTAATTGGGATTGCATAAATATTAAGAGGTCTATTTCTCTTGCATCAAAAATATAATAGATCGAATAGTGGATAATAATAAGCATTCGGTTAGCATCAAAATTATATCGAAGTAGTTTAACAGTGAAAGATACGTTAAAAAATGCATTTTATTGGAAATCTATCAGTTCTAGTGTGAGGTTATGATAAGCTGAATAATTATTGCAAAATTATTGAGCTGTTAAATAATTTTATTTAAAATAAGATTATTTGGGAGATAAAATAATTTGTCAGAGTAGTATCTTGAAAGGCGTTAAGAAGGGAAGTTTAATTTAGTTGTTTAAACTAATAGAGTTAAATGAGATTTCTAAACGGGGGGGTGTATTATCAAAAACATAATTAGGCAGTTCAGGAAGGAGAGACAAGCTGGACTTAGTAAATAATGTTAATAAAATAAACTAAAACCCAGTAATATAATAGTTAGGCTAAAAACGGGTAAATGGGGTTTGTATTTTATGTGAATTGGTATCTATTTTCTAACTTCGCGTGCTTCATTTGCGATTACAAGGGTGTTGACTACCAGGAGAGTTGTTGGTCAAATGCAAACTTTTTGCGATTTAAAAAAAAAAGGGGGACGAAAGAGTTGAACAAATAAAAGGTAGATTTATAAATTAAAGCAAGAAAATTCTAGTCAGGGGGGTGGAACATTTGCTCAATCTTTTCAGATAGTAGGTAAACCTTATTATTATTTTTAGACATCAGTTATATATATTATATATTATTATTAAATATTATTATATATAATCAATGTAAATAGGTGGTAGCTAAATCTTTAGCGAATATTCAAAGTCTTAATAATCAGATAAACTGTAACAGATAATGCACTTAAAATAAAAGTATATTGCTGGGTTATTAAATGGTCGATCATCAATCAAATCAACTTTTGTTTATTGTTAGTAGCGAACAATGATACTGAAAACTAAACTAAGTAAATCAACAAATAGTTTTCTTTATCTCAAATTAAATTAAAATTCAGTCGTATACTTTTGCTAGATGTTTAAAAATCAGTTACACCAATATAGGAAAATTTAATATTATTAGAAAAAAAAAATAGCACGTTATTAAAAAAAAAGACTTGCAAAATAAAAATCAAATTCATGTAATATTGAAAAAAAAAATTAATTTCAAATGTTCATTAAAGAATTCAAAGATGATGTGCTGGTTTGAAGGAAGTAGAGTATAAGCTTGATGGATTGGCTGAACTTACGTTTCAAATATTTATTCAATTTCAAAAATTATACGCGTGGAGATATGTCGGGATTCGAGTAGGTAGAACTCTCATGGCCAAGCAATGCCGCGCCAGGAATTGGTTTCTCTAACCATATGGAAGAGATCCTTTCCACTAGTAGAGTGTAAATTTTACTTACTTGGAAACTTGGGCATATTGACACATTATTATCTAGTTCAATTTTGTTAGTGGGTGAAGCCATTCTAAAAGCTGAAGCTGTTATAGCTAAATAAATGTTGGAAATTAATTTTCTTTAGTGAACATTTCGACAATTATTTGCACATCGTTAAATTAAATGAGAATACGTGAGAGTTTCTTAGGTAAATTAATGCAAACAGGAAAGTAAGCACAAGGCTGAATAAAAAAAAAACAGGTTAAAATCATAAAAAAAAATAAAAAATTACCGAGGTTCAAATAATAATTAACCTCTAACTTGTTAAAATTTAAGTAAGGATAGTGAGGTAGAAATTTAAAACGAGGGTGTGGATGTATTTTAAATATTTTGCTATGGGGTGTCAAGGGGAATGTGCAAATATTGGCTCGTTTTGAGTTCAAAAGGTGATGCTACGTCGTGAAGTTGGCGTGTAGACGGTGGAAGGTGGATTTGAGAATTTTGTAATGAAGGGCGACAGAGAGTTGATGAATTTGATGATATATTATTGTTTCATAAATTTTGCGTTTGTAAAATAGTAATGTAAAAATAATAAAGTAGAGAGTGATAGTAAAAATTAAATCAGTTCAAGAGGGACTAAACGACAATAGCATTGCTGGGATTTGAAGCGGTTTGTCAGGGTTCGAGTTTTGACAATCACTTGAACAAATAGATCTTTATGAAGGAGTGTGGTGTTAGGAGTAGGCCAGCAGGCAATCCATCAACATAAGTTGATTTCATAAGGATCTTTTACTCTACAAGGTAGGAAACTCTGAATTGATACACTGCACATGCTCCAGTTTATAGACAATTGAATTTAAACGATTCACTCTTGGCGGGACATTGATGCCATTCGGAATTATTTTCCTTTTTCATGGACAATTCGTGTAGTTTGGAAGGGGTATGTTGGGAAAATCTCCGAACGGAAGATTGGTTCGCTGAGACTACTCAACATGCGACCATTCAGGTCGGTTCTACCTCAAAACAGAATTCCCTTACGAGGGCTCCGTTTCTGTCACCGAACCAGAACTTCCTTGCAGATTATAACAATTTAGTGGGGAAGGCGATTTTTCTTCATGGTAGATATGTAATCAAACTGAGAGTAGGAGGTTTTAAGACGATTGTCTGTAGACTGGTATAAAACCATTTTCGCATATTGTAGTAGGGATACATTCACATTCGAAACATATAATTTCACTGTTGGAACTCGAATTTTGATAAATACAATTATGCACTTGATTAAATTTAAAGTTATTATAATTTTTTTAGGAAAATTTACTTCGATTTAGATGTTTACCAACATCTTTTCATCTGCGAAAATTTTGGGGGGTGCTGTAACAAACCTCAGATGGTTTGATCGTCCACATCTGAGTAATTAGGCATAGGAATAAGGCATTCTTGTAGGTCAGGAGTATCTCGCATGAGGTTATAATTCTTTCTAATATTATCTAAAGAAACTTTCCATTCAAATGATTTACAAACAAGCAGGAAAATAAGTACATTTTAGAAAAGCAACAGAACTTCAATCTAGGTATGAAAACTCTTTGCAGAACTTGAGAATTTAAAATAAGAGAAAAAAAAGAACAGAGATTTTTTGACGGGACTGACAACAGGGACTTCACTTGGAGAAAAATTATAGGAAAATGTTTGAATATTTCATTTTTTAGGATATTTTTAGTTTTGTACCGCAAGATTCAGAGAAAGGAAAAGCAGAGAAGAGTTTACTAACTAGGAGAATTTTGTTCCTGGCCTAAAAAGTGGAAGTTGGAAGAAAGTTGTTTTCGATCAAAGGACGAGGATGTTTCTAGAAGATTTGGTTTCGTATAAACGTATCTCTTTTTAAATAGATAAGTCTCACTGTAGATATAGAATATGTTCTGCGGTTAGTATTCGTCCTGATCAGCACTGCATTAGACTTCTGGATGATTTACTGTTGAATTAATGTACAAATGGACATCAGAGGAAAAGAGAAGATCTATCATAGAAATATAGGCCTATATCCGCCTTACTGAAACGATGCGGTATGGAAGATTCTCACACGTATCTATTCTTTTATGAGTATGAACGAGTTGCTTACGACGCTACGCTACACCACAGAAACAAGGCAATATTATCTACTCTGACCTGTTGCGGGTTAATAAATACGCATACATCTTCAGGTTTCTATGGCGGTCTTGCATAAGTTGACTTACGATGTTTCCTACTCTATAGAAGTATTCGTATGTTACTGACGAAACTATCCTTCATTGAGCATTTACTCACGAGTAGAAGATAGAAGCTTCTAACTCTCGCCCTTTATGATTCTATGTATGAATTACAAATGTTTTAATTATTTGTCTTTTTCAGCTTCGACTATTTGTGAACATAAAATCTTAAGATATTATATTCTATGCGGATTGAGAATCTCCAGAAATTGAGAAATTTCCAGACATGACGTGCTTTACCTACTCGTACAATTTGCGAAGGACAGAGTGTTCATAGATAAAATGTCATTTATTTATATTACGGGGATTGAAGAGTCGACTTTTGCTATATCTTATTATTGCTACATCTCATTATTTTAATACTAGCCGTAAGTGCTACTCGATCAATGCTGAATTTTCATTAGTGTGCAGAACTCTTGAAGCCAGATAGAGCTTGGGCCAGTGTTTCTCATTTCCGAAATGGAGGGATTTTCCGTGTCCGTATAAGAGTGTAAATTCTGATCACTTTGAAATAAAGCTATTGAAAGCTTATTGATTTTAATATTATTTTACAAGGCGAAGTCGATTCTCGAACCTTTTTCTATAGTAATCTTGGAGCTTTTCTTGAGAACACTCTGGATTTCATGCAAGTTTTATGATTTTCCTGACTTTATGAAGTGATGTGGATAAGATGACTACTGACACACTCGCGACTCCTGGTTTTCTTTCCTGCTTTCTTTTTCCAGGATGGCGTTAGATTTACGAAAGCAGAGTAGAGTCATTTTCATGGTTTTCAGCTCTCTCGAGCGCCATGATTAAATAATCAGAGATAAACATAAAATAAAATAAATCTCTGATACCTAAATAAAATTGAATAAATTTAAAATACTAAAATCAATTGTCAGAAATAAATCAATACTATTCTTTCTGGCATTCCAATCTTTTATTATATTCGTAGTTTGATAATAATATTAGTTCAATAATAGAGTTTCTTTGTTCTAAAGTACTAATTTAATGGAATTTCCTTCTCATCTCATGTCTAATATTTTCTTAAGCAACTAAATCAATATTTTTATCTAGCTTTATTAAAGCTTATTTATTTAATTCAAAAATATTCTAAATAACTCCTTGTAAAACAGAGAAGCTCTAGAATCACTATTTCTATATAGCTCTTGAGACATTAGTTAGGTACTGCATTTCACTCTGAGATTAGTAATTTACTTTCAAGTTCTTAGAAGTTCTAAATAGGTAAAACATAGGGGTTTGTTCTGGACTTAGGTCAATTATCAATAGGTAGTTATGTATTAATCAATCAGGTAGTTATGTATTTCGAATCACCTTTACCTAGGGTTTATGCGGTCTATAATGCAGGGTCTATCACAAGACGAACACTGGCCAAACTAACGTATAAATAAGTAAATAAATAAGAATAACACAGCAGAATACTAGTATCAAAATGTAGACTGTCTTTTATCAAGCAGATGGCGTTAGGAGAATAATTCTACCTTGAACCTGCGAGGTTCATGGTTACGTTTTTAGTATTTCTTGGTATTTTTCATTACGAAATGTAAGCTGAGATCATATTGAATGTCTGTATCAATATTTAAAGCATTCTTAATATTTTAGGATATTTCTTTCATGAGGTTCAATTTATAATTTGTTCAAATTCAAGTGGAATCAAGACGCATAGCTAGTTTGACATAAAGCTAGGATTCATTGAAAGCAAATCAAGGTTCTATAATCATTTTCTCTGATATTTTAATTAGACAGGTTTCTTAAAATAGTTTCTACTCTTCTTAGGTTTATAAAGGAGGTTTATTAGGTAGGGTAAGGCTAGGGATTGTTTCAAAGACACAGCTGCGAATGCGTATTGAATTCACATAAGGGTTTCTCCGTAGTAAATTATGAAAAAAACTGTTGAATGGATTTATTTAAATAACAGTTATTTGAACTAATGAATATGTAAAATAGGCTGCTATTT
Organism: Hypomecis atomaria; assembly: GCA_964007245.1. Lineage (NCBI taxonomy): Eukaryota > Metazoa > Arthropoda > Insecta > Lepidoptera > Geometridae > Hypomecis > Hypomecis atomaria. The sequence goes on along the minus strand of OZ023294.1, from coordinate 16,792,038 downwards.
TCATAAAAGAATTCTCAGTTTAATTCTTCTGTGTTTTTTGTATCCAAAGTTTCTTAAACATTTGAGTCAAAATTCAAATGTTCCAAGGCTTATATCATTCGAGTGGAGAATTTTTTCACAGTGATATAAAAAAGAAGCATGGATTTTGTAAAGACAATATGATAAAAATATAATAAATATTAGGGGACATCTTACACACGGTCTCTGACCCCAAACTAAGCAAATCTTGTGATATGGCTGCCAGAGACTGATATACTACATATACATATCTTTAAATACATACTTAAATAGATAGTACCTAAATAACACCCAGACACAGAGCAAACACCTAAGTTCATCACATAAATGCTTGCCCTGGGTGGGGATCGAACCCACGCCTCTTTGATCCAGTAGTCAGGGTCACTAACCACTGAGCTACCGAGGCAGTCGATATAAATCTAAGTTTTAGATATTCAACAGTAAACACTGGTGTGATTACCCACCGACGTTTTTATGGAGCGATGAGCGACTTGTTTACTCTTAACAATGGGGAAACGCGTGGCTCGTCTTGTCACTCAGACATAATAATAAAATAAATACACATTAATCATTTCGTGTCATTTGATTCGAATTCCAAGCTGATAAGCAACTGTAGGTATATCGCAGAGCCTAAGACTAAAACTAAAGCCTGTTATCGGTTTGAAATATGGCCTAGATCTAGATAATGTAATGTTACAAATTATTCATACAATTTCCTAGTTTTTTGCACTAAATGTGGTAATGCTGTTTGACGCATTGGAGTAATACTACTACTATAATACCTACAATGCAATGCAAAGCTATAATAGCAATGGCTAGTCACTCCTAAGCGGTTTTGCTGGAGATTGGGGTAACCTATGTCAAGAAGTTAACATCGGACGTCTGTTAAAATATTTATGAAGATAGGATATAAATCACTACATAAGACATCGACTTTGTTTTAAACAAAGTCGCTTCCCGCTGTCTGTCCCCATGTATGCTTATATCATTAAAACTACGCAACTGATTTTGATGCGGTTTTTTTAAATAGATAGAATGATTCAAGAGGAAGGTTTATAATTATGTATAATACACCTGTGCGAAGCCGTCACGAGTCGCTAGTTTTATAATAAAAACCAAGATTTAAGACAATCTTTTAATCGTACACACAAACAAACAAAGTAATTTTCATATGTTTTTTAAACAGCATTAGATACAATCCAGTTAGTATAAGAGGAGACTCTGGTGCTGACTCCAGGGAAGCGAGCTTGAGCACAGCCCTGGCCCCACGATACGATGCCGATGAGAATGTTTCCGAGGTAGAGCGGGCCACCGGAGTCTCCCTGGCAGGCGTCTCTGCCGCCCACGTCGAGGATACCAGCGCAGATCATGTTGGCAGTGACTGAGGCTCCGATTGTTGCGTAGCGTTGGGTGCAGAGCGCTCGGTTGATGGTGAAGATGGTCACGTCACGGAGAACGGAAGACGCAAAACCTCCTTGCTGTTGGAGAAAACAAAAGTTAACAAATATAAACTGCCTTCTCATCAGACCAGTAGTGCTATCCATAATAACATCTAAAAGTCGAGAATAAACATTTCAAATACTTAATAGTCAAGTTTTTCAAACAGAATATCGTTAAAAAGGAAACTAGAGACAGAATAAATTATTTTTTGACATATATTCCACACAGTTCTACAGAGGAATAAATATGTCGGGGACCAATCAATAATGAAGTTATAGTAAGTTCGTATAGGCCGGGTGACTGGCCCTGGTATCAGTTTTTAAGCCGCCTGAGAAGGCCTCTGACATGGCTTAACGGTTAAAACGATCGGGGCCTATAATGTAACGTGTCATCTAAGCCACGGTAGCACTCAATTGGAAATGCCATCCGCGTTCACCTATTAGAAGACTGACCGTGCTGAACGTTGCTTAACTTCGATGATCGCTAACGAACATCTAGTCAAACTACGCTGTAAACGCTAATGATAATATAAGAATAACACTTACACTAGTAGTGCCCCATCCAGAATGCACAACGGCTTGGTTATCAGACACCTCGAAGCCTTGATTAGGGATGGCGATAGCTCTGATCGTATTGGAGAAAGTGAGAGGAGACCTCAGCCGCAAGACCGATATGTCAGCATCCATGCTCCGAGAGCCGTAGTTGGGGTGGTTGACGCGACGTTGCAAGTCGACGACGACGCCGCCAGAGTTGCGGTTGGTAGTGCCAGCCCTGATGCGGCGGTTGTTAATGCTGAATAGCCTGTTTGATACAAACCACTAGATAAAAAACATGGTAATAAAGCATTGAATAACAACACTATTAACAAGACGAAAATGAGCGATGTTAACCAAATACATATCAGCAACACTGGAATAACAACACACGGAAGGTAGGGTAGGTACACAGGTATGTTTACTCTGTCATTGGACTCCAACCATTTTCTCTTAATATCCCTTTAGGCATAAACAGTATATTATATACAATGCTGATGACGATGGATAAATACAATAATAAAAAGGGTATTAATACAAAAATGACTTTTATACCAAATTGCCCTAGAATTGCAATAAAAACTGCTGGACATAGGCCTCCCCTATTGATCTTTACTTTTACTTGGACTTACTACCAACTGCGCTGGATCTTTATCCAGCGCAGGGAGAGCAGCTCCATACATTTAATCGCAAATTAATGGACTTTTCGTAAGAGCTGGTTTTTACTTACAAGCCTTCGAAGCAGTGGGCTGCGGAGACCAGATAGACATTGTTAAGGATGTTGGCAGCACAGGACTGGCTCCAAAGGATCCCAGTGCGGAACTCCACCTGCACAATGCTGGGGTACCGGTCGATGGTAGTGGGACTGCCACCGACGATACGCTCCGCATTGCTGCTGCAGACAGCAGCTGAAATTATTTCACATTTGCTAACCCGGTGAATTATTTATATTTCATCTTCATCTCACTAATTTGATCGATTCTAATTTCGATAGCGTTTAGCGCCACCAATGGTAGGAACATTTTGTATGGGAAAATTAAATAGACATTTTTTTCTATGACGTTTCCTTTTCTTTATAAGAACTTATTACTGACAATCACAATTAGAACAAAGAAAAAGAATTAGCGAAATCAGTCTAGCCATTCACGCGTGATGCCGTGACCAAGGAAATTGGGATTCATTTTATACATATTATATAGAAGATAAAGAAGTATCAAAAGTATAGCCAAACACTGAAATTTAACCCTTTCATCTCAACTGACTTTTTGGTAAGGGAAAACGGCGTAAGAAAACCTGCTAACGTTCGTAGAAATAACATCGTTGACCTAGATGCTAAACCATGGTGTACAAAAGTAGTTATTCGGAAACTGTGACTGTGACTCCTAGATCTGATTAAATAAATATTTACATAAATTAGTCAAAAAATAGTTTTACCTGCTACCAACAGAGCCCAAACGAATTTCATCGTGTCCTTTTCAACTGCACTACAGTAGCCACACCACAGCAGATAAATATTATTTATAAACTTGTTCGCGGTCTTATTATGGAACCATTACGGAGATTTGAGTCGAAAAAGTCGCTGTCGCAAAAATATGTCGCATGCATAGAGGAAAAACTTCCGCAGGCGCCTTTACCACAACATTACGCTATGGTGATAGTGGTATCATCATCTGCACATCTTTATTCGAATAAATCTGAACACCTTTGTCGGGGTTGGTCTGATATACATATATACAGTTTCTTCCGTTCGTCTCCATTGTTTGGCATAAGTATAATTATCATCGTCATCGTTTCAGCCGTGCTTTCCGCACGTTTGCAATTAAATTCTTTTTCCCTACTCAACACGTTCCAAAAACAAACTGCTCTGATTTGATGTGTAAGGTGGATAATCATTTACTGATTCACAGCAGACATTAAAACTTATAAGTAAATGAACTAAAATCATAAAATTAGCAAAATATCTGACGCAAGTGATCTCATCCAGCTAATTTCGTAGGTAGGTATTTACCGATATTAATAAACTCAAATAAAATTTTCAAAAAATGTTTTCACTAATTGTGTCTAAGATACACACCACGAAATATTTTCTTTCGACGTGTCAGAACGAGACAGTGTTATGGCGAAGCACATCTGTCACTTTATTACACGATAATATACCTAATTAAAAAACCCGCGACACAAAAATATTTGACAACAAACTTTCTATTGACAACCATTTTGGGCACATTTGTAGAATTTTGGTTCTTCCATCCCCACTTTAACCCACCATAACTCTTAAACGGCTAAATCGATTTTTATAAAACATAGCTAAGAACACTCTCGATTAAGTCTCCTTTCATCCAAAAAAAACTAAACTGAAATCGGTTCAGTGGTTCGGGCGCTATGATGCCACAGACAGACAGACAGACACACAGACAAACAGACACGTCAAACTTATAACACCCCTCTTTTCGTCGGGGGTTAAAAAGAGTTATTTTCGTGGCTTTTCGTGGTCGCATACTAAGCTAGCTGGCATTTATTGAACTTCGCAACTTGCTTTTACTACTTCAAGCCACGAATAAATGGTTTCAGCCGTTAAAAATACAAGTTAGATAGGCATCTGTACTGTACTAGCCTTTTAATAGTCTACTGCAGGACGTTGGCCTACCCACCAAGGGTGATCCTCTGTGGTTGACCCAAGTTTTGGTATGATGTTGATATCGATGATTTTAGTAAATCTTATTCGATTTTGTCGCAGTACCTATTTGTCGCAGACACGAGTTACCTAATAAGCAGGTTGTAATTATCAGATAATCTTATAATTTACTACATATAATTATTTAAGTTGCATTTACTAGTCATTTAATCCTCAAGTGAAGGATAAACATGTTTTTGAGCAACTCATGTAGTTTCTTATCTTGAAGGCTTTGGGCCGAAAAGAGGCGACAAATGTATTAATAAAAACTTAAATTAAAAATTTTAAAAACCCCCGACACAAAAACCTGCTAGACAGAGTCCTACCACTGATAAAATATCTTTTCTTTCATTTGACAACCATTTTGGGCACATTTGTAGAATTTTGGTTCTTCCATCCCTTACTTACTTTAACCCACCATAACTCTTAAACGGCCCAATCGGTTTTTATAAAACATAGCTAAGAACACTCTCGACCTTTCATCCAAAAAAAACTAAACCGAAATCGGTTCAGTGGTTCGGGCGCTATGATGCCACAGACAGACAGACACACAGACAGACAGACAGACAGACACACAGACAAACAGACACGTCAAACTTTTAACATCCCTCTTTTGCGTCGGGGGTTAAAAAGGAATGTGAAAGACAAAATAGAACAATCATTAGAACTATTAATCGGTTTCACAGATAATTGCGAAATGTTCGCATTCCACTATATCCTTCTGGAGCATAACATGCTCATCATCGACTTGTCATTTTTTTTTTGTTTTGAACTTCTCACAGAAGAAACCTGCCCCCTCACATGACGTCTCACTTCCCATCATTGAATTGATCATATCTGGGAGCGAGAGGTCACTCCCCTTTATAGCGATGAGGTCGCAGCGCTCGCTGGCCCATGCAGGACACTCCTCCAGAGTATGCTGTGCCGTGTCCTCATCGCAGCAGCAGTGGTGGCAGACGGTCGTTGATTCTCTGCCACACGGCATAGGTACTGTAAAACAAAACTTTCCTCGGTTCACCCAGGTGGTCTCAGGAGGTGAACGGTAGGTAAGAACTGGTACTTTTCAAAACAGCCGTGACCAGAAATTACCTGAATAAGCCGGAAGGTCAACGATCCGTGGGCCCTATTCAGCCAGTTCTCGAGTACTGGCTGCACAGCCTCCACAGGTACCTACATGCCTCAAACTCGATCAGGTGCTGCTCGCGGGTCGCCGTAAGTCTGCCGTGCAGGGCAGATGCGTTGCACTGGTGTACTTAAATAAAAACCCTGTTATACCTACCAGGGTACACCTACTTAGCTCGCTATGTCACTTCATTGTTTTAAAAACAAATAGGAACCACTTTATATGTGACAATAACTTACTAGGAACCGAAATTAGGAATGCCGTACCGATACCACCTGACCTAATGCAATTGGTTAAACTATTTAAAGTCCTTATTGCAATGGCAGATTTACCAGGAGGCTGAGTAGGCTGAAGCCTAGGGCGGCTGATTTTAGGGGGCGGCAAATTTCAGATTTGTCATGTTGTAAACGTACGTAATTGCAAAGTAATACGTACCAAAAGTTATAATGTATTTCCTATCTACTTTGGTAAAATAACATAATGTTTAGATACAAGTTTTAAAAGGTAACATTAGCCTACAAAACACTGTAATATTGTGGTAAATTGTAACTTAGTTAGCTAACGCTAAGAACATTGTAATTTAATATGTTAATAAAGGTTTCTTAAATCAAAAATCTAATTTCAGACTATTAATTTTATAATTGACAAAAAAAAGATTAATTTGTATACCTAAACATTGTAAAGTCTACAGAGAAAAAACAACATTTATGATTAGTTATACAGCTTAGTATCAAAGTGGTAGCAAAATTCAACATCCTACTGGCAGCAAATACGTAAATCCGCCACTGCCTTATAGCCTTTTCTGTAGGCTGCATACCTACACGCGTTCGACCGCGCAAGCAACCAAAGTTCGCAACTGGTTGCCTACGATGATTTGTTCATCTTCGTACGCAACTACGCTACACTTATAGTCAAAATTATTATTGCGATCAAATTACGATGAGATACGATATAATATTATTTTCACAGTCGACCGCTAACGCCATCTTTCGAATAGCGATTGAAACATTTTGTCTCCCGGCTGACTATCGAATGAAAGTTTTCTTTACTCCTGACGAAAGTGTAAAAACATTTGGAAAACAACTTTAAACAATTTTTCCTAGATGGCGTAGTAATTTAAAAAAAATTTCTAAGTATGTTCCGCTTTATAAGGGCTTTATTTATACTTATCTGTATATATAAAAGAAAGTCGCGTTAGTTACACTATTTATAACTCAAGAACGGCTGAACCGATTTGGCTGAAAATTGGTGGGGAGATAGCTTAGAACCAGGAAAAGGACATAGGAAACTTTTTATCCCGTTCCTTTTTTAATTTTTAATCCGTTATATAAAAGAAAGTCGCGTTAGTCACACTATTTATAACTCAAGAACGGCTGAACCGATTTGGCTGAAAATTGGTGGGGAGATAGCTTAGAACCAGGAAAAGGACATAGGATACTTTTTATCCCGTTCCTTTTTTAATTTTTAATCCGTTAACTTTCGCGGTACGAAGTTCGCCGGGTCCACTAGTAGTTTACTATAGGTTGGTACCTACTTTTTAGGGTTCCGTACCCAAAGGGTAAAAACTGGACCCTATTACCAAGACTCCGCTGTCCGTCTATCTCCGTCTATCCGTCCGTCTGTAAGTATGTCTGTCTGTCTCCAGGCTGTATCTCATGAACCGTGATAGCTAGAACGTTGAAATTTTCACAGATGACGTATTTCTGTTGCCGCTATAACAAAAACTACAGAAAAACAACATGTTTAAGGGGGGCTCCCATACAACAAACCTGAATTTTTGGCCGTTTTTCGCTCAACCGTAGCCGTTTTTATCATAGGTTGGTCATAATGATGAGTATTAGGTATAATGATATGAATAGGTACATTTATAAAAGTGTTCTTTCAGTCAGCAGATAGATATTTTTACTTCTTATCATGAATTAACTGAATGTAATTAATCATAACACCTATACCTACTAACGTATTTTTACCAAATTACGCACACTTATCTGTAATAATCAGCATTTCAAAAATAAAAGAAACGATAACAAGTATAAAGTAGTATGAAAATAATGAAATTTAGTTTTCATCAATTGATTCTGAAGACACTTGATCACCTAAAAATAATATGTCGTCGTGGTTACTTTAGCAATAGGATGTTTAAAGATCTCCAATAATACCGGTCGGAAGCGACTAGTATTCAACAAGATCCTGCGTTGTTTTTGTCCGTCCGTTTTCATTTTTTAACACCATCGCTCATCTACGTATTCCGTGCCATGTGCCCTGCCCACTGATATTTTACTTGCCACTCCGTTTGCTTATGTAACTCTGACTGTGACTTAGGTTTGTCTACGGTTCTCTTCGTTTCTGGATCGATCTTTTTGACTGATTCCAAGCCTAAGATAGCCTTTCATAGCTCGTTGTGCTACTTGGAGCTTATTATTAAGGCCCATAGTAACAGTCTGACAGACAATGTTTCATATTTCATAATAATATGTAGCTGTACCTGTACCAGCCTTTTTTAATAGTCCACTGCGGGACGTAGGCCTACCCACGAAGGGTGATTGGGCCATATCCACAACGCTGGCCCAGTGCGGGTTGGTGGATAATATACATATATTATGAATATATAAATTGAATAATATGTTTTACGAGATAATTATGCAAAATAACTTTATTTAATAATGTGCGGATTTTGAAACCACGTGCGTTTTAAGTGAAAACATTAAGGAAACCTGTATAGGTACGCGTCTGGAAAATAATTTCGGTGGCGTCTTCAACTAAATTATAATTATTTTTCGCAAAAAATCGCAACACCGACTTCCACCGTGTACAGAATTCGAATAGTTTGCACGAATCGATGTGACATCCATGTACATTTTTGTTGATTTATCAAAAACGGCTCAACCGATTTTGAGAAATTTTAAGTGGACCCATTTAAATGTACCCTATCATTCAAAAAAATATTTTTTTTAATCGGTTTACAATTGGCGAAAATATTGATAAACATACACAAAAAAACATACATAGACGAACACAGTACCTCCCCCTTTTTGGGAAGTCGGTAAAAATGAAAGGTGACACGTAAGGCGGAATTCGAGAAAAATACGGAACCCTAAAAATTTGTTGTGCTATAAAAAAATCGTAACTCTATAGGTAACAACAAAATGAACGAAATAGTTGATTATTTTTCTCGCATCCTAGGTTGGGTCCTTCGTAAAAGTTGTTCACAAGGATAATCCCAAACACTCCATTTCGCTAAGAACTAATAGGCCTTCCTTTTGTGAATAATTTTGTAGAACACGTTTCTTATTGCAGGTAGGTGATTTTGTCAACTACAGGTCGCGTCATGTAAAAAGAACGCTGGATCTTCAAACTACGCACAAGGAAATTTAACTCCTATTACATACGTAATAGGAGTTAAATATCCCAGTACGCAACTTTATTTGTAGCAAGGAAATTTAACTCCTATCACGTAAGCAATATGTTGTCTTATCCTCTAAACTCAGAATTAAAACAAGGATTTAAAACATGTTTTGCACTTTACTTTCCATTTTTCCATTATTACACACATCGAATGATAATAACATAATAATCCGCCAGATTCTTTTTCAGTGTCAGTGGCGAGTATCTGTCTGTGTTACCAGTAGTAGCCTTTCTAAAATATACCCAGATCAGACAGATGCTCGTCACCACAGATTACAAATAAGTAGAACTTAACTAGAACTTTAACAGTATTTTATATTAATTATGTCTGTAATCTTACATCTCGGCCATCCGTATATAACAATTGTGTGTCCTCACATTTAGCAACATTATTTCGAAGGAATAGAAAAGAAAAAGAAAATAAAAATAAAAAGATATACTGGAGGTAAACTGAATGACTGAACATGAAGTAGTGCTAAACTTATGACATTCAAAAATATGTATGCTTACAAAACTATTGAAAATCAATTACCACACAGTAAATATACCAACAAAATTGATTGAGTTACGACCATCAGTCTTCCTTCGGTTGAAATGCATAAATTAATTTCGCAATTTTTAACATTTCTGTTTCTAAGTTTTAGCAATTATTCAATTGAAGTTTAATGTACTACCCGTATTTTGAAAACATTGCAATATAAACTGCTATCTTAGACATAAGATAAACTAATAAATCTAGAATTTAACTTTAAACAATTTTTCAACTACTTAATATTAATGCGTTCGAAAGCTATTCATCATTCATACAATTAATGTGACCGAATTACAACTGTTATAATAATTGCATTTAGAACAAATCGATAAAATTATTTTTCATTGGCATTCATTCATTCAATGATTTACTAAAAACATTGGAGACAAGTTCTCTTACGTCACAGTAAATATATAATACTGTGCTTACGTTTATTGGTTCTATGCTGTTTCATTTCCCCTTACGACATGACATCCACCTTATCTTTTGTATAGGAATGTTCATCTTGGTTCTTTATTGTTGTATTACTATAACGGTTTTCATTAAATGTCTTGTCGTATAAGGTGGCTCAACATTTGTCTTTTTTTACGTATTATTACCATAATATTAATACAGTAAGTACAGTAGGTAATTACTTATTCACTATCATGCATAGTCAGTTACGATCTGCAACCATCTATGCCGGTGCACTGATTGCTCGTACCTTACGCATCTATCGCAATACAATAAATCATATTAAATAAAGGGAATAAAATAAATCTTATCTATTTTACACAGTATGTTAAGATTACAACCATCTATGCTAGTGCACTGATTGCTCATAACTGACGCATCTATCAATCTATTTATGTATTAATCAAACAAGTTTTAGTAGGTACATTTTAAGAACACATTGACATCGAAGTAATGATAGAATTATTATCGTAATTCGTATTACAAACATTACTTAAAATGAAACAAGGTAGGCAATGTTTTTAATTCTGCTTTGTGAAAGATCAGGATTTACTCTACGGTCCGAATCAGTTTTAACTGTGTCTCGAACGGCAGTTTTTTTTCGTTTATTCATTAATCAATTTGAAAATATGTGAACAACGGAGACAGATGTCAATGGGTTAATGAATTCTCATCATACGTAGTTTAAATACACAAAACAGACAATATTATTTAAGCCGACGACAGTAAATTAGACTGGTAAATGAGTACTAATAAAATAAATAATCAAACAGGGATACTTTTGGAAAACAAGAAGATAGAAAATGATTTCACAAAATCTGTAATAACTATTATTTATCTATCTTGCAGTCTGTTACGATCTACAACCATCTATGCTTGTGCACTGATTGCTCATAACAGTCTGTTACGATCTACAACCATCTATGCTTGTGCACTGATTGCTCATAACAGTCTGTTCTGTTATGATCTACAACCATCTATGCTTGTGCACTGATTGCTCATAACCCGCGCTTCGGGATCTCCGTCATAATCTCTGTATCTGTAAAATAAATAATCAAACAGGGATACTTTTGGAAAACAAGAAGATATAAACGAGAAGTTGATATCACAAAATCTGTAATAAATATTATTTATCTATCTTGCAGTCTGTTACGATCTACAACCATCTATGCTTGTGCACTGATTGCTCATAACAGTCTGTTACGATCTACAACCATCTATGCTTGTGCACTGATTGCTCATAACCCGCGCTTCGGGATCTCCGTTATAATATCTGTCTCTCATCGACTCTGTAAAACAAAATTATTAGCGTACACAAGACACATTTACTATTACTCAACGATAAAGCAAATGACGGTCATTACTTTTAGGGCTTATTTCAAATCAATGGGTATTTGGCAACAATGTACGACCATTCATACTACACTGAATTGGAATTGATAAATAATATTATTCTTTATTGCAAAACAAATAATTATCATCTCCGTGCTAACCATAATCATTAATGGGGTTGATGCCATATACTCAGCTCAAGTATTTCCTCTTTTACATTCAATCATTTTCGAGACTCATAATCTGTAATACGTCGGGTGTCCCTTCATCTAGCTAGCACAATATTGTCTGATAAGACTAACTACGGATAACCCAGAGCGCCCCTTGGTTTACTTATAGTCTACCTAAAGGAATGTTACAAATATTTTCGTCGAAATATGACTCTTGGACTCATAATTAATTACTTAATCATTTTCAATTTGTCATTAGTGTAATTCGTGAATGCGGTACTAATTGAATAAATAAATTAAATTAAATTGGTGTTCAATAGCAGTAAAGTAGTTCAATAAGTAATACAATATGCATTGTACTACTTATGGTTACAGTCCATTATTTCCATCGAAGAAAGAGATACTTGTATATGCTTACTCATAATCGTCGATTATTACGGCACAAATATGTACCTTGCTGGCTTGATCAATTTTGTGTCAGAATAAGACATAGTTATGGCGAAGTATATATCTGTCAATTTTTTTACAAGTCAAAAGAGTTCTTTTCGTGGTCGCATGCCAAGCTAGCAGGTATCTGTATCACAAGATACTACCAATCTATTTATGCTGCGGTAGCAGCACAATAAAAAGAAAACCTATAGCTGTATTGTGCAATGTGCATGCACGGCTGCGCCCGCACTATTACCTGGTATTATAAACAGTGTGCATCTAACAAACTAGGTGTTCTCACACCTAGTTTGATGGCCGTGGCTACATATTTCATGTATTGTACTGAAAGAAATAAATAAATTATTTTTCATTTTCATTTTCAACTTGCCTCTCACTCACACGTGCCCTATTTCCGACGCGCCGACAAGTCAAATTCCCTCATATTTCAGAACTAAGCACAACAATTGATTCTAATCAGGACAAACCTATTTGAATTTGTGAAATTCGATTCAAGTCTTGTTACGAGTATGACTACCTTTCAAACAATATCCAAAATGAAGGAGTAGGTTTTATGTTCGTCTTAATGTATTTGTTTTTTTTATTCATCAATATTTTCGATAACTGTGATCAGATCTTTTTTTTTATTTTTTTATTTTTTTTTAAAAAATAAACTTTTTTAGTGCAGAAGTTATAGGTACTCACGAGGTGGTCTTATTTCAATTTTGTCAAAAAATATTTTGAAAATAATAATCAATGGTGTAAAAATTGTATACATACATCAATTCGAGTCAACCATACGAAGCTCGCGAATGATTGGATTCAGTTGTGCCATTTTTGTGGAAAAAATAATATTAATTATATCAACAATGTTTCTATCTTTATATTAAGCAACATTCCGTACGGTCAGCCCTAGGATGGGTGACCGCAGATGGCACCTCCAGCCAAGCGCCACCGTGGCACTCTAAATTGTAGGCCCGATCGTTTCAACCGTCTAGCCTTCAGACAGCTTAAAAACTCTAGACACCAGGGCCAGCCACCCGGCCTATACAATTATCTTCATAACCAGTTCCTATAGGAAAGAAAAATGTCTCAAACCCTGGATTGCTACTGGCCTTCTAGTATGCATAAAAAAACTGCAATAAACATAGTCTTATTATGTACCACCATAGATAATATGGTATTCAAAAACTGTATGCAAATATTACATATCATGTGGCAATAATGAATCGAGTACCTACTGAAATCACAAATGTTTTCATAAGTTAGGCTCTAACTAATAATATAATTATGCTGCCATAACTAGTAACCATTATTTAAATCAGTCAATCTACTTGAGATTAAAATATTTTGCAATAAGTAGGTAATTCACTCAAACGATTGATGTACGAATTAGAAATGTATGTGTTATAAGACCTACAGATAATCGGAATTATTTAAAAGGTAATCATAAATATCTCACAAACCTCAGTTTCTGTTAACTAAGTAAAATAATTGTAAGCAACGGGTTCAGAATGTCCATAATCATAGTCAATGAACACACGGTAGACATTTGATCCTCTGTGGCAATTTGGCAAATATCACTATATCCAACAACATTAATAAAATGTTTTATTAATGTCGTTGACTACATCCAGTAGACCTACATGATTATGCTGAAAATAAAAAATCAATCAAGCATCAGATCTAAAACAGTTAGTATTAATAATATGACACAAGTGGCATCTTGTTGCATTTACTTGTTGTGATGTATTATGATGGTACTGATTGCGTGATATAATTCTCTGGCATCATCTACCCACGGGTTGCAGGCAGGCACAAGCGACTAAAACTTACTATTGCACTATTAGTAACAGAAAAATGTAACACATTAGTATCATCATCGCATGGATATATTCACAAGTGAATATTGTGTTTCTCTTTTTTTTTATACTCACATGAAACATTAAACCTAGAATCAATCAATGACAGCAAATAAAATATATTTAGAAAAAAAATAACATCCAAAAGTTACAGGCATTGTAATCTTTCTGGACCACAGCAAACTACCCGAAATTATAACGTCATATTGTGTCTGTCTGCCTTAGAATGCTATGTTTTGTGCGAGACAGACAGAGCATCTATGTATCTACTGCTACCAAAATTATTATCAGCTTACAATCTCTGACCTTATTCATGTTTTTCAATTTACAGGTCATGCAAATTTCAATAATTTATAATTCACTATTCTAATGTTTGGTGAATCGAATACCTGTCAGCTATCCTTTCTGTATTGAATTACTGATTTTGTTGTTGAACTGCATTTTGTTGCTGATCTAAGAAAATCAAACCACTCACATATCCATTTGTCAACACCGCTGACAATGACGACTGCAGTGGCCACTGTAGCCGCGGTTGTGGCCGCTCCATCCATCTGCACTCACAGCCAGCCGAGATGGCTTGCAAGGCGCCCGCCGCAGCCTCGAGGGCACATGCCGTGCCCACGGGGCGGCAAACACACGGTCTGCAGCGCTAGTCGCGATAGCACAGCGTCCGCAAGGCAGCCACGGCACAGCGCCCGCCAGACCGCCGAAGCACTAGTGTTCAGATCACCAGCACCGTTACTCTATGGGCCATCACCAGACCCATTCCAATCCATTGCGTCGACTTGCACCGGTGCCGGCTATGACTCATTCTTATTCTCTTTTCTGAAGTTGATCTTATCCCCTCGTTTTTGCCGGAGTGAGGATACGGACTCGAGTTTCTGCTCTCTTCCATAGTTGGATGACTCGGGTAGCAACCTGCGGGGTATTGTTGGGAGGGTGCGAGTACCCAGGGCACCCGCGAGGGTGAACGGCTTCTCTCAGCACCCTCACTTGCCACACTCTGCGAGTCAACTCACTGCGTGTCTCTCTCACTATCTCTTACGTTTGGGACGTTCAGTTTCATTCGATCTACGATTGCTAATTTCATATTCACGACGGTACATACGTAAGACGAACGGTACCTCAACGTACGAATCCATGGATGCTTTTAAAAGTAGCTTCATCTCTTTTGCCTTCAAATATCTTCGGAAACGACTCCTTCGCTCATTAAAGTTGTTTTGTCAAAGTGGTAAAAAAAAATCCTTATTAGGTAAGTATATCGTATTTCGGTACAAACGTGGGTGTGTTTTCTTTATCCCGGTTCTGAGATGTTGTCTTATCCTCTAAACTCAGAATTAAAACAAGGATTTAAAACATGTTTTGCACTTTACTTTCCATTTTTCCATTATTACACACATCGAATGATAATAACATAATAATCCGCCAGATTCTTTTTCAGTGTCAGTGGCGAGTATCTGTCTGTGTTACCAGTAGTAGCCTTTCTAAAATATACCCAGATCAGACAGATGCTCGTCACCACAGATTACAAATAAGTAGAACTTAACTAGAACTTTAACAGTATTTTATATTAATTATGTCTGTAATCTTACAAATAGGAGTTAAATTTCGTTGTGGGCAGTTTGAAGCTCCAGCGTTCTTTTTACATGACGCGACCTGTACTTACATTAATAACAGTTATCGCATCCGGGCCCCCTATTTCAGTTGTTTTGCCAAGATAAGTATTTGTAAATTAATAGTCAAATGAAGTACATACTGAGGCACTAAATTAATCTTTATTATATCGCAGGCAATACATCCCAATACCACGCGTAAGCCACGATTTGATTTCATCTTATTTTACTGAGAGTTCCGTAGAAATAATCTAATTTGTGTTAGCTGCGCTTATTAAAGAGGGTACCTACACATAGTCGCAACACTCTTCGGTATTGCGACGGTGAGGAGTATATGGAATGAGGGTAGACAGAGAGATGGTTTGTGCGACAGGCTGGAGTGGCAGTCTGTGATAGTGATCAGTGGTGTATGGGTGAGTCTGAAACAACTTTGATAAGCCAGTAGTTGGAGCAAGCCATGTAAGTACTTTGAGTTTTATAATGACTGCAGAGATATTGGAGGTCCGTATTATTGTCCAATGGTGTATCATCTGAGTGTCCTACTAGAATCTGAGTGATGCTGTTGGAGCACTAAGCCCATCAGCTAACATTTGTTTCTATGTCAAATGCACTACATACATTAAAATTTTCCTGCAATAGAATTTAACTACTAACATAGTCTATTTTACTAATACCTACCTAGGTACTTATAATGGGTTTTGTGGTCCTTCTAAAAAACTTTTGATTTGATTTTGATAATGTTAACTATGTGACGCTAGCGATTATCATTTTTAATCAACTTCCAAAAAGGAGGTTTTATGTCCGTCTGAATGTTTTTTTTTAATTTTTGTTTTATGTATGTTCATCGATAATTTCGCCAATTGTGAACCGAATCGAAAAGATCTTTTTTGTTCTATACTCCCGAAATGGTCCCATTTAAATTTTACAGAAATCGGCTGACCCATTTTTGAAAAATCAACAATAATGTAAACAATTCGAGTGAAATATTCAAATTTTGTACACGATAGAAGGCGGTTTTGCCATTTTTTGCGAAAAATAATTATAATTTGTTGGACAATCGGTACATATCATTTGATCATAGATATATAGTAAGTACCTAAGTTTGAAGGTATAGGTCGGGTTTACTAAGTACAGCCCGGTCACAATATCTGTGCACCTGACTTCGTGACGTCATATCGAATTATCGGGACGTATATACATTACCGGACGTCTAGTATACCGTCCGGACGTAAATTATTATCGGGACGTGTATCCGGCAACGAAGATGCTAACCGTACTGTCGCACCGGGGAGTGCGCGGAGAGGTGACAGGGGAAGCGGGAGAGGCGCCGCATTCCAGCGAGGTGCACAGATATTCTGACCGGGCTGTAACTTTAAGCGGCTAAAGGATTGACATGGCTAAACAGGTAAAATACCAGTAGTAAATAAAATAAAAAATATATACATACAGACCAACATAGAACCTCCACCTTTTTGGTAGTCGGTTAACTATACTAAAATTACGTACCTAATTCTATCATTTCTAATGGATCTCCGATTATAAGCATTCGTACAAAGTGTGCGGTCATTTAGTGATTAGGAAAATACTTTTATTAAATTTATTACTGCATAGAGTTAAGATATACTAATCTTCAATTTATATAAGGTATAACAATATAGGATCAGTGCGGTTTAGTCACTCGGAAATAGGACAATGGCTGCGCACGTCTGGGCCTTCGTTTTAATCGCTGGTAAGTGAAAAAATCTGTTATAATTCATTAAAGCAAATATCTACCTATATAGAGTCACAGTCATGCAAAAAGTGTCCGAGTCAAAACCCTGCCCAAGCTACGTAGTGGGCAGGTTTTTTTAGTTAGTCGTAGGGCGATTGCAAGCCGACTACAACGCCGCGCGATGCCAAAGTGCTCGGTTACAAGCACTAATTACGAGTAAGTGACAACGTCGAGTTTCAAGAAAACGGGTCATTGTGAATTATTTAATGTAAATATCTAAGTCGGTATGTATGACGGCGCTCGGACATTTTTTACTAATTTGACTAAGGGACTGTGGCTCTGTAGATATATGCTCGAAGACTATATATACCTATATTATAGCGCTACAGTAGTAAGAAGTAAATCTCATATTATTATTTTATGAACATAGATCGACTGACGCAAGCCCAAATGATTATTTTTTT
Source organism: Hypomecis atomaria (assembly GCA_964007245.1). NCBI lineage: Eukaryota > Metazoa > Arthropoda > Insecta > Lepidoptera > Geometridae > Hypomecis > Hypomecis atomaria. The sequence goes on along the minus strand of OZ023294.1, from coordinate 16,774,282 downwards.
AATTCTGATAACGCAAAAAAAAGAAATGGCTGTAACTTAGAAGAGTAGAGCTATACTATTAGGACAAATCAAACTTAATAGCATCTGTAGGCAGGAGGCGAGTCGTAGCGCAGTAAATAAATTTTGTGTCAGCGGTGGTAAGGAGTCTCAGAATAAGACAGTAAGGAGTAGACAATAATTCTAAATACATGTCAAAATTTAAATTCAATATAATAAATAATCGTCACTACAGTAAGTAGATACTTGTCACGGACAAGAAAACATGTCAACCGAGCCCCTCCCGCGCAGACCGTGACCCAAACGTTCCCAACACACTAGCGGCATTTCCACGTCGTATGGCCAATGAAATTCTTTGGACTACAAACCAGCCCGCTTGAGGATCCCGACCCTTCTCGCGCAAACCCTGTCCCAGGTCATAAGCAAATTTCTTAGCGTCGGAGCCCCACGGTCACGCCGTTTCAACAGCAAACGGGAGTAGATGTGAAGTTAGCCACTAGCTGCGCAATAGCCAATCAACGTGCGGCTTCCATGTCACGTCTCGTCAGGATTGGCTATTGCGCAGCTAGTGGCTAACTTCACATCCATCAACTTGTGTGGCGCGGAGTATAGCTAACTTCATAGTCGTCATTAAGTTTAATTCCATCCATCCATACATAGGCCTCCCATAAGGATCTCCAATAAGACCGGTTGGAAGCCGCTTGTATACAGCGGGATCCTATGGTCTTGATAAGAAAATCTGTCCACCTCATATTGATCCTTCTACTTAAAAGTGTGCGTTACTATGAGTAGGTACGAGTACAAGTTTTTGCTAGAATGCAATATGCCTCGGTCCAGCGCCAATCATACTTACCTATACACAGGTACATTGACAATGATCGATTGATTAATTATTATTTAAGTATTGTTGTTTATAATTAACAACTTTTTTGTAATTTTGTTCAATTTAGTATATTTTTATTTCATTTTCTACTTCGCAAAGATAATCATTATTTTATAGTATTAAGTAAATTGTATTTTTATTAACCCCCGACGCAAAAGAGGGGTGTTATAAGTTTGACGTGTCTGTTTGTCTGTCTGTGGCATCATAGCGCCCGAACCACTGAACCGATTTCAGTTTAATTTTTTTTGGATGAAAGGAGACTTAGTCGAGGGTGTTCTTAGCTATGTTTTATAAAAATCGATAGAGCCGTTTAAGAGTTATGGTGGGTTAAAGTGGGGATGGAAGAACCAAAATTCTACAAATGTGCCCAAAATGGTTGTCAAATGAAAGATAAGATATTTTATCACTATTTTTTATTTTGTCGGGGGTTTTTAAAATTTTTAATTTAAGTTTTATTGTAAAAACAACATATTATAATGTAATTAATAAGTGTATTTGACTTGTATCTTTCATATTTTGTTACCAATAAAATAATATGAATTTGATGTCAAATCATTTCTTTATCATCAACCCTTAAGTGATTCTTAAATGATTATTATTCTTAAAAACGTCCGTAGGGAAAAGTTCCTTCAGCTTCGGTCAATACAAACTTTCGCTTCGTTTCGGTCAATAATTCAATTAGCATTACAACAAGAAGTACGTATACCTGACATGAACCATAAACCTGATTTTATTTATCTATTGCTTAACATTCCGTGTTTTCGTAATCGGATTTGATTGACGCAGATCATAAACATCGTACGAAAGACAATTTAAGCCGTTCCGATAGCGTATTATCAACTACTTATCGGTAAATACTTTAATTGGTTTACTGATATCACACTACACTCATACGAAGTAGGTAAATACAGAAGCTATGACAAAAAGACACTGTTCAGACACGAAGGTACAACAGTCTTGACAATATATTTTTAATGTTTCAAACTAATTATTAAAATTAATGAATAGCTCAATGTACCTGCCTTTTTAATAGTCCACTGCAGGACGTAGGCCTACCCACGAAGGATGATGATTAATGTTCATTCCACAGTTTTTCATGACAGTTTTACAAGGAGAACTACCCACGTTACTAGTAGTTCTACGAACAGTTGGTACATCTCGCGACGCCTATCTTTAACTGAATCTTCATAAGCCTATATCTCGTCTCGCTCTTGACCAATTTAGTTGATACTCGCAAATCTTGCTTGTTAGATATTAAACAATCTTGCCAAATATTATAGAAATCGCCTGATAAATAGCGCGACAGCAAATTTCCCCTTTTTTGAGGTAAATACCCCTCCTATGAAAATGAATTTCAATACTAATTTTGGATTTATTTTAGATTATTTTATAATGTATTGGATGTTTTTTTTTTTACAATTTTTTTACAATATTTGAAAATACATAATTTATTGAACTTAGCAAATTCTATACATGTAATGTTAATTTCAAGACTTGCTTGTGCATTTACCGGCTTTGCTTTAGCAAAGCGAAAATTATAATTGGTAATACTGCTATTAAGTATTATTATAACAACAATTGTGATTAGTTTATATGGACTTGTATCTTGTATTTTGATATCAATAAAAATCATATGAATAATATGAATATCAAAAATCGAAGGCGACATAAAAATTCCTTTAATTTATAAAACCTGTGTAATTTCTAGTCTGGGTGGTAAGCTCTAGTTTCAGAGTTTTTAAGCCGCCTCAACGCCTCTGACTATAATCGTTGTTACGGTCGTCGTTTCAGCCTATGGCTGAAACAACATCCAATGCTGGACATAGGCCTACGTGGGGCGTAGACGCTCCACGTAGAGCGTAGACTTTACGCTACGCTAAGTTGTCTAACAAATTTACTTGTGTACTAGATTTTGCCCACGGCTTCGCTTGCATGAAATTTCGAGGCCCTCCCTTACCATACTTAATAAAGGAGGTGGAAAATTCGATTTGACATTTGTTTGATTTGACAGTTCTTTTTGACATTTCTTGGAGAGCACGGTAGAATAGCTCGCAGATGGCAGAATTTTTCCTACTTACTTAACACTTATTGTTATAATATGGAAAATTTACGCAATATCATTATAATTTATAGCCTATGTGTTATTCTGATGTATAAGCTATACAATTGCAAAGTTTCATCTCAATTCGTTCAGTAGTTTTTGCGTGAAAGAGTAACAAACATCCATACATCTATCCATCCTTACAAACTTTCACGTTTATAATAATAGTAGGATATGCCAAAAATATCCTGTGAACTCAATTTGACACATGTGAACTTCCAGGAGCAGTAGCTTCAGTCGATGCCCTCGGCACCCCCAGCACCATCGAGCAGTTCCCCAGCCTGACGCAGGTGGAGTTCTACATCGATGGCACCTGGCTCCAGCAGGGCGCGGCCACCGTCCTCACCAACCGCCACGTCTTGTCTGCTGCCTCTCTCTTCTCTGGGGAGTAAGTACAGAAATGCTGAAGTACTGTGATATCATTATTTTTCACCAAAAATGGCATAGCCGACTTCAACCGTGTACAGAATTCGAATAGTTCGCACTGATCGATGAAGTAATATTCACATATTTGTTGACTAACTGCTCGTTTTGCCTTCGCTCGGGTACTATTAGTTAAAGAAGACAAATCGTAAGGATCCCTAATTTTTTTAAATATAACATAGCCTATGTTCACCGGAGATAGTGTAGCTTTCCAATAGTGAAATAATTTTTCAAATCGGTTCAGCAGTTTCGGAGCCTATTCGATGCAAACAACCAATCAAATCTTTCCTCTTTATAATATTGGATTTAACAAAACGGCTAAACCGATTTCGATAAAACATAAATGGGACCACCTCTGAAGTATGAAAACAACCAAAAAAAAAGACTTATCAAAATCGGTCCACTCTGTAATAAGTTAAGCTTGGTCATACATCCTTACATAGTATAAAATAAAGTCGCTATTTTCGTTTGTTTGTTTGTTTGTTTGTCTGTATGCTTAAATCTTTAAAACTACGCAACAGATTTTGATGCGGTTTTTTTTAATGGATAGAGTGATTCAAGAGGAAGGTTTATATGTATAATACACCTGTGCGAAGCCGGGGCGGGTAGTCTAGTTAAAAATAAAATATACGCGTCGACTTGAGAACGTCCTCCATTGTTTCGTCGGTAAAAAAACGATCACTGCATCGCAAAGCCACAAAAAAACTAGAATCCTTACATACTCGTAGTATAAAATAAAGTCGCTATTTTTGTATGTTTGTTTGTCTGTATGCTTAAATCTTTAAAACTACGCAACGGATTTTGATGCGGTTTTTTTTAATGGATAGAGTGATTCAAGAGGAAGGTTTATATGTATAATACACCTGTGCGAAGCCGGGGCGGGTCGTCTAGTAAACAATAAAGTAAAAGTTTTTTTAAAAGAAGCAAACAGTGGCTAAGAAATTACGTTATCGTGACGAAAAAATATTTATTTATCCTAAAGGTGTAAAGACAAACAACCTGCAAAGAGTACCTACAAGATTAAGACTAGTTTTGGACTAGATAGATGAAGATTGATTGTAACCGTTATCACAGAAACCTAGAGTTATATTTTATTACTGTACTGTACCAGCCTTTGTAATAGTCCACTGCAGGACGTAGGCCTACTCACGAAGGGTGATTGGGCCATATCCACCACGCTGGTTGGTAGATTCACACACGACATCGAATTTCTTCTACGGACGTATGCAGGTTGCCTCACGATGTTTTCCTTCACCGAAAACCACTGTGTGAAAATCCGTGCATTGGTTCCAAGGAATTAATTGGTTCGGGACCGGGATTTTAAGCTAAGACATCACGATTGTAAGGCGGGTGTCATTACCACTAGACCACCACGGCTCGGGTTATTTTAATATTAATCATTTATAGAAGAGGCTTAATTCCAGCAACCAGCAGTCTTTTTAGGGTTCCGTACCCAAAGGGAAAAACGGGACCCTATTACTAAGACTTCGATGTCCGTCTGTCCGTCTGTCCGTCTGTCTGTCTGTCTATCTGTCTGTCACCGGGCTGTATCCCATGAACCATGATAGCTAGGTAGCTGAAATTTTCACAGATGATGTATTTCTGTTGCCGCTATAACAACAAATACTAAAAAGAAAATAAAATAAATATTTAATATTTGGGCTCCCATACAGTACGGAACCCTCCGTGCGCGAGTCCGACTCGTACTTGGCCGATTATTTGCTACTTAGTGCCTTGCAAAGTTACATAGAACGTAGGTATTTAGTTCTAGACCATCAGCTTTACTTAAATACCTGTGTGTCAAAGATGTACTGTACTGTCTTCACTGAATACCTAACTTAGATCGTCACTTACTGCTCATATGGGATAATTTAAAAATTCAACCTATTTTACAAGCTTTTATTTAGTTTTACCTGTCCGATGTCTGTCATCAAATCTTGCAAATTAAAATTGATCCACTTCCCGGTTATCTACTGCTTGAGCTGAAATTTCGCATACATGTGTAAATCGCGTGACAAGCCAATATTATGATGGTGCTGATCTGATGATGGAGCTGGAGGTGGTCATAGGAACTCTGTAATGAAACAACGCGACCCTATCGAGTTTCGGCTTGTTTGATTCGTCTTAGCAAGTACTTGTTCAATAAAAGCTCCTTTTCTAGAAAAAGTTTTAAATGGGTATATCTTTAACATAATTAATTGTCGTTTTCAGAGGCTACAACCCCAACTTCCGTCGCATACGTGCAGGCACCTCCACCCGAGGCGTGGATGGCCAAGTCCTCGTCGTCCAGTCCGCTACCAACCATCCTGATTACGGCACCCTGGATCTGGATGCCGACATCGCCGTCGTGACCCTGGGCGGGTATCTGACTCTCGGAGCGACCGTGCAGCAAGCGCCTATCCTTGGTCAGGGAATCGAACTGCCTTATGGGCTGCTTGTCCGTCATGCTGGTTGGGGTACTACCGCGGTGAGTTGTTTTGATTCGGACCACATAATCCAACTATCACCGGATTTAGTGCCCGCTGCCTTGACGATATCGTCTTTTCATCTAAATTTTGTGCTGAAAATAGGGCTGTTGGTCATAGGCCTCCCCTACAGATCTTCAATAAGACCGGTTGGAAACGCGATCCTGCGGTCTTAATGTGGTCATCCGTCCACCTTGTGGGTTGACGTCGCCGCTGCGCTTACGGATATGTGGTCCATGTGGTCCTCCGCGCTATGTGCCCTGCCCACTGCCACTTTAACTTACCAACCCGTTGGGATATGTCGGTAGCTTTGGTTCCTATACGTAAAAATTTGCAATGTTGGATTACAATATTTGAGTTTTGGTAACGTGTGCGGTGTGCCCCACGCGTTCTCTTGTTGTTTGATGCCTCTGTTCATTTTGTTTTATGGCGACTAATTCTTCACTCGACTATCAACTCGACGTTAAACGACGTTGTGATGAAAATGACAAAAGGGGGATGATAAGGTCGTGCTCCTATGCTAATTCTCGAAAATGAATCCTGTAGACGATCAACAGGCTCGCAACTTTACGGCGGCTTAAATTTTGTACTAACTGTTTACAGGAAGGTGGCAGCAACGCCGATGACAATCTCTACGCCATCACCCTCATCGTGGGCGACGATGAATCCTGCCTGATCAAGTACATCTTCGACAAGACCATCACTGAGAACATGGTCTGCGTCGGGCTGGGGTACACCGTGGGCCGGGACTTGGACTCGACGGACATTGGTGCTCCATTGTTCTATGAGGTACGGCAAGCTTTTAGCTTTACTGCTATGAGCATGGTTTTAGTTAAAACTACAACACGATTAATCTTAACTACAACAAAATCAAAAGATCTCTAGATCTTTCAGTCTAAATTTCAGCCCATCGTGATAGTTTGATTTCGGAAAAGATTTGCAATACCATTTCTACTACGAGTTAAAGCAATCATGTTAGTGCTGCATTTTGTTGCAGTGTTGCAGTTTTAGACTAAAAGGTCTACTGGTCTTGAAAGCGCGTGAAATACTCGATGGTAGTCAGTACGTTGATAAAAAGTGTCCGGATTCGCCCAAACTAGCTAATAAAGTCTCGAGCTAACTAAGTCTCGTCATCGACGTAAGGTGGCGTGTCTAATTGTCTATCAGCCTTCTATCGGAAACATTTTGGAGAGTGCGTCCAGGACTTGCACAATCTGGTCCCGCCCATCCTTTTCTTTTCTTCTATCGTACAGTAAAACAGACGGGACTAAAGCGCCACCCATTTATGGTGCACATTCCGCATATCAGAACCAAGGGTTTCGAATCCACATTCCTTGTTCTATCGGCCAGAATGTGGAACACTTTACCTGAGTACAACATAAATATTTTCAAGTCTCGAGTACCTAAATAAATTTTAATAAAAACCCTAGACCGCATATTTGCTTAAGATCAGGCAGTACGAGTATGTAGATAAACACAAATTTACATAAAAAATAACACAAAAAAATCGCCAAGCTCGGCGATTTTATTTTTGAGCTAGAATCTGTGCTGATAAAAGCTATTCCGCCATGTCCGGTCAAAGCTTGTACCTGAATATTGATAAATATTTTTCGCAAAAATGGTAAAACCGCCTTCCATCGTGTACAAAATTCGAATTTTTCGCTCGAATCGTTTACATTATTCTGGTACATAGAACCTCCTCCTTTTAGGAAGTCGGTTAAAAGAGTCAATTTTGTGACGCGTGTCACCCGATATGCATTTGCAATGTCCGGGAAGTACGTCTGAGTGACTATTTTTATCCGAGGTGTAATCTCAGTACTGCCATTTACGGACTGATTCCTCGCGAATTTTGATTACCTACTAAGAGCGTCATCCATCTATGATCCATCTATCAGTCTCAGGACGTGCAATGCTGGACATGGGCCTCCCCTAAGGATTTTCAATAAGTTCCGTAAAATCAGCTTACATCCAGCGCGTTTCTGCAGTCGTTCTAACTTATATTAATGAAATAATAAATAATAATATAAGTTTAGTATAAAGGTAAGTATGGAACAACAGTGAATATGTAGTAGTAGGTATGCCTTATGTAAATTTTTGTGTGCTATTATTACCAAGTATTATGTATGATTGTTTAACTGACAAGTCGTAGTAGTTTAGATTATTAAGATAGGTTTTAATTTTGTGTTTACTTTCCCATTTAGTGCAATTTGAAATATCAATTTGTTTGTTTATTTTTTTGTATAAATAACTTCCGCGAAAGCTATAACTTCTTTCACCTGATGAAATTATTAATGATATCGTGTATCTACCTAGTTAGTAGACGACCTACGCTGCGATTGCCAGTACGTGGTTTCTATTCGAGAACGTTACAGCACCATCGGTCATATATTCTTCGAACTTTAAGTCCTTACCACTGCCTTTCACCTTGCTAACCCGCTGGGCTATGTCGGTAGCTTTGATTCCTCTGTGGATTTCGTTATTCCTGATTTGATCTCGCAGAGAGACTCCGAGCATAGCCTTCTCCACAGCATGTTGGGCTATTTTGATGATCGAATATCGCGGCGCATCTGCGTACTCTTTCGCCGTCCATGTAGTGGACAGCGCGCGAAAATCACATATAGGTATCGTAAGATGATTTCTTTTTGACCGACGAAACGAAGGAGGTACTCAATTCTACGCGTATATTTTTTTTATGTATAACCACGCATAACTTTTTACGTAGTGGTCTGATTTTGATAGTTCTTATTTTATTGGAAAGAGTATATTTTGAAATTGGTCCTATTTAAATTTTATCAAAATAGGCTGAGCCATTTTTGATAAATCAACAATAATGTGAGAAATGCTACATCGATCCGTGCGAAATATTCGCGAATTCTGTACACGGTTGAAGTCGGTAGTGCTATTTTTTGTAAAAAAAAATATTGACCAATGTTTTTATCGCTACTGTTATTGCGCACTTGCAAGCGTGTTTTTTTTTTAACTGGCAAAAGTGCCTTTATTAACTACAACAAAACTACACTACTATTACACAAAAAGCATTGGATCATCCTCAGACCTTTGAAGGTCTAAAGATAGCGTGTTTGATCCGGCGTCACCGAGAATGACTTGAGTTCAATTTTTTATACAGTCAAATAATAAGCACGTTATCTCTTTTTTCAGGATACGATGGTTGGAATTTTGTCCTTCGGCAAAGACGACGCCAACGACGAGTACCCGGCGGTTGCCACCAACGTCGGCTCATTTACCAGCTGGATCATCGCTAACGCTGTTTAATTACGACTGAACATAGGAAAATAAAGATAGCTTTAAGCAAGCAGGCTTAGTAATTTAATTTCAATCCTGTTTTATGCGCACTGGGGCCTAATTTAGTCAACTACTGTTATACTCCGCGCCACACAAGTTGATGGATGTGAAGTTAGCCACTAGCTGCGCAATAGCCAATCCTGACGAGACGTGACGTGGAAGCCGCACGTTGATTGGCTATTGCGCAGCTAGTGGCTAACTTCACATCCATCAACTTGTGTGGCGCGGAGTATAACTAGGCTGTACGATTTGTACAGAAGATTTGAGAGGTGCGTCTAATGATTATAAATCCCAGATATGTACTCGTATCCCTGCAAGCTGTAGGACGGCAAAAGGAAATCTCCACCAACCTTCAATCCACGACCGCCTCCAGAATTCAGCATCAGTCGAGACGTCTAGATGGCACAGACTAACCGGACACTGATTGATGACTACAGCACTTTCCTTGGCACCAGTTGCACGTGACACGGGGTAATATTAGATATTTAGACGATGACTAGTCTTCTAAGTGGTCGCGTACAGTTCGCACCAGTGACGCTTCCGCCCTTCGACGGTAGCAAATATCAAGCGGGTGGAGTAAATATTCCTTACTACCCTCAATTGCTTGCAGAGATAAAAAAAAGTATTTAACGTAACCTTTTCATCGGTGAGGTGAGCGAGTATGGATTTTTATAAATTAAAAAGAAAAACATTTTCATGGATATAAATATAACTCCAACGCATCAGATATTGGTAGCGTGTCCTACGAATTTTTAATACTGTACGTATGTTAAAACAACGTGCTCAAGAATGTCGAGGTATGAGTTAGTACCATTCCCCCTTTTTCACCGACTTCCAAAAAGGAGGAGGTTCTATGTTCGTGTGTGTGTATTTTTTTTTTGTGTATGTTCATCGATAATTTCGCCAATTGTGAACCGAATCGAAAAACAAGAGTACAAAGAGTATACTTCCGAAGTGATCCTATTTCAATTTTATAGAAATCGGCTGAGCCGTTTTTGAAAAAACCAACAATAATGTAAGCAATTCGAGCGTAATATCCGAATTTTGTACACGATGAACATCGATAATTTCGCCAATTGTGAACCGAATCAAAATATTATATTTTAGTTCGAAAGGGTATACTCCCAAGGTGGTCCCATTTAAATTTGACAGAAATCGGCTGAGCCGTTTTCGATGAATCAACAATAATGTAAACAATTCGAGCGAAATATTCGAATTTTGTTTGCCATTTTTTGCGAAAAATAATTATTTACGTTACTCTCAAATTGACAGATTAGTTGAATATACACTTCACTGCATGTAATTAACTCACCCTACTTTAATCTGACATGTTCTGATGTTCATTTTAATTTTACTAATATGATCCTTTATCCTTGACGGGCGGCCATATATTATAAATGGGGCTCATATTTGGTGGAGGTGCTTAATCAGGTACAAGGTATCTCCCTGCATGTTAATCTGCCGTGCTTTAGTATGTCCCGAAATCCCCTCTTCGGCTCCCCTACCAATACAGGGTTATCCGGAACTATAGTTCGGCCGTTCAGAGAATGCGTTCCTGACACGTCATCTTGATAAAATGTTTTTGGCCGATATCTCGGAAACTATGTACTTAAAAACATAAAAAACATTAAGATCATTATTGTAGAAAATAAAATTTCGCATCTTTTGTTTCCAGTAAACTTTTTTGTAAAACTTACCGTTTACGATTTATGAACCATTTCATGTTTTAAGGTCCATTTAATGAAATTTCATTAATTAAGTACATACGCATTCTCTGAACGGCCCAACTATAATATATGGGGCCAACCCGGAATTCGAGAAAAAACCATTTGGTTCATATATATTTGTCGATTTCAAGTCGCAATTTACATTAGTACGGAACTGATGAAGTTTTTCAAGAATTCCGGGCTGGCCCCATAGTAAAAATTGTTTATCATGCGATTTTTGACTTAGTAAGAGAGTAAGAGATAACCCTGCATACACTGCATATAAGATTTTTAACTCAGGGTCATTTATGAATGCAGACCAAGACGTGAGTAGTTTTTCCAAACTATGCAAGCAACCTAAGTTTTTCCTATCCCAGTCTAAAATCAAATCTTGCAAGTTAAATTTGATCAACTTCTCGGTTACCGATTGAGCTGAAATTTTGCATACATCTGTTAATCGCGTGACAATGCAATGTCATGATGACATGGTGCTGATCTGATGATGGAGTTGGAAGGCGGCCAAAAGAACTTAGCAATGAAACGACACAACCTCATCGAGTTTGGGTTCATTTGAATATTTTTGGCGAGTAGTTTGTCTTTCAATGGTAACCAGGGTCTGATGGAGCTGGAAGGTGGTCATAGGAACTCTGTAATAAATCGACGCAACCATATCTAGTTATGTGCTCGTTTGATTCGCCTTGGCGAGCATTTGTTCAGTAAAAGCATGTTTTAAGTAAAAAAGGTTGTTTTTTATATACTTAACAGGGTTATTTCTATTCAATCAGCATCCTTTTAGGAGCTTATTTTGGATATCGAAACTAACAACTTTTGTTCTGCGAATTTTGTCAAAACTCGAAAAAAATCAGCTGTTCCATACATTTTGTCGCGGGTGAACGATGTTTTTCTATGGAACAACAACTTTTTTTGAGAATTATTAAAAGTCGTAGAACAAAAGTTGTTAGTTTTGATGTACATAATAAGCCCTTAAAAGGATGCTAATTGATTAGAAAAAACCTTGTATAATACTTGTTTGTCATAATTATATTGATAAATACAGGATTTTTTTTTGTGCAAATCATGTTTCAACATTAAAATATTATGTTATCGCAAAGATTTCAACTTTGTACATGGTGGAACTTAAATAAAATTTTAATTTTGAATACAGATGAAATATTGCTATTAGAGTGCCAGATTATGAAAGCATCGGGTTAATGGAGTGTAGATCCCTATTCCCAGTATTTTACTATTGAAAATTTACGTTCAAGAAGTCACTTCTGGTTTAGAGAAAACATAAAGAAATATTACGCAAACTTACTGTAAAACTTGGACACTTGTGTAAGCGACGCCACACCGATATCATTAATTTTTCGTTACATTGTTATAATTTCAGCGCAAAATTTGAGCTGTAGACAAAAATGAAGCATCACAAGTGAAATCCACTGCAGGCACGTCATAGCACTGCAATGCCCTAATCTATAGTACGTAATGTACCTATGTATGTAATACTCGTAGAGGTGTTGTGTGATAAATGAACTGTGGCAACTGTACTGCATTGCAGTTGCATTGCATTGCTTCGTGATGCCCTGGCGATGTTATTGCGAGCCGGACTCGCGCAACAGAAATACATCATCTGTGAAAATTTCAGCTTTCTAGCTATACCGGTTCATGAGATACAGCCTGAAGACAGATGGACAGACGGACAGCGAAGTCTTAGTAATAGGGTCCCGTTTTTACCCTTTGGGTACGAAACCCTAAAAATATAAATTGCTTACAACCCAGATCAAAATTTATATCTCAATTACTCGTATACTTAAAATTGTATCGATTGTGATTTGTTTTGTGTATGAATAAATAAAATAAAATTTGTACTTGGGTGGAAAATACGTACAGAAAACTACCCTCGACGCGCATCTGGAAATGTACATTGTTAAGTCGGATTATCGGAAATGTGTGAACATTGATATTTGTTTTATTGAGATCTTGGTGTAGATACTAAGGTTATCGATTATATTGATTGATGAATTAGGAAGGTAACCCACATATGTTGGGAGTGGAGCGAAGCTAAAAATAATCATTTTTCATAATGGAAATAATTGAAATCAAATGAAAACTTATTTTACTCTCAGATTTTGTTCATCATTTGAAGTGTAGTTTTTGTTTCATTTCAATATCGCAGCCGTACTCGAACCGAGTGGGCTCGCGCGTGGTGATGGCAAAAGGCCTGACGGCATGACGCTGGTCCCATGGAAGTGTGGACGGCCCTTAGTATGGGACGCAACTTGTGTCGATACTTTGGCACCGTCACATCTTTCTGAGACTCAGAGTAGGGCTGGAGCTGCGGCCAATTCGGCGGAGCAGCACAAGCGGCGCAAATATGCTAACCTCGGTAGTGGTTACATATTTGAGCCATTTGGAGTTGAGACATTGGGTCCGTGGGGGCCGGGAGCTCATATCATTTTCAAAAGTCTTTCTGGGCGTCTGGTGGACGCGACGCGTGACCAAAATGCTGGTGTTTATTTGGCTCAACGCATAATGCTATGGCCACATCTGCGCCCTACGGCGAAGTTTTCGTCACTGGGGGCTCATTCATCTAATTCAAACGGTAGTAATTGGTTGTTCACGATTTGAACTACTACCTGAAGCTGGGCACACACGCTGCGATGATCGCATCTATTCATCAGATTAGTCCAGCGAGGTCCTAATATAGTTGCATTGCCAGTAGGTAGTTATTGAGGAATCAAAATGACACCCCTATTTTAATCGAAAAATATTGATTTAACAAAAAAAAATTGGCATCAAAGTTGTAGAAAATCAAATTTTAAACAACTTTTGTTCCCATAACTTCTGCTGAAAAATTGAAATAACACAAGTTATTGAAGAAATGAAATGGTACAACCAACTATTTAAAAAAATATCGATCCTACAAAAAGTTGATGGGAATCAAAGTTGTAGAAAATCAAATTTTAAACAACTTTTGTTCCCGTCAACTTTTTGTAGGGTCGATCTTTTTTTAAATAGTTAGTTGTACCATTTTGTTTCTTCAATAACTTGTGTTATTTCAATTTTTCAGCAGAAATTATCGGAATAAAAGTTGTTTAAAATTTGATTTTCTACAACTTTGATTCCCATAAACTTTTTGCAGGATCGATAATTTTTTAAATAGTTGGTTGTACCATTTCATGTCTTCAATAACTTGTATTATTTCAATTTTACAGCAGAAGTTATGGGAACAAAAGTTGTTTAAAATTTGATTTTCTACAACTTTGATTCCCATCAACTTTTTGAAGGATCGATATTTTTTTTTAATAGTTGGTTGTACCATTTTGTTTCTTCAATAACTTGTGTTATTTCAATTTTTCAGCAGAAGTTATAGGAACAAAAGTTGTTTGAAATTTAATTTTCTACAACTTTAGTTCCCATTAACTTTTTGTAGGATCGATATTTTTTTCAAATAGCCGGTTGTGCCATTTCATTTCTTCAATAACTTGTGTTATTTCAATTTTCCAGCAGAAGTTATAGGAACAAAAGTTGTTTGAAATTTGATTTTCTACAACTTTAGTTCCCATTAACTTTTTGTAGGATCGATATTTTTTTCAAATAGCCGGTTGTGCCATTTCATTTCTTCAATAACTTGTGTTATTTCAATTTTCCAGCAGAAGTTATGGGAACAAAAAATGGTTAAAATTTGATTTTCTACAACTTTGATTCCCATCAACTTTTTGAAGGATCGATATTTTTTTTAAATAGTTGGTTGTACCATTTTGTTTCTTCAATAACTTGTGTTATTTCAATTTTTCAGCAGAAGTTATAGGAACAAAAGTTGTTTGAAATTTAATTTTCTACAACTTTAGTTCCCATTAACTTTTTGTAGGATCGATATTTTTTTCAAATAGCCGGTTGTGCCATTTCATTTCTTCAATAACTTGTGTTATTTCAATTTTCCAGCAGAAGTTATAGGAACAAAAGTTGTTTGAAATTTGATTTTCTACAACTTTAGTTCCCATTAACTTTTTGTAGGATCGATATTTTTTTCAAATAGCCGGTTGTGCCATTTCATTTCTTCAATAACTTGTGTTATTTCAATTTTCCAGCAGAAGTTATGGGAACAAAAAATGGTTAAAATTTGATTTTCTACAACTTTAGTTCCCATTAACTTTTTGTAGGCTCGATATTTTTTTCAAATAGCCGGTTGTGCCATTTCATTTCTTCAATAACTTGTGTTATTTCAATTTTTCAGCAGAAGTTAAAGAAACAAAAGTTGTTTAAAATTTGATTTTCTACAACTTTGATGCCAATAATTTTTTTGTTAAATCAATATTTTTCGATTAAAATAGGGGTGTCATTTTGATTCCTCAATAACTACCTACCGGCAATGTAACTATATTAGGACCTCGCTGGACTGATCTGATGAATAGATGCGATCATCGCAGCGTATGTGCCCAGCTTCAGGTAGTAGTTCAAATCGTGAACAACCAATTACTACCGTTTGAATTAGATGAATGAGCCCCAGTGACGATAACTTCGCCGTAGGGCGAATGTGTGGCCGGTCCATAAGCATTGCCATTCAGCGTGGCAATGCAGCCAGCATGCTGGGCACGCTGCCAACTGGCAGTGGGCTTGAGCATTTGGATTAAAAAAAAAACGTTTGACAAAACTAAAAAAAATATCAGCTGTTCCATACATTTTGTCGAAGGTAATATGCTCGTGATGACATAATAAATTTTAATAGACCTATTTTTTACTTTATAAAATAATTTAAAATCTTTAATATTTAATTTTGAAAAAAAATACAAATTCAAAAAGTCACAATTTTTTCACAGGGGAGCAGGTTTTTAACAAAGTTTTAGTCTGTGGAATGGTACGTAATGAGAAACTTTTACCTGTCGTTACGACCTACTTATTTCCATGAGATAAGATAAAGGCTAATGCACTGCTACTGCAATAACTAGTTATCTTTACAGGTAGCAGCTATCCATCCATAGATATCAGTTTTATTTATGTGATAAACAATTGCTTATTGAATGAAAACTGACTGGACATTGGTGTGGGGGCAGCCACTCATTTGAGGTTCCTCGTGCTGAGGTAGCTGTTCCTGGTTCTCGGATCTGTGTGGTGGTTTATTGTCGCTCGCCTCGAAGATTCCATAGGTCGTGGATGGTTGCTTTTGCTCCAGCAACCAATTCAACTCCACAAACACTAAACCAGCGCGTATGCGGATGCGGGGAAGATGCCTCCGCTCTCGTAGATAGACTCAGCTCACACCAGGGACGCGTCTGTCCTTCGTGGTGTCGGACGTTGAAGTGTTGCCAACACAACACAACGAACTCCTCTAGGTTTGTGGCCATACTACCAACACCATACTCAGAAAATAAGTTTGTCTATGTGTGGTCGCATGACATTACAAAGCGCACAAGGAGCGAACTTAAACTGGGGGAAAATACCTGGTGCTGTAGGCACCAGATAAAAATCGAAAAGTAGCTTATGACAAGCACTATACCTACCGGTATTTTTATTTTTCTACTGTTGAACGCAGGCCTACTAACGAAAGACCAGAACCTTGATCTCCTACCGATATAGCGTGACGTAACTTGCCAAGTAGGTACTTTTTAACCGACTTCCAAAAAGAAGGAGGTTCTATGTTCGTCTGTATGTATTTTTTTGTGTATGTTCATCGATATTTTCGCCAATTGTGAACCGAATCAAAAAAATATTTTTTAGTTCAAAAGGGGTATATACTCCCGAGGTGATACTACTTAAATTTTATATGCATAATTTTAATATGGCATCGATTTTACCCTGCCTGTAGTGAGAGCCCTCTGAAAGGGAAACTCGGAGCTCCCGATTGGTTGGAGATGGAGTTTTTGTCAGCTACTGTCTGGGGAGGACAAGGACTTCTACGTCAACGGCGTGTGGTCACGCTGTTGTAGGAAGCATAAGCCATGGTTGGCTCGTGAACACCTCAGTAAAGTGCTGACAGCTCCGGTGCATTCCCCTGGAGATCCCGAAGCTTTCAAGAGCGCACAAAGGACATCCATCCATCAGCCACAGGTCGTCCACTATTAAGCACTGGGCAAAGGCTTCCTCTATGGATCTTCAATAAGATCGGATAGAAGCGGAAAGTTAACCGGCTGCACCCTAAAGTAGTACCTTGCGAAAATTTTCCCTAGTAATAATAAAATAGAGCAGGAAATATAGCGGTAATCTTTGGTCAACCTTGCAATGGTTCCGATCCAGTTTCTTATTTCATAAGGTTTAAGGTCCCTTACTGAGTATTGAATCACAAAATGCGGACAGATCTAGGTGAAGCTTCAAGCGCTATCTTGAACAAAAGTTTCTGGCCGATATCTCGGAAACTAAATATGTACTTTAGGGCAAACATTGGAGCATCATTTTAGAAAATAAAATGTCGTATCTTTTATTGCCCGCAATTTCTTTTCTAAAACTTACCATTTACGATTTATGACTCATTTAATGAACCGGTTTTTCTACCTTGGTCGGTTTGTTGTAAAACTAAAATAATTGGCCAAGTGCGAGTTGGACTCGCGCACGAAGGGTTTCGCACCCTGTGGAAGTCTCCAAAGGAATAATACCACTTAATATTTGAATCATTTTCCTGTTGCCGTTATTAATATCGAGCATAAAATCACGTTCATTGTATGCTTTAAATATTTATTTTATTTTATTTATTTACTTTTAAAGTGCACATTTAACCGAATATTCTGTTAACATTTCAAACCTCTGCCTGTCACCATTATTAATATCGAGCGAAAAACGTCTCAAAATTCAGAAATTAATTTTATTGTTTTTAGTATTTGTTGTTCTAGCGGCAACAGAAATACATGATCTGTGAAAATGTCAGCTTTCTAGCTATAACGGTTCACGATACAGCCTGGTGTCAGACAGACGGATAGACAGACAGGCAGACGGACAGCGGAGTCTTAATAGGGTCCCGTTTTTACCCTTTTTATTGATTAATCCAATATTTTAAGTTATCAATAGATATAGAAAAACTGGTTCATTAAACGGGCTATAAATCGTAAACGGTACCTAAGTTTTACAAACAAGATGCCAAATTTTTTCACATAGAAAATTCTCAATAGCTTTAGCCCTAAAGTGCATAGTTTCAGAGATATTGGCCAGTAACTTTTTTTCAAAATGGCGCTTTAAGCTCCACTTGGATCTGTCCGCATTTTTGTGACTTTAATCTCAGTAAGGGATGATTTTAGGGAGAGAGGTGATTTTAAACCTTATAAAATAAAATAAAACAGATCGGAAATTTAGTGCGAGGCTAAATCCTACTAATACTGACTAATACTATAAACGTAAAAGTTTGTAAGGATGGGTGGATGTTTGTTACTCTTTAACGCAAAACCTACTGAACGGATTGAGATGAAACTTTACTATTATATAGCTTATATATTAGAATAGTACATAGGCTATAATTATAATGATATTGCGTGAATTTTCCAAATTATAACAATAAGTGTTAAGTAAGTAGGAAAAATTCTGCCATCTGTGAGCTATTCTAGCTTGTGCTCCAAGAAATGTCAAAAAGAACTGTCGAATCGAACAAATGTCAAATCGATTTTCTTTTTTTTTTTTTTTTACTTTCCACCTCATTTATTAAGGGTGGTAAGGCAGGGCCTCGAAATATCACGCGGGCGAAGCCGCGGGCAAAAGCTAGTTCTATATGTAGGTATTTACTGTACTAAAACCCACTACCGCTCCAATGAAGATGTTATATTACTAACATCACTAAGATTACGTAAGTAAAGTAACAGATCTTTTTGACGAGGATTGTGTTATCATCATCAAATCCGGATTGCTCGGTAAAAACAAATTAAAATCCTAAGCCTTTGGGATTAATATTGATTGAATGTGTATGACGCACAATTCCTCACTACAGAAAATATTTGTAAAATATTAATAATTGTAAACATAAGTATTTCCATCAATTGGAAAAATGGGATTTAAAACAAAAAAAAATTAATCTAGCCACTAAACCACCACGGCTATTAAATTGGGAACATAGGATTACCCAAGAAGGGTGTTTGAGCCAAATCCACAACGCTAACGCAGAGCGAGTTGATGGATTCACATACGCCATACGTACACACGTGTGTAGGGGATGGTGGTGGTGGATGGTGTATAAAATAAATAAATATTAGGGGACATCTTACACACGGTCTCTGACCCCAAACTAAGCAAAGCTTGTGATATGGCTGCCAGAGACTGATATACTACATAATAATACATATTTTAAATACAAACTTATATATTGTACCTAAATAACACCCAGACACAGAGCATACACCTATGTTCATCACATAAATGTTTGTCCTGGGTGGGGATTGAACCCACGCCTCTTTGATCCAGAAGTCAGGGTCACTGACCACTGAGCTACCGAGGCAGGCAATTAACATTTAATAATGAAATAATTTATATCTGAGCGCTGCCATGCCTCTGATGACACGTTAAACTGTAGGTAATTGTACAGTCGGGACTGTTTAAACCATGTCAGAGGCATTCAGGCGGTTTAAAAACTCTGACGTTGACTGAGTTTTTTTTTATATTCTAATATCACTAATATTATTTAAATATAAGTAAAATAGCCTATAATTATTTTTTGCAAAAATGGCAAAACCGACTACCATCGTGCACAAAATTCTAATAGTTCGCTCGAATTGATGTGTACAAGTTTAACATTACTGTTGTGCTTTCAAAAACGGCTTGGCCGATTTCGATAAAATAAGAATGGGACCACTTTGGGAGTATATCTCTTTAAACTAAAAAAAAATCTTATTGGTATGTTTGTTTGTATGTCTTACAAAAAATACATACAAACAAACATAGAACCTCCTCTTATTGGATGTCGATTAAAAAGAGCGATGGTGGTCTAGAAGTAGAAGAACACTCGCCTTACAATCGTGAGGTCGTGGTTTCAAATCCCGGTCCCGTACCTATGAATACCTTGGAATTTATGTACGGAATTTCACAATACTGCACTGGCTTTTCGGTAAAGGAAAACATCGTGAGGCAACCTGCATACGTCCGTAGAAGAAATTCGATGGCGTATGTGAATCCACCAAACCGCACTGGGCCAGCGAGGTAGATTTCCAAATCACCCTACGTGGGTAGGCCTACGTCCTGCAGTGGGCTATTAAAAATGCTAGTACAGTACAGTAAAATAGCCTTAATATGAAAATATACTTTCTTGTAGCCAAAAAGTAGGAAAAATATAGGTAAATTATTTGTAGGTAAGATTATGTAAGTGGAATTTTATGTAAAAATATATCGTTATAAACTGTATCTTTCCGTTATCTGGCATTAAAATGTTATAAACTCAAAATAAACATCTATCTCTAATTTAATGCGGCATATCCGGATTAATTTACTCATAGATAGGTATTTATTTTGGGCTATAGATATCTAAAAATATTTTTAACGTAGGTAGAATAGCCAGGAAGTACATCGGGCTATGTAGGGTCATATTTTCAACTATTTAGAACATGTTAGTTTGGAGTTAGAACATGTTAGTACCTTCTCTTTGATTTTGATCTCAGAATGACTTCAGTGGTCTCCTTTTTTCCTCCATCAATCACAATCTAGAGAAAAGCATAATAAAAGGAGAGAAAGAAGCCTCTTTTCTCCTTTTATTATGATTTTCACTAGATTGTCATGTCGCCAAACATTTTCTCTTTTCTGACAATTACATGATAATGATAGAAAATAGAGAGTAGTCGGAGTTTATTTGCCTAATCGAATCAACCGGGACAATCAATTGAACGTGTCATCCAAGCCACGGTAGCGCTCAGTGTCACATAATATCTGGTTAAAGATTATCTTCGCTAATTTGCTACGCATGTCATAGCACATCTTATTGGACCGTGGACACTAGCATCAGCCGCCTTCTGCGCTCGCCCATGCCCGGTAAGCTGTAGAGGCCTCCATGGCCAACAGATAGTGTATCCAGGTTTAGTACTAATCAATTAGCATCCTTTTAAGGGCTTATTCTGTAGGTACATCAAAACTAACAACTTTTATTGATTCTCAAAAAAAAGTTGTTGTTCCATAGAAAAATATCGTTCACCTGCGACAAACTTTTCAGTTTTTTGAGTTAGTGATTAACCAGGGATTATTTATTATTATAAGTTTTGCTGTAAGACTTAATCGTTAGTCCTATAACAAAAGTTGGAAAAATAAATAATTCCTGAATTTTGCACTGCAAAGTCAAAGTTATTTATTGATAAACTTATAGCTAACATGTCATTTCGTTAAATAACGTTTCGTTAATGTAATATACATTAACGTATTTACGTCAACAAAGTATCGGGAATGGATAATTTGTTTATGATTCCAAATTCAAATTTTTGTTTTTATTGTTGTTGTTAGATTGGCTCTACTGTTTTCCATTTTGGAGAGGAGTTTGAGTTGCATCTGTTATTTATATTAAACTAGCTTTTACCCGCGGCTTCGCCCGCGTTATATTTTGATTTTGGCTTATGTTTATGTCGGCTGCGAAACCTAACCTAACCGATAAACATCAAATTACCTTAGAGGAATGCTTTTGCTGCTAAGTTACGGTATACACAACCCCCCGTGTCTGTGT
This sequence comes from Hypomecis atomaria, assembly GCA_964007245.1. Classification (NCBI taxonomy): domain Eukaryota; kingdom Metazoa; phylum Arthropoda; class Insecta; order Lepidoptera; family Geometridae; genus Hypomecis; species Hypomecis atomaria. The sequence continues at coordinate 16,752,795 of OZ023294.1, read as the reverse complement.
GCCTTGTCGTGGGGGGGGGAGGTCTGAGGCAACTGAAAAGGCGGGGCTCGAAGTCTCCCTCTTTTTTGGGTCTTTGCCCCCAAGGCAGCTTAGAGGCTGGCACTCGAGGTTCAGCCGCTTTTAACTAAAGCAGCTGAGAGGATGGCCGATAGGTTGCGTGCCTTATGAGGAGTGTCGCAACTGAGGCGGGCTGCAGTGCCGCTCTTGCGACGCTGCAGCCGAGGATTAGGGGCCGCGGTGGGATGGAACTGGTGGTGTGGGTGCCGCCACCTACTCTACCTTCTGCTAGGCCGTCAACGTGTTGGCAGACGCAGTGGGGCTGCAGGGGAAGAGAAGTGTCGGTATCGCGATGGCCGTTCTCACTGCCCTCTGCAGTTGAAGAGGCAGGCGCTGGGCTACTATGACTGACCCGTTGCACTGGGACCAGGGCGTTGGAATGCTGTCCGACGCTCAGTGCTGGTTAGTCCCGAGTGGTGGATGAAGATGTGTCTTGTGCTCCGAAACACTCCGTCATTATGGCGGGAGCGCAAGCTCCGTAATGGAGCCCGAGTCTGGGCTAGCGCTGCTAAAAATGTAGGAACGTCCTAAGCTTGCCATGACAGGTTATTTCTGGCGCTTAGACGGCTGCTACCGCAGCCCGCTCACTTAGTTTTTATCCTATCCTACGGGAACTGTTAAAGTTTTTGCGATAAAAAGTGGCCTATGTCACTTTTCGTCATTCAAACTATATTCATGCAATAAGCCAAGGCAAGTTGCTCCGTTGCTGAGAAAAAATTATTGTTAAGTCCTACGGGAACCACAATTTTTTCGGGATGGAAAGTATCCTATGTCACTTTCCGTCTTCCAATCTATGCCCACCCCGAATATCAAGTCAATCCGTTGCTCCATTGCTGAGAAACAGTTATTGTCCTATCCCATGGGAATCACGAATTTTCTCAAGATAAAAAAGTATCCTATTATCACTCTCTGTCTTTTAAACCATAGGTATCCATACCAAAAATCAGGTCAATCTTTTGCTCCGTTGCTGCATCAAAGAGGAACAAACCAACAAACTTTTCGGATTGATGATATTAAAGTATGATGATTCTGTACCATAAAGGTAGAATAAAGAAACATGTTAAACCTCTAATAATAGAAGATTTAAAATATTTTTAATATCAGACAAAATGACGGCCTGGTATTAAACGTCATAGTAACATGTAGCATGCAGAGGGAAAATAACATTTTATCCAATTTTAATGTCAGTTGTCATTTTCAATCCATACTTTATTTCCACTTCAAGGGGATATAATGGTGGAAAAACAATTTGTCCCCTTGCCATGCTACTTGTGACTTATAAAAGTCTGCAGACAATGTCACCTGTCATCTAATTACGTTTGGCTGTGACGTTTCGTTAGACCATATTAGCGTCATAGAGGAATTAATCACTTAGCGTCTTTGTGATAGTGGCGACAGTTTCGCTTTCGATGGTTTTTGTCCTGTCCTACAGGAACAATGCAATTTTTCGGGATAAAAAGTATCCTAAAGGTCCTTCCGCCTTTTAAACTATATCCATGCCAAAAATCAAGTCAATCCGTTGCTCCGTTGGTGCGTGAAAGAGTAACAAACCAACAAACCAACAAACTTTTCGGATTTATAATATTAGTAAGGATACAATGCTGTTTTTAATTACGAGTAAATCATATCTAGTGTGTACAGCGAATTTCATTAAGGACAAAAACATCGAACAAAGAGTTTGATTGCTCCAATTGGCGATGCAAAATCGCCAATGGAATTTCATGTTCGGAGTCACTGAAAATGTTACATAAGGCTTAAGGTGAATCGACTTTATCAAAAACACGTGCTTATGAGTAGTACAAAGCGTTCAAAAGCGGTCGAGATGTGATGAAAGATTTGCTTCGCTCTGGTAAGCCATCAACGTCTGCAACTGAAGTTAACATCGCAAAAGTGAAGGAAATAGTGACTGAAAATCCTCATTCAACTTTGAGAGAGATAGCCGCTGAAGTTTCTGTATCTGACGAGTCGATCCGTTACATTTTTAACCGACTTCCAAAAAGTAGGAGGTTCTATGTTCGTGTGCATGTATTTTTTTGTATGTTCATCGATAATTTCGCCAATTATGAACTGAATCGAAAAAATCTTTTAGAGTTCGAAAGGGTATACTCCCAAGGTGGTCCCATTTAAATTTTACAGAAATCGGCTGAGCCGTTTTTTGCTAAATCAACAATAATGTAAATATTTCGCGCGAAATTTTCGAATTTTGTACACGATGGAAGGCGGTTTTGCCATATTTTGCAAAAAATAATGATAACTAATCGTTTGGGCATGAAACATGTTACCGCACGGCTAGTCCCATAAGACCTGAATTTTCTCCAAAAACTCAATGCTTGAAAGTCGCTGAGGACATCCTAGAACGAGTTAGCTCCGACCTAACATTCATGAAACGCATTGTTACTGGTGACGAGACGTGCGTTTACGAGTTTGATATGCAAACTACTCGTAGTATATTATTACCACTTCGTGGCACCCATTTTCATTCGACATTCGACAGAAGACATAAAGGAGAATTAGCGGCGAGGACTCGACTCAATTCCGGAAAAAGCGTTCAATTTTTTTTTTCATGAATGGATTATTCGTTGGCGTAGGTCAATATATCGTTCGTGAAAGAGCATATTTTGGAGGCGATAAAATAATTTTGGACAAATAACTCATATTTTCTGTATTATTGATCGATTCCCGGTACTTTCTTGACAGAGTAGTATGTAGTACGATGTTAAACTTTTGACATGACAACGTCTTATAAATTGGTTTGCCGGGTGACACTTCAAGAAACTGCGTTACGCTCCGCTCACGTTATGCGCTCACAATGAGAGCGAGTGAGAGGCACGCGTCCCTTCCACTCGGGCATGGTTAGCCCGCCTAAGAGCGAGAGAGACAGACATAAAGTCGTTGTCACGTAAAACTTTCGCCCGTATACCGACTTTACAGGCAACCAATTTTTTTTTGTTTTATAAAGTCGTCTAATTGCAATAGCAATTTTTCAACTTGTATTTGAAACTGTGTAAGGTGAGAGCGCTCGAGACTTCCTCTGACAACCGTTTGTACACCGCTGGCCCCATAATTTGCGTGAGCTTACTCGGCCTGGTGAGGGAGTACTTGATGCCTACAAGTTTGTTAGCGTTATATTAAGCCACACAAGTCGGCGGATCGGAAGTTATGCGCAGAACGCTGCGCAAAAGCCGAAATATAGGTGAGCGCGGGAGCCAGAGAAACGAGACGTCGGGGCACACCCGCCCGCCAACCTCATGTCTCCCGCGCGCTCCCTACGCCCGTGCTCAACACTACGCCATTATTATTTGTATTTGTACGCCACGCAGCGTCGGCATTGTGCATACATGCGCAATAATAATTAGAAAATCACGGCGAAGTGTCATCTGCGGCTAGGTAACTTCTCATCCGCCGACTTGGGTGGCACTTAGTATACGTGTGTTATAAGCGTGCAAGTCCCAATGCCTCGTGTAGAAGTCGAGGTTCTCTCTCACGTAGAGCGCCACCTGAAATATCTGGATGGCTGGCAGTGTGAGAATCCCCAACTCTTTGAAGTAAGGCTTCACGGAAATGAATCGTAGCACACCAACAATCGGCGCGTTTGTGCGCTCGGAACGCACACGCTTCTATTCGGGTGCGCGTCTGTAAAGCTCTGCGCCGTATTGCAATCTAGAGTGTACGCAATCTGCAATAGGGTATTTTACCATGAACGAGAAAAAAACTGTAAATGTATTTATCTACACTAATGTTGTAACATTCTACTTATGTTTCCAATACTTGACTTATAATGACTACTGTTATAGCGCAGACAACAAAACACTCAATTTAAGCAATTTCACATGATGTTATAATATCCACATCGATATCGTAAAATCTCATTATAACATCGCGCGCTCGCTCCTGATTGACCCTGCGCGTTACCCTCTCATTGGTTAGATTTTAATGGCGCCAAGTTCACTGTGACAATACACGTACGCGTGAATTTAATGTTTCGCAATTTATTTATTTTTATTTTTATTAGTGAAGATAAAGTAGTGTATGCAACTGCATATAACACGGGTATTAAGACACTCGTTACTATTATGAAACTCGCTGCGCTCGTTTCATAAACTCACACTCGTGTTTTAATACCCTTCATTATATGACAGTTGCATAAACTACTACATATTTTGAGATAGTTTAGGCAAAAAGCAATCGAAAAATGTTCGTTTTTTAAATATTTAATCGTAAAATAATAAAATAAATATAAATAAAATAAATTTTAAAAATCAATATAAAATAATCCCGCTATGTTATGACGTCATACGGCTATGTAAACATTGAATAGTTTGTCCAGTTTTTGTACCACTAGTTTTCCAGGAACAGTACACCAACGATAACTCATTATTAAACATTTGTTTAACTCATTTTAAACTTAAATCTCAAACTTACAAACAAAGACACCATCGTGAAAAATATTTATGCGCATTGCTTACATAGCCTAGTGACGTTCATTCATGACCACAGAGTAAAATAATGACATCCATCGTTTTCGTGAATTACGCGCGAAATTTTGAAACTGTAAATTTAAAATGCATTTTTAAAGCACTTAACGATTGTTTTTTTGTATTTTTTTAGTGCAATATTAAAACAACAATCTAACTGAGATACTTTTCTATGGTAACCAGTGTCAATGGTGTTGTTTTAGAGCACTAAAAAATACAAAAAAAATATTCAATCGTTCAATGTTTTTAAATGCATTTTAATTTTACTAAACGTGTTATGTACACGTCAGAGAAAAAAATTAAAAGACGTGAAAATAAGGCGCTTTAGTATCACCTGATGTTGTTTTTCCTGCTCCATATATTGTCGTCAACTCGATAAGCACATGGTCCGATGATAGCCAAATCTTTTAGGCACTTATTTCCGATGGAACCATTTATTAACATAATCTTTTACCATTGTTATCAGATAAAGGCAAATACGTAATAAGTAATAAATACCACCTGCCGGTCACCTACTGCCACCTGCATTCGAGATTAGCATCGGTATCAGAGGAAATGCACTAGGTCAGCGCCCGAATTTTATTTTAGGGTTCCGTAGTAAAACGAGGAACCCTTCTAACTTCGTTGTATCCGTCTGGCTGTATTCGTATATGTATTAACAATAATTCAGCCAGTTTAGATAAAATTTAAACGGTACCCACCTTTGAAGCATGATCTACCAAGCAAAAAAAAAAATTATTGAAATCAGACTACTCTGTAACAAGTGTTATATTTAAAAAAAAACATTTTATTTTAAAAACAAGCTTTTACTGAACAATTACTCGTCAAGACGAATCAAACAAGCCGAAACTCGATAGGGTTGCGTGCGTCGTTTCATTACAGCGTTCCTATGACCACCTTCCAGCTCCATCATCGGACCTGAAGACAAACTACTCGCCAAGACCATTCAAATGAACCCAAACTCGATGAGGTTGTGTCAGTTCATTGCTAAGTTCCTTTGGCCACCTGTCATCATTATATAGAAAACAAAGCCTAGTCCGGCTAACTGTACGACTGTTAATTTTGTTTAAACGTGGTCCGGTCAACTTTACTACCCAACTGCACCTAGGAAAACAAGTGATATTGCATTGTCATGCGATTTACTCATGTATTCAAAATTTTCAGCTCAATCGGTAACCGGGAAGTGGATCAAATTTAACTTGCAAGATTTTATTACAGGCCGACAGATAGACAACGGGACAGGTGAAACTAAATGAAAGCTTGTAATAAAAAAAAACTAACTATATAATATTAGAATACCATAGACAGCTCATCGGACCAACGTATCAATTCTTAAACAGTTCAGGGTCACGGATAGACTCTCGACCTGCCTTAGACGTGTCCTTGCGTATTTTGGCCATATAGTTAGGAAGGACGGAGACAACTTAGAAAAGCTCATGGTTACGGGGAAAGTCGACGGCAGGCGGTCACGTGGAGCCCGATGCGTTGGTCCGATCAGATCCGCACCACGCTGGACACGTCAGTTTACGAGGCGCTCCACGCCGCCGAGGATAGAGGTCGATGGCGCAGGATTGTTAAAGAGAAGCTTTTGGGAGGTGGTGGTCACGACCCTCAGACATGAGGAATTCGACTCGAGGAGGAGGAATAAAAAATTATGCGTGGTCATACATGAATGAATTAATAATTTCCTCCGTTTTTTCGTCGGTTAAAAAGTAAATTCAGTTACAAACGTGTACTTTGCGATATACTCAGCCTAAACATGATAAATCTAAGTGCATGATAACAATCGATAACAAGAGGTGAAGGGACTCTTAAGTATAGAGAAAATGTGATTTGATTTCAAGGTTGTATACCTACTTGTATGTTATACTTACAGAGATCAGAGTGAAGAAAATATCGTCGTTCGTTGTTTCAGCCATTGGACATCAGTGAGTGAAGAAAATATCCTCGTTCGTTGTTTCAGCCATTGGACATCAGTGAGTGAAGAAAATATCATCGTTCGTTGTTTCAGCCATTGGACATCAGTGAGTGAAGAAAATATCGTCGTTCGTTGTTTCAACCATTGGACATCAGTGAGTGAAGAAAATATCGTCGTTCGTTGTTTCAGCCATTGGAGATCAGTGAGTGAAGAAAATATCGTCGTTCGTTGTTTCAGCCATTGGACATCAGTGAGTGATGAAAATATCATCGTTCGTTGTTTCAGCCATTGGACATCAGTGAGTGAAGAAAATATCGTCGTTCGTTGTTGTGACTGGACATAGGCCTCCCCTAAAGATCTTCCCGCTACCAATCGGTCTTATTGGCAGGATTGCGTTGGATGCTTGCATCCTTAATGAGCAGTCTTAATGAAGTCATCCGTCCACCTTGTGGGTGGACGTTCTACGCTGCACGCTGTAGGTACGTAGTCTCCACTCGAGAACTTTTCGACCCCATCGGTCATCAGTTTTCCGTGCTATGTGCCCTGCCCACTGCCATTTTAACTTGCCGATCCGCTGGGCTATTTGGTTCTTCTACGGATCTCCTCATTTCTGATTCGATCTCTCAGAGAAACTCCAAGCATAGCCCCCTCCATAGCTCGTTGTTCATCATTCATTTTGAAAATTATTTTAGTAAGTAATTTCCGCGCATTTTTTGAGAAAAGTACTATACATGCCTTGGCCACAACTATGCATTGATGGGCTCACGTATGTGTGCCTCGGCTTCTAATCGGCCCCCGTATGTACGCTTCGTCCATCAATCGCCTTGTATAAAAATTTCATAAGTTTAGGGGGCGTCCATAAATTACGTGAGGTGTTTTTTTTAATTTTCTGCCCCTCCCTCCCCCCCTGGTGAGATGTCGTGAGATTTTATTCAACCCCCTCCCCCATCCCCCAATCTCACGTGAGATTTTTCAAAATGTGAGTTTTTACGCGTTGGATTGTTATTGTAAAAAGAAAAAAAACAAATTTGCTTCGTGCTTTTATTTACGACTAGTTAAGACTAGTAATCGAAATTGCTGAGAGCTTAATTATAAGTGTAATAAAAATTTAACAATAGAATACTTAAATCGTAACTACTGTGATTAAAAAAAGAATATCTACTCTAATTCAGTCCATGGAGAATCTCGCTCTCGTTCATCGAGTCGCGCGTTCGGCTGACAGTGGCGCGAAAACAAAGGACGGGTTACACTGTACCGTAAATTCAGATTAAATTGAGCTATTTGGTATAAAACAAATATGGTGGTTTGACAGTCAGTAAATGTATAACGTCGAAGTATGAATGAAATTATTTTCTTTTGAACGAATTAGTAAATGATCTTAACCGTATTACGATTACGCTTAAGATTAAATCTTAAGCATGTAAAATCTGGATTAAATGGACCAAAATAGTATTTTTTTTTGTTTCAATCAGAAAAAAAATTGCGTGATATTTGCCGAGACCCCCCCTCTCTCCAACGTAAGATTAGATGAGATTTGACTCGACCCCCTCCCCCCCTTAAATACCTCACGTAATTTATGGACGCCCCCTTATTTGTAAGAGATAATATTTTCTAAGTATGTCCTACTACAGATAACGCCCTGTATTTGCAATGCCTGGCAAGGGCAACTAAGTATTTAGAGCTTTAAAATAATTGTATAAGGCATATTTGTAAAACACTTAGTAGAAAATTAAGTAAATGAATATGAAAAAAAAATTATATGTCTCTGTTGCTGGCCGCTGCAGTAATATACTATTTTTATATAATTTTTATTTAATATATTTAGTGTTCTATACTTTAATAATACGTTTTATTTGCATATTTTTTCTTCTTCGTGTCGATGCTCCAAAAATAAATAGGTGTATTTAATTGTATTATTTATACGGCATTTTTCCAGTGCCTTACCACTGCCAATTCGCTATGGGACGCGTTGTGTAAGTCCTGGAGTGTACAGGTATTAGGACATTGAGGGCATGAAAGTAGGTGTTGCATGTCCTGGGCCATGGGAGGTTACCGCCGTCCACACGCAGATACATAGCCTGTGCATTATAAAAGTGAAAACAGGAGTCGGATACTAGACACCCAATGTTCGGATCAAACCCACCACACTGCCGCCTCAAGAGTCGAAATAGTTTTCTAACAGGAACCACTTCCCTTGACAACACTCCAGTGAAGGCCGTCTCAAATTGAATTGTGGAAAAAAGGTCACTCCTCCAGACAATTATGTAGCACCGTCCAAAAAACAACTGATCAGATTTTAAATCTCGGACCACATGAGATGCGCCAGATTTCAAATAGTTTTTTTACATATTTCAAAGTGTCATCAAAATTGGTGTAGGTTCTTAGAAAAAAGGTCTTCGGTGACCCACTTCATAAATACAGTCGAATTGAGAACCTCCTCGTTTTTTGAAATCTGTTCAAAACGGATTTCAAGAAGTTTCCATTACACCTAGATAATAACTAAGCCCCTGCTAAAAACATGGATCGCCGTATGTTTACCTATCTTAGTTTTCGGTAATTATCTGTAAATCAATTATACTAAGCATTAATACGTAACTGATAATTTGATAAACAACAACAATGCACCGGTAGGCGGTATAAAAGCCGTGATAATTTTGGAAGAGGCACATTCCACTGCAAATTGGCTGGAAGTCAAAATGAAAGTGGCACTCCTGTGTTGTGTACTGCTCCTGGCAGGTAAGTCCAAAATTTCATGAGAAAATACCAAAATATCTGGGGAAAGAACTACAGTGTCTGGGTAAAGAAATACACAAATGTGCTGTATCTTGCCCCACCCCGTAACTTTACTTCTCTCCCTCTATCTTTCTTTTCCTCTTTTCTCTTTCCTTAGTTTTTGAGTGCGTTCTAATTTACTCGTTATTATATTTATTTTTCAACAGACTTCCGATTTCGGAGAAATTATGGATTCTCTATTTTCTATGAGCTGATTCTTTTATGTCTCGTTTTAATATGTAGAAGAATCTTGCAAGACATTCCCTTAAAATTTTAATTTACTTTGATCCGGGAGATTTGAAGCAGTTCCCGAAAATTAATGAAAATTGCAGCGCCTACAAAAATTGCATAGCATAACATACTTATCAGCTTGAGTTGTAAGGTTTGAGGTCGATTGTATGAAGTCTGTTGTTACGTTTTTGTCTACCAATCTACCCATATCAATCTTTGTCTATCTTCCCCTTTTCTCCTTTAAATTGTCTCGTTGGTCCACTTGTAAGTTTTACTGAGATGTATGTAATATTCAGCGATGAAACGATATCTTGTTTTAGTCTTCATCAAACATCGCATCATATAAACTTACTCTAAACTTACAATAATAATCGGCCAAGTACGAGTCGGACTCGCGCACGGAGGGTTCCGTACTGTATGGGAGCCCCCCCTTAAATATTTATTTTATTACTTATTTTTGAAGGGAATATAAAACTAAATATTCTGTGAAAATGTCAAGCATCTACCTGGTACCATTATTAATATAAAGCGCAAAACGTCTAAAATTCAGGTTTGTTGTATGGGAGCCCCCCCTTAAATATTTATTTTATTTTGTTTTTAGTATTTGTTGTTATAGCAGCATACATCATCTGTGAAAATTTCAGCTGCCTAGCTATCACGGTTCATGAGATACAGCCCGGTGACAGACGGACAGACAGACAGACAGACAGACGGACAGATGGACATCGAAGTCTTAGTAATAGGGTCCCGTTTTTCCCTTTGGGTACGGAACCCTAAAAATTATGGTAGCCATAGTTTTATGGAATAGAAATTGAAATACTCGTTTTATTTCAAAGATATTTTGCAGACTTTTTTTCGTAAATTAACATACTTTACAAGATAACTTTTTGACACATTATCGTATTTTTTATACAGGCTCGGCCTCCTGTAGCCCTGTAGAGGCTAACAGCGTGGGCCAGCCTACCATCAGCATTCCTGACTGGATCCTCGACCTGATCACTGGCGTTGACCTTCCTGAAGCCATCCAAAACATCATCGACAGACTTCCCGACATAATCGCAGCGATTCCAGACATTATTGATAGGATAAAAGAGGTCGTAAACGAGATCATCAACAGGATTCCAGAACTGATCCCGGTTATTATCGACAAGCTTCCTGAAATCATCGCTCAGATTCCTGCGCTAGTCGAGAGAATCCGTGAAATTCTTGAAACCATCATTGAAAGGCTTCCTGAACTCATCCCCATCATTCTCGAGAAAATCCCTGAGATCATCGAAGCTATTCCTGGCATCATCGATAGCATTAAGGAGATTTACAGAAGGATTAGAGAAATTTTGGAAGATTTGGATTGGTTCCCGACCCTGCCCGAACTCGACAAGCCCGAATGGTGGCCAGACAGCATTCCTGAGCTTCCAGAGTACAACAAACCAACTCCTGGAGTTCCTACTTCCGTCAGCGAATTCCCTGGCATTGTCCAAATTGAAGTTGGTACTGGACCTATTTGGGCTCAAGGTTGCGTTGGCAGTGTTTTGACTTCCTTCCACATTGTCACCAACGCTCGTTGTAACACTGGACGGTAAGTTAAAATTTATTTTAGTATAAAAGCCTCTACGAGTATATCTACGTCTTATAGGTTGTGAAAATGATTAATTCTAGTGTTCTGTACCACCCTCTAGTAGCCCGAGGTGACACTGGCTACTTAGTGGACGAACGCTTGTCTTACAAGCGTGAAGCATTTGCAGCACGACTAAATTGTAAGAAGCAATTTCAAGACTGCAATTTCACCACCAATGCATAAAAATATTACAGTGACTTGAATGGGGATTGATTAATTTTTATACAATCAAAATATATTTAAATAATTAAATTAATATGTTATGCTTATCAGGTCTCCAATATTTATCTAGTTTTATAAATGTATCTGTGTTCGAGTATCTTTATTCTTTATATCATAGCGTGGTAATAAAGCTCGAAACGAACGGGCAGATTTTGACAAGTTGCATCTGTTTGAAACTAGCCTAATCAACATTGTCCTTAGCCATATTTCAATAAGGCTGTTGTCCCCTATCGGAATTTTAATTTTATTCACTTGTCACATATTGATTTGAGTCATATTATACAGGTGGAGAGCAGACGCTGACATTAATTGAATTCACATATTTGACCTTCTGATTTAAAGCCTTCGACATATTTGAAATTAATAAATAAAACTATTTACTTTGTCATGTACAATTTTCTAAAACATCATTTTGGATCAACCTGTATCTTAACGACGATTCGAGCTATTTTGACAGTAGTCAAAAGAATTCGAATTGTCGAACACCTATTTTGATTAGTCAAATGTCAAAATAATATGAAACAGTCTTGGAAAGAGTTTCTTATAAAGTACGATGTTCAATTACTTATGTTATAATTTAGTTTGTCTGAAACAGCCGTTTTTTCAATTTAAGGTTTAAATATTTATTTAATACTTTTATGATTACTGGTTACTAGTACTACTTGTGGGTCAAATTAATGTCGGCGTCAACTCTCCACCCTGTATACATCTGCATTTTATTTATGTATATACATGTACCTTTATCAAAAATATTCTTCCAGCCTCTTTTCCATCCGCTTCCGTCGTGTCCGAGCCGGTTCCTCTACTCGCTACCAAGACGGTATAATTGTAGACTACGAACGCGTCACCGTCCACCCTAGCTTCACTGGAAATAGCCTCGCCGGTGACATCTCCCTCGTCAGGTTGAGAAACGGCTTCACCCTCGGCGGTAACATCCAACAGACCTCTATTGTACCACAAGGCTTCTTCTTGCCTGATGGTCTCGGTGTCACTCTCGTTGGTTGGGGCTCCACTGCTGTAAGTATTGAATTTTCAACATGAAAATACCATATTGGCTTCATCCTTAACTGAGGCGTTAAGTCCATAGAATCAGAAAAAGACCAACACTCCAGAAACAGAATTTAGCATACAGTCAATCCTGTATAACAGAGAGTTGAAGGGACCGCCTTCTCATTCTCGCTTATAGAGGTTTTTCACTTATCCAGATTTCTCATTTATCCAGTTTCGGAAGTGGCTACTCTCTCTTATAGAGGTTCAAAAATACGTCAAATTTGTATGTAGGTATCTACATGCGTGGATAATGATAAATATGTTTATAAATAGTATATAGGTACTAATTGTTCGGGTTGTGTTGATTTGAATTGAACATGATGATAGTATATTTTGTTCATTCTAAAGCATACATTTAAATATTGGGAAAATAAAAACATCGACTTTTTTAGGGTTCAGTACCCAAAGGGAAAAACGGGACCATGTTACTAAGACTTCGATGTCCGTCTGTCCGTCTGTCTGTCTGTCTGTCCGTCTGTCACCGGGCTGTATCTCATGAACCATGATAGCTAAGCAGCTGAAATTTTCACAGATGATGTATTTCTGTTGCCGCTATAACAACAAATACTAAAAATAAAATTAAATAAATATTTAAGGGGGGCTCCCATACAACAAACCTGATTTTTTAGACGTTTTTCGCTCTATATTAATAATAATGGTTACAGGTTTAATAATGGTTACAGGTATATGCTTATAATTTTCACAGAATATTTAGTTTTATATTCACTTCAATAGTAAATAATAAAATTAAAATAAAATAAATATTTAAGGGGGGCCTCCCATACAGCACGGAACCCTCCGTGCGCGAGTCCGACTCGTACTTGGCCGATTATTAAATATTTCCATGCTCTTTGGAGCACTGAGACCTTATAGGGACCGTATATCTTATGATTTTATAATTTTATAAAACTAATTACGATAAGTCAAATTCATTGCGTATTTCATTTCGAGATTTTCCACTTTTGAACGCAATACCTATCTTAAGCTTATCGCTTAACGACTTATTTATTTATTCCTAAAGATTTATTTATCAACACCGAATCTTTCTCCTCAATTGATACTTATCGGGGTAATTTTGACCAATAAGATAGTGTAAACGCACGTGAACGTTCTAATCCAAAAGAATGTGATACAAAAATAATGTTAGGTAGATTAAAGAAAACCACAAAATAATTTTAAATAGAAACCTATTTCAACAAACAGGATAGTATAGACGCACATGTGGTCATTCAAAAAAAAATTCGATACAAAAACAATGTTACTTATTTCCACAAAATCCAAATAAAAATGTTTGAATAGAACACGATTCGAAAGCAACGGTAGTTAGTTCCACCAAATTTAAGAATGGATCATAAAGTGCAGATGTTTCATTACCCACAACTGTCGCTTTTAGAAGTTCAGACAAGTAGTACTCTCAGTTATAGAGGTCTATGAGGGAAAAATGACTCTCACTTATAGAGGTATTTGAGGGGTGAAATGACGGGACCTGGCAATTACTCTCACTTATAGAGGTTTCTCACTTATCCAGTTCTCAGTTAGACAGGTTAGACTAAGAAAGAAAGAAAGAAAGACTGTATTCATTATATTAGTAGTACATTTTAAAAGATATAAAATTGCCGAAAATGTTTTTTTGAAACAATTATCTTCTTAAAGTTATTATTTGTCATATTTTGACGTACTAACGATTTTATTTTATCTTTTCGTTTGACGAAGTTATATGAAAATATCGGTGCTATAGTCTTTTTCTGATATATACACCTGGGAATATACCTGAATGTACCTTTGCTACCTTTGTAGTTTATATCTCTATATACCTGCTAGAACACAACGGTATAGAAGAATTATTAAGAGCTTATAGAAAAAGCAATTAAAAAAAAATGTTTAAGATTTGTTATTTCACTGTGTGCATCTGCCTGTAAGCTCATACCTTCGAAATTGATTGATCGATTTTGTTACCCTTGTTTCAAACCTGATATCTATATTTGTAGGATATGAGCGTTAGATTCAAAACCTCAAATTTTACATGTTACGCAGCACGTCACTGATAATCTAACTTTTTCCCAACAGCAAGGAAAGCTGATCGCCGACCGTAACTTGTACAAGATCGATCTCGCCACCGTGAACCGCGCCGCCTGCGCTGAGCGCTGGAGGATCATCCCTCTCTTCGACATCACCGAGGAGAATAGCTGCGTCGCTGATCCCGAGTACGGCGGTCGTAACGGTGACGTCAGAGACATGGGCGCTCCGATTTACTACGACAACATCCTCACTTGCATCGAATCTTTTGGAGCTATCGTGGGCAATCAGTACTTCCCCGTCGTTTGCACCAACGTTGGCTCCTACACCAACTGGATCATTGCCAATGCCAACTAAAACCGGAATGTCAATTGTTAAGCTATATTTATTAAATTTATAAACTTTTATTTGGTTGTTTTAGTACATAAATTACCATTGCCATGATAGTATTGCTAATATTAGGACTAGGCTAGTGGATAGCACCTAGAACTACTATAGCACACTTATTTCGAAAAGTCTGTTCTTTAAGATTATATTATCATTTTATTTATCGCCAAAAATGGCATAACCGACATCAACATATATACAATTCGAATAGTTCGCGTGGATCATTATTTCATTGATGTAGTAAATTTCACATTATTGTTGATTTTTCAATAACGACTCAGCCAATTTCTATAAAATTTAAATGAGACTACTTCTGAAGCACTTATGATCTACCAAAAAAGAAAAATCAACAATAAAATAATTGGCGGGTTCATAATTGGCGGCGTAATCTAGTAACACCTATGTACATATAATAATCCTAATTAAAAAACCCCCGACACAAAAATATTTGACAACAAACTTTCAATTGATAACCATTTTGGGCACATTTGTAGAATTCTGGTTCTTCCATCCTCACTTTAACCCACCATAACTCTTAAACGGCTCAATCGATTTTTATGAAACATAGCTAAGAACACTCTCGATTAAGTCTCCTTTCATCCAAAAAAAACTAAACTGAAATCGGTTCAGTGGTTCGGGCGCTATGATGCCACAGACAGACAGACAGACAGACAGACACACAGACAAACAGACACGTCAAACTTATAACACCCCTCTTTTTCGTCGGGGGTTAAAAATTAAAAAAAAAACAAACAGTCGTAATGAGAACCTCTTTCTATGAAGTCGGGTAAAAATAGGATAACACAGTCCGACAGTTTATGTTTTTAATAGTCCACTGCAGGACGTAGTTCTACTCACGAAGGGACTCATTCACTCACTCCTGTTTTTCATTAAATACTAAATTATACAAACATTTTATTTTATAGCGAAAATAACGAGATTTTTACTATAATAAAAATAATACTACTATATTTATTAATAGCTGTTTGCCGCGTTATAAACGCCTAGTAAAAAAAAGAATACGCTGTTAGACAGTGTTATCCTATTTTATAACCGAATTCATTAAAAAAAGTTCTCAATTCAACTGTATGTTTTTTAAAATTCCAAGTCAGATTTATGAATGAATATGAATACCAATTTAATGTGTTACAAAATATTAGAAATTCAGGGAGGATAGCCGCCAACATTAATTTCACCCACAAGTAGTAGGTACTTATTGTACTAAAATAAATCTATGGTACTATTAACCAGTAATGATAAAAGCATTAAGAAAAAAATCCTTTAATTGAAAAAACAAAATTTTTAAACAAACAAAATAATTTATAAAAGTAGTAATTAGGCATCAACTTTATATGGCATTCATTTATGCCATTTTGACCAAAATAGCAATTCCTGCATTTGACATCTGTCAAAATACTCGTAGCTCGAACCGCTGCGCTCTTTAGATATATCGTATAGATACTCGTAGGTTGCTCCATAATGTTGTTTCAGAATTTTATATATAACTAAGTAAATAGATTTATTTATTTATAAATTTCTTTAAGTACTAAATATGTTGAAAGCTTTAAAACAGAAGGCCAAATATGTGATTTTATTTAAAGTCGGTGTCAGCTCTCCACCCTGTATGATGTCAGTTTTTTCATAAACAAATTATTTGACGATTTTGGATCCAAAATATCAGAATTCTTTACCACAACATAT
The DNA here is from genome assembly GCA_964007245.1 of Hypomecis atomaria. Taxonomy (NCBI): domain Eukaryota; kingdom Metazoa; phylum Arthropoda; class Insecta; order Lepidoptera; family Geometridae; genus Hypomecis; species Hypomecis atomaria. The sequence continues at coordinate 16,736,351 of OZ023294.1, read as the reverse complement.
CATAATAATCATCCAGTTTGGGTAAATCCATTCAAAATAGATAATGTAATAGATCATAAAAATACACAGCAAAAATAAACACATAAGTACCTAATAAATACTTAACTACACAGATAAGTAACACACATCAATGCTATATTATCTATCTTGATAATCAGACAAAAAAGCTAATGACCGTACTAATCTAGTAATCGTGGAATAACACGGGATAATCTATTAATATACGAAAAACCCGCCATCAATGATGATAATCAATGAGCTTTTCCCTAATTTTAGTCATGAATGGTTTTCCCGCTGCAGCTGTCCTCTTTTGATTAGGATCTACATTATAATTATCGGTTCCATCCGTACTGGCCTAGCACAGGTAGCTAATAAATTGTTTAGAATTTATGTAAATTGTTAAATGCTGTTTTTAATTCCACTGGATTTTTATCTAAGAAAAACATTGTGACAAAAGCTGCAAATCGGCATAAGTCCGATTCCTAGTAGGTACTATGTGTCAATTTTAGTCTAGTATGTTATTGAATGTTTTATGAAAGTTATTTCATTTTTAGGGATCCGTACCCAAAGGGAAAAACGGGACCCTGTTACTAAGACTTCGATGTCCGTCTGTCTGTCTGTCTGTCACCGGGCTGTATCTCATGAACCATGATACCTAGGCAGCTGAAATTTTTAAAGTTGATGTATTTCTGTTGCCGCTATATTAACAAATACTAAAAACAAAATAAAATAAATATTTAAGGGGGGCTCCCATACAACAAACCTGAATTTTAAGACGTTTTTCGCTCTGTGTTATTAATGGTAACAGGTAGATGCTTGAAATTTTCACAGAATATTTAGTTTTATATATACTTCAATAACAAATAATAATATTAAAATAAAATAAATATTTAAGGGGTGCTCCCATACAGTACGGAACCCTCCGTGCGCGAGTCCGACTCTTACTTGGCCGATTATTATTTAACATTTTAAATTTAACTGATACTTAACTTAACCAAAGAGGTACGGCCCTATTATTTCTCCTTGAATTAGATTGATGTGAGTCAGCAGTGATGATAATAAAGAAATTTCCAAAAACATTCAATAAATTCCAAACTAAACTAAAAATTAGCACGTGAAAACATTTTAAAATATAAAAGCCTTCGATGCAAGTAACTGTAAAAGTAATAGATACTAATCTATGCCTCATAACCACCCCTATAAAGATGATTTTCCTTTGAGACGTTAAAAGAGGTTAAAACTCAACATTTAGGATCGGTACGGCTAGGGAATAGAAGAGCCAATTTTCCTGTTATCTAAGAGATTTAATCTGATGCTTTTCTAAGTCAAAGAAGAGTGAGCAAGTACTTATTCTTCTAAATCTGTATGCTTCATCGTCGACCACAATATCGTTTACCATCAGGCGAGTTGACGGTCTAGCGCGACTTATTAGCAATAAGAAAAAATTAGTAAAAAAACTTTTTAAGTTAAACGGCATTATGCACTAAAAGCTAAAAAATAATAACTCAAAAATAAAATCATGGGACCTTCGCCTGGAAGATTTCGTTATGTACGCTGCGTCCCAAGACTTTATTTTTGAGTTAATATTTTTTAGCTTTTAGTACATACAAAAATTATATTAAAAAAGTTTTTTAACTAGGTGTTTTTTTTTTTAGTTTTTACTTTGTTAACTACAAACTGTGTTCTACATGAAAAGCCCTTTTATATTTTAATAGCCATATTGATGAGATTGAAAAAAAAATGATAACCTATCTTTTAGCCATTTTGTAGCGGCGGCCATATTACGAGTAGATTTTGGTTTTGTATAGTGCGCTGTATTTTATATTTTACTTGTCAAGCCCTTTATATATAATACCCATATTGATGGGATTAAAAAAAAATCTTTTCCGCAATTTTGTAGCGGCGGCCATCTTGACTTTACAATAATATTGAATATACATAATTGTATTATCACCAGAACCAAAGGCGTTTACCAAATTTCAGAGCAATCGGTTGAGGGTGAAATTTCAATTAGTACTAAATTTGACCCAAGAAAACAAATGGGGTAAGCTAAATAAAATCTCATCAAAAACATAAATGTGAAATGGGAGCCAAAGTGTCGCCACCAAAAGAATTGAGATCTAACACCGGGGCCAAGTGTTCTGTAGAAAATCCTAGAGTTTAAGCTACAGGAATATACCTACAACATTTAAAAGAAATTTACTCATGTAACTCAAGCTCGTGATTTGACTTGGCTAGTTTAAGAATAAGAACAGTGCAAATAAGCATTTCTCTGTACGTGTAAACTAGCCAAATCAAATCTTGAGCTTGAATTACATACCTAAGTTAATTTCTTTTAAATGTTGTAGGTATATTCTTGTAGCTTAAACTCTAGGATTTTCTACAGAACACTTGGCCCCCGTGTTAGATCTCAATTCTTTTGGTGGCGACACTTTGGCTCCCATTTCACATTTATGTTTTTGATGAGAAATCATAACTTTTTGTTCAGAAATAATTATTAGTTACATCATGATTATCATAGTAAACTTATCTCTGAAAAAGTTATCTAGTATTTATTATATTACTATCACAAATGGCATGGTTCATCTATCGAAAATCTCAGTGCCTCGCGACGCTACCGCCATTTATTGGAGTATTGGTTAGGTAAATTTTACAATTACTTTGTTAATACATAATACTAATTATCAATAATTTTCAGTTTTTAGATTTTTTCCTTTATTTATGCCCGATAGTCTACCTTGGTGCCAAATATCAAGATTCTAGGTCATCTGGAAGTGGGTTAGGTTTTTGATCTATAAGTCAGTGAGTCAGTGAGTGAATCAGTGAGTGAATCAGTCAATGAAACACGAGTTTTTAAACGTTAATATATCAATAATTAATTGAGCAAAATTTTTGAAAATTTTGGATTCTTGATAAACTAAAAGACTTTAGTAAATATGCCAAATTTCATGTATGTAGGCTAAATAGTTTTTGAGTTGTGAGGGGGTCAAAAGTAGCTCCAAATGGTTCGTGTAATATTACACACGGCCGCTGCGTCGCCAGTTTTCTTTGAACACTTTGGCTGGACACGCTGCCGCGTGTCTAGATGCTACAGTAAGTAAGTTCGTACAGGTCGCGGCATATAAGTCTAGCGCTGAGCGAAGTGTGGAGGGGATGGCTGCGCATGAGTTTAGTATGGCGGTCAACATGCGCAGCCATCCCCTTCATAGTACCCTCAGCGCTACACTTACGTGCCGCTACCTGGATAGGCCGGATGGCTAACCCTAGTGTCAGAGTTTTTGACCGACGAACCAAACCGGAGGAGGTACTCAATTCGACGCGTATATATATATTTTTTATTTATAACCACGCATTACTTTTTTTTAGTAGTCCGATTTAAATAATTATTCTTTTATTGGAAAGAGTATACTTCGAAATTGGTCCCATTTAAATTTTATTGAAATCGGCAGAGCCATTTTTGATTAATCAACAATAATGTGAAAAATGTAAAATCGATGCTATTTATTGCGAAAAATAATTATTACAATTAGCGATTAATTTTAGTTATTGTTCCCTGATTCCGATGCTCCGAATACCGTTCCGGATAGTTCATCCAGCGTCGTTAGAAGTGATTAAATCGCGCATTCATTTGATTAATGCAAGTGCCAAACGATGGGAATAGAACAGACGGCGTATTATATTTGAAAAAACCTTTTTTTCTAAAACAAGCTTTTACTGAACATGCACTCGCCAAGACAAATCAAACGAGCCGAAACTCGATAGGGTTGCTTCGTTTCATTACAAATTTCCTATGAGCACCTTCCAGGTATATCATCAGACCCTGGTTACCACTGAAAGACAAACTACTCGCCAAGACCATTCAACTGAACCCAAACTCGATGAGGTTGTGTCGTTTCATTGCTTAGTTCTTTTGGCCACCTTCCAGCTCCATCATCAGATCAGCACCATGTTATGAGAATATTGCATTGTCACGCGATTTACACATGTATGCAAAATTTTAGCTCTATCAGTAACCGGGAAGTTGATCAAATTTAACTTGCAAGATTTGATTACAGAACGACAACAACGGGACCCGTGAAAGTAAATAAAGGCTTGTAAAATAAAACTTTTCTAAAATACAAGCTTTTCAGATCCTGAATATCTCATGTAGCTGCAGGGTGCTAGCCGAGACAATCTTGTTTAGTACAGGAGTTCCTAAGGCCTCCTTCCGACTCCATCATTAGATCAGCTCCATGGTACCATATTATTGCATTGTCACGCGATATACATATGCGTGCAAAATTTCAGCTCAATCGGAAACCGGGAAGTTGGTCAAATTTAACTTACAAGATTCCACTCGAACTTAAATACACACCTACCTCTACATAGGTACATTGCAAGTTAAATAAAAGCTTGTAAAAATCAACGTCAATATCATCCGCAGTGTTCTTTATCCTACTGCGTCTGTTTTAGGGTTCCGTACCCAAAGGGAAAAACGGGACCCTATTACTAAGACTTCGATCTCCGTCTGTCCGTCTGTCACCGGGCTGTATCTCATGAACCATGATAGCCATGAAGCTGAAATTTTCACAGATGATGTATTTCTGTTGCCGCTATAACAACAAATACTAAAAACAAAATAAAATAAATATTTAAAGGGGGCTCCCATACAACAAACCTTAATTTTTAGACGTTTTTCGCTCTATATTAATAACGGTAAGAGGTAGATGCTTGAAGTTTTCACGAAATATTTAATATTATATCCACTTTAATAGTAAATAATAAAATTCAAATGAAATAAATTTTTAAGGGGGGCTCCCATACAGTACGGAACCCTCCGTGCGCGAGTCCGACTCGTACTTGGCCGATTATTCTGTACCATTTGCCTCAGTTCTGTGTCAATTGTGTCCAAAAGTAGGTAACCTAAGAAGATGAAGAACTAAATACTAAAAGATCGACGCCAAAATCGAGACTCTCAAGAGATCAAAACACATGATCTGAAGAAAATCTGAAGAACTAACTTTGATTTGAAATTGATATACATATGTGGATAAGGATTTTTTTTAAATAAATAGATAGTTACATCATAACATCCTTAATCATTTCAGTTACTTGACTATACCACACGTCTCCCTTATGTAATTCTAAAATACTTATGTACTATATTATTATAAACATACCTGAGAATAGGGTAGGTATTTTACTATGGACGAGAAAAAATCTGTAAATGTATTTTTGAGATAGCTTAGGCAAAAAACAATCGGAAAATGTTAGTTTTAGATCACAAAACATCAAAATAAATTTTAAAAATGAATACAACATATTCCGTTTTTTTAATATGTAGGTACATAAAATAGGAGCAGCTATGTGATGACGTCATGATGCTATGTAAACATTGAAAACTATAGAATGGCAGTGTCAATGTCAGCTGTCAAAGACACTGTCGTGAGAAATATTTACATAGCATTGTGACGTCATTCGTAACCACAGAGTAAAATATTGACATCAATCGTTTTCGTAAATTACGCGCGAAATTTTGAAATTTTGAAACTGTAAAATTAAAATACAGTTTTAAAGCACTTAAAGTCAGAATTATTTTTTTTTGTTTTTTTTAGTGGTTTATTAGCCCTACAGAATCTAATTGAGATAATTTTCAAAAATGACTATAATACCCTAATCTCACCAGTTATAATAGTAGAATCAGCCGACAGTCGAAATGTCATCTATAACTGAAACGTCCCGAATCACACCGGAATGTTACTGATTAGGAATCGGAATGCTGTTACGACGAATTTCTTAACGATAATCTAGAAAACATAATAATAAATCGTTCCAATAGAACTAATCAAATTGCCTAACGTATAACTAATACAAAACATGTTAACAAAGAACCGCATGTAAATTACAAATGTTGCAATAAATGATTTGAGTTTGAGCTTAACTCGGAACAGTCTCTGACTGTCTCTGACGCGTGCATGCGTGTCATCTCGCCCATTAGACTTCTTGTAGTCACAGCTATCCGACGACATCTTATGTTAGAGACAGCTGACTTGTAACAAACACTTCCAGCGATACATAAAATTCCAATCACTCGTGGGCTTGCTTACTCGTATATTAATTCTATTATCCACAACATATACACAATACAACTAATAAAATTACCACTCAAAACAAATCCTCAAATCCCTATTAAAACTGAAAACTCGTTTCACCAGCCATTCCAGCAGAATCAGTCGACAGTCGAAATGTCATCTATAACTGAGACGTCCCGAATTCCCCCGGAATGTTACTGATTAGGCCGGGACAGTCTCTGGCGTCTCTGACGCATGCCTGTGTGGCACCTCGCCCATTAGACCTGCAGTCACGGCTATCCGACGACTTCCAATCTTAGAGACAGCTGTCTTATGGCAAATTATTTCAGCGAATGCATTGGCATAAACTGCACATAAAACTGCAGTTTTTTCTAAGTTCTAATGCTGTTATGAGCAAGCCATAACACATCATGTTTTAGAACTTTTTAACAGGTTTTTTAATGTACTCGTACTTACATTTTATTTTATTCATTTATTTTATACTTACATCAATCCATCCATCAGCCGTAGGACGTCCACTGCTGGACATAGGCCTCTTCCATGGATTGTGGTTTAAGAATATTTATTAATCTCAAAAGAATTTACAAAAATTCGCTTACTGAGATTACACACTTTTTATAAGTAAGTACATTTTGTTTCGAAGCGCCGAGTGCAGACTTATATAAAATCAAAAATAAATAAATAGAAACTACAAAAACATCACGGAATTTCAGCAACACTATATATATACCTATACCTAAATAGTACCTAAAAATCAGTAGTTCAAAACATTTTTTTTTCATGTGAGGTAGTTTTACTGTTTACCCCTGTCGTCGGTCGACTCGTACAATGTTATGCGATAACAAGTGACTGCGATATAAAGCCCGTGACATACTGCAGCTTTTTGCTTAAATTAAAATTTTGCATTATATGAATGAAAGATCTTATTTTAACACTAAATACCTATTGTAGTGTACTATAAGGGTTGTGGCACACTGTGAAGTTATATTGTTTTTTTCATTTTTTTTTTCAAATATTTATTCATTTTGTTATTATAAATGTATATATTACATGAAATGAACAAGTTATTGTCATTACATACAAATTATACGTACGAAGAATTTTTTAACACGTGGAGTTTTAGTAACTTTTTAAAGGTACAAAATGTTTTAGCTTGTTTTATATCTTTTGGTAATTTATTTTGGATTTCCAATAAGATCAGTTGAAAGCGGCATACTAGTATATTTTATCCTTCCTACAAAAATACTCGTATATTGTATCAACGAGATCTTTGCATTTTACTGTGTTTTAGGTATCACAAGCCCCCCTGGGCTCGTGGGTGGTCAGAGTTGGGGCTCTGGTCATCCAATCAAGCGGGCCCGAAGAGGACGGCAGCGTGTGTGGCAACGCTGTCGTACAGGACCGTACAAGCCTGGTTCAGGCGAGTAGACACACGAAGTGCCGGGAGCGAAAAGAACGCACCGGGCGTTCTTTTAGGAGATCCCGGAGCTCCCAAGAAGGCACAAAGGCTGGCCACTGAGGGGATTTTAGTGGGTATACAATCCCACATAACTCGACTGCACCCCAACGCGGTCGGGATCTTTGGAAGATTTCCCACTCGTAAAAAAGGTATCGCAAGCTTCAATTTGGTTCCAATTTGAATCTATTTGTAGGAAAGAAACTTGTAACCCATTACTAGAGGCAATAACTTCTGGACTGAGAACGTTGAGCATAATAAACTCTTTAATTACCCAATAGCTAATTTAAAAAAAATATCATGCTACTTATTTGGACGTTGGACGCAATCAGTTGATTACTCCGTCAAATCAAAAAATATAATTTAAAGATATAACTTACACAAAGTTTATTTGTAATTTTAATTTATATTGTAAATATTACTTTATGAATAAACTTAGTTTACGTAACATAAACATCACTTACACACTTAACTGTTTAATTAATTTATACATATTCATTAAAAAACTAAATAATTAAAGTGTGTTGTAACCTGTTGTAGTTTTACTGAGTCCACATCCTACCCTTCATTGAAAAAAGATATGGTCTCTACGAAAGTCTATAAGATAAATTATCGTTGCACTTACCTGTGAACAGAAATAGGAGCTACACACCGGTATGCTGATTTAATGGAGCAGGGTTGCTAACAATATTTCTGTATTCATTCATTCATTTCAATCTGCATACTCGTATATTTCTGGAAAATAACTCTTTTTTTTTCGGACGTAGTAAAAACACATTAGATGAAACAATTCGATATTGAAAATCAATTAACTATAGAGCTAGATGTTGGAGTAGCCTAATTATGTCTAAAACCTGGAAAGTGTTTATTTTATTTTTAGTTATATGGTACATCGTGATGTTGGATTGTTCCTAACGATCCACCCAAACCAACCACCTAGGTGGTCGTTAACGGTGTCAAGCGTAATTTAGAAAAATCGAGCTATTACAGTAACCCTGAGATGTTTATTTTTAACTGACTTTCGAAAAGGAGGAGGTTCTATGTTCGTCTGTATGTATTGTTTTTTGTGTTCATCGATAATTTTGCTAATTTTGAACCGAATCGAAAATTCTTTTTTAGTTCAAAATGGTATACCTACTTCCGAGGTGGTCCCGTTTAAAATTTAAACGGGAATTAAATGGGAATTTTGAAAAATCAAAAAGAATGTGAACAATTTGGCCGAAATATTCGAATTTTGCACATTCGATTTTTTTTGATGGAAGGCGGTTTTGGCATTTTTTGCGAAAAATAATTATTTCTTGTAGACAAGCTGCAACAGTTAAATGACAACGAACGAGTCATATCCTGAAGTAATCAAGAATTAATTCCTGATGAGGTTTATTTGAATTAACAATTTTTCAATTGAAACTTAACATCACCTTACCTCTAGTTTCAAAGATGAAGAAAAATTTAGAAGTAAGTGCTATTCTCAGTTAAATTGTAATAGATTCTCGTGGAACGTTTCGACATTTAGCAATCATACTTACCTACTTAGATATACCTTCATTTTCGTTTATTTTATTAGTTGTTGATAGGTACTAATTTCGTACAAGATAGTAGTATAGATAAATTATTATGCTGTCAGTGATACCAACCAACGTATCAATGACCCAACATACAGGTTATGCCTGTAATATCTAAATACATATACAAATCTCATCTATTATATAAATTATTAATACGCTTAAAATAGATTTGTAGATGCAGCCCTGTGGATCAATTAGTTGTTATTTTCGACGCTAGTGGCTCATACAAATATATCATAAGTAAATCAAACTGGTATTTCATACATTCCTGTGCAGACAGTCATTTCATTTTTAGGTTCATTTCAGCCGCCTGACTTTATGTTATTATGTACTAGTTTTTGCCTGCGGCTTCGCTCGCGCTTTTCCACGGCATCCTTTTATTTTTCAGAATAAAAAGTAGCCTATGTTACTTTCCAACATTTGAACTATACCCATGCCAAAAATCAAGTCTATCCGTTACTCAGTTGCTGCGTTAAAGCGTAACAAACAAACTTACATTCACATTTATAATATTAGTAGGGAAAATATGCCCTAAGATAAAACCATTTCGAAAGTTTACTTAGAAAGTCTTCTGTACCCCTATTACGAGTTTCGCTCGATAGAATTAGCGACCTCGTGCCGAATCTGAAACTCTGGAAAATAGTCGCTGAGGATCGTATGAAGAGCATATCTCCCGTTCCCACAAGCATAGGTTTTAATGCTCGGTGTTGTAATCATTAATTGAGGCATGAATTAGTAGAAAGGCTGAATATTATTCAGCCGTTCTAATGATTCAATTACCCATTGGCTCCAGGGGTCCAATACGAGAATTGTTAGGCATTTTGTTAAAGAGTCAGTTTCTACCCGATCTGGAGCTGTACCGGGTGCCGGCTAAGCTTGTATACCACGGTTTGTAAGTGCTCGAGCTGTTTTACTAGCGCCATAGTGTTCCACATATAACTGACGACCGGACGTCCGCGGCTTAAAACCGTACGTGGGCCCGGCGACAAACGGTATCGTACCAAGCTTAGAAGGTACCAGCCAGGCCCCGGATAAGGTAGAAACCGTCTCGTTAACAAGCGTCCTCACCAACCTTAACACCATATAGTAGTGGCTGATAAAACTATGTCCGGAATATGACAACATCATTTGGCAGCAGCTTGAGACGGCAGTAGGCAAGAAAGGCTCCGTGCCACCACTAAAATCCATTGAGACGAGGCGATTTAATCGCTTATTTCTTTAGTTCTTAGTAACTACGGAAAGTAGTTAGTTAGTAGTTTTTAGTTCCCAAAATCAGCCGTCGAACTTCAGTGGTAGCGCGGAGTCTACGAAGAACCCAATCTTCCAAAATGACGACCTGTCATAATATATTCTGATCATAGATTTTCCAGACAGTAGATTCGGTGCTTAGTAGACAGTAGGTTCGGGTATTAGATTGGATGGGAACCACAGAGCTATACTAACTCTGTGTATTGGACATACAGTAATTATTTTTCGCAAAAAAATAGCATGACCGACTTCACCCTTGTACAGAATTCGCGAATATTTCGCACGGATCGATGTTACATTTTTCACATTATTGTTGATTTATCAAAAATGGCTCAGCTGATTTTGATAAAATTTAAAAAAAAAAACAAAATCGGACCACTACGTAAAGGTTATGCGTTATTTAGTTAAAAAATTATATGCTTCGAATTGTGTAGGTACCTCCTCCGTTTCGTTGGTCAAAAAATAAGCTCTGCCGTAAAGTAATTGACATTTGTCCAACATATTGCGGAAACACCAATCGGACATTTGATCAGTAGTTCACATGTCACTTATGTCAAGTTATGTCGTTGATTACAAAACAGTTTCTAATCATCTATCATGTGAAAAACGATATAACTCTTTCTTATTTTCTCTGACTCTGATAATATGCTCTAATATATACTATCATGTGTAATCAGTAATTAAACGTTATTCAAAAACGTCATTCGATTTTGATTCTAGTATTTGTTCCCTCGCCAATAACAGGTCGGCAAAAACCAATACTCTACCTTTTTCACAAAAATTTTCTTAAGAAAATAAAATCACCTACATTTATCTCATTTCTTATATTTGCTTTCGCTACATTTTATCAAAATTCTTAAATAAATTGCCTGAGCTAACTGCGAATAGATAAAGCAATGTGTATGAATAAGATATGCGGGTATTTGGAGATATTTTGGCAGATTATGTTGTTTACTTACGCTTGTGTCGCGGTCACGACCAAGGCTCGTTTTTTCTACATAAACACCTATTACAGTAAGTGCAAACTTTATACAGAACGAGAAAAATAAAACTAAAGTAACTGTATTACATAAAAATATTTTATTAATAACAAATACCATTTTATTATCTTATGGTCCTAAATTTAACACAATTTATAGCTCGATTACTCGTATTTAGTAAAAAAATGACAGCAACTTTAAATATCGAAATGACAAATTTTGAAATGATTAAATTTTGAATGGAATGGTACTAGAGATTCCTCTATAATATCTCGATCTTAAAATTAAAAAAAAAATACCCTGACCAAATCGAATAATAATTGACAACTCAATGGCAAAGCATAATGCAGGTTAAAATACTATAATTCGTGATAAAACCATCTACTTGGCTTCGCACCCTTCCAAATTATTCCCACCTAATATCTTTGTTTCGAAAAATCACTGAATATTCTACTTTACAATGTCTGATGATGCACTGCTAGAAAAGAATACAGGTGACTCCGAATATGCTGGAGTTGCCGCGTGAACGTGGGCAGCCTTGTACGGCATCACATCCGTATACTTAAAGAAATTCTGTAACATTGTCTGCTGTTCCATCAACAAGGTATTCAAATGCCTCATCTCTTGGTCAATCTTTTTAAGGTTGAAAGTCGTTTGATCCAACTTTTCCTGCATTCCTTTCAACTCTAAATTGACGTTACTGTTATTATCATGTGATTGAACTTCATTTCTTAGTTTTTGGGAGTACTTGTTTTTATATAGAATCTCTTTGACTGATCTTGGAGATTTCAACTTGTTCAATTGAGCCAACTCGTAGGCAGCCATCATTATTTCTGTTGGCAGCCTGTTCTCTCGTTGATTCAAAGGTTTCACGCTGAGGATCACCTTCCCAGCTTCAGGGGATACTAGTGCAGTTCTGTAAACGTACTTATGCAAACATTTTGGTAGTAAAGCACTGAACATTCCCATTTCCACGAATAAAATCAGTTTCGTTTGCCTGACCAGCTTTGATAGGCCAGCAGTCTTTCTTAGTCCTTGAATGTCGTGAACAGCTATGCCCACAAGCAAGTTCATTAATATGATAGTTACAAACATTAAGAATAAGATGAATATAAATTGAGATGATAATTCAAACGACAGAGGAGGATCATCTTTCATCGGATCGTTGATGAGAATATTTAAATTCAGTTCTCCAACCATCATAGAAAGTGCACTGATAAATCCCATCAGAGGATTTGAAAACATCTCTTCGTTAGGGAATACTACACAAAAACAAATGGAAAATCCTAAAAGCAGACAGACGTATGCGAGAAGAAGCTTCAGAAATTCAGTTAAAACCTTTTGGTACATGGCTACATAATCTCCAAACATTGGCAACTGACCCATCATCAGCATCAAATTCGTCCAAGCACCTAGAACTGCATAGCCTCCTACGTGATTTTGCCAGCTGTACTCATTGTTCATCTTGTACAGTGAGAATACAGAAAGAAGCACGAACCATTCCATCAAATTCTCAAAAGTCGTGAAATATTGATAAAAACTCGAGTACCCGGTGATACCGGTCAATTTTCGAACAATTTCAAAACTAGTTATTGAAATAAGTACCCATCGTTCGAATTCAATCGGATTGTGTTTCAAATAACTACCTAAGAGTGATTGTTCTTGACATAGTTCATTAGGTACTCCATATTTTTGTGAGTTTTCGCCTTTACAGGCTTTAGCAACTGCCGTCAGTACGTATATTGATAAGAATGTTACAAATAAGAAACAAAAGATGAGTCTCGCTAGGTAAAATTTTCTTATCTTGCGCCACTTCATAAACAAAAACGCTGAACATAGCGGATGCAGTAGTATATCTTTTTGCCCCTCATCAATCAAACTATTTAAATATGTAATCTCCCGCGGATAAGAAAACTTCAATAGCTTACCAAAATCAAACTCAATCTGCACTTCTTCATTACTCTCAATAGAACGCGTAAGAGTTATTCCACTATCCAAATTGTGCCTCAAAATAGCAAGGGATTTAGGTGATTTTCTTGCGATGACGCTCAGTGCTGTGTGTCCTTTTTTTGTTTTCGACGTCACGTCTGCTCCTAGAAATATCAATGTTTCGACACAAGGTACTCGACTATCCATCGCAGCAAGATGAAGCGGAGAGTAACCATATTCGTCTTTTTTATTGACTTGAGCTCCCCAGCCTACCAGCATATCGATAATGTCACACGATCGCTCCGAGTTGGTGATTGCTGCATGAAGTGGCGTTCTCTTATCAGAATCCTCTGCATTAGCATCCGCGTTACCATCTCGGAGTAACACTTCTACAGTTTCTAAACTTGAGCATCTCGCAGCAAGATGGAGTGCAGTCAATCCTCTATAATTTTTCGTATTCGTTTTGGCACCTTCTGACAAAAGTAATTCAACACATTCCGAGTAACCTCTAGCGGCTGCCAAATGTAGAGCCGTGCATTCCTTATCTCTTTGTTTGGTCATGCCATTCACGCTTATCTTTGTCTCTTTCAGCAAATACGCAAGACAACGGATGGCGCCTAACTCAGCGGCCAAATGTAAAGCATTCAGTCCTCCAGATGTCACGTATGATGGATCCACTCCCTTTTCAATAAAAAGTTCCATGCATTCCACCGCGTCGTTTCTAACAGCACAATGAACAAGATTGTCTTCACAACCAGCTCGTTGAACGACAGCATGCAGAGATGCACCGTGAGCAATCAGCACTTCAGCCACTTCCAAAGAATTTCCAAATGCAGCGCAATGAAGTGGTGCAAAATACTTAGGTGCAAAATCGACATCAGCGCCGCGAGATAGTAAGTAAACAGCTGACCTTGCGGCTCCACTGAATGCAGCCATGTGTAAAACTGTTAGTCCTGTAGGCTCCGAATAATGAATATCGGCTCCAGTGTCTAAAATCCCGGGTAGAAGTTCATCCCTTGCTAGAAAAGCGACCCAGAGCAGCGTTAAGTTTACTACTACATCAGGTGCTGAACTTATATGCTCTTCTATGTTGTCTGCTGTAATCAGTCCGCATTCCACATCGTCGAAAAACCGCGCAGCGCCGACATTGAGTGCTTTCTCACAAAGGCTTCTTCTCACGGAATCTTCCGTCAATCTGGCTTCTGGGTCGGCGGCGACGACGTCGAAACTGTGATACATATTCGGGGCATCTTCGGAAGGTGGCGATGGTCCGACAAACAGGTACTCCTTGGCTTTGCCCGGTTCTCGCGCAGACTCTAGTAGGTCGATGTTCTTGACTTTGTAATTATTGAGGGGGAATTCTTCGGGTTCTCTAGTTCTAGATCGGATGCTACTGGAGTAGCGGGAGAGCGGAGAGCGCGTCGGCGTTTGCGCCGGAGTTTGGAGCGGAGACGGCCACCCCATCTCGCGGTATCCGAAATTGTCCATGGTCGGAGCGCAACTGTGCGCCGCAGCCTCCCCTTATCTTATCTTCGTTGATCATGAAGACATGTAGGATCTGTTTGACGTCGTGATTTATTAAGCTATTTTTATTGCTGTGCGCAATTAATAATACGTAATTATCTTATTTGGTGGTTTTGATTGTTTAATTTTTGTCGTAATCTGAATAGTCATAAGCTCAAGTGATTCAGGTATCTACTAAATCATAAATGTCATAATTTTATAATCATTTGAACTGTAATCTCAGTAGTATATAACACAACCATAACAAATCATGAGAGATTCTCCATAATAGGTACATTCTCCATAGGTAACGTCACGCATTACGGGGAAGGATTTACACGGGGGTTGATTTTTAAGCCTTCAGAGAGAGAGAGAGAGATAAACATAAAGTTAGAAAATATAACATAAATTTTGTCACAAAAAAATGTATGAGTACTATGAGGGTAATTTAATGGAAATCCATCCATCTGCTCGGTCAATGGGAATAGATTTAGATTTACCGGGTTTGAATGGATGTTATAAATAAACTTACTTGCTGGCTATAGGTATCTACATATTTCACTGATTTAATTCTTACTTTGGAAGGTTTTACTTGTCTCACTTCACTTCAAACAAGGAAGGCCACATTAAAATGTATGTGGCTAGGTTATATTATTTTTAAGTTCATGATATATTTTTAACTCTCGTGTTCAAAAAAATATAAATACTAGTGCTTCGAAATCTTGCCCTTCAATGTCCAAAGGTTGTAAAATAGTATAGGTATTTTTATCTAGTTCTTAATAAGTTTAACCTTAAATAAATTTAAACTGTAATATCATTTTTATCTGCTTATCAAAGACGTGAAACATGATAGGCTACAAACAAACAGGCTTTGGCAGTGTTTTAATATTTACAATTATTATTCCTTCGTATTTTTCTCATTTCTTTCAATATTTTAAGCAAAAATTTTAAAAATTTTTCGTCACAAATTTTGTTTTGAGTTAAATGTTTCGGGATCGCTGGATTTGAACCCGCATTAACGCTACAACATCCAGTGCGAGTTATCGTATCGCCGCTTTCCCAATATCGGATAAATTTACTACACAATAAATCAATGTAAAAATATTTAATTCAAGGTTTTAGAAATATAATGGTAAACAAATCTGTCTCCGCTGTTTTCTCATCAAAATCTTACAATTTTGCAACGTTCTTTTTGTGACCAGACTCTGTATTTTCTGATCAATAAAAGAACATTTATGCATAATATACACAAAAATATTACCGATTTTTTTTTTCTTATTCTGAAATCTATTGTTATTTCACTATTTCACACGAACGAAGAACGTCATTTCCTCTTCAAAAAAGTCCCGCAGCTAAAAAGTGATACTAAAGTTTGAACAGCGAGAGAATGCTTTCTTGAAGAGTTGTCTTCGAACATACGACATAACGTTGAAGTGGTGTGAATTGAATATTTAAAAATAAATGTCACAATTATAGTCTGACCGTTTAACTGAGACCACGCCTCCGCGGGCGCCGGGGACCCGCTGCCCGCGCCTGTCTCAGTCCCCTGTGTCGTCTCCCCCGGCGCCCCTGTACCGCGCAGGCGAGGTCTCAGTTAAACGGTCAGACTATAAGCGTTAAACTCTGTGGAAATAACCACGGTAACAAATTTTTCAAAAATTTTATTCTCTGTGTTAAGGTTACGTCAACTGTATATTTTTGTAGTGCTGTGCTAAACATATCACGTAAAAGTAACAGTATTTATGGTTATAAGAATAAAACTTTATTTTCTTATAATGAGAATGTAGTTCGCATGTAACATATTATTTTTTTAACATAGTATAAAACAAAGTCGCTTCTTGCTGTCTGTCTATCCCTAACCATATGTAGCATACATATCTTATATGCATATATATATCTTTAAAACCATGCAACGGATTTTGATGCGGTTTTTTTTTAATAGATAGATTTTATTTATTAGTTTTTTAATTGTTCAAGAGGGTTTATATGTATAATACACCTGTGCGAAATTTATTATAAAACTGCGCCCACACCAAACACGCGAAGTGATCAAGTGAGTAACCAGAAATTGTTGTGTTTTTAGAAAATCTTTATCAAAATTGCATTCGCATTTTATTTTACTAACTACTTTAGTGAATTTCAGAAGTAGGAATCCAGACAGACAAATAGGTATTCAAATGCAACTTGGTGAGTTTTTGTTGGGTCAGTTAAAAAGTAAATAACAGTGTTATTTATTTCCCATCACTAGTCGCATCCATTTGATATACTTCATGAACGCATTTTCTCGCTGTTTAGCTCAGACCAAATAAAAAATCAAGACCGAATGTTGTGAACAAACAATTGAGGACGGCAAAACTACTCCTCGCCGTGTACAGTCACAATACAAGGAAACCACGCCTTGGTTCGTCAGTCGAACTATCAGTCAGACGCACTCACCACATGTATAAAAAACTGGCATCACTTGTATGTTCACGACGTTCTGTCTTGTTTTTTTTATTTGGTCTGAGCTGTTTAGACTATAATTTTGGAAGATCGGTGACGCGTCTGTTTACCATTTTATTTAAGTAAGGATCAACAGACATTACTTTCGTTGTAACGAGATTGT
The DNA here is from genome assembly GCA_964007245.1 of Hypomecis atomaria. Taxonomy (NCBI): domain Eukaryota; kingdom Metazoa; phylum Arthropoda; class Insecta; order Lepidoptera; family Geometridae; genus Hypomecis; species Hypomecis atomaria. The sequence goes on along the minus strand of OZ023294.1, from coordinate 16,718,994 downwards.
ACCTACTTGTTTCTGCGAAATGATTATGATATAATTTACTTAAATATTGTGTGGTGGGAGTCAATATTATGTATTCTGTGACCTCACAATCGCGTGATAATAGTATCACACGCTCATTCACGTGTAGTTTCTAAAGTTGTGCGTAAACGGGCGAGACACCACATTCAACTCAATTTTTAAAACTTTTGAGAATAATTTTTATAAATGCTTGTGATGCTATCCCGTTCACACTATCATAGATTTTCAATGCTCGCTGCTGCTCTTACTAAACTTGGTCTCGTTACCATACACATACGTCCTAGAGGGCTATTGCATCAATCCATCCATCAGCCATAGGCCTCCCCTGAACGGTTGGAAGCGTCTTACATACAGCGCGACGCTGCGGTCTTAATGAGGTCATTCGTCCTCCTTGTGGGTGGATGTCCTACGCTGCACTTGCCGGTACGTAGTCTCTCCTCAAGAATTTTTCAACCCCATCGGTCATCAGTCCTCCGCACTGTACGCAATGCCCAGTGCCATTCAACTTGCCTATCCGTCATACTATATCGGTAACTATGGATCTTCTACGGATCTTCTCATTTCTGATTCGATCTCGCATATATAGACTCCGAGCATATCCCCTCTCCATAACTCTTTGGGTTACTTGGAACTTTACAAACTCTTTGAAACTTGCTACTCGTTTCAAAAATAGAGTCCATGGAAAAAAAAGAAACAAACTGTGTGCGGTGCACTTATGTATGAAAATATCAAAAAAAATCTTGTAAAGTAAGTAAGTTCGTATAGGCCGGGTGGCTAGCCCTGGTGTCAGATTTATTAAGCCGCCTGAAGGTCTCTGACTTGGCTAAAAACTTGTTTACGAAAGACATAGTTATACCTACTAAAACATAATTATAATGTCAGTTACTTCATTACGAAAACCTTTTACTACGGAACTAACTATGAAATTGCAAAAATAACAACTGTTTTATATAAACTATTCTTTCTACAAAATACATGTAAAGAACATATTTTTTTGTGATCCGCTGAATGCAAAGTACAAAGAAATACGAGTACATTGTATACTCGAACAACCTACAAATGCTGGGTGTAAATACATATACATTCTAAACTAGATTTCTAGAGCCAGTGACAGTCCATCAACCTCATTACAAAGACATTGTGTACGTTCAAATATTTACATGACGTCGCTTGCCCAACGTCTGTGTAATGTTTGTACTTCATATTGAATGTTCTATGACAATGAGAATTTTCAGTATTCCACCTTCAAATAATAATGTAGGAGGCAATAATCCTCTTTATCGTACGAGTCATTTATATAACCATCAAAGCACAGAAGTGTGCAGTGAACTCGATATTTTTTTATCAACATTTGTTTAGTTATAAAAGTGCACTCTTTAATAAATTACTAGTTAGGCGTTTGATATTTTTTTAAATTAAGTTTTTCTTAAAATGCTGTGTACATTGTACACAGCATTTTGATTGGCAAATTCATGATGTTTTTGTGGATTAGTTTTTTAAGTTTGTTCGTCACATTTGTACCGAACTTATAAAAAATAAAAATATTTAAATGAATGAATGAATATTGTACAAATAAAGTACTAAGTATATAGCGGCGTTTTGAATAGTTCACTGCTGAACATAGGTCTACCCACGAAGGGGCATACATAACGTTACCAGACGTCTCGTTTTGAACGGAAGTGTACCTTTTTAGGGATCCGTACCCAAATGTGTAAAAATGGGACCCTATTACTAAGACTCGTTGTCCGTCTGTCCGTCTGTCTCCAGGTTGTATCTCATGAACCGTTACAGCTAGAAAGCTCATATTTTCACAGATGATGTATTTCTGTTGGCGCTATAACAACAAATACTAAAAACAGAAGAAAATGTATAATTAAGGGGGGCTCCCATACAACTAACCTGATTATTTAGCCGTTTTTCGCTCGATATTAATAATGGTAACAGAAAGGTGAAGCTTGAAATATTCACAGAATAAACAGAATATTTAGTTGTATACTTAATTCACTAATAAATAATTAAATTAAAATAAATATTTAAGTGGAGCTCCCATACAGTACGGAACCATTCGTGCGCGAGTCATACTCGTACTTGGCCGATAATTATATTGTAATCCCGGTTGTGTCTCGAACGAAACTTTCGGGACGCCAAAATGTACCATTTTGCGAAGCCGCGCGCCTCCCGCATGCTTTAAAATGCAACCCAGAACTGGTTCTAACACGGTTCTAATTAGAAACCTAAGTGAGAACAAATATTTACAAGTTCAATGTATTGTACAATCACAAAGAAAATTCGTGGCATAGATCAAAAATATGTGCACGCTCTGCTCATAACTTACTTTTAGAATTACTTAAAATATCCTGTATTTAAACAATCTGGCGTTTACTGACCTTGCGATTATTAAAAGGGTTGCCTGGTTGCCTGCCCCTTTCTTCTATCGTACGGCTAGACAGACGCAACCAAAGCGCCACCCTTTTATGGTGGACATTCCGCGCATTAGAACCAAGCGTTTCGAATCCTCATTCCTCATACGAACAGCCAGAATGTGGAACGCTTTGTTGTTGGTCTGTCTTCCCGCTAAAGTACGACGTGGGTGTCTTCAAATCTCGAGTAAATAGGTAACTTCTAGGTAAGCGTGCTAAACCCTGGACCGCATTTCTGCTCAAGATCAGGCAGTATGTAGTCAAACGCAAACCTATACGGAATTAAAAAAAGGGAATGATTTCCTTTATTCTCCGTTTGAAAAATAAACCCTGTCCCGGTTTGAGTCTAAAAATATAAGGTCACGTCAGGCATACACCACGGTGGCCCAGAGGGTGTTGGTTGATTCACATACGCCATTGAACCTGAATTTCCTCTTGCATTCAGGTTATGATGTTTTCCTTCATCGGAAAACCAGCGGTGAATTCAGTACACAAGTTTCTAGGTTTTTTTACGGGACTGGGATTTGAAACCAGGTCTTCACGATTATAAGACGAGTGTGCCACTAGATACTTATCTAAACTACCACGGCTTCATTATTTATGCATAAATAATTGAATTTATGTCCAGTAGTAGGCGTCCACCGGCTGATGTGATGATGACATTTGTTCAAATAAAACAACAGATATCGATCAACTTTTTCTTGAAATTAAGTCTATTTACCCTAAGATTTAATTAATACGTACCGGCAAATGCAGCGTAGGACGTCCACTCACAAGATGGACGGATGACCACATCAAGATCACAGGATCGAGCTGGATGCTGCTTCCAACCGATCTTATCGGGGATCTATAGGGGAGGCCTATGTCCATCAGTGGACGTACCATGGCTGAAACGACGACGACGAGACCCATTGAACACTATTTACACACGGAACTATTATTTACACCTAAAAACCCCTCTTAGCCCATTTTAAAAAGGATGTCAAAATTAAATATTTCTACCAAAAAATTCAAATAGGGTTATTGTAGTGACACATAACTATTCTCCTCCTCTTGCGCCATTTCTAACCAGGGGCCTTATTGTGTAAACGCTCTAACGTTCGGCTTCGCTTTTCGTCTCTCTCGCTTATGTGGCGTGAGTAACTAGCGCGAGCAGGAGAAATAGAGAAGCCGAACATCAGAGCGCTTACACAATAAGGCCTCAGCCTACAATAAAATATTAATCGCTGACACATCAATCAAAACACGTTACCGTCAGCCGTTTATTTACCTAATAAATAACGCTATATTTAGAAACAGTTTATTTCATCCTATTAAACAAATTACGTATCTCGACTGCAGCCGCTCAGTCTAATAATCGCCAAACTTGTTTTAAACGACACTTTCTTTTAAAGATTATGAAGAAAATACTGCAGAGGGTGCTAGAGAAATCCCGCCTGTTTTAAACTGTGATAAAACTGGGCAATTGGGACAAAAATCTATCGATAAACATTTCCTCAGTATCTAGCTGAAAAATTACAAAACTGAATTTACGTTTATCTCCAAATGAAAATAACAATAATTGTATTATTTACTATGACATGTTTTTACAAACAGGGTTATTTCTAATCAATTAGCATCCTTTTAGTTGGGGCTTATTCTGTACATCAAAACTAACAACTTTTTTTCTACGACTTTTAGTAATTCTCATTAAAAGTTGTTGTTCCATAGAAAAATATCGTCGTTCACCCTCGAATAAATATATGGAACAGCTGGTTTTTTTTTTAGTTTTGACAAAAGTCGCAGAACAAAAATTGTTAGTTTTGATGTACAGAATAAGCCCCTAAAAGTATGAGAAGATAAGATAAGAAATATTTATTGACCTTATAACTACATACGTTACACTAGGCAAGTCAAATTTACAATTGTATCACAATGCATAAGATTAAAAAATTCCTATAAAAATAAAACAAAACTTAAGTAATACATTAACAATTAGGTAGATACAATGATGCCAATTGATTAGAAATAACCCTGTATACACGTAACTGACGTACTGTATTTTTTTTTTTTTTTTATTTTATTTCAGTTCACCAACATTGTGTACATCAATACATTGTAAAAAGATTATACATAAAAAATAAGAGCTAAATGTCACAATAATTATAGGTGAAGACAACATGCATTAATATCGAGCAAAAAATTGTTAAAAAATTAAATAGTACTGAAAAAAAAAAATACAGTCAAAAATAAAAATAAAACTAACTGTATGTGCATACATATAAATAGCGACTTTATTTTATACTATGTAAGGACTAGACGACCCGCCCCGGCTTCGCACAGGTGTATTATACATATAAACCTTCCTCTTGAATCACTCTATCCATTAAAAAAACCGCATCAAAATCCGTTGCGTAGTTTTAAAGATTTAAGCATACAGACAAACAAACAAACGAAAATAGCGACTTTATTTTATACTATGTAAGGACTAGACGACCCGCCCCGGCTTCGCACAGGAAATGAAATGAAATGAAATGAAATGATATGAAATGATATTTATTTCACAAAAAATAGAGTACAATCAAGGTGTTATTTGTAGTATTTGTCCAATCTATTTTGCCATTCCTTGGCATGTGAAATATACAATAATGTCTTAATAATGAAATATACAAATCAAGTGTCCAATAAACTAAAATAATAAAAAAAAAGAAAACATATGCAAAAAAAAAAATGTTCAATAATGTCACAATATTCAAATTTATAAATCAAAATTTGTCAAAAATGTCATAATATTCCATTATAGAATGTTAAGTTACACTAATATAGAATTATATTCGTACAATTACGAGTATCTCGATCTAATATTATATAAATCGTTATTTACGTTTTACAAAAAATGGTGTATTATACATATTATAAACCTTCCTCTTGAATCACTCTATCCATTAAAAAAAACCGCATCAAAATCCGTTGCGTAGTTTTAAAGATTTAAGCATACAGACAAACAAACAAACGAAAATAGCGACTTTATTTTATACTAGCAGCGCCCCGCGGTTTTACCCGCGTTGTGCCCGTTCCCGTGGGAATTTCGGGAATTTTTATGCATATAAACCTTCCTCTTGAATCACTCTATCCATTTAAAAAACCGCATCAAAATCCGTTGCGTAGTTTTAAAGATTTAAGCATACAGACAAACAAACAAACGAAAATAGCGACTTTATTTTATACTATGTAAGGACTATGTAAGGATTATTTAAACGAAATTCGTAGTGATATTCATGAAAATGAATTCTTTTCTGTTCCTATAATTTCTAATCTTTGCCAGTGCCACACGTCAATGCCAAGTGCAAAGCACATCGCAGTCATGGCGCATGTCACGGGTATCGCGACCAATCTGACCGTGTCCGGGCCCGGACGCGACGTGTCTGTCGGACCGGCCACTAACCGAACGGACAGCCCCCGTTAGGTACTCGTACATGATATTAATACTTTGTGGCGCTACGCTGTCGAATATGGAGTAGATTGAAAATATAATCATTAGAAAAATGTAGGGAAGTAATAGAAGTAGACTTAATTACTACCTTTAGTTATCAGATTGATTGATTGATTCGTACCGCCAGGGAATGGAACAGTCTTCCTGCTTCCCTGTTTCCTAAGAGATATAATCTAAAGCTTTTCAAGGTCAGAGTGAATAGGTATCTTCTAGGTTTGCGTGTTTCATCTTCGACCACAACGTCGCTTACCATCAGGCGAGTTGGTAGTCAAGCGCGGACTTATTCGCGATAAAAAAAAGGTATATCTTCTCTTCTCTCTATGCTGCCAGCATAAGTTGCACACTGAAGAGGCAAGATTGTATTGAGTCAAATTAGATTTTTTTAAACTAAATTTGCTTTTTGACGTGGCATTTCACTGTCGGTCTTATAGGTAGGTTTGCTCAAAGTAGCCCAATGAGCTATGGAGTATAAAGCCATCTCCATAGCTCTTTGGGCTATTTGGTAACACTCGGAATAAGTCTGCGAGAACGAATTAGAAATGAGGAGATCCGTACAGGAACCAAATTAACCGATATAGCCCAGCTGGTAGTAAGTTGAAGTGGGCTATGGTTTCCCCACATCTCGGTTATTAGTTATACGAACTAAGTGTCCTGGCCAATGCCGCTTCAACTTAATGTTCCGCCAAGCTAGGTAACTTTAGTTTGTCTACGAATCACATTCTCATTCTGGATTCGATTACGTAGAATGACTCCGAAATAGCCCTCTCCATAGCACGTTGGGCTACTTTCAGCTAGCTTATCAGGCTCACTTCGATAGAACATTATCGAACAATAACAGTAAATACTTTAGAGGAGATGTAATTTCAATATTAATCCAGGAACTATTGTAAAGAAGCCACACATTGTTATCCGATAGTCCAAGAAAAAGTTGAAGAGACAACTAAAAAAAATCGGCCAAGTGCGAGTCGGACTCACGCACGAAGGGTTCCGTACCGTATGGGAGCCCCTTTCCTCTTGCAGTTATTAATAGCGACCAAAAATCTCCAAAAAATCACGTTTGTTGTATGGAAGCCCCCCTTAAATATTTAATTTATTCTGTTTTTTGTATTTGTTGCTATAGCGGCAACAGAAATATATCATCTGTGAAAATTTCAGCTGCCTAGCTATCATGGTTCATGAGATACAGCCCGGTGACAGACAGACGGACAGACGGACATCGAAGTCTTAGTAATAGGGTGCCGTTTTTACCCTTTGGGTACGGAACCCTAAAAAAAAGCGGGAATAAGCGTCGAGATTTTCCATTACTTTTTTATAGTTTTAGAAAAATGTGAATAAAGTCCTCACCTTGACGAATAGGGTACGCACCTGTAAAGCCTCCAGTGAAGCAGTTGTCTGCAGCATAGTACATATTAAAGAAGATTGATGGGCGCGAAAAACAATACCCTTCCTTGGCATTCGGGTAAAAAACTCCAAACAATACATTTTTAACTAACCATAAGGCAGATGTCATAGTCACTTTTCAGACTTACAAAGACAATTTCCAAAATAAAAACTGTAAGCACCTAATAAAATTGCGTTAACCAATACACATTTCAACACAATTTCTGACAAAGACCTTATGCAAATAATGTTCGCACAGTGGGCGCATTAATGCCAACCTCGTAAACAATATGTTTGATTTACACCTGTCTGTCATTCTGTTGTTTATTTTACGAGAGTTTCTTTGGAACGTGCATTGAATTATTATATTTACAGTAGAGGTGGTGCGAATTAATTTTCACGTAATATTAGGTTGAGACTGCACACAGGATATCATTTAAAGCATTACGGCTGTTCCTAATCCTTACTAATATTATAAATCCGAAAAGTTTGTTAGTTTGTTGGTTTGTTAGTCTTTCACGCACCAACGGAGCAACAGATTGACTTGATTTTTGGCATGGACATAGTTTAAAAGGCGTAAGGACCTTTAGGATACTTTTTATCCCGAAAAATTGCATAGTTCCTGTAGGACAGGACAAAAACCATCGAAAGCGAAACTGTCGCCACTATCACAAAGACGCTAAGTGATTAATTCCTCTATGACGCTAATATGGACTAACGAACCGTCACAGCCAAACGTAATTAGATGACAGGTGACATTGTCTGCAGACTTTTATAAGTCACAAGTAGCATGGCAAGGGGACAAATTGTTTTTCAACCATTATATCCTCTTGAAGAGGAAATAAAGTATGGATTAAAAATGACAACTGACAATTGGATAAAATGTTATTTTCCCTCTGCATGCTACATGTTACTATGACGTTTAATACCAGGCCGTCATTTTGTCTGACATTAAATATATTTTTAAATCTTATATTATTAGAGGTTTAACATGTTTCTTTATTCTACCTTTATGGTACAGAATCATCATACTTTAATATTATCAATCCGAAAAGTTTGTTGGTTTGTTCCTCTTTGATGCAGCAACGGAGCAAAAGATTGACCTGATTTTTGGTATGGATACCTATGGTTTAAAAGACAGAAAGTGATAATAGGATACTTTTTTATCTCGAGAAAATTCGTGATTCCCATGGGATAGGACAATAACTGTTTCTCAGTAATGGAGCAACGTATTGACTTGATATTTGGGGTGGGCATAGTTTGGAAAACGGAAAGTGACATAGGATACTTTCCATCCCGAAAAAATTGTGGTTCCCGTAGGACTTAACAATATTTTTTTCTCAGCAACGGAGCAACTTGCCTTGGCCTATTGCATGAATTAGTTTGAAAGACGATAAGTGACATAGACCACTTTTTATCGCAAAAATTTTAACAGTTCCCGTAGGATAGGATGAAAACTAGTGAGCGGGCTGCGGTAGCAGCCGTCTAAGCGCCAGAAATAACCTGTCATGGCAAGTTTAGGACGTTCCTACATTTTTCGCACTCCTTCGCGGCACTCAACAGCGCTAGCCCAGACTCGGGCTCCATAACGGAGCTTGCGCTCTCGCCATAATGACGGAGTGTTTCGGAGCACAAGACACATCGTCATCCATCACTCGGGACTAACCAGTACTGAACGTCAGACAGCATTCCAACGCCCTGGTCCCAGTGCAGCGGGTCAGTCATAGTAGCCCAGCGCCTGCCTCTTCAACTGCAGAGGGCAGTGAGAATGGCCATCGCGATACCGACACCTCTCTTCCCCTGCAGCCCCACTGCGTCTGCCAACACGTTGATGGCCTAGCGGAAGGTAGGGTAGGTGGCGGCACCCACATCAGTTCCATATATCCCACCGCGGCCCCTAATCCTCGGCTGTCATATCAGAGTCCAGGAAGCAGCCTTGCTTTATGAAACTAAGAAAGGTTATTCCCAGCAAGTAACTGGAGATAGAGAGACAGAAAAGAAGCCACATCCAGCGCAGCAGGAGGAGCTGGAGTTCATATGCCTGGCAGACGGAGCAGCACTAGAGCAAAGTCTAAACCGAGAAATTAACATATTTACAGACGGCAGCAAAATTAAAGGGAAAGTTGAGGCGGCATTATCCATTTGGGATGATGCCGCTGAGATCAGTACCCGCAAGCTGAAATTGGCCAATTGGTGCTCCGTGTACCAGGCCGAGTTATTGGCTTCTTGAGGCTACCGAAAAAGCAAAATTTTTTTGTGACTCCAGGGCCCTATTTTATAAAGCTACAAGTCTTGTACTTGTAGTAAAAAACTGGCAACATTGACGGAATCCGCATTCGTGATTGGTCGAGACTGCGTCATTAATGTCAATTTGCCTGTAGAATTGTAACTTGTAGCTTTATAAAATAGGGCCCAGGTCTGCACTGGAAACGGTAGTTGGCGTATCTTCCCTCCATCCCTTAGCAGTAAATTCAAAGCTAACATAAAGTTACTACACGCACAAAATAAAATAGTGAAACTTTATTGGATTAAAGCGCATGCGGGGTTGGAGGGAAATGAGAGAGCGGACCAGCTAGCAAAGGAAGCAGCACTGCATTCGAAGTGCAGAACTATTTACGATAACTGCCCCGTTTCATTCGTCAAGCGAGAAATCCGAAAGGACTCTCTTGACGAATGGAACCGGCGGTATCAGGATGGACACACAGCAGCGGTAACTAAAACATATTTTCCGGATGCAAGGGCGGCATACAAGATCGTAAAAGAAAGAGCACCAGTGGGAATCTTAACTCAAGTGCTGACGGGGCATGGTGAGTTTTCCCAATACTTACATCGATTTAAGTTGAGGGAAAGCCCATCGTCCTTCTGTGAACCCACAAAAGAGGAGACTCCACTGCACATAATCTTGGAATGCTCAGCTAGGGTAGGTGGCGGCACCCACACCACTAGTTCCATCCCACCGCGGCCCCTAATCCTCGGCTGCAGCGTCGCAAGAGCGGCACAGCAGTCCGAAAAGTGACATAGTCCTCTTTTTATCCCAAAAATTTTTACAGTTCCCGTAGGATAAGAGAAAAACTAAGTGAGCGGGCCGCGATAGCAGCCGTCTAAGCGCCAGAAATAACCTGTCATGGCAAGTTTAAGACGTTCCTACATTTTTCGCACTCCTTCGCGGCACTCAACAGCGCTAGCCCAGACTCGGGCTCCATAACGGAGCTTGCGCTCCCGCCATAATGACGGAGTGTTTCGGAGCACAAGACACATCGTCATCCACCACTCGGGACTAACCAGCACTGAGCGTCGGACAGCATTCCAACGCCCTGGTCCCAGTGCAACGGGTCAGTCATAGTAGCCCAGCGCCTGCCTCTTCAACTGCAGAGGGCAGTGAGAACGGCCATCGCGATACCGACACTTCTCTTCCCCTGCAGCCCCACTGCGTCTGCCACACACCACCAGTTCCATCCCACCGCGGCCCCTAATCCTCGGCTGCAGCGTCGCAAGAGCGGCACTGCAGCCCGCCTCAGTTGCGCCACTCCTCATAAGGCACGCAACCTATCGGCCATCCTCTCAGCTGCTTTAGTTAAAAGCGGCTGAACCTCGAGTGCCAGCCTCTAAGTTACCTTGGGGGCAAAGACCCAAAGAAGAGGGAGACTTCGAGCGCCGCCTTTTCTGCCGCCACGACAAGGCGGGAATACACGGGGGGTTGTACGAGTATATACACTCCAACCGTAACTTAGCAGCAAAAGCATTCCTCTAAGGTAATTTGATGTTTGTCGGTTAGGTTAGGTTTCGCAGCCGACATAAACATACGCCAAAATCAAAATATAACGCGGGCGAAGCCGCGGGTAAAAGCTAGTAATATATATTCTTCATGTTTGATTTATTAATTACCTTCTCTATGTACTCATTAAATATTTAACAGGGTTAGTGAGAAACGTCTCGAATTTAGCAAGTCTCTGTTTTTGACGTCATAACGTCTTATAAATCGATGAACGCCGGCTGCATGATCGTAAAAGCATGAAACATTGTCACGTTCCGCCTGGGCCGACCGTGCAGGCGAGAGTGCGGAACAAGCGGTAGAGAGGCACGATCGGCCTAAGCTCGGCTTGTATTGCATAATGACGTTATCACGTAAAATTATCGTCCGTAAACCGACTTTACGGGCAACCAGTTATTTTGTCAAGTTATCTAATATTCTCTTTCCGTTTTAGAAATGGTAAACCGATTCTCTGCACCACGTTTTCCCTTCGACAAACATGAAAGGTGATGTATAGTGCGTGCCACCGCTGCTACCAAAGATGAGACTTGAGAAAACGCTTTGGTTTGTAATAAATATACGAATTCTGGATAATAGATATACAAACGTTTAAAAAACGTTTAAGAGATCTACAAATTCTGGATAATTAGTTTGTACACGACTATACCTGCGCAAGATCCCCCACCACTGACGCTCGTCAAGTCTCATCTTTGGTGGCACGACCTATACCTACAGTTGGTTTGTCGATCGGTAGCGTACTTAGTCAAGATTTGAGTAATCAAAAGAGCTGGGTTGCCGTACCAATTAATTAGTAAATATGGTAGGTACCGAAAATATACAATACACTCAAGTGTACAGTTTCAATTCCTGCCCACCTTATAAAAAACAGAACCATCACGCTGTGTGGGTTTATACATGGTTATGGTAATCAATTAGCATCATTTAGGGGCTTATTCTGTACACCAAAACTAACGTACACCAAAACTAACAACTTTTGTTCTGCGACTATTGTCAGAACTAAAAAAAACGACTGTTCCATACATTGTCAAGGGTGAATGATATTTTTCTATGGAACTTTTTTTTGAGATTTAACAAAGTCGTTGAACAAAAAATTTTAGTTTTGATGTACAGAATAAGCCCCTAAAATGATGCTTATTGATTGCCAAAACTATGTATAATAACTACTAGCCGAATCTAACTTTTTGGCTGTGAAGTTAGACCAACATTATGAATCGAGTATCTTGCTACTGCACAACCACTCGCCCTGTGTTCACATATGTCATAAAGTGTGATTCGATCATTGACTTGGCATTTTTTCTTTATGGATTCTACCTATATAAAAAACGATAACGGTGGTGAAACATGCCGTGAAACGGTTAATAGGTACCTATAGGTACCTAAGGTACCTTTAGAAATGATTTTGGCCCGCTCCTTACCAAGGAATACTTATATGTCACTAGCGGCAATATTTTTTTAAGATAAAAATGATTGCAGAGTTCCAGTAACAGAGAAATTGTTATGAATTCAATCGTCAGACCTAATTTCTGAACATGACAATATTTTGCAACTCTCCATTGTTTTGTCTTACCTTAAATAACTAGTAGTTCTCCGAACAGTAAACCTCGTGACACGTCAACTGAATCAACATAAGTCTATAATTTGATTAGCTCTGGTTTTGGTTCATACTAGCAAATCTTATTAGGATTTAGATACTAAACAATCTTGCCAAATATTATCGAAATCGGCCGATAAATAGCGTGTTCTCCCCCTTTTGAGGGAAATAATCAATGTATACAGGGTTATTTCTATTCGATTAGCATTCTTTTAGGGGCTTATTTTGTGCATCAAAACTAACGAACTTCTGTTCTACGGTTTTTGTCAAAACTAAAAAAAAAAAGCTGTTCCATACATTTTGTCGAGGGTGGACGATAGGTATTTTTCAATGGGACCGCATTTTTTTTTGAGGTTTGATAAAAGTTGTTAGTTTTGATTACAGAATAAGCCCCAAAAAGGATGCTAATTGATTAGAAATAACCCTGAAGGTATATCTGAAAGAAATCTGAGAGATTTCTGGGAGGTTGTCTGAAAGAAATCACTTTTAGCGATAAGGCCGCCTTTTGTCCCTTTGTTTCTTTTGTTATGTTTTCCTATTTGTTGGTGTCAATAAAGTGTTGTTGTATTGTATAATCCGTTAGGTGCGCTGCACGAGTAGCATGGCAAAGGGAAAAATTGTCTTTCCACCATTATATCCCCTCGAAGAGGAAATAAAGTATTGATTGACAATGACTGACATTAAAAGTAGATAAAGTAGTTGTTTTCCCTTTGCCATGCTACCCGTGCTGTTGGGGCGTACAAAATTGTGTGGAGCCACAATTAGTGGTGCCAGGTCCGATTTGGTTTAGGTCGGTACATGAGGTCAAAAAAATCGGGATTTAGGGTTGCAGATCGGGACAGTAAACAAAACACAAGGTGTTTTTAAATCAGGGTTTAATTTATTGCATTTTAAACTACTAGTACAAGGTATTGTATTATATTACCTAAATTAAATATGCATTAATCTTACATAACAAGTAATCAGTCTTGTTGGAGTAGGTAGCAGCAGCTGGACTAGTAGAAATTATAAATAAAATGGCACTTTAAGCGTAATTGACGCACTTCAGAAGAATAAAGTAATTATTTATGTATTTTTTTTATTTTTATTAAAATTATATTTTTCATTGGACTTTGCCGCCTTTAGAATGGCCTTGTTTTTTATAACATAGTTATAAAATTCATTGCACGTCATATGAAAGTTGGTTTTAATTTGAATTTCTGCTTTCACGTGCTCAAGTGTCAAACGGTTTCGCCTCTCAGACCAAATTAAATTAGCCTGGGAAAATACCCTTTCTGTTGTTGCGTTTGATACTGGAATTGAAGCCATAAAAGAAAATATTTTCTGCAGATTAACAAAATCTTGATTGTCTTTAAAAATGTTGTGCCATTTTTGTAGCGGAGTTAAATCTTTGTTTTGCACTGCTGCCTTCAATAATTCTTTGATATTACAAACTTCTTCATAAAGTTGGTCCATGTCGAAAAACGCATCAATTTTTAGGTTTTCAACAATGTTTACCATTGACGTGTAAGTAAATGAATCATCCTCGAGAGAAAATGGTTTAAATATGTCCAGTCTGCTATCCTTGAGATCATATTTAGTTTCTATATAATGAAGAACATATTTGTACCACGCACAACAGTCTTTTTTTATTTTAGTTACTTTATCAGCAGGCAACTTTTTTATCAAATAACTGCACGTAAATCCCATAAATTCATCTTCGATTCTCTGCCTCAATTTTTTACTAACTTCTAGCATAATTTTGTGACCTTCAAAACACAGCAATGTTTCGTTTTCAAGACATATCACTGCATCCTGTAAGACTTTCAGGGCATTTTGATAGAATGCCAAACAAGGTTCTGTTTCGTCAGAATTAAAAAATTGCCACAGTGCACTGGGGCATTCCTCTTCTCCCAATGATATGAAATAATCTTTCAGGATATCGAAAGATTTAGTAGCACGTTCCACGGCAGGGAGAAGTGACAGCTATCTTGTCTTCACATGTCGCAGGACAGGAGCAAATTCAGCTTCGTGATCAACGTAAAAATCTTTCAAAGCGTCAACTCTTTTTGCATAATATGAAAAATGGTTATGAAGTTTTAGAATGAAATTGTCTAAATCAAAGTTAATCTTACTCAGCCCATGCTTAACACTATTGTGTAAGATGTGTGCAGGACATCCCACTGATAAAATGTTTTCATTATCATGGCGCAATAATTGAAAAACTGAATTGCGGCAGCCAAAGTTTACATTTGCATTATCTGCACAGTAACTAGTAAGATTTTTAATATCAATATTGCACTCTCTCAGTCGTGTTACTAAATTCGTATGGATGGCTGATGCAGTTTCATTTGCATCTTCATAAAAGTCAAGAACACACGTTTTCAAATTTGTAGTTGGGCTGTAAAATCTCACCATCAGTGGAAACATTTTTATAGCACCATGATTGGACGCATCAGTAGCTACACTATAAAATGTGTCGTTTTGCAAAATTTCGACGGCCTCTTGAGTTGATGCTGGTCCTAAAACGTTGTGTGCAATGGCACTGGCCTTAGTTCGTCCAAGCGTCAATTTATCAGCTATTTTAGAATCATCATACAAAATATGGTCTAGTTTTGTATCACAATCTAATGAATTGAATGATAAACAATGCTTCACCGAGTGGTAAGTTTTAGTGACTTCAGCGGCAATCACTTTTTCTTCTTGAGTAGTCATTTGATCGGTTTTCAAAAATAATTTCAGCGATGTAGATAAACTAGCACTTCTCTCTCTTTTTTGGTGTTCATTACATTTTTGGTGCTTTTCTATATCATTCTTGCCACCATGAGATATGCTAAACTCTTTTAAGCACAGTGTACAAAGCGCCCTAAACTTATTATTTGGAGCGGGTTTGATGAACGAATAACTTTTCATCCAAACATCAAGAAAAGAGCACATTCTTCTCTGTTTCTTTTTCGGAGTCGAAGTTGAAGCATCGGTTTTTACTTCCGAATCAGTTTCCGGATCACTCATTTTAAGGAAATCTGAAAATAAAGAAATCCAACATCACCCAACAAACACCCAGACATAAATAAAATATTTATAACATCAACTCTTTCGCCCGCGTAGATTAGGTACTGAGTTTATTTATGAAGCAAAACACTTGAAAATTGCTATATTTACGCCGTGCAATCACATTTATGTCAATAAACAAACATCCAACAGCAAAAATCAGCTAACAAAAACCAACACCAAAAACATAACCTAAAATCGCTAAACGCAAATTATAGTATGAATATCAAAATGCGAGATAATTGTTAAAAGCTATTGCGAAAACATTCACATAGTTCTTACCTGCAAAGAATCCCCTAGATTAAATTGTCGATCGTTGTTTCCAAAGCTTTAAATTACAATTTTCTACTGAGTAACCGCCCACAAAACTGTCAGTCGACTCTCAATGCATACACACTACTCCTCTCTCTCTCACTCTCATTTCTTTTTTTTTTTTATGTTCTCCCTTAGGGAAGGCGAAGAGCTTAAGCCCATGCAGCCTAGTATTTATTTTTATTACGCTCGCGCTCTTTCGTTCATGCGATGCGCTAGTGATGTGATGTGGTGTATGACGCTAATGTGCGCAATTTTAAATTTAAAAAATTACGTAGCGTATTTTTATATTTAGTATATTTAGTATTTTTTATGAAAAACTTTTTTTCTTTCATTTTTTTAATTTATCGGGACATTTAGCGTCCCGATCAGGTACTAATCGGGACGCGTCCCCAGTCCCCTGAAAATCGGGACGTTCCGCGCAAATCGGGACACCTGGCAACACTAGCCACAATGCACTGTTATGTAATCATGTGTAAACTCATATTTACTCCTCAGTTGAAATGTGGTGTATTCAAATAAGCTATTCTGTCCTCCATACGGAAAAAAACACAACTAATTAATTGCAGTCAAAAATAAGTTTGAAAAACTTCCTCCAGTTTTCTCTGCACTTTAACCGCAAGGATTCTGTCAATTCTGTCAAAATAACTTGTGTCTTGCAATTAAGGCTTTCTAGGAAATCAATTCACAATCATCTTGTTTTTATCTTTGGACGTACTATGCATGTTTATCATATTGTTATCATCGAAAACCCAATCGTGTTCTCTCTAATTCATTCACTTTACCTAAATATTGCTGATATCATATCGTCAGGCGTTTTACTCTACCTATACTATTAAAACACACTACTAAAGCAAGCGTTTTATTTACTGTATCAGCCTTTTAATAGTCCACTGCAGGACGTAGGCCTATCCATGAAGGGTGATACATATCCACCACGCTGGCCCAGTGCGGGTTGGTGGATTCACATACACTATCGAATTTCTTCTACGGACATATGCTGGTTGTCTCACGATGGTTTGCTTCACCGAAAAGCCAGTGGTGTTAAATTCCGTACATAAATTCCAAAGAACTCATTGGTACGGGACCGGGATTTGAACCCACGACCTCACAATTGTAAGGCGAGCATCACTACCACTAGACCACCACGGCTGATATTTAGCGTTTTATTTATTGTAATTTAAATCGTCCGCTGGTCGCCAGTCTAAATCACTTATCCTGCATTTATTTATAGGTGTCATAATATGTAGTCACATCGTTCATTTTACTAAATTATTTTATTATCCTAATGGGAATCTATGGCACAGTAATAAATCTGCTGCTATCAGTGTCTCGGCCTGCATCTTGATCCCTAACCACGGGGTAAAAACTCGATTTCCTGTCTATCAGTACACGACGAGATGCATGGGGTTGATCAGAAGGGGTATATAACTATAGGCCCAGATTTTAAAGCGGTGATCAATTTTTGTAACGATTGAAAATGACTTTAAGGGATGATTTATATATGGACGGGGCACGTACACGTCATGTTGTAATATAAACAGTTTTATACGAAATGTAGATATGCAATGTCTAACATTAGTGACCCGGCTACGGCCTGGACAGTGCCCACGGATCACGGGCAGGGCACGTGCTCGGCCCGGTCTAATATAAATCATCCCTTATAATTGCTTGCTACGATATCTCTTGCGGAGTTCTAAGCAAAACTGCGTGTGTGAGCCCACTGCATGAATGCCATATTTGCTTACCAAAAACCAAAAATCTGTGTACTTGCCTGTGTGCTTATGCGTCTGTAGATATAATGTATATTTTTAACGGACTTCCAAAAAGGAAGAGGTTCGTCGATAACTTCGCCAATTGTGAACCGAATCAAAAATTATTTTTTTAGTTTGAAAGAGTATACTCCGGAGGTGGTCCCATTTAAATTTTAAAGAAATCGGCTGAGCCGTTTTTGAAACGTCAACAATAATGTAAACAATTTGAGAGAAATATTCGAATTTCGCACACGGTGAAAGGCGGTTTTGCCATTTTTTGCGAAAAATAATTATGTGTCATTAATTTTCCCAGTATTGTCATTTTGTGACATACTTATCGAATCAGAAATGAGGAGATTCGTGAAAAGTTAACGACACAGCCCAGCGGATTAGCAAATTGAAACGGCAGTAGCCAGGCCACATAGCGCTGAAGACTGAGGCCTGAAAAGTTCTCTTACATAAAACAACAAAGAATACCTTTCAGCTTAGCATACTATTCCTGACTAACCTTACATAAAAAGCAGACTTTGTCCCGGCTGTATCGATGGCGATAAATTAAAATCTGAGATAGGCAGATGTTCACCTGCCAGAAGGCGGATCTGGAACTTTGATCATCCATTCTTGTTGTTCTATTTTATGCAACTTGTCTTTATGAGAGAAAAAATAATTGTGCTATTTTCAGATGGCATTCATTCATCACTATCATATTCATCTTGCTAAGTTGAATATGATAATGATGAGTTTAATTTAAAGTTATAATTGAGAACATCCTCTTTTCAACCGACTTCAAAAAAGGAGCTTCTTACTTCGTCTGTATGTTTTTTTTTTGTATGTATGTTACGCGATTATTCTGCCAATAGGCATTATAAGCCCGATTACAGAGGCACCATTGTTTTAGCTAAATAGCATAGTTCTATTTCTTTTTCACTTTAGGCATTCGATAGAGAGAACGCTTTTTACGTAGCTATTAGATTTACGCTGGCGCCTCTGTAATCGGGCTTTATGACTGGGTAAAAGAAATATTATTATAATTAGTCCGTTATTTAGATTATTGAAAAATATTGGACACGGATTTTTTCTTTTGTCAATCAAACAATAAATAACAAAGATAAACCTTGTCAAAGTTTGGGAGTGAGGGCTCGTGACGTCACTAGTGCGACATAGTCTGTACATTTGTAGAGCACTCGTGACGTCACGCGGAATTCTTCGTAATATTTTTTTATTTTATTTATTTCATGTAATCAACAGCGTTACAATATAATCTTTAGATACAACTACAGTAATTAAAAATAAGGCCAAAACAGATTACAGTAATTTAGTATAAATTAATAAAATATACGAGTAATTTTACAACAAATACGACTTAACTACGCAGGTACTTTACATGATTTACATATTACGCAGCGTGTGTGTGTGTGTATGTGTGTGTGTGTGTGTATGTCTATGTTCAATTGAATCGTCTCCGCGATACTCAAGTCCTCGTCAGGGTTCGCAGAGACGATGTCGCCAGGAGTGTGTAGGGTACAAAATATGTTATGTTAGTGTTTGTTTGATCGAGAGAGCGAAGAGAGTTTGTTGCAGATCTACCTACCGATTTTATTAGCATGCTTTATTTCAATTTTTAGGGCATTTTTGGTTAAATGAAAAATATCTAATTTAGAGTAGTGTACGTTGTAAGTTCGGGCAGCACGACATAACACTGAGTTTCGAGCGTAATTAGTGTTTGCAAAGGGGACATGAAACAGGGGCGCGTTGATTCTTGTGCGACGGGTAGGTACCCTTATCAGTATGTTTGCTAAGAGTATTTTGGTTTGACAAAAGAAAAAATGCGTGCCTAATTTTTTTTAATCTATCTGACGGACTAATTATATTTTTTTAGTTATCATGCCTATTGTACAGAGATGGCACCAGAGGTTAGCCAGCCGGATTTATACGATAAAAACATTAACTAAGTAAGTTCGTATAGGCCGGGTGGCAAGCCCTGGTGTCAGAGTTTTTAAACTGCCTGAAGGCCTCTGACATGGCTAAACGCTAAACAACGGGGACCTACAATTTAACGTGTCGTCTGAGCCACGGCAGCGCTCTGTTGTAAATGCCACCCGCAGTCACCCATCCTAAGACTGACCGTGCTAAACGTTGCTTGACTTCGATGATCGCTAACGAACATATACTCAGACTACGCTATGAACGCTACCTACATTCACTGAAACCCATCACAATAGTCCACCACAATGTGGATTGGTCATTGATTTTATTAATAAGACCTTAAACTTATTTAAGTTTATTTCATCGAGTTCATTACGGAAACGCAGAATAAATACCTACCTCCAGAACAGCAGAGAACAGGAATTCGTGCAAATCGTACAATTGCATGCATTCGGATAGTATTGTACATGCAAGTTTATATTTAACATCCTGCGGGCGTGTAAACAGTTTATTTCTGCCCCGCGTTGGAAGCACAGGATTTCAGGCACAAACATTGACAGTGCAGTAGTTAAGTTTCATACTCTATGGTAGCGTTTCCTAAGCTGTGGTCCGCGGACCCCTGGGGGTCCGGAAGTATATTTATGGGGGTCCGCCGACTTATCGGTAAACAATTGAATAAGTAAATAAATGCCAGCAAGTTTTGCAATCAATCTCCTGTGCCCTTGTACCGCTCGCTATCTACACAAGATTTGTGAGTATAAACGAAATCGGTCTGGAGCGAGATATAAGCTTTTAATTTAGAATCGTGAAGATTCATTTAATCAGATGCGAGGTCTACTATTCAGAAAACTAATAGTATTAAGGGGGTCCTTGAGTCTGTATTTAATTTTTCAGAGGTCCGCGAACTGGAAAAGGTTAAAAAAAGCTGCTCTATGGGACCTCGGTCTTTACAGAAGTGGATATATTTTGTAGTCACAGTTAATTTCTCGGTATTTTTACTGTGTTACCGTCATCCACCCTGAAAACATCAACTTTCATCAAATTCCTATAAAGCGGCCAGAACGCCCAGAACAAAGCACACGATACAAAGCAGCCATTGAATCCAGCAAGTTAAAATGCTCTACGCATTGTTAACTCTGCTCACTACTCGCCATTGTTACGTATTTGCCGATCCGCTGAGCTATGTTGGCTACATTCGTTGACTTGTTTGTTGTCCTGATCGCAGTTTTGTGAGTTAAGTAAGTTCGTATGGGCCGGGTGTAAACCCTGATAAATGTAGGTAAGAGTTTTTAAGCCGCCTGAAAGCCTTTGATATGGCTAATCGGTTAAAACAAGGGCCCACAAATTAACGTATCGTGCAGTTTAGTCAAGTGTTACCGTGACATAGACATGCTAATCCCACATGCAATCACGAAAAGCCACGAAAATAACTGTTTTCTACGTGTTGAAAAGTGACAGATATACTTTGCCAAACCGCTGTCTCGTTCTGACACGTTGAAAGATATATTACTTCGTGCGCATCCAAGCCCGGCAGGAAATCTATTAGGCTTAAAAATCTATTTATCCATCATTTTACATCCCATACTGTCGCACCGATATCGTTATTTCTAGTGTTACGTAGTAATTATGCATCACGTCTTGTTCCACGATCGTCTTGAGTATACAAGGTTAATTCAGAATAGGTGTACTTGGCCGAAAGGGGGTGATTCAGACCATGAAGGTCTGAATCTTACACCTTTTACTACAGGGCCAAACTAAAAATCGAGTAAAAAATCAGCTGTTCATACATTTTATCGATTCCTATTTTCTGTAAAAAAGAAAATGCAAAAGTACATTAGCTTTGCTTCTGTTCTCTCTCTGTTTTGTATTGCTGCACTTTATCGACCAGTGGGGTAATGACCTTGTTATCCGACAGCAAAATAAAAAAGCTTTGCGTGCTCTACATAAAATGCAAAACGTACGCATTGACTTGAGAACTTTTCTTTTTGTCGGTTTAAAGGTCACGCTTATGTACCCACTTTTGTTATGTTGGTGTGTTTGAGGTGTATACTGTAAAGCACCTATCTACATCATCGGTTTATTCATCATTGCCATCTTATACTAGAACTAGAACTTTGGGGAGCAGCTACCTACTTATGTTCACTCCAGAATAAATAAATTTAGTTTAAAAAAAAACTAAAAAACACACTAATCAGACCTTGAAACCTAATCGTGGTCAAAGCTCATTACAAGACATTTCTAAGAAATCCAAAACTATGATATCAGCTATGATAGGATTTTCCATCATGAAGTTCCAGTACATATCTTCCGGCTCTATCATCAGATCAGTTCGACAGTACCATGTTATTGTATTGTCAACAGAACTACATACCTACAGCTGCCAATTTTCTTAACGCTACGACCCTTGGAAGATGGTTAAATTAGTTACCTTAGATTACATTAAGTACATAGTTACATACAGGTCGAACTAATAAAAGCGTGTTAAAAATAGAACGGTTTTGACTTTGAAGTTTTCTGGGGTGCACAAAGAAGTATCTAGGGTGGTATGCCCACAAACTACACCGCTCCGCTAACTACTTGCTTGCACGTGGCTATCCACGTGCCAGCAGGAGCAAGGAGTAGGTTTTTGTGCAGCTTTTAGTTAAGAGCCCCGGTGATCTGTAATTTTCCATACAAACGTATTACGCTGTTTTCTTCCAGGAAAATACTTATAGAGCTTCAATTTTTTGTCATAAAATTAAATTTAGCTGTTTAAACTACCCTGTCTTTTCTTTTTCTTGATAAATTAATTATCAGGCAAAATATGACCCTTCAAAATCACAAAAAAATTCACCGTTATTACTGACGTCTTTAGAGACCTACCAGAAGAGACTAAATAATATCTAACGAAATATAAAATGACAGAATCATGAACACATATTTTTTTTAAATTTTGACATAAAAAAATACTTGATTGATCAAGTTTTTGAAGAAGAAAACAGCGTAATACGAAACGTTGTCTCGCCATGTTTTTTGTAGGTATAAATCGCTCTGAGCTGGAATTGTCCCTATCGCACGATGCGGGGGTAGGGTCGAGGTGAGGGACGTTCAAACCTATACGTACACAAGCACTAGGGATGTAGTAATAGTCGATATTTTTGTCGATGCTCTAGTGATGTCCATCGATATCGATGTTTATTAAAAAATTAGTTATTTTTTCAAAAGAATACACCAGCCGTCCGCCTGAGCTAGGAGCGCGGGCGGGCGCGGGAAGGGCGCGGGCGGAGTTGGTGCGCAGCACACACACAAACACAATTGCATCACACCACACATAGAAGCTCCCTGGCTTGGGCGCATCGCGACAGCACTAGTTTAGTTCAAATACCTACTTCTCAAATTCCGTGGCGCTCAGCTACCGTCTTAACTTCACAGACGTCATTCGACTTCTGCTACCCATATCGTTTAATTTTCTGTTGCCGTTAGTATTTTTAGGAAATATATAAGCCCCTACTAAAATTTGACTAGCAAACCTCCATGTGAATGAAATACGAATTGAGCGCAGTCATAAAAATTCTTTTTTTTTTTATATCTGGCTAAGAAGGTAATTCGATAAGAAGTAAGTAAGAGAGCCGCCTTACAATCGTGAGGTCGTGGGTTCAAATCCCGGCCCCGTACCAATTAATTTCTTGGAATTATGTACGGAAATTCACACCACTGGCTTTTCAGTGAAGAAAAACATCGTGAGGCAACCTGCATTCGTCCGTAGAAGTAATTCGATGGTGTTTGTGAATCCACCAACCCGCAGTGGGCCAGTGTGGTGGATATGGCCCAGTCACCCTTCGTGGGCATGCCTACGTCCTGCAGTCTATTAAAAAGGCTGGTACAGTACAGTACAAGTAGGTAATTGTACTTATAGGTCCAAAGCAATCAGGAGAGGTAGTAGATCGAGAGCTGCCGATAACGTCACAGCGTCCAGCCACAGCCCGGACACTCCGCGATTTTTCATACAAAATCTGCTGTCTTACGCACACCTACACAGTACTTACTCACAGACAACACACATACGCACGGTCGCTACACGCGCATTTGTGTGCGGAACGTCTATGGCTGTCAGCGATCACCACATCGTGACATCATGCCGCGTGAGTGAGACAGTTGCGTACATAATTTGCAAAAATGAATATTAATCTACTGCTTAAAATAGTATAACAATTACTTAATTTGGAAGCATATTAACAAAAAGTAACAGATCTACTTCTTTTGTAAGATAATATCAAGAGGAAGTTACCAAATAATGTAAAATAAGTTCCTATTATTTATCCTTAGGGAAACATTAAAATTTCTTGTTTTGTTACGTATCATTGATATCCAACCATACACAGTACAAGTCTTCCCTATTGTCACAGTCTAGGTAGTTTTTATTAGAAATTCCACCGACCAGTGCAGCCCGCGCGCAGAGTGCACGATGCGGTACGTAGACGCGGGGTGGAAGTGAGGAAGACTCAAACGGGTGGGGGGTAACGAGTGGCCGTTCTATACGTAGTATTATTATATATTCTTTGGTCCAGCGCTGTGTGATCGGAGGGGGAGGGGGTCACTAGCCTGTGAATGTCACGCAGATACCTACATACAAATTAGACGTATTTTTTAACCTCTCGAAGAGAGAGTAGCCACTTCCGGAACTGGATAAGTGAGAAACCTTTTTTTTTTTTTATTTAAGTTCAATACAATATTACAATAATAAATAAACATATTGTACCAAAAAACCACCGTAGGTTTGTATAGGTACAAGATTCACCTCCACGCTGATACATAAACATATTAAACACCTCTATAAGCGAGAATGAGATGGCGGCCCCTTCAACTCTCTCTTATCCAGGTTTGACTGTATAATATTATATTTGGAAATATGTGTGTGAGGGATTACATATATCAACACTGATACAAAATTATCGAAGAAGATTTTTTTTATTTTGTTCACCACTCGTATATATTAAGGGGATTTGTAGACCTTTAGTCCAAAAATCCCCTGCGGCAGGGGATTTGTGGACAAAAAGTCCAAAAATCCCCTTGGGCAAAACCGCAGGGGATTTATGGACAAAAATTCCACTTATCCCCTGCGCAGGGGATCTTCTAAGGGGATTTGTGGAATAAGCCACTCTAGAAGGAATCGGGCATGGTAATGATATCTAGATACCATTACCGTGACTCGGGCTAGGCGTGCGTGTGCGTTGCGCGGATCTTAAATTGTCACTAAATATTTTGGTAGAATTAAATAGCTTTGCTGATAAATTAGGTGTTTATCTTTTTAGTTTCACTTTTGATAGACGTATTTCTTTATAACCAGGTTATAGGTTATAACCTGTATAAAGAAATATGTAAACCGCTTCCCTTTTGTTGCGCAGTTTCTTGCGTAAACAAAAGGGAAGCGGCTTACATACCACTAATAGTAGTTTATGCAACTGTCATATAATGAAGGGTATTAAAACACGAGTGTGAGTTTATGAAACGAGCGCAGCGAGTTTCATAATAGTGAACGAGTGTTTTAATACCCGTGTTATATGCAGTTGCATACACTACTTTATCTTCACTAATAAAAATAAACATATTGCGAAACATTAAATTCACGCGTACGTGTATTGTCACAGTGAACTTGGCGCCATTAAAATCTAACCAATGAGAGCGCAGCTGCGCGCGCAGGGCCAATCAGGAGCGAGCGCGCGATGTTATAATGAGATTTTACGATATCGATGTGGATATTATAACATCATGTGAAATTGCTTAAATTGAGTGTTTTGTTGTCTGCGCTATAACAGTAGTCATTATAAGTCAAGTATTGGAAACATAAGTAGAATGTTACAACATTAGTGTAGATAAAGAAATATGTAAACCGCTTCCCTTTTGTTGCGCAGTTTCTTGCGTAAACAAAAGGGAAGCGGCTTACATACCACTAAACTTGTTAATACGATTTGCCTGACCATATTTAGGAACATAGAAAAAAAAACCATGATGTTTAGGAATGGCTCTAATGTGTATTAAAGTCACACATAACTATGCTATGGAACTAGAAGTAAATAATTTATAGATTCTTAATTGATATCGAGTTGGGCTAATGTTGTCTCCTAATGGGCAATGTTTCTAAGTTACCTGAGACTCTAGTTTGTCAGAACATTTTTGTAACAGTGCATTGTGCAATAAACGAATTTAAATAAATAAAATGGCGAATCATCAACCGCCAAATAATTTGTTATAAATTCCTGTTATAAGGACTGTAATGACAACCATAGAAATCTAGAGATAGACATGTCCTCACAGATAGGTATCTAAATAAAACAGATTGATAATGCTGTTATCACTTATAGCAATTCTCAACCATAAAAATGCATGAAAATCTTTCCTAACTGCTGTCAAAACTATTAAATAGTATTATAATTTGATGTTATCTATCTAAAATAATCTGCCAAGTACGAGTCGGACTCGCGCACGGAGGGTTCCGTACTGTATGTGAGCCCCCCTTAAATAATTATCTTATTTTAATTTTATTATTTATTATTGAAGGGAATATAAAACTAAATATTCTGTAAAAATTTCAAGCATCTACCTGGTACTATTATTAATATAGAGTGAAAAACGTCAAAAAATTCAAGTTTGTTGTATGGGAGCCCCCCTTAAATATTTTTTTTTTTTTAGTATTTGTTGTTATAGCGGAAACCGAAATATCATCTGTGAAAATTTCAGCTGCCTAGCTATCATGGTTCATGAGAAACAGCCCGGTGACAGACAGACAGACAGACGGACATCGAAGTCTTAGATTACTAAGAGCAAAACGGGACCCTATTAAGGGTCCCGTTTTTCCCTTTGGGTACGGAACCCTAAAAACCGTGAAAATCCACCGAATCGAGATATTTTTCATGTCTCTTTCTGACTCGTGCCATATTAAATTAATGCATCTCTTTTAGATTTTCTCGATCTACCACACTATCCCTCTGCTCCTACCCTGTACCGCTCTATGGGCGTGCGAGACACTTATAGATATGATTTACTAGCGACCCGCCCCGGTTTCGCACAAGTAAACCTTCCTCTTGAATCACTCTATCTATTAAAAAAAACCGCATCAAAATCCGTTGTGTAGTTTTAAAGATATAAGCATACATGGGGACAGACAGCGGGAAGCGACTTTAGTAGTGATGATGTAGCAAATGCTCACACAACGCAAAATGCATCTTTGTAAAACATAATTGTACATTGCAGAACGGAGTGTCATGTAAACTTGAATAAGTCATTTGATGTGCTATGTAAGTAGGTAAATAATTGTATTAATACTTACGCATATAGAATTTAAGCAGAATCGGGTCCTTACAATACAAAGTTAGGAGAGTATTTCAGATTATTAATATGAATATTTTTTTACTGTAGGGTCATCCATTTACCGTCGAGTTTGAGTAGCAATTTTGTAAATGACAGCTGTAATTTTTTTTTTTAAATTCGGTATTATACGGCCCCACCCATCAGTCACATCCCTTCGTCTTAGTACACCCTTTCTGCGTAACCTTATCTATAGATCGAGGCGACATGTCATATCTCGCGAATTCTATGGACTAAGCATATTCACGAATAACTAAACATAAGTAGCTTCATAATTAGTCATAAACTCCTTTTGTAGGGACAAACCAAACCAAATAAATCCCCAAGTTTAGTGCATCCTGCAAGCCAAGGTCCGCCCACACGTAAATGACCGCATCATTTCTGACTCAGCCGGGTGTCGCCTTTCAAAACTTGTTTTTGCAAATTCCAAAAGCATATCTCTTTACTTCCTTAAGTAGACAAGTACTTGATATACGTACTTGTGTATATACGTACCTAGTATATGTATATTAAACAGGGTAACTTGTAAAACAATATAATCCTTGCAGGACTAGAAGCTAACATCATAAATAGTCTGTTCTACGACTTTTGGTAATATTTTTTTCTTTTTTAGGGTTCCGTATCCAAAGGGTAACACGGGACCCTAATACTAAGACTCCACTGTCTGTATGTCTGTCACCAGGCTGTATCTCATGAACCGAGTTAGCTAGAAAGTTGAAACTTTCTCGGAAGATGTATTTATGTTGCCGCTATAACAACAAATACTAAAAACGGAAAAAAAAAATTGGGGGGCTCCCATACCACAAACCTGAACTTCGTAACAGGTAGGCGCTTGAAATATTCTCAGAATATTTAGTTGTATTTTAACTTGAAAAATTAATACTTAAATCAAAATAAAATAAATATTTAAAGGGGGCTCCCATACAAGCAGAGTGATTTTTTTTGCTTTTAATAGCGATAATAGGTAACTTGAAATATTCACAGAATATTTATTTGTATGTTTCACTTCAAAACGAAATAATTAAAATAAAACATACTAATATGGTACGAAACCCTTCGTGTTCGAGTCCAACTCGTACTTGGCAGATTACTTTTTAATTATATGGAGGTTTGGGTTTGACTGCAAACTGCCTAATGTTGAACAGATATGCGGTTTGGCTAACACAAATTAGTTTTTGGATTTTACTTCATACAATAATCTTGATGAAAAAACTGAAAAAGTGCGGGTCAGTCAGGCTTGCACACCAAGAGTTCCGTACAAATTTTGAAAATTGCACAAAATTGGGAACTAAGCTGTTTAAACCTCAAAGCGTAACTATAACAAAATCATCAATAAAACTGTTATTTTTACTTTTCTCGTCATAGGTACATCGTAAAAATAATAATTGAAAGCCTGATTTGTGAATACTTATAATAATTGTTGACGAGCTATTGTTAAACAGTGTGAGAATAATAATTAAGAGCCTGGTAGCTTGTGCTAATAAAGATATTTCATATGATGTGATACCCCACATGATACAATTAATTCGCTTGAAATTCGAGCACATTTTTTTTTATTAAAAATTGGCCTTATTTTTGGCCATTAAAATAAAAATGTTCAGTTTTCAGATTTATTCCTATAGGTATGTACTCTAAGGTCTCTAAAGGTTTTGATTACCTTATGAGTGTCGAAATATGCGTTTTAACGACATAAACGGATCTAATTTTTTTCTACGATAACTGAGATATGTGATATTTTCCTTAAAAAAATCCTATACCTACCTATATCGTCTTATCAAAAACCTCACGCAAACCTGGGAGAATCGCCAGTTAGAGTTAATCTTCTTTCCAAGGGCGAATTATTCCGCTCGCTACTTGCAAACTGAAAATAAAAGCTACTCGTACTTATATATCGAAAATAAAAGTACATGCAGTGGTTGCGGTTGGCACGTGTCCCTAACAAAGGCACTTTATAGGAGCTATTGTACGCCTTTCACATTGACGCTAGTTGCAAACGTGTGTGGTGTTACAATGAGAAAACCCACTAATCTCAAAATAATCAGATGTTCGATTTTTTTTTTCTAATTCAGGTACATTTTATAATGACTTATTATATGTCGTACAATCTCAACGTAAAACAAGTCATTATTTGCTTAACACGATCTCGAGGGCTATGGCACGTCAATAATGTTGTTTGAAACTCCCTAAGGAGTAAAGTGATTTGGAACGTCTAATCCGTATTAAAATTTTCTTAAATTAGAGCATTCAAGGACATCGTAAACGAACCCCTCGCTTCACTCGGAATTTTAATTCGATTCCAGATTTGATAATTTCAGTGTTGCAACGTTATGACAAGTACTAAATAGTGATGTTGCGAAATTATTCGATATGGAAATGGAATATTTCCAGATCGATTCTTCTCGTTTATAATTTTACTCTCGTAAACTAAGTATATCAGGAAATTAAATATTTCTGAACCGAAAATTTAGTTTTGACGATTAAGTAACGATCTGAGACTTTTCTTTTATAATTGTGTGTGAAATAAATAAAAAATGTGATCATGAAAGAACATGACAAATAAAACAGATACATATATGTATTATGGTAATAATTTATTTCATAAATTGTCGCCGTCATCGCTATCGCTGTCACTTTCTGTAACATTTATTGTAAATGTGTCTGTGTTTTTGTTAACATATCTAGCCTACTCATTTTTTCCTCTTCTTTGACAACATGGGATACGCATTTAGACCATTCGGTAGCCGTAATTTTTTGAATGCCTTCCTGAAATAAATTTCTCACGTCTGTCAATTTGAAGATTGTTTATCGATTTGTCAACTGATTGTTTATCGATTTTTGTGTTCATCACTACACTATTATATGTGGTATCATTATTTCACAAAATGACAGTAGCTAATGTCAAATCTGGAATCGAATTAAAATTCCGAGTATAAATAATTATCTCATTTCGCTCGGGAATTAACTTGAACCACACTCGCTGCGCTCCCTCGCCACGCCAGTGACGTAAGACACGACTTAGTTCTCTTGGTACATAATCTACCATTTCAATCCTCGCGCAGCTGTTTAGTGAGCTTCAGTCAAGATTGGGTTTCGTGCTCACCCTCCTTATGCGGGTGGTATTCATAAAAGATTTTCACTGGATAAAAAAAAGAATTGGGTGTCTCTCAGCCTGTAGCTAGCTTCATAGCTGCCAAGGTTATGATGTGAATCAATGGATCTGAGTCATCTGAATGTACTCACATGAGTGTGTTTCTGTGTCGTAGGTATACTAAGCGCCACACAAATCAGCGGATGAGAATGTAGCCGCAGATGACACTTCGCCGTGATTGATTCGCTATTTATTGCGCATGTGTGTACAATGCGTAGGGAGCGCGCAGGAGGTATGAGGTTGGCGGGCGGGTGTGCCTGTGCCCCGGCGGCGGCGTCTCGTCTCTCTGGCTCCCGCGCATGTCCATATTTCGGCTTTTGCGCAGCGTTCTGCGCATAACTTCCTATCCGCCGATTTGTGTGGCGCTTAGTATACCTAGCACGCTAACAGTTTTGGTGCGGTTTTTCTGTTTGGAAGCTAATATGATCAAGATGGTTTTACCTATTTCTATAAAAAATATCCTTTAGTCGGCATAAAGCGTTCACGTCAGGGCTAGCCACCCGGCCTAAGCGAACTTACTTATCACCGTACTGTGAAAGCATTAATCCATTAATAACAACAAGGTTTATTATGAACACAATCGCGAAAGGAATGCGTGTTTGATTACGTTTGATTTACAATCGATTGTTTGTTTTAACAAGCAACCCGCTGTTTGCTACCGGTTGCTCGTTTACTTCGGGTTTATGCCTGTTTGGAACAAAAAGGCTCTTATAACTGCCTATAATTGGTATTTAGGACCTATGAGTTAATTTGGATTAATATCTCAGCTTCGCCCACAGAGAGCCAGCTTTAAACTGAAACGAAATCTGTATGGCTACTATGGCTAGCTCAGCTAGCTTAGCATGCGACCACGAATAGCCACGAAAAGAACTCTTTTCGCCGTTTGCAAAAGTGACAAATATACAGGGTCATTCCTAATCAATTAGCATCCTTTAAGGGGCTTATTCTGTACATCAAATTTAACAAGTTTTGTTCTGCGACTTTTGTCAAAACTCAAAAAAAATTGTTGTTCTATAGAAAAATATCACCCCCGACAAAATGTATGGAAGAATTGTTTTCAGGGTTCCGTACTTAAAGGGTAAAAACGGGACCCTATTACTAAGACTTCGCTGTCCGTCTTTCTGTCACCAGGCTGTATCTTATGAACGGTGGTAGCTAAAAAGCTGACATTTTCACAGATGATGTATTTCTGTTGCCGCTATAACAAAAAATACTAAAAACATAATAATAATGACGAAAATTATATTTAAGGGGGGCTCCCATACAACTAACCTGAACTTTTACCCGTTTTTCGTTCGATATAAATAATTAACAGGTAGATGCAGGAAATATTTACAGAATATTTAGTTGTATATAATACATACAGATGAACATAGTAAGTACCTACTCCTTTTAGGAAGTCGGTTATAAATGGCAAACCAGTCTCACTATTGCTATTAGTATTAACTATTGAGTCTGTGGTTTCAGTCCTAGGGCTTCGGCGTACTATTCGGAACGCCTATCCGTTTACTAGATCCGGTAAATTAAGGGTAGGGTCAGCAAAACAACTATCTTTTTATTAATTAAACCTCACTACTTTTCGGGTGAACGGACAAATACATACTATCTAAACTACTGTCAGACTTCACATGGCACGCTAATTACTATGTTTTAAATTACTTCAGGATTGCAATGGTAGTTTAGTTAGTTAAATCTAAATTTATTTTTATTAGAGATCCAGTAAGCTTTTTTAGTGATTAAACGAACTTACCTTAGTGAAGTTCTATCATAATTATACGAAGCACTTTGTCCGAAGAAATTAGTATAAGTAGATATTATATACACATGTAGTTTCGCCAAGTTACACCACTCTTGCACTAATTGTTGAGAGAATGAAGGTAGGAACAAAATAAAAATGAAGTATCTGAGGGTAGCTACAAGTTACTTCGCCATTTTGTCGGTCTGTCACTTCATT
This sequence comes from Hypomecis atomaria, assembly GCA_964007245.1. Taxonomy (NCBI): domain Eukaryota; kingdom Metazoa; phylum Arthropoda; class Insecta; order Lepidoptera; family Geometridae; genus Hypomecis; species Hypomecis atomaria. The sequence goes on along the minus strand of OZ023294.1, from coordinate 16,686,873 downwards.
TAGTTCAGAGCCATATACATACCCACTACCTACATGATTTTTGTCATTGGCATGCTTCTTTAGTTTATAATTAGATCATATTCATGGGTTGCGTTCGCTTCTAGGGAGGGTGGGAGTACATACTAATTTCTTCGGACAAAGTGCTTCGTATAATTATGATAGAACTTCACTAAGGTAAGTTCGTTTAATCACTAATTATACCTCGCACTTTGTCCTCGAAATTAGTATAAGTAGATATTATATACACATGTAGACTTTGAGAGTGATATATGTAAGGAAGTAATGTCAATGACACATCCATGTTAGAAATCAACTTAATATTTCTTTAGCATAAGTATTGCAATACACAATGCTTTATAAAGCTTCTATAGATACGTATATTATAATTTTATTATCTTAATAAGATTTAATGGTAACTATTTAAGCATTAACTTATTCGCTTGATGGCGTATGGTTATTATTAATAGCTCGAGCTAAATACAAATGATCCTTCTTGGTAACAACCCTGTTGTTAAAGCGTGCTAAGGTAGTGGAGCTGTGGCTCCACCCCGCTGTGTTGCGGATTGTGTCAAAATTGACACCAAGCGAGCGCGCGGCGCTCGCAGCCGCGTGCCTCGTGCTGTGTGCTAAGAACACGGTGACATCTACCCCGCACTTGATCAAAGTGCCCTTAACCCAGCGACTAAGGGTCTGTCTTTCTACTGCTTTATGGGGGCTTCTCAGACCAATGAATAAAATGTCTCATTTTCTGAGGGACCTAAATTTGTCTAAATATGCCTGTAAGGTTTTTGCTAGACATACCTATGGAAGGATTTTCATCGAAAAAGGCAAGAAATAAACGGGCTGCTTGGAGCCAGTTCGAGAAGTTTTTAAGATGTCCGTAATTTTGATGCTAATACGGTCACTGTTTATTTCGATGTTTTTTATCTTAATTTTAGAGATGGTCTGTAACCTGTGCGCTGTAGCGAGCGTCAGTAATGTTATGATCTTTTTAGTGAGTTTGTTTAAGTCAAGCTCTTAATTAGGGTACCATGAGCTCAAGTGGCTTAGTACACAGGTTGCGCTATATTTAGGTATTGTAGGTCTAAACCGAAACACTCCTTTAAAAATCTAATTATTCTGTCATCCTTGGATAACCTAGGCTCCAAAACTAACGATGATGCTGATCGACATGAATTTAGTGAACCATATTGGTAGCCGTCGTTAAACATATTTGTTAAGAACATTTGGGTCTGAGGCCTTGTAGAACTCTATTGAGTTATTAAAGCAATACGTCCACCATTTTTTGAAACATACGTCGTAATCGAGCTTTCAGATAGCGAGGCCACCATGATCTCTAATGAGGCAACTGACAGGCTTCGATTTGATAGTGCTTCCCTGATAACAGTCCTGCAGCCAGGGTAAGGGTGGACTGTCTGCGAGCTGTAATGTGATTTTAGGGCGTTATCGTTGGGTGCAAACGTAATGATCTCTGGTACAAAAAGAGCTTTGAATAGGGGAAACCATGGCTGGGTAGGCCACATTGGTACTACTACAATGCCGTATGCATAGTCTGTAATATTTTTTCTCAGCGTTTTCAAGACTATTGAGAATAGTGGTGGGAAAGCTTAAAATAATAAGTCGGTCCAGCTGACTGTAAATTAGTAGCGAATGCGTCGGGATCTCTGTGCCACGATGTGTATCTATTGCATTTATTATTGATTCGACTCGCAAATAAATCTATGTCCGGCTGCCCGAGGGTTGTTACTAAGTAGCGGAACGCCCAATCGGCTAACTCCCACTCTATATCTGGGTGCGTTTTACGTGACTCTGCATCCGCGACGACGTTGTCACATGATTTTCTATATGATGCGAAGATGTAAATCTTTCTAACTTCACACCACTGCCATAAATCCTTTGTTGTTTTTGTGAGTTGGGAAAATTGGATGTCACCCATTCGATTAATATACGCTATAGCAGTGGTGTTGTCTGTGCGCAAAAGTTATGTAAGTCTTTAGCAAAAATTTTGAGAGCTATGAAGACGGCCAAAAGTTCTAGGTAATTTATATGCTGTTTTCTTTTTATTGACCACTGACCGCTAGCTTTTTGGCTATTGCAGTTCGCGCCCCACCCCGTAGTTGAGGCATCACTATTTATATATTTCAGTAACATCGACGTAATTCGTGATAGGGTGCGTGTATTGGTCTATGGCGCTAATTCACCATTGAATATCAGGTAATACGGTGTCTGGGATATTCATAAACTTGTCATTCAATAAATTAAAATATTTACAACGTTCAAGTTCCTTAGTATATAGCCACCCATATTCAATGGTTGGGCAAGCCGACACTAATTAGCCTACTATTTCAGCGAATTTTCTAATTCTACAGCGTTTTATTTTAGTGAAATTTTCAAGCTCGGTTCTTATGCGTGTATTTTTGTCAGAAGGTAAGATCACACATTTGATGAGAATCTATTATCATACCCAAAAATTTGCAAGTCATAGAAGGTGTAAGCGCCCAGGGAAGTAAGTGTATTTTTTGTGGTTTCGATATTTTTGAGAAGTTGTTGAGACTGTTGACTTATTAAGAGCCATCCAAATAAAGGATAGACAAAAACCCCATAAAGCGAAGGATTTTTGTAACCGGTTTGAAGATTTTTGTAAAAACACGGAGCGGTCCGTTCCCGTTCGGGTTAAGCACCGACGTTAAATTCATACATTTTATAGTCAAAAATAAATCGAAGGTACTTTTTAGACTCGTGAATTCTTATAAGAAAGTGTCTTTTAAATCAAGTGTTGACATATAACAACCGCACGAAACCAGTTTTAGTGCGGTGCGTAAGTCTTCCAATTTCAAATGTTCACTTTGTATGAATTTATTTAAATTTTTAAGTGAGTGAGTGAGAAAAATATGTAATATATAGCAATGCAAAGTTCCAACCCGCATTCTATGGCTATAAAAATATTTAGTAAACTGCCAAATAATCTAAAAGATATCGAAAAGGAAAACTGTTTAATAAAACAACTAAAAATTATTCTATTATCCAAATGCTATTATGCATTAGACGATTTTTTTTTTTTTTTAACGATAATCTAAAAAACATAATAATAAATCGTTCCAATACAAATAATAAAATTGTCATCCCCTTATAGGGTCATAATTATGTATAACTATACAGAACATGTTAATTAAGAACCGCATGTAAATTTCATATGTTGCAATAAATGATTTGAGTTTAAGTTTATTTGACCAGAATTGACCTTGACAGGACATTCAGAAATAGCACCAATCAGTATAAGACTTTCAATAGCTTCATTGAAACATTGTTTTTCGGTCTCTGTATAAACGCGTGGCTGAGGAGCGAATTTCTGGATAACCGACGAGGAAAACTATTTCATATCCACTAATCCAGGAAAGGATGGTGCTGTTATTTGTAATTTGAGCCCATTGCTGGTAATAATTAGACAAACGTCCTGCGTACTTAACTGGAATTAGTAACGGCGCGCTGGCGGCGCTGGATGAGCTGGCTGAAGCGGTGGCGGGGGAGGCGGCTGCGGCAGTGGCGGTTGAGGCTGCCACGGTGCTCTGTTAGCTGGGCTGCGGCGCTCGTGGAGCGCTGGGATGCGCTCGGCGGACTGCGCGCCGGGGCTGGAGCTTTCCGGTTTAACGGTTCCACAGCTGTCGTGTTTGTTCTTTTTGCTGTGTTTTAGCACCAAAATCCGCTTTAAGTTCGACGCCAGATTTTGTGACAGCTTTAGCCGACTTAATTGTATCCGATAACTTATCGCCGAACAAAAAAGTATCAATTTTCGCGTTTGTTAAATGTTCTTTCATGTCATTCTTTAACGCTGTCAGAATGAAGTTCCATTTGGTCGCTGAGTCACCGTGTTGGATCCATGAGGTTCTGAAGTACATACCTCATTGTTGGTGTCTTTAGAATTCAGCTTGTTTGTGATAATCTTAATGCCACTAGGTCATTGACACTGATTCCCTTTGCATTATTTCCTGTTTAGGTATCTTGCGGCGTCGTCACCGATTTACCACAGGCAATGTCGGCGGAATCAACGGCAAAGTCGTCAACGTTGTTGTCTACAGTCGCGTGGTCTGAAGACTATGGGGTCCAGTCGTCTGGTTCCAAGTTTACTTGAGGTGACTCCGGAAAGAGTCAATAGGCTTTTAAGTCCAGGTTTGTAGTATAGAATAATCTGATATTTTAATAATATATATTATTTCAGGAAATAAAATATTTTAATAATTTATACTATTTCAAAGTATTTATGTACGATAATTTCTATCAATTTACGATTATTTTACATTAATTATTTAAATTGTATTGCTCAGAGGTATATTTACGATGGCAAGTGGGTAATTAGAAAAGTAAACAGAGTTATCAGTTCCGACTGATAAAATGTTGAATGCGGTGAAAGAGCCCCAATGGCTAGTTCGGTTGCATTCACTAAAATAACACGCTTTAAAATGCGCGGTAAGATCGGTTATCAGTTCGAACTGATAAAAAAGTTGAATGCGGTGAAATAACCCTACTGGCGATCTCGGTTGCATTCATCTGGACAGCACTATACTTAGGGTAACATAATGAGTAAAGTCACTACATACCTTGCCAATGTACGGTACTGCGTACAGTAGTTCGATTATGCAATGCATCTTCTGAACACCGCCGCAGGAAACATCACTTTTTATGCGACGTAATTTTCGTTCTAACCTTTTAACTTTACGCATTAACGTCACGAGATCTTGTTCTACGTCTTTTGAACGTTTTCTTTTAAGTATTTTTGAAGAAAAAAGGTTAACAACTTTTGTTAATTCCGATTAGTTTTAAGAAAAGTGTCGAGTGGTTGAGCACTAAATTGCGAATGAAGTGACAGACCGACAAAATGGCGAAGTAACTTGTAGCTACCCTCAGATACTTCATTTTTATTTTGTTCCTACCTTCATTCTCTCAACAATTAGTGCAAGAGTGGTGTAACTTGGCGAAACTACATGTGTATATAATATCTACTTATACTAATTTCGAGGACAAAGTGCGAGGTATAATTTGTTTGTTCAGACAACGTCGACCTGCCGAGATTTAAATTACTTACTAGCTAGTAAGTAGTAAGTAATTAAGTAAAGCTAGTAAGTAATTTAAATTACAATTACTTACTTACTAGCCCATGGCTAGTAAGTAATTTAAATCTCACTTAAGTAAAATGAACTATGAATGTGTCCATCAACACTTTTTTACTGTCTCTATTAAGGCGAAGACACTACATTACTGTGTTATTATTACGCGTCACTAGCACTATAACACTATGATTACGAGTTAGCACTTAATTAACTTGTGAATAAATTCGAATGGTTTTGTTCTTTTAAGACTTCTTACTATGTCCGTAAGTTAGTCAGATCATCATGATTGAAATAAATGATGAAGTCAAATAGACTAATATAATACTAATTTCCGATTCCAAAAGTAGTAATAAGATGCGACTTATCCTTTCTTTTCGTAATTACTGAATTAAGGTTTGTAATTCAAAGGAAAAATCACAAAATCTACTAACACATTTTGTGCCAAATCAACAGTTATATTATTGGAAAATATCTTAAAATTATGACTGATATATTTTTGATTGTTGAAATTGAATTAAAACTAGTTTAGAATCACAAATCTTTTAGATCCAATCCGTACGCCCATTTTTGTTTGCTATCTGTACTCAGTGACGTAGGCAGGACGTATTTATGAAGATAATTAGTACGATTAGGAAACCTATTGAAGACAAGGCTACTATGATTAATTTTGTGACGTGATAACCTAAAATTAAAGTGTCAATAACGTGTCTGAACTCGACACGCGCAAGATAGGCTTCCGCAGATGATGATGATCTATCACTCTGACTGCCTCGAGGGCTCAGTGGTTAGTGACCCTAATTTCAGGATCAAAGAGGCGTGGGTTCGATTCCCACCCAGGGCAAGCATTTATGTGAACAACATTTTAAGTGTTTGCTCTTTGTCTGGATGTTCTTTAGTAAGGTACCTATTATCCATACATAAATATGCATTTAAAAATATGTATTTGTGCTACATATATCAATTTCTGGCATATCACAAGCTTTACTCAGTTTGAGGTCTGAGACTGTGTGTAATATGTCTCCTAATATTTAAATATTTAATTATCCTCTCCATCCTAAGGTTACCTGGCAGATATCGCTGTTAGCGACAGGCTGCCAGTTACACGGTTACACTGTTTCTGTATTTTTGTTTTTTGTAATTGTTTACTTCTTGTTGTGCAATACATTTTTATATATTAATGATGAAAAATAATAGTATTCGTGTACTTAATTCGAGGTAACTAATGTTTTCTACAATTGTGTCACCTTTTGATATAAAACACAATAAAGTTTGCTCATCCTTGACGAATGAAGAACCAGAAAAGAAAATAACAAGTTCTTGTATTACTATTTATGTATGTTTCCGATAATAATAGTAACCTATACTTTCACATTACGTTCATCTGTACTGTAATACATGTTCATCTGTACCAATTTTAGAGCCCTTTGTGAACAATTGATCGCTCAACACGTCATTATTTGAAGTTCCTGTCATCATGATCTCGATAAGAACTTTAACTTCTTCCCTGATATCTTGATTCCAATACATTTCCAAAAAATGTATAGCTTCAAAAAGGAAATCTGAGAGCTTGTTCTCAACCTCTCGTTCTTTGCGATTATTCAAGTAGGTAATATCTTTTATAAGTTCCCGAATATCAGCAGTTAAAACGTCTTCTTCAAGCACTTGGAATGTAACATCGATTATATCGATCAAAATCCTAGTCGCTTTTGTACTGTTCCCTACTTCAACACCATTCATATAAAACACTTTAAATCTTTTTACAATGGTTTTCACGGCTAAAATCATGAGTGAACTAACCTTTTCAGGATCATCAGCTAGAGATTCTACCTCCAGAGTAATATTACGTACCATATTATCCTCTATAATACTGTGAAAAAAATCTGCTTTTTCTCTTACAGCATCGTCTATGATTTCTACGACATTATTGAAATAATGTCCTTCTAACTTTAGTATAGTTTTTAGTAGCTTAGATATATAGTCAGAAAATGCAGGGAAAGGCCTACAAACATATGTCTTCTTGCAAATGTAGTTAAAAGCTTCTTTTCTTTCGTGGTAGACAGCTGATCCAATTGCTTTTTCTATTGAAATAGATTGATTTACTGATAAAGAGTTATTAACTTCTTGAACGATGGCGCCACATATATTTTCAGATGCCTCTCTAAATATCTTTAGATATGATTCCAACATATCTAAGATAATAAATTGTTGATCAATTTCATGCACAATTTTCTTCTGAAATATAAAATTAAAGTATCGCTCCAATTCAGCATGATAGTTAGGGAGTTTTAGAAAATGATTTAAATATAAAGTCGGATTTACCAAATTTTTTACGTCGTACGCCAGAGATTTCAATGCCCGCTTTCCAGACTTTTTCAAATATTGTGCAAACTGATCTATCATATCATTAAAAATATCTTTCTCTTGTTCTTCATAAATGTCTTCTACATTCAAATCCTTACGATAAATTTCGGCGTTTTTGCTTTGACCAATTATTTCTAAAAGATGTTCATTTTCCTGAGTTAAATCAACGTCTTCGTCTACTTGAAACGCAGTCGGGAATACTTTTGGTAAATAATCTAGTAAATCTAACCCGAAATCATCCAGGTCAGAATCTATTTCATTTTGATGAATGGATGTCACGTTATCAGTACTCCCCGAGTCAATTTTAAGATTTTCAATATTGGTAGAATTGTAAATGTGCCCTTGGTCGTCAATATTCGTAACACTATCTGTATACATCGTCGCACCTGTCATGCACCAGATTATAGAGAACCCTACAAAAAGATCAGGCACCTTAATAATCAGTTCAAAATAGTTAGGTATATATTTTATAAACTACAAGTAGTAATGGAACTTACGGAATGGGAATTTCATAAAACTTACTGTAAATAAAAAATAAGTACCATAAAATTAATGCTAGTCTTGTTTTCATCACTATCTAATACCTCAAATCTGTAAAATCTTGAAATTGGTTGGTAGGTACTAGAGTATAGAAAAGTTTTTAATTATTCATTAGTATCGATAAATCATTAATTAATGGCAAATATAATAGTTATGATTGTATAGTTGAAACTTGGATAAATTACACGGTTAATGAAAACAGTTATTTGTTAACTAATTTATATGAATTAAAAATACTTATCGATAATTTTATAATGTCTACTTATACAAATGTAGGTATATGCGTATTGTAATGTATAAATGTATGAATTGCATGTTCACATGATATGCATTCATTCATTCATGCATTCATCCAAATATAATAGTTATGATTGTATAGTTGAAACTTGGATAAATTACACGGTTAATGAAAACAGTTATTTGTTAACTAATTTATATGAATTAAAAATACTTATCGATAATTTTATAATGTCTACTTATACAAATGTAGGTATATGCGTATTGTAATGTATAAATGTATGAATTGCATGTTCACATGATATGCATTCATCCTATAAACAACCCATATGCACTCCAGCAGCATCCAGAAAAACACTAACATTTTGGTCACACGCACGTCACGTTCACTAGACGCATAGGCCTTATTCATTGAATAAACTTGAACTTCTAGCCCCCACAACAGACCCAATATCAACAGTTCCAAATGGTACAAATGTAGGCTGTAGCATGTGGACACATTTAACGTGGTTCTTATTTTTTGGCGATTTTTTCGATTTTTTTCTACTGCTCAAACCCTTCTCTACAAAAAGTCCTACGCAAAATACTTTTCATTCATCCATTTAATTTAGTGGACTAATTAGCAACATAACTTTTATTGATAGTAATTTACGTAAATGTTTCAGTTTTATTGTTGTTTTGTCTACTTGTCAACATTATACTTGTACCTACTCGTGGATTTTCTTATTAAAAGTAGAAAAACTAGTAGGTAGCATAGGTATTTTTAACTTTAATTATATAGTTAAATCCACGGCTGACAAAAAGTTTTCATTCTTCAGATATTTTGAGCCTGTATAAAGCAAATCTTCATACAATATACTGTTTTCCAATGCCGTCGCACCAGTCAAGTAAACTTCAAGTAACAGTTTGATCTCGTTTTTAGTTTCTTGATCCCAATAAAAATCAAGGATTTCAAAAATGTAATCACTTGAGTTTGCTAACATACTTTTTATATCAATTGGTTCACCTGTAGCCCATTGTTTGAGTGACTTAATTATGTTGTCAAATTCAATAGATAGAGCCTCTTCACCGATTGCTTCAAATGCTTTATCAACAATATCTATCAAAAGCCTAAGCACTTTTGTCTTTGTTTTCATCGTCGCATCTTTAGTTTTGAACAATTTGTTCCTCTTATACACAACGTCTTTAAATATTGTAAGAAACTTTCTGATACCTTCAGGGTGTCCAACTAGGCCTTCTAACTGTTTGCTTACTTGAACCGCAATATCATCATTAATCAATTTTCTAAAGAATTTCGACTTCTCTTCTACAACGTCGGTTAAAACATTTGTAATATATGTGAATTCAGAAGTTGGCAGTATAAGTATTACTCTCAATAAATCGACTAAATGATCTGAAAATGCTGGAAAAGATCTACACACTTTCAAATAAAGACATAAATACATCAAATTATTTTTCTTTTCATCAACTACAACCTTTTTAATATTTTCTGTATACATAATGCTATCGACATCTAGCTCATAGTTATTTGCATTAATTGCAATATTGTAAAGTAAAGTTACTGCATTGTCTACAAATATTTCGTTGCTTGATTCGACTATGTACAAATAATAATATTGCCTTTCTATTTCATACTTTACTTCATGTTTATCCATAGTCATAAATAATTTATCTATTTCTGTTGTATATTTTTTTGTTACATTCTCTATGATATGTAAAACGTCACCTGAAACATCTATCTTTTGTCTAAATTTATCTCCGAGATATACCAATTTACTACGTCCTTCATTGACAACGTTAGAGTAAACATTTTTGTCTTCTTTTAAATCGAAGCACCAATAGATGGAAGAGTCTGAAAATTTAATGCAATTCAGTGCAATGGGGCAATGGGGTTCAACAAAAGAAACTGAATGTTCTTTTCAGGCTCATTGATTTTAATCCATGGTTTTGTGTCCACTTTGAGAAATTAATTGTCAGAATAGAAAAAGTAACAATACTTATAAACTTACTTAGCGCAAAAGCAAGGAATAATAATATAAGTAATTTCATAATGGCTAATCACTAAATATTGGTGCTCGTAATTGGATGTAAAAATTTACATTTTTATTACAGTGTTCAGTTTATTAATAATATAATTAGCTGAATTAATTAAAATTATTATGATGATTGCTATTTTCGTACGCAGATGCGTTCGTTAATTTACTACTATTTTTACATTTTCCTTAAACTACAGTTTAATAATAGTATTTGATACTTTCGAGTAATTATTTGATACAGGTTTGCGTGTCACTACATTCTGCGTGATGTTAAGCAGCAGTTTAAAATATAACAATATGGTATCAATCTATCATCTGTACGTTTGTCCAAATAATAGTAAGAGCTCTTTCTAATAGCCCCAATATCAAGAAATAATAAGTTAACAATAAGTGTGTAGTCAAACGCAAACCTATTTGAAATAAAAAAAGTACGAGTTTACAAAAAAGTTGTAGTAATAATTTTTTTTTTTTACCATGGCAAGAGCCCTGAAATAGGAAAAAGACTATTTGTTGTTCGATACATACGAAAGTCAATAAACTTTTTATACGGAACAACTGCAAAAAAAATACAAAAAAAAAGTCAATGAACTCTTTATATGGAACGATTTCAGACTTGGTCTCATAGAATTATTTATTATTAAATGGTATATACAACTAAACATTCTGTGAACATTTCAAGCATCTACCTGTTACCATTATTAATATCGAGCGAAAAACGGTTAAAAATACAGGTTTGTTGTATGGGACCCCCCTTAAATATAATTTTATTCTGTTTTTATTTATTGTTATAGCGGCAACAGAAATACATCATCTGTGAAAATTTAAATTTTCTAGCTACAACGGTTTATTAGATACAGCCTGATGACATAAAGACAGACGGAGAGACGGACGGCTGTCTTAGTAATAGGGTCCCGTTTTTACCCTTTGGGTATGGAACCCTAAAAAGTGGTTCCTAATGAAGTACTTGATTTGATCACACCTTTGTAACTTGTTGTAGTATGTTACCCTAAGCCACCCAAACCAATGCGTCTGTATAATAGGTCTGTCGCTCTGCTTTGGAGGAGTCTAGACTCTAAAGATTGGCTAATATACCCATAAGTGTATAACTGCTAATAAGGCTATACTTTTGGAGTATCATCGTATCTGCTACTATATTTCTGGAGGCTAGGAGTCTAAGATATAAAACAGCATCGGCAAACTTATTTTTTTAATGTAAGAACACACCTTGATTTTTAATCTAAAATTAAATTTAATTTAATCTATTGAAATATCACATGCCCAAAAATGACAAAAACCACTTAAAGGCTATACGATAGATTTCAAAACGAGATATTAGCTAAGCTATTCATTTTTCGGAACATATTGTCAACTTTAATAAATTTGGGCCCTTCCGCAAATAGCTCTTTAAACAACGTATTATTTTTCGGAGATTCCGTAATAATAAAGGAAAACAGTTCTTTTATTTCTTCCCGAGTTTCAAGAAACAAGTTCATATTTAGAACATTGAACATTTCATTAAAATGAGCATCCAAAAGTTTTGTAACTTTAACTGACTTTTGCATGTCCCAAACAGAAATAGGTTTTAATACTTCAAAAAGCTTGAAATTACTATGATGATTTTTAACTTTTTCAAATGTTTTGTCGACAATGTCGATTAATATTTTGATGACTTTAATTTTGGCATTTATTTTTTCATTTTTGTTCTCGAACAATATGAATCTTTCAGCAATAATCTTTCTTAATGATGATAAAAATTCTTTTATTTTTGATATATTCCTCAAAGGTATTAAAGCGTTACTTATTCTAGATAGTACTTTAGCTTCCATTATACTTTCGAAAAATAATGTCTTCTTTTTAATGACATTATTTAGTATCCTCATCACGGTTACAAAATTAATTTCTGGCAATTGTAAAAACTTACTCAAGAGCTCAGAAAAATTATCTGAATAGGTCGGATAAATTCTGCAAATCAAAAAGTTGTCACATACATATTTTAAATTTTCTCTCTTTTCATCATTTATCATCTTTTGAATGTCGTCTCTTAAGTCAATAAAATCAACATCAACGTAAAATTCTATGCTCACAGGGATCATGATAGTCTCAAACAGTAATTCTGTTTTGCTGGAAAATATTTTGTGACTTGATTCAACTATGTGTAGGAAATAAAACTCCCAATCAATTTTGGATTTGATTTCCCTTTTGCTTATTGAATGGAAATATTCATCAAGCTCTGTAGCATAGTGTTTAACTACTTTAGTTATATCTTGTGATATATTAGATCTTAATTTTACTGTATCTTTAATTTTCTCTGCAATTATGTTAAATTTGAGACATCCTCGTTTCTTTATGTCAGCTTTTATATCAAACAGTAGATTTATACCATCATAGTGGTTAATGTCACCGTTAGTATTGTTGATTTTATTTGAACCATTATTTGGAATTGGCACTTTTTTTACAGACTCTGTATCGGCAATAAATTGATTTATTACGTTCAGTTTTAAAGGACTTTTATTCAGAATTATGTCTATTAATTCAGTTGCAGATAAATCATTGGACTTGTCTATTTTTGGTTCATTTACTTCTATATCTTTATCAAACTCATTTTGTTTACCCTCTGATCTTTGAATTTCACCTAAAGCAGCTGAAAAGAAAATAAACCTCATTATTAGACTTTGTACATCATCATTGATAAATTACTCACAATATGTAGCAGTGAGTATGTTTATAGTTCAATTTGAATTTTCGGTTAAAATATCCTGATTTATACCTATATCATATTTTAGTAGAAACATTATCTAACTAAAACACTTTAAGATTGAAACAGTGAGCGATTCAATGACCACGTAAAATGAATAAAATGTAGTTTAATCAGTGATAATTTTAGCTAATGGAATGTATTAATTGTCATTCAATTCACTTACAATGCAAAAATAAAAGCCCCAATATAGTTTTCCAATTCATTCTTCTTAATATGCCTGCGTCGTATTCTTAAATGTAGATAAGTATTAATTAAATAGCCATAAATATCTTCATTATAATCGGTACCTATAATTCCATTGGTAGGTAAATTTTCTTATCTTAATACGAAATTAAAATAGCCAGAACATTTTCATGACGTATATGTTATGTACATACAGGATTATTCGCATTCGCATACTAAGCTGAAAGGAGTTGATGCAGGCCATTATTACTTTTACTTTGGAGACAACCCAGATTCTAAGCTAAAAAATCGGATTTGCGAATAACTATTATGTGAAAATAATAATGTACTACGAAAAAAATTTTGGTCTTTTTTTTATTCTGAATAGGTTTGCATTAGGTCTGTAGGTACACCTATGTGTTTTATTAAGATATACAATGTACTGTAATTTACAAACATATTTATGTATTGTGTTTATACATATAAATCAATTAAGTACAATATATATGACTTTAATTTTGGCTTTATTTACTTTTTAACTTTTTTCGAGTTTACCCTATTGTACTATACTGCTCTACTCTATGATTGTCTCGTCTACAAAAATTATAATATACTTTCTATGTAAGTATAAGTGGTACTATCCGAAATAGAAAGCAAAACAAAATAAAATCTGTATTTTGGTATTTAAAGATATCAATAAAGTACCTATATAGTGAATATAGATTGATATTTATATTCTCTATATCTCTACTATGGTTCAATACCATATAGAATTCTCGGAATTTTGGAGCAAGATTTTTTCTATCGTTGATCCTCCGGTGAAGAAATAATAGTATTTTTCATCAACTTCGGCATTTTGTATTATCATTATTTTTGTTAGAACATTTGCCTCTTGTTTAACTTCTGAAGACCAATAATGCGTAATAACATCTTCAAAATCGTCAATATAGTTTTTCAGTGATCTGTGTTCTTTATATTCTTCATTTTCTGTCCAAGTTTGAATAGTTCTTCGAATAATTTCAAACTGTAATTTCGTGTAATGGTCGCCCAGCGATTCGTACGCTTTGTCAATCATATCAATAAGTATCCTCACAGATTTGGATCTTCTATTAATTTCTCCACCTTTGCTTCTAAATATAGTAAATTTAGAAGCCAGAACTTCTCTAATTTTTGAGAAAAAATCTCTTGCATTTGATATGTTCTCGGTTAAATGGGATCTCATTTTTTTGCCTATTTTCTGTGAATGATACGGATCGAAGAATCGCTCAAAAAAAACTTTCTTTGATGCAAGTATTCCTGTTAGTTGGTCTACTAAAGTAAACATCTTTTCATCGGTGAGTTTTAAAATTTCATTCAGTAATTCAGCCAAATAATCCGAAAATGCTGGAAAAACTCTACAAAGTTCGAAGTTCTCGCATACATAAATCAAATTATCACTCTTTTCTTTGTCTATATAATAAGCTGTTTCATCCAAAAAAAAATCTCTAGTGTATTGCTATTTACCTTTTCTCTTAAATCATTTACCAGAGATTTGCACTTATTTGCGAAAATTTTGTTAGCTGTTTCAATAAAATCTAGTATGTAAAATTGTTCTTCAATTTGGCATGTTATTCTTTGTTTTATCATATAGTCGAAATACGCATCTACTTCATCTGTGTAATCTTTTGTAATATTTTTCAACGTCGAAAATATGTGTAAGTTTCCTTTCAAGTGTCTGTTTATACTGTTAGCCAGATTTGTTATCTTGTAGTTTCCTTCGTATTGTATTTGTCTTTTCATATCCCGAACTTGTTTTTCTTCGTACACAGTGAAACTACTCCACTTAAACGGGACAACAATATCATTTGATTTCTTCAAATCTTCATTCAACGCATTTTTATTTGTACGAAATGTGGAATTTGTCAAAATTGATGAATCATTTACTTTAGACGGCTCTTCTTTCAACTTTGTTAAATTTGAATCACGGTTGTTAACAAAATATGTTATGTAGTCCTTAAAAAAAATCAACGTTCCATTCAAATTAATAGCATGACAAGGTGACATGAAAGTACCTGAAATTCACATAATATTCTCAGTATTTATTTGTACCTTATTTATTCTTCTAGTGTTTTATGAACCTAATATTAGTTTTTAGGGTTCCGTACCCTAAGGGTAAAAACGGGACCTTATTACTAAGACTCCGCCGTCCGTCTGTCTGTCACCAGGCTGTATCTCATGAACCGTGATATCTAGAACGTTGAAATTTTCACAGGTGATGTATTTTTGTTGCCGCTATAACAAAAAATACTAAAAATAGAAAAAAATAATAATGGGGGGCTCCCATACAACACACCTGTATTTTTAGCCGTTTTTCGCTAACGGTGACAGGTAGATGCTTGAAATATTCACAGTATATGTAAAAAAATATTTACTTTTAAAAATTAATAATTTAATTATAATCTAATAAATATTTAAGGAAGCTCCCATACAAGAAACGTGATTTTTAGGGTTCCGTACCCAAAGGGAAAAACGGGACCCTATTACTAAGACTTCGATGTCCGTCTGTCCGTCTGTCTGTCACCGGGCTGTGTCTCATGTGAACTATGATAGCTAGGCAGCTGAAATTATCACTGATGATGTATTTTTGTTGCCGCTATAACAACAAATACTAAAAACAAAATAAAACCATACAACGAACCTGAATTTTTAGACGTTTTTCGCTTCATGTTAATAATGGTAATAGGTAGATGCTTGAAATTTTCACAGAATTTTTAGTTTTATATTCACTTCAATAATAAATAACAAAATTTTTTTTTTAACTGGCAAAAGTGCCTTTATTAACTTTATTACTTTATTAAGGTCTGAGGGTGATCCAATGCTTTTTGTGTAATAGTAGTGTAGTTTTGTTGTAGACAAAATTAAAATAAACATTTAATCCCATACAGTACGGAACCCTTCGTGCGCGAATCCTACTCGTACTTGGCCGATTATTTTATTTGATATTAAACGACAACAGGAAGATGCTTGAAATATTCACATAATTTTATGTTGTATATATCCTTCAAAAAAAAATTAAAATAAAATACATTAAGGAGGGCTTCCATACTGTACGGAACCCTTCGTGCTCGAGTCCAACTCGCATTTGGCCGATTATTATAATTTCACTGTAACAACTCAAACCTCTTTCCCAGTTCTATACAGTTGTGTATAATCTTTTAACCCGAGTCAAAATTTTATCTAGTTAGCTTATGGCTCTCTTATTTTTTAGCTGAAAAAGCGAGACGGAAGCCAAAGCATAGGATTTCATATAAAAGCCACACCACCACATCAACTTACGTTGTAAAAATAGAGAGCAATACAATATTAGATATATTTTTATCATTACGAGTATTTTATACCCTGCAGAACCTGAATGGATAGCATATATATTTGTTTTGAATTAAAACTTATACGTATACGTATACTTTCAGTTGTTAAATGTAATTAAGTACTTTCTCCATAAAATCTTATTAGCATGGTAGTTAGTAATTATTAAATAATCGGCCAAGTACGAGTCGGACTCGCGCACGGAGGGTTCCGTACTGTATGGCAGCCCCCCTTAAATATTTATTTTATTATAATTTTATTATTTAATATTGAAGTGAATATAAAGCTAAATATTCTGTGAATATTTCAAGCATCTACCTGTTACCATTATTAATATAGAGTGAAAAACGTCTGAAAAATCAGGTTTGTTGTATGGGAGCCCCCCTTAAATATTTATTGTATTTTCTCTTTAGTATTTGTTGTTATAGCGGCAACAGAAATACATCATCTGTGAAAATTTCAGCTGCCTAGCTATCATGGTTCATGAGATACAGCCCGGTGACAGACAGACAGACAGACGGACAGACGGACATCGAAGTCTTAGTAACAGGGTCCCGTTTTTCCCTTTGGGTACGGAACCCTATAAACTACTGAGGCAACTATCCACCTAATTCTATTATTGTTGAATATTTTGTACCACTGACTAAATTTTTAACAATGAATCCAAAAATAAATTTTTGGTAGCCTTTTCTGAAATAATGTACACTGTAGTTATCCTATTTTTTCACTATCTTCCAAAAAGAAGGAGGTTCTATGTTAGTCTGTGTGTTTTTTATTTTATTTTTGTGTATGTTGATCGATAATTCCGCCAATTGTGAACCGAATCGAAAAATTCTTTTTTAATTCGAATGAGTATACTCCCATCCCATTAGAATTTATGAAAAATCGGCTCAGTCGTTTTTGAAAAATCAACAATAATGTAAGCAAATCGAGCGAAATGTTCGAATTTTGTACGCGATGGAAGACGGTTTTGCCATTTTTTGCGAAAAATAATTGTTATATTCATGGAACGATTTTAGGTTTAATAGTAAACAGTTTTTAGAAACGATTTGCATTTAATAGAGGTGCGATTCCATCGTACTCGTATTTAGTAACTGTATCATACTTTGTGGTACACAAATGTTTCTCTAGGTGAAGACACATATGTTGGAAGTTCTGCAAACTATTATAGTTTATTCGTTGTTTAGGAGGAAATATACAAATTGTATTTTTCCTCCTAAACAACGAATAAACTCATAACCTCTAATAAATAAAAAAATATTACACAATATGGAGCAAATCATTTTAATATAACATTAATAGAAAGAAATAGTTTAAGTAATAATTTTGTAAGTACCGTCTTTCTAAATTAATTTAAATTGCTTACTATGTAATATGTATACATTATATTCGTCTTATTATATGTATGATTTTAAAACTGTTATAGCTAGGCTGGAAAACCAGTGCAAATAGGGGGGAAGGCGCTGTAAGCTGAAACACAGGCTCCGGCCTAGTTCGGCAACAGATACCTTTTTATAATTTTGTGTTCAATTATAAGAATTTGTAAACATTGTTTTGGTCGAATAAATTTATTTATTTATTATGTATACAATATTATCTTTTGTCCTACAGCTCTTCGAGCGAATTTGATTCCAAGTTTTGAACGCATAAGTCATATTTTCTATGGTTCACAAACTTAGAGCCTTTGGTGAATAAATCTTCATCAACCTTGATTTTTGTAGAACCGTATACAATTATATCAATAAGAGCTCTTACTTCAGTTCTGACACCAGGCAACTCTAAAAAATTCGAAAGAACTTTCACTACACCATTAATAAAAACTGTGAAGATTCCTTCAAAATCAAATGTATCATCGTATGACCAGACTCTCGTTTTGTCTATAACATAGTCCACTTTATCACGAATATGCTTATTGGACATCGTTTCAAACGATTTATCAAACAAATCAATCAGAATTGACAAGTTTTCATATTTTATAAGGCTATGAAATTCCAAAACCATTTCGAGATATCGGGATGCTGATCACTATGCTTATTTTTCCAAATTTTTTAGTGCAGTAACTGCTAAGATATTAGATAAAAACTATCACCCAAGCTGTTTCGGGATTTATCCTAAAAGTTCAGTTGCCTATGATAAAAAAAAAACACTAGCAATATAAAATGACACTTAACACTGACTGTTGACACATCAAATGTAGTTTAAAAATAAAATGTCAGTGTCATTTTCAAATGACATATTTTGCTTTAGCCCGGGAGGTAAGCGCAAAAAATGCAAGTACTTTCCAAACGAATTTTTGGTATTAAGTTAGCAAAGTGGTGTACATCAATACCCGGAGTCAGTCAGCTGGGTTCCTTAGCATTTGGTGGAGGAATCCGTTTGAATTTTTAAAAGTTATTTGGTACTACTTAATAAGTAGTAGTTATTCTTCTTCTTTAAAGTGGTGCTAATTTAAAGCATGTATGGCAGGCCCTGTTACATATTTCAGGTGATGTGCAGTCGTTAAACTATTTTTTATATTTTTCTTCCCATAGTACACCAATTTTCAGCTTTTTCAGAGGTAGTTGCATGATTTTTTTTTTTAAATTGGCACCCCCGCCAAACGCTAAGAAACCTCAGGAGTTCACTGACTCCGGGGTATTATTGTACACCACCATGATAACGTAATACCAAAAATGCAGTCGTTAGAAAGTATTTGCATTTTTTGCGCTGACCTCCCGGCCTATTTGTGTGAATTTTGAATGTTG
Organism: Hypomecis atomaria; assembly: GCA_964007245.1. Classification (NCBI taxonomy): domain Eukaryota; kingdom Metazoa; phylum Arthropoda; class Insecta; order Lepidoptera; family Geometridae; genus Hypomecis; species Hypomecis atomaria. The sequence goes on along the minus strand of OZ023294.1, from coordinate 16,667,585 downwards.
TGATGGATTGATTGTCATTGACAGTGACATCAACGCTAGCTCTTATTTTTTGTCCTAATGTGGCTTCAGTAAAATTGTTTATGATTCCTTAGTTTTGCAGTTACGTCCTTTTAGAATAAGCTACTTTTCACAATTTAATTTTACGGAAAATATAAGTCGTATTGGAAAAATAAAAAATACGTATATGTTATTTTGCAATATTCTTTCAGAAAATAAATAAATAAAATTATGTTAAAAATTTGAAATGTTGTCAATTCTTAAAGCTTTAGTCCTTATTTTTATCTCACCATTTTTACTCTTCAAAATGGCATGTCTACGAAAAATGATACGTTTTAAAGTGACAAGAAGTTCTCTTGATACATCCAACTTATTTTCCAAACAACTGAATTTAGATTTTTTATCTTGAGTGAAAATAATATGAACGTCTATGATGTTTACTAAAAATGATGCGTGCGTTTCTGTAATGTTATTAAGTAGTTTTATCAAATACTGAAATTGTATATCTGGTAATTCAATAAACTCGTTTAAAATTTCAGCAATACTATCAGAAAATCCTGGATACTTTTGACAAATATTTAATTTTTCACAAATATGCCTAAAATTATCTGATTTCTCATTAGTAACTGCATTTTCAACATATTTTTTTAATATTCCTATTTCATTTTCTATTTCATAATCTTCTGCACTTTTCTCGTATAAATTTCTAAGTATTTTGTTTAGAAATACATAAGATTGATTAGTAAGCAAGTTAGTAACCGAATCGATAAAGTGTACGATATAAAATTCTCTTTCGAGTTCGCAATTGACTATCTGTTCGCACATAAAATTAACGTATAATTCTATAGAAGCACCAACATTGTTAAGAACATCTTGTATATCATCAGGATCTTGATTGAGGCTTAAATTGTTAGTTATTACGTATTCCACGTCTTTTATCATTAGATATCCTGAATCTGAGATATATGATATTACATCTTCTAGTATTGTAATGTCTTCACCATAACTGTCCCTTACATTTGTACTTTTAAATTTAGTGAAGCCACATTCCATTTTATCTTCTTTGGTTTCTTTTGAAATTTCAATTTCTAATGGGTCTTCATCAAATGCAAAATGTGTAAACTGATTTTTCCTGATTAACTTTTGTATTGTGGGAGATTGGTCAAAGCGAAATGGTATTTCTGATCCTGATAACAAAATACTAGTTTAGTATTCATGTAGTTAAATTATGTTTATTTTGCTAAAATATCTATTTATTATAATTAAAGCCTGAAATCGTCTGAAAATATTAAATACTTTTTATTTGATTAGTAACAGACAAAGGAAATACTTACTAATGAAATTATAAACCAAGTTTGCAATAATAATGCAGCAAATAAATAACTGACAGCGCAAAATAAGTCTTATCAATGCCATAATTGTAAATAATTAAATACATTATAACTACGATCTTACGTATTAATCAGTACCTACCGAAAGAACATTCGTTTGGAACGTTATAATATGAACCCAGACATTTTCATTGTACCTGTAACGATTCATTTAATAATTTTAATGAAATAGTAGACTGTAATGACTGTTTTATTGTTGAAATTGGTTTTAGAGTTCCAGGAATAAAATCTTATCACAAAATGTGTAATTGTATTCGCCGGCGACCACTACTAAAGAAACGAAGCTAAAATAATTGACCAAGTGTGAGTTGAACTCGCGCACCAAGGGTTCCCTACCCTATGGGAACCCCATTAGCCCTAGTTCGAGCGTCAACCTGTTGCCGTTATGGAGCAATAATTTCACGCGCTGACCCAGTGCACCCACCTTAAGTAAAAGCTTATAATAAACTAGCGACCCGCCCCGGCTTCGCACAGGTGTATTATATATTATAAACCTTCATCTTGAATATCTGTCTATTAAAAATGCCGCATCAAAATTCGTTGCGTAGTTTTAAAGATATAAGCCGTTCTCCGCTGTCTGTCCCCATGTGCATACATGTTGTTTTACGAGTATACTATGTAGTGATAGTGATATCACTTCATACCCTTTGCACCGCAGAAATTTTCTATACCTGGGATGCCCAGGAACACAAAGACAGGGGCAGATATAATAGCCAGACCCAGAAGTTCATGGCCCAAATATCTGCCCAGCCGGGGATCGAACCCGGAATAACCTGTATCGAAGAGAGCGGTATTACAAACTACACCAGAGGAGGCGCGAAAAAAAAGCTAATGGAAAAGTTGATAGTATGTTATATGTAGGTAAATGTAAAGTCTTTCTGAGCGTCTGGTGGACGCGATGCGTGACCAAAATGCTGGTGTTTATTTGACTCAACGCATAAGCATTGCTATTCAGCGTGGCAATGCAGCTAGCATGCTGGGCACGCTGCCAATTGGCAGTGGGCTTGAGCATTTGTTTTATCTTTAGACCTTCAAAGGTCTGTGGATGATCCAATGCTTTTTATGTAGTAGTAGTGTAGTTTTGTTGTAGTTAATAAAATCACTTTTGCCAGCTAAAAAAAAAAGACGTGTGGCACTCGGGGACTGCCGCGGTAAAGCTATTGCATAGCATTTTTCGTGCGAGTTTCATAGAGTCGTACAATACGTCTAATCGCACACAACGCCGTGTCGAAGACTGCCGAACTGAAACGACGTTAGACGATGCACGGCCTTCAAGCCACACCTCCTTGCCCGTCGGAGTGGGGAGCGTGAGGTTTTTTCGTTACGGAATTTCTGGATTCGGTCCCCGCGCTCAAGGCCCGCGATAGAAGCTATGCAATAGCTTAAAAATAAAAAACCGGCCAAGTGCGAGTCGGACTCGCGCACCGAGGGTTCCGTACAAACCTGCAAGGTTTACAAAGTTCGTTCATTACGACAAAAAAAGTAATAAGTTTATATTTATTAAAAAATATATATTTTGTAATGTAACTAAAAATTTAAGGTTTTCGGAATTTTTCCTTTATGTGTGCTATAAAACGTTGCTTCATGCCAAATTTCAAGATTCTAGGTCGACTGGAAGTACCCTTTAGGTTTTGATTCCCTTGCGAGTACTTGCGAGTTTCAAAATTTGCGGCATAAACGGCTGTATCTTTTGATTGAGTTGGCTTAGAAGTTTGATTTTTTCACAGCTTCAAGGGACAGTAGACCTGAGTAATTGATATAAATTTCAGCTTCATACCTCCACGCGTTCCTGAGAAAAAGGGTCTTGACAGACGGACGGACGGACAGACGGACAACAAAGTGATCCTATAAGGGTTCCGTTTTTTCCTTTTGAGGTACGGAACCCTAAAAAGTATATGTACAAAGAGCTTCATTTGGCTTAGACTCACCAACTCACTGAAAATTCATGTTGCCTTGACGAGGAAATGTATTGCAGATTAAAATTGAGATTTACACTCAAGATTAACTTCTAAGTATCAGGGATTCCTGGCGCGCTTGAATTTACCGTTTGTGCGTCGACGCTGACAGCGGTGGGATGGTGACAGCGATATGCAGACGGACTGATGAAGGGTCATATATCGTATGGCGCAGAATAGAAGAGATAAATATTATGGAGACGTCTTACACGCGTTCTCTAGCTCCAAACTAAGCAAATTTAATTTCTATTGTACAGGTAATGGGAGTTTATATCTTCAATTCTAGCGTGGACCTAATTAATATTAGCAAATACCTATGTTCATCACAAAAAAATCTTACCGTGAGTGAGAATCAAACCATGCCTCTTTGGACCAGGAGTCAGGGTCACTAAACACTGAGCCACTGAGGCAACATAAAAGGCGTGAGCACTGGCCAGTGAGCTTTGAATATAACGATTTTTAGAAGAAAATGCTAATAAAGTCAACAGTCTCATCAATGCGTTGAGTACATTGTTAAAGACAGTCCTTACGGTGCAGTGCGGTGTCTGAGAAGTGCTGCTCCGTCGTCCTACATAGGAATATAGATGGTTTTGTTTATATCGTGAATAAGTCCGCGCTTCACCACCAACTCGCCTGATAATAAGCGACGTTGTGGTCGAAGATGAAGCAAGCAGACCTAGAAGATACCTATTCACTCTGACCTTGAAAAGCTTTAGATTATATCTCATAGGAACCAGGAAAGCAGGAAGACTGTTCCATTCCCTGACGGTACGAATCAGAAATGTTGGGTCAAACCGCTTCGTACGTATCGAAGGAAAATCGGCAGTGTAGGGGTGGTAATGTGCTGGCGTCCTCTTACTTGTCTTGTAGTAAAAAGGGGATGGTAGGATAAGGTCGTGCAGCTCAGATGCACACTCTCCTGCACTCACTCATCATCAGATACTCACTCTGGTAAACTGCACTGCAATGATTTTGCTGGATAGGCAGCCATACGGAGATCCTATGGCGCCTATCCACGAATAGGCAGGCTGCATGAAACCTCGCGCAGCTGTTAAGTGGCTTCAGTCAGTCAGCCAAGACTTAGGATCAAAATTCAGAATCACCTTACTGTTTTTTAGGGTTCCGTACCCAAAGGGAAAAACGGGACCCTATTACTAAGATTTCGATGTCCGTCTATCCGTCTGTCCGTCTGTCACCGGGCTGTATCTCATGAACCATGATAGCTAGGCAGCTGAAATTTTCACAGATGATGTATTTCTGTTGCCGCTATAACAACAAATACTAAAAACAGAATTAAATAAATATTTAAGGGGGGCTTCCATACAACAAACCTGAATTTTTAGACGTTTTTCGCTCTATATTAATAATAGTAACAGGTAGATGCTTAAAATTTTCACAGAATACTTAGTTTTATATTCACTTCAATAATAAATAATAAAATTAAAATAAAATAAAAATTTAAGGGGGGCTCCCATACAGTACGGAACCCTCCGTGCGCGAGTCCGACTCGTACTTGGCCGATAATTTTTTATTCCGTATAGGTTTGTGTTTGACTACATACCAGCCAGATGTTGAGCAGATGCGGTGTAGGGTGTAGCACAGTTACCTAGAAGATACCGATGTAACGCTCGAGATTCAGAATCACCTAGGCAACGTTCGGCTTAGTCTTCGGATGGGTGACCATAGGTGGCTTTTACAACCGAGTGCTGCCGTGGCTAGGATGACATATCAACTTGTAAGTACCGGTTATTTTAACCGTTTAGCCATGCCAGAAGCCTTCAAGCAGCCTAGAACTGACATCAGGGCCAGCCACCTAGCAATTACTTACTTACCTTACAACTATGACACTTTCAATTTTTTTAACCGACTTCCAAAAATTTGTGTATGTTCATCGATATTTCCGCCAATTGTGAACCGAATCGAGACATTATTTTTTTGTTCAAAAGGGTATACTCCTAAGGTTGTCCTATTTAAATTTTACAAAAATCGGCTGAGCCGTTTTTGAAAAATCAACAATAATGAATACAATTCGAGCTAAATATTCGATAATTTTGTACACGATGGAAGGCGGCTTAGCCATTTTATGCGAAAAATAATTATTAAAAGGCACGGTTGTAGCAACCGTTTATCCCTATCAGTGTTTGTTTAGCGGCTTTATAACTTTGATAGCTTACCGACCTATGAACTTACCTTTCTCGCTACCACCTTTACCTTCCACCACTCAGAATTGTATGCGTCGTAAATCAGGCAACCACTATGACGAGCTCATAATACGACAGATGTATGGCCTCCTCATTGTAAGCACTTTGTAATTGCGCAGTTTGCTATTTCCAGACTTACTGCAAATGCTGAGTTACTTGGTACTGTTTCCGCTATGTCAAAAATGTAAGATTAATGTATAGGTAAGTAGGTAGGGTAGACGCACCGGTTATGGCTATCTTAGTATCATTTGTGGCCACTTTGAATTTTAAGGATTAATAAGACAATTTTATGTTAAAATAATATTGTTAAAGAAATTTCCAAACATATAGATTCACACAAACAATATTTAGCGTCCAGCAGTGGACGTCCTATGGCTGAAAAGAGAAGAGAGAGAGAAACAATATTAAACAATGTAAGACATTGTTTATAATTATCATTTATGCAATAATTTTGACACCAAATGGTCACAACCGGTACACCCACCAAACTATAGGCAGGTCAAAACATTATCAAACACGCGAACTCATCCGTCCATATACATATGTACCTATACATAGGCCTCCCCTATGGTTTCCAAATAAGCGGAATTACGATTTTTCAATTTACGTTTATATTACAGAAGTGCGGATTACTTCAGCTCAATGTATCATAGTCCCGGTTGTTTAAACCGTTTAGCCATGTCAGAGGGCTTCAGGCGGCCTAAAAACTCTGACACCAGGGCTAGCCACCCGGCTTATACAAACTGACTGACTATTTATCATAGTCGTCTCAGCAGCAAAACGTGCAGTCCTAGATGTAGGCCTTCTCTTTTGTTTTCAATATAGGACCCGTTAGAAGCGCCTTGTATCCAGCGCTATCCTGCTATGTCAACGTACTCATACTGGTATAAAATAAAACCTAGGTTATTACATCTCACAATGAACTGTAGGTAATGAACAGTATTTACGCAATTACGATCGTTAACCGCATGTAGGTTATCTACCGTAAATTGTCTGGTCTAGATTAGGGTTGCCACATATCGGGATTCGTCCTGAGATTTGGGGATTTTGGGGTTCTTATCAGAAATTCTATTTTGGCTAGATTTTGTAAATCGGAATTGGAATAATTTGGGAATATAGTGTCCGTAAGCGTTCGTGCGTCGGCAGTGCTACTCCGGGCTCCGTACGGGCCCCGTCAGGGTTCTTCCCGTGCTCGTCCCGTTCTTATATAAATCATCCCTTATTCTGACTCCATTGCGGGACCCCCGCATCATGCAAGGAGAAAATCTAAATAACATTTAATAAATGTACCTACTATTACAAGTAGCGGCACGTATGTCTAGCGCTGAGGGTATAGTAGAGGGGATGGCTGCGCATGGTGACCGCTATACTAAACACATGCGCAGTCATCCCCTCCACACTTCCCTCAGCGCCAGACTTGTTTGCCGCGACCTGTATAGATTATTCAGTACTAGCGACCCGCCCCGGCTTCGCACAGGTGTATTATACATATAAACCTTCCTCTTGAATGACTCTATTTATTAAAAAAAAACCGCATCAAAATCCGTTGCGTATTTTTAAAGATATAAGCATACATGGGGACAGACAGCAGAAAGCGACTTTGTTAACTATGTAGGTAGTGATAAATCAGGCCGTATCTTTAAATTTTGAAATCTTTCATCTGGTAACCCTTGTCTAGATTATGTAGGCACTGGACTTGGCTACTGCTCATGTATTAAGGATCGTTTATTACAGTGTCGTTTGCCTTGTGTTCTATTACTTAATTGATTATAAGTCGCTTACGTTGCCTTAACAGCATTTAGCCCACTGGTGAATATAAACCGACAGGCGAAATCTACTGAGATATAAGCCGACATAACCATCGCGCTGTCATAGGGAGGCCTACGTCCAGCAGCGGACGTCATATGGCGGATGGATGGATGATCACGCTGCAGGCCCAGTTGCAGTTTGGTGGATTCACATAATAAGCCATCGAATTCCTTCTTCAAGCAAGCAGAAATCCAGATTTCCTCACGACCATTGGGCGCCATTGTGCGCCATTCCCCCTCCCTCCCCTATATCGCCTACCACAGCATAGGTCACTAGAATAATCGGCCAAGTACGAGTCGGACTCGCGCACGGAGGGTTCCGTACTGTATGGGAGCCCTCCTTAAATATTTATTTTATTTTAATTGTATTATTTATTATTGAAGTAAATACAATACTAAATGTTCTGTGAAAATTTCAAGCATCTACCTGTTACCACTATTAATATAGAGCGTAAAACGTCTAAAAATTCAGGTTTGTTGTATGGGAGCCCCCCTTAAATATTTATTTTAATTCTTGTTTAGTATTTGTTGTTATAGCAACAATAGAAATACATCATCTGTGAAAATTTCAGCTGCCTAGCTATCATGGTTCATGAGATACACTCGGTTTCATGACTTTGTTTTGTGTGAGCTAGTGACTGCCCGGTGACAGACAGACAGACGGACATCGAAGTCTTAGTAATAGGGTCCCATTTGTCCCTTTGGGTACAGAACCCTAAAAAATGAGCTCTATACATTTTACAGATGGTCCCTTAAAATCGCACACTGTTCACACTATCACAGACTTTCAACGCTTTCTTCTGCTCTCACTCGGTTTTATGACTTTGTATTGTGACCTAGTAAGATCAGGAGCAAGCATTGAAAATCTAATTAGCCGTGTCAAACTTCTTGACGCCTGTGATGTTAGCTACAAGCTGCGGATAATCCAATCCTCCTCCAGCTCTTAAGGGAGCTTCAGTCAGGATTGGGTGATAATTGCAGATTGCAGCTTGTAGCTAACATCGCAACCGCCTTAGTATGCGATTAATTCTGTCTGTTCAAAAATTATTCAAGAATTGTAAAAACACTGTTGTTCTCACAAGCTTTTTTATACCGTTCTTTTATTGCAAATATTTTGTGGTCTATGCAAGCTGATCATAAACAAGCTATTACAATAGCCTTAGACATTTTTATGATACGGGCAGCCCCTATTTAAAACGGCTGCCTGTGTGAGAGGTGGACCATAAAAATATCATAATATGCAATAGCCAAATTGATGACAAATAGTCTTTCTAAAAATCTGCGTCACGATACATAAGAATAATGTTGTACCTACGTTTGTGTACCTAAAGTTACTACTATTAAATAGTGAAAAAAATAGTTCTGATTCCTACATCTCCTTTTCACAACAGAACAAGCCGGAAGTCGCTTAAATACTATCCCTACATAGTCAACGTACCACCTGCTCGTACTAAGCGATTCGCTTCTTCCTTCATAATGCGGACCGCCAGGGATTGGAATGCCTCCGTCATTGTTTCCTGACAATTACAATTTGGATATCTTCGAGTCAAGAGTGAATAGGTATCTTCTAGGTCTATTCACTCCATCTTCGGCTACAACATCGCTTTCCATCAGGCGAGTTGGTGGCCAAATCGTAGCCCTATTCTACGTAAAATTTTTAAAATAAGTTCTTCACAAAAGGTTGCTTGACTGCTTTGACTCAATCTATAAAACTGCTGATTTCTTTTGAGATTTTGCAGTTATACTATTAATAGTCCAATTATGAAGGCTCCATCAGAATTATAATAATAGGTAATTAGATTATTTCTGTTTCTTTTTCACTTTAGGCATTCGATAGATAAAACACTCATCATCATCATCATCAGCCTGTGTCGACTCACTGCTGGGTATAGGCCTCTTCTCTTATGTGCCATTGTTCCCTATCTTGGGCCAAACGCATCCACGCTTGACCAGCGATGGGTCTGATGTCGTCGACCCATCGGGCTGGTGGTCTCCCTATTGAACGCTTATCTGCTATTGGGAGCCACTCAGTCAGGGATCTACTCCACCGGGCGTCACCACGCCTAGCCACATGTCCTGCCCAGTGCCACTTCAGTCTCGTAATACGGTTTCCAACATCTGTGACTTTTGTCCTCCGTCGGATTTCCGTATTACGAACTCGGTCTTTATTACGTTGCCATAATTATTAGTTACGATAGCGCCTTTATAATTGGGCCTAGTATGTATGCAGTTGGTAAGTTGGTATATAGGTAGGTTGATATCATTCCATTCGCTTTGCAAGGTAATCTACCAATCTGTCTTTTGTATATCAACATCTTGGATAATTTTGATCTCGTTTATCTTACTCAATTATTTTTAGCCTTGAATAGTTTTTTAAGTATCTATGAAAATTCCTGCATTTATGCATGGATAACTTTAATTCACAATCTAGGCATTCAAATAATATTACATTCAATTTATTCAATTGGCCATAACGTTTGCCCTAAAGTGCATAGTAAACATAAACATAAACACACTGGGCCGATTATTTTATCAGAACTGAATTATTATTATTATTTATTTTAGATGATTTTTGTATCTCTCCCGTTACCGGGGTAATCCTAACTATTTTCGCGGGCTTTGATGTGGCCAAACGAAAATAGGGTTCCTAGTTGTTGTTCGAAGTTAAGAACTTTCGGACTATGCGACAAGTATTTAGTATTGCCGCTTTCTGTAGTGTTACAAAAGTCAGTTTATGCACTCCTAGTGTGTCTAAACTTGTTAAGAGAGAATGTGGTATGACACCGGTTGTTGAGATAATGACAGGAACGGTTTTGACTGTTTTCACTTTCCACTGAGATTTGATTTCAATAGGATAATTAAATATTACTAATTAATATTATTAATTAATAATTTGATAATTGTTTGATGTTTAGGAAAATTATTTTGATAGCTTTGGAGATTGCTAGTTCAAAATCTAGATGGATCTCTTCCGGTTTCCATCCGATTTTTTTAAATTATTTTTACTATTTGTTGTTTCACTTGGTTTTCTTTGAAAAGAAGCTAAAACACTAAAAACTCTATACTACAATGTTAGTGTATACATTTTATTTACCATGACACTACTAAACAGTTTGCAACAGCATAACATCTTGACCTTAAAAAGATTTTCAACTATCAGGCACATCACTACCTACCCAATATATTGTTTGGTCAAGCGCGATCCTTTTAGAGTAGTGTAACCACGAGTAAAAAAGTTTACTCGTAGTCACACTGGTGTAACAAAGCGGTGCAACCACGAGTCTGTACCCAGATAAATTGGTGTACTTGGCTATTTTTTCGGAGTAGGTGGAAGCTAAGTTATGGGTGTTTGGAACAGCAATATCTATCAGAAAGACTGCTGAGCTTTTTTTTTCGTGCAGCATGATATCCGGTCTGTTACAGTGTACTGTCTTGTCTGTTAAAATAGTCCTGTCCCAGTATAGTTTGTAGTCGCGCGATTCTAAAATAATATCAGGTTTATTTTTATAATATGGTGTCTTTTCACTTATAAGTTTGTGTTTGAAAGCAAGATATTGATGTATGATAGCAGCTATTTGATCATGTCTGTGCTTATAGTCTGTTTGTGTTATAGAACTGCAGGCTCCGGTGATATGTTGTATGGTTTCTGGGCTATTGTGGCAATGTCGGCATATGTCTTTTTGCAGTGTGTGATCTTTAATGATATGCTTTCTGTAGTTTAGTGTGTGGATGGTCTGATCTTGAATTGCAAGCATAAATCCTTCTGTTTCTGGGAAGAGTTCACCGTGTTTAAGCCACATGTTAGACGCTATCTTGTCTACAGCTGGATTCATCAAATCACGGCGATGTCTTCCATGCAGAGATTTTTGCAGCCACGAACTAACTTTATCTTGTGCCGATACAATGTTTTCGTTTATTTGTTTTGTTTGCTGTTTTAAGTTTAAAGGAGTGAATTTGGTATCTGCTTGAACTATGGCGTTGTGCAGTGCTGATTTATTGGCTTGGCAGTGGAAAAATTTGCGGATTGACGTTATTTGGGAGTTATGCAGGTTTTTGATATCAATGAGGCCTCTTCCTCCTTCTCTTTTAGGGAGCGTAAGTCTTTCCACGCATGATCGCGGATGGTGTTTTCTATATTTAGTCATGGTCGTATTTATGACACGTTGTAATTTTATTAAATTTGTTTTGGACCAGTGGATTATACCAAATGAGTAAGTAAGTATCGGGATGGCAAAAGTATTTATTGCTTTTATAGTATTCCTTGCATTTAAATGAGTGTTGAGTATTTTATGAATACGGGATCGGAATTTATCTTCTAAGACTTTTTTAGTTTCGCGATGGTGAATTTGTCGGGTTTGAACGAATCCTAGGTATTTGTATCCGGATTCTTCATCAACGGGTTCTACGATTTCACCGGTTTGTAAAGAATAAGTATTTTGTTCTACTTTACCATTACGAATAGATTGTATTTTGCACTTATCGATACCAAATTCCATTCCTATATCATTAGAAAAAAGTTCTGTAAGCTCTGCGAGTTTGTGGATTTCTTCGAGGCTACTTCCGTATAATTTTATATCGTCCATGTATAGTAAGTGTGATAGTGTGTGCTCCGAATTGCCGTGCGTAATGTTGTATCCCAAGTTACTGTTGTTAAGTAGATTAGAGAGTGGATTAAGAGCCAGACAGAACCATAGGGGGCTGAAGGCATCACCCTGAAAGATTCCTCTGCGGATGGCTATAGTTCCAGTTTCCAAACAAGATTCACCGTTTAACAGTTTAAGGGTAGTTCTCCAGTTCAGCATAGTACTTTGTAAGAAATGGGTTATTAGCGGGTGGATTTTATAGTGTTGGAGAACGTATATTAGCCAACTATGCGGGACGGAATCAAATGCTTTTTTATAATCAATGTACATTGTGAAAATATTACGTTTTTTGGTGCCTGCTTGTTTGGATACTACTGCATCTATAGTCAGTTGTTCTTTACATCCTAAACTACCTTTTTTACATCCTTTTTGCTGTTCTGCTAATAAGTTGTTTGAAGTTATGTGTTTGGCTATGATCTGTGTTATACAACCCGTTATAATTTTGTAAATATTTTGGAGACAGGTTATTGGCCTGTATTTGGCGGGGTTTTTTGGGTCAGTCTTATCCTTAGGCAGCATATATGTTACTCCTAACGTTATATAGTGCGGCATTGTTGTGGGGGATTTAATGAAGTTATTTATGTGTGCAAGTAAGAGCGGGTGAAGGTAAGTAAACTTTTTGTACCAGTAGTTGTGTATTTTGTCAGATCCAGTAGCTTTCCAATTGTGTGCTTTATTCAAAACTATTTGAAGCGTATCTATATCTATTTCGTCAAATGACATCTCAGGCAAATCCGTTAGCAGTTTTTTATCATGATCAATCCAATCGCCTTCTTTGTGGGTTATAGGATTTGACCATATATTTGACCAGAATTGTTGTAGATTTTTAGCTTCCGGAGTTTCTGTACTGTTATTTTCTAAGTTATTTTGTGAGGTGGTCATTTTTCGGTAAAATTGTTTTTCATTGTTATTAAATTGTGCATTTTGTGCTTTTCTAATAGTAGTTTCCTTATACCTACGTAACCTGTTCGAAATTATGCTCAGAGTATCCAAAAAGTGAGGTAGGCTGATATTTTCATTTTCGTATCGAGAGTGTATTTTGTAATTGGCTTTAATTTTGTCTATCTGGCGTGTTAATGCTATGCTTCTGTTTCCTTTTATGTATTCAGTCAATCTTCCTATTTTAGCTCTAAGGTCTGTGACTTTTGTTTCTAGCCGTTTTTGCCATTTTGGTATACATTTAGTTTTGTAAGTGTTGGATGTATCTTCGGCTATTTTGCATCCATTGTGTGTTGCAGCCGCGTAAGCCCCGCAATATGTAGCGTTTTGTGTTGTGGTGAAGTCTGATTCGTGTGTTACGTATTTTGGTAGAATGGTCTGGTTTATGAAATTTACAATAGTTGCTAGTTTCTTGGACGTTTTTTGTTTTGGTATACTAGGTCTATCGTCGGGTTCTACGTCTTTATATTTGTTTAAAAGTGATACAAATGTGTCTTCAATTTGTGTCTCTAAGTCGACCGGCAGGTTAGTTATATGTTTTTGGTTTGTATTGTCGTCATTTCTATGTTCAGTATGTTGAGTAGGCAGAACAGTAAATAAACTAGGGCTGTTTTGTCTATTTTCCAAAGAATACGAGATAGCCGGTGTGTCTGTCGGGGACTCCAATGTATTGGTTGCAATTTGGTTGTTCATGTCAGGGGTGATATTTTCTATTCCATTTTGTGTCAGTAAATCAAATTCAGAGTAGGTTTCGTCTTCTGACCTATTGGATAATTCTATAGCAATTTCGTCCTGTATTTCTTGCAGTCTGTCAGTAGGGTAGGGAGGGGGAATGGCGTTCACTTAAGGAAAACATGGTGTATTTTTTAAATTATTAAATATAACGCAAAATTAAGAAAAGTATCAAAGTCTTTAATTATCGAGTTATCAACGATTTATCAACATAGGCATATATCTTTGACTTACTAGTAGTAAGAAAACATTATAAAAAAAACATGTTTGAGCGGCATTGCCCCCGACATTGGGTAATGCCGCTCAGGGTCTGGGTAATGACGCTCTAACATGTTATTTTCGAATATAACAAGTAGCATACATTTAAATAAGAAATATTAATAAGATCGGTTGATTATACAATAAAAATATAGATATATTGCATATATCACAATATAAATATATTGTTGGGAATAAACTTATGTTTTTCCATTAAGTCACCAAGTTTGTCATAAAAATGTGTTATTTCTTCTTTGTTAAAAATAGAAATTCTATTCAAGCTTGTCGCTTCAGCTTTGCGTATAGAAACTGAAGGATTGCGTCTCATAAAAGCGTGAACCCAATCCAATCCAGCTGTTTTGCTGCTTTGATCAAAATAGTTTTTGATATTGTTGAGCTCAGCACATTTATAAACAAGTTTACGCAAATCTGCGACATTAAGTCCATAGTGTGGCGAACCCAGCAACTTAACTTGTTCAGCAATTTCATTTTCTTGCTGTCGAGTGAAAACGGGCTTGCGACCAAGTCTTGGGTTGTTCATGTTTTCATTTTTTAGTTTATCTCTTAAGGTCGTAAATGGGATGTTATATTGTTTTGCGGCTGTCCTTTTGGACATACCTCCTTCAATCGCAGTTTTAGCATGCCAAAGGTCTTTTTCAGTCCAAGCCGCTTTAGCGGTGGTCCTTTGACGATTTCTTGGCATTTCAACAAAAAATAAGTCACTACGGGGTAATAGCGTTCAGCTGAGCGGTATAACCCCAAACGGTCGTTTGGTAATTAATTCGAAATTAAAAAAAACATCATGCACATTTACTGAAAATGTATTGCATTATCACAAAACTAAATAGATTTATTGACAAAAAGTAAAACTAAAAGCTAAATTATCATTAAAGTTTTGGACTAACCTGCAAGAAACACGTAACCAAAAATTAGATCAGTGCGGCCGCAAACAAAGAAACGCACTTCACGATCGCATGACGCCAGCAGACTGCCCGTTTGCATCGCTGTCTATTAGAGGACCCCTCCCCGCGCGCTTTTCGCCGCGTGGCGTGTTGCTACGTCGCTTTTTGACAGAGATATAGAGGTGAGCGCCATTACCCAGTGAGCGCTATTCCCCCTGCCTACCCTACTTATAAGTTTGCTGTTAACTATTACTCTACGCTGGTCTGCAACGCGCTGTTCTGAAATATGGGACAGGTTTGGGTATTTTCTTATGAAAGCTTGGTGTAAGGGTTGCCTGTACGCAGATTTTTTGGTTTCGATTTCTGTAATCCTGTAATAACTGGCTATAATAAATTCGTTCAGGTCATTATCCCACCGCATTCGTTGACTTCCGTCTAAATTATTAACGTTTTGTGTCTGTTCCATTGTAGGGTTGTTTAAATAGGCTTTCGCTTCATTGCGTATTGCTTCAATCTGTTCAGTAGTCAATAGTTTGCTACGGATTATTGCTCTGCGTTGATCACCTATTCGCTGTCTACTAACGTCCATATCTGGAAACTTTTCCACGAATTTTGCATGAAGTTCAGGTAAATACGATCTTATATTAGTTTCCATAGTTGTTAAGATATAATATGTGCGCAAGATAAAGATATTCATATCGTCAGTCCATTTCTTGCGTGCACGTTTTATAGCTTTGGCGGGTGCGGGGTTGTCAGCGTTTGCTTCCCGCACAACGTCCTTAGCTAAAAGTGATGAGGTTGATTTCGAAATATCGGAGTCCATGTTCGTAGCGTACGTCGTTTGATAGTCAAAGACCCCCACCCGGAGATTCACCTGGCCCCTGGCGCCACGAGGTGCCTGCCTACTATCATCAGCGTCCCCCGTGGTACCGCCGGGCACTTGGGGCAAAATTGACGGTTTCTTATTCATGTTTGTTTTTTGGACAAAATGAACTCAACTCACCTTGTCCCAAGTGAGTGAGTGCGTAGTGGACTTCCTAACTGAGCCCAGGGGCGCCGCCGTTGGTATTACACATGTATACTCCTCCGCCACCGCCCAAAACCACCGTCCTACACTAACGTTGGTTGTTCTACTTAAGCCTCCTCAAGACTTCCTTGTCTGAGAGCCCTAATGTAGCTTTATCATTATTCTACTTTCTTTACGTTCTTACTATCACTTGTTCTTCTCCATACTTATTTACTTACTTCTTGATCACTTTACTACTCTTGCTACGTTCCTACTTCTACTTATTCTTGGGCGTACTTACTTACTTACTTCTATTTATTCTGCATTTACTACGCTGTTACCTACGATTTAATTTTTCTGCCCTTTCTTCCATACTTACTTAATACCTGCTTACTTACTTACTCTCTTACTTATGTACTTACTTACTTACTCTCTTACTTATATACTTACTTACTTACTTACTTACTCATATGTTTACATACTTACTTACTTACTCAACCACGTTTCAGAGCCACGTTAGCCGCCCAGTAGTTTCTAATTTGCGTTGCCCGCCCCCCACGTGATCAGATGGTCGATCGGGACGTGTGGTTGGCTTTAGGGGGCTTATTATTATTATTATTATTTTACCGTATTAAAAAAACACAACTTTGTGTTTTTTTAATATGGTAGGTAAGAGGTAAGTAGTAAAACGTCTAAATAAATAATCTCATCAGAATTATTGTGCGATAAAAAGACGACATAAAAGAGTAAAAATTTAATACCTACCTACTCAGGAACTACAAAATCACTTATGTTGGAACCATAACATGAGCTATCAAATTATTGTTAATTTTCTTGTGTTGTTCTTGTACTGTGCTATTTTGTGGATAGTGAACGAACGGGAAAACAGTGTCACCAAGTCGTCATGAACGAAATATTCTTACAAAGCGATAGTGGCGTCTTCCTTTTTTTCAACTCTTCATGTTTGTTGTACTCAGTTGTACTGCACGACACTTTCCTTTTTGTACCTACAGATGGCAACTCTGGTTGCAACAGCGCAGCGCAAATGACCGCCTGTGTTACCGCTAAAACATTTGAATACCTGCCAAATAAAGATGTGAATATGTGATTAAAAAGGACATGTTCTTTTTTGTATGGGACTTTGGTTCAATGACGGGCTCTAAACTATAATAGGGAGAAAAATCTACTTAATTCGATGAGGCATACCGTTTTTTAATCGAACAGTCAATTAAAAAGCAAACATTTTTTTTTGCTTTGCGTTATTGCCAGATCAACCGCTATTAAAGTCATCCACCATGTTGTGGAACATGGATGTAAGAAAGGAGTCAATCGGCAACAAGATTCAAAATCTGCAGATTTAAATGTCACGGTTGTCCAAAAAAGTCATCGCCAGATCTGTCAGGTTTGTAATGCATCGAAGTCCATTATCGTAACCATGTCGTAAATAATAAGAATTGAATTGTCGCAAAGGCAAAGATCGTAGCAAAGAGAGAAGCCGAATGAGATAAAACAATAGCAAACCGTAAACAGTATTACCAGTTTCTACTTTCTTAGTTCCCAGAAAAATGAGGCGAAATTCTCCAATAACAAATATAATGCATGTAGTAAGATGATTTGATACCTACATTGTATTTTCGCAATCACTAAGATTGAAAAATATCGTAGCTCATCTCAAAACAATCATGCGTGTTTTCGCGAAATTCCTTAGATATTCGCGACAAAACTATTTATCAAATCATACTACGACACTCATATTAAGCATGAAGATCCTTTATCATTTTAAAATAATAATGCCTCATGATCGATAAAAAAATATAAAAATCCCTGCGTTTAAATTCAATTACCAATCGAGTTAAAATTCCCCGTGATCCGGGTGATTTCCCACAAAGCGGCAACGCTGAAATTAACTTTTTCATTCTCTAGGTACACTAGACGGCGGAAAATTCAAATCGTGGGTTGCTAGGCCTGCGATAATGATAAATGTTTTGCTTTTTTTCTAAAGCGTTTGGATTTTTTTCAGTATTTTTTCGTGATTCGTCATATTTTTGTTTATAAGATAAAAGCGAGCCAGGTATGGGCCAGGTTTGAGAACATCACCTTTACACTGATACTAGAGTTTGTGCAAAAAGAGAACCGCCGTGGGGTTATGGTGAACGATTCTAAACTGATGAAAACCGAATGTCTACCAAGTATTCAACATTTTTATTTCTACTAGCAATGACAGAGCATTTTTTAACTTTTGACGTTCCATTTAACACTTTATTTTATTTGTTGTTTACCTTTTCTTTTTAAATAGCCATGTCCAGTGTATTAAAGTGTTTCGTGACAAGAAAAAACTTTCAAACATAAATAAAATTCACGCAACGCTGGAGTACTGAACACGACTATTTTAAACTGCATAAGAGGAAAGCGTCAAATGGAACGTCAAAAAGTCGACGATTTTAAAACCACGGTTTTAAAGTCGAAGACTTTTTGCACTTTGATCAGCGACTCATGAAGTTATTTGTAAACTAAAACAACAGTAGTTTCCATGTACTCGTAACTCCATACATTTTTGTAAAACGTCGCTGGCAAAAATTAGTAAGAACTAAGAACTGACAGAAATAATTTTAATAATAATATGGAGCCATACAACAACAATGACAGTTTTCATTTATTGAACAAACTCTTACTAAAGCCTCTTATTTATTAGTTATTACTAAAAGCAGGCAGTTTTTGTCTGCTGTATCCTCTCTCTGCTGAGGGATTAGTATGAGCTTAAATACGTTACTACAGTAGCTTCCGTGAGGCTCCATCATAGTGAAGTATAAAACTAGACATGACGCTAAAAAAATAATAATTATAAAAGTAAGATGGTGTGATGTGCAATTATCAAAGTGTAAACAGGACGAAACATTTTCTTTTATCTCTGTTTGCGTATACGTTTTTTTGTCTGACTACGACGTATAGACCACGTGACATTTTTCGAGCCAAAAACTACTGTTGAATTTTTGATGAGATGCTTAAGTAAATCAACATATTATTTATGAACTATTATCTATTTTCTATCACTTCTAGTAGTATTATGCAGGTTTTACTATTATCTATAGTCTAAATATGATCATAAAAATCATAACAACGTGTATATAGCTATTTAAGTATATACATAAATTTTTGTACAGTGCACCTGGCGAAACGAAGAAGAACTTACGAAAATATACAGACACGAAAACATTATTAGTTTCGGTTTGTGCAAACTCAATGTTTTACACATGCACTTCGGTAAAAAAGGTAAAGTTCAGATGTTATTAACAAAGTTGTTGCAATTCTTTTTTCAATAAAGTGTGCAAGTATAAAAAATGCTATGATCATTATAACAAAAATATTATAGGCGCTATAATTCAATACGCAATGCTCCAGATGCCTTTGCCTGACACATTTTGGCACTTTTCCGACCAAATCATGGCAGTTTAGCTAACTTGAAAGCCTGAAAGCTGGCCACACTGCCGCAGTCCGCCGCGCCGCGTCGCGTCCGTCGCACGTACGTCGTTCCTGGCTGCTCGTTTTTCGAAAACATTTACCGAATTTAGAACTGAGTGATTTCTCAAATAACTTTCAACTGTGACCATAAACTGTAACATGTTCTAAGATCTTCATTTGGACTGGACTCTGTGCATTGTGCCACCACATTGGAGAAAAGCGGTCTCTAACGTCTCAGTGCGTTTGTATTCGCGTGAGTACCTACCTAAGATGTTTTAAAGTTATTTAACTGTACTTGGTTGAGGCACGCCGGTTTGGAGTAGCAGGTATTCGCGGGTTAAAGCTGGTGTAGAACATTACAGTCATAAATAGACGTATTTATTGTTATGGCAAACGTTATCAGTGTTAACACGCTACAAACTTAGGTATCCTACCTTTCTTTACAGCGTAGAAATGTGTACGTGATTATAATTAAAAGCATCTAGGCTAGCTACGAATACCGTTCAAAAAGATTTATGTAGGATTCTACCGCATAAATCTACACGTTTGTAAGAATCAGTACCTACTAAAACATCTAAGAGTAAATGGTACCTACTAATTTTACGTTTGAAAGTTTAGGTACAAGTAGCGGCACGTAAGTCTAGCGCTGAGGGTACTGTGGAGGGGATGGCTGCGCATGTTGACCGCCATACTAAACTCATGCGCAGCCACCCCCTCCGCACTTCGCTCAGCGCTAGACTTATATGCCGCGACTTGTACCTACCTACTGACCCTCGAAAGAGTTGATTATTATTGTTTCACATCATACTCGTAAGTAACTAAATAGGTACGTAGGTATTTTATATATTTTTGGACAGGTACAATGCCACTTTGTTTTTTTTACAAATATACCGACCTAGGTATGTGTAGGTACCTACCCAGTGTATAGGCAAGTAAGTAAGCTATGTCTTTGGCCGGGGCCCCGGCCTATAAGCCCTCATAGTCATACATATCCCGATTTTTTCGAAGCCAACCAAATAGGGGTCGTCGTCTTACTTCCCGACTATGTGCCAATGTAAGTACCTACCTAGGTACAGTTTTTTGTTGTCGGGACGTTTGTAGCTATGTTGAATGTCGATACCGATTTGGTCGGCTCCAACCAAATCAGTTAGGTATTAGGGCATTTCGCGATCGTGAATAGGTAGGTAAAGTAGGAATACCTAGGTACCTACCTAATTACCTATCTCTGAAAACGGGAAGACCTCGCAGAAATGCGGGTTTCTGCACAGGTTTGCCTCACCGTTTGAAGCTGAGAGCAATTAAGTAGGTACGTATAAGTAGGTAACCTCTAGGAGTACCCATTTTCGTAAACATCAAGCACAGCGGTACCCCGTAGCACTACTTCTATAGAAATGAAACTAATTACCTAAACGCATAATATAGTGGGCCTTATGAATAAGCTCAGGATAGCCCAACGTGCTATGGAGAGGGCTATGCTCGGCGTCTCTCTGCGAGATCGAATCAGAAATGAGGAGATCCGCAGACGAACCAATGTTACCGACATAGCCCAGCGGTTTAGCAAATTAAAGTGGCAATGGGCAGGGCACATAGTTCGAAGAACGGATGGCCGATGGGGCAGTATAGTTCTCGAATGTAGACCACGGACCAGCAAGCGCAGCGTAGGACGTCCACCGACTAGGTGGACTGACGATATAATAAAGATCGCAGGAACGCGCTGGATGCAGGCCGCTTCCAACCGGCCTTATTGGAAATCCATTGGGGAGGCCTATGTCCAGCAGTGGACGTCTTACGGCTGATGGATGGATAATATATTGTAGGTACTTAGGCAGTAGATAATAAAATTATTCTAGGCTTAGGTGACCAGGTACCTATAATCTTACATGCATTTCGTTAATACCTACTTACTTAGGTTATGAAGCGTTACCTAGGTAGGTAGTTAACTCCAGTAAAAACGTGACATTTAATTTACTGATGGACTGACTGATAGGTCAACAAGTTGGATGGAGAAATACCTACCTAAGAATCTAACCTAGGTAAGAGGTAATCTAGGTAAGTACATACCTATTTCAACTAAAACAAACTGATGATCGAGCTGAAATGTTAACAGTGCATTGTGCCCTAGGTACCTATGTAGCTGTATTCTAGTGTCCGTAAACATCACTTAAAAGTCATTGCAAGCAAAATACCTAGTTAGGTTCCTTACCTACGCAATTTCGTTTAGTTTGATGACCAAAGGTGCACTATATTTGTCATTAAACGAACAAGTAAATGCACCTATTTACCAATTATTGAATTTATCAGTTATATTGGTTTAAAGCCCAAACTATTGAACAGAATTTGATGACATGACATAATATAGCCTACCCACTGCCTTTTCAACTTGAAACCCGCTGAGCTAGGTCGGGTCGGCTGAGCTTTGTTTCTTCTTTTTTTCTTCTTTTCCTATCTCCACATTTCTGATTCGATTTCGCAGAGTGACTCCGAGCCTCCATAGCTTGTAGATCGATACTCGATACCTATTACATTAATGACGATTGACGACGCCTACATTTTTAACCAGCTTCCAAAAAGAAGGAGGTTCGTTCGTGTGTGTTTTTTTGTGTATGTTCTTCGATAATTTCGCCAATTGTAAACCGAATCGAAAAAATATTTATTAGTTCGAAAGGGTATACTCCCAAGGTGGTCCCATTTCAATTTTAAAGAAATCGGTTAAGCTGTTGTATTGTATACATTATTGTTGAATAATCAACAATAATGTATACAATTCGAGCGATATATTCGAATTTTGTACACGATGGAAAGCGGTTTTGCCATTTTTGGGGAAAAAATATTATGTATAGGCTATATACACATCAACTCTAGCAAAAGCAGCTGCTCTCATCTGCCTATTGAAGCGTGCCCACAAAATCCCCAATCAGTCCAATCTCAGGGCATCCACCTCTAAATCTGGCAAGATAAGCGAAAAAACGGACGCTTTTGACCGCTAAAATGCAAATGGGACCGGTCAGGGTGCTCATTTATCCGCGATTATCGTGGGGCTTTTAAAATCGGCCAGCTTTAATACTTGCTAAACAACAAGGGCACTGTCGTAAAAATTCTTTTGATAAGGTAGACCAATTCTTTGTTACTTAATTATATCCTGAATTGAAAAATTACTCGAGCAATCCAAAACTCTAGTCGGCTAAATATGGTGGAATTTTTGGCGGTGGTCTTCACGTTTCACTCGTGTAACAAAGTAATTACCTAACATGAACAGAATAACGCGAGCGCCACACCGCATAAGCCGTGGTGGTCTAGTGGTTATAACGCCCGCCTTACAATCGTGAGGCCGTGGGTTCAAACCCGGTCCCGTACCAATGAATTCCTTAGAGTTTATGTACGGAATTTTCACACCACTGGCTTTTCGGTGAAGGAAAACATCGTGAGGCAACCTGCATATATTCAAGGAAGAAATTCCATGGCGTATGTGAATCCACCAACCCGCACTGGGCCAGCGTGGTGGATATGGCCCAATCACCCTTCGTGGGTAGGCCTACGTCCTGCAGTGGACTATTTAAAAGGCTGGTACAGTACAGTACACCACGCATAGACGATAAAGGGGCAGATTCCGTTGGCTGATTTCCTCGTCCTTTTAGAACAATCCAGTTCGTTCTAGTTCCAGGACTGCCAAGTCGATTTCTAGCAGTCATTTGTCGTACTGAATCCAGTGCAATATTTGAAAAAGTTAGATTCTATTCTTGCTTTATTACTTTTGAGGAGGCTTCACAACTTTTTCTACATCACATATAGGCCGAATCATAGAAGTCGACGGATGTGAAGTTAGCTACAATAAGCTGCGCAATATCCAATCTTGACTGAAGCTCATATAAAGCAGCGCGTTCATTGGATATTGCGCTAACTTTACATCCGTCGACTTGTATTATTCGGAACATTGTAGATACATGTTTTAGAAAAAGTTGTAAAAAATCCTAAATTAAAAAGTCATAAAACAAGAATGGAATAAACTTTATTATGCTTTGCATCCAGTCTGAAAAAGTACGAAAAATGAATGCTAGAGATAGACTTGGAAGTCCTGGAACTAGTACGAAATAAGGATTGTTAGAAAAAGACGAGGAAATCAACCCACATAGTGAGAAACAAAATCTAGAGAACAAAAGATGCTGTGATATACATTATAATATAGTAGTGATAAAACACAAGGTCATAAGAATATTTTGTTTTTCCTTGCGAAACAACGTGCAAAAAATAACAGATTCGTTATAATTTCTCCTTGACATGGCCTGATGCAAACGCTGCAATCTTTGTTGGCCAACATTGCATCTGCAGTGTTAAGTTTTGATACCATTTTAGGAACTGCTTAAAATCTTCATCTTTAGTCATCTTGCCTGCCATTTAAATTGTGCTGCAATTGTGGTGAACCAAAAACATTTCAAAAAGTAATACAGTCAAACCTGGATAAGAGAGAGTTGGAGGGACCGCCATCTAATTCTCGCTTATAGAGGTTTTTCACTTATCCAGGTTTCTCACTTATCCAGTTTCAGAAGAGGCTACTCTCTCTTATAGAGGTTAAAAAATACGTATAATTTGTACGTTGGTCCATTGGTCCATTGGTTTGTATGTATCTACCTATACATACGTGAAGAATGATAAATATATTTATAAATAGTATATAGGTACTAATTGTTCGGGATGTGTTCATTAGAATTGAACATAGATGATTGACTAATTCATTTTAAAAGACCCTTTTTAAAATTGGGAAAATCAAAAATATTTTTGATAATTCCATGTCCTTTAGAGTACTGAGACCGTATGGGGTCTTTGGATTTTATTATTTTATAAAAGTTGGATTCTACTAAATCAAATTCATTGCGCACTTTATTTTCAGATTTTCCCCTTTTGAACACATTCAAGCTTAATTTATTAACACCGAACCTTTCTCTTCAATTGAAACTTGTCAACTGTTGTTAGTTTGACCAATAAGATAGTGTAAACGGACGTGTGGCTATTTCAAAAGAATGTGATACAAAAATAATGTTAGGTAGATAAATGAAAAACACAAAATAATTTTTAATAGAACACTATTTCAACAAACGGGATAGTATAGACGCACACGTGTGCCCATTCCAATAAAAGTCGATACAAAAACAATGTTACTTATTTCCACGAAATACCAAAAAAATGTTTGAATAGAACACGATCTGAAATCAACGGTAGTTAGTTCCAAGAAATTTAAGAATGGGTCATAAATTGCAGATGTTTCATTACCCTCAACTCTCACTTATAGAGGTTCAGACAAGTAGTACTCTCAGTTATAGAGGTCAATGAGGGAAAAACGACTCTCTCTTATAGAGGTTTTGGTCTCTCACTTATAGAGGTATTTGAGGGGTAAAATGACGGGACCTGGCAATTTCTCTCACTTATAGAGGTTTCTCACTTATCCAGTTCTCAGTTAGCCAGGTTTGACTGTACTACACTTTTCTAAAATTCTAATTTCAAAATCGCGCTCACATAATATTTTAAATTAGGTAAGCGTAGCTACCTACAGCTAATTAAGAAGCAAATAAAAATAATCCAAAATAGAATTGTGAGAGGCGTTTAACTCGGTACATCTCAGTAACGGCTCTTCAAATTTGGTCTTTATTACATTACTATTTAGATTCAAATGAAAATTAACAAGAGGAAACTCTATGAGGAACAATCTACACATCAAACGTATAACAATATTATCAGATTAGCATGACTCCGTAACAGGATTACTTCAAGGACGCGCCTTATGCCTTATGCCCCTTCCATTACAATCTGTTAGTTGTTATATATGGGTTTTGCGTGACCTATGGCATCTTCCGGTTAGAATTTTAAAGAACTATCAACCAAGTTATTAAATCTTCGATTCGGGTGCGGCAGCGTTTCATAAGTGAGCGGAGCGTTGTTGGTAGTCCGGCTGTAAGATGGGTCGACGATATAGTCGAAATCGTGGATCGAACCTGGCTATAAAGCATGCGACCACGAAAAGAACTCATTTCGACGTGTGAAAAAGTGACAGTTATATACTTTGCCATAACGCTGTCTCGTTCTGACACTACGAACGAAATAATTCGTGGCGCGCATACTAGCCCGGTTGGAGACGAATTGGCACAGGACCGAGGCAGATGACACAGTAAGAGAGAGGCCTATACCCAGCAGTGGGATAAAGAATCCTTCGTCATCCAAGCTGTGGATGATGAAGATGATGAGCGTTTAATAAAATAAAAAATAAAAACTAGAGTACCTGATCGTGTAGAACTGTAGATTGTATAAAGGACAAATAAAACAATAACAAGGTGTTACCTGACGTAATTCTGTAAACTATTATAATGGTATTTCTCAAGGCGAATACCTTCGTTTGTGAGTAATTAAGTACAGGTAGTGGATGGAGAATGGACTTGTAGATAGGTAAATAAAATGCCCACGCTGCAGGTTACTCACTCAAGTCGAGTGATGTTCTTAAAATAAAATGGATTGCAGAGATTGTGCTTGTCAAGCTGTCGACGAAAAATTATGGCCATTATCTTAAAAACACACGGACAGATTCGACTTTATTACATATAAGATTTCGGTTAACTAATAATTTCTCATTGTTTACTACTATTTCATATTTTATTATAGGTTTCCCTAAGAATTGTTATCCAAAAATAACGCAATCACATGCTTTAATTTTCTTATCTTTGTTTGGGTTAAACTTATACAATAGGACTAACTCCATTCTTTTAATTTTCCTCCACCTGTATAAATATCTAATCGCAGTACCTAACCTTACAAATGCCATAGCACATAGCTACTACATTTTTATCTCTCGGTATTCCATTGTTGTAAGTTTTTTGTCCTTATCTCACAATCAGTAATGTGCCGGACCTTTTGTATTTTAATGTACTTTTTTTACTGTCCTTGGTCAGATCTCTTGACGACCTTGCTAGGTCTTGAATTACGAGATTTTGTTTTTTACTGACATCCGATCTGGACATTTCCACTGTATTGTAAATCGCCGTGCCTTTCAAAAGTACTTTGAGCTTTAAGTACGTTCTCTCGGTTTCATGTTTCGAGTTTATCTTATACAAATCATTGTCAGAAGTCCGAGGAATTTCCTACATTCCGTATTATCGATACCTTTCTCGTAGATTGGCATTTACTCGTATCAATAACCATGTATCATCGTAATTGCTATCTCTAATATACAAATAACCCCTCGAGGCTTGTCTTGTCATTGTTTTTAAAAACCGGAAGCCGAGGCGTGCCTCGATATATCACCGCTGTTCATTCCGACGTTAATTGTCACATCAATATATTCGAAAAGTATTACTTTCTCTTCAAATGTCATTTACAACGTACAATTAAATGCAAATTTTGATATCTTGTGTATGATGAGTATATTCTGTATGTTATGTGACCCGGATTCGTGTGGTATTTAACGCAAAATGCCGCAGGGAGCGCCTGCAATCTATGCTCATGATGATATATACCATCCGAATGTTTTCTACCAATAATAATGTTATTGGTACTTTTCTTGCCTTTTTGCTTCCAGCGACATGCAGAGATTTTCATTCGTGGTTTGAGAAATTGAGAATTTTATTTAGAATCCATGGTCAATAACAATTTTAGGAATCAATTACTGTTAGGTATCTAATATAACATGTCTATTTACTTTGTAGTTTATACGTATGGTACAATATTTATTTCTTATACCTTTCTTGTAAATAAAAATTACTTACAAAATCTACGAAACTAAATTACACATTTTGAATTTACTTCCAAAACTTTTTACCGGACAATGTTTCAACTCATTTTTCTCATTACTGTCATTAAAAATTATTTGAAGGTGTCCTTAATTCGATCGGAGAGTTACTTTCGACGTTAAATTTAATACTATAATGGACTTAATCTTAAACCTGTAAAGCATTTGGGTCAATCTTATCAAGAGAGTATTAAACCGATACTTTGAGGAGAAAGTACAATAGATTTAGATCTGATTTGACAGTCACATTACCAAGAATGCTATCTGAAATAGCTCAAGTTGCGTCTCAAAGATCTAATTTGAAAGCATGATCGATATAAACTTCAAATAGAACGGCCAATTAATCTTTAGCCTCGGTTCTAACTGGATGACAGTTTTTGCATACAGTATCTTCTACTTTCACTTTGCCATATATCATTTCTGTATTGATATTTTTAACACTTTCTTTGTAATGTTCCTTATCTGATTCGGACCTAAATACACAGTAGCTTTGTTATAAATCACTTATGAATCTATGTCGATACTTTTCTGTAGCATGCATGAGTAAGTTTCAAATGAAAGTGTTTTCTACTGTAGCGATGATTGAGTTTAAAATTCAATGTTTCGTGATGATTTCATTTGTGTTGAGCGGTTCATAGAAATTTAATTTGCAATCGAGGTATGTCCAATGCGGTGGAATATTCAGTTTTTTTATCAGGAGCGTAATCTTTTCGATCATCAATGTCGCGAGTTTTAAAAATGGAATCAAGTAAAGTAGAGAATTTTATTTTTAATTTTATGTCCTTTAAAAGTTTTACCGTGCTATTTTATCCAGGCTCTACAGATACTAAAACAATTTCCCTATTTGCGGTGGTTCCGTAGCAAAAGTTGCAAAGTTGTTGAAATTTGAAGCCAAAAATCCATTTCTTTTGAAGTGAAAACTTCTTAAGCTGCGTTGTGCACTTTTTGGGATGGGTAAAAAATGTTAAGCTCGCGTCAGGCCACGTGACCTGATCGGAAATTCGTAAGACGGCGCAGGGCGCTTGCGCGAGTGTGCGTGTGTGCGATATTGTATTTTACCATATACGAGTAAATGGCACCCCGGAGTGCAACCCGTTGTTTTTAGGGTTCCGTACCCAAAGAATAAAAACGGGACCCTATTACTAAGACTTCGATGTCCGTCTGTCCATCTGTCCGTCTGTCTGTCTGTCTGTCACATGGCTGTATCTCATGAACCATGATAGCTAGGCAGTTGAAATTTTCACAGATGATGTATTTCTGTTGCCGCTATTGTCATAGCGGCAACAAATACTAAAATTAAAATAAATATTTAAGGGTAACAATCGTGATTTTAGGAGTTTTGTGCTCGCTATTAATAACGGCGAGAGGAATGGGCTAACTCGCACTTGGCCGATTTTTATTTTTATAGTTATATATATCGAAGGACACTTAAGTTTTTGAGACAAATCTAACGATATATTAATTGATGTAATTCGTCCAGCCTAGAAGATACGTAGGAATTAAGAAATTTACAAACATACGAGATACGTGCGAAAAACAATACCCTTCCTTGGCAGTCGGGTAAAAAGATAAATAAGTTTCAGAAAAATTATACAGGAATTGGAACCACGCGAGCCATTGTCCCCGCCGCCGAGCCGTGGCAAGGCGCCGCCTACAGCGATTATCTCATCGCGATATATCGAGCTGCGCCAATTTCTCTCGATATTGTCTTATATGGAACACTTACTCATAGCTAGGGATGGGAAACGAGATATCGATTTGACAATAATTTCGAGGAAGTAGATGATGGTAAATGAGAAATTGTATTGAATTGATTTATAAAATAAATTAATTGATATTAACCTGAAGTATAAGTAGCATTTTTTGAAATAAATAATTTATTATTATGAGGTATTGATATTCCAAAAAACTCGAGGAATACCAAGCCTCGGTTTCTGTAATATTGATGAAACTATTTTTAACCCCCGACGCAAAAGAGGGGTGATATAAGTTTGACGTGTCTGTGTGTCTGTCTGTCTGTCTGTCTGTCTGTCTGTCTGTCTGTGGCATCATAGCGCCCGAACCACTGAACCGATTTCAGTTTAGTTTTTTTTTGGATGAAAGGAGACTTAATCGAGAGTGTTCTTAGCTATGTTTTATAAAAATCGATTGAGCCGTTTAAGAGTTATGGTGGGTTAAAGTGGGGATGGAAGAACCAAAATTCTGCAAATGTGCCCAAAATGGTTGTCGGGGGTTTTTTAAATTTTTAATTTAAGTTTTTATAATTTCTGGGAACATTTAATTTTTCTGGGATAAAAAGTAGTTTACGTTCCACTATCCGTGTTTCAAACTATATCCATGCTAAAAATCAAGTCGATCCGTTGCTCCGTTGCTGCGTCAAAGAGGAACAAACCAACAAACACACTTTCAGATTTATAATATTGGTAAGGATATCGATTTGCGTAAATGTAATCGTAAAATTGACCGTAGTTCGTAGCTGGATGGCTAGCGTTGGTGGATTTAGACATGACTAAACGGTTTAAATAACTGGGACCCACTATTTTACGTGTCATCTGATCCACGGCAGCGCTCCCTCGTTAAATCCATTCGCGAACACCCAACATAATTAAGCAATGATCGGTACGGTCAGTTGAACGTTGCTTAATATAAATAAATAAAAAATGCCAATCAGTATATTTTATAAGTTTCTTTACTGAATTACTTAACTAATCAACAATTACACGGTATCTGCCTTGCTCTACTATTATTACTGCCCTGCATTTAGATTGTACAATACATTTTATTAGCATTTAGATTGTAATAAAATAAATAAATAAATATTAGGGGACATCTTACACACGGTCTCTAACCCCAAACTAAGCATAGCTTGTAATATGGTTGCCAGAAACTGATATACTACATATACATATTTTTAATACACACTCTAAGACCTCTACGACGCATCCCCTCGTGGAGTAGCTGTGGCGAATTACTGGAAAAAAGTCTTATGATGTTTGGATCATCGACACGACGAAGAAGAAGAATACACACTTTTATAGATAGTACCTAAATAACACCCAGACACAGAGCAAACACCAATTGTACATACATTTTACATTTTTCATCGGCTTATCTGCAAAATATCTTCATTTATCGATGTCGGTAAATTACAATACATCCCTACGACTTCCTCATCTGTGTTAAAGATATTCAGATTACCCGTTTCTGAATCGATGTTTGTATACTTAACGGCTCTCCAACCGGCCACAACTGTCTCATCGTACATTTGCAAGTTTGAGCACATAGGCATTTAATTTTCCAAAAACCCTATCATGCATTTTTCAATCTTATGAGTTAGAATAGCTAGTTTGGACGCGACGCGTGACCAAAATGCTGGTGTTTATTTGGCTCAACGTATATAAGCATTGCCATTCAGCGTGGCAATGCTGCCAGCATGGTGGGGACGCTGCCAATTGCAGTGGGCTTCAGCATTTGGATTATCTTTAGATCTTCAAGGGTCTGTTGATGATCCAATTGCTTTTTATGTAGTAGTAACTAGTACCTAATGTAGTTTTAGCTTATGTTTCGTAGTGTTGTATTTTGTTGTAGTTAATAAAGGCACTTGCCATAGAATAGAATAGAATAGAAAACACTTTATTGCACACAGTAAAAATAAGACAACAGTAATACATGAAAAACTTATTAGTGTAGCTCAAGGCGGCCTTATCGCTGGAAGCGATCTCTTCCAGGCAACCCATTATGAGTTAGTATTCAACTAGGCACGAGAGGTGCCGCCAATTATGAAATCATTTTGATGATTACTTCAGGGGTAGTCCCATAAATTTTATCGAAATCGGCCGAGTCGTTTTTGAAAATCAATAATAATGTGGAAATTACTACATCGATGAAATCATTGATCCCCGTGTGTACTATTCGAATTCAGCCGGGCTAGAGATGCGCACAACGCAATATTTCGTGCGACGTGTCAGAACGAGACAGCGTTATGGCAAAGTATATATCTGTCACTTTTTCACACGTCGAAAAGAGTTATTTTCGTGGCTTTTCGTGGTCGCATGCTGGACTAGCTGGACACGATAGAAGTCGGCTGTGGCATTTTTGGTGAAAAATCATAGCAACCAAATGCATCGTAGACATCGACTTGGCATTTTTTCTGTATCGTAGAGTTTTTGGTAATGGAATGACATACATAAGACTTTTTATCTCTTTGTGGCATTGCGTGAGCGGGATAGAAAATGGCGTATAAAACCGCCTTAAAGATATTCAGATGAGAATCGTTGTTTATATCTTAACGGTTTGGTTCGTGAGCGTTGTCTGTTAATTTTTTATTGCTTAATAATATGCAGTTTCGTGTCCTTATTCAGATTTTCGTCGTAACGGTTCTGATAACTTTATTGAATCGATGCTATTAAAATTCGTGTTATTATGCAAAAAATAGATATTTTTTATATGCGTATTGTTTCTTTATGGTTCTAGAACTTTCAGTTGTTTCTTGTTGCGTCGCCTTTTCATTTTATGAGGTCATTCCACTATTTTCTTTGTTTCAGCACTTGAGAAGCAATTTATTACATCCTGATTGTTGTACTCGACTGAACTAATATTTTCATTCGTTCTTAGAATATCCACTGCTAGGTAGAGGCCGACTCCAATAAACCCGGCCCGAAGCGTCATGCATCCAGCGCTATCCGACCGCAAGATCGCAGGGTCTTTTTTAGGGTTCCGTACCCAAAGGGAAAAACGGGACCCTATTACTAAGACTTCGATGTCCGTCTGTCTGTCACCGGGCTGTATCTCATGAACCATGATAGCTAGGCAGCTGAAATTTTCACAGACGACGTATTTCTGTTGCCGCTATAACAACAAATACTAAAAGGAAAATAAAATAAATATTTAATAGGGGCTCCCATACAACAAACCTGATTTTTTAGACGTTTTCCGCTCTATATTAATAATGGTAACAGGTAGATGCTTGAAATTTTCACAGAATATTTAGTTTTATATTCACTTCGATAATAAATAGTAAAATTAAAATAAAATTAATATTTAAGGGGGACTCCCATACAGTACGGAACCCTCCGTGCGCGAGTCCGACTCGTACTTGGCCGATTATTTTTCATTTTTTGTCTTGATGAGGTCATCCGTCCTGCA
Source organism: Hypomecis atomaria (assembly GCA_964007245.1). NCBI lineage: Eukaryota > Metazoa > Arthropoda > Insecta > Lepidoptera > Geometridae > Hypomecis > Hypomecis atomaria. The sequence goes on along the minus strand of OZ023294.1, from coordinate 16,635,381 downwards.
CAAGTGGACGTCCTACGCTGCGTTTCGGTACGGTGGTCTTTTCGACCTTATCGGTCATAAGTCCTCCGTGCTGTTTGATCTGCCCACAGCCATTTCAACTTGGCAATCCGCTGGCCTATGTCGGTAACTTTTGTTTATCTTCTCTAACATTAATACCTGCATAATTATGTTTTATGTACTTTTTTAACTCCTTAAGGACTAATAATGTGCAGGTAAATAATAAGTGTAGTTAGAAAAGATATAGTAATTAGCTAATGAGTAATTAGGATAAAGATGGTTTCTACCTCCATCTTAATTAGCTCGCGGGTTCTTGCCAAGTGATTGCAGATATCCGGTCGGGGGTCTTCTCTGCGCGCCGCTCTATCTACCTTGAGGTTGGGTTGGGTTGAAAACATCTTTTGTAAAGCTCCTCTCTGGCCATCCGGTTGACTGGAAATTAATAAGAGAAGACACGACTATTACACTAAACCACCGCGTCTAGTAATTTTTGCTATGGTTGTGTCTGTAAATTTTTACAATAATCATTTTTTGCAAAAAAATGGCAAAAAATTCCATCGTCTACAATATTCGAATATGTCGCCCGAATTGCTTACATTATAGTTAATTTTTCAAAAACGGCTCTGCCGATTTCTGTAAAATTTAAATGACACAACCTGGGAAGTATACCCTATCAAACTAAAAAAAGATTTTTTCATTCGGTTTAAAATTGGCGAAATTATCGATGAACATACCTACACAAAAATTAATACATACAGACGAACATAGAACCTCCTCTTTTTTGGAAGTCGGCTAAAAATAAATTAATAGTTATTCGACTCTGACTTCCGGAGAGTGATTTTTCGCAGTTTAAAACTCACATAGACAACTGGCAAAATTACCGACATAGCCTAGCGAATTAGCAAGGTAAAGCGGCAGAGAGCAGGGTACAACACGTAGAAGTGATAACCGATGAGCAGTTAAATTCTCAAGTAGAGACCAGATCGGCAAGCTCAGCGTAGGTCGTCCATCGACAAGGTCGTCGTCAGACATGATTTTAACCGCAAAAGCCCGCTGGATATAAGCCGCTTCCGGTGTCTTTCTTTTATTCCGTACAGGTTTGCGTTTGGCTACATACTGCCTGATGTTAAGCAGATATGCGGTCTAGGGAGTAACACGATTACCTAGAAGATAACTATTTACTCGGGATTTGAGACTCGAGTCTGATGGAAAACTTAGATATAGAGGAGTCCCATAGCGCATTGGCCGTTCTGGTTAAGATCATGTTGATTTTCACAGAACTTTTATCAGTGAAACTTATTTGAATCTTTGAAACCCTGCCGTTTTATCCCGTAGCATTACTATAGTTCAGCCGTTCAGAGAATGCGTTCCTGACACGTCATCTTGAAAAAATGTTTTTGGCCGATATCTCGGAAACTACATATGTATTTAAGGGAAAAAAAAATTAAGATCATTATTGTAGAAAATAAAATTTCGCATCTTTTGTTTCCAGTAAACTTTTTTGTAAAACTTACGGTTTACGATTTATGGTCCATTTAATGAAATTTCATAGAATGGACCTTAAAACCTTAAATGGTCCATAAATCGTAAACGGTAAGTTTTACAAAAAAGTTTAATGGGAAGAAAAGATGCGAAATTTTATTTTCTACAATAATGATCTTAATGTTTTTTGCCCTTAAGTACATAGTTTCCGAGATATCGGCCAAAACATTTTTTCAAGATGACGTGTCAGGAACGCATTCTCTGAACGGCCGAACTATAGCATTACTTACTACCAAAGAATTCTGCTTTTGCCCAACCATGCGGAGCATTTGTTCCACAAACAAGTGAAGCGTTGTAAGCGCAAATTAACACCATACTCATAGGTGGCGTTGCATTATGGTGACGTAAGCAATTGTTCAGCCGGATTACAGTGTGGGAACCGTGTTTGTTTTGAACTCTTTCAACACCTATTGCGATTCATGTTGACCAGATGGGTTGATTTTTTTTGGTGAGACAGTTCAATTTTTGACAAGGATTTTAATGGTACTGCAGACGACCTCTATCATCGATTTAATAATGTTCTACTACCTAGAGTTTTTATATACATAACACTTTATTTTTTTTTTATGTAGGTAGACTAGAAAAATAATAGAACTGCTGTAAGCAATGACGAGTCCATAATAGAACCATTTATACTCCTTTTCCTCATATGAGAATGTGTAAAAGTAATATTATGTCAATAGATGTTTTTCTTTTCTTTCTTTCTTTCTTTTCTTAGAGTACTAAGTAGGTACTATAACATAAAATGGAACAGCATCGTCCATGGATTAGTGAATGTTCATAGATAATGTGAATGCTCAACCCCACTTACAGTTGCTAGTGATATTATTTTACCTAATCATCGGCCGGCGTCCCACCACACGTCATACTTTTTCCATTCTATAAGATATGTCTCTAGCAGCTAGATTTTTATATTTTTGTGATGTTTGTTTAATCTGTTTTAATGTTTTTTACGTACTAGCGACCCGCTCCGGCTTCGCACTGGTGTATGACTATTAAAAACCTTCCTCTTGAATCACTCTATTTATTTAAAAAAACGCATCAAAATCCGTTGCGTAGTTTTAAATAAATAAGCATAAGCACGATTGAATATTCGGGGACATCTTACACACGGTCTCTAACTCCAAACTAAGCAAAGCTTGTGGTATGGCTGTCAGAGACTGATATACTGTACTGCACTACTGTACCAGCCTTTTTAATAGTCCACTGCAGAACGTAGGCCTACCCACGAAGGGTGATATACTGATATACTACATATACATATTTTAAATACATATATAGATAGTACCTAAATAACATTCAGACACAGAGCAAACACCTATGTTCATCACACAAATGTTTGCCCTGGGTGGGGATCGAACCCACGCCTCTTTGACCCAGAAGTCAGGGTCACTAACCACTAAGCCACCGAGGCAGTCATGATACATGGGGACAGACAGCAGGAAGCGACTTTGTTTTATCCTACGTAGTGATAATAATGATGCCCGTGTTAGATCAGGGTTAAAAGAGGCGGTTACTTTGTCTATTTTCTATCAAAATATCACTGTTAGGATGAAAATCTTACTTTAAACTAATGCAGCAACCCTGATTCTAACTTAATAACAAAGAAACTCTTCAATCTGATCCTTTAAATGTTTGTGAGGGTAGTTACCTAACTTGAGGTTTCTAAATTAGTAAAGGAAACAAATAAGTAAGTATACTTTATATATTTTTTATACTTCATGGGTCCCTCGAGGGTACCACCATGTATTGCAATAATTATGCCACGTTCGCAAGGCCCTAGACGTTTTGAGAAGAAGTGGCAAGAAACTCAAGACGCCATCAGTATAATCTTTAGATACAATATACACCTTAATTTAGATATTACACAAAGTACTTAACTTTAGCAACATGGCGACGTCCACTCGGCTTGGCTTCGAATATAAAAAGGTACCGACACTCAGCATAACTAGCTAAGCAAGACTTCAACGTTATTATCAGAATACCGGGAGAACACCAAGAGAGATTCAAAGATACTAAGCGATATTAAGAGACGAAGCCGCGCCAACAGACTGTTTTATACTGATTTCACAAGCTTCCACCATGCCTTACCACCACTGCTCGATGTTAACTTTACTAACAACCAATAGGAAACGAGCAAGATGGCGGGCACGGTGGTAGACGCCATTTTACACAATTGTTAAACATAAAATCATCTTAAACTGTATTTCATACTTATTAGAATTATTAGAACAATTATTGATACGTTTCAAGTCATCTATAACATTATGAAATCACAGTATTAAATAAATAGTGTATGTAAACAACAATGGCCGACATTCGGAAGTCATGATTTAGTTACCAATAAGTCTTATATTACTTAATACATCTTGTAATCGTTATTAAATTAAATATTATAATAACATTATTATTCTAACACCCGCATTTTGCTAATCGTTATAGGGTAGACGATGAAATTGGTCTTATCTTCTTCATTAGGTAAATCAGTCATATGACGTCCACTACTGGACGTAAGTCTTCTCCATAGATTTCCTAGATCCGATCTGTTAGAAGCAGCTTACCTACATCTAACGTGTTGCCGCGGTCTTAGGTAGTCCACCTAGTCGATCAGAAGCATAAAACTAGTTGCTAAATATCTAAAATTCTACATATTAAAGTACCTTCGCTACACTCGACAGAAATGTCTTATTTAGGCTCGTTTAAATTCTGTAGAACAGCCACACGTCTAACGGTCCCTTTTAGTCAGCACTTACTGGCAGGATACCGGAGACGTCTAACACCATGTCTCTATACATAGCACTAACTTCTCTAACGATGCTTTGAAACTGTACTGTAGAATATAGTTTGTTTCCTTCTAAATGTCAATGTATTTAGTTACTACTAAAGGTTAAAGATACTCGTATTGTCCCATTGCTGGGCATGTCTCCCCCATTTATCTGTAGGCAAACGTAATCAAATGAGTCAAGTTTGTCACGTTTCCAAGGTATTTTTTTGTTCGCGTCGCAAAAAAGGAGATCATGGATTCTGTATCAACTGCCAGAAACCTTTTGTTTGCGTTTTTATGGTTCCATATCCAAAGGGTAAAAACGGGACCCCTATTACTAAGACTCCGCAGTCCGTCTGTCTCCAGGCTGTTTCTCATAAACCGTTATAGCTAGAAAGCTGAAATTTTCACAGATGATGTATTTCTGTTACCGCTACAACAACAAATACAATAACTGAATAAAATAAATATTTAAGAAGAGCTCCCATACAACAAACGTGATTTTTAGGAGTTTTTTTTGCTTGCTATTAATAATGGTAAGAGGAATTGGGCTAGGGGGCTCCAACACGGTACGGAACCCTTCGTGCGCGAGTCCGACTCGTACTTCGCCGATTATGTTTGTTTATTTATTGTTGCCATTAGGATCCCATGCGAGACGATTTTAGTCCCTCGATCGGGTTGGGGAGCATTCACGCTATAATTTCCAATTGTCTAAACCAGGACCCCGATTTTTGAATAGAAAATTATTTTTATTATATCATGCTATGCTGTCCCGTTCGTAAGTACTAACATAGACTTTCAATGTTTGCTTTTACTCGGTCTCGTGACCATTTCCGCATACGTCCAAGTGGGGTATCGGTTTAAGAATAGAGCCCCAGACCCTTCGAGCAAAGATCTATAGCAGTGGTCGTCATACTTTTCTGGTCAAGGGCCACATAGGACAGTGCGATGTTTCACTGCGGGCCGCACACTGATTAACTTGATAATAACATAGGAACTAGCCCGCGTTGTTTTAGGTTACCGCGCACACGAAGGCAAAAAAGTATGCGCTCGCTTCGCAAAAATTTTAGGTTATTTCAGTAAATTCAAAACAGAATAACTCTTTACTATAATGGTCGCGCATGATATCAGTGTGGTTAATTTGCTTTGCTCATATCTGTTTTGAAATTACTGTAAAAAGCCAAAAGTTTTCGGCTTTTTTCAGTAATTTCAAAACAGATATGAGCAAAGCAGACTAACCACACTGATATCATGCGCAACCGCAGTGAGCCTCAATTTTGTTTTGTTTTTTATTTTCAGTAATTTCAAAACAGACATGAACAAAGCAGAACACGTTACTACTTATATGCGCAAGTGCAGTTAGCGTGAATGATTTTTCGGTATTTTTAGTAATTTGAAAGCAAGTAGGTATGAACATTGTTCATATATTAATTATACGCGTGTCTAGTTAGCGCGATGTTATTCGTTTTTCTAGTAGTTTGAAAGCAAATAAGATAATAGTATACATAACCTCCAGTCCTCTACAGTCAGTACCGCGGGCCGCACCAAACACGGCCGCGGGCCGCATTCGGCCGAATGCGGCCCGCGGTTTGATGACCACTGATCTATAGAGAGTCACATTCGTACAAAAAAGTGTCCGAGCCAAAACTCTGCTTAAGCTACGTACCTAGTGAGCAGACTTTTTAGTTAATAGAAAGGCTATTGCAAGCCGGCTACAACGCCGCGCGATGCCAAATTGCTCGGTTACAAGCACTAATTAGGTGACATAACGTAGACATATTCGAGAAGACGGGTCATTGTGAATTACTTAATGTAAATATCTAAGTCGGTATGTATGGCAGCGCTCGGACATTTTTTTACTAGTTTCACTTAGGGACTGTGTCTCTGTAAATATTTGCTCAAAGCCCAGACCACATGATCAAAGCCAGGGGTAAAAGCTATTCGCGAATACAATAAAATTCTGCGAAGCGGTATTGTGAATAAAAACAACATCACTAATAAACTGGGAATTCCAAAGATCGTAAAAATTTAAGAATAATTGGCTTATCGATAAAACAGCGTTTGTAGATATTTCATTGACTTTTTTCTTATCAACGAATTCAGAAACAAACGATATTTGCATTAAGTAAGTAGGTTCGCTAGGCCTGGTGTCAAAGTTCACAAACCGCCTGAAGGTCTCTGACATGGCCAAACGGTTAAAACAACCGGGACCTACAATTTTTATTTTGCATTGTTTTATCGATATAGTTAGGCGGAAATAATATTGACTCTTTATTGTTGATTTTAAGTATATACTATATACTATTAATGTCCAATGAAGTTAATTTTTAAACATGATTAAAATTGCATTAATGTAATTATTACAAGTATACGATGAAGAGTAAACGCACCAAAAATATTTTCACGTAAAATGTTGCCAAGACTATATAACTAGACTAGATAAATCGGACTATCAAAATAATCGGCCAAGTACGAGTCGGACTCGCGCACGGAGGGTTCCGTACTGCATGGGAGCCCCCCTTAAATATTTATTTTATTTTAATTTTATTATTTATTATTGAAGTAAATATAAAACTAAACATTCTGTGAAAATTTCAACAATCTACCTGTTACCATTGTTAATATAGAGCGAAAAACGTCTAAAAATTCAGGTTTGTTGTATGGAAGTCCTCCTTAAATATTTATTTTATTTTGTTTTTAGTATTTGTTGTTATAGCGGCAACAGAAATACATCATCTGTGAAAATTTCAGATGCCTGGCTATCATGGTTCATGAGATACAGCCCGGTGACAGACAGACGGACAGACGGACATCGAGTCTTAGTAATAGGGTCCCGTTTTTCCCTTTGGGTACGGAACCCTAAAAAAAACACCACAAGCCCGAACACTACAAATACTAACTTCAGGAACTCTACACCTTAATCAAAATATATTCCTACAATAATGACCCCTTGAATATATTTACCTACTCCATCTTCGGCCATTGCTTTCCAATAAGTTATCGGTCAAAAGCGTGTTTCCAATAAAAATCTTAACAAAATATATTAAGTGCGTAACCGTTTACAATATTATCTTTTTCCATTAGATTATGTTATTTACGATCGTTTTACAATAACACTAAAATAAAAGATCATAAAACAACCGATGTGGGCCTTACTCGTATCGGGTAAACCATTTTATAACATTTAAAAATAATTTTTACAACACATTTTAATGATTAAATTTGTCACAAACTATAAAGGTAGAGCGTTTTAAAGTAATCTTATGGTCATTTTATGTAGTACTATAAAATATAACGTTTGTTATCTTTGTCGTCTTTATGGAGCTATTCTGAAATGCGGATTATTATAGCTCACTATAAAATGGCGCTTAAAAGTGTTAAGGCGTTATAGGATCAAAAATATCTGTCTCGTTCTAAAGAGAGACAGACGTCGCGATAGCGCGTATTTCGTTCAATTTGGCGAGGAATAATGGATTTGACGAAATTAGTTTAAAAAGTCATTTATTTAACTTATTATACTTTTTCTGTATTTTTTTAGAGTTTTAAAATGATAATTTTGAACGAACAGTTCAGAACGAACAGCTTTAAATACAACATAAACACCAATTTTCTTTGTGTTTCTTTATGCTGATTTTTAAGAATAATCTGCTCAAATATAATATTAAAATAAATAAATAAAAAAAGTTAAAACAAAAAAATATATTTAAAAATAAAACGGCCATTGACACGAGATGAATGAATGAATCTGCTCAAATCGCGAAAGTCAGTAAAATTTAAAATAATTTGTTAACGGTCGTCAATTTTAAAGTTCAGTATTTCTCATGAATTTTTTTCTTAATTACTTATTTGCGAAACACCGAAAAACTTAGAAATCGACAGCATTTTACGTATACTTTTTCCATCGACTTATATTTTTTTTTCTGTATTATGATGACTTTTTCTCATAGATTAGAGAAAAGCCGATGCCAATGCAGCCTTAAAAGGTGTTTAAATTGTTACCGCTGAGGTTTTTGAACCCGTTACAACTTTACTAAGCTTTGCGAAAGAGCTTTTTGTTTGCTTTCAATGTGGGTAGAAATCTTACTCAATATAGTGCTAGTAAAATAGTTTCTAGTACAAAAAGGCAGTTTTTAGGCATTGTATTGCCAAATGTATGTTAAAATAAGTGAGAACTTAGTGTTACGAACTTAACTGAGACATTAAGCATTGCATAGAATGTCAAATTTGTTCATAATTACATTACACGTAAAGTTAAGGTATAGCACACAACGCTACACAAATGCGAATTGGCAGACTTCATTTTTAGGGCTCCGTACCCAAACGGTAAAAACGTGACCCTAATACTAAGACTCCGCTGTCCGCTGTGAAAAGTTGTAATTTCCACAAATGATGTATTTCTGTTGCCGCTATAACAACATATACTAAAAAGTGAATAAAATAAATATTTAAGGGAGGCTCCCATACAACAAACGTGATTTTTAGGGTTCCGTACCCAAAGGGTAAAACGGGACCCTATTACTAAGACTCCTCTGTCCGTCTGTCTGTCTGTCACCAGGCTGTATCTCATCAACCGCTATAGTTAGAAAGCTGAAATTTTCACATATGGTGTATTTCTTTTGCCGCTATAACAACAAATACTAAAAGCCGAATAAAAATAATATTTAAGGGGGGGCTCCCATACAAAAAATCTAAATATTTTGCCGTTTTTCGTTCGATATCAATAATAATAACAGGTAGATGCTTGAAATATTCACAAAATATTAAGCTACATGCCTACTTTAATAATAAATAATTAAAATAAAATAAATATTTAAGGGGGGCTCCCATACAGTAGGGAGGAACCCTTCATGTGCGAGTCCGACTCGTACTTGGCAGATTAATAGGAGTTTTTTGCTCGCTATTAAATTAATAACGGCAAGAAGAATGGGGCTCCCATACGGTACGGAACCCTTCCGACTCGAACTTGGCCGATTTTCATATCAGATCTTTGTATACATTTCTATTAAAGGTGATCATATCAGATCTTTGTATACATACCAGTGTAATAGTTTAAGACTGTATTCAATATGTTCACTGTTGGTGTATCTATTTAAATAAAATAAAGTAATTTCGTAAAGGAACAGCTGATTTTTTGTCTTGAACAACCTTTGGTTGTTTTCTTGGTAAAACTATTTCATAATGACGATCTTCATTCATCACCCCCTTTCCACTTAAAATAACTCTATACATTATATATCCTGAAGTATTTTCAAACACTGAAACAGCAGTTCTTGAGATGCATATTTAACTCAATTTCTCTAGCATAGATTCCGCTAAAAGCAGACGAATTAGCACCTATTAACGTGGCCTATTTTAGTAAATAAACATTTCAATCAGAAGCAATCAGGCGTGCTCAATTGTAAGTTAATTGAAGTACCGGGAATTTTGGGCGTATCCAGTTCATTGATTGTTTTGTTAATATAGCTTTATATTTAGTAACTTTGTGAGTATTTCAGGTTTTTTTTAGGATTTGCCTTTAAATTGTTTCTCCTTCCGTATTTTAAAATCCTTTTAATAAGCTTTTAACTCGCAAGATTCCACCCGAAGTTACCTACATAGGTACATACATCCTACATAGGTACCTATGTAGGTATCACAGATCATCCGTGTTCCCTGATCTGTGGTAGGTATGTATGTAACTTCGGGTAGAATCTTGCAAGTTAAATTTGACCAACTTTCCGTTTGATTGTGCTGAAATTTCGCACGCATATGTATATCGCGTGACAATGCAATAATATGATACAATGGAGCTGATCTGATGATGGAGTCTGAAGGTGGCCATAGGAACTCCTGTACTAAACAAGATAAAGTCGTCGTGTTCGGGCTCGTTTTACTTGTCTTGGCTAGAACTCTTCTGCCACATGATATCCAGGATCTCAAAAGCTTTTATCCAACTGGTTAACAACATGGAACAGTCATCGCATCATGTCTCCTTTACCTAGCTTTGTCTGACATCATATCAGTTACATAATTGACTTCTTTCTCAATAATCTTGTATTGATGCGTTTCGCCCTTACTGTTCAAAATATTCCCCATGCATTTTCAAAAACTTCAAATGCTAGCAGTGTCCGTCTCTCGTTCCCAAAACAAGTTATTTTTTAAGTTTGTATTAAGACTTCAATAAAATCTAAATAAATATCTAGTTAAGATTCTGAGGAAAAAATCTCAATTTTTATGACAAAATTTTTCTACTGCATTTTTGTTCATAAAGTCTAAATTGTCTCCCAGCCTTAGCTAACAGAATAAGATCGAAATTTTTTAAAAACTAAATCTACCAAAGCCGAGATCTAGGCCTTTCCTTCTGCTATTATCATTAGTTAGCGAGCTCCTACGCAAGCCATAAATCACGCAATCCGAACTATTTGGGTACGCCGGAAAAATCAGAGTCAATGTTTCCTAACGGCCGCGTTCCAGGGGCTCTATTTTTTAACTTCGATCGCCTCGGGCGTATACTTAACTTTGCGAACGACTTTTTTTCTAAAATATTTATTTGAAAGGTGAAATAAACTATAACTATTAAAATTAACCTACTTAAAATAAAAACTTACACTAAAACTTAAACTATAATCTATAAGACCCCTGCCAGAGGGTAATGTGGCCAGGGGAATAAATTCAAATTATCCATTTCACGCAAAGGTTTTGTACTGGACATGGCAATTTTAAAAGAAACCATAGACTGCAAAGGGGGAAATCGTAAATTTAAAATGGAACGTTAATTTAAAAGAATACTATCAAAACAAATATGGTGAATGGTTTTCGAACTGTCACTGTCAAAGTTCCGTAAACGTTCCTGGCGTTTTAATTTCAAAAATATTGCTCCACGATCCTAATTTTTAAACCTTAGAATCATTTCTAACGGCCGGAGAGGATCGTATGCTATGCTCTCCCGCTCACAAAATAGACGTGAAAGTCTGTTGAAAGCGTTGAAACGCTTGCTCCCGTGATCATTTACGCATACGTTCAGCCATTCTAATGATTCAGCTGTGGAGCCCCTGAATTTCCATTGATACTGTTTACGGCGGGCGGCGCCAGGTGGCGCTAATTATAGCCCGATCCAAACACGGGGTCAGGCTTCCTGATCTCGGAGCGGTCAGTAGCCAGATGTAAAACAGAAGTTGTGTTATTGAGCTTTGAGAATTTCATTCGTTATGAACCGTATATTATAGATACCGTTCTGCCCACGTATCCTCATATCAATTGGAAAGGTTTCGATATCGGAAAAGTATGCGGTATTCTGCCTCTGCGTAATTTACAGTCTGAATGACAGAGACAGAGGTCTTGATTTCGGATCAAATCTATTTCGATTGTGCTGAGAATACTGAAGGTGCAAATACCTGTAACGGTCGATAAATTCCAATACAAATTACTATTTTAAAATGTTTTTAAAAAACCTCCAGCCAAAATGGACCAAACTGCTGAACACAAACAATACGTACTTCATTACTTACACATCTTATAAAAATGCTACCCTTGTTTCATTCTGACTAAATGGTCAAACTAGTTATCACCCCTATTTGTAAACCCGTGACACAATTTCTTAAGCTAACTTAGGTGTCTAATGAGTCCCGAGTCCCAACCACACAGTGGACGAGGAACAAACAAACAAACAGACAAACACCCACCCTTTCCGTTGTTTTGGCAGCATGGGAACGAGAACCTTTTATGGGAACTTTGCCCTAATTTTGTTTTGAAATTTACGAGTAATATATTAGTTTTGTTTGGAAATATTAAACCACGAAACTGCTTACTATTGGGTCTGTGTTAACGCAGCAACCCAAAATTAGTGTTGCCATTCGATACTTGCCTTGAAGAGATCCCTTTTACAGTTAAGGCAGCCCGTTGTTCTTATGTGCTTGCTTCTTTGTTTATTTTAATTGTTTATTTCTTAGTGTGCACAGTAAAGCGTTTATATATCTCCTATTTTATTTAATTCATCCATCCATCTATCAGTCAAAGGACGTCCACTGCTGGACATTGGCCTCCCCTATAGATCTCCATCCAGCGCGATCCTACAGTCTTAATGAGGTCATCCGTTCACCTTGTCGGTGGACGTCCTACGCTGCGCTTTCCGGTACGTGGTCTCCACTCGAGAACTTTTCGACCCCAGTCATCAGTCCTCCGCGCTATGTGCCCTGCCCACTGCCATTTCAACTTGCCAATACGTTGGGCTATGTCGGTAACTTTGATTCTTCTACGGATACGGACTCTATTTAGACTGGTCTAAATGTTCTATATGGACTTTCAATAATGATAGATAGATAGATCAATTCTTTATTAGATACCACAGCAAAACGTAAATAAACTATGAAAACGTAAACTAGGAAATTATAGCTAGTGTTACAATCGGCGGCCTTATCGCTAACAAGCAATTTCTTCCAGGGGATTTTCAATAATGGGGGAATAAATGTGGAAATATGATAATAATCAACAATCCTTGATCCATCAATCGCAAGTTCTCATCTTTTTCTATGTTATCTTTTCCATTTATATTTGGGGCCACTTATTATTGCTCTAAAATAAGCGTATTTATATATGTTACTGCGTTATTATTACCCAATGTAATACTCGTAACAAACGCTACTGATCTACTATCGATACATAATCTAAAAGATATTAGCAAAAGGTCGTATCAAAATAATCAATACCAATTGAGCGTAGGTACATATAATTTCAATAGCTTATTCAAAACCAACACTGACATTCAAGTTGATTCCATTTACACTTGATCTGTTATTAATCACAACTTTATGTTTATGGATACAAGTACTTAACATACCGTGGCACTAGATGTGGACTGTGGACAGTGATAGAGTTCTTGCATTGGTTGTACTAAACACACTTTGTTAGTTTGTTAAAATGCCAAAGATTGTAGTGTATCTTCGTCATGCTCGTGACTCGTAGTCGAATAAAGATTTGTATGTAACTAGCGACCCGCCCCTGCTTCGCGCTGGTGTATTATACATTTAAACCTTGCTCTTGAATCAGGAATCTCTCTATCTATTTAAAAAACCGCATCAAAATCCGTTGCGTAGTTTTAAAGATAAACATACATGGGACAGACAGCGGGAAGCGACTTTGTTTTATACTTTGTAGTGATAGTGATTTAGAAAGAAGATCGCTTATAAAGTAAACACTATTTTTTATTTTAGTCAGGAAGTATTTTTTTCCATCTAATTACTTCTTCGCTCTAAGTTATGTGAAGTACAACCCGGTCACAATATCTGTGCACCTGATGACGTCATATCGAATTATCGGGACGCATATACATTACCGGATGTCTAGTATACCGTCCGGACGTAAATTATTATCGGGACGTGTATTGGCAACGAAGATGCTAACCGTACTGTCGCACCGGGGAGTGCGCGGAGAGGTGACAGGGGAAGCGGGAGAGGCGCCGCATTCCAGCGAGGTGCACAGATATTCTGACGGGGTTGTATGTGGGTTTACCTCTCTGTGGTTGTGCTCTCATATCATACCACCATAATCATCAGCATAAGCCTCCTATTGTAATGACATTCACCAATGCACTTTGCTAATTGCATCCATTTGTAACTTACTTGATATCGAAATGTTACTTGCTCGTTCTATTTTTTACCATAGCAAAGAAAGACCACTACCATAAGAAAAGAAGAGCCAAATTTTCTTTTCTCTGCTTCTTGCCAATCCTTTCTTTTCCGATAACTTTGTTATTTTTAACCGACGCAACGGAGGAGGTTTGCAAGTCGATATTTTTTTTTATGTTTGACCACGCATAACTTTTTACAGATTGGTCCGATTTTGATGATTCCTTTTTTATTTGATAGATCATACTTTAATGGTATAAATTCTATCGAAATCGGCTGACCCATTTTTGATAAATCAACAACAATGTGATAATTACTACATCGATCCGTGCGAACTATTCGAATAATGTACATGGTTGAAGTGGGTAATGCAATTTTTTGCGAAAAATAATTATAACATTATAACATAAAAATTCAAAAATATTAAATATTTTTCGCAAAAAATGGTAAAACCGCCTTCCTTCATGTACAAAATTCGAATGTTTCGCTCGAATTGTTTACATTATTGTTGATTTTTCAAAAACGGCTCAGCCGATTTCTGTAAACTTTGAATGGGACCACCTCGGGAGTATGCCTTTCGAACTGAAAAAGAATTTTTCGATGCGGTTCACACTTGGCGGAATTTTTGATGAACATACACAAAAAAAAATACATACAGACAAACATAGAACCACCTTTTTGGAAGTCGGTTCAAAATTAGACTACCTCTGAAGTATCTACGCAACAATAATCAATCAAAAGAATCATCAATATCAGTTTATAATTGGCGGAGAAATCGCGGAATAAAGATACAAAAAAAAAACATTCAGACGTATTGAGAACCTCTTTTTTTGAAGTTGGTTAAAATATAGTTTCTTCTTCGTCGTATCGATGATCGAAATGTCTGTTTACAAGGCCTTTTCCCAAGTGGGCCGCTGCAGGGATAACCTCGTGAAATGGGGATACTCAGAGAGCGCTCAGTGCGAGTGTGGAGCGCCGGTGCAAAACATGCAGCACTTGTTAGCATGCCCTCAAGGCCCAACCAGCACTCTCCAGGACCTGTACCAAGCATCTCCTCGCGGAGTGACAGTGGCGGAGGATGATAAAAATAAAGTTATTTGGTATTTCAGTCACTGTTTTCCATTGCACCTATGATCCCACCAAAGTGAGAGGCAACCGTAATGGCAAGGTCGCGTCGTGTAGGCAAGTTATAGGTAGTTAGGATAATACTAGCAATACCTACCTAGGTCCACGCCCACACGCAACACGCATTTTGTAAGGCGCTTTGTCCGTGGGATTTACTTGGAACTTGGTAGTTTTTGATCTGAAGACGTCAGTGTTATATTCGTCATCAACACACGTCGGTCTATTAATCATAGTTGATCATCGTTGGTTCAGCCTTTTCTGATTATTTTTTCTTTTAATAGGAGTCACGTGCCGTATGGTACATCCTATTGCAGTCTTGGATGGATCATCCTAGACTTCAATAGTAGTTTCAACTAGTTAACAACAAGTATGTTTGTTGGTTTATTGTTGCTCTTTTACGGGGCGCAGAGGAGAAGGATCGACTAGTTTGTTTACATTGATATAGTTTAAGGGTCGGGGATTGTTATAGACTACACCGGAAAAATAAAAAAAATAAGATAAGATAGCATTAAAACCAAATTATCCAGAAGCAAAGGAACGGGCAAAAGTTACTAAAAAGTCAATTAAACCGGGTTGTTAGTCCTGGTGTCAGAGTTTTTAAGCCGCCTTAAAGCCTCTGACATGGCTAAAAGGTTAGAACCACCAAGACCTACAATTTACGTGTCATCCGAGCCACGGTAACGCTCAGGTGTAAATGCCATCCGCGGTCACCCATCAAAAAAACAAATCTATTAAAAAAGTAAGAATACAGCGATTGATCTTAAGATGTTGAAAAATAGTACGTAGTAAAGTGTTACTAGTACCTACGAGTACAGATAAAAAAGTGAATCGCGGGGCGAATCGACAAAGACTCTTTTTGAATGCCCCTTTTCGCCCCGCTCCAAACAATGCGGGGCGAAAGAGGGCCTTCAAAAAGAGTCTTCGTTGATTCGCCCCGCGGACCGTACAGCTTGCGGGGCGAAACCACGAAAGAGCCGTTTAAAATGAAGTTAATTTAAACAAGTTTTAGTTAATATTTTCATTGCGGTCATACTAGTAAATACACGTACCGAGTATTAAAGCTATTAAGTAACCAGTAGATACCTTCAGTTATGTCATTGAATAGTTATTGGTCTCGCCGTGCTTGGTCGAGAGCTCGGGCTCCCAACACGCGCTGGAGACTACAGTCTTTCTGTAAACCGCGACCACGGGCGGGGGTGCGGGCCCTTGCGGGTCCCCCCCCCACCCCGCAGCGATCGAGCGCCTACAGAAACACGCCGTCCACGTGCGCGCCGCCGACCGCGACCTCGCTCCGTCTGCTAGCGACGTCGAGCGGGCCGCCCTGGCTTGCCGCACCCATGCACCGAGCGCATTCGTGCGCACCGTGCGCCAGCTTGCGGCCGCCTGCTGAACTGGCATTTGCCCCGCAAATGTCGACCTAGCCGCGGCCGCCCTGGAATAACCTATGAGGGGCGTGATTACGCCGCCGGCTGTTGTGCCCGGGCGCGACCTGTCCCGGAACGAGCATCGCGTCCCTCCACCACTGCCACCACTTAACGACGCGTCGAGCTTGCTCCGCGTCGTCCACCCACACCCGACAAGACAACCAGCGCCGGGCCCGAGCGGTCGCTCGCCCGGCGCACCGGCGCGCCATCGCCTGCCTTGCCTCGACCGAGGGCTGCATGGCTCCATGTCCTGACGGAGTGCACGCCGTCGGGCGGGAAACCCACCGGCCCGCGGACGAGGCGACACCACCGAGACGCGCCGCATCTGAAGCCACCATCGGGGTCGAGGTTCGCCTCCCCCGATACAATACCTGAAAACGACCAGAGGGCGGCCTAGCAAACCACCCTCTTCGGCCCAAGCGCACACGGCGCCTGCCGACTTAGACTGACGCATCGGCGAGTGCGCGTAATGCGCCCCGAGCACACCGCGCCGCTCGTATATCGAGCGACGCACACTCCAGCGGCCTGTCGACGTAGTCCAGGCCACAACCCCGCAGACGTGACCAGGGACGTGCTGGCGCCAGGCCCGCTGACGCGCCGCCTCCCGGTTGGTGCCCGGTGACGCCGCGCGCGGCGACCTGATGAGTCGACGACCCGACGCGACTGCGGCGCGACCCGCTCCGCCAACTCGTGTGCCCCTCACCGAGTGGGCTCATGCGGGCCGCTTACCACCATCAAGACCTCGCGCCCCTCGACTTAGATCGGGGCGCACACTACCGGACCTGACAACCACCTGACTTTCCTGCGCATCGCGCCACATCACCTGACCCTCATCTCGCGACGCCCAGCGTCGCGACGTCCAGCCTTGGTGCCGCTGCTGTCGCTTATGCGACGCGCGGCCCCCCTCGGGCTCCGCCACTACGCGGGCCTGCCTCGGCGGCCGGGGTCGAGCCTCTCCCCCGGCGCCGCTTCACTGCATACCTGTGCCTAGAGGCACATCACAGGACCTACAGAGTAGGCGTCGCTCCGCCTTACGCGTGAGCTTGACGCCGCTCGACCATCGTCGTCGACACATTGCTCGACGACCGCCTACCAAAGGGGCAGTTAGAGACGTGGTGCCTGGCTCGCGCGGCGGCGCGCTTGAGCCGGGCCAGCGATCCCACTCCCCATCTCCGCATCGCTACAAGACCGGCAGGTTGAGAGAGCATTGCTCCGCGCTTCAGTTGGACTTGGTCGAGTTTACTCCCGAGTTCAACCATCTGAAGCTGCGTTCGCCTGACCGGGTACGCCACCGGATCGACGTGCGTCACGTCGACACCCATTCGAAGAGGAGGAGATGCCGCCTGCACCCGGCGGTTGCAGGTTGTGAGGACTCCGAATCTGAGAACCACAATGCCAAGACGGCCGACGATAGTCTGCCAGAATGGCGGGGAGAGGGCGCTGAGAGATGCCGCCCGACCTCGCGGTCGGGATTGGGTACTCGCGCCCTCCCTTTACAATGCCCTACACCCAGTGTGGTGTAGCGTCCAGCCCCAGTAAGGAGGTTCGCCTCGAAGCTGGATTCCTGACTCCTATGTTATACAGGAGGAGAAGATCCCAAATGAATGAATGAATAGTTATTTAACTTGTTGGACTAGATCGATAGGTACTAGTTTTGTTAGTACTGTTACCTATTCTATGATGCATGTTTTGCTATTGGTGTTACTTGCAACTGATAAATATTCAGTGTGTGCTGCAGTTTCAACCTAATTTCAACCGTGAGATTTATTAATTCTGTCTTTGTCAGTTTTATTGAGGTGTAAGTAAGAGTGATAAAGACAAATTATAACGATTAGTTTACTATCCGTCTTCTGTATCTATAAATGATCTTAAATGCCTTTCTTTAATGTATATTTTGCAGATTCCTCGATCTCCTTATTCGTCGTCGTCGTTTCAGTCATAGGGCGTACTGCTGGGCATAGGCTTTCCTAATAGATATCTAGTAGGACCGGTTCAAAAAGGTTTGCATCCAGCGACATCCTGTTGTCTTGATGAGGTCATCCGCGACTGCTCTTGCCGGTACGTGGTCTCCAATCGCGAACTTTTCGACCCCAGTTATCTGTGATGTTTGTCCTGCCCACTGCCATTCTAACTTGCCAACTGTGCTGTCGGTAATTCTGGTTCTAATCCGGATATCCTCATTTCCGATTCGATCCTTATTGCTGCAGCCCTAGCATGGCAAAGGGACAAATAATCTTTCCTCCAATTTATCCCCAAGGAGCTGAAATAAAGTATGTATTGACATTGACAACTGACATTAGAAGTGGATAAAATGGTTTTATCCCTTTGCCATGCTAGTGGGCTTGGGACAATTGGTTTAGTACCATAGCATAGGTACTATCATTATTTATGCACATCAAGTACGTTTCAGATGATTTCTATTCTAGGATATGGATACATTCTCCATATGCTAATTGAATGTGACGCGACTTGGTAAACACTGTTGACACTTCTATCATTATAAATTAACATTTTCACACCTCGTGGTTTCACACTTCTGTTTGCGGTCGTCGCAAAATGTAGGATATTATATTACGGGAAGAACGAGTTTTTAGTGGCAGTAAAACCTGTATTTGGTCAACCTTGTTTTTATGATCCGAGTGCTTATGTTATTTCTATAGCTCCAAATGGTTCGTGTAATATTACACACGGCCGCTGCGTCGCCAGTTTTCTTTGAACACTTTGGCTGGACACGCTGCCGCGTGTCTAGATAGATTTTTTTATCTTCATCTCGAAGTTTTCTACTAGTATTTTCATCTCCCTGCAGCCACCTTTTTGATGGATCAGCTAAATACCAGCTCGAAGCTTTAGATTCGATTGAGTGTCGTGCCGTGCGGATAATCGGGGATAGTAATTAGTAAGCTTGTAGCTTCCAAGCTGAAAAGCCTGGAACACAGGCGTAAAGTAGCGTGTTTGGCAATTTTCTATAACCTGCATTTCGGCGAGTGTGCGCTCGAACTCCACGACCTGATTCCTTCATCTCCTTTTCTCAACAGAACAAGCCGGAAGGCGCATGATTACCGTCACTACATAGTCGACGTACCACCTGCTCGTACTAAGCGATTCGCTTTTTCCTTCATAACGCGGACCGCCAGTGATTGGAATGCCCTGCCTCCGTCATTGTTTCCTGGCAAT
Source organism: Hypomecis atomaria (assembly GCA_964007245.1). Lineage (NCBI taxonomy): Eukaryota > Metazoa > Arthropoda > Insecta > Lepidoptera > Geometridae > Hypomecis > Hypomecis atomaria. Next base: position 16,615,753 of record OZ023294.1, on the reverse strand, counting down.
TACAATTTGGATGTCTTCAAGTCAAGAGTGAATAGGTATCTTCTGGGTCTACATACTCCATCTTCGGCTACAACTTTGCTTGCCATCAGGCGAGTAGGTGGCCAAATGTAGCCTTATTCTACATTAAAAAATAATAATTTGCCTTCCCTTTGATTCGATCTAATAAAATCGGCCAAGTACGAGTCGGACTCACGCACGGAGGGTTCCGTACTCTATGGGATGGTACTCTATGGTGATAAATTAAAATAAAATAAATATTTAAGGGGGGCCTTAAATATTTATTTTATTTTAATTTTATTATTTATTATTGAAGGAAATATAAAACTAAATATTCTGTGAAAATTTCAAGCATCTACCTGGTACCATTATTCATATAGAGCGAAAAACGTCTAAAAATTCAGGTTTCTTGTATGGGAGCCCCCCTTAAATATTTATTTTATTTTGTTTTTAGTATTTGTTATTATAGCGGCAACAGAAATACATCATCTGTGAAAATTTCAGCTGCCTAGCTATCATGGTCCATGAGATACAGCCCGGTGACAGACAGACAGACAGACAGACATCGAAGTCTTAGTAATAGGGTCCCGTTTTTCCCTTTGGGTACGGAACCCTAAAAAACGCTCTCTATGGCGTATATTTCTTCCTTTCCTTCGTTTACACACATACCATCACGTGAAGCTTTACCATTCAATACTCTTTTAACCGACTTAAAAAAAAGAGGTTCTCTATGCGTCTGAATGTTTTTTTAGGGTTCCGTACCCAAAGGGTAAAAACGGGATCTTATTACTAAGACTCCGCCGTGATAGCTAGACGGTTGAAATTTGCACCGATGCTGTATTTCTATTGCCGCTATAACAACAAATACTAAAAACAAAATAAAATAAATATTGAAGGCTCCCATACAAAAAACCTGATTTTTTTGCCGTTTTTCGCTCGATATTATAACAGTAACAGGTAGACTCTTGAAATATTCACAGAATATTTAATCGAATGTTTAGTTCTATAATTAATAATTAGATTAAAATATAAAATAAATATTTAAGGGAAGCTCCAATACAATACGGAACCCTTCGTGCGCCAGTTCGACTCGTACTTCGCTTTCGCCGATTATTTGTATCTATGTTACGCGATAATTCCTCCACAACTCTACACCAAAATTTCCTACCAATTTGCGAAATCAATCCGCGTCGTGAATTCGTGACGAATCCAAAGGGACTGAAGTAGACTCTAACATGTAATCCAATTTTTTACAGCCATTAACAAATTACACCACATCTGTGTATTCCCACAGGTTAAAAAGTAATCACTAGGAGAAAATTGTAGACTCGCGTGGATTGAGACCAGTTTATCTAGACACTCGGCAGTTGTTACGTTCTTTCATAGCTGAATTTTGAGTTCTTGATATCTTCGATTCCTAACGCTCTATACCTCCGTCAGTCATAGGGCGACTGTTGGACATAGGCCTCCTCTATGGATCTCCAATAAGACCGGTTGTAACCTAATCATATTCAGTGATTAAAATCGTATGTTCTTCATTTTTTCCTTTATTTCGAACCTATATATTGAACTGCTGATTTCTATCTGGCAATACAGAGTTATCTGCTTGCGCAATACGTGAGAAGATATAATAAACTAGCGACCCGCCCCGGCTTCGCACAGGCAGGTGTTTTATACATTTAAACCTTCCTCTTGAATCACTCTATCTATTTAAAAAAAAACCGCATCAAAATCCGTTGCGTAGTTTTAAAGATATAAGCATACATAGGGATATAGGGACAGAGAAAGCGACTTTGTTTTATACTATGTAGTGATAGTGATACTACGACTAGTAAGTTGGTATAGGCCGGGTGGAGAACCCTGGTGTGTAGCGGCCTGAAGGCTTCTGATATGGCTAAACGCTTAAAACAACCGGGGCCTACAATTCATATCTGCATTTATACATATAGCAAGGGTGCAAAACAACATCTAGCACAAGTATATCTAAAAGCAATCCTAATTCACACCACAGATATCGATCAGGATCAGACCAAATAAAAAAATCCAGACGGAACGTCGTAAATAGACAACTGAGGCCGGTTTTTTATACATGTGTGAGTGTGTCGGTGTTGCGCCGCCATAGTTCGACTGACGAGCCAAGGCATAGTTTCTTTGTACGTGTACATGTGTGTGTTGTGTCTGTACACGGCGAGGCATAGTTTTGTCGGCCTCACTTTTTGTTCACAACATTCTGTCTGGATTTTTTTATTACAGAATTACAGAATTTTTTATTTGCAACAAAAATAAGAGGTACAATACATAACGACAAAACAAATGATAAAACACAAAAAAACAACAGTATTTTACCTAGTATTTCTGTCACAAAACTGGTCCCAACTCAGCGTAATGCTGGTTGCGCTTATTTGGTCTGAGGGTCTTCCAAACCTGGTCTATAAGGTAGTGGCCATTAGACCGATGAGCCGTGGCTTCCTGACCATTGTCTTCTGTTCTCACATTAGGCTGATGTAGATTAAACCCTTGATTGAGGTGTTGCGTAATATGGATGTGTGCAGAAAAATGGTACGCTACTTGCTTTGAGAGATGCAAGATAGTAGTAGATGACCTGTGTTATGTAGTAGCAGTCCATGAGTGATACCTAGTATCTATACCAATATTATAAAGAGGAAAGATTTGATTATTTGTTTGCATTGAATAGGCTTATTTTACTGCAGGACAAGTAGAAAGAAGCCACATTGCCATCCCTACACTGTCGATTTTCCTTCGATACGTACGAAGCGGTTTGACTCAATATTACCAGGGAATGGAACAGTCTTCCTGCTTTCCTGTTTCCTAAGAGGTATAATCTAAAGCTTTTCAAGAGCAGACTGAATAAGTATCTTCTAGGTCTGCGTGCTTAATCTTCGACCACAACGTCGCTTACCATCAGGCGAGTTGGTGGTCAAGCGCGGACTTATTCGCGATAAAAACTTCACAATCACCAAAAAGTTTGATTCGGCTATACTGAAGTCTCCATTATAACCCACCATGTAACGTCTACTGCTGAACATAGGCCTCCCTTGTAAATATCCCATAAAATAGGTTAGAAGCGGTTTGCATCCAGTGCGATCCTGCAGCCTGATGAATCGGTCCATCTTGTGGGTCGTCTTTCGCTACGCTTGCCGATTTGTATTTTGGTTTCCTCTAGAGATTTTTTTTTTTTTTTTTTTTTTTTTTTTTTTTTTTTTTTTTTCTTAGTTTCCTCGGACTTGATCGGAGGCTTTGTTTATTTTAAAGTTTAAATTTTTAACCAGAATACAAATTTACATAATAAATATGATATAAAGTTTACTAATTTCATATTTATTTTTCGCAGGTTTCCAAAAGACTATCCAAAAAACATAAATATTTCAAAAATTTCAAATGACTTTCCAAACAACAAACATTTAAACTATTTCTTGTAAATATTTTTAACGGCAGTCGCACATACTTATACCTCTAGAGATTTTCTCGACCCCATATTCTATAGGCAATTAAATACGTTTTGTTGGCTCAGTTAACTAATAAAATATTGTAATTATTCGTCAAGGACTCTAATTTAAAGAAAAAACCCTAACCATAGGTCGCTTTTCGCTTACCTATCGTAACAGTAATTGTAATGTAACGCTATTTTTTACATAATGCAATAGGCGCTGTTATTACATATATAAATACTAAGCCACTGAAATGACTTATGGTTTATTTCGATCAAACATTAAGTATTTGTACTTATTTCTTTTTGTTAGTATCAACAAAGTGTTATTGTAGGTATTGTAATTAAAGTCAAATCGTTCTAAATTTGCGTTTCAAGTTTCACATTGTCCGTTCCACGTTCTAAGGTTCCACGTTGTCGTGAATATGGTTAGGTACAATTGTACTTATTCTGAGAAATAACATGGTTACTTCTTTTGCTACACTTCAGCTTTTTGTGTTACGACTTGACGCTCTACAAAGGCTCTATACCCCAATTTGAGACAAAAGGTCCTTTGTCCGTCCTTGGCGTCATGACGAAAATTAAAACAATGCTACTACACCTTTCCAGACAAAACAGCTGTTAGGCACGTAGAGCCTTTGCCGTTCTCCTCCAAACAACTCTACACCCTTTTCCAATGGAATAGAACACATTTTTGGACTTTCTATAAGCTTGTTTCATAAACCAGTGTTGTTTTAAGCACGAGAGATTTTGTGTTCTATGATGCAGAAGATAAGATAGCTTTTAAGATGAGAGGTGTCTAGATTTGTTTCCCTTTACCAGGAAGGGGATACGGATGATAGGATTGCGTCTGGGGTTTGAATTAAAAATGGCGGGATAGCAACCAGACGAGTCGATACAGTAGGACATGTATGTATCCATAAAGATACATGCAAGTAGTGACTCTTATCTCTATCGGAATAAGAGTCTAGATTGCGTGTCCTCTGGTAGTCTGCTTCAGAGTTTGTTTGTTGATGCTCCCTAAATTAGATTTCTGTCTGGATTTTCCTCGCCCTTGTAGATAATATATCTACATATAGGCATGTCTAGACTAGATTTAGTATTCACCAACTTTAATGTTGGGTTGAAAATGTTTAAATATTTTAGTGGTGTTATTCACTACTAGATTATTCTTTAGTCTAACCTTTGAATCTAAAGATTCAAGCACATTGCTGCCGGGCAGAAAGGACCGCATCGTACATGGCATTTTTTAACCGACTTCAAAAAAGGAGGTTCTCAATTCGCTTGAATGCTTTATTTGTATGTATGTTACGCGATTTGCTTTCTCTCAATCTTCCTCGATTACTCCTTCTTCTATTACTCGATAATATGTATAACGCCAATCATGAACCGATTTTTATCATTCATTTTTGTTTGCTAGATACTTCAGAGGTTCTACTAAGTTTTCTCGAAATCGGCCTAGTCGTTTATGAAAAGTCAACAATAATGAAAATAACTACATCGATGATACATCGATCTGTGCGAACAATTGAATTCTGTCCACAGTTGAAGTCTGTAATCTGCTATGCCATTTTCGGCGAATAATAATTATTCTCGAATAGCATTACGCACATTTTGTGTGAAGTATAATGTCGGCTTTACCTGAATAGATACATAAATATTTGGGGACATCTTATCTTACACACGACCTCTAAACACAAACTAAGCAAAGCTGTGATATGGCTGCCAGAGGCTGACATACTACATATACATATTTTTAAATGCATACGTTATGTAGATATTAACTAAATAACACCCAGACACAGAGCAAACACCTATGTTCATCACATAAATACTTGCCCTGGGTGGGGATCGAACCCACGCCTCTTTGACCCAGAAGTTAGGGTTACTAGCCCACTGAGCCACCGAAGCTGTCAAAGGATACTGCTCGTTCCGTAGCGCTGTTGTGTTGATTTCGGAAGGAGCCTTTTCTTTCGGATGTAAATTACCGGAAAACCCGTCAATAAGATGCGTGTATATGAAAAGAAACCTCTTTCACCGATCCCAAACGAAAGTTTTACCTGTTTAATTAGGACCTATTTATAATCATAATTATTTTTCGCAAAAAATGGCAAAACCGCCTTCCATCGTGTACTTGTACAAAATTCGAATATTTCTCTCGAATTGTTTACATTATTGTTGATCTTTCAAAAACCGATTTCTGTAAAATTTAAATGGGGCCACCTCGGGAGTATACCATTTTAACTAAAAAAAGAATTTTCGATTCGGTTCACAATTGGCAATAGCAACAAAAAAACATACAGGGACATATAATTATTGGGGCATAGAATAATAACGCCGAGAAACCGAGAACAAGCACGCTAAGTGAAGCAAGAAATACCAAGCTTGAAAAGCTTGGTACGCGAACGGCGCGCAGCAGTACTCACAGTCGTACCGTGATAAAAACAGCTCCCGTAATTTATATTTTAAAATGACGGTTTGTGTGGTAAACGGGTGCCACAGTGAATCGGCAAAACCAAACAAACAATGCAACATCACATTCCACATGTAAGTATTACAAATTATATAATAATTTGATTTAAAACGCCTCCCAATGTAAATATAAATTCACAAAATTTCGACAGACGCCATAAGGACTAAAAGTTGCAAGTAAAGGGTAAAACTTTTCCCCCACATTTTGATATTGAAATTAGTAATGAAATATACTTCCATTGCCTTGACACGGGATTATCAGTACATATTATTATGTTTTCATACATCCTACTTGATAAGTACCAAAGCGAGACGTTATCATCATAATTAGATGGTTATGACCTTAGGTTATGACAGAGCGACAGCGATAAAATTATATAATTTTGTAATGATGATTTAATTTTAATTTTGTGATGATGATTTGTTTTTGATTTTGTAATGACAATTATTTTTTTATTTTGTAGTGATAATTTAGCAATGAGCCTTCCTAATGTAATTAATAATTTGTCATACCCTTAAAGAGTCATATGTATTTGACATTATTATGACATGTAATCTAATAACCGCATGTAAAAATTACATTATGTTGCAATTGATAATTTAATTGAATTGAATTTCGCGAATCCCTGGTTGGCCTCATAGTACATTTTGTTCAAAATGATGACCTGAATCACCTCTTTTCGGCTTAGTACACAACAACTTTTTTTTTAATTAAACTGGGTATTACATGAAAGGGCTTTTCGTGTGGAAAACAGTTTGTAGTAACAAAGTAAAACTAAAAACACAATAATTAAATTGGTCAAAATGTCATTCTAACTAAACGGTTTTATGTACTAAAAGATAAAAAATAATTACTCAACAATAAAATCGTGAGGTCTTCGCCTGAAAGATTTCATTATGATGCGCCCCACGATTTTATTTTAGATTTTTTTTTTCTTTTAGTACTTAAAACCGTTTAGTTAAAAAAATATCCATTTCACAAACTGTGTTCCACACGAAAAGCCCTTTCATATAATACCCATACTAATGGAATTTAAAAAAAAAAGTTATTAACAGAAATGTTTCGAGCCACACAAGTATAAGTTATGCAAAATCTGTACTAAAGGCTCTGATCAAATTTCCCAACTTTTTGGGGTAATCTGATTCTGATAGTAACATTACTTGTTTCGTAGTGTGCGTGTTGCCGCGCGTAAATACGTATGACTCGCGCATACATCAATCGTGTTGATGCTTCACTCTCGAGATTTTGATTGATTGACATGAAATTATCATTCTCGGCGTTATTATTCTATGTATTGGGGTATATTCCAGACAAGTTTTGCTCCATAATACATTTATTATTCCAATTCTATCTTTATCCGTTACAGATGTGCGATTTATTAAACCATTTTCATCGTGACTCTGTACCAACACCAAAAGCTCCTCCATGACCCTCTAGATTTTCCTTTTTCTTCTTTACTGCTTTTTAAAATATGGCCACGGCACTCGTCTACATTTGCCATTTTCCTGTATGTGGCGGAACTACAAGTACGCAATCACGTTACATAAATCGATTATTAATATTAATAATTTAAGTACATGGCCACGCTTTAATAAATCAGTGAATTACACTCTATTTAACAAATCATTTAACTATTGAAAATATATTAGTTCTTTACATTAATTTAATCGTGCCTGTAGTATTTGCACATTACATGAATAATCCTAACATAACCTCCTCCTTTTTGGAAGTCGGTTAAAAATATCCCTTATCGGGTTTTGTTGCAAGTTTTAATAACTTCATTACCAGCTTATTAGCTAGAAACGTTTACCATTCCTTACCGCAGACATTTGCGCATCCTTTCATCCTTATCAAGATCAACAGTTTCCTCCATTCACGTTTGCGTTTCCTTAAGAAAGGTGACGAAACTATACAAGTCCTTACTTTACATTTGCAAATAAACCACTCTGTTATTACGAAGAACTTGTCATGCATAACTTGAAAGGGTCTTCAGACTCATACTTTACTATTATCATTTATTAATACAATGAAAAACAACCTCTACGATCTTGAAAATAGGTACGAACTTATTTAGAGTTGATCATTTATAGATGGTAAAAGACTAAAAGCAAAATAGGTTTTATGGCATTTAAAATAAGGGTGAGTATTTCTCCTATGGCAGTTGCCGCAGGGCAGATGACATGTTCAAAGGTCGAAGAAGTATGCATAATGATGGATTCGTCAGTTGCATCGCTAATGTGGCCCATAATATGGCTATTGTGTGCGAAATGGCGATATGAATATGGAACGTTTGGAGCGTCTTCTTGAATACTTGTGGTTAAACTGGTACGAGTAAACATACACCAACAAAAACATTTACATGTGAAATGAAGCCAAGTCACAGTTCCCACTATCAAAAAGTTGTCAGATCTCACGTAAAGCCAAGCTTCTAACTCTACAAGCCCTTACTCCACAAACTCTACAGCTTAGTCAATATATGTGACTTGGCCGTTTCGTTACAACAAGAACTGTTTGTATAACAGAATTAATGAATTAATCTTCACTTTACGCCCATGCGCAGTTAGCGAAACAGCCAAGCCGCATATATTGACTAAGGTGTAGTTTGTGAAGTAAGGACTTGTAGAGTAAGAAGTGTAGAGTTAGAAGCTTGGCTTTACGTGAGATCTGACAACTTTTTGATAGTGGGAACTGTGACTTGGCTTCATTTCACATGTAAATGTTTTTGTTGGATTTCACTTCTTTTTGTAGTTTACTACAAGGAGTAATTTTATCGATTTTCACATCTCTAGCTTCAAAACTTGCGGAAGTCTCATACCAACTTTTAACCCCTAGTTTTAAAGGTTAGGGGGATATTTACTAAAAATCTTGAAACACGTGTTTGATTATATTTGTAATAAAGTACCATTGTCAATTTTTGGACATTATCAATTTTTAATCCCCCAGTTTTAGAGTTTGGGGGTGGTTTATTAAGAATCCTGAAATTGTGTTTTATTATCTATTACAACGAGTTCGTATATCCATTTTCTGACTTCTGGCATCAAAATTTTCGAAAGTGACATAAAAATTTTCATCCCCAATTTTAGGGGTTGGGGGCTGATTTATTAAAAACCTTGAAATACGTGTTTTATTATTTCTAACGGAGTCTATATATCAATTTTTAGACTTATAGCATGAAAATTTGTGGAAGTATCATACAAGGTTTCATCCCCTATTATATAGGGTTGGGGGGGTAAAAGTTCAAAGTTTTATATTTTTTCCTTTGTATATGCCTGATAGCCTACCTTGATGCCAAATATCAAGTTTCTAGGTCATCTGGAAGTGGGTTAGGTTTTTGATCTATAAGTCAGTGAGTGAATCAGTCAATGAAACCCCGGTTTTTAAACGTTAATATTTCATTAACCGTCGAAGCAAAGTTAATGAAATTTTGTATTGTAGATAAGCTAAAGAACTTTAATGAATATGCTAAATTTCATAAATATAGGTTAAATAGTTTTCGAGTTATGAAGGGGTCAAAAGTGGCTCGAAATGGTTCGTGTAATATTACACACGTCGCGTCGCCAGTTAATTTTTTTTTTACTTGGCTGGACACGCTTCCGCGTGTCTAGATTTGTGTATTCTTATTAGATATACTTGGCTATACATATAAGCCAATATCATTGAATAAGTAAATGTGGCCACTAAGTAGCGTACCAACTCGACTTGGCCACTTGGCAGGCCCCTAAAGAGATGGCGCGTCGAACTTGACCCATTTGATAGGAGCTTATAAACTACAACACATAATTAATTATTTTTCGCAAAAAATCGCTACACCGACTTCCACCGTGTACAGAATTCGAATAATTTGCACGAATCGATGCACATCTTTGCTGATTTATCAAAAACGGCACAGCCGATTTCGATAAAATTGAAATCGGACCACCTCGGAAGTATACTCTTTCGAACTAAAAAAGATTATTTAAATCGGTCCAACACTGGAAAACAAAACATACACAAAAAAATACAAACAGACGAACATAGTACTTCCTCCTTTTTGGAAGTCGGTAAAAATTGCCAAAACTTGAAAAATTGCGGGGAGGCCTTTGCCCAGCAGTGACACATCAGGCCAACAACAGCAAGTAAATGTATCGATTATAGTAGTTTATGCAACTGTCATATAATGAATGTCATATAACTGTCATATATGCAGTTGCATACACTACTTTATCTTAACTAATAAAAAAAAAAAAAAAAAAACATTGCGAAACATTAAATTCACGCGTACGTGTATTGTCACAGTGAACTTGGCGCCATTAAAATCTAACCAATGAGAGCGCAGCTGCGCGCGCAGGGCCAATCAGGAGCGAGCGCGCGATGTTATAATGAGATTTTACGATATCGATGTGGATATTATAACATCATGTGAAATTGCTTAAATTGAGTGTTTTGTTGTCTGCGCTATAACAGTAGTCATTATAAGTCAAGTATTGGAAACATAAGTAGAATGTTACAACATTAGTGTAGATAAACTAGAGTTTATAGCACTTTCTTCAAAGGACATACTTTGCTAGTACCTATATCTGCAAGATCATTACGAATTTCAACGTTGATTTTTGAAGTGGGTTGACGTCAATTCAAGTATGTTGAATACATCGATCGAAATCTTTTCGAAACCTGAACATACAATTGCATTTGAAAGTTGGCATTTGGTTATTAAACAAATTGATATCAAATATTTACTTATTTTCCACACACACCTACCCATCAGCCGTAAGTAGTACGTTCACCGCTGGGCGGTCTCCTTATAGATTTTCAATAAGCACGGTTGGAAGCAGGTTGCATCGAGCGCCATCTTGCGGTCTTAGTTGGTGAACGTCCCACGCAGCGCTTGCCGGTACGTGGTTTCCATTCGAGAACTCTACGGCCCCATCGGCCATCCGTTCTCGAACAATTTGCTCTGCCCACTGCCATTTCAACTAGCTTAACTACTAGTAAATAGTAAGTAGCATACTTATATGTAGAATGATGAAGCTGTGGTGGTGAGGTAGTGACATCCGCCTTACAGTCGCGATGTCGTGGGTTGCAGTCCCGGTCTCGTACCTATGAGTTATTTATAATTTATGCACGGAATTTCACACCACTGGCTCTTCGGTGAAGGAAAACATCGTGAGGCAACCTACATAATATTCGATGGCGTATGCCACTAACCCGCACTGGGCCAGCATGGTGTAAATGGCCCAATCACTCTTCGTGGGTAGGCCTACGTCCTGCAGTGGACTATTAAAAAGGCTGATACAGTAAACCTATATGTTTATGTTATTTCCTTTCGCAATCAATTCATGTATTCGATACAATCTTGAGTTAACGAAGTTTACAATGTTTACTCAGGGTAAAATCCTTTCCGTTTGTTTTTCTTGGTCACCTTCATCAGGTAATCAATCTGATTCATTAGATTTCGTCATCGATCGGAAAATATTTGGATTAAACGGACAAGGTCGGCGGAAACGCGTCTAAAAAACGTTTTTATAAAGTCTTACTCAATCGTGGAATAGCTGACCTTCACCCAGTGTGTTTCGGTCATGTTTCTGGGAAAATTGGCAAATTGACAACTAAGACTGCTTCCACTATGAATGAACATGTATTCGTAAACAATGGTTTTATTCATAGCTCTTGAATCAACAGCGTCTGCTATTTGACGTCAGAAATGTGTTTTAACTTTTTCTATCCATCCCATCTAATGATATCCTTATCCTTACATAATATAAAATAAAGTCGCTATTTTCGTTTGTTTGTCTGTATGCTTAAATCTTTAAAACTACGCAACGGATTTTGATGCGTTTTTTTTAATGGATAGAGTGATTCAAGAGGAAGGTTTATATGTATAAAAATTCCCGAAATTCCCACGGGAACGGGCACAACGCGGGTAAAACCGCGGGGCGCTGCTAGTAGCCTATATAAAAAGCAATTGGATCATCCACAGACCCTTGAAGATCTAAAGATAATGCAAATGCTCAAGCCTACTGCCAGTTGGCAGCGTGCCCAGCATGCTGGCTGCATTGCCACGCCGAATGGCAATGCTTATTCGTTGAGCCAAATAAACATCAGCATTTTGGTCACACGTCGCGTCCACCAGACGCTCAGAAAGACTTTTGAAAACAAGATGAGCCCCCGCGGACCCAATGTCTCAACTCCAAATGACTACAATATGTTATAGCTAGTGGTTGAGGATAACTAGTTAAATAAACATACATGTTATAGGTTCTTATCGGCCAACTTTAGTCTGATCAGTCATGTAATGTGCGTTCGTCTGAGTCTGATTCAGATGTACATAGGTCGATAGTTTTCTGTAAAGTTCAACCTACCTACATCTTGAGTAATTTCGGGGGTATTAAAGATTTTAAAACAATATACGAGTCGACACTCTATTTTGATCAGATGTATGAATGTCCCGAATTAGACTCAGGAACCTAGCAATTACTTAGAGCTTCCTAGATTTATATGTGTACGAAAAGTTTCTTTTACTTTTTTTTGTAAATTACCCAAAAGTAGAAGGAATTCCGTTGTGGACTAATTGAAAACGGATCTAACCTAAATTGAATTGACATTACCGTTCATTGTTTCAAAATAAACACGTCGAATCCAATCATCAATGGACATTGTTTCTATGTCGACAGTTACAACGGATTTTATGCAATAGTTGACATGGAATTTTATTCAATAGGCCATTTCGTTTGGGCTGAACGCTCTGAATATTTTGGCAAATTTGTTCTTATTCTTAGAAGTCATGGTGATACTCGTATGTACGTATTGTTGATTTTGATTTACTGCTACTATAATAATTTATTTATTACTTTACTAGCTTGTCGAGAAAACTTTAGTTAACATCTCTAAATCTCAAGTTAATTAGGTTTCTTCTAGTTAAGCGTGCTCACACCTTAGACCACTTATCTGCTTAACATCAGGCAGTATGTAGTTAAACGCAAACCTATACCTACGAATAAATAAAAAGAAAACAACGGGTTGCATTCCGGGAGTGCTGGCAGAAGTGAAAACTTGAACATAATATACAGTATGTACTATCATTTATGTGGTCAAATACAATATCACACGCGCGAAAACGCCCTGCGCCGTCTTACGAATTTTCGATCAGGACACGTGTCTTGATGCGAGTTTAACATTCTTAACCCATCCCAAAAAGTGCACAACGACGCTAAAGAAGTTTTCACTTCAAAAATAACATTGAGAATATAGAGTTCCAAAAGTTTTACGAATGTGTTTTCTTCTGGGTACAGTTTTGTAAACTTTGGCTACGGTTCAAGTTCCTAGTAAGCAGAGCATCCTTACTTTTCCTTGACTATACCACTGCTTGCCATGACACGTGAATCTAAGCCTATTTCAAATAAAAGAAAGACTATTTTTGATTGTTATTTGATTAATCTACGCGTCTTATTATTCATGTGGTCAGTTATAGGCGGATCGTTTATCTGAGACGTCGCCTGCGCGGTACAGGGGCGCCGGGGGAGACGACACAGGGGACTGAGACCGGTGCGGGCGGCGGGTCCCTGCCGCCCGCACCGGTCTCAGTCCCCCTTTGTCGTCTACCCGCGCGCCCCTGTACCCGCGCAGGCGACGTCTCAGATAAACGGTCCGCCTTTATAGCTATTACAAACTTTAAACATTGGTTTTTAAATTCTGGATTCTGAACACCCATTGTGGAAGAGACTTTACCTGAAACCCTAGACGCGACTGGCGACATCGCTGACATGTTTATAAAGTAAAGTCATTCAATCGCGATCGAGTTCATTACCACAAGCATCAGGTCCAAGGCCAAGGCATTTGGCAAGCTCCAACGCGATAATGGAAGACGGACGTGAACATCCTGACACGTTGATCTGATTCTTATTTTGATTCCAATTGATTTTAAAATACATTTCGAACTGTATGACGATATGTGGGAAGGTTGGTAAACGTGGGACTTGTTGTTTATTTCCTTTTGTTCAAGATTTACTGCTTCTTCAAGTTGGAGTTATATGACTTACCTATTATTAACTTTATTGTCATGTTTACCTAAAATAACTACATTATTAATTTTCCTCTCGCCGATCATACTCGTATTGCTTGTTTCGTGTTTATTTTGTTTACTTTCCAAAAGCGAATAAATTATTTCATTATTGTAAGTAATATTGAAGCGATAAATTCATGTTGAACCGTTTGATTTCCGCCACAGCAAATACTTTCTACTCATGTTTTTTATAAATCTACAGCGAATTTACGTAAATCTCTACATCCAATATGAAACAAGAAAATGCTAATCAAATTAGGAAGCCATAGTCGATAAAAAATCTATATCCAGTCACGTGTATACTACTGTTTAATCTGCTGTTAATTATTCACCTCAACCGGAATCCGATACTGGCGTTTATTAATTAAAATAATTAACAAATTCTAGACATACAAAAAGTATTGGTCGTAAAACTTGTTTGTTTATGGAATTGGCATTTTTGTGATCTTTGATTTTAATGTCTTTGGGGTCAGGATCATTGCTTAGTACCAGTTCTTTCTCTTTTCATTTATCATCTCCTATGCTTCCACTGATCAATTTATTAAAATCAATCAGCTTGGTAGACATGTTACAGTTGTACGATCGACAGCTTCACAAATCCTGTTGGCCAGTGTTTGCTAAAAAGATATCAACTTTTCGATGGCTTTGCATAGTTGTGCAAATTTGTCTGCAGGCTGTCCTTTTTAATCGACTTCCAAAAAGAAGGAAGTTCTATGTTCGTCTGTATGACATATTTATCTTGTGTATGTTCATTGATATTTTCGCAAATTGTGAACCGAATCTAATATTATTTTTTTAGTTTGAAAGGGTATAGAGTACTCCCAAGGTGGCTCCTTTTAAATTCTGTCGAAATCGGCTCAGCCGTTTTTAAAGTCAACAATAATAAAAAAAAAAACATCAATTCGATCGAATTTTGTACACGATGGTAGTCAATTTGCCATTTTTGCAAAGAATAATAATAAAAAAAAACATATTTTGTCATTGGCAACTTAATCATAATCAATTTATTGATAACAATATTACAAGTCAAAAGTTAACCGGTCTCTTGTGGTATATTAACTTCTAGCGATCCCTGAACTGATGCCTTCCAAGATGAACCTACGAGTAATCAGTTTACTAGCTTTACCTTAAGATTACAAAGGTAACTTAAACCCTTTCTCTTGCCTAACAATATTTTCTAATTCAAAATATTATTTACGCAGCAATGGGCATGCTAATGAAGCACGCGATACACTTTCTTGGCAGATATAATTTCACTAGGGTTTCTCCGCGGAGCTAGATTTTTAATCCGCTTTTATCTGTCGTATCTACTCTATTTACTCTTTTATTGTCAGTTCTTGTTATTTATAATCAGGTGAATGTTTGTGTCTAAAAGAATAAGTATTATGTACTAATATATTTTGTAACGTGCACTTCCAACAATTATGGTTACAAATAGAAGTTGACCTACTATAATTTTCCTTAAGTATATTTTTGAATTTCATTCTTACAATTATTTGTGGAGTCTACTTACATGTTGTGTCAATATTTATAGTGTTAGACTAAAGAGTAATTTAGTATCCTAGTCCACTTATTTTTTAAAAGGAAGCTTACTCCTTAAGGCCTGATTAGTAAGGCTGCGATTATAAAAATTTAATCTCCAAAGTCTATATTCCCATCTAAACTAGTTACACAAAACCATACTTAATTCTAATAAATGAAAACTTATTAAACTGGTTTATATTTTTAGGAAAGCACTTACTCAAGCCAATCTACATATTAAAAACGTAAACAGTGAATTCATATCGCAAAATAATTCCAGGGCTTGCCAAAAATCAACGACCGGAATGAATGTGAACCAAGTCACACATTTGATTAATCCGGTTTCCATTTACATAAAAGCAAACACATCTCACAAAAACAAAACTGTTTTGACTGCTGGTTATTAAACGATCAACTCATAAATAACTGCAAATATTTACGCGACCCAAAAGAGAACCACGCTAAACCAATAAACCAAGCGAACACTGAGATGATATTGATAACCATGAATGTTATTTTGGAAAACAGGTTTGATTTGGCGATGCGAAAATGTTTTGCGACAAGCAAAATGACACAAGCTCAAGTATGTGATTGCACAGCTACTATTGAGGAAACCGTTCTTTCTTAGATTCAGCATTCGATGTTTGTGTTTTGAGATCTGTCACGTACTAAATACTTTTGCTTGCTGATCTCTGAGGTCAGCTTTTTCAAGTTCTTTCGTACAATAACCAACCGTGGTACAAAAAAATGTTTGTCTCAAGGTGTTTCCTCTAGATTTCAATTTTCTTATTTTACTTAAACTTATCAACTATTTTAACTATAACAAATACATATCCTTCGCCTATAAGTATATACTATTTTATCTACATTTTATGCCGTCCATAAATTTATTCATTATTTACCTCCTTCAGTGCGGTGACAAATTCATAATTCTCACTCGAGCCAGTTTTAATGGAAGCTTAATCTTGATTAGTTCCGTTCTAATTCGGTTCTCTGAAAGTATTAACATATTTTACCAAGCAAGCTTCAATCTTTCGGTCACTTATTACTGACGCTGACACCTTGTCGTCACATGCGAATCTCCCACGGTCTGGAATCCTATCTGAATTAGCATATGTATGATATGAAGATAAACCTAAATTACTAGTGTGGCTAACAAACATGTATAAGGAGAAGCAGTTAGTCCTAGAAAATCCACGACCACGATATATGAAGGAATCAGTATGATAGTCGCTGATAATTTAAATAAGTGGTCAATAAAAATGCATTTTGATAAGTTTCTCTAAAGTAGTCGGATGATCATGAATTAGTTTTATTTCTTTGAGCGTGAAGTGTTATTAATAAGATTTCCGATTAGACAGTTTCATTGACTTTAAGACCAGCGTCGCAAGAAATAATTCTAAAATACTCATGAATTTTTAATGAACATTTGCTTATGGATTTAAATCACCAAAAGCAAAAAAATTAATAAAGGCAATTTCCGTCTGCGAAATCTTGTGAAAGATCGATAAGAATATAAATTGATGCGACATTTGTGAGAACTTTGCGCGGAAATGATTCTAGTTCAATGTTTACTGATGTAAATAGTGTTTATTTTTAAATTGTGGTTGTAAATAAAGAGTTTTGTCTGTCTGTCTGTTTCCAAATTGTTGATGTAAGTAGTGTTTATTTTTAAATTGTGGTTGTAAATAAAGAGTTTTGTCTGTCTGTCTGTTTCCAAAACTTCTTAAACCTACAATTTCCTAGTGCTCCTTTTTAGTATCAATATATACTATCATAAATCACTAGAAGTATAGATAAGTGTGTTAACAATCATATCACTTCTTGCGTTATAATTGCCATATAAATCTCATTGTGTCCTATTTTCGACTGTGTGATATGTTTCATACTTCAATAGAATCCGAAGAATCTTTATGACCTCCACTTAAACGCTGTATATTGTGCTAAGCTACTTGTATTCATATTATTACTGTTGTCTTTAACAATAATAATATTTACAAGGCATTATCGCTCATCAGACATGTACAATGTGCTTATCGTTCGTATCTTTTATGCATCTTTGATGACGCATTGTCCCTTGAATGCATATCGTTCATTGCAAAAGTGACATTGAATTCGGTACCGTCAAAGCAATCTTAATGAGAAATGTCAAACACATTAACTTTCTTTCCGTGGGTAGAGCTTCTAACAAGTCACGAACACGAACTATCAGAGGTAAAAAAGCTAATTATTTCTCAGTGGGACATTCGTGACAGTTTTTGCGGCTCCTGTGAAGAGTCATCGAGTTACTGATGCTTAATTGGAAATCTTGGTTTAGAGGTGACAAAGGCCTAGGGAAAATATCTGATGCTAAGGTTATCCGCAACTTTAATTTTGTTGGCTACACAGAAAACTACAGATAATAATCGGACAAGTACGAGTCAGACTCGCGCACGGAGGGTTCCGTACTGTATGGGAGCCCCCCTTATATATTTATTTTATTTTAATTTTATTATTTATTATTGAAGGGAATATAAAACTAAATATTTTAGTATTTGTTGTTATAGCGCCAACCGAAATACGTCATCTGTGAAAATTTCAGCTGCCTAGCTATCATGGTTCATGAGATACAGCCCGGTGACAGACGGACAGACAGACAGACAGACGGACATCGAAGTTTTAGTAATAGGGTCCCGTTTTTCCCTTTGGGTACGGAACCCTAAAAATGCTACTCAATACCTTCTTATCCTAAGTCCCTACGTCGGGGCAGAGGGCTAACATTTTCCACTAAGCATTACGAAAGGATACTATTATAGAGTAATTACTAAATTTAATATTCAGCTAGTTTGCTACTAGCATAGAACATTTTAAAAGTACAATTGAAACACTAATAGATTGCTTTTTATAGCATCGTAATTTTGTGTGACGGAATAGTATTCAGTTTTCTTTCCTTTTCATTGTTAGTTCTACATTATCATTATAACAATCCAAGGCTTCCCTTGCTGTCTCTTCTGTTTTGATCTTTTGTCAATTGTGATTCTTGTTTTGAATAAATATTTAGTGTATTTCCGCTCTGTCGTAGTCATATAAGTTAAGGGTACCATTCAAAATCCAAATTAAATCACAAACAAAATTAGTAATTAATCATCAAACTGTATCATGGTTCGACTATGGTTAGGCTAAGGTTAGGTCAGGCTAGAAAAGTTAGGCTTAGGTATGTTTACAAAATATGAATGAACCTGAAACAAAATTTTAATTAATCCGTTTAAAATAATAAAAAAAAAAAAAAAATTACCTATAACAAAAATAGTGATTAGTGATCTGTTTAAAAAATGTAGTAAACCTGAAAATAATATTTAATTAATATGTTAAAATTACAAATATAATTTATTTATAAAAAATGGTCTAAAATAATTGAAAAAATACTTAGTCAATAAATAGCACCCCTATTCTTACTATTCGAATTAGGTAAGAATAGGGGTGCTATTTATTGACTAAGTATTTTTTCAATTATTTTAGACCATTTTTTTTTTTAATTTAATTTTAATTATGTTCAACCGACGCTTTCTTACGGACCCTTCTCGTTGCTGAATCACTTACATCGCTCACTGCTATTAAGGATCAATTATATTACTTTTCTTCAAAAGCAAATTCAGCAAATTATATAGCTGCTACCTTGTTTTTAATAGCCGTAATAAAACTTTATAGCGGCAGGTAGCTCCCGTGAGTCGACACAGATCACTTAGAACTCTAGAATATAAATTCAAGTAAAAATAGCTTAGCACTTGCGCGAATCGTAAATCGTTATGGAAATGATTATATTCAGATATGGTCTAAAGTACAGGCGATAACTTCTTAGTATAGTAAGATAGGTCTACCCTAGTCTTATTATCTTTATTAACTTTACGGCATAATTTAAATAGAAATGTTCTTATTTAAGACTTTATGGTATGCTGACGGATAAAATATAAAGAGTCGGGTCTAGTAATGACATTCATATTATCAAGGGGTGTCCCGATTCTCTTTATAGTGATACGTTCTAAATAATTCTGATGAATTCTTGATCTGGAATTCTGGACGCTGAATGTCATAAAACTTTCCATGTTTAATCATTTTTACTTGAAAAAACGACCTATCCTTTCATCATCATTACCATCTGCTTATTTGAGCTGCAGGGCGCAAGTCTATTCCCCATTTTAATTATCCCTGTTTTATGCCAGTCTATTCTAGTTATTATTGTCACGTCATTGATGTATATGGCCTTTGAACTATAGCGGTATAAACCTTTATTGTGCAATGAACGAATATAAATAAACATAAATAATTATTTTACGCAAAAAATTGCAAAACCGCCTTCCATCGTATACATTTGAATATTTCGCTCGATTGTTTACATTATTGTTGATTTATCAAAAACGGCTCAGCCGATTTCTGAAAATTAAATGGGACCACCTCGGGAGCATATCTTTTCGAACTAAAAAAATTTCGATTCGGTTCACAATTGGCTAAATTATCGATGAACATACACAAAAAATGTATATATAGACGAACATAGAACCTCCTTATTTTTGGAAGTCGGTTAAAGAGTTTGGTACTGCTTCTATGTCAACTTCACGATTATGTTTTCAGTTTTCCGGCTCTCCGTCACATCCATCCTTAACATCAGACAAGTCTGTTTCTTTTGTAAGAAAGGTAAATTCGCTGTCGCTTCTTCACTGTCCGTGTCATGATAACCAGGGCTGTGGGGCGGTCGTGCCGTCAGATTGGCCACGCTCATTGACCCAGTGTACGAGCGGCGCGTGCCGTCCACCTCTGGCGCCGTTATAGCAGGCCACGCAATAGGCATACAGGAATGTTTACTGAGAATAAACACCATTATTATATTTAATGCGTTATTGGTTAAAAAATATTTGACACTTATTTTTCCTTTTGTCAATTAAACAATAATTATGACAAAGATTGTCCAAGTTTGGGAGTGGGGGCTCGTGACATCACTAGTGCGTTACATTTGTAGTGCACTAGTGACGTCACGCGGAACTTTAACGGGCTATATCTCCATCAATTTTTGTTAAATTGACAAAAGAAAAAATACGTGTCCATATTATTTTGTTTTAATCTATTCAACGGACGAATGACGGCGATGATAAAGGTGTTGCCAAACAGCAGTTGTCAGTGTAACCTTTGCGCTTTCGACTTCTTCATCGTGTCGCTGATCCAAAAATAAATACTGTCTATGATTTATTAATAAGGCCTTTTCCCAGTGCCTTGCCACTGCCGCTCCGCAAGGGGAAGCATTGTAGAGGTCCTGGAGTGTACAGGTGTTTGTATATTGAGGGCATGTAAGCTTTCGACTCCCCGTGTTCGCAGTACCATTTATTTAAGAATCCTTAGGAGAAGTAAAGGCTTTTCGGTCTAAAATTGCAGGCCTATTCACTACCATGATTACTTTAGCCATCGTTTAGGTCATGCCGTCAGATTGGCCACGCTCATTGACCCAGTGTACGAGCGGCGCGTGCCGTCCACCTCTGCCGCCATTGTAGCAGGCCACGCAACTGACGATAATGGTGTTGCCAAACAGCAGTTGACGGTGTGACCTTTGTGCTTTCGACTTTAGGCTCCCGTGTTCGCAGAATAATTTATTTAAAAATCCTTTTGCTACTGCTCTACCTGCGCGTACGTTTACTTAAGCGTAAATTTAGACTGTATGATTTGAAACTGTTGCTCTGTACCCTAATTTTAAACTTAAATTTTATTGGAAATAAAAAATATCTTATCTTATAATTAGCGCGCTAACAAAGATATTGCGTATATCCAACAAACGTTTTAATGCGTTAAAATTTATGAATTGCAGTGTAAAACTTTACCGGATTAATTATCGCGCTAATTCAAGTGTCATTAAGAGGAATTCACCTTCTAGGATGATTCTTTACTCTATGGGTAAGGATGGGTAAGGTATCCTCTTCGACAATAGTGTTAGTGTGGAAGTGAATGTTCAAGTACTTACCTAGACAAAACTAATGTAGTTTCTATAAACTGTAGGTACTTGCAAATCTTATTGTTACATTTGTGTTAATCAAATAAATAAATAAATATGTTGATAAAACCCACGCTACAGTCATAAACACCTTGATTTATTTTGAGATAATTTTTCGCGTATCTGATAAATAATTTTTCAAAGTTATCGCGTGTAAATCAGAATTGTCATGTTTGTTCTTATTCTCTTGGGCTCATGAGGGCAGCATAGCCTTTAGAAAACATGACATTAAATTACAATCTAGACTGGGCAATTATGGATTTACATTTTATAACTAATCTAATGAATTGCAGACTGATATTAAAAGAGTAACTACTATTGTGTATTAGCGCTCATAGTATAGTTTGACTAGGTGTTCGTTAGCGATCATCGAAGTTAAGCAACGGTCAGCACGGTCAGTCTTCGGATGGGTGACCGTTGTAGCATTTACAACTGAGCGCTACCGTGGCCTGGATGACACGTTAAATTGTAGGTCTCGGTTGTTTTAACCGTTTAGCCATGTCGGAGGCCTTCAGGCGGCTTAAAAACTCTGACACCAGGGCTGGGGGGCTAGCCCTGGTGTCAGAGTTTTTAAGAAGGCCTTTACGAACTTACTTACGGTCCTAATGAGGTCATCTGTCCACCTTTCGGGTGATGTCCTACGCTGCGCTTGCCAGTACGTGGTCTTGACTTGAGAACTTTTCGACCCCATCGGTCATCATTACTCCGAGCTATGTGCCCTACCCACTGCCACTTCAACTTGCCAATCCGCTGGGCTATGTCGGTACCTTTGGTTCTTCTACGGATCTCCTCATTCTTGATTCGATCTCGCAGAGAGACTCCGAACATAGCCCTCTCCATAGCTCGTTGGACTATTTAGAGTTTTCTAATAAGGCCCATAGTGAGAGACCACGACCAGACTACGAGAGACTGCCAGTTAACATACGACCACGAAAAGCCACGAAAATAACTCCTTTTGACGTGTGAAAAAGTGACAGATATATACTTTGCCATAACGTTGTCTCATTCTGACAATACGAAAGAAATATTTCGTGGCGCGCATCCTAGGCCGACAGGATACGAAATATATATTTCGTTCACTTAATTGCATTATTCGAGTTACATAATAACCTAGCATCAGACTATTGTCTGACCCTCGCGTGTCAAGCGAACTAAAAGAAAATAATTGCTACAATTAGAGTCATTGCAAACACTAACTGCCGTCTTCGAGCTAAACGTTTAGATGAAGACATTATATCCGGTTTAGAATCTAAAAAAATATTATGCCGTTGCTAAAAATATAGTCAAAGTGTCTACTAGATTATTGATGTACCTATTCAAATTAGGTATAGATACAAGGATAAATTTCATTTACTTCTAAATTTTCTGACTTCATATTTTTGCCATATCAATGCGTTTTGTAATGATTCCTTCACATAATTCATAAGACAAGTACATGTGATAATAGTCGGCCAAGTACGAGTTGGACTCGCGCACGGAGGGTTCCGTACTGCACGGGAGGCCCCCTTAAATATTTATTGTATTTTAATTTTTTTGTTAATTAGGTATTGAAGTGAATATACAACTTAGTATTCTGTGAAAATTTCAAGCATCTATCTGTTACCATTATAAATATCGATCGAAAAACTGCTAAAAATTCAGATTTGTTGTATGGTAGCCCCCCCTTAAATATTAACTTTATACTGTTTTTAGTATTTGTTGTTATGGCGGCAACAAAAATACATCATCTGTGATCAGCTTTCTAGCTATAACGGTTTATGAGATACAGCCTGGTGATAGACAGACGGACAGCGGAGTCTTAGTAATAGGGTCCCGTTTTACCCTTTGGGTACGGAACCCTAAAAAATACCGATTCTGTAGAGTTCCATTACGAGTACATTCATCAAACTAAATTCTAACTTATTATCGTTCTTCAACATTCCGTATGGGGTTCCCACGGAACGGGGCCAAATCTTGTACTCGAATATGGGCATCCCTGCATTCTCAGTGACCTCTCTCATAATTATTGTTCACTCTCGCCATCGCTTTTAAGTATTGCATAGACGTCGACGCGTTTTTATTAACGTATTTCTGACGTTAATTGGTTTGCAATATGCGTCTCCGGGTCATCTGGCGATTTGATTGGCTACTGACAGAAATAGGGGTCTTGATAGACAGACGGACGACACAGTGACCTTTTGATATCCTACCTAAGGTATGAGGTTAGAGTTCCTATTTAACCGACTTTCAAAAAGAGGAGGTTCTATGTTCGTCTGTAATTTTTTTTTGTGTATGTTCATCGATAATTCCGCCATTTGTGAACCGAATCGAAAAATACTTTTTTAGTTCTATAAATTTAAATAAGATAATTTTTTCAAAGGTATTTTTATACAGTGTCTCTAGAAACTTACGCATAAGGGCGACTTCAGTAGTTCAGTACAATATTTAAATGTTCTTAAATTTTTTTTAGTTCGAAAGGGTATACTCCCGAAGTGGTTTATTTACATTTAAATTTAACAGATATCGGCTGAGCCGTTTTTGAAAAATCAACAATAATGTAAACAATTCGAGCGAAATACTCGAATTTTGTACACGATGAAATGCGGTTTTTCCTTTTTTTGCGAAAAATAATTATTGCCCTTTGAAGTACGAGTACGATACCGTAAAACAATTGAGTCGAGTACACTGGGTTACTTGTAAGTGGTAACTTACGCATAACCTCTTAAGATCGACTTAAATACATCGAGATCAACATTTCAACAGTTTTGGGACCAACCACGAATCATCGAAATTTAGTCGAGACAAGACCCAAGTTCGCACTTTCAAAAAGTTGTCAGATCTCATGCAGAGCCAAGCTTCTAACTCTACACGCCTTATCTCTTCAAGTCCTTACTCCATAAACTCTACAGCTTAGTCAATATATGTGACTTGGTCATCAGGCTTGCTTCTCCTCGCTATCTAAATTCCCAACAAAAGCGTAAAATTGTTTCTTTGTTACCGCCGGAATGCTGCCAAAGCATATAAGGTCGTCCTGGAATTCCTCGCCGTAACCTCTCCCACAGTTTTTGCATGACTCTCATCGCCCAGTGGCTTACTTGCGCTTGCCAGTTGCCATTCGCCAGTCTTGACATCGGCTGTTTTTGCCCGCCACGGTGACAGCTCGCGTAATTGGTCTAATAGACTTGGATTGTGCGTGCGCGCATCTCCGCTTTGTGGGACGCCTCCCGGACCTTAATGATCTCTGTCTGCTGGTTTCGTTTGTGTATGTGCGTTATTTGTGTGGAATCTAAGAGTTTTTAACCGACTTCCAAAAAGGAGAAGTTCTATGTTCGTCTGTATGTTTTTTTTTTTGTGTATGTTCACGATAACTTCACCAATTGTGAAACGAATGGAAAAATTATTTATATTTCGAAAGGGTATACTCCCGAAGTGGTCCCATTTAAAAATTAAAGAAATCGCCTGAACCGGTTTCGAAAAAATTAACAATAAATAATGTAAACTGTAAAATAATGTAAAATATTCGAATTTAGTACACGTTGGAAGACGGTTTTCCCAGTTTTGGCGTAAAATTATTATGTTAGTGTGTTTATAAGGTAATAATTCACCACTCAAAATAGTTGTAATGTGGCTCTACTTTAAAAAAAAAATGCGGAATTGGTCTTTAGTGCAAAATATGTTTTGTGTTTTCATTCGTTGCATTCTTACTAATATTATAAATCCGAAAGTGTGTTGCGTTGTTTGGTAATCTTTCACGCAATAATGGAGAGAGGGTTCGAGTCGATTATTGCAAGGATACAGTTCAAAAACAGGTCGGAAAATGTCTCAGAGCACTTTTTATCTCGGAAAAATAAAATGTTCCTATGGGATAGCTCTAAAACCAAATCTTAATGTTGAGGCACTTTTACATAGATCTTTTAGATTTTTAACATTGTTTATCTAATTATTCTAACATATATTTTTATCAATATGAATCTGAAATAGATTTCCATTAGTCTGTTCAATGGCCCATTAAGCTTGTCCTCTGTTATTGGGGTTTCCAGATATTTCTGCTATCAACTAGCTAAAATATAATGACTTCCTACATTTCAAAGGAATTCCTAACAGTCTTCGTTTGAGTTAAACATTTGACATTGCTTTAGCCTCGAATTTTCATGAAATAGCCAATAATTTTCCGTAAATCGCCATGTTAAATTGTAGAAACTATCACCATAAAGCCGTCATCTATTTCACCATTACCAGCTCTCTCGCCTTGTTAAAACATTCAGTCAAATTGTTAGTGTGGTCATTATGTGACCATTATATTCATATTTTCCTCTGTCACCGTTCCGCTACTCATCTGCGTCCACAAACCTACATAATACAGTAATGTCATTCACCGCGGCAAATATTTTTGCTTCGTAAGCAATTTGTCTCGATTCGTGTCTCTATTATCAATTGTTGTTATAATACCAAAATCATTTCTATATCTATTGCGTTTTTAGATTATAGTTCGGCCGTTCAGAGAATGCGTTCCTGACACGTCATCTTGAAAAAATGTTTTTGGCCGATATCACGGAAACTATGTACTTAAGGGCAAAAAACATTAAGGTCATTATTGTAGAAAATAAAATTTCGCTTTTTTTTGTTTCCTAAACTTTTTTGTAAAACTTACCGTTTACGATTTATGGCCCATTTAATGAAATGGGCCATAAATCGTAAACGATGAAAAGATGCGAAATTTTATTTTCTACAATAATGACCTTAATGTTTTTTGCCCTTAAGTACATATGTATGTTAAATCTGTTAATTGAATGAATTAACAAATATTGTTCCAACGTAAGCATTTAGTCATGATTCGTGTCTGTACCATCAATTTTATTGTTGTAATATCAGATAGGCTTACAAGTCAATTGCGTTCAGTATTTGAAAATCGTATTGCTTATTCTTTAATCCTTGTCTGTATTATGTGAAATGTGTCAATAATGTCAATCACCGCGGCAAATATATTTGCCACATAAGCCATTTGTCAAAATTCGTGTTTGTTTCATCATTCATCAATTATGTCATTGTTGTGATATCCGATATCGTTTCTATATCAATTGCGTTCTGTATTTTGAAAACAGTATTGTTTATACAACTCATTGCTTTAATCCCTGACTTTATTATGCTAAATCTGTTAATTGAATCAATTGACAGAACACCTGTTGGGAATGAATGCGTGAGTTGCATTCACAATCGAATAAAGAGAGTTGCCGGCCTTGCTTTCAACTCAATGCCGTCGATTTCAATAAAATTGATGACCGAACCCAAACTGCTTCAAAACACGAATGGACTAACCCAATTCTATTTAACACAGTTACAGCCAAATCGATTACATGATAATCGAGTGTAATTCAAAAACTAATTTGAATGTTTCTTTTGCAGATGTCGTTGGCCTGAAAGATTTACACTTTAACGGTAAGTGGTAATCTATTGTCGTTTTGATTATTGTTCATTTCAAACTTGTCGTAGGACATTGTCTCAGTTAATAGCACTAATTTGTAAATGCGAAAGTTTGTGTTAGTTTCCTTGTAACGGGATAAAATACATACATTTATTAGTATTGAGCTGACACTAACTAACGCTATAAGTAACAATAATATCTCATTATTCTATGTAGAAGTTTTTTCCTTATCGAGGTAAGAAAACCGGTGACATATTTTAGAAACTATTTGGTAGAAGCATATATTTTGGAAACTGTACGCTATGAACGTAAATCGTCAAATACGGTTATATGAAATGTGATCTTTAGGGTACTTAGTACATACCTCATAATTAATTATTTAATACGACTTGCTAATGCTTTTGCATGAAAAGCTATTCTATATACTCGTAAATTTACAGTTCATTTTTGCACCAAAATGTATAATAGGTATTGCGGTTCTTTGGCTTTTGAAACATTTATGACCAATGAACTACATGCCATAATGTTGTGAAGTGCTAATACGTATTCTTTATTAGTAAACTCCTGTTAGGTGTATTATTCTTCGCTTTGGCATGTTTAACATAGTTTATGATTAGGACTCGGGGATAGATCTTTTAGAAGGCGTCATAGAGATCTAGAGGCCTTCTCTTTGCTGAGACATTTCCATGATTCCATCCATCAGCCGTAAGACGTCAACTGCTGGACATAGGTCTCAACTATGAATTTCCAATAAGGCCAGTTGGAAGCGGCCTGCATCTGGCGCGTTCCTGCAGTCTTAATTATCATCAGTTCACTTAATCGATGGACGTTCTACGCTGGTACGTGGTTTTCATTTGAGAACTTTGCGACCCAATCGGCCATTCGTTGTTCGAACTGTGTGCACTGCCCACTGCCATTTTGCTTGGTAATCCGCTTGGCTATTGATATACATTGAGACATTTATATGTGCCCAATTCTCATACACCGCAAAATCCATGATAACGATACATACAAGCAGAAAGCAGCGTTGTGTAAGCGCATAATAATATCCTAACATAGTATAAAATAAAGTCGCTATTTTCGTTTGTTTGTTTATTTGTTTGTCTGTATGCTTAAATCTTTAAAACTACGCAACGGATTTTGATGCGGTTTTTTTTAATGGCTAGAGTGATTCAAGAGGAAGGTTTATATGTATAATACACCTGTGCGAAGCCGGGGCGGGTCGTCTAGTTATGAATAAATGATTTCTTGTACCCAAAGAGTTTTATTTTTTGTCATTATTGTCGTTAATTAACTGTATTAACTGTTAGCCATGTTGTTCCGTTCAGGCGGCTTAAAAACACCAGGGCTTGCCACCTGGCGTATATAAAATATTATTGTCCTTACGCGTAGTTGTGATTTCAAGCACATAGCTTCGTACGAAATTAGGTCCCTGCTACATCGAGACATGTCCTATCATAGGAAGTCCGTAGAAGCCATGTATCGAATTCCGCAGTCTATGCCACCGAACAATGGACGGCACTTCGCATAATTTTCGAGTCATAAATTCGATGACATTCCGTCACAAGCGGCGACATGTCACGTACATTACACATAACATCCTAGATTACTGTTTCCATACGACTGGCTAAGTTATAAGATAATAGAGAATGAATGCAAGGGGTTATTGTTTATCCACTCATTTCGTAATTTTGAAAAAAACTGAGTAAGTATTAACTTTGAAGATATGGAAAAGATCAGAACATCATATTTCCTTTGCATTTGCACGTTGCCGGGTCGGATCACTAGTCATATTAAAATCCGAACTGTAGACCTTGCATCTGTTTAACTGAATCTCACCAATTATTATACCATGTACCTATAAATACTAGAATAATTGAAATCCACTGGTAAAAGTGCAAATCAGCAAATTTCTCAAAAAAAAACCTAAAATATATAGACCTCATGTACGTACCTTTGACCTGTAACAGAGAGGCAACATCCGAAAAGACGAAAGCAAAATTGTCGACTCAAAACGGAGACTGTCTCTCTCACTTCTTTCGATCAATGAGACAACGAATCAACAGTGCCGAGAATAGCCTGGCTACACCTGCCCGGTTTGAATCCAAATGGTTTAGGGACTAACTACGGATAGTTTCACTCGTCTTAAAGTCTGCAGCATCTAAACTAGTACATTAAATGGATACCGTACTTTACGGTCACTAATCACTACCTATACCACGGTAATGAAAACTACAGTAGAGTGACTCGGCGCTGTCCTTGAGATATATACCTACGACGTCACGTGGCCTCAAAGAGCGAACCACGCCGTAGGGCTGGCCCGCCTTCAGTATTTTAATTTCATACTACTTACTCATTACCTACTAGAGTTTCTTTCTAGTTTTGTGTATTAAACTTATTACACTATCCTATGGTACCTACATATAATGATGCAAAATTTTTATATTTAAGTTCTTATTACAGAAAAGAAACTCGTTGTGAATGAAAAAGGAAGCATTTAATAAAAATACATAGGTATACCCAACCATAAACAGCACAATATGATCTATATTTTCTCATATTTAAAAGAAGTAGGTACGTAAATCGCACGCTTACTAGTTGCAAACCCACACTTTCGTTCGTCACTACGGCCGCGCCGCGACTGACTGGTATGCTTCTGAACATACTACGCTCGAGGTACTGTACTGTACTGTATCAGCCTTTTTAATAGTCCACTGCAGGACGTAGGCCTACCCACGAAGGGTGATTGGGCCATATCCACCACGCTGGCCCAGTCGCTCGAGGTGCGTAGGTATGATTCGCGTTCCGACCGTTTGTATGGAGTCACTCTACTGTAGTTTCATTACCGTGCCTATACCACGGTAATGGTAGGTATCTAACAGTATTGTGACTAGGCCCTGTCCTTGAAATATATGACTACTGCGCCACGTGGCCACGCGAAGCGTATCATGCCCTAGGGCTGCCCTTTAATTACATTTACTTATTCTTTACCTACCTATTTGAGCTTCTTTCTAGTTTCTATCTATTATGATGTAAAATTATTACATAAAATAAATTGAAATGAAATTGAATGAAAAAGGAAGCGTTCAATAAAAATACACATTGTATTTTTTTAATGCTTTATAAGGTTCCGTAGGGCGAGAAACCCTAAACACGTTAATCGTATGCTTACTAGTTACAAATCCACACGTTCGTATGTCACTACGACGCGCCGCGGCTGACTAGCATACCAAGAGCATACCGCACTCCGAGGCGCGTAGGTATGATTTACGTTCCGACCGTTTGTATGAAGACGGAGTACTGTTAGATATCATTACCGTGACTATACACAGATACCAACTCGCTGCGTCCTATATGTTGAGCCGGCGCCGGTGGCATACTGCAGCGGGCGTGCGCGCGGCCTAAATACCCGCTTCTAACGGTGCGTCCAGTGCGCGCCGACCTTTTTAGCGGATCTGGCGTACCACTGGACTGCTATCAGCCTAATTGTGTACCACACATTGGAAAAGGTTCCATTTTGTACGGCTTATCACGGTATTTAGTCTTGCTAGTATAATCCGCGAGATTTATGGACATCACGTGATTTTTAAGTTGAATGGACTCAAAAGAAAATTATAGTGTAACTAGGAAACCTACTTACTTGCTGTAAAAACCGTGGTTGACTCGTAACGAATAAGCGTACCTACAAGCTTCAGAAGTACTTTCATAAGCAGAATGTATCGATACAAAACTTGTGTCCATAGTCACTTAGTACATTGCGAAGCAGTGAAACTTCACATTGAGTGAATTTTCCATTTTCCTTTTATTCCGTTCAATTCCGTTTATTCTGTATTATGTTCTTGGACCTGCCGCCCCTTAATAATTCTGAACTAGTAAATTCAATTAGCAAAAATCATTTACTAGCTGAACTGTCCAGTCACAAAGTCATGATCTGCGGTCACGGAAGGGGCGGAGAGGCACGAAGGATTCTGCGTGTTAGATGGAATCTATTTCTGGGCCAATTAGTAACCGTGACCCTTACACAGTTCAGGATATAAATACGAGGAATTGGGCCAAGTTGCTTGCATATTCATGTACCAGCCAGGCGCCTGCAAAGGTTTTCGACCTTCGATCTTTCACTGGTCCATTCAGCTTTACTTTAGGTACATAATAATATACTACTGTTTAACTTTAAATGGCTGAAAGAGTAGAGTTCTCAAAGATTTTTGATAGGGCAATGCATGTCGTATGACTGGATATTATAAATCAAAATCGACAGAGTAAAAAAACTTCGAAATTTAAATTATTTGAAAATGGCTTCAGAAAAGGATGTTCGGCTGTGCTTTTACTCGCGACTTGTATGATTTATTTATTTGTCACAATTTACAACTACCATTACAGAAATTCCAATGCGATAGTGTAAGTATAACTACATTGGTCAAAATTAAGTTACAATGTCACACTTAATATACAATGTCAAAATTTGATACAATAATAATGATATTCTAAAATTATAAATGTAATTAGAATTGTAATTCTAAAAAACTTAATATTATTTACATTTTATTTGGCAACTGCATAAACCTTATTACATATTTGCATTTAATAGGAAAATAAAATCGAAATTAGAATATTTGAAATGTAATATAGAAAAAAATTCACAGTACATTTGTAAATTTTGTATAAATGTTGCGTGTTTGTCGGCGCAAATGTCGATGTGAGCTTGTGTGGATAGGAGAGTGTTGAGGTGGCGTTGCAGATGTATGAATGATAAAGTAGTTCGTATAGGCCGGGTGGCTAGCCCTGGTGTCTTTTAAAGCCGCTGAAAGCCTCTGACATAGCTAAGTGGTTGAAACAACCGGGACCTACAATTTAACGCGTCATCCGAGCCACGTTAGCGCTCAGTTAGAAATGCCTACCGAGGTCACCCATCCAAAGACTAACGGTACGTAAAGTTGCTTAACTTCAGTGATCGCTGACAAACACCTAGTCAAACTACACTATGAGTGAACTACAGTATGAACTTAGATGATTAATTAATAATAATTCTTAATCTAAGAGTATGAAGATTGATATTTGAATGTGTAAGTAATGGTGATCATTTCTCCTTAGATGATCATCGCTTGTTTCCTCTTATAAAAGAGAGGTCATATACGACTTAAGATTTTAAATAGTCTCACTTTCTTTTTGCAACAAAACAATGCTCGTTACTTCCTGGCGATTCGCTTTCAATGGCGGAAGCATTTAAAAAGATGCGTAGCGTAAACTCTTCGATGTTAATCCGAGTGTAAATTGGGTCGTGAATACATTTTCTTGACCAGAATCTTAAAAGCACAAAAGAAGCGACTAGATAAAACGCATCACTGCTGTATTAGAGGAACCCCGTTTTACTCGTACTCATAGAATGAGTAAAACTAGATCTCAATTTCTTTAACTGAACTTGAAATTTCGAGTTAATGGGTCTCTTCTAGGTAGGCGTGCTACAACCCTAGACCGCATATTTGTTTAATATTAAGCAGACTGAAGTTAAAAGCAAACATAAAAAAAAGGCAAAGATTGGTTCGACCCTCAGAATGAGGGCTAAAGTAAGACCTTATTCTGAGGTTCGACCATATTTGCATCAATCTTGACACTTTAGTTTTTAGGGTTCCGTACCCAAAGGGTAAAAACGAGACCCTATTACTAGATTTCGCTGTTCGTCCGTCTGTCTGTCTATCACCAGGCTGTATCTCATGAACCGTGATACGAGTACTTAGCTAAAACGTGAATGTTAAAAAAACCTAAACCTAAAACCTAGATGTATCGATTGATCAATCGATGTACTGTACCAGCCTTTTTAATAGTCCACTGCAGGACGTAGGCCTACCCACGAAGGGTGACTGGGCCATATCCACCACGCTGGCCCAGTGCGGGTTGGTGGATTCACAAACGCCATCGAATTTCTTCTACGGACATATGCAGGTTGCCTCACGATGTTTTCTTTCACGGAAAAGCCAGTGGTGTGAAATTCCGTACATAATTTCCAAAGAACTCATTGGTACATGACCGGGATTTATTCATTTCATTAATTTCTCTATATATCTCTCTCTCTGAAGATGATGTGAAGATTCACATCATCTTCAAACTTATACGCTCACATCCCTACAACTCGCTGGTCCAAAATTATCGCCTCACTAATTATGGTGTAGCCGCGACCGTTACAGTGAACTCGGTTCATTGTCATACTTACTAAGCTTTTCAATTAACCACGGCTGACTGGACGTGATGGTTACCAGATTTGGCGGCTCGGAAGATTTGCTGTTCCGTAGCGGGATATTATCTTGAGATGTGATGCTGTCGGTGAATATTATATTGGAAGTCTTGATTGCTCATGTAGTAATATTCTATGTATATAACAAACTGTGTATATAACAAAGTTAGATAGAGGGAAATAGAAGATCTTTTGGGAACTTGAAGTGGACAACGCATGGTTCTATTGAACCATGAGTATGTACACTGGGCTGAAAAGTCTGCAAATTGGGGGATAAGATATAAATAATTATGGAAATAAATATTCAGGATAAATATCTATTCAAATAAAAATATCTAAAACATGTATGGAAAAACAAAGTATTTTTAATAAACAAAGACCTTGCCTATATGCGGGGGAAACAGGGAATTAAAAAAAAAAATCTATGTTAAATTCTATTTATGTGTATTTATCAAGTTGTGAATGAAGAATAATGGAAAACATGCAAAAACCTGTTAAAATATTTTATTTTTATTCTAGGATAAAATAGGTACTGAATTTTTTGATAGTAATCAGTATCGTCAAATGTACGATCGTCATACGTACAATTAGATTATTATCGGTATGAAATGTATCGATTTCAGGGGTCAATAATAAAAAATATATGTTATCTAATACTACTAATATAGACATTCTAAAATTTAATTCATATTTTCATATTCAAATTCATTTATTTCTTGCATTTAATTCCGCAATCCAAATTATTTCAAAGAATTAGTTATGATGTATCAAAGTTAGATTATTTAGTAAAAATCTTTATCCTAGTTCTGGGCAGTCGAGATGAGTGAAGAGAAGATGATTCATCTATATTCTAGTAAGTAATAGTAGGTTTCATGATCTTCTTTATATCTTAATCCTATCCATGGGGATAGGATAAACATGGGTTTATTCTGTCATCGTCCATTCATCGAACTAGTTAATCAATGGTTAATCACTGTCATCTTCTAGACGACATTCGCTAAATTTTAAAAATTTTAAAATTTTGACGTCATCTCACAGCAGGCCGCAATGGCTTATCATATCAACCAGTTGTACCGTTACGGAGTGTAATTTGTTACCCCTGTCTTGAAGCTATTGACATCGATAACATGTTTACTATTTTACGCCGCAGCCACACATTGGTTGTAATTTGGACCAACCCGAGTCCAGATTCCACCAAAGTAAAACCGAGTTAGGCGGATTACTCATTGAAAAGCCTGTGAGTCTTTTTAACCGACCAAACTTCGACTTCTAAAAAGGAAAAGGTTGTATATTTGTCTGTTTGTATTTTTTGTGTATGTTCATTGATAGTTTTGCCAATTGTGAACCGATAAAAAAATATTTTTTACTTAGAAAGGGTGTACTCCAGAGTTGGTCCCATATAAATTTTATCGAAATAGCTTGTAAAAATTGTATACATCGATTCGAGCGAACTATTTGAATTTTGTACACGATTAAAGTCGGTTGTGCCAGTTTTGCGAAAAATATTTATTTTAAATGGTTTTAGGACTGCGATGCTCTTGACCACCTCTGCTTCATCCCGCTCTGGTGAGGTCTGACTCGAATGCATTGGGACCACTATCTTACGAGTAAAATGTGTGAATCAGTACTTGCTACAAAGTTGATTTTGAAGCCAATATGTGTTATTATTCTGTCTTTGGTTATTATTTGACTGCTTTATAATGGACCCAAACTTCGACGCTAAGTTCGATCTAATCTGTGGCCATCGCGTCAAACAAGCCATAGAATTGCTCTACAAGCTTATACGGAGAATCCAATGAATTTAAATTGACTTGTGTAGTTAGTTGTTCCAGAGACGTGTATGAATATTCATATTTTAATCAATTTGAGCCTGTAATAGATTAGATTTGTGATTCTGTTTATAGATAGAAGCCACGATATAAAGTGAAGTCGATAAGAAAAGTAGCTTCTTCCTGTTCTGATTCATAATGCTTTAAGTTGTTCGTTCTACGCGTCTTAGTCGCCTCGTTCGTCGTAGTTTCAGCCATAGTCGTCCACTGCTGAACATAGGCCTCCCCTAAAGATATCCAATAAGACCGATTGGTATCGGCTTGTATCCAGCGCGATCCTGCGGTCTTCATGAGGTCATCCGTCCATCTTGTGGGTGGACGTCCTACGCCGCGCTTGCCGGGACGTGGTCTTCACTCGAGAACTTTTCGACCCCATCGGCCATCAGTCCTCCGTGCTGTGTCCTGCCCACTCAACATGTTCAATCTGCCAATCCGCTGGGCTATGTCGGTAACTTTGGTTCTTCTACGGATCTCCTCATTTACGATTCGATCTCGTAGAGAAACTCCGAGCCTGGCCCTCCTATGGCTCGTCGCCTACTCTGTCAATATTATTCGAGCTGGTCACGCTAAATTTTTTAATTGTTTAATAAATCGCAAAGAAACTTCGTGTATATTATAGCCCATTTTCATACATTTCCAAACCACCGAGCCAACAGAGCATGGCTGGTTTCAGTTCATAAATTGACCAGTTCCGTTAAACTTGCCAAATAAGAGGTGATTGTATCGAGTGCTAGACAAGTACGGACAAATACAGCTACATCATTATGCGGTATTAAATTCGGTGAACCATCTTTTGTCGAAGTAGTTATTTTTATAGTTGGTGATGATTATACCTTGGTAGAGATTGATTCACAAAACTCAAAAGATTTGAAATTGTAGATCTCACAGACAGAAATACTAAAATGTTTAATTGTCCTCATATATCTATGTATATGTACCTATATGATTGATTTCATGTTTCCCTGGTCTTTATACTAGGGCACCATGAAATAAATCAGGGAATGACCTGTATTATAAGAATCAAAAAATGACAATAGTCAATTTCAAAAAATGGCGCATCAATAATGCCGCATAGCGTCATTGGTGATTTTAAATCTAAACCAAAGTTATACA
Source organism: Hypomecis atomaria (assembly GCA_964007245.1). NCBI lineage: Eukaryota > Metazoa > Arthropoda > Insecta > Lepidoptera > Geometridae > Hypomecis > Hypomecis atomaria. Next base: position 16,579,691 of record OZ023294.1, on the reverse strand, counting down.
CGTCAAACTTATTACAACTAAAAACCCCTCAGCATCTGTGTTTGTTAAAAAACAAACACGCCAAAATGCTAATCACAGTCATACCATCCAATCCGATTCCAATCAAAATATCAGATCTAACATATACCACATTAAACATGAAATATGACTTCATCTAATCGTATACCTTATTATACTCGTATCTCTATAATCTGCGCTATCAAGATCATAATTCACAACAGATGTTCGAACCAACAGAGCTTCCTACAATGCCCATATTTCACTCTCGATAAAGCAGTCAGCGACCCATAAAGACCATAGCGTGCAGAATACCTACTCGGGGCTAGAAATCTGGAGCAAAGAGCCGTCAAGGCTCCACTTCATGACAAATCGAGAAACCATATTTGCAATTCATTCTGAGATATTTATTACGGTATAAAGTCGGGCTCGACTAAATTGCTGCGTAAGTCATGGGCTACAGCGGGTTACCATTATTTTTTACAATAAATATCGTAAACTAATAAATTAAACCAGCCTTTTACGAGTATAGCGTTTGTTTATATAATAAACGAGTGGTGACCCAAAAGATGACATCAAATCAACAGTGGCTGCAAATGAATGCGTCTATAAATAATGATTGAACATAATAAATGACATACATAGGAAGACGGTAGCGTTTTGGCTTGTATAGTCTGACCGTTTAACTGAGTGCGGGGAGTCCCCGCCGCTCGCACCTCTCTCAGTCCCCTTTGTCGTCTACCCCCGCGCCTCTGTACCGCGCAGGCGAGGACTCAGTTAAACGGTCAGACTATAGTTTAGTTTTCGTGGCTCGAGGACTTATGCTGGCTCGGCATGCCTCGTGAAGCATTCCATTGGACTTTCAGGCAAACCTGTCTCACGAGGTCACGCTCGCAAACTGCACACCGAGGCTGCCTCGCGAATTCGCGATCTCATGCGTTAGTTGGGTACGCGGCTAATAGACTCAAATCGCCCATGCTTGTAACTTACACCGCTGAATAAATCAAGGAACGCGTGACGGCTACACCCGCGTGACCTTGCGGGCTGTGAAATATTCTATAATATCTACATTCTCGAGCGGAAATTTACCACGTACTCTTATTTGCCATATCTGGATGTATAATCGGTATTGTATTTTATTGCACCATTGTGAAATAGCAAAGAAAGTAGTAATGTACTCGTATAAGAGGCTATTTACATAAAGTTGTTTCCTAATTTAGAAATACCTCACTGGGAGACAATTGTTTGACCAAGATGTTACATCATGTGGACAATGCCAACTGATCCTCTAAAGGTAACTAATTTTACCCACGTTAGCAACGTTACTCTTCTCTTTTGTGTGTAGGTACACAGTAAAATGTTTGATCTAAAAAAAAATTGCGGTATCATTTTATCAATGGATTTTTCCTAGCACATTATTCATCAACTAAAACATCTCTCTTACTATGTATTTTTGTATGTTTGTCAAATCTTTATCTTACAGTAGCATTGTAACATTTCTAAGGAAACTTGAATTTTGCTTCTATGATATATTATATGGAGCAGAGCATGACGCAAAGTGCAAAACACGTGGAGTCACTTTCGAATCAATAGGAAATGCCTTTGTCTTGCAAACAACATCCTACAGCTGCGATAATATTTTTCTGTCCTACTCGTACAAAATAGAAAGTCTTTTAATATCGCCTCTCGTGACTTGTACCGCGGAATATATCAAAGAACGCATGACGGCGCCTGTGACCTTGCAAGACGTAAAGTGTTGCATGTGCATAGTGGAGCGGATATTAGCGTGCACGCCGTTACAAGCATACTTACAAAGTGGCGGTGTTTAGTTAGTACACGATAATAAGGAACGGTTCTAGTATGCTACCCTGAGGCACGCTGGCTTGTTAGTTGGATGTTATGTCAGAGGCATGAGGAAAACTAATGACAACAGTAAAAATATGTCGGATACGGATTCAAGAGTTAATTTTTACCGACTTCCATAAAGGAGGAGGAGGTATATGCTATGTTCGTTTGTGTGTATTTGTTTTTTGTATAAATGTTCACCAATATTTTCTTCAATTGTGAATGGTGAACCGACTTCATGACGATCGAAATAAAAAAGTAGGTATTTTTTTATTTCGAAAAGGTATACGCCCGAGGTGGTCCCATTGAAATTTTATCTAAATCGGCTGAGAAGTTTTTGATTAATCAACAATAATAATTATACATGGATGTCAAACTTTTCGGATTCTGTACACGATGGAAGTCAGTGGTGCCATTTTTTGCGAAAAATAATAATTTATTTGTCATATAGGTAAACAATTGTACTTACTATGTTTGTGACGTTCAGTTGTCGAACTAGTTTAACGTGACTTACACCCAATGTTCTTGTATTTTATCGGTGTATTCAAAAAATACTATATCTATTTTACCCTGCGGCTTCAACCAAACAAAATTAATATTGCATAGCGTGAAACAGTCTTTAGATAAAGTAAGTAAGTTGATATAAGCTAGCTAGCCCTGGTGTCTATTATTAAGCCGCCTGAAGGCCTCTGACATGGCTAAACGCTTAAAACAACCGGGGCCTACAATCTAATGTGTCATCTGAGCCACGGTGACGCTCAGCTGTAAATTCCACCCACGATCACCCATCCGAAGACTGACCGCGCTAAACGTTGCTTAACTTCGATGATCGCTAACCAACACCTAGTCAAACTATGCTATGAGCGCTACTACTACGTCGAGTCCTTAGATCACAGACTACGAAGATATTCTCTGTCTACGCTTTAGATAATAAATATTTTCAATATCTTTAGCAACCGGGTAAAGATCCAAAAGTGAAAACGAGCTATAGCTCTAACTATAACAAAACAACGAACAAAAAGGTATCTGCGAAATGTTTACCTTGTGCGACAGTGTCAGTATCGATAGAGATTTCTCGGATTTGCATTGAATTGATAACATCTTGTGTAGCATGTGAATGGCCTGATAAATCTGTTCCTGTCAAGGCCCGCTGCCATTTTAGAGGTTGTCTTAATATCATTTTGTTCTTGTTCACTGTAAATCTTGAATATTATCCACCACGCGCGCCCAGTGCGGAAAGGAATAATAATATCTACTTGCAATTTCACTTGATTAAATTTTTCAGATGTACCCGAGAAAAACTTTCTAAATAAAAAAAACCGTAGTTTTTGATAACAGACCGAAGGACGGATAACAACCAGAGAAGTGAAAATTATAAATTTTCTTCATGTCTTTCAATTTATTCCATTGATCTCATTCGTTAGAAAACTTCTGAACAAAATCTGCCCTCATAACCTCAAGAGTATCGAAACGTAATGAAATTTCTGATTTTTCGCGCATTCAATACATTCAATATTCAATCGTTTTATTGCACCACAAATACATACATCTCTTAGCCTAATTTATAAACGTACTCGTATATAACATTTATGTAAACTTAGACTGGGAACTTTTCCATTCGATATACCTTAAAAAATTACGCACCGGGCTAGCCTACATGAGAGAATTTTATCGACGTGTTAAAACGAGACAGAGTTATGGTGAAGTATATTTGTACCTGTCACTTATTCACCAGTCGAGAAAAAATATGTTGTGGTGCGTATGCTAGGCTAGCTGATGCAGTAAATTTTGTCCAAGGTTTAGATTTAGATGTGGTCAGAAATGTACTGTACTGTACCAACGTGTAACGTGAATGTTATAAAAACCTAAACCTAAAACCTAGATGTATCGATTGATCAATCGATGTACTGTACCAGCCTTTTTAATAGTCCACTGCAGGACGTAGGCCTACCCACGAAGGTTGATTGCGCCATATCCACCACGCTGGCCCAGTGCGGGTTGGTGGATTCACACACGCCATCGAATTTCTTCTACGGACGTATGCAGGTTGCCTCACGATGTTTTTCCTTCACCGAAAAGCCAGTGGAGTGAAACTCCATTCCGTACATAAGCTCCACAGAAACTCTTTGGTACGGGACCGGGATTGAACCCATGGCCTCAAGAATGACAGGCCAGCGTTACAACCTCTAGACCACCACGGTCAGAAATGGAAGCTTGCATACTTTTCGCTGGTTTCTGCAGTGAAATCCAGAAATCCTGCAGGCTTGTCAGCATTATTATTGTACCACACAGCGCTCCTTCTTTATTTTACTAGTACCCAGATTTTCGTACTGTCTAAAAGTCTAAAGAAATGTTAGTCCACAGTTCCATTGTCGGTGAAAACTTCCGCCAAAGACAGCAATTTACTCGTAGATACCAAAGCCCTTTCTCCTTCCGATAACAAACAATCGATGCAAATCGCTTAGCCATAGACGCAGTGTTGCCAGTAAATTCAAAATTATCGCTAATTTGAGACAAAGCTTTAGTATTTTTATCGTATGGTATCCTTACTAATATTACAAATCCGAAAGTGTGCTCTTTCGCGCAGCAATAGAGCAACGGATTTATTTGATTTTTGGCATAAATATAGTTCAAAAGGCGGATAGTGGCATAGGCTTTTTATCCCGAGAAAATAAAAGGTTTCTACGGGGTAGCAAAAAAGTGAAACTATTTAATTTTGTGTGAGACAGCGTTTCCAGTAAAAATGTCTAATGTAATAGATTTTAAACGTGTGCTTTTGTCACGAGTTAGTACTAAGTACCTACCTAGAATGTATCTGCTGTAATAGACTAAAATGTGGGTATTTCAGATTATAGGTGGGCATAAAAACGCACTAAATATGGGGTTGCTAGTCCTGGTGTCGCAGTTTTTTAAACGTCTTCCAAAAAGGAGGAGGTTCTATGTTCGTCTGTATATGTATCTTTTTTTTCTTTTTTTGTATGTTCATCGTTAACTTCGCCAATTGTGAACCGAATCGAAAAATTCTTTTTCAGTTCGAAAGGGTATACTCCCGAGGTGGTCCCATTTAAATTTTACAGAAATCGGCTGAGCCGTTTTTGAAAAAATCAACTATAATGTAAACAATTCTAGGGAAATATTCGAATTTTGTACACGATGGAAGGCGGTTTTGCCATTTTTATTTTTTTGCGAAAAATAATAATTAAGGCACGTGAATGTCTCTGACATAGCTATGTAAACGGTTAAAACAACAGGGAACCACAATTTATAAATTGCTTAAATCTTTGAAATTTTATTATTTATCTGGCCAGCCGGCTGACATCACATTATACCTAGAGCCGGACGAGAGAGTGCATTTGTTGATTTGTCTTCTGTGTTAGAACTACGTGTAGCCGTGCCATCTCACTCGTAAATATCCCGCAGGATCCATTGTCTAGTTCGTGATACATATCAGGCATATCACTAGGATCTCCGCAGTGTTTCCCGGAAAGTCTACAATGTATGTGTCTTCAATGGTAAATCAGACACCTTATAGGGAAGCGCTAGGTTCCTAGCCGCATCGCGACCTAATATCAGACAGGGAGGGTCATGTTCATGTATCTAAACGCAAAGCTGTTCATAAACAAGTGTAAATAATTGGTTAAGTGCGAGTCGGACTCGCGCACGAAGGGCTCCGCACCGCCTGGAAGCCCGCCTTAATATATTTTAATTAAATTTATGAATTATTTTTTAAAGGAATTATACCACTTAATATTTGAAGCATCTTCCTGTTGCCGTTATTAATATCGAACAAAAAATCACATTTTTATTTTATTGTTATTTATTTATTTTTAAAGTGCATATTTTACTAAATATTCTGTACATATTTCATGCATCTACCTATCACCTTTATTTATATTGAGCGAAAAAGTCTAAAAATTCAGGTTGGTTGTATGGGAGCCCCTCTTAAATGTTTTTTCTGTTGCTAGTATTTGTTTTTATAGCGGCAACAGAAATACGTCGTCTGTGAAAATGTTAACGTACTAGCTATCACCGTTCTTGAGAAACAGCCTGGTGACAGACAGACGGACCGCGGAGTCTTAGTAATAGGGTCCCGTTTTTGGTTTTTGTTTGTTGCCTTTGGGTGTGGAACCCTAAAAAGTAAACCAGCACCTCTAGCATGGCAAAGGTATTAAAACATTTCATCCACTTTTAATGTCAGTTGTCATTGTCAATTTATAATTTATTTCTACTCCAAGGGCATTAATTACCGGAAAAACAACTTGCCCCTTCGCTATGCAAGGGCTGCTGGGGGTTATATATTTTTAGGGTAAAAACGGGACTCTGTTACTAAGACTCCGCTGTCCGTCCGTCTGTCTGTCACCAGGCTGTATCTCAAGAACCGTGATAGCTAGACAGTTTTCTGTTGCCGCAAAAAACAGAATAATTAAATGTTTAAGGGGAGCCCTCCATACAACAAAAGTGTTTTTGTGCCGTTTTTTGCTCGATATTAATAACGGCCACAGGTTAATATGGGGCTAAAGGGGCCCATACGTTACAGAACCCTTCGTGCGCGAGTCTAACTCGCACTTGGCTGACTTTTAAATTCAAAGCACCACACAATGTCCATAAATTACCACGACGATGATACATCGATTCGTGCGAATTATGTACACGGTTAAAGTCATTTTTGTGCCATTTTTGACAAAAAATAATTATCAAATGATAAAATATACTAGCGTGTACTAATATTAGCACAAACAAGTCAAAACTGATTAATGAAGAACCATACAAATATTTCAGATGAAACATAAACAAATTCCACGACTACTCGTACCAACGGCAGATGCTATTACTTTTCCATTGCATCCAGGTCAGACGTGTTTTTGCAAAAGTTTTCAATGAAAACGCGATAATAGGTGAAAGTGGGAAACCGATCTGTTCGTGGTTAGTTTGTTTATACGTCTAGGAATAGTGAAGTGTTTAGACTGTGTTCAAAAGCTGTGTTTTTCCGATGTTATTTTGGTTGTTGTTCATCCGATGAGTCGATTGACTAGCTGCAATATGTCATTCTATTATTCAAGTGTTGTTTTGCGCTTTGTAGAGACTTTCAGATATATTATACCTACAAACACGGCGACAACGAAATTCTTTGCAACACTCTACATGCAGTTTATGCTTGTTATTATGACAAAATTTCAATGTGGGGTCCAACCCCAAAATAGCATATTATAACAGATATGTTAATCTGTATGTTCGTGTAAATATCTAAAGAGTCACAATCGTACAAAAAGTGTCCGAGGCAAAACTCTGCCCAAGCTATGTAGTGGGCAGGCTTTTTAGTTACTCGTGAGGCGATTACTAGCCGACTACAACGCCGCGCGATTCCAAAGTGCTCGGTTACAAGCACTAATTAGATGACATAACTTCGAGATTCGAAAAAACGGGTCATAGTGGATTATTTAATGTAAATATTTAAGTCGGTATGTATGACGGCGCTCGGACATTTTTTTATTATTTTCACTTAGGGACTGTGATTTTGTAGATATTTGCTCGAAGATTCGATACAAAAAGTTCGTCGAACCTGTACAAAATGTATGGAACAGCTGATTTTCTACTTCGCGATTTCGAAGTCGGTTCCATAGTAGAAGTTAGTCATAGCGATGAGCATAACTACATTATTTAGAATTGCTAGTAAATTTGTAGTCTCTCGGTATACTCATCTTACTGAACTGATGTTTTACAATAGGACCTCGAAATCAAGTAATGAATCATCTGTTACATATACATTTTTCGAGTGTCAATGAACATTTATATGTTTTTATTCGCAATTTATCCGATTACTAGCGACCCGCCCCGGCTTCGCACAGGTGTATTAGACATGTAAACCATCCTCTTAAATCCTCTATCTATTAAAAAAAACCCGCATCAAAATCCGTTGCGTAGTTTTAAAGATATAAGCATACATGGGGACTGACAGCGGGAAGCGACATTGTTTTATATTATACTATGTAGTGATTTATTGTATTTCGCGCGCGGGTGACAGACAAGCTGGGCAAGGATGCGCACCTAGAAATATTTCTTTCAACGTGACAAAACGAGACAGAGTTATGGCAAAGTATATATCTGTCACATTTTCACACGTCGAAAAGAGTTATTTTCGTGGCTTTTCGTGTTCGCATGCTAAGCTGACTGGCCTCTATTATATCAGTCTGTGTTTTACGAATATCCTTACTGTCTCTTGCCTCGGCTCACCTTTATAATTTCTCCATAGATCAACAAGACGTGGTAAATCTATCTACAATATTGTTCGATCCATCATTCCTGCCTCTGCCATTTACCTTCTATTAGCTACTTCAAACTCGATTTTGATTGATTAGCAAATGTATCTCTGGTAAGGTTAACATTTCTCTATTGTAATGAGTAGTGCTGAGCTTGTTGATATCGATATAAAGTATTAGTCTCACAGTACTCGTACTCAAATATGCGAATGATATCACTGATACTCGTACCTTTGTCACCTAACGGGAACACTGGCGGGTGATTGATTCTCTGTGAAAATACGCGCGTTTCCTGCCCCAAGTTACGTTTGTATTTAAGAAATCCACGGGAAATGTTTTTTTTTTCTTCTCTCAGTTTTATAACTTAAATTGGAAACGCAGTAGATTTAGAAAACTTTATGATAGAAAAAAAGTAGCAAAAGTAAAAAAAAAAACGTTACTTCAATAGATCATCAGGGACAAATAAGAATATTGCTGAATTCATTAGGGTTACGTTATTAGGAGTTGTTATCCCAAGCAAATGCTGTTGAATATCCCAGTTAGAGTTCCCCAGTGTCCCAGAGTTGTTATCCCAAGCAAATACTGGCGAACTGGTTGTTTTATTATATTACTTTGTAAACCCATATTATGCAATAAAGATATATGAATCATCCATCCATCCATCCATCAGCCATAAGAAGTCCACTGCTGGACATAGGCCTCCCCTATGGATCTCCAACAAGACCGGTTGGAAGCGGCTTGCATCCAGCGTGATCCTGCGGTCATCCGTCCACCTTGTGGGTGGACGTCCTACGCTTCGCTTAGGATTGCGCTGCAACTAGTAAAGATATATGAATATGAAAATGAAATAACAGTAAGCAACTCATATCAATATGAACGAGGCTCACCTTATATTAAACTAGCTGACCCGCCAAAAGTTGTTTTGGCATAATAATATTAAAATTTCACCAGTAAAAATGCTGTTATAAATTGAGATATAAACTATCCTATCTTTCAAGTTGGATTAAACTGCACACAGTGTAAAAAATGTTAAATCCGGTTCAGTAGTTGAGGAGTTCATCGTGGACAATCAACGTGACAAGTTTTTTTTATATATTAAGATAAGATACAGACTGCAATAAAAGTAGAGAAGACCTAAAATCTAAACGATTTGCTTTTTTCAATTACATGTTGCCTTCAAAATCTAAAACAAAATCTACTGCTCTTCGTTTTCGCAAAGGTTATAAATAATAGTAAGTAAGTAAGTTCGTATAGGCCGGGTGGCTAGCCCTAGTGTCAGAGTTAACCGTTAACAACCGTTTAACCGTTTGTTATAAATAATTATTATTAAATAGGTATTTAGAGTCGCAGAACAAATGTTGTTAATTTTGATGTACAGAATAAACCCCTAAAAGGATGATAATTGATTAGGAATAACCCTGTATATATTTAAAAACAATGTAATGTGAAGTTCATCTAGCTAGTTTCTCTTGAAACGGAATTGGCAAATCGCAGTTTCATTTTATATGCACTGGCATAGTAAATGTGCAAGTACTACTTACATTAATTGCAACTAGTATCGATATCAATATCTAGAAAGTACCTACCACATACGAGTATCGGGTATCCCATCCGTATTTCGATACCGAATCCATATCGTTCGAAGCGCAACCCAAGCTCGAGTTACACTTAACCCGGACTCCACTAAAGCGAAGCGGAGATTCCCGAAAAAAAATCCGCTGGGCAGAGCATTGTAGTTCGTAAGCCAATTGTACTCGTATAATAAATGCTATATTTGCTTAGCAAAGTTGTCCGGATAGTGTTGTTTCTCGATAAGAAAATATGAAATGTAGTGCACTCACAAACTACAACCATAGGGGCGTACTAGTCTTTTTTATAGGCTACCGCTGAACATAACCCCGCACAGAGAGCGATTGTTCTATATCCACTCTAGCTCAGTCCAGGTTAGTGGGTTCATGAGTCTTCGAATCGAATTTCTTCTATGGGTGTATGAAGGTTGCCTCACGATGTTTTCCTTCACCGGTAAGCCCGTGGTATTTAAATCTGTACATTATTTCCCAATAACTCATTAGAGCACGGGGTTTGAATCGATACCTCATGCTTGTAAAGCGAGAGATTTCCCACTAGGCCACCTCAGCATCCGTACCGTTCCGTAGAGCAACAGCAGTAACTTTTACCTAATTTGTGCCATAATCTACCTACTCATCTATGGTTTACGTGCCGTTTTGTAAGGTAACTGCGGTGTAGGTCGAATCACCTCGCGCAGCTGTTAAGTAAACTTCAGTCTGGATTGGGCTATCCGCAACTTGTAGCATCACAGCCGCCAAGTGGTGTGATTCGACCTTTAACTATTACCTAATCTGCGTCATAACGCTCTACCAAAACCTCTACGTATCTCCGCTCCACTTCTTTTTTGGTAGAGTATGTTCCAAACACTTCCGATTGTGATAGATGGGTGCAAAAGGTAGCACCGAGACGTTGACGTATTAGTACCGAGTCAAAGGTTCCGTACGGAAACCAGACTGATGGATATGTATGCCAGTTCTATTCTGGAATTCGATCTGTTCACAAAATGTACTTTAGGAATGCTGGTTGAGAATTCTTGCTGTTATTTTTTACTGCTTCTTTTAAGATTTACCTACGTATCATTTTTAGGGTTCCGTACTCAAAGGGTAAAAACGGGACTCCGTACTAAGAATCCGCTGTCCGTCCGTATGTCCGTCTGTCATCAGGCTGTATCTCATGAACTGTGATAGCTAGACAGTTGAAAATTTTCACAGATGCTGTATTTCTTTTACCGCTATAACAACAAATACTAAAAACAAAAAAAGAAAATTAATAATTACTGAATTTTTATCCGTTTTTCGCTCGATATTAATATTAACGGTAATAATTAGAAGCTAGAAATATTCACAGAATATTTAATGTATGTTTACTTCAATAACTAATTATTAAATTACTAAAGTGGCAAATTAAAGTGGCAATGGGCAGGGCACATAGTTCGGAGAACGGATGGCCGATGGGGCAGTAAAGTTCTCGAATGGAGACCACGGACCAGCAAGCGCAGCGTAGGACGTCCACCGACTAGGTGGACTGACGATATAATAAAGATCGCAGGAACGCGCTGGATGCAGGCCGCTTCCAACCGGCCTTATTGGAAATCCATTGGGGAGGCCTATGTCCAGCAGTGGACGTCTTACGGCTGATGGATGGATGGATGGGATGAAATTACTAGACGACCCGCCCCGGCTTCGCACAGGTGTATCCTTACATAGTATAAAATAAAGTCGCTATTTTCGTTTGTTTGTTTGTTTGTTTGTCTGTATGCTTAAATCTTTGAAACTACGCAACGGATTTTGATGCGGTTTTTTTTTAATGGATATAGTGATTCAAGAGGAAGGTTTATATGTATAAAAATTCCCGAAATTCCCACGGGAACGAGCACAACGCGGGTAAAACCGCGGGGCGCTGCTAGTTATACAAATAAACCTTCCTCTTGAATCACTCTATCCATTAAAAAAACCGCATCAAAATCCGTTGCGTAGTTTTAAAGATTTAAGCATACAGACAAACAAACAAACAAACGAAAATAGCGACTTTATTTTATACTATGTAAGGATAAAAAAAATATAAATATTTAAGGGGGCTCCCATGCAATAGGGAACCCGTCGTACGTGTGTCCGACTCGCACTTGGCTGATTATTCTTGTAGGCTTGCCGCTTGGCAAATGTTATTTTTTGTAGTCAAGTACAGTTTACAGATATTATCAGCTAATGTTCTAATTTTGTATGATTTATGTGCGATTCATATCGGTGTTACATTTTATCTGATACCATTGATGTAAATGTTGCTTCGGAAGTGTTAAATATGGCCTTGAATTAAAAAAATCGACTATTAATTCGACTGAAACAACGAAATATATAAAGTTTCAGAAATCGTAATTGATACTTTTTTTCTTCATTGGCTCCATTAGATTTCATTAGACTATTTTAATATATTACACACTGCCTGATGTTAAGCAGATATGCGGTCTAGGGTGTAACACGCTTACCTACCTATAGAAGGTAACTTTACTCGGGATTTGAAGACACCTACATTGTACTTTAGCGGGAAGACAGACTCAGGCAAAGCGTTCCACAATCTGGCGGTTCGTATTAGGAATGTGGACTCGAAACGCTTGGTTATAACGCGCGGGATGTCCACCATAACATCAACCTTATCAACTCAATTTTATTCATTATCGTTAGGTACTAGTCGAATATCTGTTTGAATACCATGTATTTTAAAAACTTGACGAGACTTAGGCCTATACATAGTCCTCATTGCAGGTAAAATACTGGTTGGTGGACTTTATCCTCAAAACATAAAAAACTAAAACAATACAATTTTCAGATTTCTTACGACTTTTTCCTTCACTTCACTAGTTTCATAAAGCTACCAGCTATCACCCTCTCATTGTTCTTCAAAGCACTATATGCTAGTTAACATATTAACAAACTAACGGTCTTGTCTTACCTATCCATTATTTAAGCATTAAAATTCTTCAGGCTACATTAACACCGCCCACTTAATGTATATCTTTCTTTTCACTATTAATAAGAACATACTAAAAGTTCTAATGCTTCTAACTGTTAAAGGCTAAATATTTGCACAAATATTTCTAGCCATTGATAAGGAATTGTCGGTCAAGGTGAAGTGGGCGAGCCTGACAATATTTGCTTTGACAAACGTTTCACGCCTTTCAGGGGTTAGTCTACCTCTGACTGTCTACTTAAAAGTACAGATAAAAAAGTGAATCGTGAAATTTTTATCCTTCGCATATTTGGGATTGTCGTCGTTTCGCCCCGCAAGCTGTTCGGCCCGCGGGGCGAATCGCCGATGACTCTTTTTGAAGGCCCTCTTTCGCCCTGCATTGTTTGGAGCAGCTTGCGGGGCGAAACGACGACAATCCCAAATATGCGAAGGATAAAAAGTTGTAAAGATACTTTTGTAAAATTTCGAAAAAAAAGTGTGCACTATTCGTTGCCGTTGCGTTGCTTACGTCCTCTTTTAAGGAATGTACTCGTATGCTTTAGAATGTATGAGGGAAGAGTAGTCCCTATAAAGGGTTATTTCTAATCAATTAGCATCCTTTAAAGGGCTTATTCTGTACATCAAAACTAACAACTTTTGTTCTGTGACTTTGGTCAAAACTCAAAAAAAAACAGCTGTTCCATACATTTTGTCGAGGGTGAACGATATTTTTCTATGGGACAACTTCTTTTTGAGAATTAATAAAAGTTGTAGAACAAAAGTTGTTAGTTTTTATGTACAGAATAAGCCCCTAATAGGATGCTAATTGATTAGAAATAACCCTGTTTAACTACTTATTTATATTTTTTTGATAGCCGTCGTTAATTTGCACCATCGAGAACTATAGCGGGCCTGCCTTGTTACCTAGAGGTATGAAAATAGCCTACGACCTATTCTGATTCCTGCCAAATACACACAATATGCATAAAAATCGGTCCGTAACTTCGTATCAGCATTGATACAGTCCGTACAGTAAGCCATGGTATACCGACTGTACCTATACTGATAAGCTTTGATCAAGAGTGTATTCTTGATCGAAGCTGATAAGCCATACTAGGTACATATATGTGCACTAAGAATATATGTTCAGCTACCCTCAAGCCGCGCCCATCATACCAACCACCTGGCTTCCGCAGCTTAGACAATAATTGATTCCACCACGCCACATTTCAACTCCTCACTGTCCTAAGACAGCACAATGGTTCCGCCACAATGCTCACTTTAATTTAGAACTGGCTAGTGTTGCCGCTTTAGGGAGCTGTCCGCTAGATAAGGCGAACGTGACTTTTGTTGGGGAAATTTATACCTCAGCTGCTGTTACTTTGTCTCTTGCAGATAAGCCTAGCAAAGGTAAAAACGTGATACAATCGTGAATATAACTTTGTTTAGGAATTTCGAGACACGATTATTTGTGAGCGGTTGCAAAAGTTGGTAATACTTTTTTCACAGAAACAAGTCTACTTCAAACAGGAAAGCCTACTAATTCATTGCGTTTTTAACCGACTTCCAAAAAGGAGGAAGTTCCATGTTCGTCTGTATGTATTTTTTTGTGTATGTTCATTAATCGCCAATTCTGAACCGAATCGAAAAATTATTTTTTAGTTCGAAAGGTCCCAAAGTGGTCCCATTTAAATTTTACAGAAATCGGCTGAGCCGTTTTTGAAAAATCAACAATTATTTAAACAATTCTAGTGAAATATTCGAAATTTGAACACGATGGAAGGCGGTTTTGCGAAAAATAATTATATTTAAACTGATAAAAAGTGCTATTTAGTGAGTATCGTTTTACATAATTATGTAAAAATTGCAGTCTCGAGTAAGCTGACAATACAGTTTTAAAAAAGGTGTATTCGCCTTCTGTCGCAATCTGTTAGAAATTCGATCAGTTTTAATGGTGCTTAAACATTGCCTCATATCTATGAGGACCGAAAAATGAAATCACTGTTTAAGGAATAACTTGAATGTCCTGGCAACACCAGAGTCGAAAATAAACAACCCATTAAAGTATCAGGTTTATAGACGGGCGCGTACGCAGGAAGAGATTCCGTGATGAAAATCAGTATAAATAGAGCTTGTACGCTACGCCACACACATTCAGGTGATTTCATAGAGAATAGAGAAAGGTTACAACAATAGATGTAATGTGTATTTTGAGAAGGTTGGTGGAACTGAGGAGTGAAATATATCATCAGTGGGTTTCCGTCATTGTAGAGTAATGATGTGTAATAAAAGCCTAATCAAGCTTGTTGGCGGATGTGAAGTTAGCTACAAGCAGCGCTTCTCTCGCAGCTGATATATCGAATTTGCGAATGCACAATCACGCGCCCCTTGTTCTCAGACGCCAAGAAATTGATTTGAACTATATTAGAATTCACCATAACCAGCCGTAGGACGCCTACTGCTGGACATAGACCTCCCTTATGGATTTTTAATAAGACCGGCTGGAAGCGGCTTGTATCCAGCGTGATCCTATGGTCTTGATTATAATAATTAAAGCCCTTCGGCGTAAATGGAATTCTCAAAATTTTAATAAACATTTGTATTATTTTATCATTATTTTAATAAAAAGAAATTCAAATAACTACGTAGGTATACATAATTATTTGCTATTTATGTAAATACTAAGTAAGTAATAAAAGGATTGCCAGCTAGGACATAGGCGTAAATAAATGGTCACGAGTAGTAAGAGTAGAAGAGAGCATTGCAAATAATAATTGTTAGTGCGAAATGCGAACCATGCTCAGAGCCCTTAGTCCAGGTTTTGCGTAATTTACTTAAACTTTCACGTTCGCGTGTGGCTCCATACATTTTGGTTAGTTCTTCCTGGTTTCCGCTGGGGCGCTGTACGCTGAAACGGCAGTAGTTTCAATTTACGTGTAAACCTGGATAAACCCCTCAGGTCTATAAACAAAAATGCCAAATCGAAGTCTTCCAGCTGGCGGCCTGGTATTAAAGTTACATTTAGCTACGACTATTATACCAAACCTTTCTCATACACCGACAACGAAAAGGCAATCCTTCCATTTCCGCCCCGTCCTAACAATCCACACACAAGTTAACAATGTATAAACATTCTTTGATCCTGGTAATGTAACTTCTATTTTCTACCCACAAAATAAACTTTCAAGGGCGTTGCACCGGCTCCAGGGCGCCTAAGAGCTTCTATATTAAGGCGCCTATAACTGACGCAATGGATACATTTAGCAATACTTCAGTTTAATTATATCGATGATGTTTGCAGCGAACTATCTGGAGTAAGACGAAATTAATTCTCTGTTGCTTGCACACACCAATGTCAGATACCAAGCAAAATGTGGTCAAACGTGTCCTTTTGACTTAAACGAACAGCAAAAATAATCGGCCAATTATGAGTCAAACTCAAGCACAGAGGGTTCCTCGCGCACGGAGGGTTCCGTACTGTATGAGGATATTCCCTTAAATATTTATATCAGGTATTTTAATTTTATTATTTATTATTGAAGTAAATATACATCTAAATGTTCCGTGAACATTTCAAGCATATACCTCTTACCATTACTTATAAATATCAAGCAAAAAACGGCAAAAAAATTAGGTTTGTTGTATGAGCCCTTAAATATTAATTTTATTCTGTTTTTAGTATTTGTTGTTATAGCTGCAACAGAAATACATGATCTGTGAAAATTTTAGCTTTGTAGCTATAACGGTTCATGAGATACAGCCTGGTGACAGACAGACGGACAGTGGAGTCTTAGTAATAGGGTCCCGTTTTTACTCTTTGGGTACGGAACCCTAAAAACCCTAATGAAATATATATTCCTCTTGTGCAGCGACCCAAAGTGAGTTTTGGCCTCCGACACCCAAGATAAAAGATAATATCAAAATACCTAGATTTTAGGGTTCCGTACCCAAACGGTAAAAACGGGACCCTATTACTAAGACTTCGATGTCCGTCTGTCTGTCCGTCTGTCACCGGGCTGTATCTCATGAACCATGATAGCTAGGCAGCTGGAATTTTCACAGATGATGTATTTCTGTTGCCGCTATAACAACAAATACCGATATAAAAACAAAATAAAATAAATATTTAAGGGGGGCTCCCATACAACAAACCTGTTTTTTTAGACGTTTTTCGCTCGATAATATTTTTAGTTGTAACAGGTAGATGCTTGAAATTTTCACAGAATATTTAGTTTTATATTCACTTTAATAATAAATACTTAATAAAATTTAAATAAAATAAATATTTAAGGGGGGCTCCCATACAGTACGGAACCCTCCGTGCGCGAGTCCGACTCGTACTTGGCCGATTATTTAACGCACATTAGATTTCGACTTGATCAACTTATATTTTGTAATTTTACGTGTTTTAATACCAAAACGAAGTGTATTACACGTAATAATATAAGTACAGTATATGAGGTATATCGTAGTAGAAATTTACAAAACAATGTTAAAATACCTACTTATCGCACTCCAGCTAGGTCTCCTTTGCTAGACCATGTTTCTTCTTGACCTTATGCACGATATAGCTAAATGAAAGCCTATTCAGAATAACAAAAGGCTTAAATATCACAAAACGATCGTGGAATTGCTTGAAATACAATTGCAGTGATATAATAGTCTTGATTAAAATGATTGAACCAAATCGACGGCGTAACAATTCCATAGGAATTTAGTGCGTAATGACTGACATAAGTATATAATTATATGCACACAAACATTTCACGTAACTTACAAGAATATTATGCATACAATGTACTTTACTTAGTATCTACAGAATATGGGATAGACAGATGGACAAATTCAGACAAAATGCGCGAAGTAGAATAGAGCCTAAAAGATAGATATGAAATTTATTTTTACATCATAACCTAAAAAATAGTAAACAATATGGTTATTAAACGAAATCGCAACTTTGATTGGTATGGCTTAGTACTGTACTGTACCAGAGTTTTTAATAGTCCACTGCAGGACGTAGGCCTACCCACGATAGGTGATTGGGCCATTTTCACCACACTGGCCTAGTGCGGGTTGGTGGATTCACATACGCCATCGAATTTCTTCTACGGATGCAGCAGGTTTCCTCACGATGTTTTCCTTCACCAAAAAGCCAGTGGTGTGAAATTCCGCACATAAATTCCAAGAAATTCATTGGTACGGGACCGGGATTTGAACCAACGACCTCACTATAATAAGGCGGGTGTCATTACTACTAGACCAAAATGGCTCTCACGACTCTGAGAACGTCTGTACTGAATTTGATAAAAATGGAGTGGTGAAAATATACAAACTATGAACCATTTCAATTTCGTGATTCTCTAAACAAGATTCGAGTACACATGTCAGTTGATATCTTTAGTGATAGTGTTACGAGTATAATGATGTTAGTTAGGTATCTGCTATACATATTCCGCGTATCCACGCATATCAGCCACGCACTCTAGTGTTTCTCCAACTGATAAACTAGGTATTCAGGGCGCTCTCCGGAAACACTAACTAGGTAGAATAACAATATACAAGCTAGGAAATTCAACAAACACTGCCAGGCCACTGAACTGCAAGAGGGTTGTGTTGATTTATTAGAATAAACATCTGTTTTATCGTAGAAAACATAGCTTATCCTCAGCGTTGCCGATGCCGATGACACTCCCCAAATTACGGAGAATAATTATCCCGATTTCCCACTTCTTTTTAAGCATATTTTAAAGGAAGTTTTGCTTTTCACCTTGCCAAAATCGCAATTCTGTGTTCCAGCGTATAGGCCACGTCACACAAGTTGGCGGAAATGAAGTTAGCTACAAGCTGCGCAATATCCAATCCTGACTGAAGCTCACACAAAGCCACTCGTAATCACGCGTTGATTGGATATTGCGCAGCTTGTAGCTAACTTCATTTCCGTCAACTTGTGTGACGCGGCCTATACACAGGTTCTATAATATAAATTACTAAAAGATTTTTTGGTCGTCGGCGATTTTTGATAGGGGATTTTTCCTTCAAAAAGGGGGGAAAATTGTTGTCATTGTCACGCTATTTATTATCCGATTTCGATAAAATTAGACAAGATTGTTTAGTATATAAATCCTAACAAGATTTACGAGTATGAACCAAATCGGTCAAGCGCGAGTCGAGATTTAGGCTTATAAAGATTCAGTTAAAGAGATGTGTCGCGAGATCTACTGTTCGAAGAACTACTAGTATTATTATGAAAATGAGGCGCCATAATCTTAAGAAAAATCTCATATAACACGAAGCTAACCGCCCGCCGCATGTCGTACGTTACATAAGACGTCCCGTTAAGTTTACACCTAATTAACCGGTCGGCGCCGGCTCAAATTATATGCCTCTTTTATGCAACAACGTTCTGCCGAGTGCTATGACTGGGTTGGAATCTGTTCCGATGTTGCTGACATACTATAGAGTAGATATTAGTGGGTTGGAGAGAGCTACAGGACAAGTACCTGCAGTAGAGTTACTCAGACTTTCCGAGTTTGGGGCCAACATTTCAAGCAGGTCTACCTTATTTATCTGTCTGTCACTGAGACGAAGTTTTCGATATTCCTCTGCTAAACATAGCATAATGAAAATAGAAGTGGGCACAGGAAGGCACACGGAGGGCTGATGACCGACAGGGACGAAAATTTCCGTAGTGTAATGCCTACCGGCAGGCGTGGGATGTCCCCCCAAAAGGTGAAAGGATGACCTCATCAAGACTGCAGGATCACGCTAGATGCAAACAGCTTCTAAGCATAGCAAGCCTAGGCACAGCGAATGGCTCATATCAACTACTCTGCCCTAGTGCGGTTTGATCAATTTTACATACTCGTACCATCGAATTTCTTCTGGACGTATGAAAACCTATTTTTATCCGACTGCCAATGAAATAGGGCATTTATCATTTTTACCGACTTCCAAAAAGGTTGTTTCAACTATGTTCGTATGTAGATATTTTTTGGTGTATGTTCGTCGATATTTTAAAATTATTTTTAATTTCGAAAGGGAACACTCCCGAGGTGATACCATTTAAATTTTATCGAAATCGGCTGAGCTGTTTTTGATAAATCAACAATAATGTACATGCATGTCACATCGATTCGTGCAAACTATTCGAATTCTGTAGTTACACGGCAGAAGACGGTGATGCCATTTTTTGCGAAAAATAATAATGGTTTCTAATAATTTCTGCGGTATCTTACATCTTGGCAACTATTTAACACATTCACCGCTATTACTTCTAGAAAATACTGTTAAACTCATAAAGTACACTAAATGTAAATATTTCGGCTATAAGTACTTACTTTAACTATCTCGGGCCTAACTATTAAGTTCTGAACGCTAGTTCTACGAAATCATTGCAAGTTGTGTAATCACGTCTCCAGAGCATTTTAACGGGCTGGTTGATATGTATAACTAACTATAACTTAAATTTACAACAGTTTAAGTACCACATAAGACTTATGACTTACAGCAAGTAAAAATAGCTTAGTTTTGTCTTTGTCGGTATTTTAATAGATCACATATTATAGTTGTAACCCTCGACCCAAAGAGGGTTGTTAGTTTGACATACATTTGACATTTGATTGTAGCTTATCTTATAGGTTAATGGACCTACTTTGATGCGTTCGATTTTAAAGCTGAAGTCATTTAGTGACATTTAGCCCGACGCTCTACCAACTGAACTAAGGTCTGCGTTCGCGTTGAAATGCCTATCACATAAAATAACTCTTTGAAATAAACCTACTGTTCCGAAGCACTATAAATTAAAAATCATTTCATTACATCAAATTTGTTTTGATATGTAACAGTCATTGCAATACTACTCGTATACGGTCGCATCGAATATTTAATTGACTTATCATCATATCGATGAAGGAGGTTCACTGTTGTAAATAGGCCTCCCAATAGATTGCCATCAGATCAGGTTTCCTTCAATGCTATCTGGCAATCGTAGCTAGTATTGCTTCTTATTTCTCCATGGGCAATCCTAATGAGATGCTCTCTCCACCAATATGGTGTCACTAGGACACTAGGTGACAATTTATTATTTTTATACATATTTCTCATAAGTTTGCTTTTGACTACACACTGTCTGATGTTAAACAGATATGCGGTGTAGCGTGTAGTGTGTAGTTTGAGTGGATAGCCAGAGCCCCATTTTCTAAACATTCACGAGCCCAGAGGTCTCCTTCTAGTAGTCTCTTACTGCAGACAGGGGATACCGATACCGTATTCTAATGCCCCTGCATCAGGGCAATTCCAACCCCTCCTAGATATTGGAAAGCTGCTTCCTACGACTGGTAATGATCATGATAATAAGTTTTAAAACAGTGTCTCAAATTATATTATTATCATTCTACGACTTGCAGTTTCTTTCTAATGTCAAAGAGTTACTTTTTATGATAAATTCTTTATCATAAAAAGTAACTCTTAAAATATTTGTTTCTAATGTGATATCTGTGCACTAATTAAGGAACTCTTTGATGCAGGTACGTTGACCTCACCTACTGATAAGACTCACTGATAACCGTCTTGAAGTAAGTCAAACTCTAGAAAATATTCCGGAATTTAACTGTTATGATCTGATACAATGCTGACGTCAGAGCTTTGATAAGATAATGTAGATTGATCTCTTCTACATTCTATGCGTTGATACCTACGGATTAAGGCTTAGAAGATGAATTAAATTCAATTTTGCCTTTTGAGTTAGGTGAAAACAATCTATTAATAAATAGTAGACCTACTCGTAGTGTGCCAATGATTTTGGGTTTGCGTCTTTCCACTCTAAATTGTGCTAAATAATATCCGTTTTTAACCGACTTCCAAAAAGGCGTAGGTTCTATGTTCGTGTATATGTTTTTTTTGTGTATGTTCATCGATAATTCCGCCAATTGTGAACCGAATCGAAAAATTATACCTACATTTTTGTTAGATAGGGTACTTCCGAGGTGGTCCCATTTAAATTTTACAGAAATCGGCTGAGCCCTTTTTGATAAATCAACAATAATGTATGGAATTCGAGCGAAATATTCGAATTTTGACACGATGGAAGGCGGTTTTGCCAATTTTTTGCAAAAAAATAATTATGTGTTATCAATTTGAGATATCTACTTGTAAAACTTAAAACCGGCTGATAAATGGTCTTACAGCAAACTCCCTATTAATTGAAAAAGCACCGACGACAAACAGACTTCCATGGACTCTATAATTGTATCATAAGAATGACTGAACGTATGCGTAAATGGTCACGAGACCGAGTAACAGGGACGAACATTGAAAATCTATGCTTGTGCGAACGGGAGAGCATGCGATCCTCTGCGAGCGTTAGAATTGATTCTTATTATGTTTCATGGGCTTCTGGTACATGCCTGAACGGATAAAAGAAAATTTGGCAGTCGTAACAGATACTTTTCTAATAGACCGAATCGTACAAGTCGGCGGATGTGAAGTTAGCTTCAGGCTGCGCAATATCCAATCCAGACCGAAGCTCACATAAAGCTTGCGCGTCAATTGGGTTTCTATGATTCGACCTATACTCGGTCAATAAACAATCTAATTAAGTTAACAATTATTAAAGAAAAGTCGATTCTAAAGACCTGTGTACAGAATACATTTTAACTAATCCTTAATCCGTTAATCCTTCTAATCCGGTTATACCATATACAAACACATCTCAAGATTAAGAGTATTAATAATTTGGAGGTTTATGGAGATAAATGTCTTTAAAACGTTAATTAAAAATAAGCTGCTGAGTGGCAAATCTTGGTTTTCGAATGGAGATCACAGATAGGCAAGCGTAGCATAGGACGTTGGGTAGGGTAGGGTCCACCGTTATTGCGGATAGATGCCTAGATAAACCACAGGAACTAACTGAAAAGCGACTCCAAGCAGCCTTACTTACTCTACGAAATTATTGTAGCTCTAGATTCTAGAGCTAGCCATCTTCAAGAGTTTATTGAATCAGGCGTTACTTTGCGGAAGTTCATCTTCAAATTCTTGTTTTGAATAAATATTTAGTGTATTTCCGCTCTGTCGTAGTCATATAAGTTAAGGGTACTATTCAAAATCCAAATTAAATCACAAACAAAATTAGTAATTAATCATCAAACTGTATCATGGTTCGACTATGGTTAATCTTCTATCTTCAAGAGTCTAGAAGATAGACGAATTTAGGACGGCATTTTATTCTGACTTTCACTATGGGACCAAACCTGAAACTGAAAAAATCAGCTGTCCCATAATTATATCATTATTTATTGATAAGATCACTTCATACAGTCCACAGCCACGGTGGCTCAGTGGTTAGTGACTCCAACTTCTGGGTCAAAGAGACGTGGGTTCGATCCCCACCCAGGGCAAGAATATTTATTCGATAAACATGGGTGTTTGCTCTGTGTCTGGGTGTTATTTAGTTACTATCTATATAAGTATGTATTTAAATATACAT
The DNA here is from genome assembly GCA_964007245.1 of Hypomecis atomaria. Taxonomy (NCBI): domain Eukaryota; kingdom Metazoa; phylum Arthropoda; class Insecta; order Lepidoptera; family Geometridae; genus Hypomecis; species Hypomecis atomaria. The sequence goes on along the minus strand of OZ023294.1, from coordinate 16,556,597 downwards.
AAGTAGTTTATCAGTCTCTGGCAGCCATATCACAGGCTTTGCTTAGTTTGGGGTCAGAGGCCGTGTGTAAGATGTCCCCAAATATTTATTTATTTGTTTAAATTTATTAATCGACCTCAAGCCAAACACAGCGAGCAAAAGTAACGATTTTCTATCCTGTTGCTGAGTAGGGGTCGCAATAATCTCCAGCAAAAACCAACGTAAATTATTTGATAGTATCTCCCATTTTTCTGTATCGATTGTAGCTAAAAGAAACCCGCAAGTCAGTCCACAAATCAATGTACACAATCTAGAAATAGACTGTAAGACTGTAATGATGATGATAATTCATACGATTTTATCTCACTTTAACAAGTTCCAACGCAAACTGATAGAGTGAATGCATAATAGATAATGCGTTCGAACGTGTTGATTTCCCAATAAGTACTATTAAGAGAAGGCGGCATGGTCACGATTTGATTGGGCTATTTGTTTAGTAAAATATTTATTGCCTGGAATGTAGAGATAATTGATAAGTAATTATATTTATAGAGCGAGGATAACTGGTATAAAGCTGATGGCCGGTGAGGCTGTAAAGTTTTCGAATAGTGATGTACGCGTAGCGACAGACGACTCACAGGATGGACTGACGATGGGGTAGATGATTGATGAGTCGTATCCGATGCAAGCGGTTTCCTTGGTCTTATTGGAAATCGATTAGGGAGGCCTATGTACAACAATAGACGTTCTAAGGATCAAAATTGAAGTGTGCAGATATTTAAATATTTATTTTGTATGTAATGTTAAAAATAACCCTTGCTGTGGGTTCAATATGAAATCTTTAAAATATCTGCTGTACTGTAACATTTTTTGGAATGTCAATAACCTTTTTTAACCGACTTCCAAAAAGGAGGAGGTTCTATGTTCGTGCGTATGTATTTTTTTTGTGTATTCGATAATTTCGCCAATTGTGAACCGAATCGAAAAATTCTTTTTTTAGTTTGAAAGGGTATACTCCCAAGGTAGTCCCGATTAAATTTTACAGAAATGGACTGAACCGTTTTTGATAAATCAACAACAATGTAAACAATTCGAGCGAAATATTCGAATTTTGAACACGATGGAAGACGGTTTTGCCATTTTTTGCAAAAAATAATTATTACTATCAGCAATAAATTTTGCTGTAGGTTATTTTCTATGCTTTTTTTGCTTGTACCAAGTTTTATATATGATGAAACACAAAATAAATACTTTGTTGAAATGATCAAAAAACAGTAGTCAACATTTATTTCTACGATGTTGTGCAACAACACTGCTTATTAGATCATATCGTGAATGAACGCATTGCGCAAAACTTCATTCATATTTATTTTTGGAGCAGCGTAAAAAAAATTTACCGCCTTAGTTAGTTAGTGTTTAGCAGTACAATTTGCACGGCTAAACAGTGTTTAAAGCGTGCGAAAAACTTTTGTGGTAAGACGGATAATGTTTAGCTACAAGCAAGTCTGTAAACTGTTTTAGTAAAATTATATTTCTTCGCAATAATACCGCGACGTCTTCATTCTCTTTTATGTTATTTCGAGTTATTAGAAGACAGAGACGGGACAAATTTCGAATGCTTGATTTATGACAACTTGTTATCGGTGATCCATGTACCTAGTAGTGTATAGTATAGTAGTGAATATGACATATTTAGGATTATGAAAAGATATATTTCTTCCACTCAAGACCGACCGAGAAACGCTTATTTAGCTGCTAGGTATGTCTAATTAGTTATTTCACAAATCAAAGAAACTTTCAAACTTGACGACAAGTCTTTGATAACCCACTGCTACCCAACAGTAGGTTATCAAAGGCTATATGGAAATAGGTTTCCCTTTCTTTTTGCCATTCACCTCTATCTCTTGCCAATTGTACACAACCATAACATCACGTAAACTAACTACAAGACACGGGTTCTCAACACCCACTTAAAAAGCTGAAGCCAACCAAAAACCAAATTTACTGTTCTATACAGATAGTTTTCTATTGTCATTGCCGTTTTAACTGACTAAACCACATTTAATTCAATCTTATCGACTCATTCGCTCTCGTGTCGACCGGCCATTTATTACAGAGATCAAAATTACTGATAAAAATCCACAGGAAATAGGTAGATTAAGAAAACATGGCCACGGCCAATGTGGTAATTTATACGATCCAGTTTGGGTAGATACAAATACCAACACATTTCTAACGCGAATTTTAAATATCCTATCAAAATAACCTCTCTTTACTTTAGGATCTTATCGCAGTAAATCTTCTTTATCTACGAGAACCATATCAGTATAAATTTGATAAAATATTAAAGCCACAAGGTACTAAAACGTGAATGTTTTGCTTTTGAAAATACAGTTAAGAAATGCTCGATTTACATTTTGCGACACAGTCTAACCCAGTAACTTGAGCCCAAGGTTCATGACAAACGGAAGTGTTGGCACATTGTTTTTTGTAGTTTACCGCTTTAATACGTATCAACTTACTTAATTGTTATGGTTGGCCTGTGTTCTGTGACTACTCCTTCGCGATTTTCAGGTTTGTCAAAACCATTTTTTCAGATTTCAAGAGCTTTGAAGATCCTCCTTTATGTACCTTGATGTCTCCCCACATTACTTCCAATTATTAACACTACTAGCGCTCTGTGCGTTTCGCTATCTTTTCTTATTTTGTTCTATCACTATATTATGCTACAGAATACCAAACAAGATAAAATCTACGCATTCATTCATTCCTATTCAATACGTTGCATTCTTCATCGTCAATAGTCAAAAGGTTTTTGTCCGTTGAAGTCCGTTTCATTTGCATAGAACCCTAAAAATGTTGATATTGACTGGCCACTTGACGTCACCGGCCGCTGTGATTAACCGGCGAGCCTGGCGGCAACAGAGCGCACAATCGCTCAGAGGTGCTCAACCATTGTCCCTCGTTACGCTGTCTGCCCTAACCAGCCGCTGTGACGCGAATTTGATATGGTATTGTTATGTACACTGGAGGTCGCGCTGTTTTTCATAAAATACAAAAAATATTTTAGCTATGGAATGGTTTTATTAATGTGTTGCCGAAATACGCAATAGGAAACCGATACGGTTAGTTTGCGTGTTTACTTAACGTTTTTCTTTTAATATACTAATCTTACGCATGGTTAAGTTTAAAAGCGGTTACTTTCTAAGTTTTTATTAGGTGGAACGATGAAAGTAAAATTTAAAATTGTTAATACATTTTATTGGGAAACGTTTGAATTTACTGCAAAAAAAGTCTTAAGAACTCTGTATAGTAATCCTTAAAAGTTTAATTATACTCACCTATTTGATCACTAGTGAAAAATTTTTTGCGATTATCTAATATTTAAAGTACAAAAATCGTACTTGATATCTGTGGTGTCGCTTAGACGCCTTAAAGCCAAAAATGGTTTTCGAAATATAAAAGCAGTTGATTAAACTTTTTGTATGAAAAGCAAACGGTGAAATGATTTAATTTTATAGTGCATCCCACACTATTAGGTTTATCTCAAAGAGTTACTTTTATGATAAACATTTCAAAAATTCGACGCGGATGCAGGACTCGAACCATGCGTCTTCGGATCACTAGCCCGACGCTAGAGCTAGTCAGAGCGTCGGGCCAGTGATCCGAAGACGCATGGTTCGAGTCCTGCATCCGCGACGAATTTTTGAAATATTTATCATAAAAAGTAGAATAAAGTGAAATATTTATCATAAAAAGAATTTTTGAAATGTTTATCATAAAAGTAACTCTTTGAAAAGCAAACGGCTTAATTTTACCGCGGTTTCTGTTTTTTTTTCGCCTATAAATTGCTTGCATGACATGTGCAGTGGTTGATCATAATGAGAACAATAAAATTATACAATAATTGTGTCCGAATTTTGAGGAAACGACTAATTGTACAATTCTGTAAATAGTTTACTACTTTTCCGTCAAACAAACCCTATAAATCCCTCACTCGCCAATCCGGCGACAGCCCAGCCTCGAGGTTATCGTAACATAGTAATAGAACAAACTAGCAAATGTCGCCTTGCACAATTTCAATTTGTACCAGCTTGTACTGGCGATAAGTGAGACCTTTCGCACTTGCGGCGGGTTGGTCAGGAAACAGCGACGGGGTCAGTAGCCCGCGACGAATTGGTTGTACCTTTTGAACCCCACTTTACCAATAGTGGGATTGGCGGCTCGGACATGAGGCCTGTCGTTGCGTAGTAATAAATTTTTTTAAGCGGGGGTGAGGGTCCTGCAGGGTAACCTGTGCGCTGCACATCCGTCATAAAGTTTGACTCGACTTCAACCTGGTTTTACACCCAGTACATACTACATTGATTACACTATAAAATAAATATACATTAGGGGATATTTTATTCACGGTCTCTAACCCCAAACTAAGCATAGCTTGTCATATCACAAGCAATGCTTAGCTTAGCCAGAGACTGATATACTACAAATACATATTTTAAATACATACTTATATAGAAAGTACCTAAATAACACCCAGACACAGAGCAAACACCTATGTTTATCACACAAATGTTTGCCCTGGGTGGGGATCGAACCCACGCCTCTCTGACCTAGAAGTCAGGGTCACCAACCACTGAGCCACCGAGGCAGTCGATCCTATCCCTCCATTCACCCTTGAACTACAGGACGTCCACCGTTGCACATAGGCCGCCCCTATGAATCTCTTTCTACAATAACATCAGTTAGAAACGGCTTGCATCCAGCGCGATCCTGCTATCGCAATGAGTTTGTTAGTCCACCTTGTCCACCAATTCACTATGACTTTGAAAAGCTTTAAATTATATCTCCGAAAACAACAGAACCACGTTTAAGTATCTACCTATATTTCGGTTCCACCAGTCACACATTTTGTCTTAGTTATTGTACACATTCGAACCTCTGCTTATACTTACATACATACCTAATACTTTCTAGATTAATATATAATCTATAAAATGTAAACCATAATTTATTGGCGACGCGCGACGTTTCCACTGCCCACGTTTCGATAACCTCTAACCCCTCAAGACAGCTTTAAATTAGAAAATTTATGATTTATTTGTTTTTAACAGACCACAAGTTATGGAAATTCCTTAGCGATCTGTTGTAAGTCGGCGTTTTGAAATCGACGATTAGGTCTTTCGATGTTTGAAGTTAATTAGTTTGTTTGAGCTAATCATTATGCATGACGACTTCATTTTACGATTATTAAAATATGAAATATAAATGGCTAATGTTTGTCATTAATATCGAAACTCTCGTGATGTAATTAATTTGTTATTCCATTATATTAGTAGTGTCAATAATTTTGGTGGAAATGTAGAGCAAGATTCAATGGACTGTACCTAATGTTTTTAAAGATAAACTAAAAAAAAAGGTCAAAGTAAGTACAAGTTTTGGTAGGAAAAGTCTCAAACCATCAACAAACGTTTTCTCAAGGTCTGTTAGAGACCAGGGCTAGCCACCCGACGTACTTACTTAGTATCTTCTAAGTAGTAATACGCACTATAAGATTCAAAAGAATTGTTAGCAAGATCAAAAGTCCTTTAGGAGAAAATTACAGTTTATAAACTGCACGAAATAATTCAAACTTTTGAAAAAAAATACGTTTTGATCTTGCCAACAACTCTTTTGAATCTTATAGTGAGTATTACTAATTACTTAGTAGATATTAAGGAAGTAAGTAAGTTCGTCGGCTGGCTAGCCCTGGTGTCAGAGTTCGATACTTAACTTTAATTTACAATTCAATTAAATTATTTACAATAAATAATTGAATGGAATTGTAAATTAAAGTTCTTTAAAGCCTCTGAAGCGGTTTAACTTTCCTTGCTCTTTCATCACGTAACAAAATAAAAACTATTAACCAACGTGTCCTATAAAACGTCATTACAGCAAACCAGACACGTAATCAATGTTAAAAACGTCAATTAATTGAATTCTGATTAAAACTTTAATTGCTACCATATAATATGCATGTTAAACGAGTTTAACCTTTAACCTGTGTCAATATCGGCTTTTACCGAAGGAGGTATGTAGTAAGTGTGATATAATCTGTGATCGAGTGTTTACCAGTCAAGCGTGAAACTTGCGCTACTGAGGTATTAGGTAGAGTACTAAGGCAGGGTTAACGTGCACTACTAGGACCAGGACCAGAGGGTAACGGGGTTGCTTAGTTACCAGGACCACTAACTTAGTTCTTATAAGAAATATACCAGTTCAACAAATACCAAAAAATAACAGTGTTTTACTTTAAAGAAAATTGGCTGTTGTCTTATGAATTGTCTAGAATTTAATGAGAAAAACTAATGTTATTACACTAATAAAGAGGTCAATTAATTAAATAATGTGTTCAATCATGTTTTTTCGGGGTTCCCCAAAGAACCACAAGTGTTCAAAATTATACATAATTATTAAAATCTTATCTCATTTACAGTAGGTTCCATAGATCAGTGAAACTCTTTGATCATTGAACGGCATTGAGTGATAAGTATCGACTTACGTGCCTTCTGCTAACCTAGAAAATAGCTTCTTCATGCATTAATTAAAATTGACAGATATTTTAATGCGAACAATATATTCTTGTGATTAAAAGTTTTGTGAAAGCGTAATCACTACATGGTATAAAACAAATTCGCTTGCCGCTGTATGTCTGTCCCTAAAATATATGCTTATATCTTTAAAACTACGCAACAGATATTCATGACTTTTTAATAGATAAAGAGAAAATAGCTTATTTCAAAAATACTAACAAATCACACACGATCTGAACTAACTGCACAAAAAAGTTTAGACCACCTAATCTTAGACATGCTATATGAATATGACTTTACAGTGCACGACTACCTTGCGACATACATTGCGATAAAATGTCGTAGGTCAGTCCTAATGTTGCGACAATGACCGATGACCCGAGTGTTGATTTATTCGACGACACCGTGTAATGACCACGCTAATTTGAAAATTATTTGACCCGAACATAAATCAGCGATGCGTTAAATGTGTTAAGATTTCCGAATAAGCAATAGATAAATCAAAAGTGTGAAAAGTTGATTGGAAAGGGTTATGTCAGTTTGCCTATATTTGGATGAAAAAATTAGGCTAAATCTATATTCGTTTGGCAACGATATTACAGCCCAAACTAGGTATATTTGGCAACAAAATTAGGCTAATATAAATTGGGCTAAATCTCAGACTTATCACATTAATTTCTCAACAACGTGACTAAACTATATTTAGCAACAACAAAATTAAGCGAACAAAAATTAGGCTAAATCTTAGATTTATCATTTTCGTGAGACACTAATACTACTCATTATTTTTTATTTAAAAACAAATACTAGGCTGATGAAAACGGGGTTATATCCGGAAATTTATATTCTTCTTCATAAATCATTATTGAGTGACCATTTCCAATAGTATCGATCAACTAAATGATCCTATCTTGGCGGAGTGAAATTCTAGCTGATGAGCTATGGGAGCTACTCGTATATAGGCATATTTTTGTAGTCTGTAAGCTCATTCATGTACTTGATATTTTTTTTGTTCATCTCTTTAAGAGATATGCTTTGTAGGTGCCTTATTGGCTTAGAAAAGAACTGAACAAAAACTGTACAACCACGAATGTGTTTTGTTTTTCACCAAGCAAATATTTTTCAATTCTGTTAACTGACTTGCCTTGCATGACCGACATGTTATAAATGGCCAATAAATGATCTGAATCTGAATATAAACTTTATGCCGTGGACTCACGGAGTACAACACTGCTCATTCCCGCACATACAATCTCCGCTCCGCTCCGCTAGGGCCTTTAGCGCACCTTTGAAAACCATGGACTATTTGGCACAAAAGAAAATAATTTCCTTAAAAGGATATTTGCAAGCCAGTTTCGCTAGCCCCGTTTTCTAGGCCCGATTCTAGTACATTCGATTAGATTGAAGAGAACTCAGATAATATTGAGTTAGACAGAATGAGGTCTATTAGGTGCTAGCAAGGGTTATAGACCCTATTGTGCCGCTTTTTCCTTTTTAAATAGATGTAATATATGACATAGTGTGACATCAAAGTAAATGTGGTAGGAGAAGTGATGATATAAGATATTCAAAGTTCAAATATATTTATTTCAATTAAGTACTAAAGATACACTTTTGAAACGTCATGAATCTAAGCACATTAAAAATCATTAACAATAAAGTTAAAAACAAAAAATAATAAATAACCTTAGATTGATTGGTCGCGCGACCATTCATCACAAACTAACCAATCATTAATCTAAGAATACCACGGAAAATAAATAAACAGTAACAAAATAAGTAAAAATTAACCTCATCTAAAAATAACAACACAATGTTGCCATATGTGAGTTATGGAAACCCACCAGCTGGTTTGGTTGGTTGGTTTACACCACTCAAACTACTTGAAGTATTGAGACAATACTTCAAGTGACATAGTAGTTAGGGTTCCTCGTTTACTACGGAACTCTAAAAACATCAAAAAACACAATATGCTATACTTATATAATAACGCTTCCTTCTTCATTCACAGCGAACTTTTTTTTTTTGTAATCCTTACTAATATTATAAATCCGAAAAGTTTGTTGGTTTGTTGGTTTGTTACTCTTACACGCACCAACGGAGCAACGGATTGACTTGATTTTTGGCATGGACATAGTTTAAAAGGCGGAAGGAGCTTTAGGATACTTTTTATCCCGAAAAATTGCATAGTTCCTGTAGGACAGGACAAAAACCATCGAAAGCGAAACTGTCGCCACTATCACAAAGACGCTAAGTGATTAATTCCTCTATGACGCTAATATGGACTAACGAAACGTCACAGCCAAACGTAATTAGATGACAGGTGACATTGTCTGCAGACTTTTATAAATCACAAGTAGCATGGCAAGGGGACAAATTGTTTTTCCACCAATATATCCCCTTGAAGAGGAAATAAAGTATGGATTGAAAATGACAACTGACATTAAAATTGGATAAAATGTTATTTTCCCTCTACATGCTACATGTTACTATGACGTTTAAAACCAAGCCGTCATTTTGTCTGACATTAAAACTATTTTTAAATCTTCTATCATTAGAGGCTTAACATGTTTCTTTATTCTACCTTTATGGTCCAGAATCATCATACTTTAATATTTTCAATCCGAAAAGTTTGTTAGTTTGTTCCTCTTTGACGCAGCAACGGAGCAAAAGATTGACCTGATTTTTGGTATAAACCTATGGTTTAAAAGACAGAAAGTGATAATAGGATACTTTTTTATCTCGAGAAAATTCGTGATTCCCATGAGATAGGACAATAACTGTTTCTCAGCAATGGAGCAACGGATTGACTTGATATTTGGGGTGGGCATAGTTTGAAAGACGGAAAGTGACATAGGATACTTTCCATCCCGAAAAAATTGTGGTTCCCGTAGGACTTAACAATAAATTTTTCTCAGCAACGGAGCAACTTGCCTTGGCGTATTGCATGAATATAGTTTGAAAGACGAAAAGTGACATAGGCCACTTTTTATCGCAAAAACTTAAACAGTTCCCGTAGGATAGGATAAAAACTAAGTGAGCGGGTTGCGGTAGCAGCCGTATAAGCGCCAAAAATAACCTGTCATGGCAAGTTTAGGACGTTCCTACATTTTTCGCACTCCTTCGCGGCACTCAACAGCGCTAGCCCAGACTCGGGCTCCATAACGGAGCTTGCGCTATCGCCATAATGACGGAGTGTTTCGGAGCACAAGACACATCGTCATCCACCACTCGGGACTAACCAGTACTGAACGTCAGACAGCATTCCAACGCCCTGGTCCCAGTGCAGCGGGTCAGTCATAGTAGCCCAGCGCCTGCCTCTTCAACTGCAGAGGGCAGTGAGAACGGCCATCGCGATACCGACACCTCTCTTCCCCTGCAGCCCCACTGCGTCTGCCAACACGTTGACGGCCTAGCGGAAGGTAGGGTAGGTGGCGGCACCTACACCACCAGTTCCATATATCCCACCGCGGCCCCTAATCCTCGGCTGTCATATCAGAGTCCAGGAAGCAGCCTTGCTTTATGAAACTAAGAAAGGTTATTCCCAGCAAGTAACTGGAGATGGAGAGACAGAAAAGAAGCCACACCCAGCGCAGCAGGAGGAGCTGGAGTTCATATGCCTGGCAGACGGAGCAGCACTAGAGCAAAATCTTAACCGAGAAATTAACATATTTACAGACGGCAGCAAAATTAAAGGGAAAATTGGGGCAATCCGAAAGGACTCTCTTGACGAGTGGAACCGGCGGTTTCAGGATGGACACACAGTGGCGGTAACCAAAACATATTTTCCGGATGCAATGGCGGCATACAAGATCGTAAGAGAAATAGCACCAGTGGGAATCATAACTCAAGTGCTGACGGGGCATGGTGAGTTTTCCCAATACTTACATCGATTTAAGTTGAGGGAAAGCCCATCGTGCATCTGTGAACCCTCAAAAGAGGAGACTCCACTGCACATAATCTTGGAATGCCCAGGTTATGGAAAGCAGAGATTTGATTTAGAACAAAAAATTGGAATTAATCTAACACGTAAAAACCTTAGAAACAGTTTTATCGAATTTTTGCACAAATATTTGTAAAAAAGCAATAATTAGGAACAAGTAGGTATAAACTTTGCTGTACCATTGTAATGTTTATTATAACTGCAAACAGCCAAAAACATTGAAATATAGGTATAGTTTTTATTCATTTGTAATTAAGACCCCTGATCATGTCAGGGATATTTCGCGATATAAAAAAAAAAAATCCTCGGATGCAGCGTCGCAAGAGCGGCACTGCAGCCCGCCTAAGTTGCGACACTTCTCATAAGGCAAAGGCATGCAACCTACCGGCCATCCTCTCAGCTGCTTTAGTTAAAAGCGGCTTTCGCAGCCGACATAAACATAAGCCAAAATCAAAATATAACGCGGGCGAAGCCGCGGGTAAAAGCTAGTAAATAAAATAATTTTACATCACAATAGAAATTAGAAAAAAACTCAAGTAGGTAAAGAGTAAGTAGATGAAGTTAAAATGCTAAAGGAGGGCAGCCCTAGCGTGTGATTCGTTCTGCGTGGCCACATGGCGCTTCAAGGACAGGGCGGAGTCTCAATACTGTTAGATATCATTACCTACCGTGCTTTTACTATGTGACCAATCCGAGTTTTTTGAATTTAAATAAAATGCAGGAATCAGAGGTTTTTTAGGGTTTCGTACCCAAAGGGAAAAACGGGACCCTATTACTAAGACTTCGATGTCCGTCTGTCCGTCTTTCTGTCCTTTGTCACCGGGCTGTATCTCATGAACCATGATAGCTAGGCAGCTGAAATTTACACAGATGATGTATTTCTGTTGCCGCTATAACAACAAATACTAAAAAGAAAATAAAATAAATATTTAAGGGGGGCTCCCATACAAAAAACCTGAATTTTAAGACGTTTTTCGCTCTACATTAATAATGGTAACAGGTAGATGCTGAAATTTTCACAGAATATTTAGTTTTATATTCACTTCAATAATAAATAATGAAATAAATATTTAAGGGGGGCTCCCATACATGCGCGAGTCCGACTCGTACTTGGCCGATTATTAAAGTCTATAAAATTACGGCAATTCATCGTAGTTTTATCATAATTGTACTAAAATTATCACAAAAATCTGAAAATGCTGTAATCACGTAATTAAGGACAGATCTAGAAGATCTAGATTGCTCGTAAGTAGGTGTGTTTATCATAGTCTAGTGAATTTGAATATCATTATTATCACTGGATTTGACGTGTGTAACTGGGTCGACTAGGGTTACGAGTATTAATGTGGTGACTATTAGTTATTGAATATTCGGACATAATTATATTTTTAGAGGACATAAAATATTCAATTTAGTCTTCGATCAGTTTATTTACTTTTTTAATAGTTTTGTTCCTTGTTTTGTACTGTAAAGGTAATACTATTTCGCCATATCTTTCCTTTATATTAATTGCAACTTTAAATCGATATAATTTATAAAACAGCAGATTTTTTTCTCGAATTTCGAGTTGGACCCAAAGTAAAAGTTGATCATAATCACAGTGTGAATCACCCCTTAGCTCCCTTTCCTCATCCTTCCAGCTTAGTACTAATAAATAATATTTGAAAAAGTAATAAGTATACTATAAATATTAGAGTTTAAATGTAAACAGCAAAGTTCTTCCAATCAATAACTATTCAGGTGTTTTTAATCAATAACTGATTAATTTAATCGAAACAATCAAAACACTTATTCAACTACACTTTTTGTGCTTAATTAAACAAAAATGAATACGGAAATTGTACTGCATACTCGTAGTATCGGAAAGCCGTCGGTCGCTTCCTTATACAATTACAGTGCAGTTCTTTTTAGGCACTAATAAAATCAAGGCTAGAACACGTATTAAGAATAGTTAGGGCTTGATTGAGGAAATTGGATCGGTAATGGTTATACTGGTTTACATAGAACTGCCAAAATGAGCTCTGTGCAGTCGTCATTAAAGAAAAATACAATATCGTTTATATTTTGTCCACATAATAATAATATACGTCATTGATTTCATGGTTCGCTGGCCCTAAGGTAAATAACCTGTATTATAAGAGCCAGTAATTTATCCGTTATGGACCATCTACAATTTTTAAGTTCAGCCCTGAAAACGTAATCTACGTAGAGATTTTTCAGTCTAAAACTGTTCGTGCACTCCTGCACGAGAAGCATGGCAAAGGGACTAATAGTCTTTCCACCATTATATCCCCTCGAAGAGGAAATAAAGTATGGATTGACAATGATATCTGAGTGGATAAAATGGTTTTCTCCCCTTGCCGTGCTACCCGGGCTGCTGTTTTCTTTCATAAGTTCTTGGGTATTATGTAATCGGCCAACTATCTTATAATATTGTCAAAACCCATGGCTAGCCCAACCATTACCGAAATTGCAACATGTCAGTCAGACAATGGCGTACGATTGTGAATTAAGACAATTGCACTAAACGCCGCGAATATTGCTATTATTTCGACCATAGAGAACTAGAGAGAGGCCTAATCAACTAGCGCGCAAGACACTACTCGTAGCAATTACGCAAACAACACAAATTGAAAACATACAAAAGATAGAAAGAAGAAAGAATTACTAACTAACCCGCGACTTCTCCCAGCTCGGGTAGCACGGCAATGGGAAATAAGCACTTTTTTTATCCACTTTCAATGTCACTTTCGGGTTATAACATTAATAAGTATTTGGCGTGATGCGTAGTTCGTCGGATCAAAGTCCAACTTAGCAATGCATAGTTCCAGCCCGCATTCTATCGCTATAAAATATTTAATAAACTGCCTAATAATCTAAAAGATATCGAAAAGGAAAGCCGTTTTATAAAACAACTAAAAATTATTCTATTATCCAAATGTTATTTACGTTAGGCGATTTTTATAACGATAATCTAGAAAGCATAATAATAAATCGTTCCGATACAAATAATGAAATTGCCATACCCTTGTCAGGGTCAAATGTATAACTATACAAAACATGTTAGTTAAGAACCGCATGTAAATTTCATGTTGCAATAAACGATTTGAGTTTGATTTTGACGTGATAACGTCTTATATCCGGCTGCACGCACGAAACAGTTTGACTTATTGTCACATTCCGCCTGAGCCGAGCGTGCAAGCGAGAGCGCGGAACAAGCTATAGAGAGGCATGATTGGCCTTAGCGTTCAGCTTGTGACGCTTAGGACGTCAACACGTAAAATTATCGTCCGTAAACTGACTTTACATGTAACCAATTTTTTTTTAAAAGCAAAACAACCCATATATCTCCGTGTGAAATTAGGTTCCCGCTAGATTGAGACATTTATTTATTTATTTTTATTAGATCTTGACAATGTTCCATGTCGCGAGATCTATGGTTTTGGCCCATTGTGCATTTTGATTTCTGACCATATCCCTGATTGTATAATGGTTACTGACTTGATGCAGGAATTAACTACTCCTGTTTTATTATGAAATTGGGTCTGTTATTGCGAATAGTTGTTCCTAGTGTTGTCATGTCTAGTGGTTTTCAGACGATAGGTTCAGTTTAGAGTTTGAAGCGAAAATGTCTAAATTGGACTTTGGTTTTGAAATCAGTTGGAATGAATCGGCAATGGAATGGCTACAAAAAGGTTTTTCTGATGTAACCTTAAAAAATGGAGACATTGTAGAGAAACTAACCTTTTTGTTAGCTTCTCTACATTTAGACTCTTCCAATGATAACACTGCCAACTTATAATTCTAGTTATGAAATTCAAATTTTTGAAATGTTTTTCTTTGACAGGATCAGCGATCCTTGTTTTGAAAAATTGGGCAGTCTTGAGTTGGAAGTGATCTGGAAGACACCTTTTTCCTCTATAAAATGTAATGAGTGTGAATTTGAGTTTGCGTGGACGAGCCCTGCAAATCGCATGAGCGTCGAGTAACAGGCAGGGTGAGAGGCTCCGGTTCCTTTGATTTTGATTCCAGGAGGATCTCTTGTTTTGGGGCCACTGACCCCTACCCTGGAGCACTGGGCTGGTGCTCACTTCGAACCCTGTCGGCCAGTTTGGGCCGGCGCCTGTCGGCCGGTTTGGGCCGGCGCCTCCACCTCAGTCGACAGATGTCTTCACGCTAGCGCTCGCCTAGCGCTACCTGGCTGGCGCCACACTATCGGCGGGTCCAGCTCAGGCTCTAGAAAATCCTCGGCCAGCCTCCAGCGTGGTTCTACGAGTGCTACCCTCTCCCTTTTGGCTAACTTTCCAAGGACACCTTCAAAATTCTCTCTCCCTCTCTCCGTTTCTTGAAGATTTAATTGACTATAAGTGCAGTGCGTGTTGTGTAAATAAATGTGTAAATACTAAGGTTAGTTTTCTGTTTTAATCTCCGAACCGTTAGGAATCTTATCTACTAGGTAGGACTCTTAGGTTGGTTAGGTTCGCTGAAGACTCTTAACCTGTGGTGCTGCAACCGGCTCCCCGCTTGCAACATTACGGGTTCCTCTCTAATTTCTTTTTTAACTTGTGGTGCTGCAAACGGCTTCCCCGTTACACTTTGGTTTTGAAATCAGTTGGAATGAATCGGCAATGGAATGGCTACAAAAAGGTTTTTCTGATGTAACCTTAAAAAATGGAGACATTCGACGTCTCTATTCAGAAACCGTGTCATGTTTTATTTTATTTCGTATAGGTTTGCGTTTGACTACATACTGCCTGATGTTAAGCAAATATGCGGTGTAGGGTGTAGCACGCTTACCTATAAGATACTTATTTACGCGGGATTTGAAGACACCCACGTTTTACTTTGGCGTTCCACATTCTGGCTGTTCGTATGAGGAATGTGAATTGTGGTGGATATAGATGGACCACTGAAACACCTGACGATTGCCTACACCATCTGATGTACCTACCTTCCAATCAACTTTCAAGATAGAGGAATGAAGTTCTCAATCGACTACATACTGTTTCTTTTTCTATCATGTAGAGTCAATCTGTTCTCAAAATTACATATTTTTAAAATGACAGATACTCAAAAGGACATATTCTCAAAAGGCCAGATTCTAAAAAAGACAAATTCTCAAAAAGACAGATTCTCAAAAAACGGAAATACTAATCTCTTTCAAAAACCAGAACAGCCAACTTTGGGAGCTTGCAGGGCGCGGCTGCTTGAAGTCAGCTACAACGTTTCTTTTTTGTGAAAAAATAATGAGCATTGTTGTAAGGTATTGACATCTTTTCGCCTACGATTGAAAGCAATACTTATCTGATTCGAGTTCAATCGAGATAATGCGTCGGTTACTGGAGCGGTGTCGACACACTGACGTAACAAGCGCATGCACATGACACAATAACAATTTGATTGAACGTGTGATAGCTATTGGCGAATTTTGCGCAAAATATTCGCGTGTCTTTTCTTATACGAGGTTCAACTGTATATGGGATGCGTAGGATGTCCAGTTTTGGACATAGGCCTGGCATTTACAGGGTTAAGATTTGATAAGACTGGTTGGAAGCAGCTTGCATCCAGTGTGGTGTCTGAATCGATTACAATAACGATAATTCGAACACAGTATTCCAATTTGACCTTAAGGTATGTAAAGGTCCAATCAAACTGGCGGCTGCTGTGATGTTAGCTACAAATCGCAGATAACACAGAAATAATCGGCCAAGTACGAGTCGGACTCGCGCACGGAGGGTTCCGTATTGTATGGGAGCCCCCTTTAAATATTTATTTTATTTCAATTTTATTATTTATTGTTGAAGTGAATATAAAACTAAATATTCTGAGAAAATTTCAAGCATCTACCTGTTACCATTATTAATATAAAGCGAAAAACGTCTAAAAATTCAGGTTTGTTGTATGGGAATAAAATTAAATATTTATTTTCTTTTCTTTTCAGTATTTGTTGTTATAGCGGCAACAGAAATACATCATCTGTGAAAATTTCAGCTGCTTAGCTATCATGGTTCATGAGATACAGCCCGGTGACAGACAGACAGACGGACATCGAAGTCTTAGTAATAGGGTCCCGTTTTTCCCTTTGGTTACGGAACCCTAAAAATGCCAAGTCGGTGCAGATAACCCAACCAATGACTGAATGAATGGGTTTCACAGCCGCGTAGCCGCCGAGTTATTGATTCGGCCTATAGCTGTTAGGTATTTTCCTTTGACTAATTATAACCTTAATTTCAGTTGAAAATTGTTCAATTGAAAAGTTGAAACACTCGTTTTTCGCACATATAATCATAATCAATTTATTGATAACAAAAGTTACAAGTCGGTTCATATCGTAGGTACATAGGTAATATTAACAATGTAAATCTACATAAATATACATTGTACTTAAGTACTAAATCACACAATATTTTTTTTTTGTATCATTCACAAATTCAAAAAGAAATAATAATAAAACAAAATAATGTCAAAATTCAATTCAATTTCATAATTTTAATGCTACAAATTCCTCGTAGCTGTAGAACGTGTGTTCGACAAGCCAGCGTTTGAGCCGCGATTTGAAACTGCCCATAGAGGGCGCGGTGGTAATATGCTCTGGTAACTTATTGAAGACAATAACTAAACAACAACAAGAACTATATAATACAGGCATTAAATTTTAAAAACTAAACCATCTCAGATGGTTAGGAGATGTACAAAATAGAGAGTTTTTTTTACAGAATTGTGGCATAATTGCTATATTTAATTTACCAGACATATGAATTTTATGCTAAAAAGCACTCTGGCATCTTTATTCACCTAAATTCGAATTGTATATACTTCGTCTTCTGTTAACCCTAAAATACATGACATAATGATGAAATCCGAGTGGATGTCGAATGCGCAAGAATAACATCTCTATGCCATCACGATAGCGCTGAACTTTTCGACTTAGTGGGCTGATGTGTTTAAACATACTGTTTGCATGTATTTATCGTCCTACGATCTATATCCTTATTGTTTGACCTAAAAAAACTATTATAGAACGTAACCTCGGTAGCTTCGAGATAGTGTCACAATGTACAAGTATGCATGTTATTTTTACCGACTTCCAAAAAGGAGGAAGTACTACGTTCGTCAGTATTTTTTTTGTGTATGTTCATAGATATTTTCGCCCAATGTGAACCGATTTAGTTGAAATAGTATACTCCCGAGGTGGTCCCATTTAAATTTTATCGAAATCGGCTGAGCCGTTTTTGATAAATCAATAATAATGGAGGTACATGGCTGCGACATCGATTCGTGCAAACTATTCGAATTCTGTACACGGTGGAAGTAGGTGTTGCGTTTTTTTTTTTGCGAAAAATCAATATTGAGATATAATTTTGTTTTGTTGAGCTTTTTTATCTTAGGCTGTTATCTTCCTCTAAATATTATCCGATTTTAGAGTTTTTTTCATGTAATCAGCACTTCAATAGGTAGGTTTATACTTCTTAGTTTTTACAGTTTTGAAATGACCTTAAAGCTACAAGCCTCTAATAAGTCATATTTTACACATAACTGGCTGAAAAGTATACAGAACCTAAAAACTTAAAACGAACTTACGAACGTGCATTTCTTACTCAAGCGATTAACACCAAAAACATAACATTTTGGGAACGTAAATTTTATCTAAAATTTACCGCGATTTTTTCGATGTTCTACAGAAAACGCGAAAAAACTGGTCGATTCAGAATCTTCTCGGAAGTATAATTTGTCCGCTTCCGTCATTGGAGTACCACTGCTGGACACAGATTTTCATTAAATCTATAACGAGACCGATTGGAAGCGGTTTGCAACCAGTGGTATTGATCGTCAGATCGTCAATGCGCCTAGTCAGTGGACGTCTCACGTTGTGTTCACCGGTACATGACCACTATTCTTCGGACTTTTTGTACCCTGCCTACTGCCATTTCATCTGACCTTGACCTTGTCTAATCCACATAAATCGCTAAGCGGTATAAAGTAAAGCCGCTAATAGCTTGTCTGTTTTAGATTAGTTCTTCTAAAGGTTGCTTTTAGTGTTGCGTTGCTTAGGGCTTTCATTATGTTTTATTATAGGTATTTCTTTGAGGGTTTATATGGGTCAATATTGTAAGAATATTGAGAGGCTTTCAGGCGGCCTAAAAACTGACACCAGGGCTAAATATACGAATTTTTGCCACCCGGCATATACGAATTTACTTTTTTGTGAGAATTAGATAAATGACTATGTACATAGCTGGAGCGTGTCGCTAGGTCATGAAATGTGTAATTTTTTTTCGCAAATCCGCAACTGTACTGTACCAGCCTTTTTATTAGTCCACTGCCTTCCCACGAAGAGTGAATGGGCCATATCCACCACGCTAGCTCAGTGCAGGTTGGTGGATTCACATACGCCATCGAATTTCTTCTACGGACGTTTGCAGGTTGCCTCACGATGTTTTCCTTCACCGAAAAGCCAGTGGTGTGAAATTCCGTACATACTCGTAAAATCCAGGGAATTAATTGGTACGGAACCGGGATTGAAGTCACGACCTCACGATTTCTAAGGCGGGTTTCATTGTGTCATTATCACTAGACCACCAAAGTTTGGAAAATCCTCAAAGATCAATAAATATCATCGTCATCGCAACCTGTCGAAAAAAGTAGAGCAGACCAAACCCAAGATGGCAACTTAACGGCACAATTTCCGGAGATCCGTACGCTTCCTGTGTCAAAATATCTCGGCCATCTCCCACTTAATAAACGACAAGTTAAATCAACTTGTCACTCATTACAAAAGCTTATTTCCGCTGTAATATACTTAGCAGTACACACATTAAAGATACATGCTTGTTAAAGTTTATTGTCTGATATAATGCGAATGTTTAAAAGGACTATAAAGTTGTACTTAAATGCACAAGTTTCATTAAAAGGTTAACTGTGGAAAGTAGAAGCTTGTTGTTTTTTTTTTTCCAAGAAGTAGAGCAATATTTGCGGAATATACTTAACTGTTTCTTTTTATGTCCTACCCCAAACCAAACGCCTGGACAGATTTTGGTGTGCGAATCTTCTTTGGACTCGTACGTAGTAGCAGGTGTTGACGGGACGTCTTGATTTCAGTCTAATTCGCACAACCTAGATAAAAATGTGTTCAAAGTCAACATAGTCACTTAACAAGTCACTTGTAACTTCATTACAAGTCGCGGCATAAAAGTCTAGCGCTGAGCGAAGTGTGGAGGGGGTGGCTGCGCATGAGTTTAGTATGGCGGTCAACATGCGCAGCCATCCTCTCCACAGTACCCTCAGCGCTAGACTTACGTGCCGCTAAGAAAAGAGAGGTCTTATATTAATTATTGGTCTCGCTCTGCTTGGGGCGAGAGAGGTGCTATAAGAGTAAAATGTTTCTTTAGTAATAGCACTCCAAAAAAATCTTCGTTTAAATGCGACTTTATAGTTTACCTGATGTTATCGAGTTTCTTAGAAATTACAATGATATCGGTACATAGACAGTTTTTCAAAAGTCTTGTGAGATACTTTTTAACCGACTTCCAAAAAGGAGGAGGTTCTATGTTCGTCTGTATGTATTTTTTCTTTTTTTTTGTGTATGTTCATCGATAATTCCGCCATTTGTGAACCGAATCGAAAAATTATTTTTTTAATTCGAAAGGGTATACTCCCGAGGTAGTCCCATTTAAATTTTACATAAATCGGCTGTGCCGTTTTTGAAAAATCAACAATAGTGTTAACAATTTGAGCGAAATATTCGAATTTTGTACACGATGTAAGGCGGTTTAGCCATTTTTTGCGAAAAATAGTTATATTAAAAACAAGATGACTGTGCCTTAAGACGTCTATATGTCAAGAATCAATCAAACTTTTATTGCTACTTACAAAATAACGCCGACGCTAAAGGATCCATCAACGTCGCCGTTTTTAATGTCAAGTATTTACGCAACGTACACATTAGTTTCATATTAATTATGTTCTCGCATATTATTGTAATTTATGTACGAGTATGTAAATATTCATAATTAATTTATTAAGTGGGCTGTGTTTCACCATCTTGAAGAAATGACGCTTATGATTTAGAATTGATGGAAAAATAAAAGGTTTGACAACAGTGTCACTGATAAGTGACAAGCATCTCATTCTTCTTCTCTTCAGTCAAAGCGCGTCCACTGCTGGACATAGGCGTCCCATATATGTATATCTCCAGTAGGACCAGTTGGAAGCGGCTTGCATTCCTACAGCTTATTCAAATTTATACATTTTACTGCGTTGTTCAACGAAACTTTATTATTATATCTATCGCCTACAAGTTTTTCAAATAGGTGCGTTATTACGTTGGTTATGCGGTGAAAATATCTTCTTTACTATTCAGTATTAAATATAAAGTTCTAATTCAATTACAATTTTTGAATTTGAATAAATATTTTGAATGGTGTCTTCTAAGAACCAAATTATTGTCATTTTGAAAATTGGTCATTTGCTTCTAAACCAATAGACCACAGACATAACTACCTCTGGCCACTAACTCGTCTGATAGAAAGCGATGTTGTGGCCAAAGCTGGAGTATGTAGACCCAGAAGATACCTATTCACTCTGAACTTACCTGTCAGTTTACTTTGTTGTGGTGAAACCCGTGTCCGATTTCTTCACAGTTAAGTTTGAGTAAGACGTTAACTATTAACGTTGTCAAATTGTCAACGTCGCCGGTACATTCCTATGTATTTTGCAACGGAGACGCTGCAATGTTACATTTTGGAATGCCAAAATAAAAAACAGAAAATAATATGTTTATTAAGAAGGTATATTTAATACACGCCGCAGTTTCTCGCGTTCGAAATAGAAAAATCTCCGTATGGAAATATATGAAATTACTTTATTTCGGATATTGCCCAATGTAGATTACTATAAATTTGTTCTTTACTCAAAGTATTTATTTATTTAACCGTATCTAAAAATATTTTTTAGTTGAAATTAAGAGTCAATACAATAATGTCCAAACATAAACATAGTCAAACAACCCGCCCCTAATTGTTCCCGGAGCAAAGGTCTTCAAAACACTGTCCGCATTACCCCGTTGAATAGCAATGGCCAACCTTTGCTCCAGGAAACAGCTGGAGCGTGGGTCACCACACTTTTCAGCTTTTCAGTTTATTAACAATATTTTCAGTTTATCATCTATTCGGGAGTTAGATAGGTAACAGCGAGGTGAAACCTGTCTCAGATTTCTTCATAGTTCTGAAGTTTGAGTGGTCAGTGTCAACGTCGCTGGACATTCCTATCTATTTTGCAACGGAGAAGCTGCAACGTTGCATTTTGGAAGGTTAAGCTATTCGGTCTTAATGAATGCTTAGTATTCAATAAGTCCGATTACAGAGACGCCATCTTAATTTTAATAGCTAAATAGCATAGTTCTGTTTCTTATTCACTTTGGGCATTCGATAGAGAACGTTTTTACGTTGCTATTAAATTTACGCTGGCGCCCAGAGGCGGATTAAACATTAAGAGCGCTGTAGGCAAGCATCTCATCGGCGCCCCTATATTAAAAATAGCTCGTTACCTACTATAAGTTGACCAAAACTTCTGTGCTGCACCTTAGGAAAACGTGGTGAGATGGGGGCCAAGGAAAAAAGAGCATGAGTTTACAATATCTTATGATTTCGACCTACGTCGAACGTAGATCGAAATCATCAAAACATAAAATAATCTCCGTAACTATCGATTTTAGACTATTTATGTCTTCACAAAAGTGATAGAACTTAACAAAATCAGAAACAAAAATTTCAGATGACTGCTGTCAAATTCAAAAGTGGTATATCTCCGTAACTATTGATTTTAGACCATTGCTTTCTTCACAAAAGTGATAGAGGCACAACTTACTCGTAAGATTTTTTTTTTCGGTTTTTTCCAGTAAATTTAAAACAGATACAAGCAAAGCAAACCACTGGGCAGCTAACATGCGCGAAAATTATCATTTTTTTCAGTAATTTCCATGGAAGAATTAGCTAAACAAACCACCCTAGTGCTATTTATTAAAAAAAAAAAACAACACCAGTGCAATTATGTGTGTACAGAGCACAAAAAATTGTCAGTTTTTACAATAATTTCGAAAAAAAATAGCAAAACAGACCATACCAGCAAGCGCAAAAACCTTACGGTCTTTTCAGTAACACCAAAAGAGAGCCGTGTACTGCTATAATGCGCGAGCGCAGTGATCGCAAGTAATTTTCAAGTTTAGCAAGCACGAAAAATCTAATGCATGACGTAGATCTAAGTAAAAACCGTCGCCTGACAAAAGACCCCCCCCGTTGAACCCGCGCTTTTTGAGCAATAGAGCAGCGAGAGTGAAACTTTTTCGATGTTTTGCTAGTGAAAGTTAGATTTAAAGAGACACCAGATATGAGTAAATCAAACCACTGAACATAAAACGAAAATTTCCGATGTATTTTTCAACAAAGAGCCGATTTTAATTGAAGAAAAAGCAGTGGGGCAGAAAGATTGACAAGGGCCCAGGGGGTCATGACTCCTATGACCTTTGGTTTTTTTAGGCCCTTTATCAATTTCAATACGAATTTTTACTTATATTTGGTTTTATTTTCTTGAAATTTCCGATATTTTAGATAAAATACCTATTTAAAAGTAATAACAACCACTGATATTGTAATTCGGTTAAACTGAAAAAATATGGTACTTTTGCGTAGTATAGTGGCATTACAATACTTTATGCTACACACACTATAAAATAATGCTGCCCTGCAGTCCTTAAAACGCAGTATCTGACTTTTTTACGTTTTTGAGTTAAATATTGATCCGTAATGGGCACGTCATAAGGAATCGAATGATGTAATCGGTTTTTGATTATCGCAACTACAAGATAGTAAAAAACAACTACCTCAACGCAGTAACTAGGAATGTTTTATGCAAACTGTAACGATAAACTATCTAAAATACAGTAAGAGCAATTACTGTATTTTAATAGCTTTGTTTTCCCAGATAAAATGCAGTAAATGTCGTCACTGCTACAAAAAAACGGTTAACATAACCTTAAAAATATGGTGAACACATAAACTAAAATGCAGTAAATAGATAATGTACTGAAAATATGAATACTGCAAAGTTTATTTTTATTACTTTTCAAAATGATTACAGACTAGTCTGCAGTAAGTTACTAAGACGCGGTGTTTAAGATAGCATCACCTATTTTTTCCATACGGTCAAAACAAAGTAAAATGCAGTGAAGTTAATTGAACTGTCTTTTATTTATATCATAGGTTACTTTTTGTTGTCAATGTTCCTAATTAAATTGCAGTATTTTGGTTATTTACTGCAGTATAATCGATAATATCTATCACCTCAATAATTACATTTTACAGCCTAAATTGCAGTATAAGTCGTAGTTACTGCAATTTAATTGGTAATTCAAATCAAGTCATTGTATTCCACTGTTTTCGTGGAGTTTCCTACTGCATTTTAGCTAGTATTTGTCGCTCAATCAGTCGCGTGCCGAACGCCGCGCCGTGGAAGGAGGACGTCGACAGCGCGTGGCTACTTGTTTTGTGTGGTAATTTCGATGTTTTTAAGGTTTCTAAATAAATTATGATAACACATTTACATTTATCCAAATCTATCACCTATTTCTAAGACCTAATTTTTACATAATAATTGTTACATTGACATGAATGTACAATGATAGATCACGTAATTCTATTTTATGGAATATTGGTTACAAGTATAATCCTACCGCTCAACTCAGTATTGAGACAGTACTTAACTCAGGACTGAAACAGGTGTGGGCGGCGGGTCCCTATAGTCCATCATCATCATGCGGGTTCTTCCCCCCCGTGCTTTGGCGAGGGTTAGGATGCCAACTCGAGCTTGCGCTCTCTTCGGCGGCTGGACGCTTCAGCTATCGAGCTGAGGGGCAATGTTGGGAGGATGCGAGTACCCTTTTCCGTCCGCGAGGACGGGCGGCTTTTCTCAGCACCCTCGCTAGCCACTTGTATGGCCATCGCTGGCCACATCTTGGCTTGGTTGTACTGGGGTGGCCATTCTTTGGTTTGGTGGTACTCTCTTCTTAGTTTAGGCCTCATCTCTATTTTGGATGCCGCTTGGTCCCTCAGAGTCCTGCTCCGTGTCCGAGCCAGCCAAGAGGAGATCTTTAGGGAGGGCACGCCATGTACGTTCGGCAGGGAGGCGTGCGTGAAGCGGCGCAATGTTGTTCAGGTGGGGTTATGGCCCATTGTCCGCGCGGTCAAACATGCCACGCGACAGACGAGCCACGGACTCCCTCACGGTTTCGATTCGCACGTCCCGGGCGATAACGTCATTGCGAAAGTACCGGCCGGCTCCCGAGATCATCCTCAGAGCGACGTTTTGCACCACTTGCATCATTTTCTTCTGGCTGGCTGAGCAGAGCGCGTACCAAGCGGGCGTTGCGTAAGTTAACCAGGAACAAATGTAGGTCTTGTAAATTCCTACTTTGGTCTTCAGTGGCAGCTTAGAGCTCAGCACGGGTCGCAGCAAGACTCGAACAGCCTTCGCCTGGTGAACGGCGTGCAAGGTCTGCGAGCTCATGCGAAGGGCCCGGTCGATGTAGACACCCAGGTACTTGCAGGTGCTTTCCCACGCAATGTCTTGTCCTCTAAGCTGCAGTGGCTTCATCAATGGTGGTAGTCTTGGTGATCTCCCGGTCAGCAGCGCTGCCGTCTTTCCCACGTTGATGGCAATCCGTCATTTATCGAGCCATTCTGGCAGGATGTCTAGGACTAGTGGATCCTACCAGCGGCTATTCTCTTGTTCCTGGACGACGCAATGTTAGCGCTATCGTCCGCGAAGAGGGCGAGGACGACTCCCCGTTCTCCTGGTCTGAGGTCTTCCAGGATCGGTATGTCGTCCGTGTAAATGGCATAATAGAATGGTGATGTGCAACTCCCCTGAGGAACTCCCGCAGCCATTCTTCTGTGTCCGGAGCTGACGTTCTCGACGGACACGTAGAACTTGCGGCCTTCAAGGGATGACGCTGCGACTCGAACTAGCGCGGGCAGCGGCGCCGTGGTGCGTCCGTATTACGTCCGTAGTTAAAACATACGGAAGGAGAGCATTTGTTATGTTATATATACTTAGAAGAATACCTATGATTATTGTTCCTAGATAGTTATTTAAGTGTTTAAGTATGTCTGAGCAGTTCTATTGAAAGATCTCATTAGTTTTTATTGCATATTTCAGTTTTCTCGTAAGTATTATTGGCAGGGCCAGATTTAGGGGAGGGTAACCGGGGCTATAGCCCTGGGCCTCCACAAAAGAGGAGTCCCTACAAACAGAGACTTCGGGAAAAACCTTTCAATATCCGACTTATCTGACTAGTAAACAACTTTCCCTTCGATATTTTTTTCACTGTTTTACTTTATACAAACATGATTGTATTGTTCTTAAATATAAACAGAAATCATAGATCTATATTTGTTCACTCCAATCAGGCAATCGATAAAATATCAAATGTCAAATGACCCTAAATAAGTATTTGCAATTTACTACCCATCTTCAGGAAGTATTAACTCCCTAGACCGATAAATATTATTTATTTCATTTGGAAAATAATTTTGAGCCAGGTTGCCTCCACTCTTTTGTTGCCCCGAGGCCTCTAGACCTCTAAATCCAGCCCTGATTATTGGCAGTGTTAATCATAAATGTTATAAGTGATTTAAGGTTTAATTACTACATCTATACTGTGAGTGTGACTAACCCAAATTGCCATGATATCACAAAAGTCTGAGCCAGAATAGTCTAAATAATAATAAAAAGTGATTGTGTTGATTTTCGTTGATGTTGAAGTGCAGTGTTGATTTCTTAATATATCTTTAGTAAAAAATATTTTGATCGAAATACTCTTTCTTACTCCATAAAATAAGTAGCTTACGTAATTTAGTCAATAATTATTTACATACTGCACCTACATTTTGTTCAAGAGACACATTAAAATGCAGTAAAATAAATCTGATACTGCATTTTAAACGGCAAAATAGTACATGTCCCGCATAATTTTGCAGTACTAACTCAAATTACTGCATTTTAATCTGATTATGCGAACTTTTTCACTAAATTTTATGTGTAGTAACTGCTCATTTTTGGGATCTTTTTTTTCAAAATCGTTTTTATATATCATATAATAATCTAAGTGCGTATTTTCTTTCCTGAAGTCTTTCTTCGAATTCAGATGCGCCCAATGGCATTCAAAACATACGTCATAAAACCTTGTAACATAGAAAAAAAACAAATCAAAAAGTTTTTCGCGTTTTTCTCGAAACCGCGTTTTTGCTCATACTGCATTTTAAAGGCTGCACGGCAGAATGGTACAAATAGTACAATTATAATAAAACCCTGTTCGCGCCTGACTGCTTAGCTCCCGCCCCCGCGCCGCACCCTCGTCCCCGCAATTTTATTTAGAAGTAGGACGTAGGAACGTCCGATACCTACGGTACTCACTGGCGGTCTACCCGACGAATATATTGCAGTCGTATCTTTCCAACTTCAATCAGAGATCATGTACCACTGACAAGGTTGTTTGTAGGCGTTGCAAGTTTAAGTTAGTCCCATCCGTTAAATTTATATTTTATTATAAATTGAAGCAAATTGAGGTGGTAAGCAAAAATTTTAGATTTTATTGTGTAAGTGGGTGGCGTAGGTACTTACTAGGGCAATTAATTTTATGCTAATGTAATATTTTTATTCTTTGTTTTACAATTCCGCAAGCGCGCCCCTTTGTACCTTCGCGCCCCTAGGCACATGCCTACTTTGCCTTAGGGATAATACGCCACTGCTGGTGCCTCTGTAATCGAGCCTATTGGGCTGTTAAACTTTGTTAATCTTTTAAGCTGAATTGTTTATTGACTTATTAACAGGACAGGATACATTCTTTACGTTTAAAACAGCTCACGTTTTTCAACCTTAATAATTATATTATTACGTAATTGATTGTTCATATTTTCATCATCATCTACAACCCGTGATCGCCCACTGCTGAGCAAAGGACTCTCTTCTTGTACTCCTCTCCTCCCGATCCTATGACTCTTGTCCAAGTCGGACCCGTGAATTTCAAAATATAGTAATATTTTTGACCGACGAAACTGACAATTCGACGCGTATATTTTTTTTAATGTATAACCACGCATATCTTCTTACATAGTAGTCCGATTTCGATAAAAAAAATTTATTAGAAATAGTAGTATTTCGAAGTTAGTACCATTTAAATTTTATCGAAATCGGCTGAGCCATTTTCGACAAATCAACAATAATGTGAATAATGCTACATCGATCCGTGCGAAATATTCACGTATTCTGTACATGGTTAAAGTCGGTCATACCATTTTTTGCAAAAAATAATTATCCGTTAAATCACAGACTTCCATAAAAAAGAAGTCTGTGATTTAATTTTTCCTTGTTTATGGAAGTCGTGCGTTAAATATTTATACACAAAACATAAAAATGTTTGTTTTTTTGTTACAGGTAAGTTTTGGAACCACCATTGAATGACTGAATAGAACGACCAGCTCAAATTCATCATCATCATTATCGTCTTAGTAGGACGGCCACTTTTGTACAGATCTAAAATCTACGTAAGTATAAGATATACAATGCACTCAATCTACGTTGTTCATAGTAATAAACTACGTCGGAGTAATGTAAGAGTCTTGAGTTACTCTGTATCATATCTACAAATTATTTTAATAGGAGTTTTATCTGATTAATTTTGATGACATTTCTAACCATACAAAAGATGACTGAGATAATTCAAAAGCTGCACTTAGTGTGGTACAATAAATACTTAGGGAATACGGGCCTTGTTATTCTACTAAATTTAATTTTATCGTCTAAATACAATTAAATCCGCCGCATGTATGTAAAATGATTAACCTTTCTAAGATAATTGAAATTCCACTATAATGGCTCAAAGAGAAGATATACGTTTATCAGCAATTTTATTCACATACTAGCTGCCTACCCCGGCTTTGCCCGGGTATGATTTGCTAAAGAAGACAGATGATATAAATATTGTGTCTATATACCTACTACGAAATTTATGGGAGTTCGGTTCAGTAGTTTCGTAGCCTATTCATTGCAAACAAACAATAAAATCTTTCCACTTTATAATATTGGTATATTATAGATTCTCGGAAAGATAATAAAATATTTTGAGTTTATAAAATTAACTCTAGATGTAAAGATTTTACTTATTCATAAGCGCTCACTTACGAGGGGTGATCCAAAAGTAATTATAATCAGTTATTTCTACTGCACACAAAAATACAAAAAAAATATCAGTCACTTGCTCAATTACTAACTAGTTCAGGAAAAAAAAATCATATAAATAGGCCACGATTCCCGGGAGCTACATTCATTTGAATACGGGCTGTCAAGGAGTGAACATCAAAATGGAAAAACACGAAATCAGAGCTGTCATTAAATACCTCTGCTTAAAAAAAATGTCTACCAAAGACATACATAGCGACTTGGTGGAAACATTAGGCGACTCTTCTCCTCCATATTCCAAAGTTGCACGCTGGGCTAAGGAGTTTAAGCTGGGAAGAACATCGACGGAAGACGAACACCGCGAAGGACGCCCATCGACGTCCCTCACTGAAGAAAATGTGAAAAAAGTTGAAGAAGTTGTATTGGAAGATCGAAGAGTGACTATCAGGCATGTAGCTGAGGTCACAGGGATCTCATATGGCAGCATTCAAAGAATCCTTGCGAACGAATTGCATATGAGAAAGGTCTCCGCGCGTTGGGTACCGAAAATGTTAAACGACGAGCAAAAGAAGAAACGAGTCGACATGTCAAGAGCAAATCTCGTAACACTGTATTCTGCAATGTATATTTACTAAACATAGATTTATATTAATTAGTATTTGCTGCATATAAATGCCTCGCGCAGCGGGTAAAGCGAAGGCGTCGTTCTTGGGGCTCTATTTATGAACCGATAGCCGCTGAGACGCATGCGTAAATGGTCAAGAGACGGAGTAATAGCAGGATCGAACTTTGTAATTGTATGTTATTGCAAACAGGGTAGCATAGCATACGTTTTTGAAATTAATATTTCCTAACTTTTCAAAAATTAAGCATTTCAAAGAAATATCTATCAATACATAATGTAACAAAATGCCACGTCGATGTTCTCTATCTCTCTAAATCTACAATCCTCGGCAAATTACACTCGTATCTCTGAGATAAAATATTCAAATGAGAAATTGGCAACAACATTCCTCGGACATTTGCAATGTCATAGAGATTAATTAAAACATAAAACTTGCAGTTGCGATAGTCATCTCGTATGCAGGAATGGGTTTCATAATGGTCCGTGGACGGACGGCTTCTGGAATACGCATTGCAAATATGTGACTGGTGTTAAGTTTTGCGCATTCTTGATGTCGTATAAATATATTCAAAACTTAGGAAACAATTTGAGGAATATCATTCATTCCAATTCGGCGGAGCAGCACAAGCGGCGCAAATATGCTAACCTCGGTAGTGGTTACATATTTGAGCCATTTGGAGTTGAGACATTGGGTCCATGGGGGCCGAGAGCTCATATTATTTTCAAAAGTCTTTCTGGGCGTCTGGTGGACGCGACGCGTGAAATGCTGGTGTTTATTTGGCTCAACGCATAAGCATTGCCATTGAGCAATGCAGCCAGCAGTGCCAGTAAGAAAGAAAGAAAGAAAGAAAATTTTTATTTACCAAAATATGATTAAGTTAGCAATGTCAATAAAATGATGTACGATTGAGCATTTGGATTATCTTTAGACCTTCAAAGGTCTGGATGATCCAATGCTTTTTATGTAGTAGTAGTGTAGTTTTCGTTTAGTTTTCTATCGGTACATCGAAGTGTTGAAGTGCTTGTATAATAACGCCACTATGTCGGTCCGAGTACAGGAAGAGAGCTCCAAGGCGATCCCTTTAAAAAGAGGCGTAAGACAGGGAGATGTCATTTCTCCGAAACTGTTTACGGCTACTTTGGAGAACGCCTTCAAGCTCCTGGAATGGAAAGGATTCGGTATCAATGTCAATGGCGAATACCTCACTCACCTTCGGTTTGCCGACGATATAGTAGTCATGGCAAAATCGATGGAAGAGCTCAGCACGATGCTCGAAGGCCTCAATCGGGTTTCCCAACAGGTGGGTCTTAAGATGAACATGGACAAGACTAAAGTCATGTGTAATTCCCATGTTGTACCCACCCCGATCTCTGTTGGGAACTCGGTTCTTGAAGTCGTTGACTCGTACGTCTACCTAGGACAAGTAGTCCAGTTAGGTAGGTCCGACTTCAAGAAAGAGGCCAATCGCCGAATCCAACTCGGCTGGGCAGCTTTCGGAAAATTGCGTAGCGTCTTCTCGTCCGACATACCTCAGTGCCTCAAGTCGAAAGTTTTCGACCAGTGTGTGTTGCCAGTGATGACTTATGGCACAGAAACGTGGTCTCTCACTATGGGCCTTATTAGTAAGCTCCAAGTAGCCCAACGAGCTATGGAGAGGGCTATGCTCGGAGTCTCTCTGCGAGATCGAATCAGAAATGAGGAGGTCCGTAGAAGAACCAAAGTTACCGACATAGCCCAACGGATTGGCAAGTTGAAATGGCAATGGGCAGGGCACATAGCGCGGAGGACTGATGACCGATGGGGTCGGAAAGTTCTCGAGTGGAGACCACGTACCGGCAAGCGCAGCGTAGGACGTCCACCCACAAGGTGGACGAATGACCTCATTAAGACCGCAGGATCGCGCTGGATGCAAGCCGCTTCCAACCGGTCTTATTGGAGATCCATAGGGGAGGCCTATGTCCAGCAGTGGACTTCTTGTGGCTGATGGATGGATGGAGTGTAGTTTTGTTGTAGTTAATAAAGGCACATTTGCCCGATTAAAAAAAAAAACACGAGAAACATTGAGGCTGCCGTCTCAAGTAAAAGAGATATTGCAAAAATATATCGAGCTTAGGCCATTGAATATTGTACTAATACAATATTCAATTATTTGCTTTATTTGTTTTGGAAAACGATTTTCCAATTATTCTCTTTCATAACAATATTCATTCAAAGGAATAAATATTTTCCGTTCTTAATGTCTTTTGACATTGCTTGTAAAATATGGCGGCGTAATGGCGGCCTTAACCAAAAATCAAATAAGAAATAATGAAATTCCATTCAAATGAAGCTCTTAATGTGGTGTTTTACTCGCGCATTTATTTACTACATTTTAATGGATTTTTTGAGTTACTGTACAGTCTGGTCCCAATTTGCAAGATATTATTTCTTCACCCCACGGATACCACGGGATCAAACATTTGAGAAATACCGTATCAGCCTTAGGAATAGTCCGCCGCCTACTTTCGAAGGGCGATTAGGCATTATCCACCACCCTGCCTGAAGTAGCTGGTGAATTTACAAACGGTATCGTAGTCTTTACAGTTTATGAAAATTTCATCATTTTGTTTTATGTCAATGAAAAGTCTATAAATATTATTTCTAAAGGACACATTGGTACAGGACTAGGATTTGAACTTACATAGCTGCTATAACGGCTTTTATCTACACTAATGTTGTAACCATAGAATAATATTTAATATTCTATGGTTGTAACATTCTACTTATGTTTCCAATACTTGACTTATAATGACTACTGTTATAGCGCAGACAACAAAACACTCAATTTAAGCAATTTCACATGATGTTATAATATCCACATCGATATCGTAAAATCTCATTATAACATCGCGCGCTCGCTCCTGATTGGCCCTGCGCGCGCAGCTGCGCTCTCATTGGTTAGATTTTAATGGCGCCAAAGTTCACTGTGACAATACACGTACGCGTGAATTTAATGTTTCGCAATATGTTTTTTTATTTTATTTTTATTAGTGAAGATAAAGTAGTGTATGTAGCTGCATATAACACGGGTATTAAAACACTCGTTACTATTATGTTAAACTCACACTCTTGTTTTAATACCCTTCATTATATGACAGTTGCATAAACTACTATTATAAGTAAAACACAAAATAAACAACAAAATCTATATTCAAGTAGAAACATCGTGTCACGTTTCTTGTAATGAACCATTCCATACTTCATATCGTATAAAATCCTAAGTAGCTATTACAGCAGTTTATAAAGTAACGAACTAGCTACTGAGGAAACTCGAGTCGCGCACTGCATTCCCGTGCCTTATTTACTTAGATAACTTGATGTTAGGTTATCTTACGAAATACCGGTGTTTTTCTAGACGACAATGAGGATATTCTAGGATATTATTGTAGTCATTATGACCAGATTTTACTATGGGGCAACCGAAAAAAAATCTGCTATTTCACACATTTTGTCGAGAGTAGATAAACTTTTGGTAGGTACACACAAGCTGATTTTTTTCACCATTTTGGGGTAGGCTTAAATAAGTCCTTTGTCTTGAGAAGCTTTCTGAATAAGTTGTATAGTTTCAAGTACATATTTTATATACTTATACAATATACACACAGGGCAACTATAATATTCTAGTATGTGTACCTATATATAATTTTCATCATTATGCCCTATTTTTTTATGAGACCATAATGTGAATCACATGAACGGAAGGAGGCTACACAAGTAAGTACACATAAGCCTTCTTTCTGGATTTACAATACACAGTAAGAAATTATAAATCCGCTGATTTTTTCACGATTTTGGGGTTAGTCTCTTAGCAAAATTTAGGCATAATGATGGATACAATGATATCCTTAAATATGTCTATCGTCTAGGAGCTAGATAATAAAGTAAATTACTTGCTACTGAAACTTGAGTGTACTGCATTCCCGTGGCATATTTACTTAGATAACTCGATGTTACGTTATCTTACGTTTATAAAGTGCTCGATTACGAGGAAGGTGAGGGCATATCATTATGCTGCGACCTGGATATTATTTCAACGACCTTAGGAGGTGATGCGACTATATGCATTTGTGATTCTGACGCATCCTTGTATCGACTGTCTCTGCGGCCCAGTGTTAGTAATCCTCTCTTATGTGTGCCAAAAGGTTTGGGTGCAATAGGCATAATGGCTATAAAAATATTCAATAAATTGCCAAAAAATCTAAATGAAATTGAAAGAAAAAACTGTTGCATAAAACAACTAAAAATTATCCTATTATGGAAATGCTATTACACATAGACGATTTTTTAAGGATTATCTAGAAAACATAATAATATATCGTTCCAATACAAATTCTAAAGTCAGCGGGCATGAGGGGTAAGATAAGATTCTGCGAAGCGCTGTTCAAAGACACAAGTTTTTGACGCGTATAAAACCAATTTTATACCAACGAGCCTTTATCAACAAATACTATTTGAAGTTTGTAGACATCTACTGTTTCAATGTAGATATTGTTAGGTATTATATTCCAACACGCCTACGAAAACCACCACCTAAATTAGGACCAGACCTCGCCCAGCTAACGGTAAAGTCCTCTAAACTATGAAATCTATCCGTAAAAGCGATACAATCTCAATAAAGCTTCGCCAAGCGAATATAATACTTAATGAATATCTCAGTTTACGCCTTCTAGTCGAATATCTAGAGCTATGCCATAAGGTCTAGGACTTTATTTCAGATCCTATAGGGGTAATGATGCTATCGTTACAACGGTCTATGATGTTTGCAAATGAATCCGATAATAGTAATTTAATACTAGTATACAGAGTAGTATTAGTAATATTCGTATCTACTTTGATCTGGTGCTCTAAATATTTGAGAACCTAGATTGAGACTAAGACCTAGGCTATGCGTTTCTTGAATAATTATTTTTCGCAAAAAATTGCTGAACCGCTCTCTATCGTGTACAAAATACGAATATTTCGCTCGAATTCTTAACATTATTGTTGATTTTTCAATTTTTGACGTTGACTAAGAAATAATTTTTCGATTCGGTTCACAATTAGCGAAATAATCGATGGAACATACACAATAAAAAATACATACAGACGAACATAGAGCCTCCTCCTTCTTGGAAGTCGGTTAATGAGTCGGGTTGATTTAGCGTTATACAACGTGTTGTTTATCAAAGTACATATTGTGCTCATCGTTACGAACAACTGTTACAAAATCGCATAAAAACAGATGTTACATACAAATATTAAAGTTTATTTACGAGTATACTTTCAACATAGTGTATGGAAAGACTGACGTTCGCGTCGCGTCGTATATACATACGGCTGATATGATGGTGAATGCTGATGATGATTCTGACTAGCTCCCAACAACAGAGTATCATAATGCATAGCTAAAAAAACTTCATCAAGTCAACTTTATTTAGTAATTTCTTTCTGTCACTTAAATAACAATAAAATAGGTAAATGATTATTAATAATAAAACAATAGTGTCAGCAACCTACACGATAAATTATTGTTATTATTTTATAGCCTTTTTGCAGCCTGTATTGTCTCACTGCTGGGCAAAGGCCTCCCTTCCCTCCTAAATAAATAAATTAGTAATTAAACAAATTACATCTAATACCTAAACCATACAAACACACGAACTTATAGCACTCCTTTTTCTGCGTTGGACATTAAACATTTTTGACCGACTAACCTGAGGAGGTACTCAATTCGACGAGTATATATTTTTTATGTACAACCACGCATAACTTATTTCGTGGTAGTCCGATTTCAATAATTCTTTTTTTATTTGTACCAGTATACTTCGAAATCGGTTCCATTTAAATTTTATCGAAATCGGTTGAGCCATTTTCGATAAATCAACAATAATGCGAAAAATGCTACATCGATCCGTGCGAAATATTCGCGAATTCTGTACACGGGTGAAGTCAATCATGCTGTTTTTTGCAAAAAATGATTATAATGTTAAATTGAGACGCATGAACATCTGCGTAAGTTTATTTTCTGATTATGTATGTAAGCAGCTTAAGTTGCATTACGTTTGTTGAAATTTAATCACTTTAATCTCCGCATAGAAACAAGTTTACATTTAAGTGTCTATTTACAAACCATTACAGAATAAATACACATTTAAAATACCATTAGACATGGGTTTATTTCAATGAGGAAGCAAATACGATCTATTTCAAAACCTAACTTCTGACCTATCAAGACTCATTTTCAAATACTAATTCATATTTAAACATTTGACATTAAATAGTTTCCAAATTGACCTCACGAGTATGTTCCTCGAGACTAATATATCACGAGAGTGGGAGGAACATGCGAATGTGGCGCCCCCACGCTCTCTCCATATCCTGGTTAGGAGTAGGATGTAGATAATATGCAACATTATTGGCTATAGATAAGGGGGATAAAATCTCGTAATAGTCTGTTAGTTACGAGTATCTGATATTTACATAGACAATCTTGTTAAGAAATAGTTACAAATAATATCTTACTTATAAGATAGAACATAAATAAAAATGTAGGTAGAAGGAAAATCTTATTTTAAAATAACTGTGTTATAAATGAATAATAAGAATCGGCCAAGTGCGTGTTGAACTCGCGCACGAAGGGTTCCGAACTGTATGGCACCCCCTCAATTATTTTAATAATTAGTTATTATTTTAAGTAAACATACAATTGAATATTCTGTAAATATTTCAAGCTTCTACCTGTTGCTGTTATTAATATCAAGCGAAAAACTGCTAAAAAAACAGCTTTGTTGTATGAGAGCCCCCTAAATATTTATTATATTTTGTTTTTAGTATTTGCTGTTATAGCGGCAACAGAAATACAGCCTGGTGATAGACAGACAGACAGACGGACGGACAGCGGAGTCTTAGTAATAGGGTCCCGTTTTTACCCTTTGGGTACGGAACCCTAAAAACGATGTTTAAACTTGTACAATGTACACAGCTCAGAGATCATTGTCCTTATACACAGATTTATACTTTTTTTATCTGAAACAGTACCGGGATTTGAACCCACGACCTCACGATTGTAAGGCGGGTGTTACTACTACTAGACCACCACTGCTTCACGCTTATTAGAATCACAAATCACGAGTGATCCGTAAAGCACTCATTTGATTTGCGACTTTGCGGCTTATATCTATGATCTGTATTTGAACCGGCTCTGACTTGATCTCCTCACAGCTTTCAAAATACCTACTGCACTGAGACGAGTATAATCACCTAATTATATTACCTCTTAAAGCCTCTAACAGCATCGTTGATTTTATTTTGACTTTTACGTCTAATTTAATGAAGCAATTTAAGCTAAAATAGGCCCAGTTCTAGCTTTTTATAGACCTTAAAGGTGTATGCCCACTGTATCGTCATAACATGACCGAGCTACGAACGTGTCAGCCAAAAAATATTCTTTGTTTTGAAAAGTATGAGACTGCCCACTAGACCGTTCCGACACCGACCAGCACCGTCGCGTGCCATGCTCGGAACATTTCGACACTGGCAAGACATTCTCTACGACTATTGTTGACGTACGTATGCCGCTATCCAATCTCAAAATACCTGTACAGAGCCCTAGTTAATCTGAATTTTCTCCATCAAACTTTAAAGTTGTCGGATAGAAAGATATACACAATATTCTCAAAACTACACGGTAGGGGATTCAATTACTCAAAACACAATTCAAAAAACTTCTCTCGATAGAAAATAAATGCAAAGATACCGCTTTTTAGAAAAAAGTCATGTTTTTTAAGAAAGTTTATTGCATATTTGGCACTATTCTACGCGTTTACATTTTTTAAATTTTTATCTACACTAATGTTGTAACATTCTACTTATGTTTCTAATACTTGACTTATAATGACTACTGTTATAGCGCCGACAACAAAACACTCAATTTAAACAATTTCACATGATGTTATAATATCCACATCGATATCGTAAAATCTCATTATAACATCGCGCGCTCGCTCCTGATTGGCCCTGCGCGAGATTTTAGAATGGCCTTAGATTTTTATTTATTTTGATTAGTGAAGATAAAGTAGTGTATGCAACTGCATATAACACGGGTATTAAAACACTCGTTACTATAATGAAACTCGCTGCGCTCGTTTCATAAACTCACACTCGTGTTTTAATACCCTTCATTATATGACAGTTGCATAAACTACTATTATTTATGCATATGAATGAATTATAGCTCTCATCCATAAAGTTAGCAAAAAGTGGTGGTACCAATTTTATATTGATTTTAGAATGCAAAAATCCGCCGAAATCGGGGGTCGTCCGCATGCTCGGCCACGGAATATAACAGAGTGGCTCACATGAAAAATTACGCTGATACTATGGCACCTTAATGGTACGTTGCACTAGGTATAGTAGAGCGTGACCAGGGCGTTCGAAAACGGGTGCTGTCTAACACCCAGTGCTGGTTGGTCCCGCGTGGTGGATGGTGGTGTGTTTGTTGTTCCGACATATCGTCATCGAGGAGAGGAGCGCAAGTTGTGCCGTGGAGCCCGGGTTGGGCTAGCGGTGTCGGGTGACGCGGAGGAGTGCGAAAGCGTGCCCGTAGCCCCAACACCAGGTGTGGTGGTGGAACACCCAGGGTTTTTAGTGGGTATCCGGACTCCAATCGGCGGCGCTAACCACCCGCATGCCCTCGAGGTGTGGTGGGATCCATGACGAATTTTCCGTGTTAAAAAATAAAGAATTGAAGAGCGTATCGTATTGTTTTCCGTGCCTGATACGTTGCTAGCACGGCCATGGTATGGTACGATATAGTGGACAGACACCGTTACATACCACAAGATCGGTATCAATGAGGACTAAATTCTTTAAAGTATTACAAGTCCAGTACAAATTCCGAAGCAAAATTCCAAAGTTAATTTCTTCAACTTTCGACGGAAGCAATAAAATATTAAACAGACTGCTATTACAAAGAGAAGGATAAATAAATTCACCATTTTCTCGTAATAACGTGTCAACATAAACTTTAAATCGTTTCAATCTTACAATAACAGCACCATAGATCTCTCGAGTTTGGGCTTGTCATTTCAATCTAACGGGGACCTATTTCACACAAAACGAGTATTTTTATTTTTTTTTATTTTACACAGATAAAATGACAATCGTATCTTCAGTAAATACTTACATAAATATTGGCAAAGAGCGCAATAAATCACTTATTCACTCACACCTGTGCATGTTACGTAATCTTGCATTATTTGATGGTGTATGATTTCTGCTCATATAAGTATGTGTGCGTGCCGGGTAAAGAAAGACGTCTGTCTATATCTCTACGGAGAGCACCTTATTTCTCGAAGTCAATGTGAAACCTGGCCATTGGGACCTTATAAATAAAATTTCAATAAGTTTTGCTTTTGCTGAAGATCATTAAAATATGTTTTATTCGTTAAATTCAAAGAACGTACAGTTATCAGATTGATAAATGGAAAAAGACGCTCATTGTTGGCCCTAAGTTTCCTTTTATTTTGTAATCGAGAGAAAATTTGCCACAACAAAACAATAATAATATTGTTCAGACTTCAGTCACAACAGTAGTACTTATTTCAGCATAGTTTAAAAAATTATAAAATTGTTAGGTAGTCTTCCAACATCGTTGCATTTAGTCGCTCTTCAGGAATCAATCTCTAACCTGGTACTGATAGGGATTGTCTGCAATCTTTTTTTTAATTTTTGTATAGTAAATTCATCACTGTACGAGCTTTACATTGGTACGCACTTGATACTTATTCCTATCATTCACCGGCCTTCAATTGAGAACGAGTTTATCTTTTTTAGCTATCGGTGATACATATTCAATCTGACCTCCAATCGCTAAAATTTTAAGAAACCAGAAAGTAAGTAGCTCTTTGTTCGTACAATTAAAGTCTAACAGTCTAACTGTACTTTTAAGACCTCTTTTTGTACTCCTAACAATCGTGTACCGACAAACGATGCTCCCATTCAGGCAAAACTTAATGAAAAGCAAATCAACCATGTATGGCAAGGCTCTATACTACGAGCATTTAACGCGAGCCTAAATTGGATCACACAGGTTTCTCACTCTCATTCTCTAGCTGAAAGAGCGAGACAGGATACAGAGCGATCCAATTTAGGGTCGTACTAACAGCTCATAGTACGGGCCCTGGTCGGGGCGGCCAATGACCAGACGCCCACGAATCTGTTATACATATAAACCACGTAGTGACAAGTTTGCTTTAGAACATTTATGAATGACTGCCTTATATGAATCGACAAGATATTACATAACTGAATATGCCATGGTTTAGTATGGTTTGTAGACTACACGTGATGTCGCTTTGTAAAGTACAAAAACTAAGAGATAAACAAATTCTGATTATGAACAACTTTTGCAGTATGACCAACCCTGAAATCGTTAAAAACAGCTGTTCCATGTTAAAAGTTCATTGACTCTCGAAAAAATGTGTGTATGTGTATTTAAACATTTTTTTTAAAACAAGCTTTTACTGAACAAGTCCTCGCCAAGACGAATCAAACGAGCCGAAACTCGATAGGGTTGCGTCGCTTCGTTACAGCTTCCAGCTCCATCATCAGTTCCTAGTTACCATTGAAAGACAAACTACTCGCCAAGACCATTCAAATGAACCCAAACTCGATGAGGTTATGTCGTTTCATTGCTAAGTGCCTTTGGCCACCTTCCAGCTCCATCATCAGATCAGCACCATGTCATGATAATATTGCATTGTCACGCGATTTACACATGTATGCAAAATTTCAGCTCAATCGGTAACCGAGAAGTGGATCAAATTTAACTTGCAAGATTTGATTACAGCGCGACAGAAAACGGGACAGGTGAAATTAATAAAAGCTTGTAAAAATTAACGGCTATTTATTTTTTGCGGTTGCGGAGTTAGTCCCTTATTGAAAGTTGTTCGTAATAATGAATCTAAAATATGTTTATACAAACCTCTGAATTTTGGAAAGCAACAGTATGTTTGTATCACAGATAATAATAATATAACTGAAAACGCTATAGCCTAGGCGAACTCCACCAAAGCGGAGTCGGCTTAGACTATAGGGCGGAACGTTGAATCCGTGCAGCACATATTTGCCTAGAAAGAAATACACAGTTATGAGCGAAAAGGAAATGTGTTTTGTTCTTCGCTAAACAAACATGGCATTTCTGCAATGAGTTAAAGGACTACTATAACGCTCTGCGCGGGTTGCGCAGAGCATTTAACCAGATTCTCAATTTACCATATTCGCAACTCGCCCAATTTTAAACTCAGTAGATTCGCAACTAACCTGGGACTATCATTGATACATTAGAACGGCTAAGCAAAGACTGAGCTATTTCGTGAATGGTCACAAGACTAAGTAAGCAGAAGCAAGCATGGAAAATCTACGCTTGTGTGAACGGGACAGCATAGCGTGCGATCCTCTATTGCGAATATTAGAATGATTATTCTTTATTTATTTATGCAAACATACACATGAAAAATACAAATTATAACGTTTCAATTTCAAGGCTCCTAAGTAAGTAAGTTCGTATAGGCCGGGTGGCTAGCCCTGGTGTCAGAGTTTTTAGGCCGCCTGAAGGCCTCTGACATGGCTAAACGGTTAAAACAACCGGGGCCTACAATTTAACGTGTCATCCGAGCCACGGTAGCGCTCAGTTGGAAAATGCCACCCGCGGTCACCCATCCAAGTACTGACCCATCAAGGCTCCTGATTTTGTACTATCGAACATAAAGAAACTTCGCCTATCTCTGCTCCACTCCGCTTTTGTAGAATCAAAGCTCGGTATGTTTATTTTTACCTTTTAGTTATGGATGTTCGATTGCGGACCTGGCCAATGTTTGAATGAATAATTTAAATATTTGCTGAGACAGGAAATTATTGAGATGTTTGTCTACAAACACTTTTGTGAACGAGTTGATTTTTAGGGTTCCGTACCCAAAGGGTAAAAACGGGACCCTATTACTAAGACTCCGCTGTCCGTCTCCACAGTCTCCAGGCTGTATCTCATGAACCGTATTAGCTAGAAGCAGAAATTTTCACAGATGATGTATTTTCGTGGCCGCTTTAACAACAAATACTAATAACAGAATGTAATAAATATTTAAGTGACCCCCTTTAAATATGATTCCCAAACAACAAACCTGAATTTTAGCCTTTTATGCTCGATATTAATAATGATAACAAAGGTAGATGCTTGTAATATTCACAGAATATTTAGTCGTAAATTGACTTTACTATTAAATAATTAAATTGAAATAAAATAAATATTTAAGGGGGGGTACCATACAGTACGGGACCCTTCGTGCGCGAGTCCGACTCGTACTTGGAAGATTTCATAAAGTCATTGACTATTTTTACTTGAGTAAGAATAAATAATCTCTATCTTGGCGATACTAAATAAAGGAAGTCTATTCTATAAGATGCGGACGGGGGTGTTCAAGAAGATGCCTATGTCCAACAGTGGATCGAGAAAGGCTGAAATAATTATGTCTCTTTTCAAACTTGGAATACAAAAAAAATGGCTAAGCCTCAAAATGGCAACTAATTTCAAACAAGTCCCTTTCTAAAAATGTCATTTTCACAAATTTTCTCTTGGCATAATGTTTTATGTTTTCCTTTGCCAAAAGTTCTTATATTTTATTAATAAAACATTAACATACAAATTGTATTTACAAATTAACATAACAAATCTTTAATCATACCTACCTCTTGGTTTCAAGTCCTCTACCAAACAAATACCAAATCTAAATTAGTTCAACTCACCAAAAATCCATTTCATAACAGTCATTATGCTGTAATAGCAATAACAATGCCTTGTCAGTTGAAATGCAAACATTGCCTTACATTTCAGTCCATTTGCCAAATCCACTAGGTATTGCGATATTGTCCGATATTATCTCTCAATCAACAGTACGAATCAAACAGCTTCAATACAAATCAGATCTGACAATGTACTTAATCAAAACTAGTAGCCGGTTATAACTAGTTATAGTTCAGTGAAATGGTTTTACTCGCAATATTATGATAAAAAATCAGCACGCAATAGAATTTTTCTAGTTTCTTAAAATCCAGAATGAATTGCATATAAAATTGTTTTTAATTCTGCTCGCTCCTTCTGTTATCGAAAAGCCAGACAATGGCGAATAAAAACACCAAACCTGACTCCAAAAAAAACATTTCCTTACATTTTAAGGGGTAAAATGAAAAAAGGCTTTTTCCCTTCACATTCCTCTGAAAACGTGAAATGGATTGCATTTGCGCGTTTGTTTCTATTCTACATTTCACATAAAAATAGCAAGGATTTAGAACTCCTTGCCTCTCTTGCTTGCCTTGAGTCTCTTCCTCCGAAAAAACAATAAACAGTCATTCTAATCTAAAATAAACAGGCTATTTAGATACCTAAGTACAATTTTTCTTTCAAAAAAGTTACAACGATCGAATTTAAGTTTGTGTTCTGTTTAACTCTATATATAATTCTTGTTTATTAGATAAGCGGATCAATACCATTGCCGACCTAGAGTTCATACACGTTCTTTGCTATATTCTATCAAAATCAATTAGTATTTTAAAACGGCATCGGCATTTCTATATATACCACGAGGCACATAATGACAAAATCCATAAAATGAGATGCGAAACACTAATAAAACCACTGAGGCATCGCAAAATAGACAAACTACCAAATTGGGGGCTATGTGTATACCATACCAATATATCTGTTAAACTGAGAGAGGGCACCACCTACGATTCTCCAAACTCAATCATAAATTTGTTATGGGAAAACGCAGTTCCGTCATTCAGTCAACTGTAAATATAACTCAGTCCGACTATAGGCAAATAGTCATGCTCTGTTTACCAGAGTCTATGGATATAGTCTATGGTCAAATATGGCGGACCAAGGGCATCGACCCCGTAGGCGAAAACTAACATTCACTATGGCGGTTCTCGTAATCAAGGCAGAACAAATTGTAAATAATTACACCTATTTCGAAGCTGTAAAGTTTTGTCTGGGAGTGACGAAATATTCATATATATAAATGACCATTTGTAAAGTTGACTGAAATGGCTGTGGACAGGGCTGATAGGGTCGTAAAGTTCTTGAATGGCGACTACGTAACAACAAGCGCAGCGTAGGACGTCCACTGAAAAGGTGGACCGATGATCTAATTAAGACAGCAGGATCACGCTAGATGTAAGCCGCTTCCAACCGGTCGAATAGGAAACCTTTAGGGGAGACCTATGTCCAGCCGTGAACATTCAAATAATAAATCATATAGGTAAAAAAAAAAAAAAAAAAAAACTTTGCGTCTTTTATTTCATCCCATCCCACGAAAATAGCATACACGTTTATAAAACTATGTTTTGCTCGACTTATACCATATTAAATTTGCATAAATCGCAAGATGATGTAATAGTGTTTGTTGCTAACGTCTCCGACTTGTGTTGGAGGAGAAGTCTGACGAACATACAAAAAAAAAATATATATATATATCGTATAGGTAATGATGATGATGTCTAGTATCTGTCCAACTGATAAGTACTCTCGCGCCTACCTCACAAGGCTGAGACCGCTAGATCGCGCTGGATCGGTCTTATTCGAACTCTATAAGGCTTATGTTTTGTCGGGCAGGGGATTTAAGAAGTATACAAAATACATCTTAAA
The DNA here is from genome assembly GCA_964007245.1 of Hypomecis atomaria. Taxonomy (NCBI): domain Eukaryota; kingdom Metazoa; phylum Arthropoda; class Insecta; order Lepidoptera; family Geometridae; genus Hypomecis; species Hypomecis atomaria. The sequence goes on along the minus strand of OZ023294.1, from coordinate 16,512,527 downwards.
TTAGGTATTAGCTATTTATTTAATTAGTTAGCTTAGTACCTAACTTAAGAAGTATTAAAAATACTTCTTAAATTAGGTATTAGCTCGTTAGTATAATCTATAATAATTTTTCGCAAAAAATAGCATGACCGACTTCAACCTTGTACAGAATTCGCGAATATTTCGCACGGATCGATGTAGCATTTTTCACATTATTGTTGATTTATCAAAAATGGCTCAGCCGATTTCAGTAAAATTTTAATGGGACCAATTTCGAAGATTACTCTTTCCAATAAGGAAAGAATTATTGAAATCGGACTACTACGAAAAAAGTTATGCGTGGTTATTCATAAAAAAGAATTTAAAAAATATACGCGTCGAATTGAGTACCACCGTCGGTCGTCGGTCAAAAAACTAGAAAACTTACGAACCTACTGATAAAGTTTCAGAAACTGTTAATTAATATTGCAAGAACTGTGGCGTCATTACTAAACTTATCGATTATGCTTAGAAAATAACTTCCTTGTTATATGAATTTAATTAAAATTGTTATCTTATCGGCGTAACACTGACCCTGTGACCCTGACCCTGTCTGCGAGTTATAACGTCAGGAGCAATATTTTATGGAAATATCCGATACCTACGTAGTTCATGAATTATCTGCCCGTTTTAATGAAACTGAAAAATAAAATTGTATCCACTTTTGGTAGGGACTTTTTCTTCCTTATTAAAATGATTAGGTCCTAGGCGATAAGCACATGAGCGATTTTCCGCCATTTAGGCTACTTTGACGCTACTTCGCGACAAGTTTTGGGCTATTTAAATCTTGGCAACACTGACTAAGGACAGGGCATTTGGTATTCCATAGATCAGCACCACTATCGACTGTTTCAAAAGAGATATAACATGTTCAAAGATTATATTATCTTCTCCGAGTACTTTCCAGTAGCTAAATCGATTATAGGAACCTGTTCCGATGAATGCATCATATCATTGAATCTTTCGAATCCAATTTAGCTTAGCTAATGATAATTCTTTCCACATCTAAGATTTTAACTTGTAAATGTTAGTCTCTGTCTTAGCTCGAGAGATCGTGCTATAATTTATTACTAGTCACTACTCAGTATTGATTCACTCACAATTGATGTTTATCTATAGACAAAATTACTAATGTCATTATTTATGTCTATAGACAGTAGTAGTCTCAGTACTTTTGTCTAATAGACAAAATACTAATCTCATATTGTGCAGGAGCCGGACTATGATATATTTGTGCAGTGAATACATAAATATTCGTAAGAGTTTATAATCTTTATAACCGGACGAACGACGAAAGCGATAAAAAAAATATAATAACACAACATTTAACAGTAAAACGTGTCCGAAGTAAACACGTTTTGGTATTCTTTTAATTTTACAAAACGTGTTTTTAAATCTGCTTAAACGCCTAAAGAAATGCTTCCGTTTTCACCAAAAACACCTGAACAAAATGAATGTCCAATAGCTTTTTTCTTTCACCAGATTCATTTTCATCGTAGAATTTACATATAGCTTTAATTTCATTACAGTGCAAACGATATTCATCTCCACTCGTAACAAAGCTAAACCACAGCTCCCAAACTACAAATACAAGTTTAATTTACTATGCCTGACAGCCCATAATCATGATACATTGTGGCCACATCAATTTGTAATCTCTTAAAATCGCCGCGAACCGTTACAGAACCCAGCTACTGTATTGTATGATTGTATAGGAACCAATAGAATGGAACCATGCCATTTGTCGGCAAGACAAGTAAGTACTTACTTATCAAGTTGTATGAAGTACCTACGCCCTAAGAAACAGTTAAAAAATGTTTGCGTCACTCTTAATTCGGTTTGAAATTAGTTTTTCTTGGTATAAGTTGCTTGGTACAAATCATTTGTCAATTTAATCTTGAATCTATTTAGCGCGAGGAAAATAGAATGTAGGAAAAAAGCTGGTAAAATTTGATCTACCATGAAATTAAATTAGTAGTTAAAAAGCTGACTGCAACAAACAACTTGCGATTGAAAACCTTGGTGCAGCTGATTATATACCTACTGAATTACTGATTACGCACTAAACCACACATTACATAAAAGTTGCTGATCATCAGAAAGATTTTCCATCTTAGAGTTGATCCCAAGTTTTTACTTATGTACTCATCTTTATGATGTTCTACCACTAAGGTCTGTAGCTCGATTTACCTAGCCTTGTTGCCACCGGAATGCTTCTGAGATAGCTAAACGATTAAGACAACCGAGACCTACAAGTCCTCCGAGTTACGGTGGCGCTTAGACGTAAATATCACTTGCGGTCTTCGTAGGTGGGTATCCGAAGACTGGCCGTAATTACCGTTGCTTATCTTCAGTGATCGCTAAAAAAACACCTAGTCTATTTGGGGCAAAGATGCATCGACATGGCATTTTTTTTTTTGGTGTTCAACAAAGATGCAAATTGCGTGGTTTTTAACCGACTTCCAAAAAGGAGCAGGTTCAATGATCGTCTGTATTTTTTTTTGTGTATGTTCATCGATAATTCCGCCAATTGTGAACCGAATCAAAATCTTTTTTTGTTCGAAATGGTATTCTCCTGAGGTGGTCCCATTTAAATTTAACAGAAATCGGCTGAGCCATTTTTGAAAAATCACCAATACTGTAAACAATTCGAGCGAAATATTCTAATTTTGTACACGATGGAAGACGGTTTTACCATTTTTAGCGAAAAATGATAATAAAATAACAATTCTTCAATTGATCAAATCTTGCAACTTGCATCACATCGCGTCACTCGCAATGCAAGCAGAATACACGAGGACTGGTGTTTTTACTGGCCATTCGTATTCAGGGTACAGCCGTGGCCGTCTCGTGATGAAATGCAAGGCGAAATGGCAACGCGCCCGGGAAACGAATCTCATGCAAGATCTGGTGCAAGACCCTTGGAGTTAGGGTTACCATATGAAACTTTGTCCTAGTAAAGTAAGTTCGTATAGCCCTGGCTATAAAGCATGCGACCACGAAGAGCGACGAAAAGAACTCATTTCGACGTGTGAAAAAGTGACAGTTATATTCTTTGCCATAACGCTGTCTCGTTCTGACACTACGAACGAAATAATTCGTGGCGCGCATACTAGCCCGGCTGGTATCAGAGTTTTAAGGCCGCCTGATGGCCTCTGACATGGCTAAACGGTTAAAACAAACAAGCCCTACAATTTAACGTGTCACCCGAGCCACGGTAGCGCTCAGTTGGAAAATGCCACCTGCGGTCACCCATCCAAATACTGACCGTGCGGAACGATGCTTAATTTCGGTGATCGCTGACAAACACCTAGTCAAACACCGCTACGAGCGCTAGACTTTGTCTTGAGTTTTTGTGATCTTTAGGATCTTCTCAGGATTGCGATCAATTTTTGAGAACCTGAAGAAATATCTGTACTGGCCTTTTGATTGTCCACCACAGGCCTACCCACGAATGTAATTTGGGTAATATACACATCATGGTGGTTCAGTGCGGGTTGGTAGATCGCTCTTGATTCTAAAGTGACTTATATTGGTATGAGTGACTATAAGAATATTTCTAAATTAGAATATCTCTTAGGAAATCTTTAGATTGAGCTGGAGGATGCAGTTATCGGCTATTTCTATCAAGCTCCTTGGGGACTTCCACTCCACATACTAGCTTACATGCATCATCCAGATCTAGACAAGCGGCAGCGTGTCCAGCCAAGACAAAAAAGGAACTGGCGACGCAGCAGCCGTGTGTAATATTACACGAACCGTTTCGAGCCACTTTTTACCCCTTCATAAATCGGAAACTATTTAATCTAACTAAACGTATTAAAGTCCTCTACAAAATCTCATAAATTTTGCTCCAACAGTTGATAATATAATATTAACGTTTCAAAACCGGGGTCTCATTGACTGATTCACTCACTCACTCACTTATAGATCAAAAACCTAACCCACTTATTAGAAACGGCCAATGTTATTGACTAAGCTGTAGAGTTTGTGGAGTAAGGACTCGTAGAGTTAAGGCATGTAGAGTTACAAGCTTGGCTCTACATTAGATCTGACAAAGTTTTGATAGTGCAAACTGTGGTCTTGTCTTGGCTACATTTCACATGAAAATGTTTTTGTTGTATAGACTCTACTGAAAGATTCCCTCCCCCTCACCCTTGGATTTATGAAAAATGCAAGTTCAGAAAATCAGAAAAAAATGATTTTTTGGAAGGCTTTTTCTTCGGACTGTTAATTTTCTACCTGGTGGTGGTAATCCTACTTGCAGATATTATCATAGTCATGCTAGAAACTGGATTTTAGTTGAATCATTGCGATAAGATAGGGGTTATAGCCTTATAGCTTAATTTGTCAAGCAGTTGGTATGACATTGAGATAGGTGACTGATATTTCAAGAAACTTTTTTTATTTTGTCATATTCGATATGTTGTAATTGTTTTTGCAACACAGTTTTAAATTAACGCAAAAGGCAGAGCTACTTAAAATTGTGTACCTAGTGTAAGTTTTTGCAATAAAAAAATATCTTATCTTTTAGCCCGTTAGGTATATAATAACCCTGAGCAAGAGCCTCCCCTTGATTACTAAAATCGAGTCGATATGAATTAATTTTAATTAAATGCCTTTTTTATTACATATCTCTTTATATTTAAATATTTATCTACATCCACCGACTTGGCATTTTTTCCTTTAACAGTTGTTTGACAACGTCCTGTCAGATATCAGTTATCTGCGAGTGCCATCAGATGTCACAGTTATCTCCGATTGCACCAAATGTCTGCGCAAAAACCTCCCGTATCATGGTTTTGCATAAAACTGAGCAAGAGGTTAAAAAACTGACCCAAACGAGTATGGCAGGTAGCAGTAGCACGCAATGTGATTTATGAGCTTGCAAAAACGTTGAACGGCTAAAGACCTGCTTGGCATGCCTCGTGTCAAAATATCGCAAGGCATGAAGTTGACCATTGAATAGAATTCGTGATTAATGTAATCTCCAAAAATAGTCACTGTGAAAATTATAGCTACTTATCTTCAGCTATTACCGAGAGCTATGACATAATGGATAGAGGTTACTTCTATTCATAAAATGTTGGCAAGAATTATGTTTGGATTTTTAATGATAAATAAATCGTGATGGAACCAATCACAACTAATTCAATCACTAATTAAGTTGTGGAATTAATTTAAGAAATTAGTGACCAAATAAACTTTCATAACAGTCTAGGGTATAATAGAAAATAATTTAACCGTAACAAAACCAAAAAATTAATTTAATTTCATTGCATTCGAATCCGAAATCGATATCGTTACTCAGAAATCACAAAAGGTCAAATAGCAGATTACAGAGCCATTGCACAAAAACCTAACGACCGAACTACATGATTAATATGACCAAAACGAAACCTATAATCCATGCTATACTTACTACTAATGATTCGAGAACCTACGTTCCTTGAGACCATAATCAAAAGCTATTTAGAACCGGCACGAATAGAGCTAGGATATCGCAACGTCCAGCTTAGATCATTACGAGTACATAAATATTGGTAGACAATGCGGATAATGAAGCAGAACAAACTTAATGTCAGAATAGACATTAGAGTATTAGACCCTTTGTGGCGAAATCGACTTAATTTTGCGAACTTGCAACATGGTATATCATAGTTAAAAGAAATGATCTATCTTCTAATATGTTTTTTCTCGTGTCACAGTGTTTGTAAGCTCTAAAACGGCATGACCGAGTTTTATGAAAATAATAATTTTCACAAAAAATGGCAAAACCGCCTTTCATCGTGTACAAAATTCGAATATTTCGCTCGAATTGTTTACATTATTCTTGATTTATCAAAAACGTCTTAGCCGATTTCTGTAAAATTTAAATGGGACCATCTTGGGAGTATAAACGAACTAAAAAATAATTTTTCGATTCGGTTTACAATTGGCGAAATTATCAATGTTCGTCTTAAACAAAATTCGGATATTTCGCTCGAATTGGTTACATTATTGTTGGTTTTTTCAAAAACGGCTCAGCTGATTTTTGTAAAATTTTAATGGGACCACTTCGGGAGTATACCCTTTCGAACTAAATAAGAATTTTTCTATTTGGTTCACAATTGGCGAAATTATCGATGAACATACACAAAAAAATACATACACACGAACATAGAACCTCCTCCTTTTTGGAAGTCGGTTAAAAATTGTGTGTATTCGGTATATTTGAGAATAGGTGTTGGTGAATAGTTTATACTAATCTTTTTTCTTTTATGACGTTTGACGGGTTACCTTGTAATTTCTATATGACACTTTATTGAATCACTAAATCTGGTATAACGGATGATATGAGTATAAATATGACCTTATACCGTGCCGTGATATCAGTAATATGTCGTGATAGTGATGTACTGACCTTTATACCGTGCCGTGATATCAGTAATATGTCGTGATAGTGATGTACTGACCTTATACCGTGCCGTGATATCAGTAATATGTCGTGATAGTGATGTACTGACCTTATACCGTGCCGTGATATCAGTAATATGTCGTGATAGTGATGTACTGACCTTATACCGTGCCGTGATATCAGTAATATGTCGTGATAGTGATGTACTGACCTTATACCGTGCCGTGATATCAGTAATATGTCGTGATAGTGATGTATTGACCTTATACCGTGCCGTGATATCAGTAATATGTCGTGATAGTGATGTACTGACCTTATACCGTGCCGTGATATCAGTAATATGTCGTGAGAGTGATGTACTATTAAACAAACAACAAATGACCAGTCGTGTGTCACTACTGAATTTGGTAGAAAATTATATAAAGACTAAACTCTCCAATAGTAATTTTATATTGATTGCTAATTACACCATGATTTTCCATTTTGTTTCCGTTTGCTATCTTGAACTTGTAAATAACCATAGCTATTAAATTAGATTTACCACAGCTCAGCAGAACTCTAGTTATTGCAAGCAAAGTTTAAAAGCATCTAGCTTGGAACGGGAAATAGTTATAGAAAGGTACTCTTATGCTATTATAGTACTCCTATATTATAGTACTCCACATATGGAAACATTTGACAAATCCATCCATTTCATCTATTCCATTGAGACTCCAATGGATAAGACAAAACTAATCTGCCTCATCTATTCGAACAGTTCTTGCCAATATCTTTTACAAACGTTGATTATTTTAGTATTCTCTCCTCTGTTTAACCATGCGTAACAGGGACGACAGTAATAACGCCTATTTACAGTTTATTTTGTCAAGAGTTGTGCATTGAAATTGAGTTTGGTCATGATTGGAATCAATGATTTAAGCTGAATGTTGTATGTTCAGTTTTACTTATATTGTTAAGCGGTGATTGAATGGTAATTTAGTTGTTAGTCATGTAACATTTCCATTGAAGGCGTGTCATGAATTTTGAGGTATTTCCTTTTTGGGACTATTATGGGCTCTTAAAGTATTCGGCTTCTGATTCAACTCCATTACCATAATGATGTTATTCGAAAATTTAAAATCCAGTAAAATTCAGCTGTCAGTTATTAAAAGTGCACTTGTTAAATATTTCTTGCTAACGGAACTAAGATTTATAGAGAAACATACGAAATAAACAGTCGTGAAAACTTTTAAGTTTCACAATATCACACGTAATACATTCATATAACACAGCGATATTATCAAAATTCTAAATGTAGAGCGCGTAGTACGTATCAATTACGCTTTCATGCTCTAATTACAATAATTGCAACAATTATACAATTTCGGTGAGTGGAACCTACGTTTATATGTCTATTATGGTAAATAGTTGCCGTTCGACTAACAGTACAACTTTTTAATGCACATACCATTATAATAACAGCGGGCCTATAACGTGACCCTGTGCAACTCACAGTGAAAACGGACGAACACGCGATGGTTAACATTTTAAGTACTATGAAAGCAAAGAACAACACAATATTACTATGACATACGCGAGCTCACGTTTGAACCATACAAAGATACTTATCGACTAAAAAAATTTCACCACACGCTCTGCCCATGATCCAGGCTTTCTCCAATCGTATTTTAAAATAAATTTACTGGCTAAAAGTAAAAGTTAATTGTTCTTATACGCCTATCTAGACAGATTGATAGGCGCGGCACGGATCCTAAAATCTCAAAACTTGTCATAAAATATCGATAATACATCCGTCCGTCCTCGTATATTATCGTGTTCAAGTATTCATTTATGCAAAAATTTACATAGTAAACGGACTATCGCGACATACATAATATCTCTTATCTATGCTGCTGTCCATTAACAATCGTGTTTATACAAACACTATCAAAAATAAAAGCTTTGGCTTTTAGTGAGTTCATCCTTTGATTTGGATATGGCGTTCTTACGTTATATCACAAAATTATTGGCTATTTTTAACATAAATTGAAAGCTTTTTACTGAACGAGTGAATACATCTAGCAATTCTAGAGATACTCATAGAAAATCGCGTGTTCCCTAAAATAATACCAACAAAGGTACTCCAAATGAAGGGCCCCAGAGATCATCGATCAAAACACGCTTCAAAAAGTGGTTCCACAAAAACCAAAACCGGCTCCACATACCATAGCAAGAGCAACACCCGGCATGTGGCCTACAGTAAAACCCAAGGTCGTTGCTGTACCGCTGTACAATTTTATTCCTCTCTTTTTTGTACCTTTCTTCCTTCCAAAATAACCAAAGACCTATCCACCTTTATTAGCCTTTGCATCTTCAACTTTACCACCTTCACTTTTAAGTTCATCCTCTATTGTTCTGTCCACGATCAGATTGGAATTCCAAAGGTCGTCCGGGCCATGTGTTGTGTTCTTTTTTGCAAATGTTTCGAATGATAGGTTGAGCCAACTCGTTTATTGTTCCTAGAAGTAGATCTTTTTATCTTCTTGAAGTACCGTTACTGTAGTTGACGACAGATATTGTCCATGGGTTGGTGACAAATGACACTCGCATCTGATTCAGGTCGTGCTTTAGTTCCTGTTTGTTATCAATTGGAATGTCTGCGTCGACGTGAGCTTGATTAATTATATTACGGCAAAATTCTTGTTCAAATCTGTTTGACAAAAGTGTTGTCATGATTCGAAGTTAAATTATAAGTTCTAAGCTTAATTTACCTCCACAAGGTATATCAGATGCAGCACTTCACCGTAGCTCTTGCAATAATATTCAATCACCATGACCCTTCATTAAATCTGAGTAAGTGCATGGTCCGCCGAGTCTATTCCACCTGAGTTAGTGCTTCCACTAGCCATCTGTCTCTGGATCTAATTTCGACGAGACACCGGATAGAGGCATGTGCTGCAGTTGCTATGTTTTTGTGGCAACGCAAACAAGTCTGCAGTAGTGCTAGCGTTTTTATGGCAATACCAACGTGTTTGATCGGTTTCGCAAGTTAAGAACCGACAAGAATGTAGCACGCGCTGTATTTGGCGAGTTTTTAGAACAACTTCCAGTTGCCATGCGAATATCGGTCCTAATGAAGTTTTTAATTGAGCTTTTACGGTATGCTATAATATGTAAGTACTTAATGTTCACAAGGTCGTTTTCTGTCTAGATGTATTCTTGATCGAAGGTCTAGATATAATGGAAAACCCATAACCTAAACAACGGCTAAGTTATAAAAACATGTTGATAGTTGAAACCTTTGCTGCTTATCGTCGAATATTTTCTGCAGTTTTTTCAATCACTTAATTAGAGTGCTCTAGAAGCAGGTTTTAAATCATTCTATGAAACACGGGTCACTAGTAGATCCTGTTATAGAAATCAATCTTGTGGTCTATAGCCCAAAAACACTTCCAGCTAAAGGTTAGTAGATTTATTCAAATGTAGAGCTTGACGAGACTGAATTAGTTCGAGTCGAGTTTGTCAAATTTTAAAATGACTTGCGACGAATATGCTCCAGTTAGGTCAATAAAATCGGTTGAATCTCACCGCTATTCGAAAATAGCGTGATCTTTATAGTTTTGTTTTAGTAGAACGTGCGGTAGCAATATATTCCTCACCATGACCACATCTTTATCTATTTCGAGATCCATTTTCCACATTTCTGTGTTTAATACAACGTTTATGGCCGTTGTAAAAACCTCATCTACAATTTCTTCAAGGTTTTCTACTACGCTTTCCTGATTATAATCAAAGCTCAATGGTATCTCTAATTAAGGGCTAGAATCGAAAGTTTTCGTTTATTCTTTTAATTAATAGACATTCTTTGTTTTAATTCTGTTTTTAATATTATAAACAGTCAGCGTGGGTGAAGTTTATGTGGATGCTGTTAAAATCTTTATTGTAAATTTAAATGAACCTTCAAGAGTTCAAGTTATAGCCTGTTAACATCCCGATGGGCTAAGTTACGATGGAATCTATAATATCGATTAACGAATGGTCGATCGTCACGTCATTCAGGAATTATACACCGATTGGAAATCACTATTTGATATACCTAGTTATATTGTGATTATAAATCTATGAGGCTTTACAATTATGTGGCAGTGCAAACACATTTTATGCTATAACCAGCCGCGTTTCAGGTTTTCACCAGCTGTCTTGCAAATGCAATCAATTTGTTCACTTATACTGAATTCAAGACAACTCACTACATTCAAAAGTCACTTAAATTCAGCATTTACAGTCTGTTGTGTCAAGTCAAAATACTTGCAAAATAGCGAGCAAAAACCCCTAAAAGTTACGTTTGTTGTATGGGAGCGCCCCTTAAATATTTATTTAATTTTGTTTTTAGTATTTGTTATAGCGGCAACCGAAATACATCATCTGTGAAAATTGCAGCTATCTAGCTATCACGGTTCATGAGCTACAGCCTGGTGACAGACGGACATCGGAGTCTTAGTAATAGGGTCCCGTTTTTACCCTTTGGGTACGGAACCCTAAAAATGCCAAATCGATTGTTGCGGGGCGGGTCACATGACAAATTGGCGCTTGGATCGCTTTAATATCTTTGCATGGTAAAGCATGTTCTTGTAAATTATCGAATAAACATTGAAAAACTTCTTTTTCACAAAGGAAAATCGCCAACCGTACAAACTAGACCGCTGCAGGCGAGACCAGGCTTACATAAACCATAGAAAGCCGTCAAACCGACTCCACTATCTATTACAATTACGTTTCCATATCTCATATCAGAGCCAGCGCGGGAATTTTCACCGTTTCCCTCGAAGTCACGTTCGGTACATAACATAGGAGTTAATTAGCTAAGTAAAGGTAGGTAAATGTGTGGAGTGGAATGGATAGCGAGGTCGGCGCCCTTCTCGCTTTCGACGGAATTTCTACGTACTGCAAGCGTGAAGCCTAGACTCTACCAAAACGAAGCGAAGCTATCAGAGTGATCGGAGTGAGATGAACGGAGATGGGCTGGAGATCTATAGTTGACTTTCGAGCGGCTAGGAATGTATACGGAACTTTGACAGAATGTATGGAGAATCCGTAAAGTTTCGTATAACGTCCTATTCTCCCTACAATCGGACAATTTCGTATACTTCACAGTCAATTAAAAATCCCCAGAGCGTCGTAGTTTGTCGTTCGTTGTTGTAATAAGCATTTTATAGAAATGCAATGCGTAAACAGCTCTGCTCGGTTTACGACCATTTTGTCGCTAAGCAAATCATTTATCCAGTGAACACTGTTTCGCTCAAAGGAGTTAATTTGAGATTACACGTAACGGAAACTACAGTTTAGACCGAACCAAACTTTGTGGACACACGTCCTATCTCTTATATTGCGTAGCACATCCTCTCTCTTATAATAAATATTAATAAGGCACAATATTGCGTAGCAATAAAAGAGATAGGATGTGCGCAGCTTGTAGCTAACTTCACTGACAGTAAGATTTAGCGTATAGTTTCCCAATAGTATGCGTTCATTTTTGTACAGCGCCCTTGGCGGAAACGGGTAAGTCCTAAGCTAACATAAATGTATGGAGCCACACGAATACTATAATAGTTTCCGTTAACTGTGCAAGGCCTCAGCCCCGCCCCGCTTTGTTGGAGTCTGGGCCTTACCCAGCCGGAATTGAGAGCGTACTTACGTAGATGTTTTGGTGATGTTGGCCGGGCTGCCTTCGTGCATAAAATGCTGACGTTGCTTTGTGCTGTATGGAAACTTTTCGGGAAGGATCTTGTGCTAAATCTACATGTTACATCCCTGTAATCCTACTGGCATCTTGTCTTATCTACAGCCCTTTATCTTTGTCATATCATACTTAATTGACAAAACCAAAAATACTATTTGCAATATTTTTTTTATATTTTAATGGTATATTTATAGTACTACATTTTTCACTAGTGAAAACAACCTATTGACTGATTCTGAAGCGTTTTTGGTTGATCGAAAGTTGATACTCGTACTATCAAAATATTTCATGTTTCAAAAATGGAACCCCTCGTTCCCAAAATTTATGTTATTACATTTGTTATGTCTACAAGTTCCTAATTTTATACTCGATGTATTATCTCCTACGAGTTATTTTTTGTCACATTGTTGTACATGACAGATCTCTATAGGTATTCTCGAAGCCACGACACGACATTGTGACTGAATTTCCGGAGTGAGCAACAACCGAAGTATTTTCACACAGCTGGTTAGCAATAAAGTAACTACACAATTATCATAAACATAGACAGCTTTTATTGTGACAAAAATACAGAACTGTATCATGTAACATGCAGTACAACATAAATTAAATAGTAAAACTAAATATGGCAAAGTAATTTGATTTATATTTCTGTGACAAACCGGCTCCACCTCAGCGTATGCTGGTTAGGAACCAACCAGCGCTGGTCTATCTTATTCTTATCGCTATTTTTGCAAAGCTTAGCCTTTTAGCTTAACCATAGCATGCTCAGTTCTAGAAATCTTATAAAAAAATTAGCTGCTCCATACATTTTGTCGAGAGTTGAGTAACTTTTTGTACGGAACTGGTCTTATCTTTTCGAGTTTTCGCAATAGGTCTTATATAGTCCGGGAGGTAAGTGCAAAAAATGTAATTACTTTCTAAAATCTGAATTTTTAGGGTTCCGTACCCAAAGGGAAAAACGGGACCCTATTACTAAGACTTCGGTGTCCGTCTGTCTGTCTGTCACCGGGCTGTATCTCATGAACCATGATAGCTAGGCAGCTAAAATTTTCACAGATGATGTATTTCTGTTGCCGCTATAACAACAAATACTAAAAAGATAATAAATTAATATTTAAGGGGGGCTGCCATACAACAAACCTGATTTTTTTAAACGTTTTTCGCTCTATATTAATAATGGTAACATGTGGATGCTTGAAATTTTCACAGAATATTTAGTTTTATATTCACTTCAATAATAAAAAATAAAATTAAAATAAAATAAATATTTAAGGGGGCTCCCATACAGTACGGAACCCTCCGTGTGCGAGTCCGACTCGTACTTGGCCGATTATTGTATAACGTTATCATGGTGGTGTCCGAAAATACCCCGGAGTCAGTCAGCTGAGTTCCTTAACGTTTGATGGGGATACCCGTTGGATTTAAAAAGAAAACACCACTAATTGTCCCTGCATTTTGCGTAGCAACAGTAGATACGTAGTCCCTTATTCAAATAGGACCAATCATTAATGGCTAAACCACTGTAATACATCATCTTCAAAATCAGCCGTGGGACGTCTACTGCTGGACATAAGCCATAGGGGAGTCCTATGTCCTGAAGTTTAATGCAGATGTCCAATATAACTGACTAGTCCATAATACAACAAGAACAAAAACCGACAAGATTACTTTATCTAAATTCGATCCTAAAAAATCCTTTCATATATGTACCGAATGGAATTTTACAAATAAAATATACGACCATTTTCTTAAAAATAAAGACGAGCGGCATCCTTGAAGGGGATAGTCTCAATCTGAATGGCAGAAGTCGACCTCGCTCCTTCCTGCACCTCTTAAATGTCAACCGATATTAATTACTCGCATTAATGCACAAATCTGTGTGTTTATATTTCTGCATACGCACGTGTTTATTGAAGCACTATAAAATGCGCCAAAAAGAGATTTAATTTATAGATTATTTGTTTATCTGGGTACAAGGCAGTGCACCCAAACAAGCCGAGAAAAAGGATAGCCGTACAGTCGCTTACCATCAGGCGGGTCGGTAGTCAATTATTCGCGTTAAAAAAAACTTTTCCCGAAGCAAGTCAGGCCATTTTCAACCCCCTGTAACTTCGTTCTGGACAATTTTTATAACTAGTCTACTGAAGACTTGTTTTTACTTATTTCAATGTTGTTACAAGTTAATTTTAGGGTGACCGTATGTCAGTATATGGCATATTTTAGGGGAAAAAATAATTTAAACGACCTATTACATAGAGGGCCAGAAAGGCGTATAATACAGCAAAAGACGTTTATGGAACATCACTGCCTATTGGTAGGATACACCTTTTTGAACATAGTCAGAACATAAATAAAAGGACTACTTATTTTCCAGCAAGCAGAACATCGCGATAGCTCCCTAACTAAAGAAGAAGCTAGTACAACAGTAAGAACGAGCTAGTAAGACACAGGCGCGTATTTCCCAGTAAATCAGGCCGGCTCATTCGTCGCCATTATCGTGTAGTACATAAGCCATAAAAAGCCATCGTTAGCCCGCGGTCACTTCCTACGTACTGGGGTACTGGCTACTGTGCACCGCAGACTTGGAACAGATGACGTAACTACACCGGCGCCAACGATTTCACGTTCAATTGTAAGGTTAGTTGTTTTAACCGTTTAGCTATGTCAAAGGCCGGTAGGCGCTTCAAAAGCCTGGCAATAGGGCTATGCCATCGACTTGGCATATTTTTGGATGGGCTATATGATTACCTACTTGTCGGCGCCAACGACATTGGATGCTTGCTGTTGCAGCTCGATGGAATGTTTTATGTAAGTATAGCGTGATTAACTAGTTCGTGATTTAGATGTTTTACGTGACGTAGATAAATCACAATGTGTAGATATAATTTAGTATATAAGCTGTTGTTATTCGATAATAAGGTAGATCGAATATAGTGAGATAGAGAAACAGACCCAGTCAGACTTAGTTTCTTTAGCCTGGCAAACTTGCAAATAATAAATATAAGTAGCTCCACGAGTATGTGTCGTGTTTGACGAATTTTCACTGTGGAGTTGGTTAGTTTTGTCCTGTCTGAAAATTGTCTAGAATAGTTCTAAATAAGTTAATAATGGTTATTGTTCTCTTGGTCATGATCTATACTGTGTGATAATCGGGAAAAAATCTATACCATACATTAAGCTGGACTAAATCCAAGTCGATGAAACATCGACTCTCATCCAATGAGCACCATGACATCTTCCAATAATACATTATACATATATCCATCGCCTTATACCTTGTTACACTACACTACCGAATTGCTTTTCGGTGTCTAGTAAAGTTGCACAATGCAGAATTTCAGTACCATTCACCTACTAAAAATTTGGTTCAACACTTCCTCGATGCGTTTGTATTGGCACGCTTACTGCCATACAGTTTCACAAACTAGCAGCATCTAAGTCCGCCAGCCAGTGGCTAGTCCATGCGTTGAACCGTTACCCGTTTTTGCTCTAAGTACAGCTATTTTGACTTGTGCTGACATCTTTGTCGCGCCAAGAATGTTTTGACGTAGCGGCAAATTGCGGCGTACTTTGACTTTCGCTGTCATTTTTTGAGGCTCAGGCTACGGGTTAACGAAATGATCATAATTATAAAGAAACTAAGATTACGAAGCGCCACACAAATCGGCGGATGAGAAGTTAGCCGCAGATGACACTTCGCCGTGATTCGACAATTATTGCGCATGTGTGCACAATGCTTAGGGAGCGCGCGGGAGGTATGAGGTTGGCGGGCGGGTGTGCCCCGGCATCTCGTCTCTCTGGCTCCCGCGCATGCCTATATTTCGGCTTTTGTGCAGCGTTCTGCGCATAACTTCCCATCCTTCGATTTGTGTGGCGCTTAGTATACTAAAATAATCCTTCAGGTTAGTTTCAGGACCTACATTCAGTTTAGATTCGTTTTGTTTCGAATTGGTTCGCCACATCGATATCAGTTTTTTTATCTTCAAGTTATAGTTATGTTAGTATATCATAAATTTAGTATTTTTGCATAGTAATCAGATCAACACTTGGATTTTCCGAGGAAAAATGCACATTTAAGCCAGCTCAATCAAATACTATTCTCTAAGTACAAATTTTGCTGTAAATTAACAACAGTAATTAACATAGACTCCTTTCGACCGCCTTGTATCATCGACCAGGGAACATTGACCATAACATAAAACAAATTGGAACATTTGGAACATTCCGATTTCTCCTGTAGGCCCTTTGTTTAACATTAGGTTTTGGACACACCGAGCTATCGGCCTCTAATAAATCCATAGCGGAGGCCTACGTCCAACCCCCCAAAGGACGTCCACAGCTGTTAATGATGATTGAATTTTTAGCTCCTATTAATCGTTGTAAGCACCCCTATTATGGCAAATAGACAGATGGTCTTTGCACCAATTTCCCCTCGGAAAAGAAACAAATTGTTGATTGACAATTAAAAGTGGATGAAACAGTTTTGATCTCTTTGCCGAGCTATATAAGCTACATAATATGCTATGATCAAGTGTGTATAAAAACCTGAACTACACCAAAACGGTCATAAGACCAGTAGATAATTTGTACCCTGCCTTACAGACTCCTATGAGACCTAGTGCGTGGTTCAAGTATTCTAATGGTACTTTAACGATATTTCAACAACGACTTTTATAAGGCCCACTGTTTTTTAGTAGTTAATAGTACCATACATTCATTTGATGTTGGAACAAATTAATAAAATTATTTATTATTATAATATGCATGCTTTTGAATCGTTAAAGTCATACGTAGTTTTTTTAAATTGTTTTGACAAGATATTGTTTGCTAGTTGGTGTGTTATTTTCTTACTATTTTTACTAAATGTTTTAAGAAAACTGTACTTTACCGGTCTTTTAGTAGTCCACTGCTGCACATAGGCCAACCCATAAAGGATGATTGGACCATATCCACCACGCTGGCCCAGAGCGGGTTGGAGGATCGGTGGATTTTCTGAACGCGCTACTGATATTATTATTCGTGTGTTACTGTCTTTACGTTACAATGTCCAAAACTCGAATAGAACCCTTAAGGTGTGTTATTTCCTCCGCGATATTAAACTCTATGGCACTAAGAATAAAGGTGTTCGATTCCATTGTATTCAAACCAGCAATTTCGCCGTTATCTGCGCACGCGCCGTAGAAAGTGTCCCATTGTAGGGCGGCCGCGATTCAGGATTTATTAGGACAGTCCCCATTATGCTGATCTGTTTTATTAGCACAATAAATTGTGTTAAGTTTATTGATAAAACGAAAATCCAATTAACACTATATGTACAGTAAACAATTGCTACTGCCTAAAAACTGTGTAAAAATTTTGAATGCAAGGTTTTAAGGGTTCCGTACCCAAAGGGTAAAAACGGGACCCTATTACTAAGACCCCGATGTCCGTCTGTCCGTCTGTCTGTCTGTCTGTCTGTCACCGGGCTGTATCTCATAAACCGCTATAACTAGAAAGCTGAAATTTTCACAGATGATGTATTTCTGTTGCCGCTATAACAACAAATACTAAAAACAATAAAATAAATATTTAAGGGGGGCTCCCATACAACAAACGTGATTTTTTAGGAGTTTTTTGCTCGCTATTAATAACGGCTAGACAAATGGGGCTCCCATATGGTACGGAACCCTTCGTGAGCGAGTCCGACTCGCACTTGTTTAATTATCTTTGAATCAAGATTGTAATATCAACCATCGAGCTATATGAGTTGATGGCCAAATGTAGCCCTATTATGTATAAAAAATTATAATATGTTTCACAATTGACGACCGAATACCTAATTATAATGTAGGTAAGTAATGTAATTGTGGGACCAAACCTAAACATAATATATGTTGTGATATATTCAAAATCGAAAAATAAATCAATACATCAGTGTACAAGTACTTATAAAATAGTAGTAATTTCAAATTTCCTTTAAAGATAAAAAGTAGTTTAAAAGTAGTATCTACAGTCGATATGCTTTTCAACTGCAGATACATAATATACCTACAAACTCGTAATTAATTAATTCGGTATTAAATAATTAATTCGTAAATATCAATTAATTTTTGATAAATAAAAATATGTATAATTAAAAAATACTTTATTGATATTGGTTTACTTAGAGTATTGCGTTCTAAAAGTTGTCGATACTAAAATGGTCATGGAAATTATAGACATATGACTTATCTGTATCATGGTAGCCTTGACATTCGAATCGACGATCTAACATAATTTCCCACCATAAAGGAATCTTAATAAGACGTATAATTGCTAAGCATCTTACAACTCCTTACAGGGACATTTTTATTAAATGATTCACACAAAAATAAAACGATATTGCGCAATGTAAATACTATACAGGGTTATCCAGAACTGGTGTGCTAAGCCGAAAAGTGGTCATTCAGACCATCGTTATAAACAACTTTATCTATGGAGCCAATCCAGAATTTGAAAAATAAAATCTGCTGTTTCATACATTTTGTCGATTCCGAGTCATTTTGTGCATTTTGGTATGGAAAAACCTATTTTTAGGGTTCCGTACCCAAAGGGTAAAAACGGGACCCTTTTACTAGACTTCGATACAAAATCTTATGATATTGCACGCCCGTTATGGGTCCACTATTGGAACTATTATATTCATTTGTAAGAACATTCATTGAACATAGTGATGCAATAAACGTTTCTGATTCTGATTCGATGTCCGTCTGTCCGTCTGTCTGTCTGTCACCGGGCTGTATCTCATGAACCGTGATAGCTAGGCAGCTGAAATTTTCACAGATGGTGTATTTCTGTTGCCGCTATAACAACAAATACTAAAAATAGAATAAAATAAATATATAAGGGGGACTCCCATACAACAAACGTGATTTTTAGGAGTTTTTTCTCGCTATTAATAACGGCGCGGCAAGAGGAATGGGGCTCCCATACTGTACGGAACCCTTCATGCGCGAGCCAGACTCGCACTTGACCGATTATTTATTGATGTTTTGGTTGACCTCATAGTAAAAATTGTTCATAACGATGGTCTGAATGGCCTCCTTTCGGCATAGTAAACCAGTTCTGGATAACCCTGTATAATATTTACATTGCGCAATTTATCTTTATTTTTGTGTGAATCATTTAGTTAAAAAGTCCCTGTACAGGCTTAGTCCCGGCTTTGTACAGGGTAAGGAGATAACCCTGCATAGCTTAAAACGACTGGTTATGTACAGAGTCCGTGTCAGATGAGACAAACAAATGTCAGTGGTGATGACTTGCCATCCATAATCAATATAACTCAAGTATGTACTTCAGATTAATGACGTAATGCTTTAATATAAATTCTAAGTAAAATATTGAGGCTGTTTGGCAGGTTTTTAGGGTTCCGTACCCAAAGGGAAAAACGGGACCCTATTACTAAGACTTCGATGTCCGTCTGTCCGTCTGTCACCGGGCTGTATCTCATGAACCATGATATAGTCTGACCGTTTAACTGAGTCCTCGCCTGCGCGGTACGAGAGCCACCAGGTGCGAGCGGCGGGGAGTCCCCGCCGCTCGCACCTGTCTCAGTCCCCTTTGTCGTCTACCCCCGCGCCTCTGTACCGCGCAGGCGAGGACTCAGTTAATACGGTCAGACTATAGCTAGGCAGCTGAAATTTTCACAGATGATGTATTTCGGTTGCCGCTATAACAACAAATACTAAAAACAAAATAAAATAAATATTTAAGGGGGCTCCCATACAACAAACCTGAACTTTTTGACGTTTTTCGCTCTATATTAATAATGGTACCAGATGCTTGAAATTTTTACAGTATATTTAGTTTTATATTACCTTCAATAATAAATAATAAAATTAAAATAAAATAAATATTTAAGGGGGGCTCCCATACAGTACGGAACCCTCCGTGCGCGATTCAGACTCATAATTGGCCGATTTATTATTTTAGTGTTATATTCCTTTCATGTAATGAAGGTCACAAAAAAACTAATACGCCATGTCCATGAATGGTTTAGTAACACATATTTTTGATATGATTCGGTCTAACTTTCAGTCATATTTTAACCGACTTCCAAAAAGGAGGAGGTTCTATGTGCGTTTGTATGTATTTTTTTTTTGTGTATGTTCATCGATAATTTCGCCAATTGGGAACCGAATCGAAAAAATCTTTTTTAGTTCGAAATGGTATATTCACGAAGTAGTCCCATTTAAGTTTAAAAAAACGGCTCAGCTGTTTTTGAAAAATTAACATTAATGTTAACAAATCGAGCGAAAATTCGAATTTTGTGCACGATGGAAGGCGGTTTTGCCATTTTCTGCGATAAATAATTATATTATTTATCTTTCATCTTGTCATACAGAGCTATCTTTTTGCCGAAATGGGGTGATCTTTTTATCGATTTCCGGTTCGACCCCATACTAAAAGTTTTTCATAATAATCTTAATAATTTCGTTTCGGTTCAGTACAAGGATGGCTGATAACCCTGAGTTACTATCCCTACTACATTTCACTAGGGATTTAAACCAAGTAAGTTTTCCCTAGGTTGAGAATATCTAGTTACATTTTACCGTCTAAAATGTCCAGCACAGCTAGCCACAGCCTAACCACAGTGCCATAGATTAAATACTAGTTATTAAATACTACCACAGATTCAGCAACAGCTACTACATTGCGACCATTTCTCTCTTGTTATATTGTTGTAGAGTTCATAGTAATTGATCATAGTAAAACTAGGTCTATGAGCTATGATAGATAGGTGAGATATTGAGTGTAAATGTTGTTAGTATTTCAGTTACTTTCGATTTAATTAGAAAGGTTGCTCTAAAGATTTGGTATCACATGAGTTCAGTTAGCTGTAACCTTTAAAGTAAATATGCTTGACGAAAGTAGGTACTTACATAATAAATATTTTATATACAGGGTCATAGGTATTAAACGCAAAACCTTTTATGGACGAGTCTAGTACATCTAGACAAAGAACTTTTGTACTACGACTTTTGAAAATTCGCAAAAAAAAAATCCATACATTTTGTCGCACGTTGATGAACTTTTTGTATGAAAAATCTGATATTTTTTCTTCGTGATTTTGTAAAAGTCCTAGAACAAAAGTTGTTGGTCTCGATGTACTAGACCTGCCCTTAAAAGTTTTTGCGTTTAATACCTATGACCCTGTAAGTATAAAGAGCTTTGAAAGATAGTGATTCCAATTTTATATTGTTTTTATTCATTCAAACATTCTATATTTTTCATACCTTTGGTCCATTTAACACCATTTGTTGCTATAAGTTGCTATAGTAAACATTTTGGTAATGTCATAAAAATCGTACGAAATATTGGCAATGAAATTTAAAATCAGGCAAAAGATAAAATTCAATGTACAAAATAGTGTTGTGCGGAATAACATAACCAGTTATCGATTAAGAAATGATATTTTATCTTGAGTCGATCCGGCAGCGGTCCGCGGGCTGCAGAGTGAAGGCGCGCACTAGTGTCGACCGCGGGCTCGCAGCGAGCGGACGTGTTACAACACCGGTTATTCGATATAATAATCGAGCGATTGTAAACTTTATTGTACTTGTGTTATTGTTGGAAACTATTCACCCGCCGCATTCGAGTGCTCAGGTAATTAACGTATCCCATTGTTATGTCCATGCGAAAATTAGCTACCTTAGCCACTCATTACGAAATAGTTGTTTTTGTGTTGACTACCTACTTCTCTTTTAACTGCAATTGTGTTTCGTTACGTACGACGAATTTGTTACACAAGCGGTGTTTCATATTCAATATCAAAATGTTTATCACTGTGATAAGACTTGTAACATTTCTGTAGTACATTCGCAATGATGCCAGAGCTGTCTGAATTATCTATATCCAATCTGCTATAACGTTTTTGTGCGAGCTACCTGAGGCTCGGAAGATAGTAAAAAAAGAATCGGCCGAGGCTATCATTTTGGAGGAGAAGTACGTGCGGCTTTGTTACCTGCCTTTGAAGGTTGGAAACCTTTTCGATTTAGAAGCGAATATTTTGAGTCTTGTAATCCGTCAGCTGTGAAGAATATAAACAAGGAATCGTGTTTACAGTGCGTAAAAATTATCAGTATTTACAGTGTTTCAAAGATTGGACATAACTTAATTATCATACCAATATTTTGTGGGTCAAATTTTTCATATTAATTAATTATTAATTAATGATGTGCCTTCTCACTTTTGTTACATTCGAAATTGTAAATTCGGAATCTGAATTTCCTGTTTATGTTTATCGATTCTAACGTTCCTTTTCTTTTATTTTCAGATAAAGGGGACAAGAAATGGACCGTGCATCAGTGTGGTGGTAGTGTGTGTACAGTTGAGTGTCAGTTAATATGTGAGACAGTGGTGTGAAGTGTCAAGATGCCTTCAGACAGCGGATCGGCGTGGTCGCCGCCAGCGTCCACCAGCGAGAGGAGACTGAGTAACTCTTCCGATGGCAGCGCAGGCAGCGGATATTCTAAAGCTGTAAGTAATTCTGGCTTCAATACTCAATCATTTATCTGCTATAATTTTATTACTGTATTATAAGAGTTCTGCTCTTGTCGATGGAGCAACTTCCATTTTTCGCGGTCCTTGGCCAGTGTTTTCACGTCCCTGTACGACATGACATCTACCTTCTCCTTAATTTGATCTACGAATGCCCTCCGTGGTCTTCCCCTTCCTCTCTTTTATTATTGTAATTATTTACATGCTTCATAATAAATCTTCACTCACTTCGTAACGATATCTTTCAGGGAATTTTGATTTTAGCATCTTGTCGTAGGTATTTGAAGTAATTCTTCAGCCTTCGTGACGAGGTCTATCACTGCATGTCGATAATTATTTTTCTTTAATTATTTCTCCATAATATCATTTAACTCTTTCGGACGAGTCCTTTTAGTACATTTCATAGTCATGTTTAGCTACCTACTTGGATAAACATTTCACTAAAAGCAATTATGAGATAACCTCTCTTTTGGATGAAACTGTTCAAGTACATTTTCAAGTCTAGCTACTTATTTCTATACTGACACATTTCACCTAGTCTTATCTATCTGGTATGCTAGCAAACGTAGAAAGCAAGTACTTAGTCACGTACTTAGTCAGAGATATGCCCACCTATAACGATCTAGAATAAATTGCCATCATTATAGCAAGTTAATAAGTCTTAGAAGTAGAAAATATGTTACCGTGAAACTTCTGATCGATACAAATATTAAAAATAAAATATGTTACCAAAAAAACTTTAGATTAACACTGGAGATTAAAAATAAAAACAAAAGAAAGAATAATTATTTTTTGCAAAAAATAGCATGACCGACTTCAGCCGTGTACAGAATTCGCAATATTTCGCTCGGATCGATGTAACATTTTTCACAATATTGTTGATTTATCGAAAATGGCTCAGCCGATTTTGATAATTTAGACCAATTTCGAAATATACACTTTCCAATAAAAAAAATATTATCAAAATCGGACCACTCTAGGTAAGAAGTTATGCGTGGTTATACATTAAAAAAAAACAATAAAAATATACCTCCTAAAATGTACCTCCTCCGTTTCGTCGGTCAAAAAGCTAAAACTAACTCCGAAAATGAAGTCATCTATGAAACTAGCAAAAAATATGAAATGCATCAGCAGATGTGTAGTAACGTCTAATGGTCGGAAGTAATTTAGTCAAACTCGTGGAGTAACAGACGCTGCAACATGTTTGTGTAATCTTTTGACTTTTTGTGACTATACAGTTCTTTAGAAACTTGCCAAACACAGGTAAGAGATATTTGCATTTAGAAGCATGAGTTCAAATCAGACTTAAATCAAGTGAAAAGTAAAAACATCGAGTATGTATAATGGAACCTGAGTATGCTATTTTTCTGTTTATGTAATTACAGAGTCCAATTTCAACATGTAATTGAAGATATTAGCAGCAGAAACGTAATCTTTTCATACACATTCAAGCTCATTATCAGTGAAAAGACTGTTGTAAACAGTTTTTTTTACCGCCACCCAATTGATTATCGACGGTCCTGTTCAACAAAACCAATATTTAATTCGAAAAAAAGTTAAATCGAAATATAAGTAGCCACTCAGGCGGAAAGAAAATGCTTTCACTTTTAACGTTGTCAATGCAAAGTTAACTTTCGTTATTTTCATACTTTTGATATAATCCAGCCAGTCTCTTTTGCCGTGCTAGAGTTACCTTGAATCGAGTGAAACAAGTTATGAAACTAGCAACCTTATGAGTTCTGTTTCAAGAATCAATGGAATATTTGGAAATCTTGTTAGTCATGGATGCTAATTCATTTGGGGAAAATTTACAGTTATTGCAGCTGAATGTGGGTTTCAATTATGAGAAAATAAAAATAAGAAACCCAAATACAAATCTATTAATTTGAACATCTGCAGTCTTGAATTGGAGCCACGAGGATCATTAATAGTCTAATAGCATTCTCACAAATCATGCATTTTGTCTCTGTATCGAATGAAACTGCTGTTTCAGAAGAATTAGTATCAAATACTAAATGTCATTTAGATGTTAACGATGTCGCGTATCTGAATTTATAGGAATGAATAAAACATTAGACCAAATGTCCTGAGAAACTGTAAAACTGGTGATTCAAATTCGAATCTGAACCTGACATTGAATACTAATGCTGTCCAGTTTCAATTTCTGTCTCACCTTGAGGATTACAATTCCTGTTACTTTAACAGTTAAGTCACCTGCTTACTTTCAACTATTTGTCTACAATATCCTGTATAAACTATTCATGTCAGTTAACGTATCATCATCATCTGCAGCTTCCTCTATCTCACTTCTGAATGTAGGCTTCTCTTTTAAAGGCCGAATTGTACAAGTCGGCGGATGTGAAGTTATCTACAAGCTGCGCAATATTCAATCCTGACTAAAGATCACATGAAGCTCATTGGGTTTGTCGCAGTTTGTAGCTAACTTTACATCCGGCGACTTGCATGATTCGGCCTATACAATGCCGTCTACAGATGATGATACAATTTACATAACATTAGAGTATAATGAAACCTGAATTAAATAAATAAATAAATATTAGGGGGACATTTTATACACGGTCTCTGACCCCAAACTAAGCAAAGCTTGTGATATGGCTGCCAGAGACTGATATACTACATATACATATTTTTAAATATATACTTATATAGATAGTACCAAAATAACAACCAGACACAGAGCAAACACCAATGTTCATCACATAAATGCTTGCCCTGGGTGGGGATCGAACCCACACCTTTTTTTTTTTTTTTTTTACCAGGGGAAATCTTTTATAGATACCACCACACCTCGTGGGCAGGCGGGTGGTTATGTGGGAGTCCTGCCGACTGGACAGTATACCCACCAAAACCCCTGGGTGTTCCACCACTGCGCCTGGTGTCGGGGCTACGGGCACACTTGCGCACTCCTCCGCGGCACCCGACAGCGCTGGCCCAACTTGGGCCCCACCACGGAGCTTCGGCTCCCTCCAGAATGACGATGTGCCGAACACCAGACACATCGTCATCCACCACCTGGGACCAACCAGCACTGGGCGTCAGATAGCACCCGTATCCGACAGCCCTGGTCCCGATGCAACGGGTCAATTAAAGTGGCCCCGCGCCTGCCACTACGGCTGCAGAGGATAGGGAGAACGGCCGTCGCGATACCGACACTCCTCTTCCCCTGCAGCCCCACCGCCTCCGCCAACACGTTGGCGGCACCCGTTAGGGCCGCTGGCAGGACGGATAGGCAGCGGCCTTCTCGCCGCCCGTCCATCCCGTCGCCGCCCCCGCCTCGATGGGCTCGGCCGCGGCATCGCGACAAGCGCGACACCGCAGTCCACCTCAGTCGGCAAGCCGACCTACTGGCCAGCCTCCGCACGGGCTTGTCTGGGCCCAAGACCCGGAGAGGCCGGCCCCACCTCGGGTTCCTCTTCGTTCACCAGGCTGGGAAGACCTGGCTACTAAGCCCCCCCGCCACGACAAGGCGGGAACCCACTCGGGGGGGATCGAACCCACACCTCTTTCATCCAGAAGTAAGGTTCACTAACCACTGAGCCACCGAGGCAGTCAAAAATGAATTGAACTGGATGAAATAATTATAACTAATAATTAATAACTAATAATTAATTAATACAATTCATTCAACCATATCGCAAAAGAATTAAATTTTTAGTGCTCATTGAAGGATACTTGCGATTATTTTCATCAACAATAGCTATTCAATAACCGAACTCTCTCAGACAGCACTAGTGTTGGTAAAATTTCACCGAACATTGTTCTTAATCGCGACAATCATAACAATAACACCTATTGTTTCATGGCTGGCTGCTGGCTATTGAACTTCTGTTCTATCGCGGTCGATGTCGATGATAGATTGTTTCTTTTACCCATTTTGGCATCCGGCATCATTAGACTGCTCTGCTTAAAATAGCTTCACATATCGAGGCGGGGATTAAAACGTTTGTTTATTTCTGATTTAGTTCATTCACATCTTATCGAAAGAGAAAATTTTAAATCGTTTAGTTTTCTATTTTGTATAGGTTTGTGTTTTACTATATTCTGCTTGATGTTAAATAGATATGCGGTCTAGGGTGTAGCACACTTGCCTTTAAGAAACTTACCGTTGGCCTATAAATATAAATTACATATTATTTGCTCTAAAATCTGCTTGCCCAGAAACGAACCGTACGTTCTGAGTTGTAGTGCAATTGTCTCGGCTGTAGGACATCCGCTACTAGAGATATTCCTCCCTAAATAGGTACTTATTCTGACCGGTTGGAAGTGTATTGCATCCAGTATCTTTTTGCTATCGGGTCCGTTGTTTAACTTGCCAATAAGCCCGATTACAGAGGCGCCATCGTAATTATATTAGCTAAATAGCATAGTTCTGTTTTTTTTTTCACTTTAGGCATTTGATAAAGAGAACGCTTTTGACGTTGCTATTAAATTTACGCTGGCGCCTCTGTATTCGAGCTAAGTACCTATCGTCTTACGCTGCACTTGCCAATACGTAGTCTTAATTCGAGAACTTTAAATGGGACCCATCTCTATCAGTGCTACGCTCAGTGCAAAAGAACAGTTATTTATAGACTTTTTATCAGAGTTCTTCGTTAGCGTTGGTCTCCCAATAAGGCTGTTCAGGCAAACTGACGCTAAACTGTATCAGTATCAGTCCGGCGGATGCGACCAATCAATCACAATTAGCATACCCCTTACTTCTCACGGTGATGGAAATGAGTCACCGTTCATTAGCCCCGTAGTTCAACTTGATCAGAAGCTAAGGATAGGATGCTGACTGGTTCTATCAGTTTATACAACGCCTAAATGGTGCCTGAGCACAGATTGTGTTGTAGTTACATGATGTGCTTCCGACGTACATACAGATAGCGCGCGAGTTGAATGCAGTCGGGGTCTGAGGTAAAGAGCGGGAGAATCTCCCCCCGCTATCCGCACGCCCCACCTCACGCGCCTGGGCGGGTTGGGCGTGCGGATAGCGGGGGGAGACATTCGCATTCCTAAGCTCTGCATTCAACTCGCGCGCCGACTGTAGTTGTCGCTTGATAATATAATCCGAACAAACGCTATGCTAGTCGATATTTCTTCATTCATTTTATTTAAAAAATCTACTACACTCATTAACGGTCTAGGTTAGTCCAAGATATGTGTGCTTTATTGTACCCAGTTTGGAGAATATTGCCTGAATTTGCAATGTATAATTTGAATTTGTGACAATAAATCATTTTTAGGGTTCCGTACCCAAAGGGTAAAAACGGCACCCTATTACTAAGACTTTGATGTCTGTCTGTCCGTCTGTCTGTCACCGGGCTGTATCTCATGAACCATGATAGCTAGGCAGGTGAAATTTTCACAGATGATGTATTTCTGTTGCCGCTATAACAACAAATAAAATAAATATTTAAGGGGGGCTCCCATACAACTAACGTGATTTTTAGGAGTTTTTTCCTCGCTATTAATAACGGCAAGAGGAATGCCCATGCGGTACGGAACCCTTCGTGCGCGAGTCCGACTCGCACTTGGCCGATTTTTTTGTTTTTTTTTTCTCAAAAATGCATATACGCTTTCTAACTGTACCTACAAATGTGTATGTGTATGTTTTATAATGAAAAAGGTGTGTTTTTTAAAATAATCTAAAATGAAGCCTTCTTAAAAAGGAAGAATTTGAAAAGGGAAAAAAGCTGGTATAATGACGATATATAACAGCATTTTTTTTTTCCTCTATAAAACCACTTATTAATTTATTTGAATATCTAAAGGGGTGACTAAAATAACGCGGTCTAGGACAAAATACAATAAGATAAAATGTCTGAAAAAAAACCGCTATTATAATTTATGTGTGTGACCGTAATTTGCATAAAAATTAATGAAATGTTGTTTTATAAATATGCAAATTGTTTCAGACGTGGCAATATAAATGCTTCGACTTGTGCATTTTTTCGTATAAATGTCAATATTATTATTTAAATGTTTCCATTTAAATTCCGTTTATCAGAATATTCTGCACATATTTAAATGCGAATACACAAATCAACGTACAAAAATAATTTTACCTGTGTTGCACATAGGTATTTAAATAATTTTTACACAAATCAAAATACGACAAATTAAAATCTGGTCAATAAATTCCAATAAGTCCGGTTTTATTGCAATTACCGCGGAATCCTGGTCACCATACAATAAATATGTGAGGTCGACAACTCAATATTGCCACTGCCTTTCGCTATGAAATTGTAACGCCCTTGCAATAAGTATAAATAAGTTACACTTAAGTTGTACTTGCTTATACCATTCCTAAATTGTCGCCTACACAAGCAGAAGTGAGCTAGATTACTCGTGCAAAAAAAAAAAAAATATACAGTGTGTAAATCTAGACGACGGAAATATTGTAGCATATTATTGCAGTCATCATTAGGTCTACCTTTTACTATGGGACTGACCCCGAAATATCATAATTATGGCCACCTTTTACCGTGAGACAGATTTGCCACTAAATCACCTCAATACTAGCCGCCTTACCATAAAAGATTTAAATACGCTTTAAACACAGTTAACCGTGCAATTTGTAATGTTAAACATAGTCTAAACTTCTAAAGCATGCGTAAAACTTTTTTGGTAAGACGGACGCAGTTTAACATTCACTAGTGTCCGTATAAACCGATTCAAACATCTTGGCACCTATGAAGTTAGATGCAAAGTTAAACACGAACAGTTCTGTTTACAATACCATCCCAAAATTGCAATCAACATCAATCAAAGCAATAATCGTCAATAAACACGGTATTACAATCGTTAATCCTCACCCACCTTGTTAAAGCTAGCTGCCATGAGATAGAGCTATTGTGTTCATTCTCACGCCCAAACCTCTATGATCTCTATTTGCTTTAGTTCTATTGCACCTGCGTTAATTTCTTCACTGTTTCTGTTACCCTAGTACCTAAGGACTTAAACGCTATTGTAAAAATGTCTTCGTTTTGTTTCAAACAGTTACTTACTGGCTATTCTATAAAATGTATAATACATACACAAAAACGGATCTGTATTTGTCAAACTATCCACGTAAGTTCTTGACTGGAGACTAAGGACCGGCAAACGCAGCGTAGGACTACCGATAAGGTAGACAGACGATCAGATAAAGATCGCATGAACGCGATGGATGCAATCCACTTCCAACCGTTCTTATTGGAAATCATTCGGAAGGCCTGTGTCCTACAGTAAACGTCCTGCTGATATGAACGCTTTGGTTTTCATTTTATCTCAATAATTTCAATGTAATTATGCTGTTGAGTCGGTTTAGTTACATATGTAGGTACAGTGCATTCGGATTTATGCAATGCGCGTCAATATACAATCTACAAGACAATATGGCAGCACGTCACGTAAAGTATGATCTCAACCTTGATATTAGACAATTTATATTTTTGCATACGTGACATATTTTTATTTTTTTTTCCATATTGTTTTTAATTAAATGAGCCAAATCATAAAATCCAGAGCTAATTTAATTAATTAATTTTATTAATTAAAGTGTAGACTTGAAAACATAGAAATTCGCATTTAAAAAAAATTTAAAGGGCAACAAAACATTTTTTTACTGTTGTTACTCGTAGTGTTAAGACTGCTTTAGTCGAAAGCTGGG
Source organism: Hypomecis atomaria (assembly GCA_964007245.1). Classification (NCBI taxonomy): domain Eukaryota; kingdom Metazoa; phylum Arthropoda; class Insecta; order Lepidoptera; family Geometridae; genus Hypomecis; species Hypomecis atomaria. The sequence continues at coordinate 16,482,215 of OZ023294.1, read as the reverse complement.
TATTACTGTATTTGTTGGGCTGTAAGCTCTACCTTACGTTCTGAGACCAACACCATGCGTAGTAAGCACAGGCTCAATTTAATAGGCAATTTATAGTGCATTCCCACACCACACCTTCATAGTATTCACAGACAGCGTCACAAATCGCGCGCTATCCTAACATTCCTGACATTTGCAGTAGGCGACCTTGGGCAATCAACCTGTCGATAGCTGGCTCAGTTACCGCCAATTAAACTGACTTATAGTCAATTTAAGGTTAATTACCTATCTATGATAATGTGGACTTACAATTTACTCTGAAGACCGCGCTTTGTTGCCAGTTAATCTTTTCTCCGGTAGAACGCCCGACAGTTGCTACAATGATGATTAACTATGTCTCCCAAACGATAATTATTTTTCGCCGAAAATTGCACAACCGACTTCAACCGTGTACTTAATTCGAATAGTTCGCACGAATCGATGTGTCATCCATGAAGTTATTTTTACATTATTGTTAATTTTTTTTAAAAAAAAAAGCTTAGCTAATATCGATAGAATTTGAATGGGACTGACTACCTCTGAAATATGATCTACCAAACGAAAAAATAATTATAAAGTCGTTTCACAATTGGCAAAAAATATCCAAAAAAGTACATACAGACGAACACAGTACATCCGCCTTTTTGGAAGTCTGTCAAAAGAACATAATTCAGTTACGATGCTGATGATCATTTTAGTGCGTTCCCATACAATAACGTCATAGTATTTACAAACTAGTAGGCGACCTTCGGTAATCAACCTGTCGATAGCTGGCGCAGTTACGGCCAATTATACTGACTTATGGTCAATTTATATCTATGGTAAAGTAACCAATAATTTAAACTCTGAATTAACGCCTTTGCCTTTGCTTAGTAGTTTATTATACAATACATTTTTCTCTCTCCTTTCTTTTCTCTCATGCGACAAGAATATATTTTGTTTTAGATCTCAATTCACCACGCGGCTTATCACCGCTTCTCCAGTCTAATCTTAATCTAAGTGAGATAGAGATAACTGTTCACACAAGGCTTTATCTGCCGTGTTGACGTGACTCAGTAACGAAAAAAATATCATAACATTTTATCATTACACTGAATTAGGTATATGTAAATCGCTACCACAGCGCTCTCTTGGAGTAATTCATTGATTGGATTACACCAGGTCTAATTAAGTGCATGAGAAAGCGAGACTTACTACAAAGCAAACTAAAAAAGAGCCCAAATAACTTACAACTCACAAACAAATACAAAATCTATAGAAATTACTGCAATAATATCCTACAAAATCTAAAAAACCAACACGATTGTAACCAAATAAAATCGAACATTGGAAACAGCAAAGAATTGTGGAAGTCAATAAAAGATGTGTGTAATATTAAATCCATTAATACCAAAAATAATGACTTACTAAATTCCGCTTCTACCCCAAAACAAGCATTAAACAAAGTCAACCAATATTTTGCCTCTGTAGGAGAAACCTTATCAACGGAGATTCTTCAATCCATCAAAACATCGGAACAGGAACTTGCTAATTTAGTTACTCTCCCAGCTTCTCCTGTAAACTCGCTTTTCTTAGCACCGACAAATCCTACTCAAATAGAAAAAATAATAGGGTCTCTTAAGGTTAAATCTGCTCCAGGAGGTGATAATGTTTCTAACAATCTACTCTTAACTGCAAAACACATCTTGTCTGCTCCAATCGCGTTCATTTGCAACCTGAGTCTAGAAACAGGAGTATTCCCAGAAGCCTTTAAAGATGCAAATGTATGTCCTGTACATAAAGCAGGTGATACTGAACAACCCTCAAACTACCGTCCGATTTCACTGCTATCTTCAATCTCAAAAATTCTGGAAAAAGTTGTTGGTAAAAGCTTCATGTCCTTCTTAGAAAAGGAAAAGATTCTCTCGGCTAACCAATTTGGCTTTCGCTCATCCAGGTCAACGGAGGATGCTGTTACTTCCCTAGTCGATTTTGTAGCTGGAAAACTAGACTCAGGACAGAAATGCATCGCGGCGTTTCTTGATTTGGCGAAAGCGTTTGACACCGTGTCCCGCGTTATTCTTCTAAAAAAGCTGGAAAAACTTGGCGTTCGCGGTACTGCTCTCAAATGGTTCAGGTCTTACCTAACTGGTCGAAGACAGCGGGTGAAAATCAATGGAGAATGTAGCGATTTCATAGAGGTACCCTTCGGGGTCCCACAAGGTAGCGTGCTAGGTCCAATGCTATTTCTAGCCTACATAAACGACCTTTGCCAACTAGACATTGCCCATGCAAAAATATTTGCCTTTGCAGACGACACAGCCGTTGTTTTCTACGCGCGCAAATGGGATGTGGTGTCGAACGCTACAAATAAAGGCCTGCGAGACATCTCAAGGTGGCTTGAAAGGAACCTTCTGACACTTAATGTTTCCAAAACCAAGTTTATTGCTTTTAGAATATCAAGTCGCTCCGCGCCTCTCCATCCTCTACGTATCAGTTTACACTCATGTCCTGATAGCTCTTACCAACAATGCTCGTGTAGCTGTCCGATGCTAGAACAGGTTCAAGATATAAAGTACCTGGGGATTTATATTGACGAAATGCTGTCCTGGACTAAGCATATTCAAACATTGAGCAGCAGGCTACGAAAAATGTTATTTGTTTTCAAAAGACTCAGAGTTGTAGCGGACACTAAATCAATAGACATGGTGTACAATGCACTATGCAAGTCAATCCTATGCTATTGTATTACCTCTTGGGGTGCGGCCTGTAGCTCTTACTTAATCAAAATTGAACGAGCTCAAAGGCTAGTCCTTAAAGTAGCCCACAAAAAGCATTATAGATACCCAACTGACGATCTATATCGGGACACAAAACAGCTTCGAATTAGACAGCTTTATATACTAGTATGTGCTCTTCGATTTCATAAAACAGCATTATCAACTAGCAAATCAAGACGAACACACAGATGGGAAGTGCCTAAGACTAAGACGAAAATTGGCCAAAAATGTTATAATTTCCTTGGAGGCTTGATCTATGCTCAATTAAATAAAAAACTAAATGTTGTTAAGGACACTACGTACAAATGTAAAATGAAAATCAAAGAATATCTTCTTACTATTAGTTATAGATGTACCGAAGAAATGCTCCGTCCAATAAATTAAATTACAAAATTTTAAAATTACGAATCGCGTATACATAATTAGTTTTACAATTGTGACAACTTACAAATACCTACTAACCAGTACCAAGTACACAGCACAAACTCCTCTCAACTGCACGTTATTAAACACCCTAGAAGAGAACTAGCTTCCACAAACACAGTGAATCCTACTGTGGAAGCTAGCGCCTCACAATCAGCTAAATTAAATATAAATGAAATCAGTATCTTGGTTATAATAATTATATACTTACTATTTGTTAAAAATACTTATTATAATTATATTATGTGAACTGTTTTATGTTAAAGCATGCAATCTATTAATATGAATTTAATTTAATTTTAAACATAAAATGTACTTATTTATGTTATTTAGATTTAGCTTAAGAAGCAATGTATTAATCACGAAATAAAAATCATTATTATCATTATCATTGTCCACATCTTCAAAGAGAATATCTTCAAGCCTTCAAAAGATTCTAAGAATTACATGATTTCCAAATATTATTTTTGGGCGTAAACCGCCGCCCGCGCCCATGCAAAAGGTATGTAAAAATTGTAGAAAATTTCTAGACATTCCTCTGCACTTCTCATAGTTAGTGCAGATTATTAAGAGTCAGTGGGTAGGGCGCATATCACATAGAAGCGATTACCTATTGGGCAGTAAAGTTCTTGAAAGGCGACTGCCAAATGCTGTGTAAAACGTCCAACGAGAAGACCGACATACCTGGATAAGATCGCAAGAACGCAATGAATGCGAGACCTTCCTAATTAGTAGTCTTATTAGAAATCCATAGGAAAGACATATGATAAGTAGAATCGTTTATTGCACAAACTTAAATAACATCGAACAAAAAAGATACTATTTACAACTACCAAAAGAATTAAATAAAATCGGCCAAGTACGAGTCGGACTCGCGCACGAAGGGTTCCGTACTGTATGGGAGCCCCCCTGAAATATTTATTTTATTTTAATTTTATTATTTATTATTGAAGTGAATATAAAACTTAATATTCTGTGAAAATTTCAAGCATCTACCTGTTACCATTATTAATATAGAGCGAAAAACGTCTGAAAAATCAAGTTTGTTGTATGGGAGCCCCCCTTAAATATTTATTTTATTTTCTTTTTAGTATTTGTTGTTATAGCGGCAACAGAAATACATCATCTGTGAAAATTTCAGCTGCCTAGCTATCATGGTTCATGAGATACAGCCCGGTGACAGACAGACAGACGGACATCGAATACTTAGTAATAGGGTCCCGTTTTTCCCTTTGAGTACGGAACCCTAATAAGAAAGAAAACTTATACTAAAATCACTAAAACTTAAACTAAAATCAAAATAAAACTATTCTAAAAGCCCTGTCGCAGAGGGTCACGTGGCCAGAATGCTGTAGACATACTCGTACCTACGATTGTTATAAAGAAATAGGTACTACATTTAGGCCTAACCCGCCGCCACCGAACGAAACTATATAGTGATTCTAGAAAATTTCTAGACATTCTACTGCACCTGATAGCAGATTAGCAATCTAATTTGAGGCAGTGGGCAGGGTACATATGACGCAGAAGCGATGACGTATAGGGCCGTAAAATTCTTCAAAAGAAACCACGTTCCCTGATTTTTGTTAGAAATCTAAAGCCTATATTAAGCCCGATTACAGAGGCGCCAGCGTAAATTTAATAGCAACGTAAAAAGCGTTCCCTCTATCGAATGCCTAAAGTGAAAAAGAAACAGAACTATGCTATTTAGCTAATATAATTACGATGGCGCCTCTGTAATCGGGCTTATTATCCTGCTGTGGTTGTTCTATGACTGATAAATAATGAAATGCTACATTTAGGCGTAGGCCGCCGCGCCCATACAAAACTATATAAGTAGATATTCTAGAAAATTCCTATCATTCCATTGCACCTGACACAGTCTAGCCATTCTGACATTTGCAACGACCTTCGAGTAATGAGCGTTCGATACACATCGCCTCCGAAATGCTAGGGGTCAAGCATAACGTGCCTCGGATTCCTATGATAATCAGGTGGATTTCCTTACACACGCATGCATAATTGCATATCTCTGTACAATTATAAATTTACTTCAATTTGTGAGTGGAATGTGGAGACTGAAAATGTAGACCAAGGCTTCTTAATTCTTATCTTAAATAACATGGCTCTATTATTTATGTTAACTGTGATATTTTTGCCCAGTTGAGAGTGTTTGAACGCACGAATGATTATATTACTACTTCCAGGGTCGGAGAGTCTTAAAGCCCTGTAGTTAACTTTTATAACCTTAGAAAATTACGTAAAGTATCATGCTGTGCTATTCCGTTTAAACTAACATAATGTAGATATGTTCTTTGCTCGCTCCTGTTCTTACCAGTTCTCGTGGTCATTTAGGCATGTCCAAACGGGTTATCATCTATCGGTTCTTTTTTTATGCAGAATAAGGCTACATTTGGCAATTAACTCGCCTGATGGAAAGCGAAGTTGTAGCCAAATATGGAGTATGTAGACCTAGAAGATATAACTCATGACTTGAAGATATCCAGATTGTAATTGTCAGGAAACAAAGACAGAGGTAGGGCATTCCAATCCCTGGCGGTCCGCATTACGAAGGGCTAAAATAAAGCCCATAAGCATATCCCTTAAATTTACTAGCCCTTTGTAGTAAATTTAAGGCATATTTCAATCACCAGTTGTACACATTAAATATAGATTTTTATTCACTTAATGATACGCGTACATTGTACAACTTATACTCTTTGAGTGCTCGTTAGAACATTATGTCTGTAGCCCTGGCTGTTACTATTTATCTCGCTCGAGTGCATATATACGACAGGTACTTGACGACAGATTTCGATACAATCTTGTTTATTAATCGATCCACAAGAAAGTCCTCCACGTAACATTATCGTGAATCGATCTGCATATAACCATATCTCGAAAACATCGAAACTAATATCGATGTCTCGAGTCTCGCGCACCCACGTGCAGACGCCACCATAATTATAATTATAAAATTAGTGAACTAACGAGGTTTCTACGGGCGGATGAAAGTCGCGCGGTTACATCACCATCACTCTCGTATTCGTACTCGACTTGGTAACTGGTAACTGGGCAGCCGAGCAGGTTCGGTAACTACTTACTTGTCACTGGTCGAAGATATTTCAAAAAGTTTCAGTAACCTCGTAATCTTGTAAGAGTAGAGTAGCTAGAAGACTAGATGTTTCATACCGATTACTAAAGTGCAGCAACGGTGCGGTCAGTTTTTGGATTTAACGTGTCTTCCGAGGCATGACAGCGCTCAGACCACAATTATAAATGCCACCATTTATAATTGTTGTCTGAGCGCTATCATGCCTCGGAAGACACGTTAAATTGTAGGCTCCGAGTTTAGCTATGTTAGAGGTCGTTATTTAGGCGGGTTTGAACACTAATCCTAGGGATAGCCGCCTGATCCACTTAAAGAAAGTAAAGTAAAACGAAATTTTAGCTTACAGAAAACGATTTGTTCGAAAACAATATTCAATAACTATGACGTCATCGACAGTCAGAGTCTAAGCGGCGAATGTTGATTCTGCGCATTAACAAATTTACCTTATATTTAATTAATTATTTAAATTTATAGAACCTTATTGTGTCCCGATTATGTTGAAAAAAACTAAAAACTATCATACATACATTTAACCCGTCAATAAAATATGTTCCTAGCTAAGATAATTAATGTTGTACGGTAGTCGAAATGCTAAGTCCAATATAAACGCAAATCTTATGTCATGATGACAATGCCGTATTTAGCTGGCAACAGTTACACTCGTTATGTCACTGAAGTCTATATCCGCAGATAATAATGGTTTTAATGTAAGTCTAGTGCGATCTCATTATCTTTGGGAATTGTAGAACAATTTTATTAATAAAGAAATCCTGTGTTAGTTTATATGCGCAAATAATAATGGTTTTAATGTAAATAAATCTAGTTCGATATCATTATCTTTGGGAATTGTAGAACAACTGAAACGGACTTTGCCTTAGCTGTGTCACTTATTAGACTTATTACTGCCTAATTGCAACAAGTATTATATTAATAAAATTAACCTTTTTTTAAAAAAAAGCTTTTAATGAACAAGTACTCGCCAAGTCGAATCAAACAAACCAAAACTCGATAGGGTTGCGTCGCTTCATTACAGAGTTCCTATGACCACCTTCCTCGCTCCATCATCAGACCCTGGTTACCTTTGAAGACAAACTACTCGGTAAGACCATTCAAATGAACCCAAACTCGATGAGGTTGTATCGTTTCATAGCTAAGTTCTTTTGGTCATCTTCCATCTCCATCATCAGATCAGCACCATATCATCATAATACTACATTTGTCACGCGATTTACACATGTATGCAAAATTTTAGCTCAATCGGTAACCGGAAAGTGGATCAAATTTAACTTGCAAGATTTGATTACAGACCGACAGACAGACAACGGGATAGGTGAAAATAAATAAAAGCTTGTAAAATCAGACATCCTCTGTCATTTTTTTTTTCAGTTTAAATCCTATCTTATCTGGACATGACTAGGTCAGTCTGACTATCTTACTAAATAACAATTAAATCGATTTCCGTACCAGTTCCATTACAACTAGAACCAGACCTGGCCTCAGCCAGTTCTGAGCAGGAAGTGAAGCCTATAAAAGCTTCCACCTTGAACTCTATTGTATGGTAATAAGGTTGCTCAAACTATTGTCTTTGAAGGAACTTGTCACAGAATAGGAATAGTTTGTATGAAGTCGACACAGAATCGATTATAGTTTTTGACTCTGTATAGCAGTGACTAAGGTCCGGGTAATCACATAATAATTGACAAGTCGTCGTTAAGAGGAGCAAAATGATTTTCGCTCGCATATACTCAATTTTTAATAGTTTAAAAGTAGTCATCACCTCAGCCGCTGCTAAGCATCCTATTTCTTATAGATTTGACAAGTATAATTTTGTAATTTTTTATTTAAAATTCTGGTAAAACCCTATTTAAAATATGACCTGGACCTTACAACATGAAATGTGTAATGCAACAAAGCTGTGATATCGAGATAACTATGTTTTTCAGTTATTTTTTCTACGGATTGTTTTTGATTTACATTACAATCACAATTGATGTCTATTTTGTCAGTACCTAATGGACGTACAGCAATTATATTATACGTACATCATGTACGTCGAATGTACATCATTTTAAGGTACTATTGATTTTTTTCTATATGGTGGCGCTGCCGCAGAGGATGACACTAAAATTGTATTAAAACTTTATATCACCTAGAAAAGTTTCTAATAATTATATGAACTACAAGATATTTTTTCCATTGCAAGTTTATTATTCATTAAAAGACGTGTATCTAAATAAAACGTGTTAAATGTTGTAATATAAAGAAAATATTGCAAAAAGCATTTATATATGTCACGTATTTTACTAATAGAGCGTGTAATGTGTCAAACCGTCCTTACGCCGAATACGAATGAAAAATATATGACAAAATTACTTACTCTATCATTAATAAATAATGCTGATTGAAAATGAATTAGTTTTTTTTTAACTTTTTACGTCATAATGACGCACTTGTACCATTCAGTATCCGTATCCAGAAGTCACAATTTTATTTGATAGCAAATTAATAATAACTAATGAGTATCACATTAATAACTAGGTAATTAACACATAAAACCACGGATTGTGATGAAATAATGTTAAAAAAAATTAATTGACGTGGAGGAATGATTGATCATTTCGTTTACTTAAATTGATTCCTTATAATTAAAATATTGTTTTGATTAGTTTGCATAAATGCAACGAAGTAAGTATGTCTACGTGCATTTCCCATACAAAACGGCCAACTCTAAATCAACAAAACATGAAAGTATTATTTTCTCGAATTTCGGGTTGGCCCCATAGTTAATATTTGTTCATAATGACAGTATGAATTGCCTCGTTTTGGGTTAGCACACCATATATGTATAAATATCCCTGTACAGATCTCTATGGTAAACTCATCGCTTCCAAAGGGGTTAGTCCAGGTTTACACTTAAATTGAAACTGCAGCTGTTTCCGTGTGGCTCTATACATTTATGTACAGCACCCCTGGCGGAAACGAGGAACTAACCAAAATGTATGGAGCCACACGCGAACGCGAAAGTTTAAGTAAACTACGCAAAACCTGGACTAAGGGCTCAGGCTGAGACAACAAAGGGACTGGTCAGACATCAGACAAAGCGCATCGAGCGTGTATTTTGAGTTGATCAGAATTTGTGTCGCGTATTTTACCATGTGAGTAAACGAGACCTGAATAAAATACATTCAGGTCTTCCAGCAAATATCTATAGAGTTACAATCGTGCTAAAAAAATGTCCGAGCAAAAACCCTGCCCAAACTACGTAGTGGGCAGGCATTTAGTTAGTCGTAAGGCGATTGCAAGCCGACCACAACGTCGCGCGATGCCAAAATGCTCGGTTACAAGCACTCATTAGGTGACATAACGTCAACATTCGAGAAAACGGGTCATTGTGAATTATTTAATGTAAATATCTAAGTCGATATGTATGACGACGCTTGGACATTTCTTCACTACTTTCACATAGGGTCTGTGGCTCTGTAGATATTTGCTCGAAGATTCAGGTCTAGTAACAGTGTTTTTTAAAACTTACATGTTTCATTTATGACATATACATTTATGACATTCTGATCGCCAATCCCAAAAATATTGATCTAAGTTACTGCAAAGAATTGTCACACTTGACCTAGAAACAAGTAGACTTTCAGCTGACAATCGAAAGTGACCGCTATTTCGAATGTCATAAGTTACAGCTTATCGTGCAATTCGATTTGCATGCAACTTTTTAAAGGTTCAGGAGCCAAGCAATACTAAAACAAAATACCAGGACTTAAAGCTTTATTTTGTGCTTACAATTTTGAGCTCACTGAAAATGAAACTCAATATATTACTTTGCTGTGTAAATGGACAAACAGAAGCATGATAGTATGTACCTAATTGTCACTTTAGTACTATACTAGACGACCCGCCCCGGCTTCGCACAGGTGTATTATACATATAAACCTTCCTCTTGAATCACTCTATCCATTAAAAAAAACCGCATCAAAATCCGTTGCGTAGTTTTAAAGATTTAAGCATACAGACAAACAAACAAACAAACAAACGAAAATAGCGACTTTATTTTATACTATGTAAGGATTCAATGTTCACCTTCTCAAGTATTGATAACTAGGTAGGAACTTCAAGCATTTTTTGCTTTTGGTCCTTAGAACCTCAGAACTCCCGTTTCTAGAGCCGCAAATTCGACTAGCTAATATTTATTTGTTTGTTTATGAGCTTGTATTGTCCCATTGCGTCTCCCCTCGAGTTTTCTAGAAGTTCTTGTTATCCAGAAGTGGACTTTTAACAAATAATTATTATTCGCAAAAAGGCAAAACCAACTTCCATTGTGTACAAGTTCGCTCGGATTGATGTATACCATTTTTCCATTATTATTGATTTTCCAAAATCGGCTCAGCCGATCTCGTTAAATAATTTAAATGGCACCACCTCGGGAGTATACCCTTTCGAACAATTTTTTTTTCGATTCGTTTCACAATTGGCGAAAATGTCGATGAACATACACAAAATAAAATGCATAGGTATAGATGAACATAGAACCTCCTCCTTTTTGGAAGTCGGTTTAAAAATGGCAAACGTCAGTGTTGCCAATTCTTGTTAAATGTGTAAGGTACAATTCCTTATCCGACATCACAGAGCAGCAACAGACTACAGTGTTCCGTAGACAGGAATCCGAATTCTAATGAAATAAATAATAATAAGTAAATATTCAGGGACATCTTACACACTATGCCATACTATGGGGCCAAGTTGGAATAAAAGAAAAAAACCTCCTGTTCCATACAAAATTGTAAACCGGAATCGGCAAAATGAAACAGCTAATTATTCTTTATAGAATTCCGGGTTGGCTCCATAGAAAAAGTTTTTCATAATGATGGTCTAAATCTCCTCCTTTCGACTTAGTACGCCAGTTCTGGATAACCTTGTATAACTGCTAAACATGAAGTGTATATGTCAGCTCATAACGCGAGCCTTCATCAAGCTGGTACACAAAAGCGAAACTAGCGCGTGCGCCACTTGTTTTGTTCGCTGTTTAGCGCGCAAACTGGAGCATGTGTACTCGCCTTAGTTCGTACTTACCTAGTTCTTTTCAATAGCTCTGTTGTACGAAATAAGGACACGTGTGAAAGAAATGCTTTCGAGATTCTTTGGCACGTTGCTGAGATCTTGATGGAGGATCCTGTAGAATTATTTTGACTACACCTGCTATGAAAGTGTGTCAGTGTTTAAAGACAGAAGAAATAAGGCAGGATGTATGTATAGGTACGAGTATGTACGTCATTACTTGCTGATTAGTAAAAGGAAGTTATCCTTTTTTGGCACATATCGTTAAAAATGGATTTTCCATTCTTCGTTCTTTTATTTTCCTTGAAGGTAAATACAAATCAGTATGGGAACATTGGGCGACTCGTATGAGGCTTTCGCCGTCACTTACGCCCAAAGATTCAAATAACAACCCCTCCTGTGGTATATGTGTCCAACAATGATCATCTGAATCAATAGTATTCACCTGTCCCGTTGTGTCTGTTGGTCTGTAATCAAATCTTGCAAGCTAAATTTGATCCTCTTCCCGGTTAACGATTGAACTGAAATTTTGCATACATGTGTAAATCGCGTGACAATGCAGTATTATGATGACATGGTGCTGATCTGATAATGGAGCTGGAAGGTGGCCAAAGGAACATAGCAATGAAACGACACAACCTCATGGAATATGGGTTCATTTGAATGGTCTTGGCGAGTAGTTTGTCTTTCAATGGTAACCAGCGTCTGATGATGGAGCTGGAAGGTGGTCGTAGGAACTCTGTAATGAAACGACGCAACCTTATCGAGTTTCGGCTCTTTGGAGTCGTCTTGGCGAGTACTTGTTCAGTAAAAGCTTGTTTATAAAAAAAAGTTTTTTTTAAAAATGTAATGCCTGTTTTAACATTTATGTTTCAGATCTAGACTAATCTTCTTTGAATATTTAGCACTATTTGAACTATTCACTGATCTGAGTAATCAGGGCAATAAGATGATTGTTTCTCTCATCTGTTTGTTAAAACTTCCATTGTTGAAATCGCTCCGCGGTGCCAGAACATCTGTTGTTTGCATTGCACTCGTGTGAACTGCATTTACCCTACTTCAATCATGACCCTAATCACCAACCACTTCGACAAAGTTAAGAACAATCAGATTATTACGCTTCAAGCCAATCTCGTTCCAATAACCGCGTAAAAACCTTGAAATTGGACCACAATGTCCAATGAGAAACGCAAAAAGAGTGCCGGATCGTGCGTGGCTAACTTTCGATCGACAATGCGGTTTCACTGGCGTTTGTGTGTGATCTTATTCTAACCTTGTTCATTTGTTTGTTTATTCTGGTTATTTTCCTACCTGCTCTAACGAGTTGGTGCTACTTCACGTCTTTACTCACCTATCAGTATTGTATCTGCGTTTCAGTCTTGGTCATTTATTTCATTATGTTTTCTCATCTCTTTCCATTGTATTTTACAGAAACTATCATCCTTATTTCGACTGCCTCGGTGCCCTCGGTGGCTCAGTGGTTAGTGACCCTGACTTCTGGGTCAAAGAAGCGTGGGTTAGATTCCCACCTAGGGCAAGCGTTTATAGGTATTAAGAACATAGGTGTTTGCTCTGTGTCTGAATGTTATTTAGGTACCATCTATAAAAGTTAACGTATTTAAAATTTGTTTACGTAGAAAGTATATCAGTCTCTGGCGGCTTTGCCAACAAGTTTTGCTTAGGTTGGGGTCAGAGACTGTGTGTAATAGGTCCCTTAATATTTATTAATTTATTTCATCCGGTTTATATAGCACCCGTTACTACATTAAGATTTGGGTACTTTAATAAGCTAAGCGGAACTGTATCTGAAATGTATGAACCTTTGCTCGATAATTCTTATGAAATATATATAGTAACTTTGCCATTTGTTATTGACAACGAACTGAGTTGATTGCGTAAGGACTTTACTGTAGCTTATCTACAGTAAAGTCCTTACGCAATCCCGAATACTAATTTCCTATTGAATAGTTTCTGTCTCTAGAGCAGCGTTGTCAATGCTGTCGTAAACCTGCCACAAACCACAGTAAAATTTCCCTTTATGGAATGTGAACTTTTCGCCACAAAATTGCTCCCAAACCGTAACTCGAAGCAACTACGCAAGGTACGTCCATAGACCGTGTGCGTGTGCAAGTGAAACGCTTTCGTAACCTCTCCATCTTAATTGAGACCACTTTAGACGAGATGGTGCTCGTTACTAGTGTTACTACACTCGTATTCTCGCAAGTACCACACGTACATGCCCCATGCATAGAACGAACATTTGTTGGACATATATCGTCTTGAGTCAACGAAGAATAGATGTTATCAAGGACAATAATTTTAATGACGTGATCTTTCACTCGTCATACATCTTGTAACATTAGTATACCAATGTTATCGTCTCCCACAGATTCTAAATCAGCGAAAGTATTTGTACCTATAAATACTAACTAACTAAAATAGTTAACGTAACAACTTGTAAACTTGTGTATCATTGAAATTAGTGGCATGTCCTTGATAACCTTATCAAGGACATGCCACTAATTTCAATGATACACAAGTTTACAAGTTGTTACGTTATGACTATACATAGATTCGTCTCTCGCAGATTTTATTATCTATCCTTAATCTACTTCTTCGGGTAAAATATCTCCATTATCTATATGAACTTGACATAGAAATATCAGCTTCTTTTGCAATGTCCAAATAATTGAACATTGCAAGTTTACGTGCAGGAATGTGGTTCGCATTGTCAAGTAAACACGGGGACGTTTTTTCCCCGATTGTTCTTAGCTGTTTTCAATAATACCTGTGGCTATAGTTTTTATTTTATCTTTAAATTTAAATGTATAGTAAGTAGTATAGAAAACAATCGAGCTCTGTTTATTAACTGTTCCTATATTGCCTTATATAAAATTGCAGTGACAGATGAACTCATTATTCATATTTATCACAAACTGCGTCTCGAATGTAGACGACAATTTTCTAAATGACCTCATTTACTTAGTACTACTGCGTCTTGCCTCGACTTCATGACTCACGTGACCCGCAATAAACCCTCGATCTTCTATCTCTCTGTTGACTATTCGTTGCTTCCTACGGCTTTACTTGGTTAATTGGGCCCTTACATCTAATAGACATAGTTCGTTGGAAATACCAAGTCTTGTGTTGATTAAATTAGTCTGCTCGTGACCACGATCTATGCAACTCTCAAACCGAAACGTCAGGATAATGAGGTTTATAATAGCGGCTTCGCCTGCGTGATATTTAGACTTTTTTTCGCCTAAGAATATTTTATTTTACGGCGTAAAAAGTAGCCTGTGTCCACTCTGCAAACTTTTAACTATAATTATTCATTCAAAACTGAAGTCAATCCGGTGTTCTGTTGCTGCGTGAATGAGTAACAAACACACTTTCGGATTTATAATATTAGAGGATTTTCAGTGCGCGATTAGTCGCGTAGCGTAAAAATAATTAGCTGAAATCGCAATTGTTTATAATTATTTTTCGCAACAAATGGCATGACCGACTTCAACCGTGTACTGAATTCGTAAATGTTTCGCACGGATCGATGTAGCATTTTTTACATAATTGTTGATTTATCAAAAATGGCTCAGCCGATTTCGATAAAATTTAAACGGGACTAATATCGAAGTATACTCTTTCCAATAAAAAAAGAATTATCAAATCGGACCACTATGTAAAAAGTTATGCGTGGTTAAACATGAAAAAAAAAAACAAAAAAAAACGCGTCGAATTGAGTACTTCCTCCGTTTCGTCGGTCAAAAAATCATCGTCATCGTCAGCCTGTAATCGTATCATAGGCCTCTCTTGTGTACGCCACTCATCCTGGCCCTGTGCTGATATTGTATATGTAAGACCCACGATCTTTACAATATCGTCGACCCAACGAGCTTACGGACGCTTCATTTACCGTTTCCCGGCCACCAGATTGGTGTCCAATAAGTAACATAAACAAGTTAATTAATCAATTTGTCTGTCAATCTGCAACAATACGTTATTTACATTTCAATAGCAAGATTACGCAGTCTTGGTCACGTTGTGGTCAACAGAGACATAGACTTCAATTAATTATCAGCAGATATAAGCTGAGTTACCGTCTCCGGTAATTGGAACAAGATAAACAATTAATTAATTATTTGTTGTAATTAATTTGTGTTTGCTCTGAAACTGATAAGCGACCATAGAGACTAATGATTAGATTCGGACTCATTTTGCTAACTATATCGTGCATGTAGACGATAACTAAACTTTATTGGTCATATGAGAAATAAAATAGAATAGAATGGATAATAAAATAGATAAACGGCGATAAATACTGCGATAACGATTCAACGGTCTTTTATCTATTTCCATTTCTATGCGTAAAAGGGATAACCGCCATTTCAGTCTTGTGAAACTTTATTTTAATTTTAGAGATAAAATTTTATAGACGCACATCATTTTAGTCCTGTCAGATTAGGAATGTTTAGAAAAAAACTTATGTAATAATACGTGACGTGACGGTCGAGTTACTTAATTACGAGCTTTTCCTTAGTACTTTTCTGTAGAAAAATGCTACGAGTCACTTTGAACTCTGTGAGCACATAGAGTGACTCGGAGTACCTATCTGCACATGTCCCTGCCTCCTGCCTTATTGTTACCTCATTCTTCAGGCAGGGCGCAAGGGGGATCACTATCTATCTATCTATTCAGCCTGTTCCACCCTCATCATTCTGATGCTGATGGTCTGCCTCTATGTCTTCGTCCTTCTCTTGGGTATCACTCAGTGACTGCCTTGGTCCACCTGTTGCCATCCCGTCTAGCCAAGTGTCCTTCTCATCTCCACTTTAGCTTGGCGATGCGTGTGCCTACGTCTTCGACTTTTGTACGACGTCGAATTTCTACGTTTGGGACACGATCAACCAAGCGTGGCTCGTTCCATAGCTCTTTGAGTAACACGGATTTTGTAAATATGCTGTTTAGTATGTAGCGTAGCTACTAACAATACTTATTTCTTTCTCGTTGCACGACATTTGAACATCACAATCATTCGTTTTATGCACTTTTGGACTTTACTTAATAAACAAATCGTAAACATTAAATAGCAAATGAAATTGCAAATGCAGTGACTTTGAAGTTAGCAAGTAATGAGACAGTAAAAGTGACAGTTGGTTTGACGCTGTCATGTATGGACTGCTTGTCGCTGTCATGTATGGACTGCTTGTCGCTGTCATTGTTCGGACTGATCCGTAAAGAAAAAAAGAAATTATTTGTGTCTGTATTTTTCATAACCTTGTTGGGAGAATGGAACGTAAATAAGTATGTTTTGTTTACAAGGCGTAGTAGATTAAGTGCGGTGACGTCATAAGTGGATGCGTGATTCGAAACGGTTGAAAGGTGACAAGTGAATTATCAAATTTTCATTTGCACTGGCAAAAAGCTTTTTCTGGAGACTTCGTTGAAGAATGTGGTGCTCCGGACATCCATCTGCCTTAGGGCGGAGGCGTTTAAAAAGAGGCGATTGAGGTTAGTCAATTGATTTAGTGATTCTCTCGTCAATTTTGATCTAAATTTTGATTCGCTGGGAAACATTTTTTGATCTTGGAATCATCCCGGTGAAAAAAAGTACGAGTGATACTTATTTGCCGTCTGGTTTGTCCATAGCCTCTTCCTGCGACCCGATTGATCTTCCCGCGACCCGATTGATTCCCCGACGGACCCCGCGCTGATGATTCCGGACTCCTGATTTTTTGCACACGTCATTTTGGTCGTATCGACGGGCCAGCCTGGTGGCGTACCTGCCAGCCTACACCTGTTTCCACTTGCGGATTTCATCCTGCGAGCATGCCTGCCACGGATCCACAAGTAATACCTATTTAGTTTTTTTACATAACCCAGAGCCGCATGGTCACTTTGGTATGAATATTAAGTTCATCCTCTTCTACAAATTTCCACGATTGAAGCCTTCTGGACAGAGTTTAGACGTATGAGACATTCCTCGTTTTCACTGTATGATCCATGCTTTAGTGAACATAAGTAGACTTTATTTTTATCCACGGACTAAACGACTAGCTACCGTTTTGTTCGCTTGATTGTAATTAATGTTAGAAATCACATTAGTTTGTATTTTATGCAATATCGCAGACGGTATATGCACAGTCTTTAATAATTAAGTTAATTACCCGCCACATTGTTAGAAGTTTGGTTTAATTAGGTTCGCTTTAATTTAAGTACTGAAAATATAGCAATAAGTATTGATAAACTTTACAACGGTTAAGATTGTGTAATTTTAAGCCCGTTGGCATTAAGACCCTTCTGGTCACCACCGAGTAAACTTACCCGCTTTAGATTTAGGATAATTTAATGTAAATTCAAAGAGTTAAGGTCATTACAAATAAATTTGTTGTGATTTAAATTACAAAACAAAATCTTTTAATTTTGTCCTCACTCAACAACTCACAGGTAGATAATAATACGGTCTTTGGGAACAGAGGTTCTTTGTTCTTATCGACTTAGTTTATCCAGGTAACATTTTGTTTATTTGTCAAGTAACTGCGACACCACACCTTCGAAGGTGTCGTATCATTTGTCCCCTTTAGTATCATTAGTCCCTTTTTGTATCATTTGTCCCTTTGCTCTAACTGGTAACGTTTTACATCACCATTACCCCTTTTAAATAGCAACATTTAATCCCTCTTCTTTTTAAATTAATTTTTTTTTATATCACGTTACAATGGCGCCCGAATTTTTTTAATTCTTGGAGTTGTTTTGTGAAGGCAAGATTATAAATTGAGAAAATAATTTAAAAATAATTAGTTTTTAAGTAATTTAACTGTGAATTGTTTATGTTTAAGAACGATTAATAGGTAATTGCACCTACTATTGTGAAAAACTACTCTCTGTCTAAAATTTCTCAAATTTAAAATTGAAACATGTCGGTTCATTCTGGAACACTTTCCGATGATGAGACCACGTTCGCTTCACCCAACCATTCGCAGCATGTGTCTTCAGTTGTTACTCCACAAGTACATTTGAGTCCCGCAGCTGTTTCGTTTCCAACACAGGATCAGGATCAATTGGTAAATTTCACGCGAAGGATATTCTTAACGCTTAGCTAGTTAGATTTGTATTCAAACATTAATTGTGCGATGTTTAAAGCCGTGTGACTCAAGCTTGGCAAGCCAATTTTCTTAGATTTTAACATAACTTTACGGTAGATTAGTTTGAGTTTAGTGGTTGCAGTGAGCAAAATGAGTGGTTGTTATGAAAGATTGTGTGAAAATGTACATATGAAAGGATTAGCGTGGATGAAATTCAGAGATAAGAACGACTGGTGATGAAAGAAAGAAAAAACATTGGCCATAAGAATGTCAAACTAATCGATCCGCGAGTTTAGTTTATAACAGAAATTGTCTGCTAACAAGTTTTTTTTTGTCGTTTTCGGAAATATGGCCTTTTGCTATATATTTTGTTAGGGCAGTGCAGTTAATCTTTTTTTTTTCGGTTGCTCCTGCTGTTTTACGGTTAACTACGTTAACCTTTTATCCGAAAACGGGGGTATTGTAGCGTAGCTACTAACAATACTTATTTCTTTCTCGTTGCACGACATTTGAACATCACAATCATTCGTTTTATGCACTTTTGGACTTTACTTAATAAACAAATCGTAAACATTAAATAGCAAATGAAATTGCAAATGCAGTGACTTTGAAGTTAGCAAGTAATGAGACAGTAAAAGTGACAGTTGGTTTGACGCTGTCATGTATGGACTGCTTGTCGCTGTCATGTATGGACTGCTTGTCGCTGTCATTGTTCGGACTGATCCGTAAAGAAAAAAAGAAATTATTTGTGTCTGTATTTTTCATAACCTTGTTGGGAGAATGGAACGTAAATAAGTATGTTTTGTTTACAAGGCGTAGTAGATTAAGTGCGGTGACGTCATAAGTGGATGCGTGATTCGAAACGGTTGAAAGGTGACAAGTGAATTATCAAATTTTCATTTGCACTGGCAAAAAGCTTTTTCTGGAGACTTCGTTGAAGAATGTGGTGCTCCGGACATCCATCTGCCTTAGGGCGGAGGCGTTTAAAAAGAGGCGATTGAGGTTAGTCAATTGATTTAGTGATTCTCTCGTCAATTTTGATCTAAATTTTGATTCGCTGGGAAACATTTTTTGATCTTGGAATCATCCCGGTGAAAAAAGTACGAGTGATACTTATTTGCCGTCTGGTTTGTCCATAGCCTCTTCCTGCGACCCGATTGCTCTTCCTGC
Organism: Hypomecis atomaria; assembly: GCA_964007245.1. Classification (NCBI taxonomy): domain Eukaryota; kingdom Metazoa; phylum Arthropoda; class Insecta; order Lepidoptera; family Geometridae; genus Hypomecis; species Hypomecis atomaria. Next base: position 16,462,587 of record OZ023294.1, on the reverse strand, counting down.
GACCCGATTGATCTTCCCGCGACCCGATTGATTCCCCGACGGACCCCGCGCTGATGATTCCGGACTCCTGATTTTTTGCACACGTCATTTTGGTCGTATCGACGGGCCAGCCTGGTGGCGTACCTGCCAGCCTACACCTGTTTCCACTTGCGGATTTCATCCTGCGAGCATGCCTGCCACGGATCCACAAGTAATACCTATTTAGTTTTTTTACATAACCCAGAGCCGCATGGTCACTTTGGTATGAATATTAAGTTCATCCTCTTCTACAAATTTCCACGATTGAAGCCTTCTGGACAGAGTTTAGACGTATGAGACATTCCTCGTTTTCACTGTATGATCCATGCTTTAGTGAACATAAGTAGACTTTATTTTTATCCACGGACTAAACGACTAGCTACCGTTTTGTTCGCTTGATTGTAATTAATGTTAGAAATCACATTAGTTTGTATTTTATGCAATATCGCAGACGGTATATGCACAGTCTTTAATAATTAAGTTAATTACCCGCCACATTGTTAGAAGTTTGGTTTAATTAGGTTCGCTTTAATTTAAGTACTGAAAATATAGCAATAAGTATTGATAAACTTTACAACGGTTAAGTTTGTGTAATTTTAAGCCCGTTGGCATTAAGACCCTTCTGGTCACCACCGAGTAAACTTACCCGCTTTAGATTTAGGATAATTTAATGTAAATTCAAAGAGTTAAGGTCATTACAAATAAATTTGTTGTGATTTAAATTACAAAACAAAATTTTTTAATTTTGTCCTCACTCAACAACTCACAGGTAGATAATAATACGGTCTTTGGGAACAGAGGTTCTTTGTTCTTATCGACTTAGTTTATCCAGGTAACATTTTGTTTATTTGTCAAGTAACTGCGACACCACACCTTCGAAGGTGTCGTATCATTTGTCCCCTTTAGTATCATTAGTCCCTTTTTGTATCATTTGTCCCTTTGCTCTAACTGGTAACGTTTTACATCACCATTACCCCTTTTAAATAGCAACATTTAATCCTTCTTCTTTTTAAATCAATTTTTTTTTATATCACGTTACAAGTAAGGGGCCATGTTTCGGCGCCGTAAGTGAGTATGGGCAGCACACATTGGTTATAAACCTTGGTATTCAGGCATTGTGGAATTTTAATTACAAAGTTGTCATCAAGATACCGTCAAAGGCAGGGGGATACCGATGCCGTATTCTATTACCCCGTTATCAGAGCTAAGTTTAGGAAACACCTGAATGCAGTAAATTAAATGATCATCATAACCTAAATTGGTACCTATGCAAAGCATCATCTTCATCAGTGACGTAGATTAAGATTAAATTGTTAGTAAATTCGATTTATCTTTTAAGTTGTTTACACTTTACAGTCACCTAGTTTTTATCAACAATAATGTAGATATTGTCTGTGATAATGAATTAGAATGATTCATTCACGGTTGAAGATAAGTAGTCGACGTTAATAACATATCAGAAAAATACTGATTAGATATCTATTTTACAGACTTTGTCCTAAAAAATGCAAAGTGTTAGAAACAACAATGATGTAAATGTACTACTAAGGATATAAAGTTTAAATGCTCTAAGCAGAATACGTATAAATCAGAAAAAAAGTATCTTTTGGACATCTTTTACGTAAAGTTCGGAAAGGGAACAGCCTGAAGAAATCGTCCTAAAAAACGGGCAAATGACTTGTGATGATGATTGACAAAGGCCCCAGATTTATGTTGTGTCCCAATTGCTTCCAAGTAGTCCTTTTCAATTAAAAGTCTTACGATTGTGAGGATGATGATGATAATCTCCAATCTAATATAGGGTAAATGGAGTTCTGTGGAAGTTACGCAAGGTACAAAAGCTACCGTGTCCAAAACTCTGGTTAGTATCATGCTTTCGAGAGTAAACTCTAGCCATAATAACAAACTATGTCACATCACCAAGATTTTCCCTCCAATTAGCCATCTCATTCTCGTATAACATAATGACTTAATAACACAAAGAATATGACGGGTTATTGTGCAATCGTGTGAGATCACCCGCCATTGTTGCAATCAGTTTATGCGAACGCATCTTGGAATTGTTGCACTGATTATGACTTCACTTTTCTTTGTCATTTCATGGTCTGCATTCTTGATTTCACAGGTTAATCTTGCAGTGTTCATTGATGTCTCTACTATAGATATCAACTATTCAGCCTGAACTCACTGCTGGATATAGGCCTCCTCTGTTTCTCGACATTTTTTCAGGTCCTGAAAAGCGTCATTTTACTGTCCTCCGTCATATATGATACTTTCTAATCATTTATCGAAACCTACTCAGTGACTTGATCTAGCTTTTGAAATCCCTAGCCTAGTGCGCAGGCCATCTCTACTTTTCCATACATGTAACGTTTGCTAGAACTTTGCATTATGTTCAGACTGTTAAACTTCTCATCTTACGCCTGGTAAGGATTCTTTTCCATCAGAAGTGCGATTATCACCTATGTAACTCTCATCGCTGAATAAATAGGATATTTACATTAATTGTCTCAAAAGTAAGTCTCGATCTCTTTTTTTTTCTTTTCAACTAGATACACAAATAGGTTCTTATAGTTTTTGGTACCTCTTACAAAATAACTTCCGGAAGGTTTACAGGCAAACGATTTTTAACTTGCTATGTATGATGACAAGGCGGGTTGGCTAGAGTGTCCTATTTCTTCGTGAGTATACTAAACTTGCCGCTCTATAATTTTCGAGGCAAGGCGTTTCTGCAGCTAAACGAAACAGACTATAGACTGCTATTTTTGACTAGGTAAATACTATGCCAAGGAGCACAAACCATACTTTTCATCCTGGTAAGACGCAAAACGCTAAAATCGCAGGCATAAGCGTAACAAGGGGCGTTGTTGGTAGCTAAACGTTGAACGTAAGTGCCGCACTTTGCAGTCCGCGTAAATTCGTGCCTGAAACCTGTTCCTAGTTATTACAAGACGCTAATGATGTATACTGGTCTAATTATAGCATGGTTGTAACTGGTAAGCAATTAAAGTAACAATTGGTAATGCGTGCTTCCATATAATTAGTTGCAGACAAATTGGAAGAGGTTGATGTTGTTTTAGTAACGAAACTGTATGTAGATACGGGAATTAAATGTTTCAAGAAAACAGATAATAAAACGGTCAAGATTGGTTTATAGATAGTGATGTTACTATTACTTAGTTGAGTTTTATAAATGAAACAACAGGATTGAACGATTTGGCCAATAATGTGTTTTGTGATATTTTAATTAAGAAGTAAAAAAAAATAAGCACCAGCATTATGAACTTATCTCAAACAGACGTACCGATTGTATATTTCAAAAAGGTTCATAAGAGAGAGTGAAAATAGTACGTGAATTATACATTAAATACAAAGAAATCAGTAATACTACGAAAACAGATATGCCACTCATAAAATGTCAAGAGCACGCGAGAAATGTACCTACCTACATAATTCGATTTACTCGTGAACTCGTGACTAACAAGTCTACAGAATGACATCTAATTTGTATCACAACGAGGTCTCTTTGTCTTGCAATTAACTTCACTTGAATCTTTATTCGACAAATGAACACATTTTACATGTTTATCATCTGTCTAAGTTTAATAGTAAATATATATTTTGTTGCATACTTGACCTAAGTGCAAGGTAAAAGCTGACAAATATCATATTTCGGTGAGGAATTAAATTAAATAATAGAGAAATTCAAAGATCTAAACAAAAAGGTTACTACATCCTCTGCAAATTTAGCAAACGCATTTCGATTACAGCTTCAATCGACTTTAATAAATCTAGTATCAATTTATCTTAATTTCATCCCGGCGCGGCTTTACAAGTTTCACAACAAGTCGTAAAACACAGTTTATCTATCGCTGTGTCTGACACGATCTAAACAAAACATGCAATGTTTATAATTAAAATCTCCATCAGAGTTTTGCAACGACCTTCCCGTTGGCGTCAGAAGACATTGCTATATAATCTTTGGTAATTTCATCCGTAACAAATAGTTATTCTGTGACGAGCTCCTGTCACATTGTGATTAATTATTTTAGTTGCCTATTGTGTTTTTGCACATCGGTTGTTAGTACATGATCTTTGAATAGCTAATTTTGTGTGTTTGTTTGACTCATCCAGTTTTGTTTGTCAGTTTTACTGTTATTTTCATTTGTATTAATTGCATTTGTTAAATTGAATGAATGTGTGGTAGTCATCAAAAGATCGTTGAACCACGCGATATTGTTGGTATGAAATGATATGTAGTGGGTGTTTATTAATCCTCTTTTATATCAAAAGGATTCGCTCTTCATTTACACATATTCATATACATTCTCATTTCAACTGTAAAGCTTTCATTCTAGATTATCTAGATCATTATTAAACTTGCACACTCATGTTGCTCTTGCTTCTTTATTATCTTTATCATCCTTGCTTAGATCAATATAACTTATCTATATCTATTCAATATTAAGTATGTATGTGACAAAAATAAATCGCCTTCAACTAAAAAATCAATTTGCCAGCTTACAGCGCTACCAATAAATAATACCTCGTAATAAATTAACAATATGACAGTGGTAACTATGTAATTCCAACAATAGGTAGACAAAAAACTACAAGGAAACCAAGTCTAAGAATAGAGATGGATAAAACCGAAAATGACTATTTCGAATAATACGACAGATTATATTCGCATCATTGATACGAGTAGACTGTAGACTTTTTTAGGGCAAGTGCCTTTATTAACTACAATAAAATACAATACTACTACTACATTAAAAGTAATTGGATAATCCACAAACACTTGAAGGTCTAAAGATATTTGAAATGCTCAAGGCCACTGTCAGCAGCATTGCCCCGCTGAATGGTCACGCGTCGCGTCCACCAGACGCTCAGAAAGATTTTAAATGTAGACTGGTGCACCTATATCATCATCTCATCATTTCTTATCTTATCAGCCGCCTCTTCTAAGATAAGCCACGTTCATAATAATCAAGTAATTTTATTGAGTTTTTTTTTGGCGTGTCTCACGTGGATTAACCTTCCTATGAATATTTTACATTACTACAAAATGCGCTCGCTTCTTCTTGATGACTTATTTTGCTTTCTTGCAATAGTTTTATCTGATGGCATACATACTTATTAATCATCTTCATCATCATCTTTATCTCAAATTGATGTACCTACTGTTTTAGGTATTAATAGCGCTTGGTTTCGGCTCTTCTTTACTGTTTCAAGCAAATTCTATGTTTTCTATAGATCGATTGAACTCTACTTTTATTTTCTTGTATTTCTGTTGTTCATTCGAGTAAGTCGGTTCTAATTCTCCAACAATAATCTCTAAACAATCCACTCCACTGATCGATATCAGCGATGACATTGTATGTTATATCAGAAGGTCAACTATCAATTAAATCTTGTAATGAGTGGGCGCGCTCGATTCACTGTGAGATTGTTTTATTACGTCACTTATTGTTTTTTGGTTCACAGGAGTTTTGTATTCTAAAAATAAGTTTATTGTTATGATAGGTGCGTATTAAACAGTAGTTTGTTCCGGTTGGTTTGTAAAAATTTCAGCTTTACTTGTTGGCCTTTGGATAGTCTTTGAGAAGTGTAGAAATATTTAAAAATACTTAATTGAAAAAAAACCACTTAGTAAGGCTCTTTTGTTAAAAACATAATTGGTATAATTGAAAAGTTTTGAAAATATTCTAAAACAGAAATTCCGATTTGCACCCGCCGTAACAGAATAGGTTTTTTTACTGTCCATCCAGACACTTCTAAGGAAAATCTGAGAAATATAAAGCGAAGAATTCCTTTGATAGAATAAGAATTCTAATGAAAGGAACTTTGCTATCAAAATATTTTCTTCAGAAATTTCGAATTCTTTTAGACTAAGTACTTTGTGTTAATACTGCTTGTAAATTTTTGTAGATATAATAAACGTCATTTGGCAACCTAAGTAAAACGAAATTAAAAAATAAAATGAAACGTCTTAAAGATGCATTAAAAAGCCTACAGCGAAAACCCATCAAGTTTTTGATTTTACAAACTCTGATGTCAGTTTGCCAACACTATACCTAATCAGCGGCGAGTCCATCAGTGATTGCATTAATAATTGCCTCCAGCTATCTTCAAACATGATTAATATTATAATAACCGTTGTCAAGTTAAAGGACTTCAAGGGCGTTGGAGGTAGCGAGTATAACATTCTTGCAGAGAGAAAGCTCCCGAGAAAATATATAAGCCCATATAGTACCTACATCTTTTCAATATACGCAATGCTCTTTCTCATAAACTCTAGGTCAAACCTCTGAATCATATTATACATGTCGCGGAGGGATCCTTTTCTGTTGATTTTACCGAATCAGTCATCGTGTGTGGGCGTTCTCAGGGTTCCTCGAGATTGGATTTTGAAGAAAAGATGCCGTTAGCGGTTTCACAAATTATAATGTCCAAGAGAGTAATCACTAAATACAAACAATTCGTTAATTACGATTTTATACGGTACAGAACGGATATGTCTACACGCGTTCAGCTCTCGATTCTTAATAATCATGGAGCCTCTCCTTTCGCGCCAGTCGATATCCAAGCCGACACTGGAATGTGCTAGCTTGCGTTCTGCTCGTACAAAGAACCCTTTATTCAGCCATCGCTCCGACATACACGTATCATCTGATGCCCTTTCCGTGATTTAGAAGTCCGATAGAAAATGTAAACATAAATATTAGACACATGGATCACATATCGTAGTTTGCTTTTGGATATTTTGACCTATTCACTGAACGATATATCCGGGCCCGGAATTTCTGCGAAATATAAATCAATTATAGAATTTAATTTATGCTGTATGTAAATCATCCCTGCCACCAGATTCGTAGGTACAAGTAAAATTACTCTTCGCCTTCCTTATCAAATAAATACATTTTTTTTTTAATTTCAAAATAACTTTTAATTGGTAAATAATTTTTGACAAAAAAGTACAAGCGCCAGTGTACATATATCCTAGCGGTACAAGAAAGAACAAGGAATAATAGTTTTGTTAATCAAGCAATTATGCTCATCCAAAACTTCTACCTGAACATTATGTTTAAACATCGAGCACACATCCCATGTGTGCTCGATGTGTTTAAATGATGCTGAAGTTAACTAAGTAATTTTAGTTAAATCAAAATCAATCATGCGTTTTTGAGAGCCCCGTCTCTGTACAAATTTTCTACTCCGCAATTAACCGTCATCTGCTAAGTCTTTAACGGAATAATGTTTTTTGAACATTAAACTGACAATGTAGCGACTGTAGGACGCATTGAGGTGGAGGACACTGTAATTAAACGCTTTTAGGGTTCTGTGGGCAGATAATGTGTGTGACGAAACCTTTCATGATGTTAGAAGGTACTGGTTTACTACAAGGTAACAGCTTTAGAGCTATTGATTTGCTTTAAGGGCTTAACCAAGTAAATCACTTTATGATTTGAACTCAAGAATTCAAGATTTGAATGGCGGTTGCTAATTAGTCAAATGCTAATTGTACACGAACCTTAGTGATGAAAAATTCATATATGTACATATGTACGTCTTCGAGCAAATATCTATAGAGCCACAATTGTGCAAAAAAGTGTCCGAACTAAAACTCTGCCCAAGAAAGGAAGTGGGAAGACTTTTTAGCTAGCCTTTAGGCGATTGCAAGCCGACTACAACGCTGCGCTATGCCAAAGTGCTCGGTTACAAGCACAGAGCACTAATTAGGTGACATAACGTCGAAATTCGAGAAAACACGTCATTGTAAATTATTTTCTAAGTCGGTATGAATGACGACGATCAGAATTTTTTTAACGACTTTCACTTAGGGACTGTGGCTCTGTAGATATTTGCTCGAAGGTGTACATATAATAATTAAAAAATCTGGAAATAATGTTTGGAGTTCGACAAACAATTTCAATATTTTATGTCTGTGCCACACGAGCTTATGGACAAATTTAGCTGTAATTTTTGTCTTATCTATATTCGGTGGTATTTTTGTATCTACGTGTATTCTCAAAATGGTTTTCCAAATGTTCTGCGCACTTAGTGATGTATAAAATTCTTTGAACACATGCATTGCATGAACTGACGTGGTTGATAAAAACGTTGTTGAAAGTTAAGAACACGAATTCAGACTGCTCGCCGTGAGCTCAGGGCTTAATAAGTACCGAACCCTTATCCCTAAGGAGGACATTAAATAACTTCTTGATTGCAAATTAAAAGGAAGCGTCTAATTCACCCAATTGACATTGTCGGGGACCTCAAAAGCTTCACTCAGATCCAATTAAATTTCTTTCTGCGGTGTTACTCTTTGATCAGAGTATACTTTAGGTTAATAATGTTAATATTACTACCAGGAGCAAGAAATCTTTTGCCTTTTAATGTCAAGTAAGCGGCAATGAATTAAAAATTAAAAAGAGTATTTAAGGCAATAATGAATAATGGAATTATGCAAGACGTGATTGAGTAAAAAATTGCGGTTTCGGAATGAGGTAAAAGGGATTTTTAAAGTTAAGTACTTAATTTAATCTTTGTTATACCAAAATTTGCTGCATAAATTAACTACTAGTTTAATGATAGTAAAATATCTAGTTAATATACATTAAAATCTACATAGTTCTATTTGCAGTGTCAACAGCATCATCATAAATCACATAAATAGTCGTTCTATCGAAAAATAATTCATTGAAATTTTGATTTTTGTAGCTACACTTCATCACACATTATTGTTTTAACCGTTTAACCATGTCAGAGGTCTTCAGACGTGATATAAACTCTGATACCGGGGGTCGTATTGTGTACACGTTCTGACGTTCAGCTTCGCTTTTCCTCCCGCTTGCTCTCGTGGCGCGACTAACTGGCGCAAGCAAGAGAAAAAGCAAAGACGAACGTCAGAACGCGTACACAATAAGGTCGCGGGTCTAATCCTCCGTTCCATAATAATATGAACTTATCTGTTATCACAAATTCAATCCTGTCCGACGACGCAATTAAAAAAAAAAACTGTTGCTCTTTCCAAATCAAAAACATAACGGGTATGTTATTAAAATACCGAAAAATAAAAGGTCTTCTTTCATAACAAGAACATCAAACAGCAAGATACGAGTACGGCACATCGAAATAAAAGCAACTCGCGCCAATTACATCAACATCAGCATAAAAAAATTCATTGCACCAATGCTCGTTACGAAATTTCTCCACGTCGTTATTTCAAAAATAATAATAAGCGAAATACTCTCTCGATCATTCATTGAAGGGTAAAAAGCTGTAAAAAACCGTCATGAGAGTGAAATGCATATTTCAGATCCAGTTTTGGCCCACTTGTGGACCATTATCTGACCAAAGCTGGACCTAGGTCGCCAACCAGTCGAATTCCACTTTTACCGTATCGTGGATTTTAAATTTCAATATTTTTTTATAACTTTTAATTAATGAATTTGGTGAATGGTAGCTTGGAAGTCGATGTGAAACCCAATGTAACGTTGGAAAATATATTATTAAGAGTCTAGGTGAAACCGGATTTTAAGAAAGTCTCAGTATCAGAAAAATTGATTGATTTAAGTGATGATTCATCAGAAGACAGCATATTTTCGTGTATGTACTGTACTTAAGAATTCAATGAGAATTCTTTACGATTTAAATAATTGAGCTTTTTGCTAGGTGCTCTAAAGGCTTTGCTGTTTCTTATTCGAGTGATAGAGATGAATGGAATAGGGGTACATACCTTACCGCATATAGAGAAATAAAGTCAGATGATGAGGGGCTTTGCAAGTAGATAAATGGGATGTGACAAAATTTCCGGAAGAAATCACATATAGGTTACTGAAAAACTACTGATTTTATTAACTTAATCATGTAGAATTTATAGGATTACCTACAGACTAATTAAAGTTGTCTAATCCAGATTGTTCATGACACTGTCAGCTATATGGCATACGGACATTGTACGATTGGCCTAATAAACATAATGAATGTGCATTTTAATTTTAACATTGGACAAAAAGCCACATTCCAAAATGCATTGATCATTTGTCAACTCCAATAATATATCGAGATAACAATTCCAGCACTCCGTTATTTTATGCACAAATTCAAATAAAATAATCAAGACTTGACAGTTTGATCCTTCAAAATGTCACTCGAATATTTTGGAACATGGATATTCAATAATCTTTTTGCAAAGACCAAATTTTAAATGCACATAAAATCGAATACATTATTTGTCAAGTTATTTTCATCTCTCTCACTTGTGTGAAATTATAGGCGTGGAAATTATAATTTATGTCGATGACTTTCGTGACGTCCTCGTTTATCATATCGATGGCATTAGGTCTAATTGTAATGTTTCAGATTTTTAAGTATTTTAATTAATTTTATTTTTGAAATCCAAAAGTGAACATTTTACGCAAGACCAAGAGATAAAACTATTCGTAATATTGTATAAAATATACATTACACACTTTTTAACCGACTTCGAAAAAGGAGGAAGTTCTATGTTCGTGTGTATGTTCATCGATAATTTCACCAATTGTAAACCGAATCGAATAAATATTTTTTAGTTCGAAATGGTATACATAACAAAAATGGTACAGAAATCGGCTGAGCCGTTTTTGATAAATCAACAATAATGTAAACAATTCGAGTGAAATATTCTAATTTCGTACACTATGGAAGGCGGTTTTGCCATTTTTATGGCAAAAATTATTATGTAGAAAAAAAGTACATTGACACGAAAGGACTTTGACTTTTGTAGAGCAAAAAATATTTAACTGTTTTACCTCTTAAGTACATTGCATAGCTGATAATATGGATATTTTTGATTAAATATTAATGAAAATGACGCAAGTGCTAACGATACCTACATTAGATGCAATCTCTGAATTCCATTGCGGTCACTTGAAGCAAAGGTCACGATCGCCAATAAATATCTCGTTTATTTCGGGGCTTGATTTTATTATAGCAGTTAATATATGTTTGACTTCTAACACACATTTACTTTTAGTCAATGATTTTTGTGTTGTATACTAATTTTATTAGTGTTTGGATAAAATTTGTCTGAAGCATGTAAATTGCTAAAGTATTGGTTATGAAATCAAATATACTCATGAAGTTTCAAATCTTTGTTTTGTATCAGTCAACTATCGCATGAAGTTTGACGTTTAACTAAGTGGTGAATAGTTAGATTAAACTAGTTGCGTTTTCTACTTGCCAAATAATCCTAAAAGAAGGACGTAGGCATAGAAACAGTCCACCTGCTCGGTTTTTAATGATATTATGACAATGAATGAGGCTTGCATTGCACTAGCATAAGTTTTTCTTGTATTACTGTTTGTCTTTTATTTTTTTAGTGTACAATAAAGTTTTATCTATCTTGCAAAATGCCGGAAAGAATGGCGAAAAAGAGGGGAGGACTATAACATTACAGCAATGTGTGGATCAGGCTGATTAAACAGATAGATCTGCTTTTACACCGTTCCCAGCGTTCTATATTCTAAATATTTTTATATGTAATACTCGTTACCTACGTGTATTACAGCGGTAGCTATATTTTCGTTCAAAAATTTCCCAATATGTATTCAAAAATACACAAGGTTTTCTAGACGGTGTCATTGCTTTCAGCAATCGATTTCGACACACCTATTCTAATAGGTTAGCGACTTCTTAATTTTCATAATCGCTTACCCACTTTTGTGTCAGTATGAGCACATTAACCTGTACAAATATAGATATAAAAATTATAGTAACACCATCTGAGTCAACTGTTATTATATGGAAATTAGTTCACGATGTCAAGGGGATTGTCGGAGTAAATATTTGATCAATTGTTTCTTCGGGCGATGAAGAAATGTAGGTATGAAGAAAATATCGAAGCGCAAACATTATGAATGGACTTGGATTGAATATGCACCATTCACCTAAATTGAATAAAATATATTGTTGTTAAGAAACATTGAAACTGTAAAAAAACGTAATTTAAATGTACTCATTGAAAATGTGACTTACTTAGAACTTATTGCCCTTATCGAGTTATTATCTCAAGAACTAAGACTGGCCAAACTACAACTAGTTTAATGCACAACACAGTCTTTACCGTACGTTATACAGGAAAAACCACGTTTTAGTACCAAAACTAATCTATCAAAATCACTTGCAAACGAACAAAAGCCCGTGTCATAGTTTCCTGTGATGAAGGAAAGACGTCAGACTTTCACTGGCCAAGGTCGTCGGAGCCATTGTGCTATTGTTCTTTTATGGGAAACTACAGCTACCGAGCTCTGTATGGTGTGGGGAACGCTATGAACTTAACATGATCGTTGTAAGTTACGTTGTAGCTTGTTCTGCGATCTACGAATCTCAATTCCATTATCTGCCTACTTTAATCCTACTTAGTTTTGTAGGATCGGCTACTTCCATTCTTCTCGTATCTGGATTTACTCCCATTTTTCTAGTGTCATCTTTCACCCAATCTGTGATTCATCTTCGACATCACTCAGATCATAAAATTCGGATTTTGTATTCTCCTTCTCTAGTTCCAGAGGAAATTGATTTTATTTATCAGTTCGCTTTATTTACCAGCGAATCAGACATAATAATGTTCTGCTTAATTGTGTCTGGAATAGTAGGTTAGGTTAATGGTAGCTATAGATTTAAAATTAATATTAGCTATTTTAAAATTAACACCTTATTGTGAAAGACATCATAAATTCGCAAAAACTGACCTTCACGGTGCATCTGAAATTCTAAACCAAACGAAGCTATGCAAATAAAATAGCTTTTATGTGTGACTCAGGAGTCAATTGATACTGTATTTTGAATGAATATTGCGTATTTCATACAAAAAACATAAAAATGTATTGGCGAAATATGCAAAAACGAGCGAAGGTCTTCGGGTCATGCCCGTTGTCGTGTTCTTTTCGGCGCTTATTTTATTTATGAATAGTTTGCTGTCGAGTTTACAGTTTTTCTTTTACATAGTAAAGAATTTTGCTAATAGCGTGTCTGGTTCTGTCGTCTGGTGCATTGTTTTTAATAGTGCTTATATATATATATATCGTTCTGCTTATAAATCGTGTATCCATTTTGTCAATTTGGGAATTTTTAAATTTGTTAAGTTATATATGAATAAAGAAGTGTTAACAGTCCTTTTTCTGGTTTCTGACGGTTATTACAAACCTGAAATTTTATTATCCTTGTTAAAGTTAAAATAAAATACCACCCTTGGACGGAATGGTAATACATCCATGATTACGACCTAATATAATAAATTACCTACATTTTGCTTGTTTGATAATAATTATGATGAAACTTGTAGATACATTTTAATGTTCCATTGTCATTGTCAAACTTATAACTTATCAACAAACTTCCCTTTCATTTAAAATATTTATTTATCAAATGCAAATTAAGCAAACATAAAAAATAAACATAAGTTAAAATAACAACTCGAAAACTTGATCAAAACAAGTAGCCATCCAATTCAAGCAACTCAAAGTGAAACCAGATTCCGTTAGAGGATTAGAAATGTTACAACCAAATCCCTTGATCCCTTAGAAAGTGTGCCGCAAATCACAAGCACAATCGCAAGTGACAGTGAGCTATGGGAATCAACGCAGAAGTGGGACAGCCCGTCCACTTCTGTGCGTGCGCGCACGAAGGTACTGTTAGTTGGAGCGTTTGTCGCCGTTGCCAGATTATGCCAGTTTTGGGCCTATTGTTTGGAGTGAAGTTGCAGTTTTTGCCGTCATTGTAACGGCTCGTATTTTTATGACTATGCTGTATACACTGTACATAGTTGAAGGTTAGTAGTCGAAAGCTTGAAGCGTGTTCGGCGTGGTTTCGCGTCCTACTAGCTAAACTAGGCAAAGTGCTTCTGCAATTGGTTAATAACTTAGAATGTAGTTCTTAATTAGTCCATTATCCTATTTTTCTATTAACTACATTGCGTACTAGGTTTCTTTTTTTTTCACAAACATCCACTTATAATATTCTCATATTCACCATTGCGCTATTTTAATACCTATTTCAACTTCAATTAGTCGTAAGTTTGTCTTATAAAGCCTATGTTTTAAGTTTCGGATACATTAAAAAATCTTACTTAATCTTAAAATACTTGGGACGTTTGTTAACAATGTTAATTAAAACTAATCGCAGTTCGATATCAAAACTAACTGTGTCTCCATCGACCCGCGACTCTCCTATCACTACAGTAACCATCAATTGGTCACCACCACGGGTGACCGTCACGGCAGCCCTACAACCGTAATACCCGGTAATTGGATCCGCGGTTGGTCCGTTCACGTGTACCGTACGTTGGCTAACAGTACGTTGCAATGCTCCACTGTTGTGTTAGTACCTTGATGCATTCGGAATGCATTGGACATGGTGATGGTCAGTTATTGTTCCATCGATACGGAAAATAACTTGACTTACTTGTTCAGAATTCAGATCAGTTTTATTTCATTTGTGATGTTTGATTAATGATTAAACGAACTTACCGTAGGTGCGTGAAGTTCTATCAAAATTATATGAGGATAATTTCGAAGGAATTTAATTTACGACCAAGTAGTAAATTAAATCCGTAAAGCAATTATTCGAAGCATAATAGTAATTGATCTTTACCAGTAAACGATCGTGATGGTGAAGACAAGCTGATAGTACAGATGTTATAACTGAATGTGGAAGACCAAGGTAAATATTTATCAATTTGTGTTGATGATCTCATATTGTTAGCTGATTTAAATTTATATGTTGTGGAATTGAAAGCAAATGCATTAGGCTTTTAATTTAGATTCATATTGAAGAAAGTCGTGCATTTCAAGCGAATTATCTCTACTATCTTCGATAATACTGTCTTAATCTGATAACTATTGATTCAGCTTTTCAAACTCGAATGTGTCAACCATAAAACATAGTCTCGAAAATTATATTTCACATGACTTCGACTAATCCTACGCACAGTACTCATTACTGTCTGTGACTATGTGAATACAAGAATGTTCATTCATCAACATAATAAAACCTTGCTTATCTTCAAACGAGGATATAAAGCTCTATCCATACCATACCTCACTTGAAAGAAAGTTTTATTCGTCAAAAGGTGCTCACGACGATTTCTACGATTCATTCATAGTTCATTGCATACGCTTCACATTCATCAACTTGCAACTTTGTCACTTTACGATAAATCTATTCATCGTAGAAATTTCAATGATCACGACAAATTGTTGTATTGTGACTATTTGTGACACGGTTCTACGCCATAGTTAATGTAGTTAAATGTATGATTTATAAGCCAAGCCAGATGTTTGGGATGTACGTAACGCATGATAAAACTATGAATAGTTGCTTTTGTCACAGTTTTGTCGTTTGGAAAGCTTATCTCGTTACTTGGATCATCTTTATACCGTTTGATTATGTGAATGATGGCCCATATGAAAATTGTTGTCGTTTCAAAGGGGCTTTCTTCGGTTATGTTTACTTTCCTATTTGAAATGTTCTTAGCTAAGTGGTCAATATATTTCAAAACTTTCTTCGACTATTTATTACAACACATTATCATTACCTCGTTTTCCTACTAGTAAGTATTTATTTTCTGACATTTAAGACTGATCAAAGCATGTCCCAATCTCTAGCAATTCAAGGATAGCTTTTTTACATTATTTGTTTTTGATGCATAATGATTTATTTTTAATATTTCATCTCGTTTTTATATATATATAAATCTACTAATTTATGATCAAGCTAAAAACTTAACTCATAATATTCAAGTACAGCAATTACGTCCAAGCTAATAAAATCGATTGGGATTGCCGCATAAAATTGCAATTGCGCCATCCAATTGAATCGGGGCTAATATAAGAGTAAATTCCAATAACAATCTTTGCATCAATGTTCCTGTCCGACGTTAATGCCCGTATTACATAAACAAATGTAGTAAAATTAATGTAAATTACATATACAGTTGTAACATTAAATGTTTCGCTTCCGTTAAGCATAACATTCATTACCTGGTTACTGTGTAGCTTGTTCGCGACTGCACTTGCCTCAATTCCTAGTTTATCCTAGGCGATTCTATTGCCCTTGTTTCATATTGATGTAAGATGTCTTCATTATCACTATCATCATGTTAGCCGTCTAGTACGTCTACAGCCGAAAATAGGTCTTCCTAATTAGATGTATTCTGCCTAACTATATTTAGCGCGATTCTGCGATCCTACTAAGATCTTTCATAGTATATCAACCTTTGCCTTTGCTGTGTTTTGCTGGAGTATTATACTCTATAGAGAACTTACGATCCCATTGATCATCAGGGTCACTTAAAAAGCTAAGCTTGTTATTTTATGAAGATTATGGGCATTTTTACACCGTCTTCATTCGAACATTACATTACGTACAAAAGCTTGCAAGGATGTCTCAAAAATAGCTTGATCTACTAATCCGATGACGCATACGATCTCACATGAAGCGCAATTGCCATTAGTCTATTCTAGAATCTTGATTAAGTATAGCCAATATGGTTAAATAAACAGACCGTTTGTAAACATTGCTTGTCCGTACATGGTGAGTGTCGTTGTTTGTGTGTTACCTATTATTAGCCTATTTTACTCTGCGTGGGTTGCACTATGATAGTCTTTTTTACTGCTGTAATTTTACGAGTTTTAGGTGTTGTGTGTTTTGTTTTGTCTTATTCACTGGGTATTTTCTCTATTGCATTATTTATTGTATTTGTAATTATTGTTAGTACAGCATCGTAAACGTTTCAATGAATTAAACTGTTTCATGAATTACAATCCTGTATTGATTTAACACACAGGTACTTTGTAATCTTTTAATCTTCTCATTTCATTTATTCTTATCGTCATTTTCCTTTTCCAGCATTTTTTTTTCAAGCATTTCATCAGTTACGTCGAACGTTATTATGTTAGTATTCTTTCATTCAACAACTTGCAAATTCATTGTTTCCATTTTACCTATTCCATTAAGGCTTTAGATAAGTCGATGATTTAGCTAAATTTTCGAGCCACGCTGTATTACTTAGCAATATATTAAGCTTACTGTCCAAAGTGTCCAAATTGTAAGCGCCACCGGTCCGCCCACGTAACTGCGGCCGGGCGGGGACCAAACATGACGTAATTACGGGAATGCTGCCGGCAGTGACCTCAGACCACCAAATCCGCCAACTTTAGACTGGATAGCTCGCGAAATCTGATAGTACTTTTATCTAATGGATTTGTTTTGGCAAAATGTATGAGTTTGATACTAGAGAAGCCATTGGCTCCCGAAATACAACTAACTGTCCAAAATGTAAGCGCCACCAGTCCGCCTACGTAACTGCGGCCGGGCGGTGACCAAACATTACGTAATTACGGGAATGCTGCTGGCAGTGACCTCTGACCAGAGTCCACCAACTTTACAGTTTGTGGAGAGCTAGCGAAGTCTATTCTTTTGAAGTACGTTTGTCTAATAGGTTTGACAACATGTATGTTTGTTACACTAGAGAAGACATTGGCTCCTGAAACGAGTACTGCGGCGTTTGCAGTGTTAGGTCAGTTCTGAAGTCTATGGATCATCTGATACTGTATATTTATCGTAAGGGCTCTCCTAGCATAATTGGACCTTTACTTCGATGGGGGTCTCAGTTTAGTTTCGCGAGTAAGATAAATTTAGGTAAGTAAATATGAATTTATATATCTGTCCTGACTCTAGGTGTTAGCTGTTCCATTTGGATTCTCAAAAAGTCTTCGAATATTAATTTTAAAGCATATTAAATCAAATTATTGTGTATTTTGATTTCGGCCATTCCTGATAGTCAGTTTCTTCAATCATTGTCTCCGAAGTTCAATCCTTTTAACCAACTTCCAAAAAGGAGGAGGTTCTGTATTCGTCTGTATGTATTTTTTTGTGTGTGTTCATCGATATTTTTGCTAATTGTGAACCTAACCAAAAAATCATGTTAAGTTCGAAAAAAATCCTATTTAAATTTCATTGAAACTAGCTAAGCCGTTTTTGAAAAATCAATAATAATGGAAAAATTGTGTATATCAATTTGAGAGAACTAATCGAATTTTGTACACGACGAAAGGCGGTTTTGCTATTTTTTGCGAAAAATGATTATTGCCCTTTGTGCATTGTGTTTATTTTATAGCTAGGTACAGGTCACGGCATATAAGTGTAGCGCTGAGAGAAGTGTGGAGGGGATGACTGCGCATGGGTTTGGTATGGCAGTCACCATGCGCAGCCATCCCCTCCACACTACCCTCAGCGCTAGACTTACGTGCCGCTACCTGTACATTATGCTTTAATTTCCGTGTGCGATAACCTAGCACTACAATAAACACTACAAGCATGCAATCTACAATGTTGTGAGCGCAGTGGGGTCGCCGACCAGCTATCGGACTGCAGCTGTTTGATCGCTTGATAACTGAGCAAACGAGGCAGTTGGAGATATAAACGATGTTGTTTGGGAAGATAGGGATATTTACAACTCTACAGTTAGTACTTATAACACATAGCGTTAATATTTACAAAATTACATGCTTGTAATTATTTTGGAAATGAAACACAGAACTAACTACTTAGTGTATGTGTAGATACATCTCACCCTATTTAGGGTTCCGTACCCAAAGGGTAAAAACGGGACCCTATTACTAAGACTCCGCTGTTCGTCTGTCTGTCTGTCACCACGCTGTATCTCAAGAACCAATATAGCTAGAAAGCTGAAATTTTCACAGATGATGTATTTCTGTTGCCGCTATAACAACAAATACTAAAAATAGAAGAAAAATAATGTTTAAGGGGGGCTCCCATACAACAAACCTGAATTTTTTGCCGTTATTCGCTCGATATTAATAATGGTAACAGTGATGGTATTGGCATTGCAAAGCGCTACCATTGACACATATTCGGCCGCGGTGACGTGTTTTTTTACAGTTTAGACATTTCAAAGATTTTCAAGCGGTTTATAAACTTAGACCCTAGACTTCGATTCGCCCCGCGTGCAGAACAGCTTACGGGGCGAAACGACGACAGAGCCGTACAAACTTACTTTTAGAGAAGTCACAAACAAGTAAATGAACCGAAAAATACATAAAGACGAATGTGCAACGCATAAAAATAGAGCTTTCTTGAACTGCGGAGCTTTATCACGAACAGTCAAACAAACCATTTCTGACGATCCATCCGTCTGCCTCACCTCTGTTTACATCATCTAAAAATACACTCTCACCCTTACAATACAGAATAGACTGTAATTTCTAGGGTTGCCTGTCACGAAAGTTTAGTTTTGTACTCATTCAAAAAATCTCTAGTCTCAAGCTCGTTCATTACTAACACTTAGGCCGACTTACACTAAATTTTTATTAGTCGGATTTGTTAGCTTCATTATCAGAGGTTTGTTTGTGTCAAGCAATAATAATATTATGATCCTTTGTCTATTTAAGATAAGTGTAGAAGTGTAGTTGTTTTTAAGGAAGGGAAAAATATTCAAGGGCAAAACTTATTTAATTTCCTTGCAAATATTTAGTTTGGTTCAAAGAGTATCTTAATGGTTATATTTGGAACGGAGCTGCCAACTGCTACTGCCAGCTCGAGCAGCGGTTGACACAGACTACTAGTGAAGCTGTGTTCAAAACTAATGAAATCGGCCACAGCTGCACTACTGGTTTGTATCAGCCGCTGCATATAGCACCTTTAAGATACTCTTTGACTCTCATACAGTTCCGTACCGTAACAGCCTTATAGCTACAGCCTATTGGTGAACATAGGAAGATACTTCAGTGCCTTTCGATGTACCTAACCGACATTTCGGTACAATTTTTTAAATTCACATTTCTTCAATTTCCTAAAGTAACCACCGACACCCCTGCGCACTCAACGAAACACACGTGAACATTATCTCACTGGTCTATCTGCGAGTTCTACTAACTGTTGGGTAACCTGTGGCTCCCACAGTAAAGCTGTAGTCTGTAAGGTTAATGTTCTTTGCTTGGCTAGCATATCGTGAGTGTTGGACGCATTTCATACGGTAACGATGACGAGTTAGGGCATGAGGAAGTTGACTTGGAACACAAGAATCGTATGACTTTACGTGATTGACTTTCTTTGAAACAAATGATTGCTGCTTAAAATGTGGGTGAACTATAGAGATTATCTCTTGTATGTTTATTTGTTTCTGTGAAACAATACGAGTATGTCAACCGTCTCTGAGATTTCGCTTTAGATCAATGACCTATTGTTACTGTACTACTTAAAGCTGCAAGCACTACATGAAGCTCTTGATTAACTGAACATGTACACCTTTCCGCTTTTTTTTTTATTGAAAAATTTACTCCAGGGTATGTGCCCTTTGTTAACTAAAATTACAATTGTTTGATTATACTGTACAAAGAGAGTTAGGTACTTGAAATTTTAGCCTAAGTTAGTTAGTTGAGGTACTTCGTGAATGCCACGAGCAGATCGGCGACCCGCAAGCAGCACCTTTCCGGTTAAAATCGAAATGAATAGGATATTTGTAAATGTGTTTACCGTCTTAGACTATACCATCATGAGCTCTTGTAACATAGCAAAACACAGTCATATACTATCGACCGGTTCACACATGGTCTCCGTTTTATCGTATTGGTTTTTTTTCATAGATAACGTATGGAGTCATAAGAGCGACTTCACACATGACACAGTAAAATAATGCTGTCAAGTCGCTCATACAAAAAAAAACTGTTTACAAGAACGACAGATGAAATAACTGACGACGCTGTCGAGTCTGGCTGGCCCAGATTCGGGTATTGCGGCGTTTCGCCCCGCAAGCGGTTCGGCCCGCGGGGCGAATCGCCCGATTCACCCAAATCGAATCGAATCTCCGCACTCGTGGAGCGTTGTATTGTATTTTATTTTATTTTATTTGTTTTATTTATAGCTAAGCAAATATGACACTTTTGCAATGGACTCACGAACTACATTCTGCCCAGCTTCTCTATTCTGTTCCTTAGCGGAGTCTGCTGTCATAGATATACAGTTATGACAGCAGACATAAAACAGGTAGAGCAGCGGTCGAAGACCAGTCCACCGCTTTATAAAACAAAGACGTTGCGACACTATTATCGCATTCATTAGGCATTCTAATCGCGGATCGTACACCGTAACATAAATGGCGATTATGTGTCTCATCGGGAAAATGTACACGTTTTGGGTGAAAGTTGGCCGATGGTCTTCAAACGTTGACGACGGTCGCGCAGTGTGCGTCGCGCCTTAAACCCAGATCCTTGTGTTTCCTTTAGATTTCGTGGTTACGTAATCAGTCTGATAGTAATTTTTGTGATTTGTTTACCGATTTTAGAAGTTTTAAAAGTAAATTGGTAAGTGAAATATCAAGATAGTTATACTCGAATAGGATGTCTGTTACTCAATCTAAAGCTTTTGGCAGAAATGATTAATATAAGGATCCAGTTGTGCTGTACTGCATTGGCGTTTTAATAGACCACTTTTGAACATAACATTACTCGCAAAGGGCGATCGGGCCATGTCCACCACATTAGCCCAGTTGCTGGTTGGTGGATTTAAGAGGACAAACGCCATCGAATGTCTTTTCTGGACATATGCCGCTCTACCACATAAGATTTAAACACGCTTTAAACACTGTTTATCCGTGCCACTTGTACTGGTAAACATTGTCTAAAGTGTGCGTAAAACTTTTGTGGTAAGACGGATGGAGTTCTAATCACGCTGCTTTCCATCGCCCTTTAAAATTAGCCTATGTTCATCAGTGGTCACGATGACAGTGGTCGGTGGTCGCCTGAGACGATGTTATAGTAATAGTTTTTGTTTTGAGTTGAAAAGATTCTTTTTAGCTTCTGGTGGAAGAAAACTGTAAAGAAGACAAACTATGATACCTACTAGGTATGCTATGGTCAAACGCCTAGCTTATTTCCTTGCTACACTTAAAAATGAAACGAAAAAAACGCTTTGTACATATTCTTCTCTCCTTGAAAAACAACAATTAAGTAAAATAACCAGAAATGTTATCTACTTGTCACGTTATTTCTAAAAATAATTATTTTTCTCAAAACCGCCTTCCATCGTGTACAAAATTCGAATATTTCACTAGAATTCTTTAGATTATTGTTGATTTTTCAAAAACGGCTCAGCCGATTTCTGTAAAATTTAAATGGGACCACCTCGGGAGTACACCTTTTCGAAATAAAAAAGAATTTTTCGATTGGCGGAATTATCGATGAACATAAAAAAAACATACAGACGAACATAGAACCTCCTTCTTTTTGGAAGTCGGTTTAAAAATAGACTCTCTTTCGAAAGTCTTAAATGCAGAAAACGTGCTTAATTATACAAAAACCGTGATGGTTAATAAATGAAGTCGTAAAACTCACATATAATACCAACATGCGCACGCGCGTATCGTAAAGATCAACATTTGGGTGCAACGAACTTGCACATAGTGTTCTCATTCATCTTACTCGTAGCTTGCTTCCTTGCTAGCTGTGACCTGTGGGTTTACCTGCCAGGCTTTTATTAAACACGTGAATATTTTTTAGCCATTTATAGGGTTCCGGACTCAAAGGGTAAAAAAGGGACCCTATTACTAAGACTCCGCTGGCCGTCTGTCTGTCTGTCACCAGGCCTCTCATGAACCGTGATAGCTAGAAAGCTAAAATTTTCATAGATGGTGTATTTCTGTTGCCGCTATAACAACAAATACTAAAAATAGAATATAATCCCATACAACAAACAAAATATAAATATGTAAATAATTGTAATAAAAAAATAACCTATACTGTACGGAACCCTTGGACGGAATACTTGGCCGATTTTTTCACTTATTTGGAGTTTCAATTTATTGTTACAGATATCAGTTATAGGTATACATATTGTTATAATGTAAAGTGTAGGAACATTCAGAGGTGTATTCATCATTACGAATAACTTTTACTATGGGATCAACCACAAAATCGTGGAAAATCAAATCAGTTGCTCTATACATTTTGTCATTTTGGTATGGAATGCTGATTATTGATCACCTTTGTTTGACAGTCCCTGGTCTTTGTGTGTGTTGTGTGTGTAAAACAACATTTTGCAGTGTATGAGTATCTGCCATATACAAGTGTCTCGTGAGCCTGATAAAGCAAACGCTTCTTGAGATATCCGTGGCCAAGCCATTGTCAGACTTATAGCTTTCGGTCCCTAGATAATATATGAATTTATTCATAAAATATTATCTTTAAATTTAGTTATTCACTATCTAGAAAAATAACAATTCCCTATTAGGAAACATAATATTACACTAAGAAGTATAATAATAATACTAATTAGTCAAAAACCAAATAAAGTTTAAAAAAAATACTGCTGTCTAGAAATATTTTTTTAAATAAAATTTGCATTAGTCTTATACAATTTTTTTTTTCTTGATTATTTCAATATAATTTTTTTATTAGTCGACATCGATTGGCAATTTTTGCTTACATTCCATATTGATGAAAGTCGAGAAGAAACAAACATAAATATTCTTATTTTTCGCTCATGACTTTACTGAGATTATATGCAAATACTTTCCGCGTCGTGTGATTATAATCTGAGTATGAGTACAGTTACTCGTATGTTTATTTATGAACCAAACCTGAATGCGTTTTTTAGTAAACTTGAAAAAAGATTATCCATTCATTCATCTCAGAAGTTGAATAATTGTTGGGTATGTCAAGAATATCTACATACAAAATTAAAAAGACGCATATCGTTACCTAGCTTATTTAATTTCACGACTTTTTTATCATCGTTCTACTCGTATCATTTTCTCTGCCATACGTACAAGTTGGGCCTTAGGACATAGACTTCTAGATCTTCAATGAGGTCTATAGGAAGCGCCTTGCATTCAGCGCGATTCTGCGGTCATCTGTCCATCTTGTGCAGAAACGTCCTACGCTGCGCTTGCCGGCACGTGACCTCCACTCGAAAAGTTTTCGACCCCAATTAGGTATCATCAGTCCTGCGCGTTATGTGCCCTGCCCACTGTATCGTAGAAGTATCACGTGGGTTATTTTTAACCGACTTCAAAAACGGAGGATCTCAATTCGACTGTATGTATGTTAAGCGATTACTGCGCCAATTATGAACCGTTGATGATTCTATTTTTGTTTGGTAGATAATAGAGAGGATGTCCCATTTAATCGTAATTTTATCGAAATCAGCTTAGTCATTTTTCAAAAATCAACAATAATGTAAAAAATTCTACATAGATGATACAAACTCTGTGCGAACTATTATCTATTGGAATTCAGTTCACGGTCGAAATCGGTTGTGCCTTTTTTGGCCAAAAATAATTATTCGATTTGAATCTAAAATGGAGATTCAAATATTCAGTATTAAAAAACTAATGAAACACCACATGGTATCATTTCCTCGACTTGTGCTGCCAACTCTACAAATTTTAAGCCATATATTTACGCATAATAAAGCTCGCAATTTATCTACTCAAACATAATTAAATGCTGCCTTTCTAATTACGTTTTTACGTCTAAACATCACGACTCGTCCGTCTGTTCGCATACACAATGACATTAAACTCAGAATGTCATAAGCATAACACAAGCATTATGTAACGTTACGAGTTTTTAGAGTTCCTTAGTAGAGCAAGGAACCCTTATAAGATCGTTGTGTCTGTCTGTTCATCCCAATGTCACTCACTATTGTGACTTGCTATAGTTTTGGCATCCCATAGGATCTCAATTTTTTTCTTAAAAATATTATTTATGGTCAAAGTCATATAATTTGGCGACATTTTTTTTAGTTTTTAGACCTAGTCTAAAATGAAAGTAAGGTTTGATACTTTTTTGTTCGATGGACTATTTACGAGATATATACCTTAGTAGGTCACCAAAGTTGAAAAAGTAAACCGTTAGGCGTTATTTTCAATACATATCATCTACGGAACCCTGTCAAACGCATCTCGACACGTTTTTGTCAATTTTTACTGTTAACCGTGAAGTTGCTGTTTCTTTCTGACATTTTTATGGTACGTTGTCTTGTAAAAGGTAATCAAGTCTTTCAAAAGATATGTTGCTCTTGTAAGTGAATGCAATCGCGTGTTGATGACTTGCAGAATCTGAAATCCTGCTGTATATTTTGGAATTTAATCCTAGCCATCATTATCATTATTATGGTAAGGTTTTGTTTACGTTTAATCTAGGAACATGCCGTGTCCTACTGCTGGGCAAAGGCTTCCCCCGACTCTTCTAGTTTTGGTCGTTATGTGCTGTGGTTTACCAGTTTTTATTCAAGGTGTCGCACGTACTTATAGGTTAATAGGTACCTGGTTATTTAAAATTTAATAATATATCTGTCTATTTTTACAACTGTATGAATCATCAAATGTAACAAATGTAATTGATCGTTATCAATTACATTTGTTACATTTGATGCTTTATTATGTCAAAGCTACCGGCCTTACAAAACGTTACAAAACGCTTCAAATAAAACAATCAGTCAACGTAAACGCGCCCAATGGACTGTAAACTCTCCACGAATCATCCCACTTCGCAGTTTTATCTGACGTATCAATTATCTAACACGCACTATTTCCACAGTTAAAATAATGCATTAATTATCACAACACGTTACTTTCCCCTCTCTCGGGCTTGTGGAAAACCGCGAAAGTTAGTTCTCCGCGAACGGTTAGCTCGCGCACATCTACTAACGTGGCTGCGTAAAACGAAACGTACTCGTAAAAACAACCAACCGAAACTTTTCATAAAACAAGCGAGTGACAAACGACAGTGTCGAACAGTGAACTAACTCGAGTTCTAAATTTAAACACGCATGCCGTACGGAAATTTAGAACGCCCAACGGATTGCACGTTCTATTTTTAAGTTCGAGTGCAGCTGCCAGTGTGAACTTTGTCCGTAGGGATTCCGCTTTCTTTTTTTTAAAGCGTTCCGTTTTACGGGCGAGTTGTTTATAGTATCTACTTTCGTCAGTAAAAGTACGCATACGATATCGGTCGTGATCGCAGGGCGTGTCTGGGACGATTGTTTTGTAATTGGCAATGACAGTGAAAGCACAATTTACTTATACGAATTGAAAGTGTTTGACAGCTGTCGTCATGTCGTAGGTAAATATTTCCGACGATTATTTGTCGGGTATTATACCCTTTATTTATTTTGTCATTACTTTCACTATTTTGAATATCTTACGGACAGTGATGGCAAAACCGGTTCGACATTGATTGGCGCAGTCTGAGGTCTTACGGATTATTATCGAAGAGTTATCATTGAATAACTGACATCTCTGATTTGTTTCATATTGCCAATGGTGGTAAAGATGATCTGCAACGTGTGTTGCGCAGGTTGTGGTGTTTGTGTAAATTGTATAAAGATTATAACCATTGTCGTACTTCTTTGACCTCATCGTCACTTGTAGACCTTGTCAGGGCGATTAGATAGAAGACCACTAAGACGAGGTATGCAAGATGTTAACTTCATAATAAAACTATTTTCTGCAATGCTGCCAAAATATGTCAAAAATTAAAACGTACAGACTCGTTTGCAAGGAGTTTTTCATATATTTTGATATCGTTACGTTATATTTTTTTCTTACTTGCTCAATCCTTGGTTAGGAATTGAAAGAAATCTATCCAAGTATTCAAAATCTGCCTCTCAGTAAGGAAACCACAGCTTTTGCGCAACAAGCACTGTTGTCTGCGGCGAACAATCGCACGTTGATTGGTGAACCCGTGCGCTATGGGACTGCTTGATTACAGCTTTAGAGCCATCGGCGGCTTCCTGCTCAGGTGTTCGGAAAGCCACTTTATTGCTTTGCATAACATGACAATGGGGCACTGTTTAATCAAAGGGAGAGTTTTTACCTTGAAGGCATGAATACGTGTAAATGAAAACGGTAGCCGCAACGCAACCTTACGTCTGTAAGTGTAAATGCACACATCTGACATGCGCGGAACAGTATTGCCAATCGAGCTAGAGGGATTCTTTTTTGCACTTAATTTTAGGGTGCTCCGTCAACTAATGAAGGTTGGCAAAAGGCATTTAACTGGTAAAATACAAATGATAACAATTGACTGAATACTGTGTAATGTGGGGAGAGGGTAAGGAAGGAAACACATAAGACAGCACGTTTCTTTTCTTCAGTACTCCAATTTACAAAAATTAACTTCAAGGGATGGCTGCCTACTAATTTTGCAAAATCTACCGTTCTTGTGCTTTATTAGATCAACGGGAAACTGTGAAGCTGCAAGTACCTGCTGTCGAATAAAAGTAAATTCACGAAACGGAAAAAACCCGTATATTTAGAAAGAAGGGCGTTCCTACATTAACATTTTACTTCCGTTAGATATTCAAGCTCTGCTGGCACTGGCTCTCTTTCATACGCACACGAAAATATGAATATTAATTTTTAGATATTATCGAATTTAAATTGCTTTTTATTATACACTCTAAACTTTAGAAAGTCTAAATCTAAGTACAGTTATTTCCATTTCTGTCTTACTTAAAATTGTCTTCGCCTATTACACTTTTCGCATCATGTTTTCTTATGGAATGAAATGCTTCTCTATAAATAGTTAGATTGATTTCCACTAATTTCCAGTCCCTCGTCACTCAGTTTTTATTGCTCTACCTTATTCTATAACTAAGTACACAATAGATTGTACATTATTGCCGCTTGTGCTTTTATTCTGCTTTAGTTAGTTGAGTAAATTCCTATACTATCTTAGCTTTATGGCATTCGTAGATTAAGCTTTTTGTCTCAACTTATAAGTTCTTACTTTACTCGCTATGTGTTTCTCAAACCTCTCTAAACTATCTAGCTTAGATACTTCGACTTTCTTCTTTGAAACTTAATGTTCCAAGCTCACGTTTGTTTGCTTTCGTTGTATTTAATTCCTTCTGATTTTTATTTTATTTACTTACATCCTTACTAATATTATAAATCCGGAAGTGTGTTTGTTGGTTTGTTACTTTTTCACGCAGCAACGGATCGTCTTGATTTTTGGTATGAACATAGTTTGAAAGACGGAAAGTGACAAAGGCTACTTTTTATCCCAGAAAAGTAAAATGTTTCCATGGGATAGTACAAAAATTAAAATACCACGCGGACAAGAGCTAGTAAAAAATAAGTTGAAGTCATTTATTTAATCAAATATAATATATGTTTTAGTTCCACGTGGTCTCTGGTCACTGTCCCTTACATAATTCTTATCATTATTCTATCCACGCAACAGGGTGATCAGATTGCGTAAATACAAAATGTTGTTCACTTAAAATGCAATAAGTTGCGTTGCGTCCGGCTTCGAAGGAAGAATGTAATTTTCTACAGCATTGTGCTTTATCGTAATAGTAATGCGTGACATAACTTTTGTAGGTGCGCCTGTTTTGTATATGTCAGTGGAATCGTGTTCTGCGACCTCCATCGAGGTCGGTGTTGTTTTTGAATTCATTAGAACTCTGTTGCAGAATGAATGATCAATGTGATGTGTGCGAACAAGTCTCAAAGATAAAATTATTATTTTTTGTTTCTTTAATCACAATTTTACGTGCCGTAATTTGATAAGAGACGAGAGAAGCACATCTCTTTGAATTTATATTAAAAGAAAATTAAAATAACCAGATCTAGCATAGTCTAAGGATTCTAAGTAATTGAAAATCAAACAAACTGCTCAGCAGAACATCACACAGGAATTGACACACATACTAGTAGCATTACCCTCCTTCTGGGTAGTGTTATTAAAATAGCATGTCTTTATATTCATTTGCATCTTCCCACAGTTTTATTGTTTCTTTTTATTCGTAGCAAAAATCTTTTTCTTTAATATCGGTATTTACATGATCTTAGGTAATATCATTATTGGTAGGTATAATGTTTTATGCATCGTTTAGTTATTCAATCATTCTCAAAATCTGTGCATGTTTCTCAATAGCAAAAAGTGTCAGCAAAGCGTTCTTCAAATGTTAAGATTTCACTTATCTCGTTGACTAAGTAAATGTCGATAACCCCAAGTCTGCAATAAATCAATCGATTAACAAACCGAGGGACAGCATCACGCGATGTTCAAACTCTTAAGACATGGAATTGAATGTAATATGATCGCTACTCACATATTCGGTTCGGCAGACTCGGCATTGTCTGTCGAACGGTAAAGCCAAGCCGAAACAGCTACTACACTTGTTCGGCTCGCTGACTAGCGGCCGCGCGGCCTAGCCGACATTCGGTTCGGCCGATCATGCCGAACCGGATGTGTGTAACAACCCCTAATGTTTTGTATGTATCAAAACACTTTCAGTTTCGTGCGCCTATTCCATACTGACTCTTTCTTATCTTTAGCTCGGTTATTAACTTGCTATGTTATTACTCGTAACCAGTTATTTATTAATTTTGGCGTGTCTAGGAAATAGATGTAATAATTCAGGAACTGCACGAAAAATGTTGATGTGCGTGAGTCTCAACACAGTTTAAAATAGACTAGTGCTGTGATGTGATACTTGGTACATAATGCGATAATGTAGAACATTGAACTGCTTTGCGAATTCATGCACGTTTTTTGGTGAACAACTATTCTTTTACCAACCCCTCTCGAATGAGTCAAGATACTCGTAGTCACTCCAGTGTTTCTTGGTTGATTACTAGAGGTTGCGATGGATAACGACTCTTGGAAGGAAACGGGAGAGACCTTTGCCCAGGAGTGGGACAGACAAAATAGAAACTATTCTTTTGGATTTGTTTCTTTGACCTATTAACTCTCCCAACCCGATTTTCATGTGGTGGGTGCTCGGGAGTGTTTAGAATTATTTCGTGAGTTGTTGAGTTGGAACTAAGACTCCTTGATAAAATTTAGTACCATCTACTAGAATCTTAAAGGAATACTGTCATGAAAAAACTACAATGAACCTAAAGATTTTTGATTAACTGCAAGCTAAGGCTAGTTTTCTATTACTTTTATGTAACCATAGAAAGTGTGCACCGGCTGGCTGTCTTTCGATGTACTCGAAACCCACTGAGGTTATTTAAAAAAGCTAAACCACAGAAGAAATAATTACGTAAAACAAATAACATATGAACACAGCTAGATTATTAGATGTATTAACAAAATACAAAATAGTACCTACCTATGTGTTAGTAAGATTTTCTAAATTCGACTAAGGTTTGTCAATCTTTATAGCATCGATTACATTACTATACCCAACTCTAGCGGGCTTATCATAAGGACCATAAAATTATACTATCCACGTGTCAGAACGTGTCAGAGTTATGATGAAGCATATATCTGTCACCTTTGCACACGACGATAAACTCTTGTCGTGGTCTTATATGCTAAGCACATTGGTCTACAATAACGACAGCCAGATGTGTCGTACTTTTTACAATATTACTTATAAATGAGAAAGCGAAACATATTGCTTCAAATCCAATTCAAGCCGTTTCCGTGCTGAAAACTGAAGTACACAGTTATATTAATACCATGGTAGGCTTGCTTAAGAGTTATGCCATCAAGGGCCAACGAACACGATTTTCTTATGAATATCACATAAGTATGGCCCTAAAGTAGTAGTGAAAGTATAATTTGTTACCGATTCAAAAATTAAAGATCTGCCTTCAACAAATTCAACTTTATTGCTGTTAAATATTAATCAGGCGATCGATAGTAATAGATCACCTTGCGAAGAAAGGTCTATGTCATTTAATACGATTTCCCAATCAGACTCCAAAAGTTTAACACCTAACGCGTGATCGTGACACTGAGCAATAAAATCGCTTTAATCCGAGTGGGCCTCGATCTTTATTGAGACCAAATAATTTACAGCTCAATCTATCCAAACCAGACAGCTAATCTAGGCTTTAACCATTCATAATTAATTTCCTATCACCAGATGACTTTCTTAATTTTTGCGAACAGTTACTTAACTGTTTAACGAACAACACAAATTGATTATCTCCGGATCTTCTAATTGCAGGTTTTGTTGACTTTCTATCGAATTTATTGGCGATTTACATTAATTAGCAAAAGTATAAAAGAACAGTTAATATAATAAAAGCAAATGTGCATCCAGATGTTGCTAATTTGATTCAAGACTGTCACGAATGGATTCGTCAAGTTTGTCGCAATTAAGGCCGGAATTAATTAAAGATAGTATCTTTTAAGTGATTTTAATGTTACTTTTGACAACATATCTCCTGATGGAAGTTAATAATGGGATATAAAGTAGGTCACGATTGTCCACGTTCTTTTGCTTTAAAGAGAGCTTGTTACCACAAGAAGAGTTGTAAGCAACAATGTTGCAGTACCGTTTAATTTATGTCTCAACTAAAAGGCCCGCCCTCGACCTCACCCGGTTTGTTTGATCAATTAGTATACGATCTTCCGGGGCAATTTATCTGTAAATTAACGAAAACTTTATGAATTCTTGTATTGAGATTACCTGGAATTAATAGACATATCATATACTTAGTCTGTAACAGGGTCTTGATTTCCTATGCACTTGTCGTAAGCGTAACGAAAACAAAATTTACTCGTAAATGAAGGCACGTAACGCGCACATTTTCTTGCCGATCGGACGGATCGACTTTTCACATTATTAGATAGATAGATACATAACACTTTATAGTACACAAAAAAGTAATAAGACAAACAGTATCAAGAAAAACTTATGCTAGTGTAACTCGAGGCGGCCTTATCGCTGGAAGCGATCACTTCCAGGCAACCCATGCACGGAACGGAACGATCTTAAAATATATCATTATTGTTGATTTATCAAAAATGACTCAGCCGATTTCGATAAAATTTAAATGGGCAGTCCCATTTAAATTTTATCGAAATCGGCTTCGAATTATTCGAAATCGAATTTCGAAGCGTACTCTTTCCAATAAAAAAATAATTATCGAAATCAGACTACTAATACAGAAGAGAAAAAGAGATAATATGTAAAAATACCTATAGCCTTCTAAAGAATTATTTTCTTTCGTTACAGACTACAGACAGCGCAGACTTCCTCGCGACTCGTCCACACACCGCGGCGGTGATCCCTGGCAAGCCAGCAGCCAACCCACTGCAGTTCATCAAAGTAGGGCCCGCAGACCTCGGCAGCAGAGCACGGGAGCAGCTCCGGAGGGCCGAGCTAGCCAAGCGAGCCGAGCCCGCTAGGAGGGAGAGGCAGGAAGATTGGCAATCAGTGAGTACATCCATCCATCAGCCATAGAACGTCTGTTACTGGACATACTCGTACGCTGCTCTTATAGCTCTCCAATAAGACCTGCTGCAAGCAGCTTGTTGCATCTAGCGCGATTATACGTTCTTGATGAGGTCATCTGTCCCCCTTATAGGTGGATATCCTCAACGCTTTCAAACGTTAAAATTCTTCAACAACTATATAGGATTTAATGTATAAATATACCTAATTCTAAAATGTTAAGCCGAAGGATCCTTTCACAGTAGGTTTAAATTGAAACTCGTGCGGGGTATTTGGCCGTGATTTATTCTTGATATTTCGCCACGACTTACGAATGCCAGTAAATGGCAAACAAATGCAAAAATTGCAGTAAGTATGCAGTGAGTACTAATTTACATGTCAAATTATCTGTTCATGGCACGCCGGGAATGCCTGTAGTTTTTGTTCTGGCAGCACATGCAAGCGATGCAGTCAAAACTGTGCAAGCACGCGTCTTAATAAAAATTCCAGCGCGACGCGCCCCAGACGTTTTTATTTTCGTCATAAACGCGGAAGCATTAAGGAAGTCACAGTTTCTCCCATCCCAGTAATTGATTAGCGCTAACGATTTTTAATTTTTTTCTTCACCCTAATTGATAGGTTTGCTCGGAACTTAATGAAAGCTCTCTGAATCAGGTTAATTGCAACTTTTCTAGACCCTTTCCCGAAGAAATTCTTGTCAATGATTTATTGGAGGTTTCATAATGTGCGTTTAATATGGTTGGACGCGTGTGGGTATAGATTTATGTATCGTAAATTTCACGACGAGATACGCTCGTTTCAATAATTTGTTTTGTAATATATGGGGCTAAGGGCCTGTAATGCAGACTGAATTATTAGCTTTGTCTACATCGCAAGTTACAAAATTAAACAGCGTCTTACTACAAATATCCTTGCCAGACAAGAAATCTTAATAACATTACTTATTCGTACTGACCATTTAAAAAGTCCATGAATATATCTATTAAATAATTAAATCTGCAATATCGACAGTCTTCGAATCAAAGTGATTATTACAAATTGCGATACCATTATCATTGCAATAAAATTTTACCGGCTTAATTACTTAGTGTTGCTACCGAATCACTTTAATTAAAGATGTTGGTATCTAAATCTATTTTTTTTTAAACTGTTGTCTCAATAGTTTAAACTTGGCATCCATATTAACATTCTTTGAGAAACCAGTTTTGTGTCGTTATCCAAATCTCAGATTGAATTTAGTATTGGTTTGAACTAAGATGAGTTCATTCATCCTAGCAAATATGAGTTGATATTCGAAGCTAAATGTTTCCTTTTACGGTTCCGTACCCAAAGGGAAAAACGTGACTTTATTACTAAGACTTCGATGTCCGTCTGTCTGTCTGTCTGTCTGTCACCGGGCTGTATCTCATGAACCATGATAGCTAGGAAGCTGAAATTTTCACAGATGGTGTATTTCGGTTGCCGCTATAACAACAAATACTAAAAACGTGCGCGAGTCCGACTCGTACTTGGCCGATTATTTTGTTTATACGTTATCGTTTGTATTGTTTTTGGACTTTATGCCTCGTTTGTTCTAATCTCGCATTATATTCCAATTAACCAAAGACTTATCTTCATATTTAAATGTAATTGTGTAAAAGAGGAACACTGATAATCTCATAAAATAGACTACAATCAATAATATCGTTGAAGTAGTAGTTTCCTTTGGAAGGCTTTTGTGTGTTTGGTTTTGAATGAGATTTCTGGACGAAATACTTATTTTACTAGCGACCCGCCCCGGCTTCGCACAGGTGTAATATACACATAAACTTTCCTTTTGAATCATTCCATGTATTAAAAAACAGCATCAAAATCCGTTGTGTAGTTTTAAAAATATAAGCATACATAGGGACTTTGTTTTATACTATTGTAGTGATACTGCCTCCATTTGATTCATCCCACTCATGCAGCCTCCATCGGATGTCATTCATTCCTCTCAGTCTGTTCTATAAAAAGCTTGTCGCGGTCTCAAATTAGCATCATTACCCGCGTCAATTGTAACTGTTCTAAAATGGTTTCCCACAAAAAGCCTGTTAACGTATGCCCGATGGGGCCCGCAACGGAAATACGTCGCGATCGGCGCATACAGAAGCCAGGAGAATGCGCAGCACTTCCGTTTTATGGTTTGTTTGGTTTTCGACTTTTTAGTATCTTAAATAGCTTTGTCCCTATATGGCTTGGTTGTTTTGTTTTGCTAGCAATGCTTATAATACTTTTACTAGCATTGAATTGAATGGAATTCGTGTTTATTTATTTATTAAATTCCATTGCTTGCCGCACTAACAGCGTGAGCCAAGGCATGCGACAAGCTACATTACATTTAAAATTATGATTTAAACACATTCAATTAAACAAGCAAAAAATAAAACATTCAAAATAAAAAAAACAATTAGAACAAGTCAATAATATAAAAATGTCAAAAGGGAAATAAAAATCTCAGAATAAAATGTCAGAAATAAAAAGAAAAAATAAATGTCATAGTAAATAATGAAATGAGAATAAAATTAATGTCAATAGCAGAATGATTCAAAGATTACTAGACTAAGATACTAACTTAAAAAATTGATACACGCATTTACAAAAACATGAAACTTTACCAAAAATATGTCAACATCTGGATGTTGAGCAATCAGGGCATTGAGCAGAGAGACGGCCTGCGCTATGGGAGCAGACTGGGACGATAGAGGAGTGTTGTAAGAAACTTGAGTCTTGGAGTCTTGTTTAGTAAAACTTGAGCTATTTTTGAAGACTCGAGTCTGATAAATAATACTTAGAGCTCAAAGAACTCAAATACTGAGTCTTTTTAAAAGAACTTATGACTAAGTCCTCAACATCCATAGCTGTAGTTTGAAGTAAATAAAATCCAACAAAAATCAATTTCATTTCATGTAAAATAAGGCCAAGGATACAGTTCGCATTGTCAAAAAGTTGTCAGATCTCATGTAGAGCCAAGCTTCTAACTCTACAGGACTCAGAAAACTCAAATGACTCAGACTAATGTGACTATCGAGTCAAAGTCTTTAAAATCTACTAAAGTCTCGAAACGAGGACTTAAAGACTTGAGTTTTTATTAATACTAAATGACAATGACTAAATGAAATACCTTGAACCTTTCTGATTGCTTAAGACTTTTCGGTGTGTGAGATGTCTTCTATGTAGGTTTGTGTTCAGAGAAATTAAATGTATTGAGTACTGAGTACTCTGAGTAGCCCATTCTTCAACATTTTAAAAATATCGTCCATGTATAAGACGTCGTAATACAAATAAAGTAACCGTGTCCTTGTGAGTGTTTATCTCTCATTTCTTCTTTACCTTATATTTCTCGTAGAAATACCGATTAGATGCACACTAATCGACCTTCCCAGTTTTAATTTGTCCCTAGAAACAAGCTATTATTAAAACAATTAGCAACTTACCTTGGCATCGTTTAATGAGTCTATTCCGCAGATTAATCACAATAATTGTCTCCAATGAAAAATGTTTAAAAACGTCATCACCGTTTCAAATCTAACTGCTGCCAATTATTTCAATTAAATCTGTAGCCGCTTCAGACAATTGCTTCCTTTATGAGCACATTACAAATACTCGACTTGCAGGCGAGTTTGAAAAAGGATCTTTATTCTCAGTAATACATTTCTTCAGGCCAGTTAAACTTTTTTCAACATCATCCTTCGTACTTTTCCCAACATTGCGATTGGTCGTTACTGAGATTAGCCGTCGTTAAGCTGCCAAGAACTGCATTGCGCAATGGCTGTGGCTCTAAAAATATATCAGTGTTTGTGCTGTGCCGATAAACTCAATACCACTGTTAAGTTCTAGAGAGGTATCTCGGTTTGGTCCAAGTGAAAGATGCAGCGGGACAAATGCCTGTATGGACTGTGATGTTACAAGCTTGTTGATGACCGACTTCACCCGTGTAAAATTCGCAAACAATTTGCACGGATCGATGTAGCATTTTTCACATCAACAATAGTTGATTTATCAAAAATGGGACCTAACCGAATTTAATGGGACCAATTTCGAAGTATTCTCTTTCCGATAAAAAAAGAATTATTGAAATCGGACTACTATGAAAAAAGTTATGTGTGGTTATACATAAAAAAATGTAGATACATATTTAAACTTATCCTTTCTCAGACTCCTGAGGAATTAGCATCGTTTACTCATGCCGTAATAAAATGATGTAAAATCCTAACATTCCATCTATCCAAGGTTACCAAATTTATCTGATAAGGGTTTCATGGTAACACTACAATAAACAAAGGGTGATCTTATCTCGGAGTATTGTAAACAAAGCATTTGTTTCATGGTGTACTGTTGTTCCGTATGTTTAGTACTCGTATTGGTATTGTGATCTTCCCGTGAGGTTTTATTACTTTTAGTATTTTAACGAAATAGTCAGTATTAGTATTTAACATCACTTTTAAGTCGTTTTCCAATATCCTTTGGTGCTAAATCTAATTCCATTAGGTGACATATTTAGCGCTGTATTCTTTGTAAGGACGAGTACGTCAGGTTTTCTTCTGACATCAGCTGGGAACTCTGATGTTTTAGCAAGATTATTTCCCATACATTATCTGGTCTTGGTATGTCGGTCATCAAATTGCGAGTACATAATTGAACTAATT
Organism: Hypomecis atomaria; assembly: GCA_964007245.1. Taxonomy (NCBI): domain Eukaryota; kingdom Metazoa; phylum Arthropoda; class Insecta; order Lepidoptera; family Geometridae; genus Hypomecis; species Hypomecis atomaria. The sequence goes on along the minus strand of OZ023294.1, from coordinate 16,425,688 downwards.
CTTTATTTGCATAATTTGCTCAATGTTGAGTGTGTACTACAACGCTTACTTTTATTTTCCTTCGTTCAGGTAGGTAGTATTACTCTCATTCGCTTTTACACTAGACCAAAGAAAATTATAGCATTTATCTGAGCCCGTCGCAAGATTGGTAAAAAACTGCTGTCGCCGCACGCGATCTCGGCATGCGTGCAGGACTTGCAAATACATAGCTCCGAACTACCTAGAATCTATTCTGTGGTAAATTACGTACAAACTAGAAACTATTCTATAATTGCATTGCAGTCGATATCTGTACCTTATCGATTCATCTTGATATTTGAAAAATGAGAAATCGCTTCTTTAAATATTTCATCTTCAATGCGATTCTAGTTATGGTATCGAGAAATTTATCGTTATGGCTGTATTAGTTCTTTCGTAGGTTCGTAGTTAAAATTCTATCGATAGCATGTGGATCTGGAGATACTATGCCTGAAGATGTTATGGAAGTGGATGCCTTTGCTGAGTAGTTGGAATCTATAGGCTTAGATGTAAGAAAAAGCTAGATCCTGTGTTCCCAAAAAAACCGTGACTCAGTGCCAAAATAAGCCAAAAAGAAAATAAAAGATCCAATTTGATCCAATAACCTCGCTAAAGCTTTAAGAGACGTTGACGATCGAGATACAGTGGATAAAGGCGTGGCCCCTGACCTACTCCACAGTTGTAAACAAATTGGCAGCATCGAGGGTGTGATTCAAGTGATCCTCGATTTTGGGTGGTCTTTCCCAAGGTTACGTAGTAGCTAACTTATGATAATTTATTTGACATCGTGTGCTCTCAGACTGGTATTCTTGAAACATTACTGCCCTGCGGCCAAATGGAGTAAAAGGGCGCGGGTTTCAGTGTGCTGCGCTCATCAAAATGAGGTCAGCAGAAAAGACAGGACTGGTAACAGACGATAAATATGAATCTATTATATTTACATGTTTAATTGACCCATTTTTAGGGTTCCGTACCCAAAGGGTAAATCGGGACCCTATTACTGAGACTCCGATGTTCGTCTGTCTGTCTGTCACCAGGCTGTATCTCATGAACCGTGATAGCTGATATTTTCACAGATGATGTATTTCTGTTGCCGCTATAACAACAAATACTAAAAACAGAATAAAAAATATTTAAATTTATATTTATTTTCCCATAAAACAAACGTGATTTTTTTGCTCTGCTCGATAATAATAATGGTAAGAGGAATAGGGCTAATGGGGCTCCAACACGGTACGGAACCTTTCGTGCGCGAGTCCGACTCGCACTTGGCCGATTTTTTCTTTCAATAGGTAATTTTTTTTTTTAACTGAGATGTTTGATATCTCTAACGTCCCGGACAGAGAGGGCAAGTGCACATCAATGTTAAACCATTAAAAGTATATAAAGCCCAAACTTAAAGGCGCCATCGTAAAAATAATAGCAACGTAAAATATTGTTCTCTCTATCATATGCATATAGTGAAAAAGAGACAAGAATATTCTAAATTGCTCTTAAAATTACGATGGTGAATTGAAATTGGGCCTATTATGCTGTTAAAAAGGTTAGGAAAATAAAACAAATGAAAATGGATTCCTAAAACTGAACTGACCAGGGAATCTATAATTGATTTTCGAACGACTAGGACATATACGAAACTTAACGAATTCTTTATACAATCTGTCAAAGTTCCGTATACGATCCTCGATGTTTCGTATACGTTCGAAGTTCAATTATAGATCGCCTGATTCAATATAGGCCGCGTAACCTCTTTAAGTTTACACCGAAGCTCAGCCGTTTTTACACAGGTGGGTGTATTCACACAGTGATACCACGGTAATCTATTACCGTGGTGATACTAAGAATGAATACAAAATGTGCATCGTTTCCACCGAGTGTCACAAAAACGTCGTGATTCATCCCGTCAGTGAAATGCACCGGCCGTCCTCGATGCCAATCTGTCGGCGTGTTCAGTTGTTCACTGCAATTGTTGTATAGGTCATGGAACTGCGGCGGTATTTGAACCGATAACGAACGGTTTCAATTGAAATTACAAATGAATTGTTATCTTGAACACATCTGTTCTAGCGAACGTTTAGATGGAAGTAGGTACGTAAGTAGTGGGTGCACCGTCATTCATTTAGATCTGACCAATAAGTGTATTTTGCTAAACCAATGTTTTGTGCATGTTTTTTTGCGTTTGGATTTTTTAACGCATAATTGGTTGTAAGTTATTACCAATTAAGAGTTTAAACGACAATATTGCAATCTTTTTGAAGAATTTCAGCATTTAATATATCTGATCTGATTTGGCTTCTTGCTCATATATCTTATTGTATGTAGGAATCATTAATGGATGCAGAATCTAAATGTTTCTTTATTCTTCTATAATCTGTATTGTCATAATTTTAGCCATAGGATGTTCCGCTGCTGGACATAGACGTCCCCTGTAATGTTTAAAATCAGTAACTGGAATATTTTCATCTTAGTATTAGATGTGATTCAATCAGATTCAATATTATGTTTTCCAAAATTTGGACAATGTCAATATAGAGGTACTTATTTTTTTTGCAGAATCTGGACAACTGGAAGTCGTCGCGGCGGAAGCGGGTAGAGCACATCATCGAGCGGTGCGTGGAGGTGCGTCAGATGGAGAATATCCCGAGCCAGCCGCGAGCCAAGTCCAAGACCTTCAATGAAATGCTGGAGGAACGGTGAGTCTTCCCGCTTTTACCATAAACCTAGAAATTGCGCTTGAGAAGACAGCAAGAACACACATTTATATAGCAAGAACCCGTAATGTTATAAAAGCTGAAAGTTTCTCAGCGCGCGCTTCCAATAAGATATACGATGGTCGATGATTTGAGGCGTACTCGTTTCTGCTGTGTACTAAACCGGAGGTTTTCATAAAATCATAACCAGTAGATAAGGACACCTACTGAGACTACTACTAATAGTGGTTACTAATAGTGGTTTTGGCAGTTGGACAAAATTTTGGCACTCGTATATTTACTTTCTAGGGCATATCAGTTTTGGAATTAGATATACACAGAATTCATAGTTTTATGCCGTAGATGTTAGTGAATGTAGTACTTTTTATTAGGGTTTCGTACCCAAAGGGTAAAAACGGGATCCTATTACTAAGACTTCGCTGTCCGTCTGTCTGTACTATGGTCGTTGTGATTTTGAGGGAGATAAAAAGATAAATACATCAATTAGTTTCTGAATAAGCTTCAGTAGGTACTCTATTATCGAAACATGCTATAAATAAGATATTGCAGAACTTAAGAATTTGTTTATGATGATTATGGGAAACGCAAAGTGAATTTAATAAATCCTTAACTAATAATTTGCAATGCTCGCAATTTCCATCTAAATTATTGTAATTTCAAGAAGTTTCCAAACTTCGCCGGCTGCTTCTTTAAAATCAGGACAAATTGGCATATTACTGCACTGATATTACTAAACCGATCCAGCTCCTAATCAAATTTATCGTCGGTCATTATTTTTGAATTAGAAATAATTATGATGACGCAAAGTTAAATAAATCGAATGGACTTCGTAGCAATCGGCGCTGTTGCACAATTTTTCATACAATTGCTCGTCTGATCTTGAGTAACACAGTTTTGCCCTTTTGTTTGTTAATTAATTTTATTTCATAATTAGTGCTTTTATTAAGTCTTCAATTAATGTATTGTAATGGTTTGTGAGACAGATAAGGCACGTGTGTATCAAAAGTCGGTTATGCAGAGATACGAGTAATACGAACTTTTAAGAAATGTAATTCAAGGTCATTGTTGAATAACTAATTTTATTGTTGGGTTATGTTGACCTGACTGACCATCCATTCACCCATCAGCCGTAAGACGTCCACTGCTGGACATATGCCTCATCTATGGATTTCTTATAAGGTCGGTTGGAAGCGGCCTGCATCCAGCGTTACGTTCCTGACCGAATTATAGTATTTGTTGAAATTAAAAAATTAATACGGTCGCGTTGAATTTTGAAACGTAGCAAAAGTAAATCGTAAAATATCCAATAGTAATGTGGAACGCTTTGCCTGGGTCTGTCTTCTCGCTGAAGTACAACGTGGGTGGCTTCAAATCCCGAGTAAATAGGCATCTTCTAGGTAGTGTGCTACACCCTAGACCGCATTCTGCTTAGCATCAGGCAGTATGTTTTATGTAGTCAAACACAAACCTATTCGGAAACAAAAATCCAATTGTATTAAAAATATTCATGAAATATTATGAACTAGTTTTTGTTCGCGGCTTCGCCCGCTTGATATTTTGATTTTTGTGCTATCCCATAGGAATCTTTTATTTTTTCGAAAAAAAAGTAGCCTGTCTTTCCGTCTTTCAAACTACGAGTAATCCGTGGCTCCGTTGTGCGTGAAAGAAGAACAAACCAACAAATACACTTTCGGATTTTAAATATTAGGATGAGGATAATAACTCAATTACTAGAGACTGCCTCGGTGGCTCAGTGGTTAGTGACACCCTGACTACTGGATCAAAGAGGCGTGGGTTCGATCTCCACCCAGGGCAAGCATTTATGTGATGAACTTAAGTGTTTGCTCTGTGTCTGGGTGCTATTTAGGTACTATCTATATCAGTATATATTAAAAAATATATGTATGTGTAGTATATCAGTCTCTGGCAGCCATATCACAAGCTTTGCTTAGTTTGGGGTCAGAGACCGTGTGTAAGATGTCCCCAAATATTTATTTATTTGCTAATCTGAAGTCGATCCGTCATGTTTGCATGGTAGAATCTCAAATCAGTCATTCGCGTATTCTCTCTGTACACAAGGCAGTTACTTAGTCATAGTATAAAGTAGAAACTAGTTCACATATGGTAGCAGTGAGTTGCGGTGCAACGGTTGGCGACGGCTGTAACATTATATCGATGTCATTGACATCACTATCGTGTGGCGTTGCGCAGGTCATTGTTTATATGGACAGCTAGTTAGAACGCTGGAGTTGGTACTGGAACGGATTCTGCAATGTATGTGAAATATACTAGGTGTGTCGCTTTCATTTAATAGCTAATTACACTGGGTTATCCACAACTGATGTACTAAGCCATAAGGCAGTGATTCAGACCATCTTTATGAACATCTTTTACTATGGGCCCAACCTAAAATTCGAAATAATGATGTCAGTTGTTTTAAACATTTTGTGGATTCCGAGTAGCTATTTTGTATGAAACAGCAGATTTTTTTTCTCGAATTCAGAGTTGTTCCCATAGTATAAGTTATTTAAAATGATGATCTTAATTACCCCTTTGCGGCTTAGTACAGGGTAAGCAGATAACCCTGTATATTCTATGGGGTAAATGTTTCTAAGAGTGTGAATAACTTGACTTGATGAAACAGAATATAGCAAGGTACCGCGGATACGTTTAATTAACCGACTTCCAAAAAGGAGGAGGTTCTATGTTCGTCTGTATGTTCATCCATCGATAATTCCGCCAATTGTGAACCGAATCGAAAAATTCTTTTTAGTTCGAGAGGATATACGTACTCCCGAAGTGTCCCATTAATTTTTACAGAAATCGGCTTAGCCGTTTTTGAAAAATCATCAATCATGTACATATAAACAATTCGAGCGAAATATTCGAAATTTTTACACTATGGAAGATGGTTTTGCCATTTTTTGCGAAAAATAATTATTTCGTCATCTCTAGTTAACCATTCTTGCCGTTTCAGATTGATAAGCATAATATTAAAATCATCTACATCATTCAGAACAGTTATTCATTGCTTTTCAATCTTGTGTATTGTATTCTAGAATAACTTTAGTGGTTTTTAGGGTTCCGTACCCAAAGGGAAAAACGGGACCCTATTACTAAGACTTCGATGTCCGTCTGTCCGTCTGTCTGTCACCGGGCTGTATCTCATGAACCATGATAGCTAGGCAGCTGAAATATTCACAGATGATGTATTTCGGTTGCCGCTATAACAACAAATACTAAAAACAAAATAAAATAAATATTTAAGGGGGCTCCCATACAACAAACCTGAATTTTTTGACGTTTTTCGCTCTATATTAATAATGGTACCAGGTAGATGCTTGAAATTTTCACAGAATATTTAGTTTTATATTCCCTTCAATAATAAAAAATAAAATTAAATAAAATAAATATTTAAGGGGGGCTCCCATACAGTACGGAACCCTCCGTGCGCGAGTCTGACTCGTACTTGGTCGATTATTTATGGTTCTTTTCTTACCCTAGCCTCTGATATGGTTGTACGTATTGTTTTCTTGTTGACCCTTGTTAGGTCAAATGTAAATAATTTTCTATTTGTGTGCTTTCTCAAATGAGTCAGAAGTTTAGTATCATCCTTATTTGCAAAGTAATATAACCGACTAGCTTAGCTTACATTTTATATCTTTTAAATGGCCCAAAGTATCTAAGATATAAATTTTATGACGACATAATCTTTGTGAAAATCTTATAAAACTTGTTAAAGTATAGATTTTATTAAACATTGATGTCACCTGTATCACAATGTAAAACAGAATTTAACGATTTCAGATTTTATTGTTTTAACATATTATTATGAAATAACTAATTGTATAATGGCCAACAGGGAAAACTTCTGGGCACAGCTAGTAAATGCGTAAAATCGAAATTGTTTATTTATGGGTCAGGAAATCTATTGCAAACAATTTCCCCTTTGTATCCCTCGTTCGCATGACTAAACGAAATTCACCATGGCCGTCCATTTAAATTAAACCCACACGCTTAAGTTCATCGACCAAGTAACAGCTCTCCAGAGGAAACCAGCTCTCGTTCCTACGGCTTGAGTTACGTCCGTCGCGCTCGGCGGCCGCACATCGACTGATCAGATTTCGGTGCTCAGTCATTGATGCACGACTGCGCATACGCATCTATTGATTACACATTTAATTAATTTGAGATTTGAGTGGTTTTTGTTCATTTTTGGTGCTTTCATTATTCTTCTTTTACATTTTAACCGACTTCAAAAAGGAAGTTCTTAACTCGACTGTAGGTATGTTTCTTTGTTGTTATACAAATTACTTCGCCAATTATGATCCTTGATGATTTTTGATGATTATTTTTTTGTTTGGTAGATCGTACCTCAAAGGGCCCTTTTAAATTTTATCGAGGTCGACGGAGTCGTTTTTGAAAAATCAACATTAATTTGAAAATTAGTACTACATCGATGACACATTGATATTCATGCAAACTTGTCGAATTTTGTACACGGTTGAATTCAGTCGCGCCATTTTTGAAAAAAAATATGAACCCTTTAATCGCTCAAGCGTAAATTACTGATCTAAATTTAGACTACGCTAGACCAAATATATCTAATACCTAATTGCCTTGAAGGTTGTCTTGACGGATATCCGCTACGGCCGCTCTATAATTGCATACCACAATCATAGAAGACTAAATCGATTCCATTGCGCAACGCAACTGATTAGGAACAATCGATTGTTTATTTAATCGATGTCGGTATTTTAATTGGTCGGGAAACATGTTAATAGATTTGTCTTTTCGATCAGTATCTGATTTAAATCGACGTTTTGATTTAATTAGCTACTAATAAGACAGTTACGTATTTTGCTTCACGTTATTTTACAAATCATTTTGTGATAAAATATCTTTTGGCTCTTTTAAGAAAGCGATGGTATAGTGTTACGTATTACCATAAGATTAATAAATATATTATCGTCTATTGAGAAAATTATTTGCGGTAGAAATATGGTTTCTTATGTAAAACGGAAAACCTATCAAAGCCCGAGCCTTGTTCATAAACCAAACTTTCTCTATCGAAGTAAATCTTTGAGCTGTCATATGATAGTTTTCTACGCACCGCCACAGATTGTGTTCATTGTGTAACTTATACGAGGTTTGTTTAATTCAAGTGGGTTAGTGACCACATCCTGAGGTTGCGATGGGAAATGGTACGGTAAGGAGATATCTTTTGACATTGTTCCTCATGTGTATTCATCTGTCATCTTTAAGAACGAAAGATTTTAGCCCGGATTTGCTAGTGAGCAATTTCACTGCGTAGATGGTTTTATTCAGAATGGGTTCGTGTTCAACCACATCCTGTAAGATGCTATACTTAGCATCAACACTGAGTCTAGAATGTTATGTTTATTTCGAACGAAATTAGTAGACTACATCTAATTTTTTTTAAAAGGCAACTACAGCAAATACAGTACTACTTTATATTTTAACTAAGTAAAACAGGTGTTACTCACGCATAATTTTCACGTCAGTGCTATGCGAGACGAGCCCTCGTGGTAGTACTCCAACCTTGAGAAAGATCGCCAATTGCGAATGAAACTATAGTAGCAGTTTTCTGCTAAAATTGTGCGTGAGTAACACCTGTTTTACTTAATTAAAATGTGCGAAAACCACGCTAGTTTCCATGGTGACACTAGTTTATATGGTAAAACTACCTACACTACTACTAAATAAAAAGCATCTGGCAACGCAGCCAGCATGCTGGGCACGCGATTATCTTTAGATCTTCAAGGGTCTGTGGATGATCTAAAATCTTATTTGTGATATTATAAGATTGTTAATTGACGGCAATGACGTTCTTAGAATATACCTACAAGATTTAATTTTTTGCAAAAAATGGCAAACCGACTTCTAACGTGTACAAAATTCGAATAGTTCGCTCGAATTGACGAATACAATTTTAACATGATTGTTGAATTTTCAAAAACGGCTCAGTCGATTTCGATAAAATTTAAATTGGACCATCTCGGAAGTATAGGATACTTCCGAACTAAAAAATGATTTTTTGATCTTGTTCACAATTGACGAAAATATCGATGAACATACACAAAAAAAACATACAGACGAACGTAGAACCTCCTTCTTTTTGGAAGTCGGTTAAAACCGTACATCGATCAAGTTCGTCGAATTTTCATTTTCGGCTCGGTTTTCTGGAACATCATTTGCATAGTTGTGTAAACACATTATGGGTGCCATAATATTCCGACACAGATTTAGATACATTTGAGTACATCAGTCTCATTCTGGCAAAGATTTTTGATCTTATTACCAATTTTTTTCTTTGTATTTATTTTCAAACTTCCTCTTTAAAAAGATGCTATTACAATTCTCTGTAGTATTACAGTTAATATCTTATTAATATCACCATTGTTCAAAGGCAATTGCAAAAATTTCAAGTGTCCCAATGGTGTTCATAACTTACGCCTTAATTGAAAATATAAATCTGTCTATATAAAATACTTTAAATCTGTCTGTATTCCATAATTTACAGCATTTCAACCGACTTCCAAAAAGGAGGAGGTTCTATGTTCGTCTGTATGTATTTTTTTTGTGTATGTTCATCGATAATTCCGCCTATTGTGAACCGCATCGAAAAATTCTTTTTTAGCTTGAAAGGGTATACTCCCGAGGTAGTCTCATTTAAATTTTAAAGAAATATGCTGAACCGTTTTTGAAAACTCAACAATAATGTAAACAATTCGAGCAAAAAATTCGAATTTGGTAAACGATGGAAGGCGGTTTTGCTATTTTTTGCGAAAAATTATCATTTCTGCTATTTGTTGTTGTGCGATTGTGTAATATTTCGTATCTATTAGATGAGTCACTATTTACCGTATCTACCTTAGCGTTGGCCAAAATCATACCTAAAAGAAGCGTTACGGTCAATTTCCTATTATAACTGTACCTAGTGTTGCTTAAAGTTCAGATAAAGGTCTTTGAACCATGTTATGTAAGTTTTACGGTTTGTGTTTGCAAAATAATTGATTGGTTGTTACTTAAAATGTTAATTATGTTGTAAAAAGCTCATCGATTTAATTTTCTGCTTCGTTTTTTGAAAAACTTCTTACACAAGTTACAAAAGTAAGCAAGAAACGACCTAACTGTCGTAAGTTTCGTCAAGCAAATCGCTATATTTAGCAAATTGTATATCTTTGTTCAAGTACGCTTGGACTTTGTTGTAACTGCTGTAACTACGCTCTCGACGCAACATTTGATTACCGTATCCAGTGTGCTCTAATTCTGTGATTTCCATAAATACTCCATTCTGGTTTAGTTCCACGTCGGCTTTGGCTTCAATATCTTAATCTAGCATTTTTTTTTAATTTGCGGCGTTAATCTAATTAAGTTCGTATAGGCCGGGTGACTTACTGGCTAGCCCTGGTGACAAGAGTTTTTAGGCCGCCTGAAGGCCTCTGACATGGCTTAACGGTTAAAACAATCGAGACCTACAATTTAACTTGTCATCCAGCCACGGTAGCGCTCAGTTAGAAAATGCCACCCGCGGTCACCCATCCAAATACTGACCGTGCGGAACGTTGCTTAATTTCAGTGCTCGCTGACAAACACCCAGTCAAACGACGCTATGAGCGCTACGCTACCCTATTACTAAGACTCCGCTGTCCGTCTGTCTGTCACCAGGCTGTATCTCATGAACCGTGATAGCTAGACAGTTGAAATTTTCACAGATGCTGTATTTCTGTTGCCGCTATAATAACAAATACTAAAAACAAAATAAAATAAATATTTAAGGAGGACTCTCATATAATAAACCGTTTTCGAATTTTGAGCCGTTTTTTGCTCGATATTAAAAACGGTAACGAGTAGACGCTTGAAATATTCACAGAATATTATTTAATTGTATGTTAACTTCAATAGTTATTTATTAAATTAAAATAAATAACTAAGGGGGGCTCTTATACATCCGTACTGTATCGTTCGTTATTCCCTTCGTGCGCAAATCCGACTCGCACTTGGCCGATGCTCTTAAATTCGAAAGGAACTCTTGTATAGGTCGAATCAAACTTAGTGGCGTCTACGATACGAACACGAGGTGAGTCGTTGCGCAGTAGCAAAAGCATATGCCTGTGGGGTGAGGGATGAGGTTTCGCACAGCTTGTAACTAACTTCACAGAAGACATTAAGTTTGGTTCGACTTGTACAAAATATCAAAATTACTAATTTAACTATACATTTCGCTGTTAACTACGCGGTTTGGCCTAAAACCTGCCTGACTAGCTCGTGGTAAACCAGTTAGGTCCTTTCCAATAGTCCGACATAAAAGCAGATCATTAGTCGCGATATAGTAGGTACCTATATTAATAAGCTTACGAGATCCATTCATTCTGTAAATAAATTTTGAATTTAATCTACTCTCTGTAAGTACAATAATCCTAGTGGGTTTTAGTTCCCGAGTTAAGGAAATCTCATTGCAATTGAATAACTTCGTGATTCTGGTGACATAGATTACAAACTATAAGAGCCCATAACAAGTATCAAGAAGATCTACCATCATAAGTTGATCTCCGCCGTTGTAATAATCATTTGAAGTCACTGTTCAATTTAAACTGGTGCAATAGACAGGTCACCAGAAACGTAATACATGTAGCGGAGCGAAAACTGTTTAGACAAACGGTTCTTTGTATAATTATTTTTCGCAAAAAATAGCATGACCGTGTAAAGAATTTGCGAATATTAAGGAACGGATCGATGTTACATTTTTCACATTATTCTTGATTTATCAAAAATGGCTCAGCCGATTTCATTAAAATTTAAATGGGACTAATTTCGAAGTATATTCTTTCCTTAGAATTATTGAAATCGGACTACTACGAAAAAAGTTATGCGTACATAAAAAAAAAATACGCGTGGAATTGCGTACCTCCTCCGGTTTGGTTCGTCTGTCAAAAATGGATTCGTCTCTGTGTAACAGTGATAACTGATTATAATGTCTGTTATTTTGCAATGTCCTTTAATGAAGTTGCAGAAGATTGTTGACGTAATCTGATATTAATACCAAAGCTTCTTATTAAAATTCGATAGTTTTTTTAATATGAAACTTTGATGTCCGGAGATTAACAAGATAAAAATCTTATTAAAAGAAGTAATGATGATCTACGCGTTCGAATCTACAGCTATCCAAATCTATTGTTCAGAAAGCGTGTACTTAGCTGAAAGGATGGATCAGACTGCCATCATGAACAACGTTTGCTATGAGGGCAACTCTGAATTCAAGAAAAAATCAGCTATTTCATACATTCTGTTGACTCCGACTTGCAATCTTGTATGGAAGAGCAGATCCGTTTCAACGTATTCCAAAAAGTAATTTTTAATGATGCTTTGAATCACCCTATTTAGTCATAGTCTTTCTGAACAGCTCCGTACAGCTATCCGTAATAAACACACTAGTTTTCTAGTCTCACGGAAGTAACGAAGACCATTTTAATCAAGATAAGTACTAATATTGGGTCCAATGTACCGTAAACACCCCTAACAGCTACTCCGCTAAAGACTTTTCGCTATCGTGTACTTTGTTAATTGCATTCAATAAAATCATGCCTGAGACATGAGGAAATTACGTTTCTTAACTTCCCGTCAGGTTTTGATAGAGATTTTCTCTTACTAATTAACTGTAACAGATCCATATATTTGAATCTGTAAGTTCTAGATTTTATGCTCAATTTTAAAGGCTTTCGGCAGCTCTAAATATTACACAGAAAAAAACTTAAATAACACTTTCCACTAAGATTAAACTTAAATAACCTACTTAAACAAAAATACCACTAAAACTTAAACTAAAAAACACAAAATGAAACCTAGTCTAAAAGCCAGCAAAAGCAGCAAAGGGTAATGTGGCCAGAATGCTGGCGGGAATGCTTCGCTGAATAGCAATACTCAGCTTTTGGGCAAAATAGATGCCAGCACTCTGGTCACGTGTCACCTCTATCAAACGCCTGGCTAGATCTTTGTACAAAATATGAGCGTTCTCTATAGTTAAATGAACAATGCCGCTTATGCTGACTGTACATACATTTTGAAATCTAGAAAAAAACAAAGATTGAAACACAGATGGAGACAATACTACGCAGGTCGAAGACAATCAAGAAATAAGTCTTTTAGAAAGTCACAGACAAAAGTCCATGTAACCATAGTTAGATAAATCCTATAACAGATATTAAAGTAACCATTTTACTACGATTAAGATTAACGGAAGTGTCACGAGCCCTTTGCACCCATCAGGTAGAAAGCTGTCCGATTGACGGGGTAATGTGCCCATCTGCCCATCAGTCTGACTACATAGGTTTTACATTCATGAGAATTTCGTTTTAAGTAATTATTCTATAACCAATTGCTTTTGATTTGATAATATACCAATTGCTTTTGATTTGAATTATTTAACTTTGTTGTGTTTATCTGGATTACAAATCGATTTCATAGGAGTCTGTTACACACAAATAGGTGAAGCCAATAAGAGCGTGTCAAAAATCGAATCAAGCGTATTGATTATAATTTTTGTTAAGACTTTAAAAAAAAGAACAAATTACTATTGTTATATTAGTTTATTGAATCAGGCGTTACTTTGCGGAAGTTCATCTTCAAATTCTTGTTTTGAATAAATATTTAGTGTATTTCCGCTCTGTCGTCGTCATATAAGTTAAGGGTACTATTCAAAATTCAAATTAAATCACAAACAAAATTAGTAATTAATCATCAAACTGTATCATGGTTCGACTATGGTTAGGTCAGATTAGAAAAGTTAGGCTTAGGTATGTTTACAAAATATGACTGAACCTGAAACAAATTTTTTTAATTAATCCGTTTAAAATAATAAAAAATTATTAAACCTGTAACAAAAATAGTGATTAGTAATCTATTTAAAAAATACTCTTCGAGCTCACTCGCAAGATCTTGCGAGTGAGCTCGAAGAGTCAACACGTCCTGAAGATGCCTCGTTTAGAGGCGAAACACGTGTCGAATAGAGTACAGTAAGAATAAGGGTGCTATTTATTGACTAAGTATTTTTTCAATTATTTTATACCATTTTTTATAAATAAATTATATTTGTAATTTTAACATATTAATCAAATATTTTTTTCAGGTTTACTACATTTTTTAAATAGATTACTAATCACTATTTTTGTTACAGGTTTAATAATTTTTTATTATTTTAAACGGATTAATTAAAAAATTTTGTTTCAGGTTCAGTCATATTTTGTAAACATACCTAAGCCTAACTTTTCTAATCTGACCTAACCATAGTCGAACCATGATACAGTTTGATGATTAATTACTAATTTTGTTTGTGATTTAATTTGAATTTTGAATAGTACCCTTAACTTATATGACGACGACAGAGCGGAAATACACTAAATATTTATTCAAAACAAGAATTTGAAGAGTGCGAGTCACTCTTGCGAGTGAGCTCGAAGAGTCAACACGTCCTGAAGATGCCTCGTTTAGAGGCGAAACACGTGTCGAATAGAGTACAGTAAGAATAAGGGTGCTATTTATTGACTAAGTATTTTTTCAATTATTTTATACCATTTTTTATAAATAAATTATATTTGTAATTTTAACATATTAATCAAATATTTTTTTCAGGTTTACTACATTTTTTAAATAGATTACTAATCACTATTTTTGTTACAGGTTTAATAATTTTTTATTATTTTAAACGGATTAATTAAAAAATTTTGTTTCAGGTTCAGTCATATTTTGTAAACATACCTAAGCCTAACTTTTCTAATCTGACCTAACCATAGTCGAACCATGATACAGTTTGATGATTAATTACTAATTTTGTTTGTGATTTAATTTGAATTTTGAATAGTACCCTTAACTTATATGACGACGACAGATCGGAAATACACTAAATATTTATTCAAAACAAGAATTTATTGTTATATTATTGTAAAATTATTATTCCTTGATACTTTGAAATGTATTGTATAACTAATAGTTCCTGATATTATAACCGTTTTCTATTCTTATTTGAAGTTTATGATTAACTAGCTCTACCCGAGGTTTACAACAGAACCCTTTAATTTTTCCGGGATAAAAGTAGTGCGGTGACACTTTCTGACCTGAAGTAAAATCAAGCTGATCCGTCTCTTCGTTGCTTCGTGAAAGATTAATAGACAAACCAATAAACCAACAGACACTTTCAGATTTATAACATTAGTAAAGATATTAATTCTATCAAGAATCATGAAGAAGTTTTGAGTTGCTACTTTTAAAAAATACGGATATTCTTATTGCAAAGCGTGTACAATGTACATACATACAAGGTGTTACAGAGTTGCAGGTGTTATTCGGTATTCGAGTGATACAAGTATTCTATCTATTATAGCTAATTAACTGTAACAGATTATGTATTTGAATCTGTAAGTTAACATTAACAGTAAAATATTATAACCGTATCTCAGAAGGCTTTCTATCAAGCACTATCATTAGTTCATTACGCTGTGCGGTACATAGATCAGTAATTCTGATTTGCGATACGAAGCTAGGATATACTTTCTCCCTGATTTCCTGGCTGCTTGGGTTTGCTGCTTGCCTTTAACAGCAGTTTTGTGTAAAATAACACTTCTTTGTTTTCACTATTTTGATTCTAAAGTAGAAATAATTATCTTTCGCAAAAAATGGCAAAACCGCCTTCCATCGTGTACAAAATTCGAATATTTCGCTTCTATTTCGCAGAATATAGACGTACCTATGACTCTTTCATGAAGACTCAGTAAAATTAATCTGCAATTCATCAAAAGCAACTAAGATGGATCTTTGTTTATTGACATTGATATAAGATAGCTCTCGCATACTGCTCATTGTTTCAAATGTACCTATTTGTAAAAGCGCAGGACTAACTTTCACCTTACTTCCTGGGAGTGTGGGTTGCACACCATCATTAGCCATAGCGTTTACTATTTCAAATTGCTGCCAAATGATCTATGCTCTAATGAGCGCTGGATTTGTGTACCTACTGTTGTTTCAAAATTGCGCCCATAATTTATTCTAGCGCTTTCATTGTTTTGTCCTGTTTATATTTCAAGGATTGATCCGATTCCGATTCCTCAACGAGACATATCTTTACTAGCCTATATTTGTACACTACTGGATAAGCAAGAGGTCTTACATAAACACACCCGTTATTACATTTTCCATATTAATTGCTTTAAGTACATTTTCTCTCATGGATCTCTCATGGATGGATCATCTCTCGTTTTTTATACGACGTAAGTCTGGACAGTAAACATTTTCATTATATTACATTCTCAAGTCCACATCAAATAGATCCAGTTTATTTCCAAACTTAAGCTTAGAAGGTCGTGACTGATAAAATAGATATGTCTAATTTAATGTTTGCTCAGGCAGTTCTCGTTTCGCCACAATAATTCTCCTCTTGCTCCGCCTACTAATTCTACTTATACATCATAACGTGTGCTAATCTGTCTTGCGTTGTCTTTTTTCCCACACGGCTTTTCTTCAATTACATCATTGGCCCCCACACCACGTACTCAATTTATGGGTTACACAGCTTCGCTGGCAGTTCTTACGTGTCATTCCACTGCAATACTTGCAATCTGTGCTATCATGGCATTATGATTGCTGACCATATACGATGCAGTCCATGCCTTTGTAAGGGTTGATCGGTCGGCGCAAGAATTAGGTTTAAGCGAATTCTAGAGTGATTGACATTTGTAATTCATGAGATTTTTGTTTGAAAATGACGCTTGGTTTGACGTTTCTCATAGTTTAGTTGCATTCAATGGTGTTTTTGTTACGGAAATGATGTGGGAATTTGTTGCGAAGTCGTAATTTTTGGTTTCGGATTAGTTGAACTGTAACAATCTTGCTATACCTTCTGTTGTAAAAAAGATTCGATATGACACACTATACTTTTTAATAAGTAAGTTTATATTATGTATGCATTTCAATATTATGTTACTCTCTGCAAAATTTGGTACTACTAAGTAGATTTTATTTACAATATAATTAAAATCACTGTCATTTCTTTCTTACAGTCATATTTCTATTTGTGCATCTATCTAGCTGGAAAACTAACCGAAGCTTCCTTCTTCTACAGCCAGTAGTGGTTTCAATTTCCATTTCGAAACGTGATCTATATCTTACTCCATTTCTCTAAAAAGCTCATGACCAAATCAGAAAACAGTAAATCTTATCGCTTCCACCTCATCTCTTTTTACGGACAGACCGTTATTAGCGATCCTAGTTCAACTGCTTCCATATCCCGTATCAGCCCAGTACAAAACAAACCTAATAAAGAAACAAACAGATTTGTCGCCATCAGGAAGAATGTGTATCGCTTTATACCGCAAATAACTCGTGCCATACACACTAACATTTAATGTGTAGAAAGCCAACGTAGTAATATTTTTTGTAAATATTTGACGAGACACTTTCAATGTACGGATCGTGATGTGCGTCATTTTAGTAAACTGCCTTGGAAAGTAACGTTTTTGTTGATTTCTTTAACCCTAGAAGCCCAATGTACGTCGTTTTGACGTACACGCCGAAAAAAAACCGCTATATCTTTGGCACACATTGTTGAATCGTCACGATCTTCCAAACCAACCTAGTGCCCGTCGAGACCTAACAGGAGAAGGCTGTATCGCTTCGGTAAGTGCCTCCATTTAATTGTAATCACAATGATGCACGTCAATCTGACGTATGATTGGGCTTTGTGTAAGTTTTGCAACTATTATAAGTTTGCGGTATTGATGATTTTTTTTGCTTGTCGTTTTGTTTTGTTTGATATTATTACTAAATATGCTATTTTTAGGAAATAAAATACAATGGCGTCCTCTAAATACCTAAATCCAGACGAAATTGCGTCACTTGGAACATGAAGATGATTTTTCTCCCGCTAATAGTGACTGTCAAGATTTTGTTCAAGATGATATCAGGAGTGATATTGAAGAAGAGATGGTGGACTTTATTGGAAATGCCTATTCGGAAACGAGGATCTTAAAAGCCCTGTCCCGTCTCCAGAGTCAGCAAATCTTGAAGAAACACTTTGGACTTCACTTCACAGAATTATCACGTTGAATCAGGCTTCTATTCGGTTACGCAGTTCTTGTGGGATGTTAAACATGGCTTTTGTGACTTCATAAGTCACTGCCACAACAAACTGACAAATAAACAAAAACATCGAGCCGTAGGGAGTTAATGCAAAAATTGAGCACAGAATTGACCACCGTGTATGCAAAAACGTCTGGAAACACCAACTTTGACAAAACTTTACGTGAAAACATAGCATATGTGTTGAAAACCGTGCCAGAAACATCAGCAGCAGTTACACGTGATGATCCAGAGCAAAAAAAACGACACTACTGTGGGTGTTGTATCTGTAAAATAGGTGGATGACAACAGCACTGTGCTTCAAATGTAAAAAAACAATGTGCGGAGAACACTATATTGACACATGTCAAAACTGTATATAATTACTGAATAATTATTTTTAACCATTTTTATATCGAAGACAGGTAATTTGTTTTCTAAAATCTGTTTAAATAAGGTTGATTTTTGTATTAATTTTATTTGTAATAAAAAATAACTAAGATGCTCACAATTTTTGTGTGATTTTACTATAGTTCCCAATATATGATTATAAAAGTATCAATAAATAAATATTTGATTTAAATTTATGTTTTTACATTTTATTAAACTATATTGAAGCCCTTTAATTTAGAAATTTGGTATATACAATATAAAACAAACAAATATAACGACTTTTAATAGTACACGTCAAATTGACGTATGATTGGGCTTTTTGGGTATAAAAATATGATTGGGCTTCTAGGGTTAAAACCTTTTCTAGAGCGAGTTGAAACTCGTCTGCATTATCCATAATTATGATGTATAGTTTAATCTAGTATTCTAGTCTTCTTATACAAGAGTTTGCTTCCACGAATCCTTACTATAATAGTAATTGTATTTATGTAATGTAATTGTATTAATGTAAATACTATTTTATGTAATGTAACAATTGAAAATCGATTGTATAATTGATAGCTAATATAATTGAAATAAGCGTATAATTAATGTAACAATGGTGTTATTAAAAAAAATTGGTTGCCTGTAAAGTCGGTATACGGGCGAAAGTTTTACGTGACAACGACTTTATGTCTGTCTCTCTCGCTCTTAGGCGGGCTAACCATGCCCGAGTGGAAGGGACGCGTGCCTCTCACTCGCTCTCATTGTGAGCGCATAACGTGAGCGGAGCGTAACGCAGTTTCTTGAAGTGTCACCCGGCAAACCAATTTATAAGACGTTGTCACGTCAAAAAAATAGTATTGTATTGTAATAATATTATAAATCCGAAGAAATGTTTGTTGTTTTGTTGCTTTTTCAGGCAACAACGAAGCAGCGGATTGACTTGATTCTTGGCATGGACATAGTTTGAAAGACGGAAAGTGGCATAGGCTACTTTTTATCCCGACAAAATAAAAGGTTCCCATGGGACAGCACAAAAATAAAAATATTACGCGGGCAGAGCCGCGAACTTTTAGTTATTCATCAACATTATTACTCGGCAATGTATAGTCCGTAATAATTTTTAATATATTCTCACGATGGTTATCTAGTTCGTTTTCCCATCTTCCCATATCAATCGCATATGCTAATACTGCACCTCCCATCAATTTATCAATTACTTACAAACAACGACTATGTAGAGACAAGGCATTCTCATCCCACTGGTTGTTCGGAGCAAATACTTACTATGTGAAGCTACTCCACACGCAAGTAAATTTACTAGGAATGCTGCTACCGACTTCAAAATGTGTCAAGCAAAATAAAACGTATCTCAACGACTTACGTCTGAAAATTGCCTACTAAAGAATCGTCCGATTACAATTTGTAATGAAATGGGTGTTACTGAAGATTTTACAATATCATCAGGTTTTGCGTACCCCTGGGCTATAAGTTGTAAGTCAACATTGCTTCGGAAACTTGAAGGAAATAAGCGGTTTCCTTATGGTTATTAACGCGATACTGTTACGGCTTTACCATTAAGGTAATGACAGATTTAAAAGACGGAAAATAGTGTCTTAAACGGTAGATATTAAAATGTAACTTGTACCGGTAACAGTCCGTTTAAATAGACAGACGTGATTCCGTAACTGTTCTTGAGAAGTCGACACATTTTTTACTGTAAAGACTTCATTACTCTACGTTTCTGCCAAGACAAAAAGTATCCAATGACTTGATAATATAATTTAATATTGCCTGTACAAAAGTTCCCCGCGTCTTGTATATAATATTATTCAGAAGTAGCATAACCTTGTAAGAAAGTAAGTAAATATGCAATGCCAACATTACGAATATATTTCGAATTATGTTCTAGCTTTTGTCTCAGGACTGCATTTATACCAAATCATAGGCCTTTGGGCATCATAGATACCTTTGACATTAATTATGTGCCGGCTTATTCCAAGTAGGTACTGTATAAGATATGATTCTAAGATGTCGAAACTGAAATTGGCACTACTTAATGGGCGTGTTGTGAATTCACATTGTACTTAACGTAAATTAATTCACAAAGCGGACCCCTAAATACACTTAAACTTTAAAATTGCTAATAGCAGTGACCTTAACCTTTACAAGTGGGCACTTGTACCGAAATAACTGCAAGTAGGCGTCTTGCATTGTTGATCGATGATTGACTTATTACGTCATTCGTATATGTATTTTAGGATTGCACGTGCAAATAATTATTTTTCGCAAAAATGGCAAAACCACCTTCCATCGTGTACAAAATTGGAATATTTCGCTCGAATTGTTCACATTATTGTTGATTTATCAAAAACAGTTCAGCCCATTTCTGTAAAATTTAAATGGGACCACCTCGGGAGTATACCCTTTTGAACTAAAAAATAATTTTTCGATTCGGTTCACAATTGTTCACAAATTATCGATGAACACACACAAAAAAAAAAATTATATACACATGAATATAGAACCTCCTCCTTTTTGGAAGTCGGTTAAAAATACTTATTTAATATCTTAGAATTAATATTCCTTCTACAAAAATTTTATCGGGAATATAATGTTTTCTTGTTAACTTGATAAATTTTTGTGATCACTAATGCATTATGGATACTTTTATTATTTCCGGTTAATTTTTCAGCCTATAAGGAGACGTATATATATCTAGAGATATTTTTGCCAAATATGATTGCACTTGCAAAAAATACTTATTTAATATCTTAGAAGTAATATGCTTTCTACAAAATTTCATCGGAAATATAATGTTTTCTAGTTAACTTGTATATTTTTTTTGCTATCGCTAATGTATCTACGTACACGTTTATTATTTCCTGTTAATTTTTAACACATTAAAATAAGGATATGTATGTATATCTAGGAATAGTTTTGTAAAATCTGTACTCTTTAAGTGACTCCTTTTCAATTTCAACAGCGCATCTTCGTTTTCGTCTATCTCTGCTATTACTACATTTTCTTTTATTACGCACTCAATTTTATGAGTTGCCATTACATGAATAACATAAATCTATTTCCCGACACATTTCTTAGCTATATCTTGTTTGTTACCGTTATCTTGCGTTTTATGGATTCAAGTGTTTATCTACATTGTCAATCAAATGTTGACATTTGTGTCTTGCATCCCATCTTCGAGTGCTATTGTATTTGTTATCTATGGTATGTGAAAGTACTTCATGTTCTAGTACTTACATATTTCACTACGTTTCAGTTAGATAACATACAGCGACTTCTCTAATCAGAGGTACTTTCTAGCTCTTGAATAATATTTTCTACGAAAACATCGAATTTCTGCGTTCTTGTTACATTATGTTTCGTGTCTTGTAGTTTTCTGTTCGATTTTGTCATCCATCAAAGGGTGCAATAATTAACATCGCTTTTATCCGCGTTTTCGTATATACTAGGTATCATATGTCGTCTTTATATTCTCCAATAAGCAATAAATGTCACATAGGTACTATGAAAACAGGCTGTTGCCGTTGCAAACGTTGTCATTGTCCGGCACTATCAGATATTACATAACATATGTCATTTTAAAAAAAAAAAGCTATGCTTGTCAATTTCTTTGTCCACGTTTATTTATAAATTTATCAAATCAATGCAAAATGCCTTCAGTTTCTCTTCTTCGGGTAAAGGATTTATCTTTTATATCTAATCGTATTGCAGTTCGGAATGTAATTGGGTAATATTTATCGCTATCACATCACAATTGATTTGAACATCGCCTTCGACGTCTCGTCTTTGGTGTTGTGTCATCGCGAACAAAACTTTATACCCAGCGTGGGCTTTGAGTAACGAGGCTTTTTTATATCTATGTGCTTCAAACAGGGCTGGCTAAGCTAATGAAATGTCTCTTATTATGTTGGTGTTCTTCTGTTTTATTGTCGCTTTGTTCATGGAAATATCCCTTCGACTTGATATTTTTTTGTTATAATATAATTCCTGCTGCCTAAACTCAACGCCAAATTTTGAAGCAGGAATCTACGTCAATTTTTTGCGTCCTACTTACAACGTTGGCTAAATTCTGTAGGATATCAATGTCTCTTTAAAAACTTAATCCTTGTCAGTAGATGCAGTTGAGTTAATTCATATTATTATTAAAATACGATGTATTTTTTTTCTTTTACTGGTCTTATACGCATAATACATTATAACTACGTTGTAAAACATATACGTAGATGTAGATTCCGTTACTTAGCTTTACCCTTCAATTACATATTCATGATTATATAAGCGGTTGTACCGGAAGGGACGAGCCCATGAAAAGTGGTATGTGTGTTAGAGGATGTGGTTGTAGGGGAATGGACTCGTAATACAGATGTAACGGCCAATGTGCTTTTATGCCATCTTAGTTAAAGAGAGCCAGCCAGAGCAAGAAACTTAACTATGTTGAAGATTATATGAGTAAATTGGGAGTAAATTCCAGACGTGGAGTCAACCAGCCCATTATGATCTGGCCACTACTTTAGGTCAGTAGTTAGTCTTGTAGATTAATCTCTGTCCAATAATTTAATTTATTTTATTATTATCTTGAGGAAAAGGTTTTTATTATCTTGATAATTTAAATTTTATAAATTACTTTTAGTTATTAAGACATCATTATTTAGGCATAACCATTTTACCAATGTTATCGGACGATTTCAAGTGCATGTAATGTGTCCACGAAATAAAGAGATTTGACTTTGACTTTAGTAATGTTGGTCCCTAAAACTCGTCTCGTTCAACACGATTTCTTTGGTTTGGTTCACACTCAGCTGAAGTTTAGGCGGCTGGGACAGTGCCTGGTGAATTCAGATATTGTGACAAATGATAGAGATAATATTGAAAGTATACCTACTACAGTTCAGACCCAATAAACAATAGGACAAGGGTAGGTAGAAGATGATGAATTAAGGGCCAAATGTAAAGAGACAGCCCTACATTAATGACGTAGGTGTTCCTTCAGTATTTTACATCACGTTTAGTGCATTGTTTTATCAGTATTTAAGACGCCCGCTGCACGTGTTGTGAAATTGTTTCATAGCTGTAGTCCCACGTACAGAAGAGTGATTACAAAGAGACTTATTACGATCAAGGTTACCTACGCAATTTGTTAAAACCACAAGCAAGGAGTCGGAAAGGTAGATTTCTGGTTGCAGAATTTTTATGACATTTGGACTGGTTTCATCTCTATTCTCTAGCTATGGGTTTTTTCACTGTCATCATTTTTCCACATCTACTATTTACTATCAGGTAACTAGACTGCAAATCATAAAACTCGAACGCATTAATTTGATTTCAACATTCATTTCGGTGCTTGAACATTGATAGTCAAATTTATTGCAACAAAATCTACCTACCGGTTTTGTATTGAATGTAAGTACTCCAAATACCATCGCTAAACTAAAATTGCTCTCATATATGAATGAGATTTCAATACAATAAGCTTTTATCGGTCATTATTTACTTTTGGATTGCAATGGGGTTCGTGATCATACTCGTATGGCGTTTTGTTATTAACTCTTTGTGCTATCAAATTGGGGTTTCTACGATCGATTTGGCTTGCGGCGATATCTTTTTTGCCAACATCTTCAGTTAGCCTTGATCTCTTTTAGCTTTTGGTGTAATTAGTGTTACATTCACTACCAACTTGTGTAATTTAACAATAGATGCATTACCTGAACCTTTTTGTTTTATCTTGTTACTGTGGAATCTTTTTTGATGCACCTAATTACTTAGAGTAAGTCCCACATAATTATGCCTATTTCTTAAATGCGCATTTTACGCGGTTAGTTCTATTTTAATTTTTTTGAAATCTATCTGATTTTGGATATTGATAAGTTGTGTTTCTTTTCTCGCAGTTAATATTGTCTTTCTCTGCTTTAATTTTATTTGTTCCTTTCCTTTATATGCGTCTCTTCAGCTATCCCATAACCAGTACGACACGTCGATGTAATGTTACAACCATTGTCGACAGCTGTTGGACAGTTGTCCAACTTGTTGGCCGACCCGTTCACATCTGATATTGAGGATATGCAGGAATCTGGGATATTTGCAATGTGGCTCTATGTTGTAAAGGTTATTGGGTAAAGCGGACTTGAGATCATGTTCGGAGATGAAAATAGAAACTAAACAGAGCGTGAATCATAGATTCTTATATTGTGCTGAATATATATTCGTTCGTTATCGGCCTTTTATTGTTATTGTTAAACCAAAATTATGAATAAAATGTTTATCTGTTTATTAAACTGCGTCCACTTCTGAGTACGCTATTCAAACCAACTTATGATATTGGGCTATAATTCGTCATTCTGGAAAAAAAGGTACTTGGCATGCTTCATTAAGTTTTTCAGTGCACATAATATTATTTATGAGCTCATGAAGATCTTTCAATCATGCACGTTTCCTTACGACTACGTATAATCGTAATAGTTAGTATTTAGATTTATTATGCTAGTTAAAAATAGATTTAGATTGATCTCGATAATAGCAATGAATCGAAATGAAATAAAAACTCAGATAACTTGAAATTATGTGCTTAGCATTACTTTTTTAATCGACTTCCAAAAAGGAGGAGGTTCTATGTTCGTCTGGATGTATTTTCTTTCTGTTTTGTGTATGTTCATCGATAATTTTGCTAATTGTGAACCGAATCAAAAAAATAATTTTTAGTTCGAAAGGGTATACTCCCGAGGTGGTCCCATTAAAATTTTACAGAAATCGGCTGAGCCGTTCTTGAAAAATCACTACATAGTATAAAACAAAGTCGCTTCCCGCTGTCTGTCCCCATGTATGCTTATATCTTTAAAACAAAGCTTTGGATTTTGATGCGGTTTTTTTAATAGTTAGAGTGATTCAAGGAGAAGGTTTACCTATACACCTGTGCGAAGCCTGGGCGGGTCGCTAGTCTACAACAATTCGAGCGAAATATTCGAATTTTGCCATTACTTGCGAAAAATATGAAGACTACACCATCGACTATCTGACTAGTATCAAAGGCAGGCCTATTTTCGATAAAAAGTTTATCGTCGCTCTTTAGCCTCTCGACTAGTGAAGTGAAACATGGCTTTCGAGCCAATCGACATAATAGGCAAGCTGCTGTCAGACAGGAAGCGTTGGGAAGACGCGCCGCTTTTTGTACAAGTTCCAATAACGTGCGGCACGGCTAGTTCGAGGAATCACTTGTCGATATTTTTATCGATACTTGCGATACCGTTGTACGTGGGGTATGTGAATGCTGAACTGTTTGGCTGTAACTGGGATTGAGATTAATAGCGTCAAAAACGTTTGAAAGTTGAATTCAGTAGATTTGAAGTTAGAAAATGTTATACCAATAAAATTAAATAACATTTTCTAAAACAAAACAGCATGTCGGCATAAGTAATTGTCGAATTATTAGTTAAATCCATTTGTAATCACTTTGTTAAAGTGTACCCTGTAGAAACCAACTATCTATTTTATCGACATCGATAAACAACAATCTCGTCACTATGCAAACTAGTCGAAAGCCCCGGTCCTTCATTTAAACGTTCATTAAGTATTTGCTTCTTGTCTATCGTTTCAATGTGCATTGCCAATGGAAAAGGTACTTCGAAGGCGGTTTTATTGCTAACAGCTTTGTCAGAAAAAAGACATATCCTAAAGGAGTTTTGCGGTAAATTTCTTCTTAGTATATATGCGATAGTTTTTTCTATTGTCCTGAGTTTGTCGATAAATTGGATTCGTAGTTAGTCCAAAAATTCGTTGATTCGATCTACATTACTAAGTTTTTCCCTGATAAATAGTTGTGTCTGTATGTCTGAGAGTCTAGAAGATATGTGAAGTCATCCAATCTGCATTTCTGCTATATGGTGAAGTATATCGTAATCTTTATAGCAATTAGTACAGTGTTGTATTAAGTCCATTTTAGAGTTGCAGTATGTTAATCTCAAAAAAGCCGTATCTTAGTGAAAATGTACGGGAAAATTTTGATAAAATGGCCGTATTTTTTAAAAAGTGTCATGTTCATGTAAAATATTTTAATGAAAATACGGCTTTAAAGGAAGTCGTAAGCCGTATTATGGGTTTCTAGAGGGCCCGAAAACCGTATAATACGGCAAAAGCCGTATAAGCAACATCACTGAATCAGAAGGATATCTTTACTTAGCGGTGGGATTTAAAGCTATGGTCAATTATAACGACGACGGCAAATGAACTAGCATTCAGTCGTCTCTTATTCCATATTCAAATAACATACTCACTCAATTAAATAACTGAATTGAATTGACAGAAACTGTAATTTGAGTGAATTGAATTGGTAGCACATTGTGGCATTGTGGTGCGTATTGGGCTGACTTACATTCATGGCCTGAGAGCTAGTTACGGCCCCATATCCAGTTCTCGGCCATTATTCACAGATTGTGCCCACTAAGTGGCAAACAAGATAGGAGTGATAACGCTGAATTTCAATTGGTAATTTGTTTGGAAAGTAAACGGTGGCGATAGCGCTAATTGCTTGTTTATTCAAACAAAGATACAAGTGGAAATGTAGAATATTACTTGGGAAAGTTTATACGGAGTTGCGAGGAAAACTGTTGTCGCAGAGGTAGAAGTACCTACCTACTATTAATCCTAAAGTTAGCTGACGGTCGAGTTTTCATGTGAGACATCTTCTGCTCATGATTAAGTTTTAGTTTCAGAACAACTCATTCGACATTCAACTTGATCTGACAATAGATAAACTAGGATATCTATTTAACCCTAGTATTCATTTTGACGACACCGTTAACCATTGTTGCATTACGTGTAGTACTATAGATATCGCGAGCACTGGCACCACACCCCACACCCGTACGTGAGGAATGTCCATCGCTAGCACTGCCCCCGCGCCCCATGTACGCGTGGAATGCGCGCAAGTGTGGCTTCGTGCAAAAATCCACGATTTACACCATTACATGAACTTCGTGGTTACACGTCACGTACTTACATGCTTTACAAGCTGTTGTATAGCATACTTGTCATATCTACATGTACAATTGTAAAGGTAGATATACTCATCGCTAACCAGCTTTTAATATAAGACTAACCGTCAAATCGACGTTACATAGTACAAAAAGTACTGATGTGCGACCAATGTATAGAACATCAGACTTTGTACTATATATTATGATCGTTTTCTCATCTCATAACCCTCCACTAAGATCCTCTTTGTCGCGTGTACCACGGCACCTATGATACTAACTCTTAGACCCATAACAGATATTCGAAGTCATCATTCAGACATCTACCCACCCGGCCGGGAATTTTGACCGCGACTCCTGTATCGAGGGCACACGTACTATGTACTATCAGCTAGAGTCTAGAGAGTCTAGACCATGACAGTCGTTCTAAATCTAAGTAGCTGTTTATCAGAAACAATTACACATTCCATTGCCTCCAAACCATTTATACCAGGCTGAGTTGGTCATCTGTTAGCGCTAATGGCTACTATATTCCATGGAGACGTCTTCCTCGCGTTACGTAGATGGCGCACCAAATTTATGAGCAGCTACTGTTTATTCTAATGGTGTATACTGTACACTTGTACAGCCTAGTCCATCTTCTAGAGCATGCCCGTAGAGGTAAATGCTAAGTACTTAGTTGCTCACTTTCGAATCACTAGCACAGATGTCTTTTTCAAGTAGAGTGAGCGAGATAAATTATCTAAGATTTTTGTTCATAGGTTGTGATAAATTGTTAAGTGACTCGCCTGGGCAGTTGGATTTGATTGTCAAAACAAACTTGAATCGAACTCAAACCGAACCGATAGAATTGAATCTATTCTATGTTTAGGTAGTGACAGTTGGCTTTGACTTTGTGCCGACCATGATATACAAGTATCTACCAGACAAATAAATAATCCCAGTGTAGAGCTAAGAGCGTGATGAGCGCCGCCACCGATTCAAAACAAAATTACCTGGCAATTTTCAAATTGCCCACGAAAGTTACTAAGTTAGTCTTACTCTACCGACGACGAGGAATGTTAGAAGTAATTATGGCCATATTATCGACGTTGACATAGGCGTAGGTACACGTACGCGGTGATCCCAATCAAAAGACCATGTTAGATGTTGAAACAAGCCATGATCACTAGCTACACCAAGAAAAACCATATAGTACTTATATCACGCGACATTAGCTACAGCCGCTTTTGACTTTCTATTCAAATGTTAGCGAAAGTGCCGCGACAGATGGCCACATGTCTCTAATTTGTGTACACGCTTGCATAACATTATGTTTTTGATATAATAAGTATACGTAAGAATAAATGTAAACATAATACAGAAATATAAGCGTTTAGAATCCGGTTTTGAGGCGTAGACGAAAGAGAATTGTTGTTGTGACTTGATGACTGTTATATCAATATATTTATTAACAATGCTTAATATTAAACTAGAATTTACCCGCGGCTTCGCCCGCATGATATTTCGAGGCCCTACGCCCTACCTTACCACCCTTAATAAAAGAGGTGGAAAATAAAAAACAAAAAAATCGATTTGACATTTGTTCGATTTGACAGTTCTTTTTTACATTTCTTGGAGCGCACGCTAGAATAGCTCGCAGATGGCAGATTTTTTCCTACTTACCTAACACTTATTGTTATAATATGGAAAGTTTACGCAATATCATTATAATTTATAGCCTATGTGTTATTCTGATGTATAAGCTATGTAATTGCAAAGTTTCATCTCAATCCGTTCAGTAGTTTTTGCGTGAAAGAGTAACAAACATCCATACATCCATCCATCCATCCTTACAAACTTTCACGTTAATAATATTAGTAGGATAAATGGATAGAAGATGGAGGAAGGAGGTTTGCACTCAGATAAATAAGATGGTCTGTGAAATAAAGTGATAATATCCTGATCGATTGAGTTATGCTGTAAAGAAAGCTTAGAAAAAAAGTTATAATTTTGAGACAACATTGATTTAAAATATAGAATATAAAGTATGAAGGAGTTTTACATTTACAATAACCAACCATTGTTTGTTTGTACTATCATCTGACGCAGAACCACATTTTTATTATCATAACCACTACTCAATCCATTATCTACATTGTGCTTCAGAACTATGGAAACAACCTCCAAAAGCTCTCCCACAGAGATTTGGTTACAAATTACCCATAGCTCTATTAATTGTACCTTTACCATCATAACCACAGCCCTTCACCTCTTCCGGCCCTATCAGACACTTTCGATTAGTTCTACCAACAATTCAATAGTTTGGCGCTTCGAAAATATCCATTAGAATACAAATAATTGTGATTTTTACCAAATTGTTAACTTTAATTGTTTGTAACACACAATTTGCATACTTTCCAAGGTGTTTTCTATGCGTTTCTGCCAATCAAAATAGCCATAAAAGGGAGTTGTTATCTTTTATTCGATCATTTTCGTTAGTTATCTTGAGGAGCTAAACTACCTGTAATAAAATCATTTGGTTGTCGTGTGTGAGATGTTGATTCTTTAATTTTTATTGTATAGGTATGTTTTCAAATCAACTAGAACTATTAACCTTATTAACAAGGAGTTTAGAGTGTTTAAGAGATTAGTGGTGCCTGGAAAAAAACTTCCCATCAAAGAAAATTTTACGTCAGATAGTTGGTACACACAGGATTCGCCCTAAGTCAAGTTTGACGTGTTTATAAACGTGTTTTTTTTTCACGCATCTCTCCTTAGTATTTTAATAGGCTTAGCACTGACGAAATTAGGGTTCATATATTTAGTCCAGTGCTAAGTACGTGGACATGTATCATATCGTTACAAACCTCTCCCGCTGGATAATCTAATTCAATCTTTATTTATTCTATCCTACCCAAGCGTTAAGTAATTCCTTCTTCGGTTTTAAGACAATTTGCACGTTATTTGCTTCGATATTTAAGTACCTGTAGATAAATGTCAGTCAATGTCATGCGTTCCCGGACTGACTGGCTGAATGGCCATTATTGATTCTTTTGTAGTCTCACAGGTTAAATACAAAAGAATTTACTCTGAATTTACCCTACAAGGATCCTTAGCTGCTTTGCTGCACTCAATCCGTCGAATGCGTCAAGAAAAGTAAAGGTTGAGGTACATACTTTAAGTTCAAATTAAACTCAAGACGTACTTATCGTAAAACTTATATTGTTACAGTTGTTGTAAATTCTTACTAATTTTCAGGGTTCCGTACTCAAAGGGTAAAAACGGGACCGTATTACTAAGACTCCGATGTCCGTCTGTTACCAGGGTGTATCTCATGAACCGCGATAGCTAGGCAGCTGAAATTTTAACTTTAAAAATTTTAACAAATTTTAACTTAGGTGATGTATTTCTCTTGCCGCTATCAAAACAAATACTGAAAACTGAATAAAATAAATATTTAAGAGGGGCTTCCATAAAACAGACGTGATTTTTTTTAGGAGTTTTTTTGTTCGTTATTAATAATGGCAAGAGGAATTATTTTTTTTTTGAATGGGGCTAAGGGGGCTCCAACACGGTACGGAACCCTTCGTGCGCGAGTCCGACTCGCACTTGGCCGATTTTTTAAATTGTTGTTCGAGGATCCAAAGGTCCGAAAATGTCATAGACTAGTTTTTATCCCGGAAAAATGAAAAGTCCCTATGGAATAGCTCAAAAACCAAATTACGACGTGAAGCCGCGGGCAAGAGTTAGTTGATTGTAAACATAAGTAAAACACACATGAACACCAGTTCCGACAGTCTGTACGAATTCCCTTTCAATCGGTGGTCGTGCCGCGCGTCACGGCCGGTCGTGATCCGGGATGCGGCCGTTCCCAAGAGGCGCGGGAAAAACTTCATTAGCTGATGGGATTGTCGGGATCGTGTGGGGTTTGATGGTCTTTGTTTAGAAAATTAGCTAACAAGTTGCTATAACAAGCTAGTTGTAGCGCCGCGTCTTCCATAGCGGCTAAATTAAATTAGGAATTTAAACAAATCCTCTTTTACGAACAGTAAATCTTCGCAAGATACTCGGTTGCTTTGGGATACAGCCGGGTTATGCGAGATTGCACCCACTTAAACCCCTTCGGTGGCCTGCCTTTGTGATGTATTGGGAGCTCCGGGATCTGCGGGAAAACGCACCGGAGCCCCTAGCACTTTTCTATTGACGTCCCTTGTTTGACATAGGTATAGCCATAAACGACAACGTGACCACTCAGCGTTGAAGCAACCCCCTGCTATAGTCTGACCGTTTAATTTAGTTAAACGGTCAGACTATAATTAAATTATTCAAAGATGATCAAGAGCCATCTCCGTTACACATGATCGTCTTGTATGATTCAAATTGTCAAATCTTCACGCACTAAAAATACTTGAGTACCTATGTGATTATGACAATTTCTCAAACTGTTCGATAATTTCAAAGTTCTAAATTGTATTTATTCTAAGTAGATAACGACTGTAAGTACGTGTGATAATTTTATCACGAATTATCCTAGTGTAATCGTCAAATTCTTACTATCGAAGAAATTCAATGATCTGTTTGATTCTGCAATAAAAGTTTGAATCGTGCATCGGCTATCACGCTTTATTAGTTTTGGAAAGCTTTTTGATTCTCACGAGGTACAGGTTTGGGCCTGGCTTGTTGCAGAACATAGTATAAGTGTATACACAGTATAAGTGTATACAGTAGGACAGTTTCACGAATTTTGTTTCCGGAATTTCTGAGAAAATATACTAAGAAAATTAGGGATGGTGAATGAGTTAATTAAAGTACATAAGTGTGAGTCAATTGATTAATTATCACTAGTACATACTAAAAATAAATACTTATGTAGTATAAAACAAAGTTGCTTCCCGCTGTATGTCCCCATGTATGCTTATATCTTTAAAACTACGCAACGGATTTTGATGCGGCTTTTTAATAGATAGAGGATTCGAGAGGAAGGTTTGTATGTATAATACACCTGTGCGAAGCCGGGGCGGGTCGCTAGTAATTATGATAAAGCGCATTACTTCAGCATATCGATATAGTTCAATCTGAATCGTTAAAAGAGTAGAGTAACTACAAAAAACGTAATTATTTATTATTACAAAAACTATGTATCATATTATGTAATATTTTACACAAAACATAACATATTTACATAATAATATGAGTTAGGAAACAAAAAAATATTTATAAGTGACATAAAATCATCGAATATTATGTCAATAATTAAAGATAATAATTTAAGGGTCTGATAATTTAAGATATTCGTAATCAGGTTCACATGTTGCCCTGATACAATATAGTAGTAGGACAATCGATATTAATTTGTTATAAGTAATTTATAGATAGCGCGCGAGTTGAATGCAGTCGGGGTCTGAGGTAAAGAGCGGGAGCATCTCCCCCCGCTATCCGCACGCCCCACCTCACGCGCCTGGGCGGGTTGGGCGTGCGGATAGCTGGGGGAGACATTCGCATTCCTAAGCTCTGCATTCAACTCGCGCGCCCACAGTAAGTTGTTAAATAAAAATATTTTCATTTTCATGTTTCAACCATACTTTAGGTTGTACAATCGGCTACAAAACTAATATGAAATTCCTAAAACGTGACCACCAGTAAACTATTCGTACCTAAGTACAACTTTGTAAGAAACTGCACCCTATGTAAAAACGCACTCTAACTTGCGTTACTTGTTGCTATGAATCAACAGTTTGTGCGAAGTTGACTCACTGCTATTATTTATACACACCACAGCCAAATCATAGTGACTGCGCGACAAAATCAACATTTCAAGGTGAATGTCGCATTACGAAACCGTATGTAAATAGAATTATCGATGGTTACATAATAATGTATGGAAAGTGAAACGTGCCCATAGATAAATCATAGCTAATGCGATGCGATGGGTGACCAATCTGACCATTGATCAATATTTTTGATACGAGTATAAATTTTGTCGTTAAGAAAGTGTTAAGTTCTCTCGATTTTGGGGAAGATTTATGGATCGAGTAACGTGATATGCAATAAGATTGAATCATAAAAGTGTAGTAATGTGCTTTAATTCTGTTAATTATTATCATCAGTTTAGTTCTAGTTCGTCCACTATTGACATAGGTACAACATGGTACATACACCTTTCACATAAGCCTTTCACATAAGCCTTTCACATATTCACGTATGTGTTCACTAGCTCCTGCGAAGTAAGGTTTGGAAACGGCTGGCATCCAGCTTATTTGTTTGTTATCCATGTTTGTTTGAATATTTGTACGCCACGACGGCAAGAACATGCACTCTGTACTCTTGGAAGATCTGTATGCGACTTTGTATGTTGTTTGCACTACCATGTTTCTGACAAATAAATAATCTTGAATCCAGCTTATTACTACGGCTGTCACATTGTCTATCTCTTACTACTTGTATGTTGTAGTTATGAGATTGTACTTCCTTTGCTACGCTATCTATTCTTTTCTGAACCTTAGAACTTAATGCCATTAAACTACTCTACGTTTAGCTCTAGAGTTTTTTTTTTGCTCACAATAGTAGTGAGCAAAAAAAATACCCTAGAGATTGGCATTGATATACCAAACTTCAAACAACATTGAGTAGGTACATACTATGATTAGTTACAAAATATTACACAACACAAACCAATTTGTAAATTTAATGTTCTTTTCATTCATACAACATGTAGATTGTAGGTACATAATACAATTACAATTAACGCAAAATGATAGGTCAATACAGGTTAATATCTAACTTACGACATGTAACGAATATACCATGTATTAGTTGTATTATAGCTGTACAAATTAGCTTCAAATGAAATTGATGCCAATTGTTATATGACCTCGGCGAGGCTAAAACGTGGACTTGCATTCACACTAGATGGGGAAATTAATGGCCAAGGACGGTAAATAAAGGGTTATTTATTAAATATACAAATGAAAGTAAGAAAAGAACCAGGTAATAAATAACAGAGTTGAAAGATATCGATAAAGTTAAGGTCACCTTACCAAATGAAATTGTTGGGCAGTTATTGCCTAATAATTTCTCTTCAACACTTTTTAGATGATTCAAAGAGATTTTTTGTATACTTAAAGAACAAGTTTGGCCAATTGCTCACTTGGTGGAAATAGATGAAGTCACTCTCGCCTCAATTCAAGGAAATGTAAAGAATATTGATAAGGCTGATGAAAAAAGTATGTATCATACTTCAGTGAGATATATAAGTATGTATTTAAAAATATGTATAAGTAGTATATCAGTCTCTAGCATCCATATCACAAGCTTTGCTTAGTTTGGGGTCAGAGGACGTGTGTAAGATGTCCTCAAATATTTTATTTAAATATAAGAATGTTTAATACAGGATCGATAATGATGATAATAATCCTAATGCTTGTGACAAAAGTGTGCTGCACACAATGACAAGTCCAAACAAGCTGTGTAACATTATACAAACATAAGATGTACCACGTAACACCCATTCCGAAGTATGACGAGGACTGACTAACCGGCCGCAAACATGTCCGATAATAAATAGACGATCTGATTCACACCTTCAAGTATAGATAGAGCTCCTGGAACTAAAATTAGGGATTTATATAAATAAAATACTGTTGGACGTAACAATAACAAATACTACATGAATTTAATATATAATTGTTTTTCCCAAAAAATTGCAAAACCCCCTTCCAATGTGTACAAAACTCGAATATTTCGCTCGAATTGTTTACATTATTGTTGATTTTTCAAAAACGGCTCAGCCGATTTCTTTAAAATTTAAATGGGATCACCTCGATAATATACCCTTTCGAACTAAAAAAGATTTTTTCGATTCGGTTCACAATTGGCGAAATTATGGATGAACAAACAAAAAAAAACATATAGACGAACATAGAACAAGAGGATATACAGACACATAGATATGCCTAACTTATCCCACCTCTTTTTCGTCAATGCTTAAATATGTTATTTTGCTTCATTGTAATATTTTCAAAAATATATTTGCATTTCTTTGCCAATTCATCTGACATTGTTATGGGCTCATCATTTTGACCCATAAATCTGTGTAAAATATGACTTGCTATCAATACTACTTTAAGGTACATTACAGGATTGATAACTCAATTAACTGCGATTCGGCTCATTACCACTTCACAATTAAAATACCTCAATATGTGTCACTGTTGCGTTATCCAGATCTAAGGCCAGATGGCAGCTCTATCGGTCTCAATCATACGTTCTATAATTATCGGTGCATTTATACCGCAACCCGAATAGCCAACAGCCGTGACGAGTGAGGTCGGCCGATGACCCCACACGACAATCTGAATACCATTCTATCCATAGAACTGGTCACTGGTCACAATTAGATCGACGTAAATACTCGGTCAGCGCCATTACCGTAACAGGCGGTTAAAAAGAGCCTAGCGGTGACAGCGGACTAAAACCGCCTCCCGCTACACAAGAAGCTCGAGACATTAGTAGCAGAGAAACGTTCAAGGCTTCTGACATCAATACTAAAAACATCAATTCCAGCGCTAGACTAAAAGCTCATTGCGTTGATTCTATGCTAAATACTGCTATTACGAAAAATGATTCCTTGATTAAATAAGGCTACAGACATCGTAAAATGTCTGCGTTGATTGGAATCATGTCTATCATCGTTTTAATTGTTTTATAGCTCTAAGAGAATTGATCATCAGTCACCTAATTGAAGAAACTTCCTGGATTCTTTAGTAAATATGTGATTTGTTTGTTTCAGAGCGGGAAGAAGAAGGCGGAATCCACTCGCTCTGTACGCAGATGACGATGGGCACGACCTGAGTGATCTCGGTATCGGCACTTCTAGCACCAAGTCCAGCCTCAGTGAAGACTGCGATAACCACAGTCTTGCCGTAAGTAACACTAACATCAGTAGTGTTTATAAAATACAGAAATGATATAGATCAAGATGATGAGTTAATAATTTTAACTAGTTTTGAAGATCTGAAACTGCATACAATAAACATTTCATTTCTCTAAAATGTACTTCATAAAACTTATTTCGTCTTTCAGAGCGACGGTATGGATCTAGATAAGAATCATTCAGACGTTGACAATATGTCTAACTGTGACACAAACCGCAAGCTCGGCTCCAGTGCCAACGAATACGACACTTGCACGACCACGACCATCAGCTCACCCGAACCTGAGGAGTATACCTACGAGGGCGCCATCGAGGGCTATAAGTCCAGAATCATCTCGCAGACTAACAGCAATATGGTCAAAACACTGGTCAATAACAACAAGGAGAAGTCACCAGAAAAATCAGACGTAAACAGAATCAGAACGACAGTCAGCAACAAGATTGAAGAGAAAGTCTCCTCATTCCAACAGGACAGGGCTTCGGATGCCAAAAATAACAACCAGAAAAAAGACTTGCCTAAAGTTGACATTCACAAACGAAGAGAACAGTTTGAGAGAGAAAATTCACAGGAATTACAGACAAAACCAAAATTGCCAGATATTGCAAATAAAAGATCAATCAAAGATAGACTGTCTAGTTTAGAGAAGTTTACAGAAGAAATTCTTGTGCAAAAGTCTACTAATGACCTGACAAAGTTACCTACCGAAGTCAAACCTTTAAAAGAACGTTTGTCGTCTCTTGAGAAAGTAAAATCTGCATCGGCAGAAGTCGATAAAACTAAAAGGCTTTCGAATGGAGATCTCAGCAATGCTATATCTCTAAAACAACGTCTCTCTAGCCTTAAGTCACAAAAATCCGAAGAGGAAGAAAGAAAAATTACAAAAACCGAAGTCAAAGAGGTGTCAATGAGCTTAAAGGAGCGATTGAGTTGTTTAGACGCAGCTAAGAATAAGGAAATACCTAAGATTTCAGTGGAAGAAGAAATAGCTCGATGCGAAAAAATTGAAGCAAGCATTGAAGACGCAAAAGACGACCACATGATGGAGAATTCTCTTAAGACTAGCCTATCAGGTATTGAGAATCAGATGCAGAGTTTCTGTCGTTCTCTTGACAGTCTAGATATTAATGGGCAATCATCACCAAATTCTTTTGAAAGAATCCAGAGTCTAGAAGACTTTGATTGTGCTGATATGCAGAACAATACGGTTCCAAGCGATATTGAAACAGAAGATAGTGGAATACACACAGCCAGAGACTCGGCTCCTGCAGATGACATCGCTGACTTGACACAAGTAGCATCCCCAATTGGAGAGCCTTTGGCTTCAGAATACGAATCATCTAATGAAGATGGCGTAGCTATGGAACATAAGATGGAAGAAGAAATTGAGAAAATTTCCGAACCTCTGCAAACTATCGTTCAGGACATCATTGTTGAAGAAGCCGAGGACCAGGACAGTAGAGCTGAAGATGACAGCGTAAGTCATTATGGCCAGGCTATCTCGCAACCAGAAGAATTCAGTGTCACAGAAGAAATAACTGAGATACAACTGGACAAAGAAGACGAAGACACTCTAAAAAGTTTGGAAAATCAAGACACTAGTGTAAGTCTAAATGAACCTGTTTCGACTGCATCAGAAGGCGATACAGTAGTTTTTGAGGGGAAAATGACTATACACTTAAACTTGAATGAAATCTGCAACCATATGAACGCTGGTGCTGGGAATACTAACCAAATAACTACCGTTTCTACTAACAGCAAGAGCATGCCAATGGTAACAGTCTCTAATATAACCACCATTACTAACATCTCACCCAAAAATTCCATCAAAACGCAAAAAAATAATAACACGCTTAACAAAATTGCTGATGTAACATGTACATCTCAGTGTTCGCTTGTGAAATGTGTAGATAACTCATGCAACGTACCCACTAATGTTAACGTTAATAATGACGTCACTCAAAAACGTGATATTACAGCGCCCAGCGGTGACGTGGCGGTAAGTAACCAACCTCAAACAAACTCTTCCCAAGACTCTAACCCGTTCTGGCAGAGAAGAACCAAATGTTGTATAGAACCGAACAGAAGGAAGACTATCCTGTTTATAAATAACAAAGTAACAACGAAAAATACTAATTCCAATACTGCTACAAACCAGAAAGCTTAGTTATTAAACGTAATAATAAATACAAACGTAAATATAAAACAAGAACATAAACCCATAGGTTTCTCATAAATTGCTACAAAAAGCAAGCCTAGTGACAAACCTTTTGGGGTTGATTTTATAGAATTTTTATGATCTATTGATCTCGCCCACCATTCTTACTTATCACACTAATTCTTAATTAAAAGTTACACGTTCAGTATAGAGGTAGACACTAGTGACATTACTAATTTTGTGCGTAACATTGATGTCCCGTGTAGTATGAAAGCTATATTCGTAAAATTCCTAGCCCTTAGTTCATACATTCATTCTTTCATACAGGGTTTCTTGTGTATCCCATTTGTAGAGTAAAATGTTAATATAATCTTTTTCATCAACAATGCCACTAGATCAGTTCATTTAGTGTCCAAGTATTTTCATAAATCGTGATATCAGTAAATTCATTATATCGAAAAATATATGTTACACTGTTATTTGTATGGCTTTTATTTACGTACTTATTACCTGTAGATTCATCATCTACCATTGTAACTCAGTTTTATATAATATTCTTATCGGTAGCACTAATGATATTGGTTTTATATGAATTGTCTTATTACTATTGAATTGTATTCATAACTTTAATTAGGGTGTTTCAAAATGCTAAGGATAGATAGAATGAAATCAGTTCATTGTTATCTAAATCGGCCATATCTTAGACAAACAGAATCTTATCTATTGTGAACTCTGTTAGTCAGATAAAGTCTATGGTCGGAGTATGGGCCTCATTGTCGTAGTCTTAAATTTAAATATTCTTATTTTTAAGTAGGAACTTTACATCAGTTTTTGGTGATGGGCTAACGAGGTAAGAGGAATCTGAGTAGATGCGTGTCGCTTCATTGTTAACCCTCATTTTGGCTGCATGGTCTTCATTTAGCTTGGTTGCATGTACCATTTAATTTATTCTTGATTTTTATGTCCTATGTGTTTTTAAATTGATCGTTTTGTCCTAAGTTGTTCTGATTTTCTTTCAAAGCGAATTTAATTTTGTCCGTATCGTTTTGTGAACAAGGGTTTAGTTTTGAAGTGCTATTGTTTTAGCAGCCTTCGAGCTGTGTGTTTAGTCTACTTTATCTTACTTGTTGTCATATCCTCATTACACTGCAATAAAGTGATAAAAGCAATTCAAATGTCTAGACCCGTGTAATTGTTTGTTTTACTGTTTTAATATGGTTAGCTTATTTTTCTAATTTTGCCTCTGCAGTATTCCAAAGTGCCGGAAATTCCAAATTTAATTCTTGTGTAAATTTGTAGGTGTTAGATGCCCTAGAACTGGCATTTCAAGAGCTGGACTCCGAAGACAACATAACCGACAATTCAAACATGGAACACGTGGAGAAAATCATTGACACCAAGCCCAAGACTTCTGTTGAAGATCCTGAATTTGAAAAGAAGATATCAGTAACACCACTGTACGAGAATATAGACATTTTCTATCAGAATAATGCAGAGCCAGCAGATGCTTTCCCATTGGATATGCCGACGAATGTTCTGGAGCCTCCAAAGGAGAAACCACCACCGCCGCCCATGGAAGATGGTCAAGACGATGAACTACTGGGAAACGTAAGTTTATTTTACCTCTTTTTCACTAAAAAAATTACTCGACCCCCAACTTGTGTCGTATGAGTCGCTGACAGTTAGGTTCTCTAGCATAATTATTTTGTAGACCATGAACATAATTATATATAATAAAATTATGATGAAGTATTTTCACAACTAAATATGGTAATGTATGGTTACTTTCTTTACTTTAATATTCCTTGTCAGTAGACTGAGTGGTGCTTACACATATTTCATTCACT
The DNA here is from genome assembly GCA_964007245.1 of Hypomecis atomaria. NCBI lineage: Eukaryota > Metazoa > Arthropoda > Insecta > Lepidoptera > Geometridae > Hypomecis > Hypomecis atomaria. Next base: position 16,385,551 of record OZ023294.1, on the reverse strand, counting down.
ACATTTCAAATCAATGATAAAAATGTGATTTCATCAAATTACATCACATTTAATTCGTTTTGCGTTAATGCGAAATTGTAATATAAATTACAGCCAACATTTATTCACTATTCTGTTCACACCGTGTAAACATTATTTTGTAACAAGATATGTCATGAATCAGCATTTTAACATTATGCATTTTCCACTTTCTACAAGTTACTGACCGACAGAAGCTAGTCGCATATCGTTTGATGTCATTATAGCGTCATTTAAAATTCCTCAGATAGCGTCATTACATTAATTTGTTAAAAATTATCGTTTCTAATTGATTTTTTACTGTTTTGAATTGCATTTGAGATAATAGTCTTATTCTGGATTCGTGTCTATTTGGTGAGTTAGTAAAAGTTCTTGTACTGAATAGTTACTATAAAACGTTGGTATCTCTATAAGTGGATTTTATTGTCATTTAACTTCCCAGCATTTTGTTATCCGCAGCTTGTAGCACATCACAGCCGCCAAGATTTTTGATTCGGCCTATAGTAAGCATATTATGTAGATTATTTCCTAAGAACCAGACTTAGATCAGAGTCCTTACTCGTGCGCTAAACGAATGGACTTTGTGGAGTGAACATAGTTTAATCGGATAAAGATTTGCTGTACTCCATACCGATCAAATTAAGTCAGAACATTGTAAGACAAATATATGTAATAAAATTAAATTTATAACCGTTTCAGGGTAATTTCAAACACACAAGCTCAGCGCGCCGGATCAAGAAGGAAATCCGCAACAAACGCACCTCGTTCCTCGGCATCGAAGGACAAGATGACAGCTACCTGGATGTAGACCTCAACCTAGCTCCCAGGCCGGACATCACGTCTTTCCTTCAAGTAAGTTTAATTATTAGGCCGTTTTCTGACTTGTCGGTGCGGGAGCGGTGCGGATTCGTTTCGCTCGGTATACACGGTACCGAAAGCTTGCCGAGCGCCTATGTTTTAATGCGCGTCTTCTGATTGGCGCGGTGTGTGCGGGAGCGGGGAGGGATCGTTTCGTTTTACCGCGTCTCGGGATGCGTGTCCAGGCGCCGCTCGACATTTACCGCGCGAGGTCGTGCAAACAAGATGGCGGAGCGAGATATTCACGTCGTTTTAGTACTAGAAATTGAAAAGTATCCTGCATTGTATAATTATAAATTGGCGGAATATTCGAGAAAGGACGTTACAGAGAGGATTTGGAGTGAGATATCTTGGGAAAGTTCTTTAGCCGCAACAAAAAATCGGCAATTAATATTATTTTCGATAAGGATGACGCCAATAACGTTTTCTTTTTTTACGTAGGCGATGAACATAATAACACGCCAAAATATTGTCATCACTAGAAGACGACATCTTCGATACTGCAGAATTTTATACCGAGAATATACCGATAGGTGAGTAGGTGAAGGCAACGCGGTATCGTTTCGGTACAGACCTTACAGATCCCGCACCGCTCCCACACCGACAAGTCAGAAAACGGCCTTATTCAATTAATTATTTTGTTAGTAAATAGAGTGCTGCCTGCTGGATATAGACATTAATTTCCCAAGAGGCTGATCGAAAGTGCGTTGCATCTATCGTATTACTCAATTTTTTTATGAGATCGTTTGTCTGCTTGTGGGTAGACTTTCTTCTTTACGTTAACATAAACGATTCTATTACTGGTCATTATCCGTAACTTTATCATCACTCCATCATCATCATCTTGCCCTTATCCCACTAGGTGGGATCGGCACAGCACGTTTCCATTCGCCACTTCACTCTATCATACGTCATCTCATCATCAACAGACTCCTTTCTCTCGCAAATCATCTTTCACAAAATTATCTTATCGTCACACCATATCCAAGCTAAAAGACGAAGTTTCGAAAACTTTAAGATCTCGTTTCAAAATCCTTTCATATGAAAATACAATCCAATTTTGATGTTTTGATATTTTCAGGAAGAAACCAAGATCGAGAAGCTCCTATACAAGAAGACCCTTTCTCACGACATGGACGCGAGACTGCGCGAGAGCCGAGACTCCGGAGTGGACGTGGACAGGGGTCCCTCTGCCGAGGCTTGGTACAAGGGCCAGTCTTCTCCTGAGGCCTCTAACCCTCACAGCAGACAGAACAGCGAGGTAAATATTCTCACGACATAGACGAGACTGCACGAGAGCTTGGTACAAGGCCAGTCCTCTCCTAAGCCATGCAACCCTCACAGCAGACGAGAACAGCGAGGTATTCTCACGATATGGACGCGAGACTGCACGAGGGCCGAGATTCCGGAGGACTTGGACAAGGGGCCGTCTGCCGAGGCTTGGTACAAGGGCCAGTCTTCCCCTGAGGCTTCTTACCCTCATAACAGACAGAACAGCTAGGTACCTGATTTAGATTTTTTTATTAATTTGAGGCTACGTGATACCAAAGCCCCAGGCAAGCAAAGGCAAGAGGGATATCGGCCAAGCGCGGACATATTCGCAAAAAAGCGTCTGGAAAAGGTGGAAGGTAGTAGACAGTTTATAGGGTGCCCTTATCACTGATGTCCATATTATAGATCAGTCTACCTACAAGATACTATTTGATTGAATCCAACAGCATTACGTATTTCTCAAATGGAGACTTTATTTTTCAAGGTTTTCCAAAACAATTTGAACGATAGAAATCAGTTAGATTTGGAGACCCTCAGTAGTTATCTTTGCTACTTTTACGGCAGTTTCATCGTGAGTCAGCATTTCGACGAGTCGTCATCATATTATTGCAAAATAGCGCAAAAATATATATTTGTGGTGCAATAAAAATTATTGAATTGAATTGGATAAGAACTGAAAATTACCTAAACTTCTAGTATATAATTATTCCGTTAGATTAAACTGATGTTTTCAGTTTGTAGGAACATAAAAAGGGTATTAGCCTGAGATAGAAAAATAAAGTATATGTTGGCCTAAAACCATGGACTGATAAAGGCTGATGATGGTCAAAACGAAGATGTATTGCAATAGAGTAAATAACTGTCTAAATTAATTACAAGCACAGTTCAAAGTGCAAGTGGCAGGCGCAGCGTTGGACGTCCGACAAGGTGGACAGATGACTTTATTAAGAGCACAAAATCGCTAGGAATGCCGGTTCCAACAGGTTTTATTGGCAATCTATAGAGGAGTCCTTTGTCCAGAAGTGAACGTCATATGAAATAATTACTATGATCATAATAAACATATAATAATCATTGTTTTTCAGCCCTTCACCCACGTGACTCTCACATCAGACGAGGAAGAATCCAAACAGAAAGAGCACTTCTCTTCAAACCTCACGGCTAAGCTGAGCGAGCTGAGCGAAGGCGACGATAAAATCGACCATCTTGACAAGAAGTTACAACACCAGCAGGTAAACTAGGCCGAAGTTGCGTCGCTAGCAGCTAAATAAGCCGGAATTGCAATGCTAGCGGCTAAGTATAGCTACAATTGCAATGCTAGCGGCTAAAATTGCTATGCTAGCGAGTATGTTAGGCTAAAATTGCAACCTGGGCTTGTTAATTTTGTAGAAATTGCTAACTTGCAGCTTCGTTAAGCTACAGTTACAATGCTAGCAAGTAATTTAGGTTGAAATTAAATTAGTAAATAAATTAGATTGAAGTTGCAATACTAGCGACTTAGCTGAAATTGCAACCTGAGCGTGTTAGAAATGTAAGATAGTTCGAAATTTCATGGAACTTTAATATAAAGAGAGACGCAAGAAAACCAGGTTGGAATTGCAACTTTAACAGCTTGATTAGCTAAAGTTGCTATGTGTCGTAATTAAAATTAGAACGTTTGCCGTTGTTAGTTCAAGTACCTGGTAGTCAGATTCCTAAGTAGAAAATATTGAAAAAAGTTGGATTTTGATTCTGTATCTTAATGTATAGAAAACTTGACACTACTAGAACAAATACAAATAAGTTTTTTGTAATAATAATCATTGATAGCTTTAGTAATATTATTAGTCAAAAACTAGTGCCAAGATAAAATTTAATATGTAGGTAGTTAGAGGCTATTTAAACATTTTCTTATCGTTTCTTTGTAGAAATGTCGTTTAAAAATAGAAAATGTCAAATCATTTTTTGGTACCTATCATTATGTCAAGCATAATTTCTGAAAAAAAAAATACCTAAACTAAATTAGTACAAGGTAATCGCTAATTTGGCATAAAATTGTGCACCAAAGTGTAGATCTCGTAGAAATTATTATATGGAATGTTATTTCTCGAAATACGTTATGCTATACCTTGCTCTATAACTTTTAGAATAGTTCTCATAAGTTTCACTAGGGTTGTGGTAACTTTCTATATTCATAAAAATGTAAAAAAATATTTTTAATAATTTATTTAAGGCTTTGGGTAAAGGCTAGATTATGCACTGTAAACTGCTTTAAAGCACGTTACTTACCGGTTAAGGTACATTTATATTATGTATGTGATTAATATTATAAGTTGTTACACATTTTAAATACCAAATAAATAGGATACTAAGCAAAAACAAGTAGGTTTAGTTTGGTATTTAAAATAAATTCCATGTACAGCTGCCATTATAACATATTCTGCTTTCTAATGCTTTTATTGAGACTCCGATATACTTATATAAAATTTATACCAAATTATGTATATGTATGTAAGAATTACTTAATTTAGTTCAAAGTGATTTGATGAAACTTAGATATTTGTATCCTATGGTAAGTAAATATGTTTATTTATAATTTGTAGTAAATAAATTATCTATATTACCAATCTAAATCTGGCTTTTTATTTCTTTAATTCTTCGTAGAAAATATTACATCTTAGTGACAATGCAACTGCATGATTTCATTACTTTACTATTTTTGCAAGATTTTTCAAAATACATTGTTTCTTTTATATTATATTTGTAGTTAGTTACAGCACAATTTAGCACAATTATTTATCGCTGTAGTACACTATTGATATGCGTAATTGTAGTTTACTTTAGAGTTGCATTGATTTCATCATTATGCTAGTAAGCGTGCCAATAAGATTTCTCAAAATATCATTTAAGAGTTGATATTTATTATTACATAAGACATTTTTTTTTTAAATATTTAGTTGAGAGTAGGTAGAATATAATTATTATTTTAATACAAGAATAATTAATTATATTACATCCACATTAATTGTGAATAATGTCCATTTAACATCTAACAACTGTGTAAGCTAACAATCATTGAGCTAACTAATCTTTTGGCGTTACTCATACGCCATTTTGTGTGTAAATAACATTAACAAGATGGCCGGCGGCAACTTTCAGGCGAGTCGCACTAACGAGGATTGGCCGGATGGGCACTGTGATGACTCACATACCAAGGTGATACATGTTTATAATCATTACTTACTAACAGCTTTTCGATTGCATCGTCTGAATTATAATTATAAATGAGTGTCAAAGAAGATCTTGCAAAGTGGGACCAGACTGTGTACAGTAGCTGTAAAAATCGATTAAGATTTGGTAAATAAATGCGCAAGGTAAAACAACCGCATTGGATGCTTAATTTAAATGGGATTTCATATTTTTAGTTTGATTTTTTTCAAGGCCACCACGCCGCCACATTTACAAGCAAGGTCAAAAGATAATAAAATCCGAAAATATGAAATTCCTGTAAATGAAAATTGCTTTGAAAGAAAATATGTCATAGGAAAATCATTTTCCAAAACAAATAAATCAAATAATTGGATACTGTACAAGGTCGATATATTTTTGCAATATCTCTTTTACTTTGAGAAAAAATATGTAAAAACTTATTATGAGAAATTAACCCTTGTGTTTTTTCCTTACTAAAAGAGTCTCTTGTCGTATTTAATAAAAACAAAAATCATAACAACGTGTACATAATAAATGACGATGTAACTTAAAAGCTGTTGTTCTCATAATTTGTGTCATAACTAATACACGCTAGCTGAAACGCTAAACGCTATACGCCTTGCACCTGCAACAATCGTTCACAAACACTCCTTACTAACTTTCTTTTAAGTCCTACCCTGTGATATATAAAATAATAAATTAATCTGTCGTGCCACTAATTTTCAATATCGCAGCTCAGTTGTTTTCTAAATAAGGTAACGATTTGTGATCAAAATATAACAAAAGAAACGCTTTAAAATTAACAAAAACTAAACACGAACTTCTAAAAACTAACTGATAATTTCACAAACAGGAAGTACTACGCTTTGAAAGAGAGCTCCTACAACTAGAGCAAGAAGAGCTCCGCCGTCAAAGAGAAAACCTTCTCCGAGACCAGAACAGAATCATCCAAAAATCTGTCCAAGATATTTCCATCACCCCCGAAAAACCTCCCCTGAATCGACCGAAAAATAACAACTACCGACATTCAATGCCCAACTTGCTTATTAACGAAAGTCTGATCATACCTCCTAGAGTACCCGAAAGGCCAGTCTACGATGACAATCTTAAAAGGAAGCCTTTTGTATCAGAAGAGCAGTTGCAGAGGCATTTTGGAGTCGAAGAGAGCAGACGCGTCTTATACGAGGAGAGAAAAAACGAAGAATGTAGAAGGGTTTTGTATGAAGAGAGGAATGGGGTAGAGGATAATAGAAGGGGATATGACGCGAAGGGAGAGGATAGAAGAGGGGTATATGAGGAGAGGAAAGAAGCGAGGAGTGTGCGGTTGCCGGTCCAGCCGGTGCTTCCGCCGAAACCGAAGAGTCGGGAGTCGATCGAGAGAGAAATTACTATGAGGTGAGCTGTTTTGACTTTTATACGTTCCATAGATTTCAGTATAGCTTTCTTTTCGCACTTGTTATTCTGGACATAACAGGTATCCGTTACCAAACATTTTAGGGTCATGTTCTAGTGGTTACTATAGTTTGAAGTTTAAAATGGTCATATAAGTAGTTTACATCTAGCGCCGTCCCGTGGTTCTATACAGATCTTATTCTGCGTGCTACGATTTGCCCACACTAATTTGCTGGGATAAGTCGGTAATTTTCGATGGTCGTCCCTCCGTCGTGTCGGTCGAATCTCCTCCTTCCTGGAGCTTTTATTTTGAACCGATAGAAACGTTTCGCTCAAGTACTTTCCGTCCTTCGCTATCCTGTTCGCATTAACACAGATCTTCAATCACTCCCGCTCTTACTCGGTATCGTGACCATTTTATATACGTATAGGTTTAAAATAGAGGCCCTAATTCGATCCTGAAAGACTCCGAGCACAGTCTTTTGGTTTGCCTTTAGACCCTTTTTTCGTTTAGGCTTTTTTGTGTTTGTTAGATAAAGGTAAAGAATTATTCTTAGAATTTTACAAATCTTACTTGTAAAGATTCTAAATTATGTTATATTATGTTATGACAACATAAAGATATTCTTTATTGCTCTCAACTGTGTACAATTAAATGTTACAACAATATTAAGACGCAACAGTTTATCCTAGCGGACATGCAATATTTAGTTTTGGTATAACTAACAAGCTTTGTATCCTTACATAGTATAAAATAAAGTCGCTATTTTTGTCTGTTTGTTTGTCTGTATGCTTAAATCTTTAAAACTACGCAACGGATTTTGATGCGGTTTTTTTAATGGATAGAGTGATTCAAGAGGAAGGTTTATATGTAAAATACACCTGTGCGAAGCCGGGGCGGGTCGTCTAGTTTGACTATAAAATTCAAAAGTTATTCCATCGACTTATTTGACTCTGAAATGTATGTTCCAGGAATAGTCGCGTCCCATCAGCGGGTGACTACGCGAACGTGGAGCGAGCGGGCGTGCAGTTGCGGCAGAAACCCGCGCCGGGTGCGCCGGGGAACAATGCCAACTACCATCCCATGACCCGACACACGCTGCAGGTAGGATAGTTACGTAAATAATCGGCCCGGTACGAGTCCGACTCGCGCACGGAGAGTTCCGTACTGTATAGGAGCCCCACTTAAATATTTATTTTATTTTAATTTTATTATTTATAATTAAAGTAATATACAACTCAATATTCTGTGAATATTTCAAACATCTACCTGTTACCATTATTAATATAGTTAATTAACGGCCAAAAATCAGGTTTATTGCATGGGAGCCCCCCTTATTTATTAATTTTATTCTGTTTTTAGTATTTGTTGTTATAGCGGCAACAGAAATACATCATCTGTGAAATTTCAGCTTTCTAACTATAACGGTTCATGAGATACAGCCTGGAGACGGACAGACAGATGGACAGCGGAGTCTTAGTAATATGGTCCCGTTTTTACCCTTTGGGTACGGAACCCTAATAAAATAACCATAACTCTTCTCACTCACAGCCACTCACTTTCCCTTGGGATAGAATAGGTACTAATCCTTCCTTTCCTTCCTGCTTTGTTTTTCTGTTCTCCATGTGTCTGTTTTTTCTTCTATTTTTCTGGTTAAGAAGTTTAGTGATCTCGCTTCCGATACATTATTTTTCACTAATGAAACAGTGGAATTTTTCATGGATTCCTGTTAACATTCCAATTCATTTGTCACAAAATATGTGTCAATTAGATTTCCGTTTCCTAGTCTTTAAAACTGCCGTCAATAGCATAAACACGGTATGTTCATTTCTACGTGATCCGATAACTCAACCTTCTTCGTGAGGTCAGAAGGTTGCGTTTTCAGATCACGTCGCAATGAACACACTGTATTTATATGCTATTAACGGCAGAATCAATAAAACATCCGGAATCGTTAAAAATTAAGAACGAGTAGTGAGACCACGCTGCGCTTACTACAATGACTACAGTGAGTGGCAGCCACATAAACATTTAATGATGCTGCGTCCCTAATTCACCAAATGAGAAAAAGCTTCATTTCTTATGCGTAACGTATTTTCCAGGCGTTAAGCGCTGCGCCGGCGCAGAAAGTGATCTCAAACGCAGAGTGGCTGCAGACCAGGAATGTGGCTCGAAAACCCGCCAACTATAATCAACACTGGCTCATACAGGTAAACAATCCTTACTATCCTTACTTAATCATATCATAAATCTCATCAAAAACATAAATGTGAAATGGGAGCCAAAGTGTCGCCACCAAAAGAATTGAGATCTAACACGGGGGCCAAGTGTTCTGTAGAAAATCCTAAAGTTTAAGCTACAAGAATATACCTACGACATTCTAAAGGGATTTACTTATGTAATTCAAGCTCATGATTTGACTTGGCTAGTTTAAGAATAAGTACAGTGCAAATAAGCATTTGTCTGTACGTGTAAACTAGCCAAATCAAATCTTGAGCTTGAATTACATAAGTAAATTTCTTTTAAATGTTGTAGGTATATTCTTGTAGCTTAAATTTTTGGATTTTCTACAGAACACTTGGCCCCCGTGTTAGATCTCAATTCTTTTGGTGGCGACACTTTGGCTCCCATTTCACATTTATGTTTTTGATGAGATATCATAACTTTTTGTTCAAAAATAATTGTTAGTTACATCATGATTATCATAGTACACTTATCTCTGAAAAAAATATCTAGTATTTATTATATCACTATCACAAATGGCATGGTTCATCTATCGAAAATCTCAGTGCCTCGCGACGCTACCGCCATTTATTGGAGTATTGGTTAGGTAAATTTTACAATTACTTTGTTAATAGTACGAATTATCAATAATTTTCAGTTTTTAGATTTTTTCCTTTGTATAAGCCCGATAGTCTACCTTGGTGCCAAATATCAAGATTCTGGGTCATCTGGAAGTGGGTTAGGTTTTTGATCTATAAGTCAGTGAGTGAGTCAGTCAATGAAACACGAGTTTTTAAACGTTAATATATCATTAAACTGATTGAGATTGAGCAACATTTATGAAATTTTGGATTCTTGATAAGACTTTAGTAAATGTGCCAAATTTCATGTATGTAGGCTAAATCGTTTTCGAGTTGTGAGGGGGTCAAAAGTAGCTCCAAATGGTTCGTGTAATATTACACACGGCCGCTGCGTCGCCAGTTTTCTTTGAACACTTTGGCTGGACACTCTGCCGCGTGTCTAGATCAGCAAGTGTGTTTGTTGGTTTGTTCCTCTTTCACACAGCAATGGAACAACGGTTTGACTTGATTTTTGCCATGGACTTTGTTTGAAAGACGGAAAATAACAGGCTACTTTTTATTCCGGAAAAATGAAAGGTTCCTTTGGGATAGCATAAAGAGCGAAGCCGAGAGAAAAAACTAGCGCTGAATATATTCAAGAGATACTTTTAAGCAATTTTCTTATGGTCGCCGGGAGAGAAAACTCCTACTAGTGTAGGTTATTACTATTATCGCATTTTTATAGCTTATAAAGCCAAACTAACTGAATTTGTTTAAAATGCATGAGGTTCAAATATTGTTGACAATCAGTACCTTGTTACAAGAGACAGTACGTACAATACAAGTAGTTTCATATAATTTGCTTATTAGGGCCTAACACTTTTTTCCGCCAAACAAAAAAAATATACAATAATATATTGTGTCGTCAATCGCAACTTAGGTGTTGGATGGATGAAGATAATATTATTTCCCAAAAAATTACATATAGCAGAAACACGCGTAAATGAATCACTACATAGTATAAAACAAAGTCGCTTCCCGCTGTCTGTCCCCATGTATGCTTATATCTTTAAAACTACGCAACGGATTTTGATGCGGTTTTTTTAATAGATGGAGTGATTCAAGAGGAAGGTTTATAAGTATAATAAACCTGTGAGAAGCCGGAGCGGGTCGCTAGTAGTTCATAAAATCATTAATAACCTGATGTTTCCGTCTCACATTCATTTGACGTAGAGATCGCAGTAGTGCTGTTTGATTTTATGGACGCGCAACAACAACGCCTTAGTTCAGAATGACGCTTGTATAATAATAATATGTTCATACCTAATTATTGTAATTATATTGTTTTCGTTTTCAGGAAGCGGAACAGCGTAGAATAGAAGAGCAGAGAAGCAAGCGCGCGGCGCAGCGACACTCGTACCATCAAGACATGCCGCCGCCAGCTCTACACAACATGCTTCCTTTGAGCGGCAGGTGACTTTCTGTTTCTGATTTAATCTCCGTGTAATGCCCGAAACCACTGGCACATATTAAAAAATTGGTTGTCTGTAAAGTCAGTTTACGGACGATAATTTTACGTGATAAAGTCATATTATGCGTCACGAGCCGAACGCTTAGGCCGATCGTTCCTCTCTATCGCTTGTTCCGTGCTCTCGTTTGCACAAGACATAGACATTAAGCCCGATTACAGAGGCGCCAGCGTAATTATATTAGCTAAATAGCATAGTTCTGTTTCTTTTTCACTTTAGGCATTCGATAGAGAGAACGCTTTTTACGTTGCTAATAAATTTACGCTGGCGCCTCTGTAATCGGGCTTATTATCACGTCAAAACTGAATATTTGTATATCTACTAAGCGGAGCGGAACGGCTAAGCGCTGATAGCCCGTAAGACAAATTACTGGTCTAAATTGTGTTTTATTTCTTGCTACTAAAGGATTTTTTGCAGTGGATTTTCAAACTAGTATCCGTGGACTCTTCACTTTATTCTGGGATCACAGTTATGACGACTTAATTTGAAGAATAAGCTGGAATTGAGACACACAACTCTTCTGTTCTGTAGTAGACTGTCTTGTAGAGTACAGACAACTTGTGCTTAACATGAACAGAAAGAAAATTAAGACTTCCGGCTTTACAGCAAATACGACAGCTAGTCTTTTTATACCAGTACAATTTGCTTGCGATTAATATTATACCTTTTCTTTCTGATTTAGTAGTATGAAATATATGCGCTTATTTTTATTTTCTGTATATTTTGCTTACGCCGGGACAGAACTTCGAGATTCACTGCTTGGCAACAAAACCAAATGGTGAGACCAGTTACCCCTAGACCCGGTTGGACTTTGACCCCATTTGGGCTCGCATCTTTAGACTCCTCGGAACCCAAGTCGCTTTAGGTGATTTACTAGAACTTTCTGTTAAATTAAATGTGTATTTGTTATACTTTTTTTACTCTGCCACGTCTACTTTTGTTGCAACTGTTAAATACTCCTTTGTAAGTATTTATTCCCGTATTTCTGCATAAACAAGTTATAGTTTTAGATTTAAAATTCTATTATAATTCCTATTCTTTCACCAATTACATTATCCTCTGAGACTCTATAAGCTACAACGTAGTTTATTATAACAAAAATACATCATCACATATGTTACAGGGCGCTAGAACTTATTTTCTTAACTTTCCTATGTGATTGCTATGGAAATGTAATCCTTATAAGTAAGTAAACCCTGGTGTCTGATTTTTGAAGTCACCTGAAGGCTTCTGACATTGCTAAAAGATTAGAATAACCGATTAGTTTTATCAACATCATGTTCTAATTGTGAATTCGTATTGATGATTCATTGTTAGAACTAGTTTTAGTTCTCTAGTAAGCTGCTTCCCTGACTGTAATATTCATAATCCCAAACGTCATTTAAAGTTTCCACAAAATTATTTCAGTATAAATATCCAGGAGTTGCACAATCTGGTCCCACTTGCCTCTTTCTTCTATCGTACGGCTAGACAGACGCGACCAAAGCGCCACCCTTTTATGGTGGACATTCCGCGCGTTAGAACCAAGCGTTTCGAATCCAAATTCCTTGTACGAACTGCCAGAATGTGGAACGCCTTGCCCCCGAGTCTGTCTTCCCGCTAAAGTAGAGTGTAGGTGTCTTCAAATCCCGAGTAAATAGGTATCTTCTAGGTAAGCGTGTTACACCCTAGACCGCAAATCTGCTTAACATCAGGCAGTGTGTTGTCAAACGCAAACCCATACGAAATTTAAAATTAAGATAAATATGTCTTTTTCTGTTTTATTATTTTGAATAATGTAATGATTGTATTTCCAGTCAACAACATTTGGTACAAGAGGTGAAGATGCCTCTCCGGCCCGACCAACGGGAGGACAAGCTGCTGACCGTTAGCGGGAAACGGAAGTGCTCACACTGTGGGGAAGAGTTAGGTACGTTGCTAAGAAACACTGAGAATATTTTGTTATTGGTAATATAAATTATACCTAATCAATTACAAACGCGTAATTTTACAGAAAATGTTCTTACCAAAGCGCGGTCTCTTACTATGGACATTATTAAAAAACTCTTCTGCCAGATCGCATCAGGATTGACGAAATTCGTTGAAGAATCAACCGACATAGCCCAGCTGATTAGAAAGTTGAAATGACAATAAGCAGGACACATAGTACGGAGGAGTGATGACCGATGGAGTCAAAAGGTTCTGGGATAGAAACCATTGTATATGGATCGGTAAACACAACATAAGACGTCTACCCAAAATGTGAACTGATGACCTCATTAAGACCGCAAAAATTGTGCTGGATGCTCCCAACGGGTCTCATTGGTGATCCATATGATACTGCCCTGGCCTACCAGAAGGGCTGTATCTAAAAAATACATTTTTAATTCCCGCATCCGACAACTTGAAATTGAGGACTAATTCTCTATTTTTTTGTGTTTACATATCGATCTTGGGCATTATGACGGCAGAATAGGGGAGGCCTGTGTCTGTGCATGTGTGTCAGTGGATGTCCTATGACAGTTGGATGGTTCTTTCCGAAATTATACTTTCTTATATCTTTTTTAGGGTTCCGTACCCAAAGGGTAAAAACGGGACCCTATTACTGAGACTTCGATGTCCGTCTGTCCGTCTGTCTGTCTGTCACCGGGCTGTATCTCATGAACCATGATAGCTAGGCAGCTGAAATTTTCACAGATGATGTATTTCTGTTGCCGCTATAACAACAAATGCTAAAAATAGAATAAAATCAATATTTAAGAAGGGCTCCCATACAACAAACGTGATTTTTAGGAGTTTTTTGCTCGCTATTAATAACGGCAAGAGGAATGGGGCGCTCTCATACGATACGGAACCCTTCGTGCGCGAGTCCGACTCGCACTTGGCTGATTATTTTTTAATTTCTCGTTTTCCACATATTGCAGGTCGCGGCGCGGCGATGATAATTGAGTCGCTCTCGCTGTGCTACCACGTGTGGTGCTTCACGTGCTGCGTGTGCGGCGCGCGGCTCGGAGACGGCCGCGGCGGCGCCGACGTGCGCGTGCGCGCCGGACGGCTGCACTGCCGCTCCTGCAAGCAGGGGGACGACGGGAGGAAGTACTCTGCTGTCTAGTAACGTCATCTGCCAGGAGGGACATAAGTAGACGCGCGTGAGATATGATGGCAGTGTGGGGACGTGTATCTGGCAGGAAGGCCGTGTATAGACGCGTTTGTGATAAGATGGTCATGTGGGGACGTGTTTGTGGCATGGTTACTATGTGATGCAAGTACTCTGCTGTTTAAGCATGATTTGGTCATAGATGTGGACTAACTGTAACTAGGAGGATTGGCCGCATTTTCATGTTTTATACTGTATAGATAATATATCTATATATACAGTATAAAAGAACAAGTGAAAGGTTAAGGTAAATGATAGCGGGTGTTAAGAAACTACTTCGCTATGTAGAGGCAGTTTGCCGTTATCAACTCGAAGTAATCGAAAAAAAATCAAACTTGAGTTACCGCACGTTAGCTATGATTTTGGCTAGAGACTTTTACAACAGAGTACTTGTGGTTTTACCATTGTCGTAGTTTGCACCCTAGAAACTTTCTTACCCGCCCTAGAAACCTTACAAGGTCAATTCTATTTTCCTGGGGTAAGCAAAAATGAGCAGCTCCCCCTAGCTAGCTAGTGGAAAACTCTAGTGGATTTTACCCAAAATTGTGGAATGAGTCTCTAATTGGCAGAGACTATTACACGACGAAAGGACGTTAAAGTGGTTTGAAATGATTATGTAATGCTACGTAGTACCCCCTCTATGGTGTATGTAACTAAACTTTTGAAAGAGTAGTAAATTAAACTTTTTCAACTGTTTTGTCCGCTAAATATTTGTTTTATTGTTGTTAACCGACAATTGTGTAAGATGTTTTGACATTATGTGGTTTTGACGCACTTTGTTATAATTTCGTGGGATCTTTAAAATTTATAATTTAAATCATGAATACTATCACCAAAATATCTGATAAAAAAGTAGTCAGACTATTTCACAGAGTAAAATATTATTTTTCTACAACCGCTTTTCACGCTTCGTTTAAGTAGAAAACTGCTACTATAGTTTCGATCGCATTTCTATAGTCTGACGACCCTGCTTAGTCAATCAATATAATGTGAATATCCTACGTAGTAAAACGGTATAGTATTAATAAGCTCAGTTGGGAAGCCTATTTGACAGCTCTAAATAAAATGTTAAAATGTTGGTCTCCTTGTCTAATGGGTCGCAATGAAAAGAACAGCTACATTATTAGTAATTTTAAACACGTCAATTAAGCTTTCATAATTGAGTCTTATTACCCTGCTTAGTGTATCACTAGTCTGACTACCTAACTTAGTAAAACTATTTAGTCTGACTACATTAAATTTAAACTCCGTAAATTAAAGTAAAATGTTATTTCATTGATACCTTTTGCAATCCTGAGTAATTAATCTAAAACTGTAAAATCGTTTTATAAGTGTTCGCCAAATAAAGTGTGTACTGCCTAATATTGCTAAGATATACATTATTATTGCAATTGAAATAGTATAGAAAATATACATAGTAATTCATATTTTTTAATAAAAATATACACATCAATAAAAACACTAATAACATGTGCCGATTTTGTTATAAATGCCTATAAGGCATTGTGTTGTATCTGTTTTAAAAGTAACAAATCTAAGAATATTTTATTACAACGTGTATGAAAGAGAAGACAATTATTTCTTGGCATTCAGATTTCTTTAATAATGGTGGAGCATAATAATCTTTATAGTCACCGCGTTAGCATCTGAGTCGTGCGGCCATAATTCATTTCTCTATGTCTATCTCGCTCGCACTTGTGGATCTTATGGAGCCGCATAGTGATGTGCGTAAGATGGTTATAGGCGCATATCGAAAAGAATAAAATCAGATAGAAACATAACAGATAATATTGTGGCCCTGAAAAGGTAAAAGGCCGACGACTCAGTTGGTAACGCGGCGACTATAGCAAAATCGGCACTGTTATTCTTGCGCTTTATCAATATCAAGTTCCAAATATAGTAAAAACTAAATACTAGAATGTATTCAAGTAATATTTGATCGGTCTGAGTATGTGACGCGCGATGTACACCACCACTACCAACTTAGCTGTTTAGTTGACGACGTCGCTAGTGGCGCAAATTCAAATGACGAATTCAAAATGGCGGCTGACGCACATGTAGTTCCAATTTTGCCCACCTGAACGCTAAACGCTAAATCGGTGGCAACTCACTCGCGCTGTCAGTTTTTTATTCGAAAATTCGTGGTAAATTCTAATTTTATGACGGTAGTTTTATAATTTTGCTGTTTGCAAAATTGTGAAGCTATTCAAAACGTCTCTGCTGCTCAGTTCAGTGCTGAGTGGCTTTTGCACGCTTTGTTTTGTTCACCATTCTTTTAAATCAAGAGCGGCCTTATTACGTAAGTCTTCTGATTTTCGCTTTCTTCAAAAACTTTTATTTCATATAGGTTTGCGTTTGACTACATACTGCCCGATATTAAGCAGAACTAAATCAAGCTGTATGATATACAGTCTGGCTTTAATAAAGCCCAGCATGGGTTTCTTACAGTTAAATACGATCGCCAGAAAAGTTAAGTAATAAAGTCGCTAGCTTCTATAGAGAAATATAACATCGAATTGTAAATCTGCCAGATGATTGTTTACAAATGTTTATAAGCTCTATTTGGTCAAGTCGGACTAGTATACGCACCACGAAATAATGTTTTCTACATGTCGGAACGAGACAGTTATGGTTAAGTATATATCTGTCAATTTTTCACACGTCGAAAAGAGTTTTTTCGTGGTCGTATGCTAAGCTAGCAATGTGTCTGTTGTTGTCTGGTGTCTGTTGTGCCAAATTCTAGTATATAAAGCTTATGAAATCTCTATGGCTAAAATCTAACTGAACAAACAGACTTATCCACTTAAAATTATCATTTTAATTTTCTTATATTCTTTGCGATATCAACATACCTCGATCGTAGAGCAAACTGTTGATATTAGAATCAAATCTTATAGGAAACTGCGTTATATATTGTTTCATAGTAATAATATAAACCTGTTAACCCTGGTTTCAGTAGATTTTGTAAACATTTGTGGTTCCTCTGGCAGATTATAGTTCGGATTTTATTCTACCTCTATAGGACAGAATGCACGAATATGCTTCATTGTAGTTGGTCTGCGTTGTGCCATCACGTTTGTTTTTTCTAATACAAACACCAAGTACAGATTTCTTCATGTAGTTGTTATCATTAAAAATATTATCGAAGGGGATATGTTTGTAATATTTTGTAAATAATTAATTTATACTCGTGTTACAGTTAGCTTTAATAGTTATTATATTAGTTTTAAAAACATTTAATCCAAAAATGTGTACGATTATGAATAGGCATCGTGTAAATTTTTTCTTCTAGTTTTTTTGTTTACTTCACTCTAACATTATAGCAATGTGAGTTTTTTTAGTAACAAGGAATAGATATATTTAGTATAATGAATCTTCGTGATCTAATTTCCATATAGTTGTTTGTAATTATGTTAAAATTATGTTAATTTTGAACAATATGTACATTATCTGTGTTTATAAACCCCCAAACTGTATAACAATAAATATTTTCAACTACTTGTTGTTTTCTTTAACTGTGTAAAATATGATAGTAATAATTACAGAAAAGATAAAAGACAGACGGAGAGATTTATATCGTTGTATTCTCTCATATTAGGCTTGCTACATAATATATAACCGGGCTGGCATCGATCGGAACTGCCAAACGGTAAAACCGAATATGTGTTTACGAATGTTCGGCAAAAAATGCGATCGGGTTAAGTACGCTAGGCCGGGCGGCCGCGACCCAACACGTTCGGCAAAGCCGGGCGGTAAAACAAAATTTATACTAAGCGCCACACAAATCGACGGATGAGAAGTTAGCCGCAGATGACACTTCGCCGTGATTCGCTAATTATTGCGCATGTGTGCACAATGCGTAGGGAGCGCGCGGGAGGCATGAGGTTGGCGGGAGGGTGTGCCCCGGCGCGAGTCTCTCTGGCTCCCGCGTATACCTATAATTCGGCTTTTCCGCAGCGTTCTGCACATAACTTCCCATCCGCTGATTTGTGTGGCGATTAGTATAAGATGAATGTTCGAGAATGCCGCAACGCGGAGGAACGATGAGACGCGTGACGGCCGCGGCCGAATGAAAACCGAATGGTGCCATTGGACCCGAAGAAACTACCCGATCGATATCGATCGACACAAGCCCTGCGATGCCGAACGTAGGTACCGTAGTAATGTTTAAACAAAGGGAGGCCTATGCCCAGGAGTTGGTTATTAAAGGCTAGTAATGATGTAGTCGCTCGAACGCTTCTTCAGAACCGACTGTGCCGGCCCGCTTATGTGTAACAACAGCAACCCTTACTGATCGACCCAAGAAATTTATATAAAGAAATTCTTTGTCCTGCAATAAAATAAGGAACTTATTCAAATAAATTCCTAGTCGATACAAGAATAAAAAAAAATGGAAGTGGAGTCCCTCTGCGCGGAAGAAGTGAAACTTCGACGCAACAGTGCTTTCATACCCCCTCCATATTATTTATGGTAGCGTTAAACGTTTACCGCAACCTTGTTAGAAGTCGCATTAGAAGTTTCACTTCAATAAATTCCTAAGTGGGCCGTTGTAGGTACATACATAACAACATAATAACTATTTGCGAAAGAGGCTTAGCTGATCCTCCTGTGGAAGAATGCGACTGTGGCTCTACTCCACAGAACATACAGCATTTGCTACGATGTCTACAAACAGATCAGTACCTAGTGCTCATAGCGTAGTTTGACAAAGTGTTTGTCAGCGATCACCGAATCAGCAATGAGGATGTGCAGACGGGGGCCCACATACAGGTAGCAGCACGTAAGTGCAGCGCTAAGGGGAACTGTGGAGGAGGGGATGGCTGCGCATGTTGACTGCCATACTAAACCCATGCGCAGCCATCCCCTCCACACTTTGCTCAGCGCTACACTTATATACCGCGACCTGTACCGCCAAGCACTGTAAGACCTTCTCTGATTATGACCCCAAATTCGCGCTGGTTCAACAGATTGGTATAACCAATAAGTGACTGTTGGACCAGCGCGAATTTGGGGTCATAATCAGAGAAGGTCCTACAGTGCTTGGCGGTACAGGTCGCAGTTATAGGCCGCGTCACTCAAGTTGGCGGAAATTAAGTTAGCTACAAGATACGCAATATCCAATCCTGACTTAAGCTCATACAAAGCCTTGATTTGATTTGATGAAAAGAACTTCATTTACTTACAACTTGTGTGACGCGGCCTATATTCTATTGGCTTTATTAGAAATCCTATAAAGGAGACCTGCGTCCACTGCTGGCAAGAGGATGTCTAGTGTCTTATAAAAATAGCGTGTTTGCTGTAATCCGCAGCTGCGAAAGGAGTATTTTTTTTGTGGTTGTGATATATTTAGATCTATTTGCTAATCATATACCTACCTAGGTACCTACAGTCCGTTCACAGTTATTTTACCTCTGACATATGTTTCTGTCTCTTTTCAACCTGTGACGGTGTGTAATGACTAGACAGAGACACAGCGACAAATGTCAGAGGTAAAATAACTGTGAACGGACTGTAGATGATGTAGCATTTCCGTAAAAAATATAACCACAAGCCTTATTATAAAATCTGTTGTACCTAGCATGTTTAAATTGATGTGCAATACTTCTATTGACAAATTATAATTTGTCAATAGAAGTGACTATAGTCACTCTCATTTTAATAGTTAGTGCTGAAACTGCTGAACATCCTTTACCTGATTATTTTCAGACGCCACATAGGCACAATCTGACACTAGGACACCAGCCACCCGGCATATACAAACTTACATATAGGTATACTATACATAAGCACGTGAATGGACTTTGCACCGTATTATGTCGTAGTGCTGTGGGAACCACGTGAACCTCTTCCAATCAATTAGGCATAGGATCAATTCATCACATTTTCGATTTGCTACGGAAATCGATCGCATTTACCGCGCTCGGTGGAGCGCACTTCCGGCGCATCAGTCTGTCAAATGACTCGCAAATGACCATCGACAAATGGCCGAGTCATTTTTAATTTTTGAAATTAGAGTTGCGAAAATTATGTTTTTTATTTTAATTAACATAAGTAATTTGATGTAGAAATTATTACTTATTGTATCATAGGTAACAATAATATGATTGCAAATAAATATTGGGTATAATATTAAGTTGAAACTAAGACTTATTTTTGAAACAAATGAGGCTTGAATTACATCATCATCATCTGTTTACGAGTACCTTGATCGTGTATAACTACGTATACATTATACATACGTTTTTGTATGCATTATGTTCCACTTAAATATAACTAGACATTTTTGTAGGTACATATTGGAACATAATATATTACAATATTATTGTATAGGCCGAATCACACACGTAGGCGGTTGTGGAGTTAGCTACAAGCTGCGTAATGTCCAATTCTGACTGAAGTTCACGTTTGCCTGTTGATTGGGTTTCGCGCAACTTGTAGCTAACGTCACATCCACAAGGACGTCCTACGCTGTGCTTGCCGGTTTCGAGAATTTTTGGATCCCATTAGTCATCAGTCCTCCGAGCTGTGTGCCCTGCCCATTGTCAATTCAATGTAGCGGAGTCTGTTAGTATACATGAGTAGATATATACAATCGTAAACTAAACCTACAGTAGTTTCAGCATGGTTCCATACATTTTTGTACAGCATCCCTGGCAGAAACGAGGCACCAACAAAATGTATGGAGTCACAAAAAACGATACCTAATATCCAGTTTGTGTTTACTACGGAAGCTCATACTAAGGCCTCTGTACTAAGCCAAAAAAAGGTCATTGTTAGAAGTTTTCAAGGAAAC
The DNA here is from genome assembly GCA_964007245.1 of Hypomecis atomaria. Lineage (NCBI taxonomy): Eukaryota > Metazoa > Arthropoda > Insecta > Lepidoptera > Geometridae > Hypomecis > Hypomecis atomaria. The sequence continues at coordinate 16,364,580 of OZ023294.1, read as the reverse complement.
TCATCGTGTTACTAATCATTTAAAATATCGATGTCATGTTCGACCTTATGTGCTAAACATGGACTACAATTGTATTTATGTTATGTACTAATTGTAAATAAAGCGTTATTTCTAATCAATTAGCATCCTTTTAGGGGCTTATTCTATACATCAAAACTAACAACTTTTGTTTTACGACTTTTATGAATTTTCAAAAAAAAGTTGTTGTTCCATACTATGGAACAGCTGATTTTTTTTTGAGTCTTGACAAATGTCGCAGAACAAAAGTTGTTACTTTTGATGTACAGAATAAGCCCCTAAATACTAATTGATTAGAAATAACCCTGTATACATGCTTACGAGTATGACAACAGTTCAAAGCTACTCAAAACTTTGAACTAATTGTACCTACCTAGGTACTTACCGATCTGATCAAATTAAAATCCTGTGTAGTTTGTCATGGCAACTTGTAGACGTCCTAATTTTGTTATCTATAATTATATTAATAAATTTGCGACCAGCCCCGGCTTCGCACAGTTGTATTATCCTTACTAATATTATAAATCCGAAAAGTTTGTTGGTTTGTTGGTTTGTTACTCTTTCACGCACCAACGGAGCAACGGATTGACTTGATTTTTGGCATGGACATAGCTTAAAAGGCGGAAGGAGCTTTAGGATACTTTTTATCCCGAAAAATTGCATAGTTCCTGTAGGACAGGACAAAAACTATCGAAAGCGAAACTGTCGCCACTATCACAAAGACGCTAAGTGATTAATTCCTCTATGACGCTAATATGGACTAACGAAACGTCACAGCCAAACGTAATTAGATGACAGGTGACATTGTCTGCAGACTTTTATAAATCGCAAGTAGCATGGCAAGGGGACAAATTGTTTTTCCACCATTATATCCTCTTGAACAGGAAAAAAAGTATGGATTGAAAATGACAACTGACATTAAAATTGGATAAAAAGTTATTTTCCCTCTGCATGCTACATGTTACTATGACGTTTAATACCAGGCCGTCATTTTGTCTGACATTAAAAATATTTTTAAATCATCTATTATTAGAGGTTTAACAATATGTTTCTTTATTCTACCTTTATGGTACAGAATCATCATCCTTACTAATATTATAAATGCGAAAGTAACTCTGTCTGTCTGTCTGTCTGTCGCGCTTTCACGCTAAAACTACTGCACCGATTTGAATGAAATTTGGTATACAGATAGTCTAGAGCCTGAGAAAGGACATAGGCTACTTTTTGATTCGAAAAAATAGTTTTAAAGGGTTGAAAAGGGGGGATGAAAACGCATTGGCTAGAATCTTAGAAGAAAAAACTTATTTTCTACCATGACAAATGGTAATTTGCATCTTGACTTTCCAAATTACATTCTCTATGCCCAATGCCCATTCAAGGCTGCTCAAGTTGCAAATGTCAAAGTCAATCAATCTTTTCCTGTAAAATTTAGAGAAGGTTACATGTATTTTTTCAGTTTAATTACGTAGTTTTCATTCTAATAGGTATGCCTACAAAACGCGAACGAATCTAGCGCGTAGTTCTAGCGGAGCTCGCGTAAAGAAAATTGCTAGAAGCCAAGAGTCTGAAGAGCACACTTAAACGCATTTGACATTAGATGCCGAGCGCCACGCATCTCAAAGAGCTGCTGAGACTCAAGAGCAAAACCAAGCGCGTCGAATTTTAGATGCTGAGCGTCACGCAGCTCAGAGAGCTGCTGAGACTGAAGTTGAAAGTCAAGCGCGGCGACTTTTAGATACTGAGCATCACGCAGCGCAAAGAACTGCTGAGACTCAAGAGCAAAAAACCAAGCGCGTCGAATTTTAGATGCTGAGCGTCACGCAGCTCAGAGAGCTGCTGAGACTTAAGGAGAAAGTCAAGCGCGGCAACTTTTAGATGCCGAGCATCACGCAGCGCAAAGAACTGCTGAGACTCAAGAGCAAAACCAAGCGCGTCGAATTTTAGATGCGTTAGACGTTAAGCAAAAAATTGCATAGTTCCTGTAGGACAGGACAAAAACTATCGAAAGCAAAACTGTCGCCACTATCACAAAGACGCTAAGTGATTAATTCCTCTATGACCCTTAACGAAACGTCACAGCGAAACGTAATTAGATGACAGGTGACATTGTCTGCAGACTTTTATAAATCACAGGTAGCATGGCAAGGGGACAAATTGTTTTTCCACCATTATATCCCCTTGAAGAGAAAAAAAGTATGGATTGAAAATGACAACTGACATTAAAATTGGATAAAATGTTTTTTTCCCTCTGCATGCCACATGTTACTATGACGTTTAATATCAGGCCGTCATTTTGTCTGCCATTAAAAATATTTTTAAATCTACTATCATTAGAGGTTTAACATGTTTCTTTATTCTACCTTTATGGTACAGAATCATCATACCTACTTTAATATTATCAATCCGAAAAGTTTGTTGGTTTGTTCCTCTTTTACGCAGCAACGGAGCAAAAGATTGACTTGATTTTTGGTATGGATACCTATAGTTTAAAAGACAGAAAGTGATAGTAGGATACTTTTTTATCCCGAGAAAATTCGTGATTCTCATTGGATAGGACAATAACTGTTTCTCAGCAATGGAGCAACGGATTGACTTGATTTTTGGGGTGGGTATAGTTTGGAAGACGGAAAATGACATAGAATACTTTCCATTTCGAAAAAATTGCGGTTCCCGTAGGATAAGACAATAACTTTTTCTCAGCAACGGAGCAACGGATTGCCTTGACTTATTGCATGAATATAGTTTGAAAGACGAAAAGTGACAAAAGCCACTTTTTATCCCAAAAACTTTAACAGTTCCCGTAGGATAGGAAAAGTAAGCGAGCGGGCCGCGGTAGCAGGCGTCTAAGCGCCAGAAATAACCTGTCACTTCAAGTTTAGGACGTTCCTACATTTTTCGCACTCCTTCGCGGCACTCAACAGCGCTAGCCCAGACTCGGGCTCCATAACGGAGCTTGCGCTCCCGCCATAATGACGGTGTGTTTCGGAGCACAAGACACATCGTCATCCACCACTCGGGACTAACCAGCACTGAGCGTCGAACAGCATTCCAACGCCCTGATCCCAGTGCAACGGGTTAGTTATAGTAGCCCAGCGCCTGTCTCTTCAACTGCAGAGGGCAGTGAGAACGGCCATCGCGATAACGACACTTCTCTTCCCCTGCAGCCCCACTGCGTCTGCCAACAGGTTAACGGCCTAGCGGAAGGTAGGGTAGGTGGCGGCACCCACACAACCAGTTCCATTCCACCGCAGCCCCTAATCCTCGGCTGCAGCGTCGCAAGAGCGGCACTGCAGCCCGCCTCAGAAGCAACACTCCTCATAAGGCAGGCAACCTACCGGCCATCCACTCAGCTGCTTTAGTTAAAAGCGGCTGAACAACGAGTGCCGGCCTCTAAGCTGCCTTGGGGGAAAGACCCAAAGAAGAGGGAGACTTCGAGCGCCGCCTTTTCAGCTGCCTTAGATCTCCCCCGCCACGACAAGGCGGGAATAAACAGGGGGGTTGTATATACACTCCAACCGTAACTTAACCAACAAAAGCATTCCTCTAAGGTATTTTGATGTTTGTCGCTTAGGTTAGGTTTCGCAGCCGACATAAACATTAGCCAAAATCAAAATATAACGCGGGCGAAGCCGCGGGTAAAAGCTAGTACTTTAATATTATCAATCCGAAAAGTTTGTTGGTTTGTTCCTCTTTGACGCAGCAGCGGAGCAAAAGATTGACCTGATTTTTGGTATGGATACCTATGGTTTAAAAGACAGAAAGTGATAATAGGATACTTTTTAATCTCGAGAAAATTCGTGATTCCCATGGGATAGGACAGTAACTGTTTCTCAGCAATGGAGCAACGGATTGACTTGATATTTGGGGTAGGCATAGTTGGGAAGACGGAAAGTGACATAGGATACTTTCCATCCCGAAAAAATTGTGGTTCCTGTAGGACTTAACAATATTTTTTCTCAGCAACGGAGCAACTTGCCTTGGCTTAAGTATTGCATGAATATAGTTTGAAAGACGAAAAGTAACATAGGCCACTTTTTATCGCAAAAACTTTAACAGTTCCCGTAGGATAGGATAAAAACTAAGTGAGCGGGCTGCGGTAGCAGCCGTCTAAGCGCCAGAAATAACCTGTCATGGCAAGTTTAGGACGTTCCTACATTTTTGCACTCCTTCGCGGCACAACAGCGCTAGCCCAGACTCGGGCTCCATAACGGAGCTTGCGCTCTCGCCATAATGACGGAGTGTTTCGGAGCACAAGACACATCGTCATCCACCACTCGGGACTAGCCAGTACTGAACGCCAGACAGAATTCCAACGCCCTGGTCCCAGTGCAGCGGGTCAGTTTTAGTAGCCCAGCGCCTGCCTCTTCAACTGCAGAGGGCAGTGAGAACGGCCATCGCGATACCGACACCTCTCTTCCCCTGCAGCCCCACTGCGTCTGCCAACACGTTGACGGTCTAGCGGAAGGTAGAGTAGGTGGCGGCACCCACACCAGTTCCATATATCCCACCGCGGCCCCTAATCCTCGGCTGTCATATCAGAGTCCAGGAAGCAGCCTTGCTTTATGAAACTAAGAAAGGTTATTCCCAGCAAGTAACTGGAGATAGAGAGACAGAAAAGAAGCCACACCCAGCGCAGCAGGAGGAGCTGGAGTTCATATGCCTGGCAGACGGAGCAGCACTAGAGCAAAATCTAAAATCGAGAAATTAACATATTTACAGACGGCAGCAAAATTAAAGGGGAAGTTGGGGCGGCATTATCCATTTGGGATAATGCCGCTGAGATCAGTACCCGCAAGCAGAAATTGGCCGATTGGTGCTCCGTGTACCAGGCCGAGTCATTGGCACTTCTTGAGGCTACCGAAAAAGCAAAAATCTTTTGTGCCTCCAGGTCTGCACTGGAAGCGGTAGTTGGCGTATCTTCCCTCCATCCCTTAGCAGTAAATTCAAAGCTAACATAAAGTTACTACACGCACAAAATAAAATAGTGAAACTTTATTGGATTAAAGCGCACGCGGGGATGGAGGGAAATGAGAGAGCGGACCAGCTGGCAAAGGAAGCAGCTCTGCATTCGAAGTGCAGACCTATTTACGATAACTGCCCCGTTTCATTCGTCAAGCGAGAAATCTCCGAAAGAACTCTCTTGACGAGTGGAACCGGCGGTATCAGGATGGACACACAGCGGCGGTAACCAAAACATATTTTCCGGATGCAAGGGCGGCATACAAGATTGTAAGAGAAAGAGCACCAGTGGGAATCATAACTCAAGTGCTGATGGGGCATGGTGAGTTTTCCCAATACTTACATCGATTTAAGTTGAGGGAAAGCCCATCGTGCATCTGTGAACCCACAAAAGAGGAGACTCCACTGCACATAATACACTCCAACCGTAACTTAACCAAAAAAAGCATTCCTCTAAGGTATTTTGATATTTGTCGGTTAGGTTAGGTTTCGCAGCCGACATAAACATAAGCCAAAATCAAAATATAACGCGGGCGAAGCCGCGGGTAAAAGCTAGTACATATATAAATCTTCCTCTTGAATCACTCTATCTATAAAAAACCAAATCAAAATCCGTTGCGTAGTTTTAAATATATAAGCTTACGTAGTGAGTAAGTACTTTGTCTTATACTATGTAGTGATAAGTAGATATGTAACACAAATAGTAAGAAAGTATTTTACTTAAAATCTGCAAAGGGGTAATGCATGTCGTGACTCCCAATCACGTTTAGATAAGTACTCGTATGTAATCAGCATATCTAAGTCAGTGTAGTGTAGTGAAGTGTGATTAGATATTTCCCATAAATAAGAGTTTAATTTGTAAACAAAAAGCAGCAGTTACTTATGACATCAGATATCTAGATCTAAACCAGTTGTTAAGCAGCTAATATACATTCAACATGTCCGTTGGAAATTCTCATAATTTCCTTAATAACAAAGCAAGGTCTGTAGAAGGCCTTTGATTAACCACGAGATTAAGTTCATTAGATGGTTGCAAGAATAACCGCTGATCATTATTACAATAGCATAGTTTTCAACTGGTGTAAAGTCATCTCTTGAAGTACTAAAAGTAGGTACAAAATAGGGAACGTTAACTCTGTAAAATGCTTTCCCTATGAAATAAGAATCTTTGCAAACGCTAAATTATATGATAGATCTGAGGTAGCGTGGTGTATACGGCCTAATCACCCTTCGTGGGTTGGCCTATGTTCAGCATCGGTCTATTGAAAAGACAGGCACAGTACTGTACTGAAAAAAATCTAAAGGTGTAGTTCTCATTCTTAAAGTTCATGGCACAACTCATACTAGAGATATAACGGATAAAATCATTGTGTAAACCTGTAAACTTTTGAATCGTTACGTATAACTGATGCTCATACTCAATTCGTGAGGAATGAAAAATCATCAATCAAGTGTACGGTCATCTTTACGGCAAAAAAGGTGCGCGCGATTCATCTGTGCGCGTCACAATTGGTGCACAATAGCGTGTGTCCGCGCGGTGCTCAGTGCCGCGTCGCCGCCCGCATGCCTGCCACGCGCCGCATCCTCTCCCCGCGGTGGTTCCGTTCCAAGCGCTCCCCACAAGCCGAGGAGCTCGATGACGTCCGCCCTAGGACCGTCCCGCGCGATATGGACCGCCGCCCACGCATCTCTCGCGTGCTCAGCTCGCCCGCCCGCACCCAGCAGCCTCACCCACCCCTCGATGAGGAGTCCCTCGAGAGGGCCTCTCCTTCTATGGGGCACCTAGAGTACGTCCTCGCCGGCTCCTCGCCCCCGGCTGAGAGCGCCCCGAACATGTACGACAGCTTTGAAGAACCACCCCTCGACTTAACTGCGCACATCTGCGGCGACTCACTGCGTCAGAGTGCTCATGAGCAGATGCGAGCTGTCGGCGGACGATTGAGACTTCTTGACGAGTTGGAATCTGGAGCTAACACATCTGAATTCATAACCGATACTCTAAATACGGCTACTGAGGCCGAGAAGAATGTGTGCCTATTTTGGGCAGCGTTTCTTAAACTGTCCAGCCTCCTTCCGCCATTGATAGAAGCCGGCGCCGATCCTTTGTACTATGACGCTCTGGGATTATCACCATTACATGTCGCAGCATTCAGCGGATCGACGGATTGTGCCACTTACCTACTTTCCTGCGGAACGGATCCTAATTATATGCCGAGATACTTTGCCCCTTTACATTGTGCTGCGTTTGGTAATTCTGTGCAAGTGGCTAATTTACTAATCAGCAAAGGTGCATCTGTGCATGCGGCTGTGAAGTACGTTAACTGTGAAGGTGGCTTGCTGCATTGTTCGGTGAGAGCTAATTCCGTAGAGTGCTTGAAGCTGTTTATTTCACATGGAGTTGACGTGAACTTGATCGAGCCAGGTGGCACCAATGCTATCCATCTTGCGGCTGATTTGGGAATGATTCAATGCCTTACAATACTTTTGGAAACTCCGGGAGCTGACCCTAATGTGAGAACAAGAGTTGGTGACAGAGAGTCTATCGCATTGCATCTTGCAGCTGATGGGGGATTTGCCGAATGTGTGGATTTATTGCTGTCAAAAGGAGCAGACGCAAGCTTGAAAAATCACCGAGGATTTACTGCGCTACACTTAGCCGCACGATCTGCAAGCTTAGAATGTGTCGAATCTCTCCTCAGAAAGGGGAATGCCGAACCGAATGCTTTAGACTTCGATTTACGGACGCCGTTGCATGCCGCTATTGGGAAATCTGATTCTGCCTGTGATATCATTGAAACACTAATTAGCTGGGGCGCTAACGTGAATCAAAAAGATGAGTACGGTTTCACCCCCCTGCACCTAGCTGCACTTGATGGGTTATCTGCATGTGTCGAAACATTGATTTATCATGGTGCTGACGTAACCACCAGGTCTAAAAAAGGAAACTCGGCTCTTAATGTAATCGCAAGAAAAACGCCCGCCTCACTCGCGATGATAACGAGAAAATTGGACTGCGCCATTACGCTGCATCACTCTCAGACAAGCAATAGAGAAGTCGAACTCGAACTTGACTTTCGTAGTATTCTACAGCATTGTTATCCGAGAGAGATCAGTTATTTGAACACTTTTGTTGACGAAGGACAAAAAGAAGTTTTGCTGCATCCATTGTGTTCAGCGTTTCTTTACATAAAATGGGAAAAAATACGCAAATATTACGTCGCTCGATTATTCTTAAGTTTTATTTTTATAATGTGTCTCACTTTGTATGTATTAACAGCACTTGCACACAATTGTTATAATGGAAGTAAAGATATGGAAGAAACTATTCAAGAACAAGAATTATGCCAAAAACAATCAATACTCGGAGATTTATTGCGAAAAAATCCTTTTGTAATTGAAATGCAATGGTGGGTTTTGGCTGGAATAACAATATTTGAAATATTCAGAAAAGTTTACGGTATCGCTGGCTATTCAACTGTAAAACAATACCTAATGCAATCTGAAAACATCATTGAATGGTTTGTTATTGTCAGTGTATTCCTAATATCTTATATTTACACAAATATCACGTACACTTGGCAAAATCACGTTGGAGCGTTTGCCGTGTTAGCTGGATGGACAAACTTAATGATGATGATTGGCCAGCTTCCGGTTTTCGGAACTTACGTAGCTATGTATCAGAAAGTCCAAAAAGAATTTGCGAAATTGCTGATGGCTTACTCTTGCATTTTGATTGGCTTCACTATAAGTTTCTGTGTCATATTTCCTGACTCATCTTCCTTTGCAAATCCATTTATGGGTTTTATTACCGTGTTAACAATGATGATAGGTGAGTTGAATCTGGATTTATTGCTGAACGAGCCAGATGGTAACGACCCGCCTGTACTGTTGGAATTTTCGGCTCAGATCACATACGTACTTTTCTTAATGTTCGTAACTGTCGTACTCATGAACCTCCTCGTCGGTATCGCTGTCCATGACATTCAAGGATTAAGGAAAACCGCTGGCCTTTCAAAACTCGTCCGACAAACTAAACTAATATCTTACATGGAACTCGCTTTATTTAACGGATATCTACCAAAATGTCTGCTGAAAATCCTTCACTCGTCAGCTTTAGTATCGCCACAGGCTTACAGGGTGGTTTTGAGCGTGAAACCATTAAACCCTAGTGAGAAAAGATTGCCGAGAGACATTATGATGGCTGCTTACGATATCGCAAAAATGAGAAAGCAATACGGACATACAATATCATCGAGCGGTTCAACAACCGGTGCATATTCATGTTTTAAGAAATACGAGAACAATAATGATTCAAGTTACAGAGAGTACGGATATTCATCAGGCTTGGGAAGTATTCAAGCGAGGCTGGACGAAACTTCGGAGAGCGTGAAGCAGCTAACTCAGGAAGTGAAAGAACTGAAGAAGCTAATAAGTGCTCAGCAGCTCGTTATCCAACAAGCCCTGGCCGGCGCGATGGACGGTTGATGATATAATGGCCGACGAAGCCAGTTAGTTTCAATGCCAACGGTACATAAGTCAACAAACTATAGCGAGCGTGAATTGTCATACGTGTACTCGTACGGACCCCACTCTGGACACTACAGACTTAAATATAGAGCGGTGATATTTTTCTCGTTAGTTGTAAGATATAGCATAGCTGAGAGCTGATTTGTAATCTAGATTGAGGTTTGAGACGCAGGGCGTGTGAGATACTGTGATTGTAGATAGACAATTATGTTAAGCGGTTTGTGATAATTATTATTATTACTCATGTCTAAAAAATAAATGAAAACATGTAAAAGCGTATTTCATTTATTTTCTTGCAGTAGTATATAAACAATCAGTTCAAATTTCAAATCTCAGAATAAGGAAAAACAGGTTCAAATACGGCTCTTTCGTGGTTTCGCCCCACAAGCTGTTCGGTACTTTACTTTACCTTACTTACACGCCTGGAAATCTACCAACCTATCTTTATATGTTATCGGGCTGTTCAAAAACTCTCAAAGTTATTACTAGCTAGCCACTCCGTCTACATACAGGTACTTACATATTTTTGCTAGGTAGGTAGATAGCTATAATACCTAGATAGAGATATAATATAGAAACGTAGACAACCATTAATTTGATGTAAAAAAAGCAAAATAATTATTTATCGCAAATAATCGCAACATCGACTTCCACCGTGAACAGAATTCGAATAGTTTGCACGAATCGATGTGACATCCACGTACATTATTAATGATTTATCAAAAACGGCTCAGCCGATTTCAATAAAATTTAAATGGGACCACCGCTGAATACCCGATGTATATTCTTTCGAAATAAAAAAAAGATTTTTCAAATTGGTTCACAAGTCGCGAAAATATCAATGAAAATACACAAAAAATAATACATAAAATCGGAATCTTATACTTTACTAGGTTAGTCAGCTTAATTAGTTTTGTGCTAAAATTATGGTTATAAAATATTTATAAATTATGGATATAGTTATCGCACACAGCGTATATTTATACGTTATAATTTTGCTGTGAGCGATTCAATTTATCTACTTTATCACATCAATGTAATGATGTAAATTTCAAAATAAATGACTAGAATAAAGTAATCACTAAATAAATAAAATAGGCTCTGCCACGATTGAAATAAGGTTTTTCAGAATTTATTCACAGAAGTATAGTCTAGTTTTTTTTTTTCAGAATCAGAATCTATTATGTTAATCAGCTTAGTTAGTTTTATGGCAACAATTATATGTTTAATTTTGTATCATAGGTACCAACATTCAATATTACTTCATCAAATCGCTAGAGTAGTACTTAATTAAATGCTTTATCAATTGCTCAGGTTTGGCAATACGACTTTTTAAGGTTTTATTTATCTTGGGGTTTTATTTCTCTTTGTTTGGTAATAAAGGATAAATCCTGTAATAAAACCATCGGCATATTGAAATCACTAAGTATATCTCGTTATAATCCAATATTTGTAAAAATATTAGGTACGTTGTCTAAATATTTTGGTATATACAATATTTTTTCGTCTGAATATTAATTTAACACAATGACCTATTTGCAATTTGGTCCATCTCTATTACCCCCGTCCGGGACCGGACATGCGCACTCTCTCTTCACATCCGCCAAAATCAGGTGACCTTTTGAAGTTTTGACATTTGTGACGTTTCCGCAACATGCGCGGTTTGCCGGTTTCAAAACAAACAACCTGTACCGATCAATAATCCGCGAAAAGGAAGGGAAAGTCTAGATTCAGGTCTTATCTCTTTCGCCCAGGCTTCGGGCCTACCTTTATCGATTGTGTTCATGTTATCGGTGCGTGTTATACGGCAGGCCAATGCAGGGCAGCTTCAAGATCCAACTTATAAACATGGGGACGCGGGCGGCCGCCTGTAAGTACAAGCATTGGTCGTTCTAAAAATCCTGCTTCAAAAAGTTAAATGAATTGTTAATAAAGCGCTTGCATGGTGATTAAAGCCGTTTATTTTTCAGAGTTGTATGAAACGCGCCGCCGTTGCGTAGGCAAAGCTTTTTGTGTTATAAATGCAGCCGTCATGCGATATGCAGATATACGCGGAGCCGTATCAGAAAGGTGACCTACAAACGCGTTTGTTATAACCTCCTACTGTCGCACGACCCCTCTGTCCACTTCACACAATAGAGATCACCTTCTAATTCACTCTTTGAAGTGCCCAAACTCTTCTACACTGCCAAGCTCAAATCTAAGTCGTTTTGTGCAATTTTTCCTCTCCTCTGCCTGAACTAGGCTAGATAACACATCCCCGCCTTGTCAATCTTGTTATGTAAAATATTTCTTCCACAAGAGTGATTGAAGTTGATCTAATTTTGAATTTCTGTGTCATGCTTTTTAGGGTTGCCATCTTATCTCCTTCCCCACTTTAGTAGCCCTGAAAGACTGGTGTACATATTTGTTTCTATAGAATGTTCTGCACCTACTTAAAACAAACATCTATTTTCTGACTTAAGTTAACTGGCAATCTAAAAATGCTACATATTGATTTTTTACTAAAAAGTCATCAGTTCAATTTAAAAAAATAGTTAAATTTTCAGGCAATCCGATGGTGACCCTAGGTTTGCATCCCCTTTGTGTCTGATATTCCTTTAACCAACATACCCCAGTGTTAGTTTTGTTGGTGCTGGCCACCCCATGATATGATTGATGTTTAGAAAATGTTTGGATACCCTCATTGTGGGCTGTTTCAATGTTTAATGTTTTCTGGTTCTGCTGACTTTTTGATCAAAAATAATTAGTTATTTAATATTTACCAAAAAATTAAATATACTTTTTCAAGATGTAGGAAATTTTTAGGGTTCCGTACCCAAAGGGTAAAAACGAGACCCTATTACTTACTAAGACTCCGCTGTCCATCTGTCTGTCACCAGGCTGTATCTCATGAACGGTGATAGCTAGAATGTTAAAATTTTCACAGATAATGTAATTCTGTTGCCGCTATAACAACAAATAACTGAACATAGAAAATAATAAATATTTAAGGGGGTATCCCATACAACAAACATGATATTTTAGCTGTTTTTCGCTCAATATTAATAACAGTGACAGGTAGATGCTTGAAATGTTCACAGAATATTTAATTAAATATGCACTTTAAAATCAAGTAATAAAATTAAAATAAAATAAATATTTAAGGGGGGCTCCCAAACAGTACGGAACCCTCAGTGCGCGAGTCCGACTTGTACTTAGCAGATTATTATTTAGACTTAATAATGAATGGGCATAAACAAGTTTCTTATAATTAATCAAAACTTTACCTATACATTGTTTTGAGGTATTTTAAAAATCTTTAATTACTCACTGGGTAATAAAATTAAAATTGCAAGTTTATGAGGTAAACAATGCTTGGAATATCCAATGTACTCGTATGTAATTAAATCTAATTATTCTTAGGGAAACCCAAATTACTTTAATGAATGAGCCATGAATGAACCTACCTACCATTGACCTTTGTTGTTTTGTTAAAGTTTTCTGTTTAGAATATAAGATCTAATTACTTACCTATACACATACTGTATATATTATAATTTAACATTTTATATCTGAAAAAATACTTGATTTTTTACAACCTAATACCTACATAATAATAATGCATAGAAAATGTAGAGAAATTTTAAAAGTGACACGATTACTTAATTATATTTTGTTCTTTTTTGTTATGATGATGATGATTCTGTTATGATTAGACTTAATATGTTAGTCTATACACATACCAGTAAGATTAGAGAGACAGTTTTTCTCACATCTTTAACCTTACTCTGCCCAAAAGGACCGGTAATGTTTTCGAGTGCCTTAAATGAAACATAGAGACTACACGCAGATTCTTGCGATGACTTAGATAAATAGATAGATATTCTTTATTGTTAACACAAAGAGCACAAGTAACACAGATAACAAAAACATTAAAACTATAGCATGTAACAAGTGGCAGCCTTATCGCTAAAAGCTATCTCTGCCAGGCAACCTTTGAATGGAATAGGAATATAGAACAAGTAAAGATGGGGGTGTGCGATAACAAAAATAATCCTTACTTATAAAACATACACATAAAATTACCTACCATTTTTAAATATACTTAGCTTTGCTTTGTTAAGGGGTTGATTTTGATCTTAAATTGAGGGCCAATTTGATTGTGGACTTAGGGGGGTGGTTGGGTTTAGAGATTATTCTTGGTGGCTGTGAAGCTAGCTATAATCCGCGCCACACAAGTCCGCGGATGGTAAGTTATGCGTAAAACGCTGCGCAAAAGGCACAATATAGGTATGCGCGGGAATCAGAGATACGCCGGGGCACACCCGCCCGCTAACCTCATGCCTCCCGCGCTCTCCCTACGCCCTACGCCCGTGCTCACTACTTCGCCACTTGCGTAGACATTGTGCACACATGCGCAATAATTAGCGACTCACGGCGAAGTTTCAACTGCGGCTAACTTCTCATCCGTCGACTTCTGTGGCGATACCACAGACCTTGTACTTATTAACAAGACTGTGCACCAACATTTTTTGTGCAGCCAAAATTAGATCTAATTGCATAGCTTTAAGGTAGCTATTTCCTTAACAAGTTGTAGTTAGGCGAAACCGGTCGGAGCATGAGGGCCGTTGGTAGCTCTGTCCTTGTCTGACGTCTTAAAGACGTCCAACATTGAAAGAGACACTTTGAGACACAGAGCTACTTTCGCTTAGACCGTTTTTACTGTCATTTGTGCACAGTATAGTTATAAGTACAAGGTCTTTGGGCGATACTTATGCAAGCTGCGCTAAATCCAATTCTCGCGCAGTTGAGCAGTGAGCTTCACTCAGGATTGGGTTTTGCCCAGCTTGAAGCTAACATCACAGCTGCCAAAAAGTTTGATTCGCCCTAGTCAGCTGTTTCTTGTGAATAATTTCATGTGATCAATGGTCTTGAAGACTAATCTAATAAGCCTTTTAAAAAGAATCTTAGAGGTTGGGGTTGTAAAAACCTAGGGAAGAACTTATTGTTGTATTTTGATCGAGTTTTAGATTTCAAGATTCAGGATTTTATGATAAATCAAGCTTAAATTTTTTCTTTCAATAATGTTGTTATAACATCTTATCTACTTTACCTTAGTATGGGCAAAGAAGATATAGTAATACTACGTCAAAGAATATATAATAATATGACTATGTATTGGAATGGGTTAGCAGAACCAAATCCTATGTATTGTATGTGGCTCACCTTTCTTGAACAAATAGGCTGTGTATGTCTGTCTCCCATTTCTGCTTTCTATAAGTACATGTAATTGTTCTATGGCACTATCATTTTGTGATATTCCAGATTTTTATCATCCTGGAATCCCATACTGTTTTGCTAAGGTGTTGCTGTTGTAGTCACCCACGGAAAAACTGGTTCTTTTTTCCGTTTGTAAATTTGTATTAAAATAGATTTTTTATCATTTTGTAACCTGTGTGTTATACCTAGTGAACTTAGAAATATTATTGTTTTAGAATAGAATAGAATAGAAACGCTTTATTGTTCACACAATCGAAAATATTACAATAAAAGAGTACAATATAATTATAATAGTGCGACAATCGGCGGCCTTATCGCTTAAAGCGATCTCTTCCAGGCAACCTGATTAAGAGAGGAAAGGATTATAGAGGAACACTTCACTTATATAGAGGATATATAGAGGAACTTTTACACTACTAAGAGACAGGACTGATAGCCTAAGCCACGGTAATGATAATTATGTAGCAGTATTCCGTCTTCATACAAACGGTCGGAACGCGAATCATACCTACGCGCCTCGGAGTTCAGCATGCTAGTCAGTGGCGGCGCGCCGTAGTGATGAACGAACGTGTGGTTATGCCGTGGCGCCAAGGGATTAAAATAAGACACTAGAGTCTGACTGAGTCTGTTTCTTGATCTCACTATATTCTATTAATTTAATGCGAATAACAACAGCTTATATACTAAATTATATCTACACATAGTGATCTATCTATGTCACGTAAAACATCCAAATCACGAACTAGATAATCACGCTATACTTATCTAAAACATTCCATCGAGCTGCAACAGTACTTCCCCCTTGGAAAAAAATGTAATATATATTCACAAACAATTATTACCTAAAACTAGTCAAACCAAAACAAACAAAAATCCTATCATTCATGTTGCAGCGATCTTGCTTACGTCTGTTTGCGTACAGTTGCAATTCATAGTCTGCTTATCATTGCAGTGTGAAACGTGCTTGCGTCAGTAAATTTGAATCTTAGTACTAAAGGCCTAGTCAGCTCCGTAGGTACGTGTTTGTACTGTTTAAGTACATTCACTGATGAACCTTAACCTTTACTTATCAATTGACATAACTCTATTAAATAAAATATTCTAAACATTCCGCATAATTACACGATTCGCAGTATGACGCTACTCGAAATGTGATGACAAAGCTCTAACTAAGCAAATACTTACCACTATTGATCTAATTACCTAGTAAAATACAGTTTGCAAAACAATTAAACTGAATGTAACAATACAAATTATAAAGATATGCCTATAGTTAAAAACAAAAAATATTTAACACAATTCGCACAAAAATACTATCTCATCACTTAATCTATGAACTTGGACTTCGACATTTTTGGGCAATACACAATTTCCGTTTAATTTCACGTTCCTATATACCGATTTCACTGATTTTATCCTGAACTTGCACAAAAGACTAAAACAATGTTGTCACAACACACTTTTTCCGTAATATCTGAACATTTCAAATATCTTCACGCGTTCGCAGCTTCAGCCATATTTCCATTTCACATATTCTCTATAATATATCAGTGACCAGTCGTTTGGCAATGGAAACGAGTCTGGGCAAATCCTCCAGTACTACGCAATTTTCCGCCACCTTCGATTTGTCCTCGTACGGTGGTGCCAACTTCGAAAAAATACTTGCAGATCCAACCTGAATTTTCGGCGGCAGCATTGGCATCTCAAGTACCCGTGGTCCTATACTCGGCTGCTGGCGACTGCTGATTCGATTTAATCAATTCACACGTAAACAAAATACCAAGGGTTATTCGCGTTTCATTGCAGCTACAGAACCCTGGATTTGGCGTTTACTCATAACTTCAAAAATTGCGTGACAAACTGCTTCTCGTCAACCATATGATTTGTGCTGTAGTCTGTACATCTTTCTTGCTGAATTATGCGTATTTGCCGTCTCAGACTTGCGAAGTGAGTTGTTCATAAAATTTCTTCAAATTCTCGAAATCAATCAAAGCTTCCCTTGTCGTTGGCCAGGTGTCGATGGTTGATGTTGTGATGTAGGGGTGCAGGTATGACGTCATCCAGCGGATTTATCGTCAACCCCCAAATCTTTTTGCGTGCTCACTACATTTCGCGTCACTTGGGTCGGGGGTCACCACTGTGCCGGTATGGCAGTGGGACCCCAAATTGATACTGCACTCGGGGTCACCAATTTGCCGGGGACCAAGGGATTAAATCACGTCGGGGTCACCAATATGCCGTGGCGCCAAGGGATTAAAATAAGACACTAGAGTCTGACTGAGTCTGTTTCTTGATCTCACTATATTCTATTAATTTAATGCGAATAACAACAGCTTATATACTAAATTATATCAACACATAGTGATCTATCTATGTCACGTAAAACATCCAAATCACGAACTAGATAATCACGCTATACTTATCTAAAACATTCCATCGAGCTGCAACAACGACGTTTGTAACGAGTAAACGTGCGATTTACGTATTTAGGGTTCCTCGTTTTGCTACGCAACCTTAAAAACATAAAAAAACACAATATGTATTTTTATCGAACGCTTTCATTCACAACGAAATTCTTTTTTTTCGCTTCCCACCGATCTTATTGGAAATCTATAAGGCCTTTGTGCAGCAGTGGAGGTCCTATAACTGAAAGGATATTTTTTTAACGCAAATAAGTCCGCGTTTGACCACCAACTCGCCTGATAATGATGACAACTGAGTGAAGAGACGTGCAAATCGCTAGTCAGGTATAGGCCGAATCATACAAGTCGGGGGAAGTGAAGTTAGCTACAAGCTGCGCAATATCACCTGAATATAATCACAATATCAACTCAAGCTCACATAAAGTGGTGCGAGTTGATTGGGTCTCGCCCAGCTTGTAGCTAACTTCACATCCGCCGACTAGTATGAATTATAATTCGGCTTATAGTAAGCTGGTTGGTAAGTACCTATCTGAGCCCTTAGTCCTGAGGGGTTAGTCCAGGTTTACACGTAATTTAAAACTACAGCTGTTTCCGTATGGCTCTATACATTTTTGTACAGCGCCCCTGACGGAAACGAGGTAGAACTAACCAAAATGTATGGAGCCAC
Source organism: Hypomecis atomaria (assembly GCA_964007245.1). Classification (NCBI taxonomy): domain Eukaryota; kingdom Metazoa; phylum Arthropoda; class Insecta; order Lepidoptera; family Geometridae; genus Hypomecis; species Hypomecis atomaria. The sequence continues at coordinate 16,346,724 of OZ023294.1, read as the reverse complement.
ACGCGAACGCGAAAGTTCAAGTAAACTACGCAAAACTTGGACTAAGGGCTCAGTATGCTGAGTGTGAGTTTTGCCGTAAACATGACGCGCTTTAGGGCGAGCACGTAAGCATGTTATTTGTATGAAGAAATGTACAGCGCCACTAGCGGCGCGTTTTTGAACTGTGCTGTCTTCATGCAAATTACATGCTTACGAGCTCGCCGTAGAGTGCGTCATATTTACGACAAAACTCACACTCAGCATACAGGTTTTGCGTAGTTTACTTAAAATTTCGCGTTCGCGTGTGGCTCCATACATTTTGGTTAGTTCTTCCTCGTTTCCGCCAGGGGCGCTGCACAGAAACGTATGGAGCCATACGGAAACATCTGTAGTTTCAATTTATGTGTAAACCTGGACTAACCCCTCAGTTTTTAGAATAGCATGTGTATTTTCTTAGTAATAAGGTCTGAGCTTGCTTTTTGGTTTGTGTGTCTTATGTTTTAAATTTTCGTAAAGGTGGAAAACTTCTTGGCGACTGAATTAGCTACAAGTACTTATCCAATCCTGAATGCAGCTTACCTACATGGGATCTGCGCGAGGATTGGGTTTCACGCAGCTTGTAGCTTCACAGCCGACAAGAACTTTGATTCGGCTCATAACTCTCAACTTATTCGAAAATTAGTGAGAAATTTCCATTTATGCGCTCTCAGCGCTCTTCTATTATGCTGCCAAGTACCTTTTTTTTTCTTTTTTTTTTTTACCAGGGGAAATCTTTTATAGAAACCACCGCACCTCGAGGGCAGGCGGGTGGCTGTAACTGTACCGCTACCCAAGAATGGCCATTGAGAAATATTCACCACGCCGACCCAGGGCAGGTTGGGGAATTTCCCTCAAAAGGGGGGAAATTATCTGTAGCGCCATTTATCAGTCGATTATTCGTTTATTATTATTCAGCAAGATCAAGATCGTTTAGTATCTAAATCGTAATAAGATTTGTTCCTGGTCTGAACAGGAACAAATGTTACTAGGATTTAGGAACAATGAATGTGTTGCTGCCGTCCAAACCATGGCACACCTTTTAGTCTGCCCGCTTTGTCCGAAACAATGAACACAGAAAGACCTGAACCTGGCCCGCGAGGATGCGGTAGAGGTCGCCAGATTCTGGTCCCAAACATCAAAACTGTGTAAATAAATTGTAAACATTTAAAAACTAATATAAAAAATAAAATAAAAACCATAAAAAATAGCAATTACCACGAGATGAATGAACAAGATTTGCAAGTATGAATCACGCACACTTACTAGTTTTTGCCCGTGGCTTTGCCCTCGTGATATTTTGATATTTATGCTATCCCATAGGAACTTTTTATTTTTTAACCGACTTCCAAAAAGAAGGAGGTTCTATGTTCGCGTGTATGTTTTTTTTTTTTTGTGTATGTTTCGTCGATAATTTCGCCAATTGTGAACCGAATCGAAAAATTCTTTTTTAGTTCGAAAGGGTATACTCCCGAGGTCGTCCCATTTTAATTTTACAGAAATCGGCTGAGCGGTTTTAAAAAAAAACAACAATAATATACTTAAGCAATTCGAGCGAAATATCCGAATATTGAACACGATGAACATCGATAATTTCGCCAATTGTGAATCGAATCGAAAAATTCTTTTTTAGTTCGAAAGGGTATATACTCCCGAGGTGGTCCCATTTTAATTTTACAGAAATCGGCTGAGCGGTTTTTGAAAAAAACAACAATAATATAAGCAATTCGAGCGAAATATCCGAATATTGAACACGATGAACATCGATAATTTCGCCAATTGTGAACCGAATCGAAAAATTCTTTTTTAGTTCGAAAGAGTATACTCCCGAGGTGGTCCCATTTTAATTTTACAGAAATCGGCTTAGCCTTTTTTGATAAATCAAGAATAATGTAAATGATTCGAGCGAAATATTCGAATTTTGTACACGATGGAAGGCGGTTTTGCCATTTTTTGTGTAAAATAATTAAGTATTTGAGATAAGAAGTAGCCTATATCACTTTCCGTCTATCAAACTAGATATTTCCATGCCAAAAAACGAGTCAATGCGTTGCTCCGTTGTTGCGTGAAAGAGGAACAAACTAGTAAACCAACAAATACTTTTTCGGATTTATAATATTGGTAAGCATAAGGAAGTACCTAAGCATGAAGATTCAGCTATCTATATAGTGTATTTTTTTCTAATATTGCAAGATTCTGTGTATTTTTAAGCTATTGCATAGCTTCTATCGCTGGCCTTGAGCGCGGGGACCGAATCCAGAAATTCCGTAACGAAAAAACCTCACGCTCCCCACTCCGACGGGCAAGGAGGTGTGGCTTGAAGGCCGTGCATCGTCTAACGTCGTTTCAGTTCGGCAGTCTTCGACACGGCGTTGTGTGCGATTAGACGTATTGTACGACTCAATGCAATAGCTTTACCGCGGCAGTCCCCGAGTGCCACACGTCTTTTTTTTTCTAATATTGCAAGATACCTATTAAAGTACGCCGCGATTGGTGCTACAGGCCAACATAATCAAAGAGGCCGAATAAACTTATTACATTAAGTAGTTTATTTGTAAATAGAAAAAAAAAAACAACGGGTTGCACTCCGGGAGTCCCTCCGTCTTACGAATTTTCGATCAGTTCACGTGTCCGCGTGACGCGAGTTTAATTTTTAGGGTTCCGTACCCAAAGGGAAAAACAGGACCCTATTACTAAGACTTCGATGTCCGTCTGTCCGTCTGTCACCGTGCTGTATCTCATGAACCATGATAGCTAGGCAGCTGAAATTTTCACAGATGATGTATTTCGGTTGCCGCTATAACAACCAATACTAAAAATAAAATAAAATAAATATTTAAGGGGGGCTCCCATACACAAACCTGATTTTTCAGACGTTTTTCGCTCTATATTAATAATGGTAACAGGTAGATGCTTGAAATTTTCACAGAATATTAAGTTTTATATTCACTTCAATAATAAATAATAAAATTAAAATAAAATAAATATTTAAGGGGGGCTCCCATACAGTACGGAACCCTCCGTGCGCGAGTCCGACTCGTACTCGGCCGATTATTTTTTACCCATTCCAAAAAGTGCACAACGCCGCAAAAGAAATTTTTACTTCAAAAACCCAAATAATTTCACGCACTGCCCTCGAGCGTCAGCTTTACTGGCGTTTACGAACTCGTTACGAATCGGTGTGCAGTATCAAATTCATATGTTCCTTCTGTTTTATTTGTACGTCTCTATAATATTGACAATGTAATCCAGTTACGGCGAAGATCCGCAGCCTGTACGACGCACAACTGCGGCTGATGCACAACATCCAGCCGCTGCCCTCTGGCGTCGACATCGGCAACACCGTCAAATACTTCTCACAGACGCTGCTTAGTAAGTAAAGTAATTACTTCTCTATTATAATCTGCTAGCTGCGCCCCGCGATGTTACCCGCGTTAGCCCGAGATATAAAGTAACCTATATGTTAATAAATTGTAAATGAAAAATATAAAATAAATGAAATTTGGCATGTTACCAAATTTCATTTATTTTATATTTTTCTATATCTCATATTTATTATGTCATATAGTTACGCCTATCCTTGAATAAAGGGGCTCACCAGAATACCAGCGTTGAGTGTTGGGTCCTCCCAGCACTCAGCATTTTATAGCTGAGGTGAGTCCCTTTCGACACTTTTGTTTTTTCACTATTTTATAAGTTTTTTATTAATTTGTACTTGTGTCGAATAAAGATATTCATTTTCATTTCATTTAAATCGGTTCAGCTGTTTGTTTGTGAAATAGTAACAAACATCCATACATACTCACAAACTTTCGCGTTTATAATTATTATTAGTAGGATCTATTATTTAGAGCAAGAGTAGCGTAAGACCTTTACCGTGTTTTGTTCTGTAGTTTTGTCACCATAAAAAGCTAAGTGTACAGACGACCGCAGGACATGCCTTTTTCACAGTTCACTGCTGAACATAGACCACCAGTAGTACCACGCTGCCCATGGGCTGACCTGCGGGTTAGTAGATTCATATACACTATCGATTCTTTTACATATGTATGTATACAGATTACCTCTCGATGATTTTCTTCACCGAAAAACCAGTGGTGTAAAATTCCGTTGAAAAGCTATAAAGAACTCATTGATACGGAATCAGGATTTGAACCCACGACCGTACGGGATCAGGATTTAACCTTCTGCGACTGACATGGACCAGTTTTCACAATCTTACTGACGTGGTAGTCCACCAGACACCATTTTGAAACCTTATATCTTTGAATTTTGGAAACAAACTGTATTTTAATAATTACTAAATATATTATAATTTTTTCTCGTAATAACAATAATTATTCATGATATTATTATTACGAGAAAAACTATAAATATTGACGTGGCAGTCTTGTGGACACTTTGCTTCATTACTCGTCGCATGTGTGTGCTGCAACAGCTAATGGCACACCAATGAGACCACGACCCGAAGGTACTGAATGCGCAGGGTCCCGCTTTTGAAAAATATCGGTGCTAGGCATGTTTTTTGACATGTTCCTGTCAGACTACCACGTTAACCACCCATGACCTTGAAACTAGGACACCATGGCTTTTCACACGACAGAAAAAGTTCGATGTAAATGGCTTCCTACCGATCTTATTGAAAACTTTTAAGAGAAGCTTAGGCCGTGCAATATACGTTATTGGCTGACGGTGATGAAGTATCTATAAATAATCATGACGTTTTGACTACTTAACATTTCTACAAGGTTTCTCTTCGAAGCACAAGACACACTATAAATATTTAGCGTGTTTTAAACTAACCCATCTCTATTATACAGTCGCATTCTTTCAATTGCAACTTAATTAACAAAGGGCACAGACACTGGAGTCTTTGGATCATTAATTTAAATTAAAAATATTTAGCGTGTTGTTTTATTCTCAGGCGTCCTTAAAGATGTGCCCCGCTCACCCCTGGAAATGATCCGTGATGCTGACAACGACGCGGATCGTATGTCTCTGTACCCCAACTTGGACTACAAGGGACTCTTCAACGCCATCTCACAGCTGGTTGATTCAGCACCACATCTGCAGTATGGAATACAGGGTGAGATAAGCCCCGTCCCCCCGGTAATGATCCAGCAACTGCTCAGATCGAATGTTTTGGCATTCCAACCTGAACTACAAGGGACGTACGAATGGTGGTAAGATGGCTCTTTAACCCCGAAAATCCAACAACCTACAGCATAAGGTGATCTTTAAAGCTATCTCGCAGTTGCTTGAATCGATCTGCGGTATGCCATATGAGGTAAGAAAGATGTGCCCCGTTCTCCCCTGGAAATGATCCACGATGTCGACAACGACGCGGATTGCAAGACTCTGTAACATTACTTGCATTATAAGGGACTATTTAAAGCCATCTCCCATTAGGCATCAGATCTGCAGTATTGCATACTTAAGGGTAAGATTTAAAGATGAACTCGCTCTCTCTTGGAGATGGTTCGACGATAATGCAGGATATCATTTTACCCCAACCTGATTGCATGATAATCATGAAAAGAATTCGTGGTCTTTTCTTTGTGATAACGCGTCATGGGCGTTTTTTACCCGTCAATCGTCATAACTCAAACCAGCACAGTACACCAAAACCTAAATAAACTTTTCCGAACGCCCTATTCTGTTAATGCCAATTTTAATCCATCATTCTGTTTCCAGCATTCGGGCAAGCAGTGCTACAATGCCTGGGCTGCTTGCTACCATTCCTCGAGTACGATATGATCGACAATCTGCCGTACATGGTGGCTTACTGCGTGGCTGTATTCCCTGTGGCGTTACATCAGGAGATACTAAACCTGCTGTGCTACTACATACTGCCGTTTACCATCAGTGAGTACCATATTTGCAGCATAGTAAAGATTCGACATTGAAATTATAAGTGGTTGAATAAATTGCTTGACATAATATAATTTGACTTGTTTCGTACAAAACAGTTTTTACAGTCTTATGACAATCAAGGTTATCTGCATCCATTTTCATCTTGCAAATAGACCACAACAAGCCCTGGCAGTATTGTACGGGATGTTGCTTTGAAGCAGGTGTCATCCGTGATGTTACTCGGGTTCCATGTGGATCGCGCCTTAAAAGCAAGTGAAGTTTGAAGCGCGCCCCTGAGCCAGGCTTGTTATGCCTTTGGCCGAGTAGCTGCATCAGCCCCGAGGCAAGCCGTACTCAGCTGCTACTTTGACACGGTTCTTTCCCTACTTACGTTGTATTAGAACTGAGCTTTGGGGTGACTGGGCGGAGTCGGGAAGACCGCTAATACTTGACGCTATAATTGACAGGGTTAAGTGGGACGAATCCGCCAAGCCGTTCTTTATAGAAATATACTTACCGTCTCTTTAATATTTAAATACGAACTTTGTATCTTTGTAAGACTAAATCTAGTAGAGTTTGAAAAATTCGGGGCTACGCGGGACCCTGAGACGACAAGACAGGGGTAGATTGAAGACACCTGCTCACTCGCTCGCAAAATCTGACAAGGATATGTATGTGCGCGGTCCGCAATTATATAGGTACAATCACCTGCCAGAATGCGTCAAAAGTAGCTGCATATCTAATAATATATTTAAAAATAAATTAACCCTGAAACCATACGTCGGCTCAAAAAGCGGCGGGATGTTTTTGATCAGGATTAACAATAAATAATCCATTAATTAAATGGGCTAGCTCCGCTGGGAGCTGCACCATAAACACCAAAAAGAACAAAACTCACCTGCTTATAGTCTTAAAGACTGATTGCAAAATCAAGATAAACAAAAAAAAAATTTAAACTGTTACTGCTGAGCAAAGCTATTATTCGGTTAAAGAATACATAAATGACAAGCTGTAGCCTAAACATGTTATTGCTTTGATTCATAAACGTAAAACAACGTACTATGTACGTTGACATGTAATTTTTTTATTTGTCAATAAACAATCTGTATATGTATCTATAGTAGGTACAATATGAACAGCGGAGCGTATGCGCGCAGGTGCTTTTGCAATGACTCAAAATCTACGTTACCTTAGATATCGAATTTCAAGTAAGTTTTACGTTCTATGTGATGCGAACTGGAATACTTGTGTCGGTCGCTGGCCACTGCTAGATCTGGCTCTGGCGACAGCGACGACGCGCTACGCGTGGTGGTGGCACTAACAATGATTTTGTTGCAGCGCGTAAGTACGCGGGGCAAGAAGAGGAGAGCCAGGCGTCGCAGTCCGTGGCAGCCATTGTTATGATGGTGTTCCAACACTCCAGTAATCCAGGTAGGATATGGCAACCTTACTTTGATATCTTACTCTGACTACTTTACTTTGACAACCTTATACGACTACCTTTTTTTACGAGGGGGAAATCTTCGAAAGATGCACCCGACTGCATTGGAGTGCAGTCGGGTTATGTGGGATTGTACCCAGTAAAACCCCCTCGGTGGCCAGCCTTTGTGCCCTCTTGGGAGCTCCGGGATCTCCAAAGGAACGCACCGGTACTCCCAGCACTTTCTTCGACTACTCGCCTAGTACTAGAACCAGTTTTGTGCGGTCCTCTACGACAACGTTGCCACACACGCTGTCATCCTCCCCGGACTCGTTTGAGTGGATGGCCAGAGCCCCATCTCTGACCATTTACGATCCCAGCGGCCCTTTTTAGTAGGCTTTTATTACAGGCAGTGGGTACCGATGCCGCATTCTAGTGCCCCGGCGTCAGGGCAAAACCTTACGACTACCTACCGAGCTTTTGAACCTCAAATGACATGTTAAATTGTGATCTCGGTTATATTACCCTTTTAGTCAGGCTTTCAGGCAGCTTAGCAAGTCTGAAACAAGAGCCACACTATATTGAAAGTAATTGTTTTATAAAAAAATACAAACAAATGTGTACAACTCCTCAGCGATACAGCAGAATATGAAAACTGGTCATAGGACGCCCAAGATACAGACCGCTTAGTTTGAAGCCCGTTAAGTTGGAGTTGCTTTTCATTGTCTGCGGCGCACCACTGCCAACTGCTGTCGATATAACAGTCAGTAGTAAAGGACCTGTTCTGCTTAGTGGCGTAGGTAGGCACGGCACGTGGGGCACTCGTCTTTCGGCCGCTAAACTGCTGTTCTTCTACCTTACATTGACTAACTGGCTTTGACTGACTTGTATTGTACCTTACATGACACTTTCTCCAATAAGACCGGTTCGTAGCGGCTTGCATCCAGCGCAATCCTGCGATCTTTAGGGGAGGCCTATGTCCAGCAGTGGACGTCCTATGACTGAAACGAATGAACGAACGATGACACTTTATCCTTACCACCTTACTCTGACCTGCTTTGACTACCTTATTATAAAACCCTTACGTCTTCCGCGCTACCGTATAGATGACATGTTTAATTGCGACCCCAGTTGCTTTAACAGTTTCGCCATCTTAGAGGCCTTCAGACGACTTAAAACAGATCTCCTGACTTATTAATGTTTATTGTCGTCAGCGCATCACTGCCAGCTGCTAGAATGCCTGATGTCGATGAAGCAGTCAGTGGTAAAGGACCTCCTCTGCGTAGTCGCATACGGCACGTGGGGCGCTCGTCTTTCGGCCGCTAAACTTCTGTTCTACTACTGGCCGCCGTTCGACGCCAAACTCTTCGACAGGAAGGGGTTGCTATGCAAGTTTTCCAGTAAGCCTCGTATCGTACTTAGCATGCTAGCGTAGCGGCATGTGAGTATGTCACTACCATAGGCCTAGCTAGAGGGGGCTTTGACTTTGACCGCTCTAGAAACTTCTTTGCCCACCCCCGAAAACTTGAAAGTCAATTGGGTAGATGTGCCAGGTTTGGCAATCTTAGTGTAATTTTTGGCTACATTGAATTTTAATGATGGTTAACAATTTTAATGTTGAAGTAATATTTTAAAAGGTATTTTCACAAAAAATATTTATGGTGTTACATTGTTTCTAATTTATTTATGCAATAATTTTGACATTAAATGGCCAAAACCGGCACATTGGCCACAACAGCTACATCTGCCATACCTACATTTTTTGTGGTGGGTGAAAGTTGGCAGCTGCCCCCTTAGGCAAAATCTCTAGCTATGCCGATGGCCACAACGCACGTTCGTCAAAATATCATACATTTCATACATACATAAGTCATGATATGTACCTAATTCTTACAAATTAGGAACGCCATGTATCATAGGCGAAGTGTCACACAATCTGGCTGGTATTACCAAGTTAAAAATAATCGATGTTCATGATGCATAACTGCGTGATCCTTCACACATTTTTACACTCACGAGACTTGGAATTGAGTACGTATGTGTTAGGAACGGCATGTACAGTTTAAGTGTCTCACAATAATATGGCTGCCAATATTAAGTTAATTTAAAAATAATCCATCGTGCGTTTGTACACAAGACTTTGAATTGAATACCTACAAGTTAGGAACGGCATATTTATCATAGATCAAATGTCTCAAAATATGGCTGCCATTATTAAGTCAACTTAAAAATAATCATATATCACATACATTCCAAATACATAAGATTCGGAATTTAATACATATATGTTAGGGACGGCATTTATCCCAGGTCAAGTATCTCACAATATGGCGATGGAACCTCTCCATATAGTTTTCTTATTTATTTGTTTAGTTGTTGAACGTGAATGTTTTCACGCATTTTAAAGATTTTAAAACATAACATGAAAAACATAAATATTTTATTTATTCAAACTATAATCGGATGCACCCCGATCGATGGGCCTGGATCTTCACGGAGTGGGTGCCTGACGGACGACGCAGCCAGGGAAGGCGCAAGAAGCGCTGGCGTGACGATCTTGACACATTCGAGAGGGTTTGGCAAGAAGTTGCGATGGATCGCGACTCCTGGAAGGAAATGGGGGAGACCTTTGCCCAGGAGTGGGTAAATAATCGGCCAAGTACGAGTCGGACTCGCGCACGGAGGGTTCCGTACTGTGTGGGAGCCCCCCTTAAATATTTATTTTATTTTAATTTTATTATTGAAGTGAATATAAAACTAAATATTCTGTGAAAATTTCAAGCATCCACCTGTTACCATTATTAATATAGAGCGAAAAACGTCTGAAAAATCAGGTTGGTTGTATGGGAGCCCCCCTTAAATATTTATTTAATTCTCTTTTTAGTATTTGTTGTTATAGCGGCAACAGAAATACATCATCTGTGAAAATTTCAGCTGCCTAGCTATCATGGTTCATGAGATACAGCCCGGTGACAGACGGACAGACGGACATCGAAGTCTTAGTAATAGGGTCCCGTTTTTACCCTTTGGGTACGGAACCCTAAAAAAGTAAAAAAAAACCATAGCTAAAATTGTTTTAATTATAATTTAAAAGTTAACCTCAGAATGGAAAATTGTCAGTTTACAGGAAACATCGTTAACTTACTCGTAGCATGCTAGCGTAGTGGCATATACGCTAAAAATAGGTAATATGCATGTTTTATTTTAAATTCCTAATCTCTAGTTAAATAAACGTATATATCAAGATAACTATCGGCTGATGTCTGTATCTATCATTAAATTTGATCGTGAATATGAGCACAATCTGCTAAGATTATTAAAATGAAAATGTAAACTGAACACGATTATGGCGAAAAGTTTGTAACATAAACTTTATACCATCCAGCTATCTTAGCATACGACCACGAAAAGAGTTTTGTCTACGTGTGAAAAAGTGACAGATATATTTATACTTCACCATAACTCTGTCGCGTTCTGACACGTCGATAGAATTATTTTGTGGTGTATATACTAGCCCAGTAGGTCTACCATTCGTAGAATTGCTAGTAAATAGACGCCTGTTTCTTTTATGCAGACGATTTGGTGCCGTTCCTGTGCCAGCGAGACATGTGTCCCAATGCAGGCTCGGCCGAAGCAGCCAAGGCAAGTTTTGTGTAAACCCCGCCCCACCCATAATATTATTAAATACTAGCGAACCGCCCCGGCTTTGCACAGGTGTATTATATATATAGTCATATACAGGGTTATTTCTAATCAACTAGCATCCTTTTAGGGGGTTATTCTGTACATCAAAACTAACAACTTTTGTTCTGCGACATTTGTTAAAACTTTAAAAAAATCAGTTGTTCCATACATTATGTCGAGGATGAACGACATTTTTCTATGGAAAAACAATTTATTTTTTTGAGTTTTGAGAAAAGTTGCTGAATAAAAGTTGTTAGTTTTGATGTACATAATAAGCCCCTGAAAGGATGCTAATTGATTAGAAATAACCCTGTATAGTCACATAGTCATTTATTCATAGCACCATTTGTTTACAAGTCAAAAAGTAAACATCGTAAAAGTAAAGCTGGCTCATTCCTCGCGCAGAGAATTTCTCTAGCAGTTCAGCGCGAGAATGCAGCCAGCGTTCTTGGCACCCTTCCACAAGGACACAGTCCTTTTTTTCGAGTTTTAGTCGTTGTTTTTGGATATAATTTTAAGTAGGTATTTTATTTTGTGTAGTTTTTTATTGTAGTATTATTATTTTAGGTATTAAGCAATGACAATGTTTCTTAAGTTATGTAAGTAAACATTACATTAGAGCACTATGCAAAATAGCTCGAAATAAAAATAAAAATAGAAGAACTTGACAATTACCAAATCAGTCACTAAATACAATTCAGGTAATTTTAAAAAGTCATTTACGTCAAAAAATAGTTGCTTATGTAGCCAACATTTTAATTTATCCCTAAACGACCTAGCGGAAGGTGCATTCCGAACTTCCACGGGTATTTTTTTGGTTGTATATAGCGGGCCCACCAATATATACAGACATCTCCGATTTTGCCAGACTATGAGAAGGAGTCACCAGTTGGTTTTTCCTAGCATTGCTTCTTAAATTTAACCTAGAATAGGTACCTTTCCTCTCAAATAATTCTAAATGGTTGTGCGTGAAAAGGGCCACCTGATAGATTAGTTCGCATGGACATGTAAAACTTTTTCTAGGTTCGCACGCTCATATAAAACTTCTTCTTGAATCACTCTATTTACTAAAAAAAAACGCATCAAAATCCTTAGCGTACTTTTGAAGATATAGACATACATAGGGACAGACAAACAGGGAAGCGACTTTGTTTTATACTATGTAGTCATCTTACCCCAATGGAAAAGCTTCCTTCTTCTGGGTACGATCTACTATCTGCTGTATCCTATAAATAAATAATACTCAGGTACAGGTCGCGGCATATTAGTCTAGCGCTGAGCGAAGTGTGGAGGGGGTGGCTGCGCATGAGTTTAGTATGGCGGTCAACATGCGCAGCCATCCCCTCCACCGTACCCTCAGCGTTAGACTTACGTGCCGCTACTTGTAATCTTCACTCTACTAATTCAGAACAAATTCTACACAATAAGTGACCTTCCTTCAAACAAAAAAAAAGTATGATTCATGATAATTATTAATCACTTCCGAGGTTATCAATAGACAAATTTTGTGGTAGTTTTAAATTCAGAACGAAAGCAGGGACTCTATTTTTTACTATAGAACGGCTAGGAATGTTTAGGGAATTCGCTTTGCGTACCTATTCGCTTGCAATAGAAAATGTCTGACTGGAGACACGCTGGACACCATTTTCAGCCCCATCTACTTGGCGCAAGTTACTTTCTGAGTATTTTTTTCGTAGGCTAAATCCAAATAATGTAATATTATATTATTGTAGGTGTGTTATGACCACTGCATCAGCGTAACATTTGCTTCGGACAGTCCGCCTCCGCTATATCTCTGTATCGAGTGCGCTAATGAAATCCACAGGTGAGACTTCAACACACACACACACACACGCACACACACAAAAATACGAGTACATTCACATGTTTTTATATCAGTAGACCCTACCATATCATAACAAATAGGTATGTTTGTCGTTTTCCAGGGAGCACCCCAACCAGCGCTTCTTTGACATCTTACATCCACAACAACAAGTGTCTATGGTTTGCGAGAATAAGGCAAGTTTTTACCACATAAATCCAACTATAAGTAATGTTAACTTGTACAAGATCGAGATTTGAATCTGCAACCCCAATTGATTCGTTTCATTGTAATCCTCAGAATTGTCGATCGACGGATAAAGCGGCGTATTCCATCTGCTTTTCAAACGAATGCGCCAGCTACAATGGCAACCATCCCATCAGGTCAGTCATGGTTCTCTGAATATTACTTTACGTTTATAAATTCGTTGTTAAAATACTCTGGTTCTAGTACAGGTCGCGGCATATAAGTCTAGTGCTGAGCGAAGTGTGGAGGGGGTGGCTGCGCATGAGTTTAGTATGGCGGTCAACATGCGCAACCATCCCCTCCACGGTACTTACGTGCCGCTACTTGTATATATGCGTTAAAAAGTATTTACTGAATTAACACAATGATTTTAGCGGAAAGTTTATAGTTAAGATTTTGACGTGATAGCGCACGAAAAGAGTGTGCAAGCGAGAGCGCAGAACAAGCGATAGAGAAGCACGATCGGCCTAAGCGTTCGTTTTGTTTCAGTCGTTGAAAATTATCGTTCGTAAACCGGTTTTACAGACAACTAATTTCTCTAAAATGTTTTTCATCATTAATCGGGAAATCAATATGAAGGAATGTATCGATGAAAACCTTCTGCAAACATTGGTTGCATATTGATTACATGTCATGCAATGTTCATCATAGAATTAGAACTAAAGTAATAGAATACTTACAAAATTTAGCTCAATTAAAAACTATGTTACATCTGTCTTATTCATATCTGGTTATACAGCATACGCAAGAGTGAGTGGAACAAAAATAAACGCATTGTCTGTCGGCATACGTCAAAATCACAAGTTGGAATGTCAAAATGGTTAAAATTTGGTTCCACTTTGTTTTTGCGATATGATCGGAAATTTGAACCCTCTATTTCTAGTGAGAAGGTTCAAATCTCTGATAATTTTACTTTCCTACTTTTTACCTTTTTTGAATTTGGACAGCCGAGATAGCTCTATGCTAGTTTGTGAAACCTTTCGAAATTACGTAAGTTCGAGTGTATGTGCATCTTTTTCTAACACCTTTTAAATTTCATATTTAAAGCAGGACAAAGTGATATTCATATTCATTTTATTCATAAAAAATATTACACGTCAAATAATGTACGTTTTAACACAAAAACAATTACATTCAAAATTATAGAATTACACATTGATAAATAATTTAAATTAAAAATGTCAACATTCAAGTTATTAGTAGTTTATGCAACTGTCATATAATGAAGGGTATTAAAACACGAGTGTGCGTTTATAACGAGTGTTTTAATATCCGTGTTATATGCAGTTGCATACATTACTTTATCTTCACTAGTAAAAAAAAAAAAAAAAAACATATTGCGAAACATTAAATTCACGCGTACGTGTATTGTCACAGTGAACTTGGCGCCATTAAAATCTAACCAATGAGAGCGCAGCTGCGCGCGCAGGGCTAATCAGGAGCGAGCGCGCGATGTTATAATGAGATTTTACGATATCGATGTGGATATTATAACATCATGTGAAATTGCTTAAATTGAGTGTTTTGTTGTCTGCGCTATAACAGTAGTCATTATAAGTCAAGTATTGGAAACATAAGTAGAATGTTACAACATTAGTGTAGATAAAATAAATTAATCAATTATGTCACGGTAACAAAATGAAACAAAACAAAACACGATTGATGTACGAGTATATCTCTTGCTGTTTTAGTACGGTTTCTTTTACTTTTTAGTTCTAATTCTATGGTGTTCATCTTTCTTTCTAACTTTCGTGAAAAGAGGCTTGCTCTGAATACTGTCTACATTACAATAGGAAACCTTACTATGTTTTCAATCGTTTGTTGAAAGAACGTCCGGAAATTTTAAATTAAACTGTGCTAAACGATACAACATTCAACATTATTCCGTACAATACCCCACTTCTATACAATACGTGTTCTACTATTTGCTTGTTGGATTTCTCACGGTCCACAGATGATGTCATACATGCAATTGTAATATGTAGGCACAAAATTAGTTATTGTACCGGTACAAAAAAATTCAAGACGACAATGAAATGAAAGACTAGCTTCGTTCCAATAAGCATGCGTTGCGAATCATAACTGCCCTAGTAAAACTTTCAGCAAAGGTTATATTTCAATGAAGTCGATTCTTGCTGGTTTCACTATATTATACTTAGTTCTGTATAGGCCAAATCCAACAACATGGCGGCTGTGTGTAAAGTTAGCTACAAGCTGCGGATAACCCAATCCTGACTGAAGCTCACTTAACAGCTGCGCGAGGATCGGGTTATCCGCAACTTGTAGCTAACTTTACAGCCGCCAAGTTGTGTGATTCGGCCTATAAACGTCTTCAAAAAGGTGCAGAAAATAACTAGCTGTAAATCTACAGTTTTTATTATTTTTTATTATTTAACAACAGTCATCAATAAAACAGATGAGAGTCGTCCCAGATGGCAATCCTTTTTGGGGGGTCCCTCAGTGGAGCCTGCGCTCGACAAATTTGCCTAGTAGTTTGCTATTTGCTATATCTAACACTCTAAGCTAACCAGTCCATGGTTACCATTTTGATGTAATGTTGGCACTTGGCAGGTACTGCGGCCAGTGCCACGGTAACCGTCACAACAGCAGGCGAGGCGGCGACCACGTGGTCCACACACGGTTACCGCTCGCCTGGCAGATGGATAGTGATATGCAGACTAACCTTGTCGAGGCTATCATCAGGTAACCATAATTAACCCCCCAATAAGATTCTCCGTGTCAGCTCCACACAAAGGCAAAAAAACTAACTAGACCCAGAAAAAAGGTAAAGGTTTGATCAAGGTTAGGTTAGGTTAATACCGACGCAGATGCGCAGAGAAGGAACATCCCAGGGTTTTTAGTGGGTACATCGCCTCAAGTGGGATTCCCACACAGTGGCGGCGCAAGATCAAAATTTCTTGTGGGCAAATTACGTTTTGCAAATTTTCTTACCTATCCCGTAAAAAAATCTAAATTGCGTACTGACATAAATGTTAGCTTGATATTTCTGGTGCTCTAGATCCCACACTAGGGCACGTCGAAACTATTGTCAATTTAAATGTTTCAGGTTACATATTGTACATAATATGTACCTCAAACCAGTTTTTTTTGACCATTGTTTTGAATTCGTATTTCGCGCACTCTTCTATTGTTGTAAAAGGGAATGACTGTTATCATACTACTCTACGGGACTTATCGCGCAAAAAAACTTGAGATATGTGAAACACCTTCGCAGAAGCCACAAATCAAGAATTGAATTGAATTGAACTTGAGATATGAGCTAATTAAGGAATGACTGTTGTTTTGCAAAACTTTTTAAATTATTTCGATCAGGGTATAATAATATCAATAACATGGTCCGAAGATCTACATCAGAAAATAATCTCTCGAGTAACATTTTTTCGCTCTGACTAAACTGTCAAAATTGTCGTTTTAGTTGTGTGACACTTACTTCGCTGTTTGACCACTAGTGATGCGATTAACAATCGCTACATATTTTACCAAAATTTTCATGTTGCAGCCTGCTAAAAGAAGCAAAACCGATAAACATGGAAGACCCGGATAGTTCCGCTGAAACGTTGAAACCGCCACTGAGTGTTGAGCTTCCGGACCCCATTTCTGTTGAGGACCGACAACTACTTGGGAGGTCAGTAATAAGTCAGTTATAAACTAGACTATTTCTCTTAAAAAAATCTAGTTGAAATTGATACAAAATAAATAATTGATTTCTTCTCTCCGAAGTCATCCAATTACAGGACATAGAACTACTTCCTTTTATTCCGCTCCTCTCTGTTTTTTATACATATTTCTATTATCACTGTGGTTTCACAATATTTTTTCTTAGAAATTATTTATCGGACCGTAAGAGCCGTATGCGCCGTATAACTACGTATTACTATATACGTACGTTATTATACGTTATTACTATAAATAACATTTTGATTGCTGCTTGTGCGGTTCATCTAGGTGCGAGTCCACCAGTTTTCAATATGATTAGTTTTCCACTTGGAACTAGCGTGGTTTTGAACATTATAATTTCGTCACAGCAAGTCTACTAGAACTAGTACTGTCTGCCACAAAACCCTCGTGTGATTAACGCCTGTGTTTTAATTTAAAATTTCTCCTTATCAGATATGGAGTTTGGTTATTAGTAGGCCTATGCTCGCCGTCGCCGGACACACCGGACGAGATCCTGGGCCGTCTATTGTCCGTTCTATTCCACTGGTTCCACGTCACTTCCTTCGCTTATTCAGGTAAATTACAACATTAATTATACCTATTCACTTACAATCTTATGTTAATGTCAAGCGGATTAGTAAGTAGGAACGGCAGTGGGCAGGGCATATTACACGGGAAAAGTGATGATCAAAGGGATTTAAAAGGTCTCGAGTGGTGTATTGTATACTACGTATTAGCATGCGTAGCGTAGGATGTTCACCAGCATGTGAACAAAAAACCGCATTAAGACTGTAGGATCGTGCTGTATGCAAACCGCTCCCGACCGGTCTTATTTTCGACCTATAGAAGAAGCCTATTTCTGACAGTAGACGGCTTATGGTTGATAGATGGATGGATTATTAATATTTGCTTCATAACAGGGTTATTCCTAATCGATTAGCATCCTTTTAAGGCTTATTCTGTACATCAAAACTAACAACTTTTGATCTGCGGCTTTTGTCTAAAAAAAATGTTGTTCCATAGAAAAATATCGTTCACCCGCGACAAAATGTATGGAACAGCTGTTTTTTTTTGTTGTTAGTTTTGATGTACAGAATAAGCCCTTAAAACGATGCTAATTGAATATAAATAACCCCGTATAAGTGTCTCGCGCGCCAAGTAAAGCCAAAGTAATTATCTCTATGACCTCGACACAACCATTTCAAGCTTTAAGATGCTCAACATTAACTTATCGCGAAGCCTAGGCATATGTTCAACAGTGGGAAAAAAGTGAAGTCTCTTGCTAAAACAATTTTCTCTAATTGTTTTTATCAGGTGAAACGGCAGCTGCAGTGGAGAAGTTGAAAGTGGAACATGTTTGCGGTTGGGTGCGATCCGTTGCAGAGACTCGGCGCTCGGTGGCCGTGGCTTGTTTACTCCCCCATCCGCCGCACTATACTAGACATGCCGGCCATTGGGACAATCTCGCTTCTAAGACTAACCACCTCAAAGATGGACTCAACAGGTAAGAGCAGCTATAATTACAAGATAGGCAGATAAAAGACAGCCTCGGAGTAAGGTGGTTGCAGCTTGCTTGCTGCTTCGCCCGCCGCACTATACTAGACATGCCGGCCATTGGGACAATCTCACTTCCATGACTAACCACCTCAAAGATGGACTGAATATGTAAGTTGAAAGTAAAGCACGTTTGATGCTGGATGCGCTCGCTGGCCGAGACCCGGTGCTCGGTGGCCGTGGCTTGTTTGTTGCCTCAGCCAGCCCTTTACACATGACATGCTGAGCATTGGGACAATCTCGCTTCCAAACTAACCACCTCAAAGATGGTAAGTTTGAAGCACGTTTGATGCTGGGTTTGCTCGCTGGCCGAGACCCGGTGCTCGATTTCCGTGGCTTGTTTGTTGCCGCACCCACCGCATTACACTAGACACGCCGGACACTGGGACAATCTCGCTTTTAAGACTAACCATTTTAAAGATGGCCTCAACTGATAAGCGTAGGTAGAATCTCACAATAGTTAGGCAGGCAGTCAACATAGTCTCGGAGTGTTGTGGCCGTGGCTTGCTTGCTGCCCCACCCACCGCATTACACTAGACACGCGGGCCACAGGGACAAACTCGCTTCTTATACTAACCACCTTAAAGATGGACTCAACAGGTAAGAGCAGCTATAATTCCAAATTAGGCAGACAGGAGATATAATCTTAGAGTAAGGTGACCGTGGCTTGCTTGCTGCCCCATCCACCGCATTACACTAGACACGAACCACTGAGATAACCTCGCTTCTAAGACAAACCACCTTAAAGATGGACTCAATAGTTTTAATTTAATTGCTGAAGGATCATAATCAAATAGGCTGATAAAGTAAATATTGTATGTAAGAATTTTGGCCATGGTGTATTTCTAGCTCAATGAAGGACCTTCTACCATATCATTGTACATAATATCACGTTGGTAATGATGAGTATCATTACGACCAACTTTTGCAATGGAAACAAATGTTAAATGCGGCGGCTGGGCAGCGTTCGGAAAACTGGGTGTTGATTTTTCGTCCTTTAGCTAAAACAATAAATATTGTTTTCCAGATTGTACTGCCTCATCCCGTACGGGATCATTACGCAGTCGATCTGGGACTACATCATGCCGGCTTGGATGGAGGCTATCTGCACTGACGTGCCTGAAAAGGTGGGTAGAAAAGTCGGTCGAACGAAAACATGTAACTAGGAGTGATGTCACGCGGGACTCTAAACAACTAATTGACCGAAGCGAAGCGAAAGCTGTCCTGATGTGGATTTTTGTCTACAGGTTGCATTTTTCAACGAGTCTCGACGAAATTTGGATCAAGTTTTGTTAATTAATTTTTTTTTGTCGTCGGCGATTTTTTATTTGGGGGTAATTTCTTGAGGGAAATATCCCCGTATTTCCCTCAAAAAGGGGGGAATTTTGCTTTCTCTCTATTTACCAGCCGATTTCGATACTTAATATGGCAAGATTATTATAATGGCAAGATTATTTATTATCTGAATTCTGACAAGATTCGTGAGGATGAAGCAAATCTATCAAGAGCGAGTCGAGATTGGTATAGGCTTATGAAGGTTCAGTTAAAGAGATGTGTGACGAGATTTACTGTTCGCAGAACTAGGTACTAGTTTAATTTATAGCTTATTCTGATTAAAATGTTAGTAATCTAAGTATATATTTCCACCACAGGAACTGATAGAGCTGAAAGTTCCGCTAGCCAAGATTCTGGAGCCGGATGGGGCCATGTTGGGGCTGGACGAGCGCAACTTGTACCAGTTTGCGTCAGCTCGGGTGAGCGACGAGCCCGCGCCGGAGACTGTGCTCCCAGTTCTCGACTGGTTTCAGGTGAACTCTAATTTCAGTGTTATGCTTATGGTAGATTTTCCAGTGATTTGTTATTCATGCCAGGGATTCCTAGTTAGTCAGTAGTTAATACTATAGATGTCTTGGTCTAGATCTTTCTATATTCTCCTCTACAGGTCACATTTTTTGACGAAACTTGGCACACGGGCTCAAGTCACGTAATAATATGGTTTAATATCTCTCTTCTATCGACGAAAGCAACTGAATTCGATTTCTATAGCGTTGGCTAATACCCAGTATATAGGTATCTTAAAATCCGTATCCGCAACCGCAGATGTGAGCCTTTAAATATCCGTATCCGCATTCACATCTGCGGATGTCAAAAAATACGCATCCGCAACCTCCCTGCTCTATACTAGGGCTCGATTGTCTCGTTTCTGTAAAAACTAATTTTTGACATCAAAACTGTTTCAGACAATATCGATGTTAGATGTGAAGGTGCCGCTGAGTCAGCTGTTCGACCTGTTCAGTCACTGCGTCATCAATATGCCGGAGAAAATATTCAAGCCACCAAATTCTGGTATATTAAGTCAATCAAAATTAGTCATTAATCAAAATATATCTATCTAATAAGCCGGTATCATCCCCTTTTGCCGGGTGTTGGCCTCCATTCTTTCTTGCATTCTTGTATGATCCTGTTACGGCAAGCCTCATGCATTGCCGTCCGACATAATATATTTGTGTTGTTATAACTATGCAATTTTTTCGGCCACGTATTGAATTGTGGTCTTTTTTAGGCTTCCGTACCCAAAGGGTAAAAACGGGACCCTATTTCTAAGACTTTGATGTCCGTCTGTCCGTTTGTCTGTTTTTCACTGGACTGTAGGTATCTCATGAACCGTGATAGCTAGGCAGCTGAAATTTTCACAGATGGTGTATTTATGTTGCCGCTATAACAACGAAAAATAGAATAAAATAAATATTTAAGTGTGGCTCTCATGCGACAAACGTGATTTTTAGGAGTGTTTTGTACCGTATGGGAACCCTATTCCTCTTGCCGTTATTAATAGCGGTATAAACGGCAAGAGGAATAGGGCTCCCATACGGTACGGCACCCTTCGTGCGCGAGTCCAACTTGCACTTGGCAGATTTCATTTTTTTCATGACGAGGAGGTTAAAACATTAGTCCTCCTCGCTAGCAAATTATATCAGCAAATGAAATCGCATGATAGCAGACTTTACATACCTTTGAAAACATGACTTTTTATATCGATTTTAATTTGCATTAGGATTGGAACCCAGGACTTACGGGGTAAAATGTAGTCTCTATCTTACTCCCTATATTCACCCCTTTTCTTCCCGTCTATAGTGAGATCAATGCACTATTATTTATATATTTTTATTCTATTTCCAGCGGACGGCACTAAGCCCAAAGATGGAAAGGAGTCTCCGTGTGCCAACGATAAAGAAAAGAAGGATCGGGACGACCAGATGAAACCGCAAAATCTCACGTGTTGTATACTGATGCTCGACATTATACTAAAACAGGTAAGAATCTACAGAAATACAGAAATTTATTTGCAACAAAAATAAGAGGTACAATACATAAACTACAACACAACAAATCATAAAACACAAAAAAAGTATTACACCTAATATCATTGTCACAAAACTGGTCCCACCCAACTCAGCGTAATGCTGGTTGCGCTTACGAACAACCAGCATTACGCAATGCTCCCGCCCAGATGAGCCAAACGAAGCGAAGCGCAAGGACACTACCTACCCTTGCGATTAAACAATGGCGTGAATTGCGAGAAGTCTATTCTTTTTCGATGTGGGGGCGATAAGTCCTGTACTGACGTTCCGCATGGGGTGTTTTGTGCATTTCCCCCTCCAGCGTCTACCCGAGCCAGCTCAGCTCCTTAAAGTAGCCGAGCGTGGCTCTGGGCCGCTGGCACAACTGCTCTAGTAGCTTAGATGATGGCGATGAGGATGACAAAGCTGATGATAATGCAAATGCAGAAGCTTCATGTCCGCGAGAAGTCTATGTCCAAAAAAGAGGAAGAAACAAGTTTTAACTATAAACATTTTCGTACTATTTACCCAGATGGACCTCCAGCAAAGGCGTATCAACATGCAAAACGTGAGCAGTGAAGCCACCAAGCTGCTGCGGTTGATGCTCAAATCTAACCAAACCAACACTATTGAGCACGGTAAGTTAATGTACGACTCTTGGGGAGCCAATGGGCAGGATGACTGGGTAAAAAAATATTATAACTATTCCGTGAGTCCGTTTGACAAAATATTGGACACGTAATTTTTATTTTGTCAACCGACAATATAATAAAAAAAGAGTACATTAATTAACCGACCTGAAAATATATTAAATATCTGACTATATATAAAAGCGCTTATTAATTGACCTAAATAATACAAATTCTTAAAAAAAAAAACCGGCCTAGTTCGGCAACAGATACCTTTTATAATTTTGTGTTAACTATATATTTCAACTAGGTACTATGCTATATGTACAAACCTGAACAAATTTAATGCCAATTAAACAAAATTTATGAACGTAGGTATAGTCCGTTCCGCGTGACGTCACGAGTAGACTACAAATGTATAGACTTCCGTCAGAGAAGTGACTTCTCGAGCTAACACTCCCGAACTTTGACTAAATATATGTTTGATTATTTTTTATAAACTATCTTACGGACTAATTATAATAATGATTTTTTACCTAGGCAACATTATTCCTAGACTTCTAGGCCTATTAAGGTCAGGCTCGTGCAATTTGTCTGTAATAAACACCAATTACAACTTGTGAATTTCCAAAATGTTTTTGCAGCGGTGTGTTTGGCGCAAGGAGCTTGTTCTTACTGCGAAGCTGCGGCGCTGTGGCATCAACTTGCCGTCATGCTGGTTCGGGCCATCGTGCCGGACAAGCCCAAACCCAACCCCGAGGTCAGCTTCGTACAAATACCGGGTGACTGGTAAATAATTAGCGTTCTTTTAGGGGCTTATTCTGTACGTCAAAACTAACAACTTTTGTTCTGCGACTTTTGTCAGAACTCAAAAAAAAAATCAGCTGTTCCATACATTTTGTCGCGGGTGAACAATATATTTCTATGGAACAACAATTTTTTTTTTGCGCAAAAGAACGCTAATTATTTACCAGTCACCCGGTTTAGGCCGAATCATACAAGTCGGCGGATGTGAAGTTAGATACAAGCCGCGCAATATCCAATTCTGATTGAATAACGAAGCTCACATTACACTGTGTCTTGATTGGATATTGTGCAGCTTGTAGCTAATTTCATATCTGCGGACTTGTATGATTCGGCCTATACTAGTAGTTGTCATATTAGTCCTTGCATTTGTTTAACTGAATCTTCATAAACTTATATCTGAATGTAAATTTTAATTGCAATACGTAATTGAATCCTTCACCATTATCACACATGTTAGGCTCGCCATCACGTAAACAAATACTTTTGATCCTCTATAATATTATGGTGTTTAGTAGTTTGTCATACAAAAATAGGCTCTGCCTTGATGTTTCTGAAATGTGTATGCCGTAGTGCTGAGAAGTGAATGTGACATTTGATGAGTAGTTCAAGCGCCATTTGTGTTATTTTATCGTTAATTACGTAGCAGTTTCTATCGCTACGTCATTTTGCTGTGATCTTCAAAATTTTATCCTTAGGACATTTCTTTACAGGATGCAATCTGTTGCTAAACATTGTTATTGGAGATCTATAAGCGAGCGAACCTTATATAGCCTGTGTATATCTTGTGAAATTCCTATAGTATATTGCAACCCTATTACTACATTGTAAATAATTTAATTTAAATACCTACATTACATTGTTAGATTTAGCATACATTAGTAATAAGTAATTATAGTATTGTTCTCTTGCAGCGCCCTAACGAGGTCTATGTTTTATACTTCAAATAGTTTAACTGTTGTAATGTACACTACATTGTGCAAATAAAGAAATAAATAATATTTGTGTACTTAACTGACTTGTGTTTATATCAACAGCCGGTGATAGAAGAGTCCTGGCACGAGGACGGCAAGAAGCAGCCAGAAGCGGACATGCGCAAGTCAGCCGGCCCGTGCGGCAGCGTGGACGCGCTCCTCGCGCTCGCGCACCCGCACGCCGCGCAGCACGCCGCGCCGCAGCAGCCCAGCGTCGGCGGCGTGCTCGTGCACATGCCGCATGTACGTACCTACACGTATATACTGTAAATTGAGGGGTTTTTTTTTGTATGTTCGTCAGGTCTGCCTCTGACAATAATATATTGAGGGGGGTTGTGTGGTGTATTGAGGGGGTCACGGTTGTATTGATAGAGTCGCATTACTCCAGCATCGGCGGCGTGCTCGTGCACATGCCGCATGTACGTAGCTACCCGTATATACTGTATATTGAGGGGGTTGTGTACTACTCGTATATTGAGGGAGTCACGGTTGTATAGATATAATGGCATCAGTCCAGCGTCGGCGGCGTGCTCGTACACATGCCGCATGTACGTATAGTATACCGAGGTGGGTAAGGGAGTTTTACTGTACTTAGGGCGTGCAGTGTACCTAGGGTATGCACTGTACTTAAGGTGTGCTTAGGGTATGGTACTTAGGGTGTATATGTATACTGTATGGTTTACTAAGGGAATTTATATCGCGGGTGTCGTGTCATACTATCCTAAAGTGTCTTGCTGCTCTTTAGACTATTGGGCGGTACTTGTGGTAGTTGTAATACACTCAGACAGTCCCGGTTGTGTAGAGGGAGTCGGAGTCTTTAGTTCTTCTTCTTTCGAGTCAGCGATTCGATCATAAAATGTATATTTAGCTATATGCTGCATATAGGGTTCTTTAGTTACGCTGGCACCACACGCGTCCACACGCTGCAGCAGCAGTGGTACGAAATCACGATGTTCAAAGAAGGGCATATAATACTTAAGAAATCACAGTAATGATGTACAGTAGCTATAGGCAGGTGACCCATAGGATGTAACATCAACGATTTAACGCTGCCGTAGCCAGCCAGAGACAATTTTGGGTCCAGTTGTCTTAACTTAAGCTGGCTGTCAGCTGGCTTCAAACCGGGCTATAGAAACTTAGTAACAAGCTTTCTATGGTACACTAATCAAAATCGGGGGTGATCCTAATATCAGATGTAGATGGTTCAATAACCGGACCTCCTATTATTCTTCTAATGATGTATTTAGTTAACTTATAATAATGATACATGTTTAATGTGTTTTTAATTTATTTTTGGTGTGAATGTTTTAATATTACATATTTGTCTAATTTTTTCAGTGTTTTGCATGTTATTATTTTAGAAACATGATAAATCAGTGTCTATTAACTAAATATGAAACTAACTAGATGACATAGAATAAAAAAAAATACAATAATTTAATTTAACTAACTTTTTGACGATATTTTTCAATTTCTATCAAATGTTTATAGTTTTGATTTCATTGTGTTTACTTTGCGATTTAAGCTTTCTGTGTTTTACATGTTAAGAGATATCAAATAAATATTTATATATTTAAAATTTTACTGCTATTAAAAAATATCACAATAAACTGGATCGTTGCAAATTCGTGTATAAAGTCATTCACGAATTTACAAGTGCGAAATACAAAAAAAACCGGTTATTATTCTATTTCTTCATTAGAGTTCTTATATGTGTGTATATAGAGCCGAGTTTTCACTTAATGATTATGGAATACAAGAATTTGGATTTTTTTTTTGAAAATATTTGTATCTAATATTATATCCAAGGATAGTTTATTGTTTGGAAGTGAAAACGCAGCTACAAGATGAAACAAAGTTATTTCAAGTTTTTATGCAAATGAAAATTTTATTTCATCTAATACAGGGTGACTGCAACCTTGATCATAATTATGATCCTAACAAAATGATAATATTAAAATAATCAAAATGATTTTTTTAAAGAAACTCTGAATTCATCATGAATGTTTACTCAATCCTTGATTATTTAATTGGAAAAACACAACGAAAGATTTAAATCGCAATGTAGACTAATGAATAGCCATAGAATAATGAGTGTTAGTTCGTATTGGATAAAAAAATTGATGAACTCAGAGTCCAAGGAAAAAGCATAAACGTTTCGGACGATCAAGATCCCATTCTTTTTGTGCTCACATCGCTCGCGCATTAATTTTTTTGCATGAAATAAAATAGCTCTCATAGCACCACTTTGTTGTGATGCGAGATGTCAAATAAAAATTGTGTGACTCTAATTAAAAGCAACATTCCAATTTAGAATATTTTTCATTATTATTGATTCAAGTTTTGATGAATAATTGGTTTTATTACGTTTGGTATGATTGTTTCGTCTTATCTTATTTTAAACTTTTAATTTGGAAATAAATCTTTCACTCGACAACTTGTTTTAATTTATAATAAATCCAAATATTTGGCAACATGAAACTTTCTAAAATTATTAATGCACGAGCGAGACTGCACGAAGTTTGGTCTTAAGGCGCTTTTACGATTTAATTATATGTTTTGTTTTACATTTTGATGTACTAACATTGTTTTGAACGACTAACTTTAAAATCAAATCCAAAACAGGCTGTATCTCAGCTGGTCCAAAAAAAGATCATAAATTTTCGACAAATCGTACAGTAAATTTTCCTGATTTTGAGTTAAATTAGAAGTTTTTCATAATTGTGATTATAATGATCTGCTAAGATAATAAAATCTGACGTAATCTAACGTAAAGGCGTCTTCGAAAATCGGTTAGACAGGGTCAAAGGTTTTAAACGCAAAACTTTTTAAGGGCGGGTCTAGTACATTTAGACAAACAACTTTTGTTCTAGGACTTTTGGAAAATCACGATGAAAAAAATCAGCTTTTTCATACAAAAAGTTCGTCAACGCGCGGCAAAATGTAAGGAGAAGCGAATTTTTTTTTGCAAATTTTCAAAAGTCTTACTACATAAGTTGTTTGTTTAGATGTACTAGACCCGCCCTTAAAAGGTTTTGCGTTTAATACCTATGACCCTGTATACGTTCTATGCACTTAAATGTAATTCGACTCGACGTTTAAACTGGCGTTTAAAACGCGTCCCAGCCGTTTAAAAATAAAATAAATAATTATAATAATTATCTCTTCTGACAGATTTAATAGTCGCCCTGTATAATAGTTGTATAGTTTGTTCATTTCATGCAACTGTCACTCATAAGCGATGTCGGTTCGGACGCGACGACGAAATCTTCCGTCGATACGCAAGTATGTCTGTCTCTATAACTAACTTGTAGTTAGTCTCGTTTCACCACCTCTTGATAAATGTTTACTACGCTTAAGTTATATTTTTTTACGTACGAAACGGTATGACTTAACTTTTCTGATCGGTACCGCCAGGGAACGGGAGATATAATATAATCTGAAGTTTTTAAAGTCAGAGTGAATAGGTATTTTCTACGTCTGAATTCTTCATCTTCGACCAAAACGTCGCTTACCATCAGGCCAGTTGGTGGTTAAGTGCAGACTTATTTAGTTCGCAAAAAAATACTTTGTATTTGATTTGGTCGTGCTCTGCTGAAGTTCCATACTTATTTTGTGAAAAGGCAAAAAGTATTGACAAAATAGTAAATGTAATAAAATGTTCATTTAATTTATATCTGTTTAAGTGATCGCTTCTTTGAAGTGTCGTTTAATCACAAGTACATAGATATAATACAAAAGAAATCGTGACAAATTCATCAACAATTCAACGGACCGAGGTGTTTATTGTATTTAAATTTGTTGTAAAAATGCTTGATCCTATTTGACTACAGCGTATAAAACGCACAAACGTGAGACAAGCCCTTTAATCATTATACCTACCGAAATAATGCATAAATTGTCAAACAAACAACATTTTTTTCTAACAAAAGCTGTGTTACCATTATTATTAGAGATATTTTAAAGTTGTGAAAAGATTTGAAATAAGGTAGGCAAGATAGACTGCTTAATGTTATGAAAAACTAGTTTATCAGGTGGTGATGAAACTGTTCTAAGAGTAGGAATATCTGCTGCTTTTTCTAGTGTGGTTGTATATTTAATTTGTCAGTGTTAGAAGGCTGATGTTACAATTAAATTCTCCTTAAGCTGAACGCGCATTTGACCCCGTCGCACGATGAGCATTTCCGCTAAATTTTGTTGGCGTTTACTGTTTCCGATGTTTTCGGCTCCTGCGGCGCAGACGGGTACGCGTTTACCCTTAAGTGTAACTTTGGCTGTTATGAGCACTTTACTGTGTGACAAGTAGTAAACTGTCGATAGTAAAGGAGTAAAGCTTTGATTGTAGAACAGTAGTGAATACCCTTAGTCAACGCGGGAAAATAAAATTTTATAGGATTTTTGCAGTTCACAGTTCAACTACTTATTCATTGTGGGTTCACGAAAACTAGTTTTACGACAGTAAATAGGTGCTTAGTAGCCTCAAACTATGGTGGCATGTATTTTTATTTTGTCACTGAAACAAAAAAATAGCAAAGTTAAAACAAGTCAAAGTTCTGGAGTGAAGGCACGCGACGTCACTATGTAAAACGTCTACCTAAGCGTGACGTCACGCGGAACTTTACGGGATAGTATATCTTCAATATTTTATTGAAAAAATACGTGTTGTCTATATTTTGATAGTTTAGCTGACGGACTAATTATAGGTATATTTTTTTTTATTCGTCGAGCCTATTTGCCTCCTTATCGGGCAACATAAATACCCGTTTCAACCCTTTCAACTCTCCCGTCTAGCCGTCTCACTCGCACATGTGGCGCGAGCTTTTATTACCGAGATTTATCTAGTACTAGTTTTAGAGCATGATGAATTAGTAGTCAATAAAAATATTGTAGAGCAATTTTCTTCTAGCAGATTGGGCTTTAAACATATTGAGATATGTATTGATACAATAAAAAATATTTTACGTGCAAAATCCAATGTAAATAAGTTCGTTTCTCGCATATCTTCTAATCACGTATTTTCTGTAGTCTGTTTGAATGCCTAATAAATAAATAAAATAAAACAAAATCAACTGTTTTACAGCCTAATCAGTTCGGAAGAATAATCCAATGTTAAATAGAATAAGTTTGTTGACTTTATTTATTTTCCTCAAATAAAATAAACTAACTCTATTTTTGTAGCTAAAACCACGATGTAGATATGCACCTATGAAATTAAAAAAGCTAATAAGCACAGCTTTTCACAGGATCGATAGGTAAATAAAGATGCTAAAATAACACGCTATTGAGTTCCATATTTCTGGCAATGCTATGTCACTAATACACTGCGATCATTTGTACTGATCTATTAGCTATTACAATTATAAGTTATATTGAATTAGGTGTGGGTCAGTTATACATTTCACAGACTGGTGTCTTTCTACAGGGTCTCTGGTAACTTACGCATAACCTTTTTGGTCAATTTTATAGTATCAAGAAGATGAAAATCTTTTACTTTTTTAAAGGATTGCGCTGGCTGAAAGCCGCATCTAATCGACCTTATTGGAAATCTATAGGAGAAGCTTATGTTTATCCGTGGACATCGTATAGTTAAAAAGAAGAAGAATGCTATCCTGGCATAAGTGGCAACATGAAAATGTAGTAACAAAACTGCAGTCAAATGTTAGTCGTCCACAACGTCGCTTACCATTAGGCGAGTTGGTGCTCAAACGCGGACTTATTCGCGATTAAAAAAAATTTAACAAAATCTTTGCAGTTATAGTTGTAGTGAAGACTGCGGAAACTTTCAAACTAATATTTAACTCCAGTTACTGCAGTCTGCATTAGAACAGTACAGTAGTTCCACGGGATATTTGTGATACTTGATATACAGGGTTATTTCTAATCAATTGGCATCCTTTTAGGGGCTTATTCTGTACATCAAAACTAACAAGGATGCTAATTGATTAGAAATAACCATGTATATGAATCTATTAAGCTCAATCTCATTTGGCGAGAACTTTGCTTAGACGGGTAGAATGTCGCGAAAACACGACACATAATAAGTAGGTACGTAAGATGTATGTGACGTAGCATCGTCAGTACCTGTGCTACCACCAACGGCAATGCTTAGTGGCACTACATACCCACGTCCTCGTTAAAAGTGGTATTGCGCCCAGATAATGACCGCCACAGTGGAGACGATCACCGAGCAGCTCGACATGGCGGTCACTATGCCGCCCTCCGAGGCGCCGACGGCTGCCACCGCGCACTCGCACACTCTTACTGACACTGACGTCGCCACAGCTACAGCTGACGTAAGTCACATACGGATAAATGTCCCAATAATCCTAAACAGCTAGTCACAGAGTATCCGACCGAAGCGCCGACGGCTGCCACCGCGCACTCGCACTCTCTTACTGACACTGACGTTGCCACAGCTACAGCTAATGTAAGTTACATAGATATAATGTCTCACAAATCCTAAGCAGCTAGTCATAAAGGCGCCGACCGAAGTGCCGACGGCTACCACAGCGCACTCGCTCACTCTTACTTACTGACACTGACGTCGCCACAGCCTCAGCTGACGTAAGTTACATAAAGATGTTTTCTTAATAATCCCAAGCTGCTTGTCACCGACCGATTTGCCGACGGCTGCTACCGCGCACTCGTACCCGCGCACACTCTTACTGACACTGACGTCCCCACAGCTGCAGTTGACGTAAGTGACATAGAAATGATTTTTTAATAATCCTAAGCAGCTGAACATCGACCAAAGTGGCGACGGCTGCCACCGCGCACTCGCACACTCTTACTGACACTGACGTCGCCACAGCTACAGCTGACGTAAGGTACATTAAGATAATTTCAAAATCCCAAGCAGCTGGATACCGACCGAAGTGCCGACGGCTGCCACCGTGCGCTCGCACACTCTTACTGACACTGAGTTACACTGTAAGTTACATAGAGATAATGTCTCACTAATCCTAAGCAGCTAATCACAAAGCCGTCGCCCAAAGCTCCGCCGGCTGCCACCGTGCACTCGCACACTCTTACTGACTCTGACGTCGCCACTGCCTCAGCTGACGTGAGTTACATTCAAATAATGTTAATTAGCTGGACGAAGGTGAATGACTAGTAACAGTAGTGCAAAAGCTACTGCACCCTTTCACCAGTCTGATACTGACGTTGGCATTACTACAGCCAACGTAAATTAGAAACAAGTAAAGTCTCGATAGCTTTAATTAGCTGAACAATGTTAAATGAATTGCAATACTAGGAGCAGCTACGACGATTTTGTATAGCTTTCCTTACACTGACGTCGCCACTGCTACAGCCAATGTAAGTTTTGTAGAGGTGATAATTAACATGACGATTCTAAGTTTCTATAAAAGGCTGGAAAACTGGCAGCAGTAATTGAAAATGAATAGTATGTCTTAGTAATATAATAATATCTACACTGTAATGTAATTTCTAGACGATGAATATGTCTTAGGAACCAACCTTGAAACATCGAATAAAAACTACTGTTTCATTAAAAAAGTTATGGACTTTTTATCGCGGGAAACAGCGATTTCAGAGTTGGCCTTATAAAAAAGTTGTTCACAATGATAATTTGTACAATAGTATTCATGAAAGTGTCCATAGTCTGTTAAAACTCCGTATAGGGTCAGTACTGTACCAGCCTTTTTAAGAACCCACTACCAAACAAACCTACCCATGTAGGGTGATTAGTCCTCATCCACCACGCTTGTCCAGTGCGGGTTGACGGAATAGAGTCTTTAACGAATTAAAATGTTCGTAGGTGTCTACACCACATTTAGTCTGCGATAACGAGGGTATAGCAGAGTCTGTAGAAGAAGACATGACCAACTTCTGGCCTACTTCAGCCGGCAAGTTCCACTTCTGCATCGAGGAGCTGCCTCAGGAGTTGCAGTATATTCATCAGCTATTGCAGGTACGTCTCCAGTAGTCCAGGCACTGAAAAGAGGTCTCTCATTACTGGTCTTATTAGAAAACTCAATGTAGCTTATCAAGCTGTGGAGAGGGTTTATGCTCGGAGTCGCGGGAGATCGAATAAAAAATGACAATATCCCTAGAAGAGAAGAACCACAATTATACACATAGCCCAGCAGATTGGCAAGTTTAAATGGCAGTGGGCAAGGCATTTCGCATGATGCATGACATGATAGGGTTGAAATGTTCTCAAGCCTAGACAACAAGCGCGATGTAGTAAGTCCATCCACAAGATAAAATGACAAGTCGGTCTTATTGGAAATCTGTAGGGGAAAGTATACTATCTATCAGTAAACGTCCTACATGTGATAATGTTGATGATGATGACCTCAAAAAGAATCATTGTCTAAACGATAAGACTGTTAAATCCAATTTCCAGGAGTTGAAGAACACGTCCCGTCCTGACGTGCTGTACCACCTGCTGCAGTGTCTCCAAGTCCTGGTGCTGAACGCGGACGCGCTCGCCGACCACCGCGGCTTCCTCATCTGGTGCCAGGAGAACCTGCTCATCGACAAGTCAGTTTATACAGCCTTCGTTTCTTCTTCGCAGCTATATAAATTAAAAAAAAACATGTACTTATTGTGAATATTCTAAATTCAAGACTGTAATCGCTGTAGACACCGCAGGTGCAGATGTTTTCTATAAAACTATTTAACCGTGTCACGCTGCCACGCCACATTTTTTGTCAATTTCGTATAATATGTATAAGGCCTGATCAAGTGATCAAGTAACTTTGGCGGTCAAAACGTGATCCAAATTCAAATGAGAGTCTGGTAGTCAGTCTTGTTTAAAGGAGATATTGCAATAACATATAGAAATTGGGCCACCAAAGGGTACAGTATTTCATAATTTGCTTCGTTTCTTTCGGATAATTAATTTCCCGTTATTTTTTACAATAACAATGTCCATTAAAAGTAATTTCGTGTATTCGGATTGAAAATTACATTGACATTGTTTAAAAATAAGGCGGCCATACTCTTCTTCTTTTATATTTTGGTGTCGCATGGTTTATGCATTTGCTAGTGTTACCTATAAGTATTGAACCTTTTTTTTGTATTTCATCAAAATAGTTACAGCGCGGACATTGACTTCTAAGTCACGTCATAGTCCGAAAAAGTCGCGGTCAAGTTAGACCTCAGTAAAGCATTGGAAAACTAATTATCACTGATGGAAACATATTTCACAAAATAATAAAATGTGACATGATTTTTACGCGTTCCCGCCAAAAAACCACGCGGCCATACTCGACTTGAAACATTAATAAAATGTCACAAATAATAAAAATAGACTAAATGCCTGTTAAAAACCGATTTCTATATTATCCTGGATTTTTAAAACAAAAAAAGAACACGTTTCATTGCAATTCGTTGGATGATTTTTATTGTTAACTATGACAGGATTTAAACACCTCGTAGTCAAAATATTTTATTCAGTATTTTCCGATCTTAGTAAATGGTTACAATCATTTTTCTATTCCTCGATCCATTTTCACATCATTGATCCTCCTTAGTTTCTCCTTCTTTTTTCCGCTTTCCCGCCAATAAGTAGGTATTCATCCTTCATTCTCCTTTTTTTTTAAATACATCGATCTAACTTGTCCCGTGAGTTTGATTACTAAAGAGGTTTCTATGTGTTACGCGATCTTCATTCACCATTATAAGAATACAGCAATGTGAATGCGGGGCAAGTTACTTCGAAATAATTCACAGCTGTTTAGATCCATTTATACAGAAATATTTGTCACTTTTAAGAGAATATAAACAACATTACACTATTAATGAATAGTTTCTTCTGTTTTGGTTTCACAAAATTAATATAACGACAAAATGTTCTTGATTATTTACGATAAACAGGAAAATAAAAACATAAACCTCTTCAACGTTTGCCTTCGACTTTCTCGGTGACCCGCGACTTCACCAAGTTACAACTTAATTCTCCTGAGGGCCAGCGGAGTGGATATGACTCGTAGGCCTAGCCTATGTTCAGCAGTATACTTATGAAAATTACAGATACGTGAAAGATACATACATATACAGTGTATCTCTCAGAGATCTAATAATACGGAAACCACTTATATGTGGTACCTACGTTATTTTGAACAACTGAAGATTGCTGTTGGTCCCATAATAAAAAAAAAATGTTCATTATCATCAACGTACGCATGTCTGATAGTACGAGTAAGTACGTGTACTTTGCAGAGTAACACACAAAAGAGAAACTGAACATCCAGTATTTACATAGGATTTAAATTAATTTATAAGTATACACTCATCATTTTCAATTACTTTTACTACGGGTTCAACTTATATATTGAGAAAAATAAAACAGCTATTGCATATTTATATTGATAGTCGACAAAACATGTGGAACCATAGATTTGTTTATTAGCTTAATTATAGCTATCATAACTCAGCATAATTATGATGTTCATACGCAAGGTAGCCACAAAGATATTATGACCACAGATAATGATGTAGGTATGTTGGAGAACTGTTGAAGTCCTATTGCTGACATCTTGATGATGTAGCCAATTTCTTTTCGTTTCTTGCTAAAATTCCATTTAGTGTGGTACAGATCGTGTAGGCCAACCTGAAAATTAAGTAGGTACTTACAACATTTTTTAGCATGGCCAAAACAACCGACAATTCGTACCTATTTCATAGATACATAGCAACAATTATACCCTGCAATTAAGAGAGATGATAATCGATTAAATTATGATTAGCTATCTAAAGATACATAGGTGGAGTCGTCATGATAATCATATTATTATAGGCATATGATCAACATCAACGACATAGATTTGAAGAAAATCGGCTTATCGGTTTCTCTAGATAGTCCATCATAGAAGCCATGGCAGTCGATGGTGACAGAGTTATGACATCATTGTCATCAATATGAAACAAACAACATTTTAAGCTAAGCCTCATGGCAGGATGCATTTGCAAAGCATCTTATAAATTAATTATTGTCGGTCATGTTGGCTCAATGAAATTAATTTAATCGCAGACGTTATAGCGACCCACCTTGAGAAGCTCAGATGTGATTCTGTTAAAGAAGGTTTCCTTTTTTTTGTTGTGTATCTAAGGAAACCGTACGAAACAGTCTTGTCAAATAATTACGATACAAAATATTCTGTCTGAATGCTTTAAAATTCTTTAAATAATAAATAAATGTTATTTATTTTATTCATCATTTTTTATTCTCAATGATCCTCATCAAATTCTTCGCAACAATTTAATTATTTCCCAGTGACTTAATATAAAATTATACTTATTAGTGTGGATAAAACTTACCTGTACTTTAAAAATAAATATGTTTAAATACGAACAAAATCACAGTTTTCTCAAAAACCCAAAATAAATATTATTCTTCTTTTATTTGTTGGCGTCACATGGCTTATGCATTTGTCAGTGTCGAGTATAAGGTTTTAATATTTTTCAAGACAATGATGAAATTGTGAAACACCTTCACGTGACCTTCACAGAGGCCACAGACAAGAATTGAAAATGAAATTGAATTGACATTTTACCAAAATAGTCATATAGGTGTAGTCATATTCCAAAAAAGTCACGGTCAAGTCAAAGTCATACCTCATGAAAGCTGTGGAGACGTATCTACTCTCTTACTAGAGGCATCTATGGAATTTTGGTAACACTACGGAACCACACGCCCCTAGGAAGTTTCCAAAGTAAAAAATGTTCAAGCCTGAAATATTGAAGTATCATAGGTACATAAACTTCATTGCACCTGAAAAAATCGTCAAAATGAAACAAAAGAAACGCTTAAAATCTTGATCGAAGTATAAAGTAGGTACCTATAAAAGTATCAATTTGATGTACCTATCATTAAAGTCTGAAAAGTTTTGCTAACAAAACTAAACTCTTCAGTGCATTTTTTTCATGTAGGCTATTAATTCTATGTAGGTTATATCAAAAAGGTTATATGTGACCAAAATGGCAGAAATTCAATAACTGAGCAAAAATCAAATTGGAAAATGTGAAATTACTCATAAATTAAGCATTTAATGCGGTTGTTTTACTCTGCGCATTTATTTATCATAGTTTATCGGATTTTTTGAGCTACTGTACCTAGTCATAGCCCTTTTTGCAATAACTCCTTTAGGAGAGTTCCTGTAGCCAGCGGTGCAGACGTTCTATAAAACTCTGAACAAAAATTGGAACATTAATGTTCCAATTTCAAACAGCCTATGAAACGTGTGCACGGTGTCAGCGTCATACATCAACTGCGAGGGCGTGCCATTTCTGTTTCACTGCGTGACGCTAGCGGGCGGTACCGACTTGTTTTGTAAAACGTATCAAAATTTTTCAAATTAGTGAGTCCAGTGTAGCCATGTTGTGAATGTTCTATGTTCAAACATTCTATGGAACTGTGCAGGCTGTCAGCGTCTCATATCAGCTGCGTGGGCGTGCTAGTGTTGCTCCACTGCGTGACGCTAGCAGGCGGTGCGGACGTGTTTTAAAAACAAATGAAAGTTCCTAATTCAATTGAGAGTCTAGTGTAGCCACAGATGTGTGTCTGACGTTAATATTCCAAATTCAAACAGCCTATGGAACGTGTGCACGCTGTCAGCGTCACACATCAGCTGCGTGGGCGTGCCAGTGCTGCTCCACTGCGTGACGCTGGCCGGTGGTGCTGACGTGTTCTGCGCGTTGGTGCGCGATCAGTTCCAACACAACGACCCGGCTGTTAGGTTCGCGGCGGTCGAGCGCGTAGCCGTCATCATTAGGTGAGAGAATTGGATTTTTATAATACTTCTAGATATTCATTAGTTCATTCAGTATATTTATGTGCAAAAATTGCTCGTTTAATTGTGTAGTAGTAATTAGACGAGCTTCAGAGCTCGAAGCAACAACAGAGAAAATATAAATTCATGTTCTCTCGAAAATACCGTAACGACGATAATAATACGATAATAAGACGATAATAAATAGGAGACGTGGAAGACAGACCTATCTGATAACCGGATGGAACACATTTGCTGTTTTGATGTAGCTTTTTCTTCTTTACTGTCATCAACATTATTATTGTGTAATTTCAAATTTTTAAACAATTTCCCAAAAAGCCAAGAGATATATTTTGAGCTATATAAATGTTTCATTCCATTTAGGTTCATGGACGGGTCTCCTACAAAAACAAGCCTGCCTCTTCAAACCGCGCTGGCGACTGCGTTTTGTTACCTCATCTGCAGTATGGATGATACTTCCGTGTATGTCGCGCAACGTGCCACGCTCTACCTCGGGACTATACATGACAATGCTATTGACGTGAGTTTCATATACAATGACGAATCTGCATCTGCCGACGACTGCGTTTTGTTACCTTATCGACAGTATAAGACTATAACGTGCCACGCTCTACCTCGAGACTATACACGACATTGACGTGAGTTTGATAAGTATCTGTAGACGAACCTGCCGCTGCAGACTTCACTGGCAGCTGCTTTTTGTTACCTTATCTGCAGTAAGGACTGTAAAGTGCCACGCTCTACCTCGGAAGTATACACGATAATGTTATTGACGTGAGTTTCATTTATAAAGACGAGTCTGCCTCTGTAGGCGACTGCGTATTGTTACGTCATCTGCAGTAAGGACGATACTTCCTTGTCCGTGGCGCAACGTGCCACGTTCTACCTCGGGACTATACACGACAATGCTATTGACGTGAGTTTCATATAAAAAACTTGTCGATAAAGCCGAAGGCATACTGAATTATAACCTTAAGCTAATCAGCGGACAAATCATGAAAAGTAAATGAGAATCTCTTGGCGACTGTAAAGTTAGCTGCAAGCTGCTCAACGGCATACCTCCTCTGTTACTCCACTAACATATGAGGAAATTGTTACGCAATTACACGCCTCGTGTTCACAGACGCCAAGAAGTTTGATATAGCCTATTATTGGCATGACTTCTGAGGAACATGCGATAAAGTATTTTTATCTACACTAATGTTGTAACATTCTACTTATGTTTCCAATACTTGACTTATAATGACTACTGTTATAGCGCAGACAACAAAACACTCAATTTAAGCAATTTCACATGATGTTATAATATCCACATCGATATCGTAAAATCTCATTATAACATCAATAAAACGCGACCAATTAACCTGGCGAGCCTTATGTCAAAATCCTCATACTTGTTGTATAAAATTTTGATATTAGGCTGGCTTTTGAAAACAGTTGGGTTATACGTGAAAACTTCGTCGAAACTACTAAACTTACATACACAAAACTCTTTGGTAAGAACTTGTGCCAATGAAATAAAAAAAGAACAGCGCGCGCTCGCTCCTGGTTGGCCCTGCGCGCGCAGCATAGATCATTGGTTAGATTTTAATGGCGCCAAGTTCACTGTGACAATACACGTACGCGTGAATTTAATGTTTCGCAATATGTTTTATTTTTATTTTTATTAGTGAAGATAAAGTAGTGTATGCAACTGCATATAACACGGGTATTAAAACACTCGTTACTATTATGAAACTCGCTGCGCTCGTTTCATAAACTCACACTCGTGTTTTAGTACCCTTCATTATATGACAGTTGCATAAACTACTATTTTTTAACTTTTATTTACCGGTCTTTTCAAACCAGCGGACTTGTGTTTTATTCTATGTAATTGAATGTTTCCAGTTGCTCCTCCTTTGCTTGGAGAGTCACTTCGACCTGGTGATAGTGGACCGGCCGATGGTTCTGCAATGCGTCTATCAGCTCCACAACTCTCTCAGCGACAGAAGGATCCTTACTTGGCAGTTTTTCCTCAATAGGTAATTTTTAAAGATTTGAATACTTACCTATTATTCATCATCGTCCACCCATCATTCATAGGACTTTCTCTGCTGAACATAGGCCTCCTCTATATCGCTAATAAAACTGGGTTGAGGTTTAGTTTTTAGTAAGACTGCCTCATTGGCCCAGTGGTTAGTGACCCTGACTCTTGGGTCAAAGAGGCGTGGGTTTGATTCCCACCCAGGGCAAGCATTTTTGTTTTGAACATAGAAATTTGCTCTGTATCTGGATGTTGTTATCTAGATAAGTATGCTTTGCTTAGTTTGGGGTCAGTATCCGTGTGTAAGATATCCCCTGATATTTTAAGGGTTAATTGGCAGATAATACCAGTTGACCCTTAAAATATATAAAATGTAGCGTCGTAAGTCTTTCTTTTGTAAATGGTGCTCAGCAGTGTTAAATAAATAAAACTGGTTGAAAGCTGCTGTCCTGATGCGGATGGACACCCTACGCTGCACTTACTTGGTACGCGGTCTCCACTCGAGAACTTTTCGACCCGATCAGTCATCAGTCTTCCGTGGTTTGTGTCCAGTCCACTACCATTCCAACTTGCCTATATGCTGGGCTATGTCGGTAACTTTGACTTGAATATTAGTCATTTGAAAAAAAATATCCCACTTCTGAATTAAATTAACATCTGATTTCGAGGCTAAACTAATAAATGGTGCTTGTACCTTAGTGTGTTACATGTAGGCTATGTTATAACTTGTACAACTGTAATATTATAGCGTGGTCATCTATTTTCAGATTCGAAGCACTGTTGTTAGAGGCACAGATACATTCGAACAATGCCGTAGATTTGGCCAATTTACGTGGTAAGTGAGATTTTAATGGACAACGGACTATTTTACTTTGGGCAACTCTGAATCGAGAAAAAATAAGCTAATTAGTCAATTTCTAATTGCAGTTTTACATGGGATAGATGTTTTTTTTCTAGGATTCTGGTTTGCCATCATAGTGATTAAATTGCATTTATTGAAATTGTAAAATGACATAGATGAACTAAGTATTGAATACTTAGTTCAAACTCAGGAGTATATTTGAGGATTTATTGTAGGAGTCAAATTGTAAAACCTACCCCACCACCTACACACAAACACAACACAACACACCTACACAATCGGCTTACTACACCCTTTCTGAATACTGTACTGTACCGGCATTTTTAATAGTCCACTGTTGAACATAGGCTTATACACAAAGAGTGATTGCGCGGTATCCACCACGATGGCCCAGTGCGGGTTGTTAGTGGACTCACATTAGCCATCGAATTTCTTCTACGGTCGAATGCGGGTTGCCTCATAATGTTTTCCTTCACGGAAAAGCCAATGGCGTGAAATTCCGTCAGTAAGTTCCATAAGAATCATTGATACAGGACAGGGATTTGAACCTACGGCTTCATTGTTGTATCCCACACTACTAGTGTTACGCTACCACTAGACCACCGACGTCTTAGTACATTCATTCTGAAGCTTGTATTTATTTTCCACAGACGTGGTGAGCTCAGAGACGAGCCCCGAGCTGTTCCTGCACAAAGTGCGTCGCGCGCACGAAGCTCTAGCGGTGTCCACTCGTGCGCCCACGCATACTCTCAGCGCGTGCCTCGGGGCCAAGTGGCCCTACAAGCGGACCATCTCGGCCCCCGCCGCCGTACCGCCGCATATCGACACCAGACATGGTAAGTTATATTATTACCCGTACGTTGCGGGAACGAAGAGCTGGCGGCCTCCACGCGTGTGTCC
Source organism: Hypomecis atomaria (assembly GCA_964007245.1). Lineage (NCBI taxonomy): Eukaryota > Metazoa > Arthropoda > Insecta > Lepidoptera > Geometridae > Hypomecis > Hypomecis atomaria. The sequence continues at coordinate 16,306,158 of OZ023294.1, read as the reverse complement.
ACGCATACTCTCAGCGCGTGCCTCGGGGCCAAGTGGCCCTACAAGCGGACCATCTCGGCCCCCGCCGCCGTACCGCCGCATATCGACACCAGACATGGTAAGTTATATTATTACCCGTACGTTGCGGGAACGAAGAGCTGCCGGCCTCCACGCGTGTGACCACGCATACTCTCAGCGCGTGCCTCGGGGCCAAGTGGCCCTACAAGCGGACCATCTCGGCCCCCGCCGTCGTACCGCCGCATATCGACACCAGACATGGTAAGTTATATTATTACCCGTACGTTGCGGGAACGAAGAGCTGCCGGCCTCCACGCGTGTGTCCACGCATACTCTCAGCGCGTGCCTCGGGGCCAAGTGGCCCTACAAGCGGACCATCTCGGCCCCCGCCGTCGTACCGCCGCATATCGACACCAGACATGGTAAGTTATATTATTACCCGTACGTTGCGGGAACGAAGAGCTGCCGGCCTCCACGCGTGTGTCCACGCATACTCTCAGCGCGTGCCTCGGGGCCAAGTGGCCCTACAAGCGGACCATCTCGGCCCCCGCCGTCGTACCGCCGCATATCGACACCAGACATGGTAAGTTATATTATTACCCGTACGTTGCGGGAACGAAGAGCTGCCGGCCTCCACGCGTGTGTCCACGCATACTCTCAGCGCGTGCCTCGGGGCCAAGTGGCCCTACAAGCGGACCATCTCGGCCCCCGCCGTCGTACCGCCGCATATCGACACCAGACATGGTAAGTTATATTATTACCCGTACGTTGCGGGAACGAAGAGCTGCCGGCCTCCACGCGTGTGTCCACACATACTCTCAGTGCGTGCCTCGGGGCCAAGTGGCACTACAAGCGGACCATCTCGGCCCCCGCCGCCGTACTACTGCATAGCGACACCAGACGGGTTTTTTTTTTTCATGTACACATTATTTCAAATGTAATGAACTAGCATCTCGTCCCGGTTTCGCCCGATTACGAATGAAGTATAGATATAAACCTTCCGGAAGAAATATTCTAAAAGATATTGAAAATAGCATTGCAATCTGTTGTTATAGTTTAGAAAGTCTAAAGTCACAGACAGACACACAATAAGACGACTTTGCTTTGTAATATGTAGTAAATAATAATAGTAAAGAAACCTTTCAGTTTAAAACTTATATTTGAAAGTCGGTATTATTTCTAGCGAAGACTGTTTGGTGTCATTTCGCACAGGAAAGCGAACGGCAAGTTGCAATAGAGGTTGTTCAAGCGAGCATCCTTGCTGGCTCCCCCACACAACTGGCCGTGGTCTTCCGTCTCTGCTATGGATATATTGTTGGGTTGACCCTTAGTCCATATCTGGTATCCGGCCTCGTCCAGACTTTGTCCTACAAACAACAAATAAGCGGTATTTTACATGAAATTACGTTTATTTTAAGAGAATAATTGTCAGGATATGAGCGTACCGAAATCTGGATAAATATAATTCTATTTATTTAACCTTTGAGTTTCCGACGTCCACTTCTGAGTTCCTAAATTTTAGAGTTTTTAATTTCAAAGCTTCTTTTCGCTACATCTCGATATCCGCAGTTATAGTCGCAATTTACGTAAAATTGGTATAGTTCTAATTTTTAATATACTATAATTTTCGTTTATGAATGTCGTTTATTTTAAATCACAGTGATGTTTCTAGCGATGGCTATTTGGTGTCATTTCGCACACGAACGCAAACTGATCTTCGGTTTCACGAAAGACATTTGAAGGTGAAGTTTTAAGAAACGGAACCCAAGAAAGACCGATACACAGTATTTATGCCTTCAAATTTGATAATTCATTCCAAATCCATCACTAGCTTGCTAGCTGATACCTAGTATTCGATGTTTGAATACATCGACCTGGCATTTTTTCTGCATACTGATGTTTGAATATTAGGTACCGACGGAGCTATGATTTTAAACTGAATGTCGTTAGACATTCAGATGCTCCGCAGTCTGAAAGCATCTGTATTTAGAATATTGAACAGTGATTTACCATGAATCGTCATAAAGTTATGATGTTGGCCCCAATCGCGGTATCCGATATGAAATTCGTTGGGGAACCTGGATTTGAAGTTGTTGCCCGATTCTTTGGCCAGAATTTTCTTCACGACTTCTGCTTCGATGTCATTGTTAATGATGGCCAAATATGCTCCCTCGGCTTCACAAGTCTTATACGCTTCAGACCAGGAAAGAATCCTTGTGTGCAGCTTGTAGCAACTGCCGGTTTTGATTTTCATCACGTACTCTGTAGAAGAAAAACTATCATTTAACTGTGCTTGAGTATGAGTGAAGCGTCACGTTTGCTTAACGAGGAACGAAACGCAGTTCTGATATGTCCAAATCTGGTGAAGCTCATTTTTTATGGCGTCTAAAGTTTTTTGGTAACGAAGTTTGGCAGTCAGTTAATGAATAATTAGAAAAAAATAAGACAATTTCAATATTAGGAATATCACTCTGTAAAGTTAATGTTTGCCTGTTGCAAGATTTGAGACAAACAGCATACAAACATAAAGCTAAATATAACTTTTACAAAGCAATTCGTTACCATGGTCGGTAGTCCCGCATTCAGCAACAGTCAAGACCGTGGCCTTTTTGTAGCAGACGTAGGGCAGGACGTTCTCACAGCGTGCGTCGGCCATTGTTCCGTTTGCGCCAATATTCATGACGAGGCAACTCTCGGAATTGTCGTAGTTATCGGGTTCGCCCGGGTCCCAGGTGAGTGCTAGCCGCAGTAGTGGTACCCCTGTAAGCGAACACGGTCATTTTACAATTCAAATCAAATCTTCTTCTAGAATTACCCTAGATGTAACTAGGGGGGAAAGGGGCACTAAAGATTATTTACTAAATAAGCTCTTGTTTTCAACATCAGGCGTCGCTTACCATCAGGTGAGTTGGTGGTCAAGAATAGACTTATTCTTATTCGGTGTGGGGACGATAAGTCCTGCACTGACGTCCCGCATGGGGTATTTTGTGCATTTCTTCCTCCAGCTTCTACCCAAGCCAGCCTAGCTTTTTAACGGAGCGCGGCTCTGGGCCGCTGGCACAACTGCTCCAGTGGCTTGGATGGTGTATGAAATGATGGCGAGTGTCTTCTGTGGCATTGCAAAGCCACAGAAAACACTAGAATAGAATAATATTATGGACATAATATGCTCTTCAGTTTCCTTTTCTGATAGCCACGAATAAATGAGCTGTGAGTGGCTCCCAGTTTATACAAGTGACTTCATTGCAGTGACTAGTTAAAAGAGGCCTACTATAAGTCTCGTCTTGTCGCTGCAATTTTAATAAGTCGCGATAAAATAAAAACTAATATTTTCGACCTAGCTTCGCGTGCACTTGACAACTGAAAATGGGTACACCCATGATAAGTACTACTTTAATTCGTACTTCTGACGCTTTAGCATGTTAGCACATCTGGATGTTTTGGTCTAGTCAAGAATCTTAAGGTACGTATAGTAAAAGTTAAATTCAATCAATCAGTGTTGTCAATATCTACTTATGGTTCACATTTAACCTCTATGCCTAGTTATACACTATAGATTTGTCAAAATTACCTTCGATTGAAGTATAGGTTCCTTTAGAATAAGTTGCGTGGACTCCAGTGAAAATAGTAACACCCTGTTCGTCTATTACATTCACCTGCTTCTTTACGAATGATACGATCGCTGCTTTCAGTTGGTTCGTCAAAGGTGAAGCAAGAACGGCTCCTGTGGTTGTAAAGAGATAAGTGCTAGATTACAGCTGGTGTTGGGCTTCCTCGTCGGATTCTATCGCGTCAGATTGTACCACGTCAGATTCTACTCATATTTACATTTGCTCTAGGTACTCGTAGTTATCTAAAAACTAAGTAGTTTTGTATTAGCATTATTGTTAGGGTTCGAAAGTCCGTTTTCCCAAAAATGTACAGTTAGATTTACAATTCATAAAAGTAAAAATGTTACTGAAGAAATTGTGAACAGGCCCAGTTATTTGGCCTTGTTAGATGCCTTCTGGTAATCTAAGCTGATCAGTTAGAGCCCTATAAAGAAATATAGCAGACTTGGCAAATAGACAAATTTGCTTACTACCAAAAAAAGAGGAAGTATGGATTGACATTGTCAACAGACATTAAAGGTGGATGAAACGGTTTAGTCCCTTTTACATGCTAGGGGTTTTGGTATTCTAATGTCGTAATGATGTATTCAGGAATATTACTTTATAACATTATAGCATTTTAAAAGTAGGTACAAACCTTCTGCGTGGCATTGCATCCTGGCTTCTGGCCATGTGGTAGGCACAAAGTGGTACTTTAACCACCCGCCTGCCTCCTCATTGAATTGATAGTCAAATCGGAAGCCTTTTGATGTAAAGAGAAAAATGTTATCGTCATTATTGTACTATTTAATTCTTTCATTGTCGTCGTTTTAGCCATTAGTCCACTGCTGGACAAATTATAGATCTACAATAAGACCGATTGAAAAAATCAGTAATTATTATATTTCTTTATCACAAAATGTTTTGCTATTTCTCAATTTTAGAAGAACATGCAACTAAGTATTTATCAATCTTTAAACATTGTATTATAAAAAAAAGCTTATGAGTTTGATCTATTGACATAAAATATGAAAAGAGATCGTTTTTTTTTCAAATTTAGACACTATTTATAAAAAAAAAGTAACTCACTAAAATATTCGTAGCCGTTTACCAGTGCTACAAGTATTAAAATCCGGGTTACGGCAAGCACCTGTAACAGGCGAAATTTAGGGTCACCAACAACATAACCAACCAACAACACGACCTAACCAAGGTAATACACATTATTACCCAACATTATACACAACAACGTTTTTCTACGACTTTTGTTAATTTGTTAGCTTTGATTTTCACAAAATAAGTATTGATTTAATCCCTTTGGGTACGGAACCCTAAAAATGAAAGTATTACCATTGAATCCATTACATGGTCCATTGATAAACAAACAAAATCAAGAAAACTTGCAACGATTGTTTCTTATTTTATCGAATCATCAGAATATTTTTAGAATAAACTTAAAAAAATAACTAAAATATTTCACACTAAGAAGTGGTTATTCACTTTGAAGTAATGAACGGGACTGTCCCCTGTCCCAGTATCTCAAGTAACAAAGAACTCTTAACTTTTTTTATGTGCATATTTTCTTATCGTGCAAATTAACTTTTCATTGACCGGGTTATCTTCGAACAGATTAAATGTGCTCAGCGCTCAATTGTAACAAGGAAAGCTTAGTCGAATCGTTGAACTAATTATTTTTCACCAAAAATAGCACAACGTCATTCATTGCAAAATTAGAACAATTCGCTCGAATCGATGTATGCCATTTTTAGAATTATTTTTCAATAATCTTTCAACCGATTTCGATAAAATTCAAATGGGGCCATTTCTGTAATAAAAATAAAATTTTACCAAACAAAAAAAAAAAACATCAAAATCGGTTCATAATTGGCGAGGTAATCGCGGAGCATAAATCCCGCAAAAACATTTTCAATTCAAATGTTGCCAAGTCGTGTAGAGCCAAGTTTCTAATAAGGATACGTCAATTTTGACTTACCTATTTTGTTTTCCCTTAATATCCCAATTATGAAAACGTCCACTCGTTACGGCCCAGTGCGCAGAAACTGGTCGAGTGGTATATCTCGCTTGCATTCATACTTCCACGGTCCCTACAATGGTGTCATAATGTTGCGTTTGCAGAACGTGAGAAGGTGTACAACCGGCAGTACTCGGCTCCGCTGCTCAAGCGCAAGACATCGCGTTTCGGGCTCGGACAACTGCTCACAGCGCCACAGTCGGGGAACGCGCAGGGCTCTAAAAGTGCACACGGTAAGTGTCTAAAGTGCTCATGATAAGTGCTCACGGTAAGTACCAAAAGTGCGCACAGTAAGTGTCAAAAATGCGAACAGTAAGGAAAAAGATGTATTTAAAAATTAAAAATAAAACAATACGTGTGTAAATTTGTGGTAAAGAAATGCTTAAAATATTTTTTGGAAATTTACCGACAAGTCTAATCGAAGATCTACATGCATCTTGCATTCTGTGTGATTGTGCAAGTATGCACATAATATTGGAAATTCATAGGCCTAGGTCCAGCAGTAGACGTCCTACGGTTGATTTGTTACGAATTCCCCAGAGTTCCACTCCCTGTCGGGGCGTTCGGAAGAAACGCTGAGCTCTGCCGTGCCTCGGACGGTCGACCTCGAAGAGACAGACAAGGAGACCACAAACCTCCTCGTATTTCTTCTTATGCAGTTCTTATCCAGGTAAAATAAACTTTATTTTTTAATTTAAATTACTGTCCCACAGACTCAACAGTCCGTACGCTTTGTGAAGCTAGTTTACGATTGATTTAATGCTTTGGACGGTCTTTTAGACTTTCAGACCATTATTATGAATGACATAGAGAGGGGTTAGGTTAAATAACTACCTATTTTATTTATAGTGCTTCCCACCTAGATTTTTGCTATAAAGTAAGTTATTGGACTTTTATATGCGAAAACTTGTTTATAGTGGATAATTATTTGATCTTAGTAATTTTGCTTAAATATCACTGTATGTTTTCCCAATAAAATAAAATAAATGAATTAAATAAAAAATATATAACAAAAAAATTAATAAAATTATGTGACGGTTAAAACAATGACGAAGCGCTTCGTGAAAAGGTAGTTTTGGTAAAAGATAAACACTTCAAATAATAATTTGTCATGAGGGTCAGTGTGACCTAGGCCTTAAACAGTAATTAATTTGCTCTTGTTGTAGGTCTGACCAAGCGCACCCGATAGAAGACAAAGCCCAAGCGAAGCCGCAAGAACTGGTGTTGAAGCATCTGTTTTTGTTGCTCGGGTATAACTGCGGCGAGAAGTTCTTCCATTTGGCACCTTATACGCTTCGGTAAGTATACAACCTAAGTTCTTCAAGCAAATATCTATGGAGACACAATCGTGCAAAAAATGTGTCCAAACCAAAGCTCTGCCCAAGCTACATAGTGGGTAGGCTTTTTAGTTAGTCGTAAGGCGATTGCAAGCCGACTACAACGCCGCGCGATGCCAATGTGCTTGGTTACAAGCACTAATTACCTATGTTATTTTTAAACTTCCGCGATTTGAACACATTATCATACTAAGGAGAAAAAGAGGTACTTAATTAGCTCATATCTCAAGTTTTATTGTGCGATAAGTCCCGTGTAGTAGTATCACTAATTACCTAGGTGACATAACTTCGAGATTCGAGAAAACGGATCATTGTGAATTATTTAATGCAAATATTTATGTCGGTATGTATGAAGGCGCTAGGACATTTTTTTACTACTTTCACTTAGGGACTGTGGCTCTGCAGATATTTGCTCGAAGCCTAAGTTATACCAAATTATTGTTGAAAATAAAACAATATAAAAGTAAGTAAGTTCGTATAGGCCGGGTGGCTAGCCCTGGGATCAGAGTTTTTAGGCCGCCTAAAAGCCTCTGACATAGTTAAACCTTTAAAACAACCGGGACCTACAAGTTAACGTGTCATCCGAGCTAGAGTAGAGCTCGTTTGTAAATGTACCCGCGGTCACCCATCCAAATACTGACTGCGCGGAACGTTGCTTTGCTTTGGTGATCGATAACAAACACCTAGTCAAATTACGCTACGAGCGCTACCGGTAGATACATAGAGAAATGTAGAAATGTAGTGTAACAAACCTCAGATGGTTTGATCGTCCACATCTGAGTAAGAAGGCATTCTTGTAGGTCAGGAGTCTCTCACATTAAGATATAATTCTTTATAATATTATCTAAAGAAACTTTCCATTCAAATGACTTACAAACAAGCAGGTAAATAAATACATTTTAAAAAAGCAACAGAACTTCAATCTAGGTATGAAAACTCATTGCAGAACTTGAGAATTTAAAATAAGAGAAAAAAAAAGAACAGACGATTTGACGGGACTGACAGGAGGGACTTCACTTGAGAAAATTATAGGAAAATGTTGGAATATTTCATCTTTAATAGGTATATTTAGTTTTGTTCCGCAAGATTCAGAGAAAGGAAAAGCAGAGAAGAGTCTTTTAACTAGGAGAATTTTGATCCTGGTCTAAAAAGTGGAAGTTGGAAGAAAGTTGTTTTCGATCGAAGGAAGAGGATGTTCCTAGAGGATTTGGTTTCGTATAATCGTATCACTTTTAAAATAGATATGTCATAGTAGGTATAGAATTGTTCAGCAGATGATGTTCCTGCGAGTCGGCCAGATCAGTACTGCATTGGACTTTTGGATGATTTACTGTTGTATTAATGTACAAATGGACATCAGATGAAAAGAGGAGGTCTATCATATGGAGATAGGCCTATATCCGCCATACTGAAACGATGCGGTATGGAGGATTCTCACACGTATCTATTCTTTTATGAGTATGAACGAGTTGCTTTCGACGCTACGCTACACCACAGAAACAAGGCAATATTATCTACTCTGACCTGTTGCGGGTTGATAAATACATATACGTCTTCAGGTTCCTATGGCGGTCTTGCATAAGTTGACTTACGATGTTTCCTACTCTATAGAAGTATTCGTATGTTACTGACGAAACTATCCTTCATTGAGCATTTACTCACGAGTAGAAGATAGAAGCTTCTAACTCTCGCCCTTTATGATTCTATGTATGAATTACAAATATTTTAATTATTTGTCTTTTTCAGCTTCGACTATTTGTGAACATAAAATCTTAAGATATTATATTCTATGCGGATTGAGAATCTCCAGAAATTGAGAAATTTCCAGACATGACGTGCTTTACCTACTCGTACAATTTGCGAAGGACAGAATGTTCATAGATAAAATGTCATTTATTTATATTATGGGGATTGAAGAGTCGACTATTGCTATAAATTATTATTGCTACATCTCATTATTTAAATACTAGCCGTAAGTGCTACTCGATCAATGCTGTATTTTCATTAGTGTGCAGAACTCTTGAAGCCAGATAGAGCTTGGGCCAGTGTTTCTCATTTCCGAAATGGAGGGATATCCCGTGTCCGTATTAAGAGTGTAAATTCTGATCACTTTGAAATAAAGCTATTGAAAGCTTATTGATTTGAATATTATTTTATAAGGCGAAGTCGATTCTCGAACCTTTACCTATAGTAATCTTGGAGATTTTCTTGAGAACACTCTGGAATTCATGCAAGATTTATGATTTTCCTGACTTTATGAAGTGATGTAGATAAGTTGACTGATCTTAGACAGACACACTCGCGACTCCTGGTTTTCTTTCCTGCTTTCTTTTTCCAGGATGGCGTTAGATTTACGAAAGCAGAGTAGAGTCATTTTCATGGTTTTCAGCTCTCTCGAGCGCCATGACTAAATAAACAGAGATAAACATAAAATAAAATAAATCTCTGATACCTAAATAAAATTGAATAAATTTAAAATATTAAAACTAACTAACTGTCAGAAATAAATCAATACTATTCTTTCTGGCAATCATTTCTTTTATTATATTCGTAGTTTGATAATAATATTAGTTCAATAATAGAGTTTCTTTGTTCTAAAGTACTAATTGAATGGAATTTCCTTCTCATCTCATGTCTAATATTTTCTTAAGCAACTAAATTAATATTTTATACCTAGCTTTATTGAAGCTTATATACGTTATAGACAAATATTCTAAATTAACACCAAATATAACAGAGAAGCTCTAGAATCACTATTTCTATATAGCTCTTGAGACATTAGTTAGGTACTGCATTTCACTCTGAGATTAGTAATATACTTTCAAGTTCAAAGAAGTTCAAAATAGGTAAAACGTAGGGTTTTCGTTCTGAACTTAGGTAATCTATTAGACTGATAAATATTTCGAATCACCTTTACCTAGGGTTTATGCGGTCTATAACGCAGGGTCTATCACAAGACGACCACTGGCCAAACTAACGTATAAATAGGTAAATAAACTAGATGATTAGGATAGGAATCTCACAGCAGAAAACTAATAAAGCAGACGGCGCTAGGTGAGAATTATTACGTTGTGAACTTCAGAAGTTCAAAAATGATAGTATTCATATCTTATTATTTATCAATACAATTAACAAACTGTGATCTTATTGAATATCTGTATCAATATTTAATGTATTCTTAATATTTTAGAATATTACTTTCATGAGGTTCATTTCATAATTTCATCACAATCAGGTGGAAACAGGACGCATAGCTAGTTTGACAAAAAGCTAGGATTCATTGAAGGCAAATGAAGTTTTTATAATCATTTTCTCTGACATTTTAATTTAGACAGGTTTCTTAAAATAGGTTCTACACTTCTTAGGTTTATAAATTAGGCAGGTTAGGCCAGGATTGTTACAGTAGACAACATCATCATGAAATGTTAAACAGAAAAAAATCCAAGTCGATGGTAGACAATCATTAATTTTATTACCAGAAAAACAAAATAATCGCTGACAAACACCTATAAGAGAATATAGTTCAAGTTTTTGAAGTTAAACCTTATTTAGCGGTGTTGTGCACTTTTTGGGATGGGTAAAAAATGTTAAACTCGCGTCAGGACACGTATCTTAAATTCGTAAGACGGAGAGAGTAAATTTTTACTTCTGCCGGCACTCCCGGAGTGCAATCCTTTGTTTTTTTTATGAATGTGACGACACGGCAATTTAAATATTACTACAGACTAACTTTTTTTTACAGCGGCCTATAAGAGAAGTTAGCCTACCAGACTTATGGCGTATGTGCAGTTAGCTATAACCCAATACTCTCGCAGCTGTTAAGCGAGCTTCAGTCAGGATTGCGTTTTGCACAGCTTGTAACTAACTTCACAGCTGCTTAGATATTTGGTTCGGCATATAACATCTTACAAAACATAGAAATGTAATACGTATAATTGAACACAAAAAGCTGTTACAAAAATGTGAGCGACCAAAAAACGCGTTCTTGTTATTATCAACTGGCTCTGTGAAATCTGTAACCGGGTTAACGGTTACAGATTTTCGACATTAAAGTCTTTCATATCTTATTTTAATATAATATGTACGAGTAAATTACGCGTCTCATTGTTTGCCGCGATAGACTCCTATACTATTTAACCGATTTAAACCAAATTTTGCACACTATGTGCAGTTTGAAACAGCTTGAGAGATAGGTTAGTTTATCATCGCATTTATTATACTTTTAAAATCTGTCCGTACCGGAGAGAAGCCAAGAAGAAGCTAGTACACCTCGCGTCACCTAAAAAGAACGCTGGAGCTTCAAACTGCCCACAACGAAATTTAACTCCTATTGCTTACGTGATAGGAGTTAAATTTCCTTGCTACAAATAAAGTTGCGTACTAGGATATTTAACTCCTATTACGTATGTAATAGGAGTTAAATTTCCTTGTGCGCAGTTTGAAGATCCAGCTTTCTTTTTACATGACGCGACCTGTACATAATAAATTAATTGTCTAAGTAGTTACTTACTTCAGTAAAAATAGACGTTTTTTTGGTCAATTTTGCAATACATTTCCGATCCAATTTTTTTTATAAGATTTAGGATCACTTACTAAACATAAAATTACAAAATGTAGATAGATCCAGATGGAGCTTCAAGCGCTATCTTGAAAAAACATTTTGACCGATATCTCGGAAGCGATGCACTTAGTGCAAAAATTACGGAGACCATTATTGTAGAAAATAAAATTTTGCATCTTATGTTACTCGTAAACTTTTTTGTAAAACTTACCGTTTACACTTTATGACCCATTTAATGAACCGGTTTTTCTATCGCGGCCGAAAAACAAAACAAAAATAACTGGATATTAGCTTATCTTTAAAATTGGTGCGTTTTATTGATTAATCTAATATTTCAAGAGCTATCAGCCGTTGGAACAACCGGTTCAATGGGCAATAAATCGTAAATGGTAGGTAAGTTTTACCAAAAACTTTAATCTGTCAGCATTTTGTGATATTATGCTCTGTAAGTGATTCCGAACCTTGTAAAAAAATCGGAAATTTAGAGCAAAGTTAAATTCTATTTTTACTGCGCTGACTGTACTACTTTGTGCGTTTGTAAAACTCTTGCTCTGGATACAATGGCTTTAACGTATTATGTGTTTTGTTTGCAGGCTGTCGTCAATTTTCAACGCGTTCATGGCAAACCTGCCTCAAGTGCTCGACCAAAATCACGTGATGGGGGCCAGCCTCGCCGAGCCCACGCTGCAAGTGCTACAGGTATCCCTCAAAAACGATATGGTTCTTAAGCTGGGTTCCCACGGTGCGTGATTCTGCGGATCATCACGCACAGCCGACGACCACGGACGGCGACGGACACAGACAGGGCTGTTCCAACGGTCCGTGTCTGTCTGTGTAGATCTTTTGATAGCTTTATTTCAAAATGCAAGGTGAAAGAGAACGTATCGTCGCGGCAGCTGCGGCTGTGGTGTTAATTAACAATCACCAAATTATGCGATCTAGTAAAAGTAAAAAGAAACCACGTCGTTGGTGGATATCAGCATACAACAATCTGATAACAGATAACATAAATACGTACAATACCTACTACCAATACTACCGTAACGATGAATAGTAAAATTACCAAAATGCATAACAAAAAAAACAAGTAGCTAACAGAAGAAACAAAAGTCAGAAGAGAGGCACAGAAGGCGGTCTCGGCTTGGATCGCGTCGCCCCGCACCTTTGAAGTTACCGCCTCGCGACGGATACCGGCGCACCGCCACAGACGGCCTGTACTACCACGGACGAGAGCCTGCCCGCGGTGCGTCGTGCGAGCTGGTCCGCGTCCGTCCGCGATATCACGCACGGTGGGAACCCAGCTTTATAGGTCGAATCATACAACTTAGCGGCTGTGATGTTAGCTACCAACTGCGGATAACCATAATCCTCGCGCTGGCTATTAATATGAACTTCAGTCAGGATGGGGCTATCCACAGCTAGTAGCTAACATCACGGCCCCAAGTTGTTATGATTTGGCCTATAGCACGGTTTTGTTTTCAGAGTTCCATATTTCACTATTTTTCGCCGAAAATGGTACTACTAATTTTTATCATTGCAATCTACGAAAAAATTCGAATAGTTCGCTCGCTAATGTATACTTTTTTTAGATGATTTTTTATGCATTTTAATAACTACTCAACCGATTTCGATAAAATGTAAGTGGGATTTCATCGAAACATATAATTGGTGGAATCCGTAAATCGACTTTACAGACAACTTTTTTATTTGTATCATACGATCATACAAATAAAAAACGTTGTCTGTAAAGTCGATTTACGGACGATAATTAATATTACGTGAGAATCTGAAACATTGTTGAATCAACAACTGAAACAGATCGTGCCTCTGTATCGCTTGTTCCGCGCTCTCGCTTGTACGCTCGGCTCAGGCATAACGTGACACTTTTTTGTGCGTGCAGTCGGCGTTCATTGTTTTATAAGACGTCAACAAAAAAATGAAATGATTGAATATTTCAGTACTGCTGTGGATCAGGAAGCGCAGGCAGCGGCGCGGGCGCACATTCCCTCGCTTTCTTGGCGCCACACGTGCGCAGGCACTGGCTCATGGCGCTACTGGTACTGCTATACAAGGTAAAATACATTTTAATACAGACTTTTCAGTCTAAAATTATTTGCCCTTACACAATTACCTTAGCTTGCAACAATAATGATATTGCAACTTTTAAACTGTTCGCAATTGTTCTTTGTAATATTTACCATTTTCACGGATCTACAAAAAATTTCAAATAATATTAATCTCAATTTTCTCTCGAAATAAAACTATTACGTTTAGTGGGGTTGCTTGTAGTTTTAAACCGAAATATATACATGCCTATACCTATGCCCATACAGTATTCTACATTGAAACGGAAATTTACTACATACATGTATGTTTGATTTAAAATGAAAATAATGATTCCCGTCTCTTCAGCTAATCGCGTTTAACACTAGTGAGATATGTGCATTATGTGATATGTATATTTAGTGTAGTGTTTTCATTTATTATAATTATTTATGTCTAAATTGCGTTTTGTCATTTCCAGTACCACTACGGTTCAGGAACGCTATGCAGCCAGGTGCAATCACTAGTGAAGATAGTTCTCAACTCAGTTGAAGCTCAGTACCACCAGTGCAAGCGCATACCGCCGATGATACTTATGTCGCGCCCTAGAGGTCAGTATACACACACAATTTGTGTATTTTAATAGAGAAGTCCGTAAATTCTACAAAATTGTGTCTATCGTCCATTGTCTTATCATTCAGGTACCATCTATTTACGAAAAGGCTTTTTAAGTATTGCCATACTGAATATTAAAGGGCGTAGAGGATCGCCTTGCTGTGCTCCTACTTGCGGAATAAAACATCCGTTAGTATACTCGTACACGCTATGCAGTCAGATGCAATCACTAGTGAAGATAGTTCTCAATTCGGTTAAAGCTCAGTAAAGACCGAATTATAAAATGCGGCAGATCTGAAGTTTGCTACAAGCTGCGCAATATCCATTCCTGGTTGAAGCTCTCGTTTTTTTAAAATATTTTTTGTGCATAAATGTACATATACATTAGGTAGTTTATAATTATATTACTCAGTAATATTCGAGAACAAATGCATACAATGATACAATAGGTACATTAAGTTGCGCGTTGATTGGATATTGCACAACTTGTGGCTACTTTCAAATTAGCCGACTTGTATAATTCGGCCTATACCTCCAGTGCAAGCGTTTCGGCCGATAATAATCGTGTGTGACTCGAGAGATTAAAGTACTTTGCGTACTGCCATACTAAATTTTAATATTAGCAGTCTTAAAGGATCGAGCTGCTGTGCTCGGTGTGCACCTACTCGCGAAACAATAATTTCGGTATAATACAGGGCTATCTATTTGCCTTTTACTTAGCAGAAAGGAGGTGATTCAGACCATCATTTTGAACAAATTGTACTATGGGTCCAACCCATACAAAATTGTAACTTGAAAAACAGTCATGTTCCATACAAAATTGTAACTCGGAATTAACAAAACATATGATATTTTAGTCGATTTTTTTCTCGAATTCCCGGTTAGCCCCATGGTAAAAGATGTTCATAATGATGGCCTGGATCACTTCCTTTCAGCTGAGTGCAGGGAAAGCAGATAACCGATACCACGATAAGCCTATAAGATACATTTGAGAAGGACGTTTTTCATTGGCACTCGTGTTTGATAGCAGATGTGAGCCAGCCGTCGTTGAAGGCCGAGCAGCCGTCGCCCCCCCGCGAGCCGGCCGCGCCCCCGCCCGCGCCCTCGCCCCTCGCGCACGCACACAAGCACAAGTCGCCCGCGCACATGCACACGCACTGGGAGGACACCAGGGCCGCAAACAAGTCAGTAATAATTTCGTGGCGGCGTCGTGTGTCGGTCGTTCTCCTCCCTCGAATATGGTTGAGGAAAGCGATGGCTGGCATATGTGTCACACTCGTGAACGGGTGCAGTGTGCTGAGTGTGAGTTTTGTAGTAAACATGACGCGCTCTACGGCGAGCGCGTAAGCATGTAATTTGTATGAAGACAGTACAGTTCAAAAACGCGCCGTTAGTGGCACTGTATATTTCGACATACAAATTGCATGCTTACGCGCTCGCCGTAGAGCGCGTAAGCATGCAATTTGTATGAAGACAGTACAGTTCAAAAACGCGCCGTTAGTGGCACTGTATATTTCGACATACAAATTACATGCTTACGCGCTCGCCGTAGAGCGCGTAAGCATGTAATGCAATTTGTATGAAGACAGTACAGTTCAAAAACGCGCCGTTAGTGGCACTGTATATTTCGACATACAAATTACATGCTTACGCGCTCGCCGTAGAGCGCGTCATGTTTACGACAAAACTCACACTGCTAACTGCTTGCGAGTCGCCGGTCTGCTCGTGGCATTTACGTAGTGCACCGAAATTTTATAACCATATGACTAACTGACTCAGGCTATGATTTCAACTAGCCCCTCTCCATGTAATGCATCTCCATGCAATTATTTGATTTCTACTAAAATCAAATGATTGCAATTTTTAGCTAACAAAGGGCCCTCGGGACTGGTGTCTGTGGTAAATAAATTGTCAGTAAAAAAAAAACGCACGCACACAAACTAGTGGCCCGAGCACATGCACACGTACTGGGTGGAAACCATGGCCGCCAACAAAACTGTCTCATCATCATCAAATGGATTTTTACAGATTTTTTTTTCAACCGAGTTCAGAAAAAGAGGTTCTCAATTTGACTGTATAATTGTTTTTTTTGTATGTTACGCGAGTACTCTGTCAATTATGAATCATTTTTTTTATTTGGTAGAAATTGGCATACTTCAGAGGTGGTCTCTTTTAAATTTTAACGAAATCGGCTGAGCAGTGTTGGAAAAATCAAGAGTAATGTGAATATTACATCGATGATACATGGACCTCAACTAAGTATTCGAATTCTGTGCACGGTTGAAGTCGGTTATGCCATTTTTGGCGAACATTAATCGTTCTTGCTGTAATCTTGAGAATTCTTATAGGTACCTACTAATATTTATTCGTAGTAAATAGATCGTGATTAGATCTGAAAAAGTTTTGATTTTATTGTAGATATCAGCAGTGGAGTTTGGAGCAAGAATCTTCTGAGAGCGAGTTGATTGCCATTCCGGAAACTAGCGACAAGTCGGACACTACCGTACATGGCAGCACTGCGCCTGTGAGATCATTCAAATATTTCTTAATAATAATTACCTAGCTCTTAAAAATCGTCTAAAGTCGAAAAAAAGCCATTAAGATTCAACTTTTATCAAATCCTGCTAGGTCTTAGGTTCCTACTAAAGATTAAGCAGGATGCACAGATATCCCAGAGGGATAACGCTGTTGTCAAATATCAAAACTGTCAAATATGTACTATTAGAATTTGTAAAGAATTTGACGTTCTGTGCCTGAAAATCCGACAATAGCCACCGATTCGAGATATTTTTAACGGACTTCCAAAAAGGAGGAGGTTCTATGTTCGTCTGTATGTATTTTTTTGTTGTTCATCGATAATTCCGCCAATTGTGAACCGAATCGAAAAATTATTTTTAGTTCGAAGGAGTATACTCGCGAGGTAGTCCCATTTAAATTATACAGAAATCGGCTGAACCGTTTTTGAAAAATCAACAAAAATGTAAACAGTTCGAGCGAAATATTCGAATTTTGTACACGATGGAAAGCGGTTTTGCCATTTTTTTGCGAAAAATAATTATTCATGTTTCTCTCTCGTGCCTTATTAAATCAATGCATCTCTTTCTGATTTTCTCTATCGATCTCATTATCTCTCTGGTATCTCTGTGATAAAACTCATTTAGGATTTATCACGCTTACAGTTTGATGTTCATTTGTGGACTCCCGGTACCTTTTTCCATTTGAAGTTAATCGAGATGATCGAGAATTATTCGATTTGAGTGTAAAATATCACTGTGATATTCAGGGTTCATTCGACGAGCCGTCCCACTACGAAGACCCGCCCAAGGTGGAAACCGCAGTCGCTTCCACCGCCTACCCCGCTCTCAGCAAAATGGTAAATATAATGACCTAATACAAATGGTGACTAAACTATAGTCTGACCGTTTAACTGAGTCCTCGCCTGCGCGGTACAGAGGCGCGGGGGTAGACGACAAAGGGGACTGAGACAGGTGCGAGCGGCGGGGACCCGCCGCTCAGGCGAGGACTCAGTTAAACGGTCAGACTATAAACGAATACATAAATGTGGCTTTAAACTCATAGCTCCAGGTTTCTCTGTAGAAATAATGAATGAATGACTTTATTCAGCATCGATAATACAATGTAGAATATCTTAAACATTCCACCAAAAACTAATTTAAACAAATTTCTTAATATTATAATAGTAGTAGTAGTTATATTAATGTAAGTAGCAGTTATTTCTTAGACCCTGCACTAGGCTGTGCCTGTGTTGCAGGATCTAGTCTCTTTCGCTTATTACATTGAATGCTTAAGCATACGAGTATCTTATATATAGGTATTCTGAAATGTTATTGCTATGATTTTAAAGGTACCCTAGACCCTGCGTTAGGCTCCGCCTGTGTTGCAGGATCTAGTCTCTTTCGCTTGTATACACTATTTATTATATTATTTAAGGCACTGTGTGTGTGTGTGTGTGTGTGTGTGTGTGTGTGTATGTGGGTATGAAGTGCGGAAGCTCAATTTATAAGTATTTACTAATTATATAAATATACATAGATATTTATCTGTTGTATATTGAATATTAATAAGAAAGAGGCATTACGGTGGCTTAGAACTTGAGAGTAGTAGAAGTCTTGATGATACAGATTATCGTTTGAAGGGCCTGGGTCGTAATAGTTCGACCCAGACCCACAATTCTAGGTAATTGGCATTATGAGATGTTCAGTGGCGTTGTAATCCAACGATTTTAAGTGCAAAAATATTTTAATATGCAGAAATATATCCTTATAGCTTAGGCCATTAACTGGTACAGTTGTAATGATTTGTTTTAGAAAATAATTTTCCGCTTATTTCCTTCCTATAATAAATATCACAATTTAAAGGAATTTCATATTTTCGGATCTTTTATCTTTTGTGGTGGCCTGATGAAAAGCGAGGTTGAAGCCGAAGACCGCATGTAGACCTAGAAGGTACCGGTAAGGTATCTAGAAGGTTATATTCACTCTTGTCTGAAGGATAATCCAGATTGTAATTGTCAGGAAACTATGACGGAGGCAGGGCATTCCAATCCGGTCCGCATTATGAAGGAAGAAGCGAATCGCTTATATAAGAGCAGGTGGTATGTCGACTATGTAGGTGTGTGGTGTAAATAAAGTTTTGTGCGCAATAAAGTCAAGTCTATAAATTCTGTCTTATTTCTTCTATTATATTCTTCGGCCAATAAAGCGTTGTATTATAAGTATTGTATTGAACGAATTATATTATTGCAAGCCTACAATCGGATCACGTTCGGGCCAGCAACTCTCAACGAGCTCCTCCGTGTCT
Source organism: Hypomecis atomaria (assembly GCA_964007245.1). Lineage (NCBI taxonomy): Eukaryota > Metazoa > Arthropoda > Insecta > Lepidoptera > Geometridae > Hypomecis > Hypomecis atomaria. The sequence continues at coordinate 16,287,162 of OZ023294.1, read as the reverse complement.
ATCGGAAGTGATTCTTCCAATTTGTAAGTTTGTTCAATAATACAAGCTGTTTCATTCCATTCTACTGTTTTCTGCTCTGGGGTAGATATACTCATGGGTATGAACAATTTTTACGTCAGGAATATAATCCTGAAATCGCCAACGAAAGTGAGCTGATACACAAAAAGTTCCGTTGACTTTTGTTCATTTGCATTGACTTAATTCCGAACGGCAAAATCTAAAAAATAACAAAAAGGAAACCGTTTTCTTATCATCTTATTTCTTGGTATTTTATTTTCATAATTATTTAGGAAGCAAGGAAGGCCTAAAAGACGCTGGCGTGACGATCTTGACACTTTCCGGGAAGGTTGGCGGGATTAAGCTACAGACCGTGATAAATGGAAGAAAGTGGGGGAGACCTTTGCCCAGAAGTGGGACAGCATAGGTTGAGAAAAAAAACAATTTAGGATAGATACACACGGTTTCGAATCAAAAAGTTGTCATACCCATACGGTCAATTATGTACCTATAATGCTGGAGAGTATGCTCCGTAGCAGAGCCACAATTGATGTCTATTTTGTCAGTACCTAATGGACGTACAGCAATTATATTATACGTACATCATGTAAGTCTAATGTACATCATTTTAAGGTTATATTGATTTTTTTCTATTTGGTGGCGCTGCTGCAAAGGATGACACAAAAAATATCAGCTGTTCCATACAAAATTGCAACTCGGAATCGACAAAATGTATGAGACGGCTGTTTTTTTTGTTCTCGAATTTCTGGTTTGCCCCATAGAAAAAGTTGTTCATAATGATGGTGTGACTCACCCCCTTTCGTCTTAGTACATCAGGTCTGGATAGACCTGTATTGTGTAGTTTAACTACATTATTTACTTTATATTTCCAGGAAATCGACGCCTATGAGCGGGCAGAGTGTGGAAATTTGGCCAGACCAGCTCCACGGGCCCACTTCCCCACGCGCCAAAGTATTGGGCAAGCAGAAACGGATTATTGGTATTTATTTTACTTAAAATAGGTACTTCATGTTTAGGTGCTTCATTTGTGTACTCAATATAGCACATGTGATACTTTTTAGGGTTCTATACCCAAAGGGTAAAAACGGGACCATATTATGACTTCTCTGTCCGTCAGTATGTCCGTATGTATGTCACCAGGCTGTATCTCATGAACCATGGTAGCTAGGCAGCTGAAATTTTCACAGATGATGTATTTCTGCTGCCGCTATAACAACATATACAGAATAAAATAACAGAATAAAATAAATGTTTAAGGGGGTCTCCCATACAACAAACGTAATTTTGTTTGCCGTTTTTGCTCCATATTAATAACGGCAACAGAAATAGACGCTAGAAATAGGGCAGAAATGCGCTAGTCAAACTCGCATTTGGCCAATTATTATTTCAATTTTTAATAAGTTCTTATTAAATAAGGACTAGGAATGTAATCATAACAAGGACTTTAAAAACATTCAAGAACAAACTAGATATTTGGATAAATAAGGAAAAAAAATCTTTGATAGACAAATACTAATCATTTGACACTGCTTGATATAGGCACATCAGTATGCGCTGCTTGCTTTATTAATTTGTTTTTCTTCCAATAAAATTTTGACTCTCTCGAAGTGAACTGAGCAACCAAGCTTCTCTATTTTTGTTTGTGATTTCCAGCAGTGGGCAGCAGTACGAGTCCCGACACGGCGCCGTCATCCTGCGGCGAAGCGCTCCCGGTGCGGCCGCGCTCGCCGCAACACCACCACATCAAGAGCCCAGGTATAATATACCATAGGGCTATCTGCTTTCTCTGTAGCACTCATAGCGCAGTTTGACTAGGTGTTCATTAGCGATCATCGAAGTTGAGCAAGGTCAGTCTTCGGATGGGTGACCGCGGGTGGCATTTACAACTGAGCGCTACCGTTGCTCGGATGGCACGTTAAATTGTAGGCCTGGCCGTCTTGCCATGTCAGAGACATTCAGGCGGCTTAAAAACTATCCAGGGCTAGCCACCCGGATTATACGAACTTACTTACTGCTTGCCCTGTACTAAGCCCAATTTGACGTCCCACATTATGCCGTACCTACCTCAGCATCCACCCTTGAATATTATAATTAAAAATCAATGTCTTTCTATCTCTTCTGTCAAATTTACAGATTTAAAATAATAAAATACTACAAAACGTGCCTTATTTTTATGATAAATGCGTCATTTATTTTTTGGACATTTACATGTAGTGATTTTTTAATGTAATTTTTTTTTTTGTTTTTTTTTTTTAACTCAAATAAGTCCGCGTTTGGCCACCAACTCGCCTGATGGTAAGCGACGTTGTGGTCGAAGATGAAGCACGCAGACCTAGAAGATACCTATTCACTCTGACCTTGAAAAGCTTTAGATTATATCTCTTAGGAAACAGGGAAGCAGGAACACTGTTCCATTCCCTGACGGTACGAATCAGAAATGTTGACAATGTTTCCTAACAAAGAGGATTATAAGTTGCATCCGATCACCGCAGTGAAAGGCGTAGGCTACACGTACGCGTCGCCCGAATCTCCCCTATCCAAGATGGAGGTGGCGTGGCACGCGACTGCCGCCCCGCACTTCTCGCCGCAATCTGCCGCCCCGCATTATGCCGTACCTCATCATCCACCCTTCAACATTCCACCACAGGAGAGGTCAGTATCTATCTTCTCTACGTATTATAAAACAAAGTCAGAATAATATGCTTGTTACAGTAAAGAAGACCTGATAATTTAAAAGGTTTTGCAGTTTTGTTGTTCATCTTGGAAAAAGTCTGATTGGACCTGACAGGGGTCATATACATTATACATGTCGCTTCTCTTGACATCTTGTTGTTTGTCTGCGATGAACTCTTTATCTGCTGAACCGATTTTAACCAAACTTTGCACACTGTGTATAGTTTGATCCAACTTGAGAGATAGGATAGTTTATATCTCAATTTATTTCAATTTTTTTTTTTAGGACAAAACAACGTTTGTTGAGTCAACTAGTGTAACTATATATTTGTTTAGGTTCTTGCTAAACTTAGTAGTAGCATAGGCAGTATACTTACGGATCTCAATGATATTATTATGCCCACTTTTGCATACCCTATAAAAATGGAAAGTATTGGCTTTAAATTTTTCTAGGGTGGGTGGCATCCACTCGTGCCTCCCTCTAGTTACACGCCTATGGACAAAACATAATTATATCTAACTACTCCAAAGTAACTTTGCGTTCGGTCAGTCTTTCGTGGCCGAAACTGGTGTGGCTTTAAGGTCAGACTGTTCTAATTTCAGACTGCTACCAATCGGTCCGAAGCCCAACAAAGAACAGTACCCAGTGTTCAACGCGCTTGTCGACCGCGTGCGAGAAGCTCTCAATTTACCTGGTAACTAACGTTTTTGACCACTTCTTCACTACATAGTATAAAACTAAGTCGCTTCCCGCTGTCTGTCCCCATGTATGCTTTTATCTTTAAAACTACGCAACGGATTTTGAGACGGTTTTTTTTAATAGATAGAGTGATTCAAGAGGAAGGTTTATATGTAGGTATAATACACCTGTGCGAAGCCGGGGCGAGTCGCTAGTGTAACTATAAATAATAGTACATTATGATATTGCTATAAGGAAGCAGAGACTGTAATTTTCAAAGCGCACGTATGTCATACGACGTTTAATAATATATTTGCGAGGAAATTAATAAAACTCTGACTTTGAGTGAAAGTCTTGCATCAGTCGAAGCATCGTGCGTTTTACATTACATTACCGCACAAGTGCCGTAATGTCTCTCACTCTCTTGAGTGAAAGTAGGAGAAACGAGACCACAGAGTTCTGCAGTCGGTGGCGGCATGCGTTTTACATTACAATAAAGCACAAGTGCGTAATGAAATACATTACGATATTGAAATTGGTGTAATTACAGCCACTTAACGAGCAAATATGTTATAATAGTAGTTTATGCAACTGTCATATAATGAAGACTCGCACTATTACTCGTTACTATTATGAAACTCGCTGCGCTCGTTTCATAAACTCACACTCGTGTTTTAATACCCGTGTTATATGCAGTTGCATACACTACTTTATCTTCACTAATAAAAAAAAAACATATTGCGAAACATTAAATTCACGCGTACGTGTATTGTCACAGTGAACTTGGCGCCATTAAAATCTAACCAATGAGAGCGCAGCTGCGCGCGCAGGGCCAATCAGGAGCGAGCGCGCGCTGTTCTTTTTTTATTTCATTGGCACAAGATCTTACCAAAGAGTTTTGTGTATGTAAGTTTAGTAGTTTCGACGAAGTTTTCACGTATAACCCAACTGTTTTCAAAAGCCAGCCTAATATCAAAATTTTATACAACTTGTATGAGCATTTTGACATAAGGCTCGCCAGGTTAATTGGTCGCGTTTTATTGATGTTATAATGAGATTTTACGATATCGATGTGGATATTATAACATCATGTGAAATTGCTTAAATTGAGTGTTTTGTTGTCTGCGCTATAACAGTAGTCATTATAAGTCAAGTATTGGAAACATAAGTAGAATGTTACAACATTAGTGTAGATAAAATAATTTAATTGATATTTTACTAAGTCATTGTTTTGCTTTTAGTTACTTTTGATTCACGGAATTATAATATTATTGCTTCGTTACGTTACAGATGACTCGACCGACAAGACGGATTCGAGCCGGTCTGAAGTGGAGGCCACACCTACACCCTCCACGCGACCGCAAGATCTCACTAAGAAACTCTCCTCCGAAGGATCCAAGTATGTAGAACTTCACTGTTCTAAGTCAAATCAAATCCAATGGTTTATTGTGAACAAACAACATCGCACTTAGGAATATGCATAAAAACATATAGAACGGAACCGAAAATCTACACAATATTTATGACTATTATGTTAGAAAACCTGGAAGATAATATAATATTAACTATTATTTCCGTTTGAAAAAAATCTCGGCACACAAAATTAGTTAAATGCACTACAACAACACAATTGTTGAGAACGATCTGCCCAATAGCGTCATATTTGGTGACATCAAAATGCATTATATATCATTATCACGGAGATCGTAGATTTAAAATAGAAATAAAATTGAGTTGTTGGGTACAATAAGATCTTAAGACATCATGCGTCGCCGTTGTTTTAGTTAAATTGTTCGCATTTGATCTCTATTTTTAAAAATCAATAATTGTAGATTATTTACCAAGAGAACCAAGTCGTGAGTCTTTCGTCACGGGCGACAAAATGGTCCCTGAGCGTAGCGAGGGACTTTATAGTTAACTCCCGAGCTTAGCGAGGGTATTTTTAGTTAATTCCCGAGCGAAGCGAGTTAATTATTTAGACTCCTGAGTGAAGCGAGGGGTTCAAGATGCCCAAGACGAAGGCATACTCTTCATGCCTCCTGCGAGAAAATAAATCCTTAGGAATAAGAATAATACTGATATAAACTCACTAAGTGTAGGTATCTCACTAGGCAACTCGGTATGGTTCACAATAATCACAATAAAATAAAACAAATTTGAATGTACCTACGAATTTTCATAGAATCGCACACAATCCTTACTTCCTTACTTAATATTATAAATGCGAAAGTAACTCTGTCTGTCTGTCTGTCTGTCGCGCTTTCACGCTAAAACTACTGAACCGATTTGAATGAAATTTGGTACACAGATAGTCTAGAGCCTGAGTAAGGACATAGGCTACTTTTTGGTTCGAAAAAATAGTTTTAAAGGGTTGAAAACGGGGGATGAAAACGCATTGGCTAGAATCTTAGAAGAAAAAACTTATTTTCTACCATGACAAATGGTAATTTGCATTTTGACTTTCCAAATTACATTCTCTATGCCCAATGCCCATTCAAGGCTGCTCGAGTTGCAAATGTCAAAGTCAATCAATCTTTTCCTGTAAAATTTAGAGAAGGTTACATGTATTTTTTCAGTTCAATTACGTAGTTTTCATTCTAATAGGTATGCCTACAAAACGCAAATCGAATCTAGCGGAGCTCGCGTAAAGAAAATTGCTAGAAGCCAAGAGCCTGAAGAGCACACTTAAATGCGTTTGACATTAGATGCCGAGCGCCACGCATCTCAAAGAGCTGCTGAGACTCAAGAGCGAAACCAAGCGCGTCGAATTTTAGATGCTGAGCGTCACGCAGCTCAGAGAGTTGCTGTGACTGAAGTTGAAAGTCAAGCGCGGCGACTTTTAGATGCTGAGCATCACGCAGCGCAAAGAACTGCTGAGACTCAAGAGCAAACAACCAAGCACGTCGAATTTTAGATGCTGAGCGTCACGCAGCTCAGGGAGCTGCTGAGACTTAAGGAGAAAGTCAAGCGCAGCGACTTTTAGATGCCGAGCATCACGCAGCGCAAAGAACTGCTGAGACTCAAGAGCAAAACCAAGCGCGTCGAATTTTAGATGCTAAGCATTAGACGTTTAGCAAAAAATTGCATAGTTCCTGTAGGACAGGACAAAAACTATCGAAAGCAAAACTGTCGCCACTATCACAAAGACGCTAAGTGATTAATTCCTCTATGACGCTAATATGGATTAATGAAACGTCACAGCGAAACGTAATTAGATGACAGGTGACATTGTCTGCAGACTTTTATAAATCACAGGTAGCATGGCAAGGGGACAAATTGTTTTTCCACCGTTATATCCCCTTGAAGAGGATATAAAATATGGATTGAAAATGACAACTGACATTAAAATTGGATAAAATGTTTTATTCCCTCTGCATGCTACATGTTACTATGACGTTTAATAACAGGCCGTCATTTTGTCTGATATTAAAAATATTTTTAAATCTTCTATCGTTAGAGGTATAACCTGTTTCTTTATTCTACCTTTATGGTACAGAATCATCATACTTTAATATTATCAATCCGAAAAGTTTGTTGGTTTGTTCCTCTTTGACGCAGCAACGGAGCAAAAGATTGAATTGATTTTTGGTATGGATACCTATGGTTTAAAAGACAGAAAGTGATAACAGGATACTTTTGTATCCCGAGAAAATTCGTGATTCCCATGGGATAGGCAATAACTGTTTCTCAGCAATGCAATGGAGCAACGGATTGACTTGATTTTTGGGGTGGGCATAGTTTGGAAGACGGAAAGTGACATAGGATACTTTCCTTTCCGAAAAAATTGGGGTTCCCGTAGGATAAGACAATAACTTTTTCTCAGCAACGGAGCAACGGATTGCCTTGACTTATTGCATGAATATAGTTTGAAAGACGAAAATTGACAAAGGCCACTTTTTATCCCAAAAACTTTAACAGTTCCCGTAGGATAGAATGAAAAGTAAGCGAACGGGCCGCGGTAGCAGCCGTCTAAGCGCCAGAAATAACCTGTCATTTCAAGTTTAGGACGTTCCTACATTTTTCGCACTCCTTCGCGGCACTCAACAGTGCGAGCGCTAGCCCAGACTCGGGCTCCATAACGGAGCTTGCGCTTCCGCCATAATGACGGTGTGTTTCGGAGCACAAGACACATCGTCATCCACTACTCGGGAGTAACCAGCACTGAGCGTCAGACAGCATTCCAACGTCCTGATCCCAGTGCAACGGGTCAGTCATAGTAGCTCAGCGCCTGCCTCTTCAACTGCAGAGGGCAGTGAGAACGGCCTTTGCGATACCGACACTTCTCTTTCCCTGCAGCCCCACTGCGTCTTCCAACAGGTTGACGGCCTAGCGGAAGGTAGGGTTGGTGGCGGCACCCACACAACCAGTTCCATCCCACCGCAGCCCCTAATCCTCGGTTGCAGCGTCGCAAGAGCGGCACTGCAGCCCGCCTCAGAAGCAACACTCCTCATAAGGCAGGCAACCTACCGGCCATCCTCTCAGCTGCTTTAGTTAAAAGCGGCTGCACTACGAGTGCCGGCCTCTAAGCTGCCTTGGGGGAAAGACCCAAAGAAGAGGGAGACTTCGAGCGCCGCCTTCTTTTCAGCTGCCTTAGACCTCCCCCGCCACGACAAGGCGGGAATACACAGGGGGGTTGTATATACACTCCAACCGTAACTTAACCAACAAAAGCATTCCTCTAAGGTATTTTGATGTTTGTCGCTTAGGTTAGGTTTCGCAGCCGACATAAACATTAGCCAAAATCAAAATATAACGCGGGCGAAGCCGCGGGTAAAAGCTAGTCCGTAATAAAACAGAGAATGTAAATACTACGTGAAAAACATAAGACCACGGCCAGCTCGATTATCGTGGCCTAACACGGGCATTGCAAAGAGGTTCTATTTTATAAAATCAAACTGATACGGGCACCAAAGAGGTTTCATTCTTTAAAATCTAATAAAATCTCCTTACAATCAATGCCCGTTGCCGTGCAATTTAAAAATGTTTTATTCGATTTTACAAATAAAACCTTTTATTAAGTCCTTAAATGTTCTAAGTTAAGAAGTTTTCATACTAATTAGTCGTTCCATATTTAAATCACTACTCCCCAGGGAGTTTCATACAACATTATTGACCTGCCATAGCCCTCGAGATTATGACTAGTTTTACGCTTTCGATTGTACGATTATAATGAGTCATTTTCGAACAGGTGGTATGAATAAACATTTTTTTTTTCCTAATAACTTTCGGATAACGGGATATATTTTACAATTATACGACGCTGACGATAATATTCTTTGAAGAAATAAAAAAAACAACGTATTTTCACAATTGCTTCTGGAGTAAAATGAATTTGATGAATCTTGATATTGGCAACAGATCCCGCGGCGTTTCCCCGCGGCGGTTGGCTCGGCAAGCGGCCCAACTCGGCTCACCCCCCACGCTCAATGCGCAGCAAACTCCGCTCAGCAACGGTAAGCAATACCGTGCACGTCACTACATTAGTCTCTTGGATGGTACCTGATCATGACAAACTCAACAATTTGATGATGTTTCAGAGAGCACATGCGAGAGTGGCAGCGCCGGCGCGTGGTGGGAGGGCGCGTCACGCGGCGGGCGACGCGCGGCGCACGCGCAGGCAGCGCCGCGCGCTGACACCGCGCTGCGTTACCGATGTGAGTCGCATCACTACATAGTATAAAACAAAGTCGCTTCCCGCTGTCTGTCCCCATGTATGCTTATATCTTTAAAACTACACAACGGATATTAATGCGGTTTTTTCAATAGATTCAGGAGGAAGGTTTATATAATACACCTGTGCGAAGCCGGGGCGGGTCGCTAGTGTAGCAATATTTCAGAGAGTGACAGGGCTGTGTCATTTTTGTTACGGAAAAATAGAAGATTCCTATGGCCTAGTACAGGTCGCGGCACGTAAGTCTAACGCTGAGCGAAATGTGGAGAGGATGGCTGCGCATGGGTTTAGTATGTCGGGCACCATGCGCGGCCATCCCCTCCATAGTACCCTCAGCACCATACTTACGTGCATCACCCTTCGTGGGTAGGCCTTCGTCCTGCAGTGGACTAATAAAAAGGCTGGTACAGGTACTATAGCTAGTACAAAACCATAATATCTCGCGGGCGAAGCCGTGGGCAAAAGTTAATGCGATAATAAAATTATTTTTTTAACGTTTTTAAAATTGAGCTCCTGTTTTTTTTTCAGGCGGCGAATGCGGCACGGCTGTAGAGCAATACAGCGATGAAGAGCTGGGGCTCTGTGTGATAGTGCTCGCCACCTTCGTGCACCGCGAGCCAGCCGCCGCCGCGCCTATGTTGCCCGCATTATTGCATAATGTTACCAGGTAATACGTATTCCTGTTCATAAATAAACTGTGAAAATCCTTTTCCGATATACATACTAGACTTACCCTTGAAGATGATTGACGATATTTCAAATAGTGATTGACGGACGATTCTTTGAAGAATGATTGACGGACGATTCTTTGAAGAGTGATTGACGGACGATTCTTAGAAGAGTGATTGACAGACGTTTCTAGAAGAATAGCTGACAGACAATCCTTTGAAGAGTGATTGACAGACGATCCTTTGAAGAGTGATTGACAGACGATTCTTTGAAGAGTGATTGACGGACGATTCTTAGAAGAGTGATTGACAGACGTTTCTTAGAAGAATTGCTGACAGACAATCCTTTGAAGAGTGATTGACAGACGATCCTTTGAAGAGTGATTGACAGACGATTCTTTGAAGAGTGATTGACGGACGATTCTTAGAAGAGTGATTGACAGACGTTTCTTAGAAGAATTGCTGACAGATAATTATTTGAAGAGTGATTGACAGACGATCCTTTGAAGAGTGATTGACAGACGATTCTTTGAAGAGTGATTGACTTACGATTACTTGAAGAGTGATTGACAGACGATTCTTTGAAGAGTGATTGACTTACGATTATTTGAAGAGTGATTGACGATTGGAACGATTGAGTAAGTTAAGGCACTTTGTTCCAGGGTGGTGCAGCTGGGCAACTACAGCTGGCAGAACGAGACGAACACGCGACTGCCGGGCAGCGCCGTGTTCGTGGCGCACCAGTTCCTGCGCTGCGTGCTGCACCAGCTGGCGCCCAACAACGTCTTCCTGCAGATATTCCTGCAGCGGCAGCCCGGTACACTACACGACACACTACACCTGCCAGAACTGACAACTGCCTTTTTTTGCCCATCCCAAAAAATAGAACATATTACAAAAATAGATTGTAGCAAATATATATGAATTTTAAAAAATACAAGCTTTTGAAATCCTGTATAAATATCGTAACAGCAGAGAACTAGTCAAGACAAGTAAAACGAGCCTAAACACGACGGGTCTAACTTGTTTAGTACAGGAGATCCTATGGCCTCCTTCCGACTCCATCATCAGATCAGCTTCATGGTACCATATTGTTGCATTGTCACGCGATATACATATGCGTGCTCAAAAACCAGGAAGTTGGCCAAATTCAACTTGCAAGATTCCACCCGAACTTACATACTTAGATACATCCATTGCAAGTTAAATAAAAGCTTGTAACGCACACGATTGGAGCGGCTTCGGCGCAAGAGCGGAACGCATTAGCGGGGATTGAATGCTACGGTCAGACAATCAGCAGGAAGGAAGGCAGGAAGCAACGTGCAAGCACGCTCAAGCAGTCGTGCGCCGACATAATATATTGTTAGGACGAAAGGCGTGAATGTCGCCATAGTATTCATTTTCTAGGTTTCAGGGGTGGATAAAGCATTTTCTGAGGTAGCCTACCCTTGATGACCTCCCTCCCGTCTTAGATACGTAGTGGTAGTTTCAAATCCAAAATGGTGTCAGAGCAAAAATCAGTACAAATCCAAGAGGTGAACTCAGTTAAGTACGGCTCAAAGACGTTAAGAACCTGTCAAAACTATATTAAAAAACATAAATTAAAAATTTAAAAAAACCCCGACACATTGACAACCATTTTGGGCACATTTGTAGAATGTTGGTTCTTCCATCCCCACTTTAACCCACCATAACTCTTAAACGGCTCAATCGATTTTTATAAAACATAGCTAAGAACACTCTCGATTAAGTCTCCTTTCATCCAAAAAAAACTAAACTGAAATCGGTTCAGTGGTTCGGGCGCTATGATGCCACAGACAGACAGACAGACAGACACACAGACAAACAGACACGTCAAACTTATAACACCTCTCTTTTGCGTCGGGGGTTAAAAAATATGTAAAGGCCGAATCATACAGGTCGGCGGATGTGAAGTTAGCTACAAGCTTCGCAATATCCAATCAACGCACAGTTTTATGTCAGCTTCAGTCAGGATTGGATGTTGTGCATCTTGCAGCTAACTTTAATCCGCCGACTTGTATGATTCTGCGTGTATTGCATGCCCTAATTCAGATGCAAGGATCTTAAGATTGTTTTTAAATATTTTTATATATTTGAAATCATGGCGTTTTTTTTTGCAGAGAAACAACGCCAAATGTTTTTCAAGAGCATCGCTCAAGCGTTCGTAGACTTCAACGAGCTATACCCGTGCGGCCCGCTGCAGCTCGTCGTTGAACATCTCAACAGCAAGAAAACTCTGCCGGTCGATGTAAGAAATAATATAATATAATATAATGACAACTTTTACTATGGGGTCCACTAGGATTTAAAAAAAAGTTACATACAAAATTGCAACTCCAAATCGACAAAATGTATGAAACAGCAGATATTATTTTCTGGAATTCTGCATAGCTCCATAGTAAAACTGTAATTAATCGGCCAAGTACGAGTCGGACTCGCGCACGGAGGGTTCCGTACTGTATGGGAGCCCCCCTTAAATATTTGTTTTATTTTAATTTTATTATTTACTATTGAAGGGAATATAGTAAAATTAAATATTCTGTGAAAATTTCAAGCATCTACCTGGTACCATTATTAATATAGAGCGAAAAACTTCTAAAAATTCAGGTTTGTTGTATGGGAGCCCCCTTTAAATATTTATTTTATTTTGTTTTTAGTATTTGTTGTTATAGCGACCAAAATACATCATCTGTGAAAATTTCAGCTACCTAGCTATCATGGTTTATGAGATACAGCTCGGTGACAGACAGACAGACAGACGGACATCGAAGTCTTAGTAATAGGGTCCCGTTTTTCCCTTTGGGTACGGAACCCTAAAAACTATGCCCATGGTAGACAGTTGTGATAGTAGTGGTAATTAATCGGACAATCGTTAAGTTTTCATGCGATTATAACGTGACAGGCGTAAAGTTTTACTAAACATGATACACTCTACTAGACAACCAAACTACTAAATTGTATCTTTGTCACAGCACAATTGATAATACAGTGGGCAAAAGGGAAAACTTTATCTTAATCGGAAATATGTATGATGTTTTGAGAAATCGCTGAGCAGTTTGGCGACTCTCTTGTGACTTTAGCATTAGCGATGATTGCCATTACGAGTCTTTCGTCATTTTGATTTTTCGTGGTCGCGTACTTACTGTCTGAAACTTTATCCTACTCTGTCGTTTTTCCACCAGAAAAAGACAACTTTGCCTCGGCCGAGCATTAGGGCAGTGAGTACGCGTCTATTGACTTACGCACTACTAGAAACTAACATTTTGAGTCTCGCAATTTTTTATTGACTTTTGATTGCTAGCGGCTAATTTTTGAGCTGTAGCTTTGATTTTCATGTATTTATTTCACAGTGATCGCGAGCAACATAGCTATGTACTTAGAATGTTTAGCACCTGAAGTGCTGGGGCCGCTAAGTGCATGCAGCACACTCGTGCAGCAGTTGGAAACATTGCCACACTCGTGATCGGGTGCTGCATGCGGGTCGCCGGTTTGCTCGCGGCATTTATGCAATGCACTGAAACTACTATAGTCTGACCGTTTAACTGAGTCCTCGCCTGCGCGGTACAGGGGCGCGGGGGTAGACGACAAAGGGGGATTGAGACAGGTGCGGGCGGTGAGGACCCGCCGCCCGCACCTGTCTCAGTCCCCCTTTTTCGTCTACCCCCGCGCCCCTGTACCCGCGCAGGCGTGGACTCAGTTAAACGGTCAGACTATAACTTAGACTAAGATTTAAACTAACCCATCTCTATTGTACAGTTGCATTCTATGAATTGTAACTTAGTTAACAAAGGGCACAGACCCTGGAGTCTGTGGATCATTAATTAAAAAAAAAAAAAAAAAAACTCACTTTACACAGCATCACCTTGCATTTGTTTCAGCAAATCACAGTAATCGCGGGCAACATCGCCATGTACCTAGAATGCCTCGCGCCAGAAGTGCTGGGGCCGCTGAGCGCGTGCGGTGCATTGGTGCAACAGTTGGAAACATTGCTGCGCAACACCGCGCTGCACCTGCCGCAGCTGGACGACGTCATGCCGTTGTTGCGGGCTGCCACACACGCGCTCAAGATACCAGCTGCTGCGCAACATAAGGTACAGATAATTATATAAACTTATTTATACATATCAAACGTTTACATTGTAGAGTTCCGTACTATATTAGCATTTTTGAAAGAATCTCCTACAGAACATGGGCTTACCTTTGCTGTGGAATATTGCATTTTGGATAAAATAGTCCAATCACATTGATTGTGCCATATCTACTACTCTGGCCAGGATGAGAGTTGATGGATTCACATAGGAATGTGTTCAGGCTTTAAGGCATTCAAGAACCATTCTTGAATGTGTTGTTTTACTGTACAACTCCCTAAAACCACCAAAATAAGTAAGTTCGTAAAGGCTGGGTGCATCGACTTGAGATTTTTTTCATTCCATATTGATGGCTGGGTGGGTAGCCCTGGAGTCAGAGTTTTTAAGCCGCCTGAAGACCTCTGACATGGCTAAACCGTTAAAACAACCGGGACCTACAATTTAACGTGTCATCTGAGCCACGATATCGCTCAGTTGAAAATGCAACCCGCGGTCACCCATCCGAAGAATGACCGTGCTGAACGTTGCTTAACTTCGATGATCGCTAACGAACGCCCAGTCAAACTACTCTATGAGCGCTACACCGAAATAATCTGACCTCATAAAACTCCAGAAATTTTTCTCAATTTCTTCACAGAGCATCTTGGAGCCGATATCCAAAATCATCAGCTACGGCATCCAAAACTTCGTTCTAAAACTGAGTGTCATCTCGGAGCTTTCTGTCGCGTGTGTGCGGGCCTTTAGCCGCGACCGAGACAAGTTGCTCGTCTGCCGAGTGCTTGTGTATGAACTGGTACATGCTCTGAGGACCAAGACTACTGTTCCTGATGATAACCTGTTTATACTCATACAGTTTGTATTGCAAGGTGAGTCTTATTTGATACAAAAGTTCTAGAGTATAAGTGAAGATTAGTTGCGACCGAGACGAGTTGCTCGTCTGCCGAGAGCTTCTGTATGAGTTAGTGTATACCCTGAGGATCAAGGATTTCTGACGATAACCTGTTTATTCTCATACAGTTTGTATTGCAAGATAAGTCTAAAACTTAGATCTAAAACTGAGCGTCATATCAGAGCTTTCCGTCGCGTGTGTGCGGGCCTTTAGCCGCGACCGAGACAAGTTGCTCGTTTGCCGAGTGCTAGTGTACGAGTTGGTGTACGCTCTGAGGACCAAGACTACTGTTTCAGACGATAACCTGTTTATTCTAATTCAGTTTGTATTACAAGCTTAGGCTCTACAAAATCCTACTAATATTATAAACGTGAAAGTTTCTAAGGATGGATGGATGGATAGATGTATGGATGTTTGTTACTCTTTCACGCAAAAACTACTGAATTGATTGAGATGAAACTTTGCAATTATATAGCTTATATATCAGAATAACACATAGGCTATAAATTATAATGATATTGCGTAAATTTTCCATACTATAACAATAAGTGTTAAGTAAGTAGGAAAAATTCTGCCCTCTGCGAGCTATTCTAGCGTGCGCTTCAAGAAATGTCAAAAAAGAACTGTCAAATCGAACAAATGTCAAATCGATTTTTATTTTTTTCCACCTCCATTATTAAGGGTGGTAAGGTAGGGCCTCGAAATATCATGCGGGCGAAGCCGCGGGCAAAATCTAGTTTGATTTTAAAATTCTAGATTGGAAGTGACTGACTGATTGACTGCGACCGCATGAATGTTATGTGCTTTTGTCATTTGATGAACCGATTTCTCCGAATTCTTTTCTCAATCTGTTAGGAATATCGCGAAATTGTCTTCTCTTTTATATTAAACCAGGGCCACACGTTGGCTATTGTCGGGTTGGTCTTGGACTGATATTGGACACATTGCGTCCAATAGCCAACACTATCGCTTTTTGTACATGATCAAAAGCGACAGAGTGAAGGGGATAGGGCGGGGAAATGCTCTTGGCTAGTGTGTTGGCCAAAACGTATTTTAGCCAACGTGTGGTGGCATACTTTGGGTAAAATAATGGGCTATTCAATTCGTAGCCAAGCCAGGACTCAAGTCATCGTCCAAGGTGTGGCGCCAGCTTAAGGGGGTGTAGCTCTCGTTTGAACCATATACAAACTTGTATTATTTTTATACAGGGCATGGATGCAGTTTGCTCCTACCGCCACAGCTAAACACAGGCGATTTGCTGACGGGGGGTGCCAGTGGACCGGAGGCGCGGGAAGTGAGCGCGGGGGCTTTGGAGTGTATGCGGCCGCATCTGCCTGATATGATCGACTTACTGCAGGACCCGCACCTTCTTAACAAGATCAAGGTTTGTTTGACATGTGTGCAGTCTATTTAGAAGCTAGAAGCACGCTTGTTTCAATACCTCCTAAACGCCATGGATGCTCTTGCTTTTCAGGATTCTTTGAACTGAAAATGAACATTTACAAGATACGGGTGCTTTATTGTACCCCGTTTTGGGAAGTGTCTGAATAAAAAATGTATAATTTGTATCTTGTGACAATAAATAATTTTGAATTTTGAAATAATTTTCTATACGACACCCTAAGCCACATATCAGTCTAGAAATTAGTAGGATGTGGTCAAACAGGAATTAAAACGATATTAAAAATGATCACTCCACGGGAACTAGAGTCCAGTGGCTTTTTTTTGTCAAAATGATTTTTTTGTTTTTAGGGTTCAGTGTCGAAGTCGATAGTGAATCGCAACCTCATCTGCCTTAACGAAGATACTCTGGGCGCTATAGTGAAGGGCGGCATAGCGCAGTATGTAGCGATGGAGCTGGCGCTCGAACACGGGGACGGCATCAACCGGGGGCGGCAGGACCGTGGCCAGCCGGGGCGGCATCTCATGCCGTGGCTCAGTTCTAATTTGCCTGGGTAAGTTTATTTTAGATTTTGTTTTCATAGCGCAGTACTTAGCGATGGAGCTGGCGCTCAAACACGGGGACGGCATCAACCGGGGGCGGCAGGACCGCGGCCAGCTGGGGCGGCATCTCATGCCGTGGCTCAGTTCTAACTTGCCTGGGTAAGAATACTTACCTGTAACTCTAACCTTGGTATTTGTTGGGTATCTACTATTTTCAGTAATAAATTTAATAATTGCAAATTCATCTTCTTGATGAAGACTCTCTGGGCCAGTGAAGGGCAGCATGGCGCAGTACGTTGTTTGTATAGTCTTGATTATGAAATAAAAAAAAGAAACATCTTGAAAAAACTTTTATAAATAAGTAGGAGAACTTGTTTTATAAATATTCTTTATACTACACCTGCTCGGAAAGTACCTTGATACTTTATCAAAGGAGATATTGCAAAAATATATAGAAATTGGGCCACCAAAGGGTACAGTATTTCATAATTTGCTTCGTTTCTTTCGGATAATTATTTTCCCGTTATTTTTTACAATAACAGTGTCCATTAAAAGTAATTTCATGTATTCGGATTGAAAATTACATTGACATTGTTTAAAAATAAGGCAGCCATACTCTTCTTCTTTTATATTTTGGTGTCGCATGGTTTATGCATTTGCTAGTGTACCTATGTGTATTGCCGTGGGGTGCCGGCAGAGTAGAATAGCACCCCCCTCTTGTACCAGGTGTCGTAAGAGCCGACTGAGGTACTACGGAACCGACAGATGGCGGTATATCCATCCAAAACAGCGTAGCTCAAGTGCAACAGGGCGGGGATGGGCAGCAGCATCCCCGTCGCGAGAGCTACGCACTGCGATTGCCAACACGCCTGCCCAGCGCGGCAATTACGGGCAAAACCCCCTTTATGATTAGTGAAAATAAGACCAGGCCTCCAGTCCCCGGCAGCGCCGCTATTCCTGGCTCCGGCAGCGGTCATGGTAACGGCGGAGCACGGGGTGCTAAGAATCGCCGTAAGAGATCCGGCTGCCACCCCACCCGACAACTGGCCCTGGCAACATATAACGTGCGCACAATGAGGACTGACGAGAAGATTGCGAACTGGAAGAAGAGTTGAGTAGGTTGCGATGGGATATTGTGGGGTTGTCTGAAGTCCGTAGAGAGGGCGAGGACACGATAACCCTGAAATCCGGCAACCTACTTTACTACCGGGAAGGTGACCAACAGTCCCAAGGTGGTGTCGGCTTTCTCGTCCACAAGTCTCTCGTTAACAACATCATTACCATTGAAAGTGTGTCGAGCAGGGTTGTATACCTAATACTCAGAATATCTAAACGATATTCGTTGAAGGTCATTCAGGTATACGCACCGACCTCGTCACACCCAGATGATGAAGTGGAGGCTATGTATGAGGACGTAAGTCGGGCCATAAATACGTCTAAGACCCGCTTCACGGTTGTTATGGGAGATTTCAACGCAAAGTTGGGCAAAAAAAGCGATGATGAGTTGAGAGTGGGGCAATTTGGATATGGGCAACGGAACCTCAGGGGCCAGAGGCTGGCAGATTTTCTGGAGAAAGAGGGACTCTTCATGATGAACTCTTTCTTTCAGAAGCCACCTCACAGGAAATGGACCTGGATGAGCCCCGATGGTTCTACGAGAAATGAGATAGACTTCATCATGACTAGCGAGAAACGGATATTCAACGATGTCTCCGTGATCCACAGGATAAAAACCGGTAGTGATCACAGAATCGTGCGAGGCAAACTGAATATTAACGTTAAACTCGAAAGGTCCCGCCTGATGAAGTCTACGCTCCGACCTACTCATGCTCATATACAAAACCCCGAGAACTTTCAGCTCGAGCTCTCAAATCGCTTTGCTTGCCTGGAGAACTTTGCGTCTGTGGACGAGATCAATAACGGGCTCGTAGAAACTGTCCAAACGGTGGGTTCTAAGTTCTTTAGACCCCGCCGTTCTGATAGACCTCGGAAATTTTCCGATCATACTCTAAATCTCATGGCCGAACGACGCTCGCTAAGACTGCAGTCTTCCGATGATGCAAAGTCATACAGGCGGCTCAATAGACAAATTTCAAAATCAGTGCGGTGCGACATTCGTCTCTTTAATACCAAACATATTAAGGAGACGATAGAGCGGAACAAAGGCTCCAAAGTGTTCGCAAGGCATTTGTCTATTGGGCAAAGCCAGCTGACAAAGCTGAAGAGAGAAGATGGCAGTACAGCGTCGACCAAGGCAGAGGTATTGGAGGAGATCGAAAAGTTCTACGGACAGCTATACGCCTCGGTAGCAAAGCCTGTAAACAGCGCGGCTAGAGACCCAAGAGCCAAGCTGACCCGACACTTCACCGAAGACATCCCGGACATCAGCCTGTACGAGATTAGAATGGCCCTGAACCAACTTAAGAACAACAAGGCGCCGGGTGACGACGGAATCACTTCAGAGCTTCTGAAAGCGGGTGGTAAACCGGTACTTAAAGTCCTTCAGAAGCTTTTCAACACCGTCGTCCTCGAGGGCATAACGCCAGAAGCATGGAACAGAAGCGTGGTGGTGCTATTCTTTAAAAAAGGTGACAACACCTTATTGAAGAATTACAGACCCATCTCGCTTCTGAGCCATGTTTATAAGTTGTTTTCAAGAGTCATTACGAATCGTCTCGAACGCAGGCTTGATGACTTCCAGCCTTCCGAACAAGCCGGATTCCGAAAAGGCTTTAGTACCATGGACCACATACATACGCTGCGGCAGGTTATACAGAAGACTGAGGAGTATAACCAGCCACTTTGCTTAGCGTTTGTGGACTATGAGAAAGCCTTTGATTCGGTCGAGACATGGGCTGTGCTTGAGTCTCTTCAACGATGCCGTATTGACTATCGGTATATCGAAGTGTTGAAGTGTTTGTATAATAACGCCACTATGTCGGTCCGAGTACAGGAAGAGAGCTCCAAGGCGATCCCTTTGAAGAGAGGCGTAAGACAGGGAGATGTTATATCTCCGAAACTGTTTACTGCTACTCTGGAGAACGCCTTTAAGCTCCTGGAATGGAAAGGATTCGGCATCAACATCAATGGCGAATACCTCACTCACCTTCGGTTTGCCGACGATATCGTAGTCATGGCAAAGTCGATGGAGGAACTCAGTACGATGCTCGAAGGCCTCAATCGAGTATCTCAACAGGTGGGTCTTAAAATGAACATGGACAAGACAAAGGTCATGTGTAATTCCCATGTTGTACCCACCCCCATTTCAGTTGGGAACTCGGTTCTTGAAGTCGTTGACTCGTACGTCTACCTAGGACAAGTAGTCCAGTTAGGTAGGTCCGACTTCAAGAAAGAGGCCAATCGCCGAATCCAACTCGGCTGGGCAGCGTTCGGAAAATTGCGTAACGTCTTCTCGTCCGACATACCTCAGTGCCTCAAGTCGAAAGTTTTCGACCAGTGTGTGTTGCCAGTGATGACTTACGGCACAGAAACGTGGTCTCTCACTATGGGCCTTATTAGTAAGCTTCAAGTAGCCCAACGAGCCATGGAGAGGGCTATGCTCGGAGTTTCTCTACGCGATCGAATCAGAAATGAGGAGATCCGTAGAAGAACCAAAGTTACCGACATAGCCCAGCGGATTGGCAGGTTGAAGTGGCAATGGGCAGGGCACATAGCGCGGAGGACTGATGACCGATGGGGTCGAAAAGTCCTCGAGTGGAGACCACGTACCGGCAAGCGCAGCGTAGGACGTCCACCCACAAGGTGGACGGACGACCTCATTAAGACCGCAGGTTCGCGCTGGATGCAAGCCGCTACCACCCGGTCTTATTGGAGATCTTTAGGGGAGGCCTATGTTCAGCAGTGGACGTCCTATGGCTGAAAGGAAGGAAGGAAGTGTACCTATAAGTATTGAACCTTTTTTTTGTATTTTATCAATATAGTTACAGTCTAAGTCACGTCGTAGTCCGAAAAAGTCGCGGTCAAGTTAGACCTCAGTAAAGCATCGGCAAACTAATTATCACTGATAGAAACATATTTCACAAATTAATAAAATGCGGCGACATGATTTTTCCCCGTTCCCGCCAAAAACCACCCGGCCATACTCGACTTGAAACATTAATAAAATGTCACAAATAACAAAAATAGGCTAAAGGCCTGTTTAAAACCGATTTCTATGTTATCCTGTATTCTTTTAACAACGAAAAGAACACGTTTCATTGCAATTCGTTGGATGATTTTTTATTGTTAACTATTACAGGATTTAAACACCTCGTAGTCAAAATATTTTATTCAGCATTCTCCGATCTTAGAAATATATGGTTACAAACATTTTTTTTATTCTTCGCTCCATTTTCACATCATTGATCCTCCTTAGTTTCTTTCCCGCCAAAAAGTAAGTATTCATCCTTCATTCTCCTTTTTTTTTAATATATAGATCTAACTTGTCCCGTGAGTTTGATTACCAAAGAGGTTTCTATGTGCTACGTGATCTTCATACACCATTAAAAGAATACAGCAATGTGAATGCGGGGCAAGTTACTTCGAAATAATTCACAGTTGTTTAGATCCATACAGAAATATGATATAATATAATACTTTTAAGAGAATATAATTACACTCATCACACTATTAATGATGGTTTTACAAAATTAATTTAACGACAAAATGTTCTTGACTATTTACGATAAACAGGAAAATAAAAACAAACCTCTTACACGTTTGCCTTCGACTTTCTCGGTGACCCGCGACTTCACCAAGTAACAACTTAATCCTCCTCAGGGCCACCGCAGTAGATATGACTCGCAGGCCTAGCCTATGTTCAGCAGTATAGTTTTAAAAATTACAGATACATGAAAGGTCAGAGATCTTATAATACTGAACCCACTTATATGTAGTACCTACGTTATTATGAACAACTGAAGATTGCTGTTGGTCCCATAATAAAAAAATCCACGAAATAAATGAAACAAAAGAAACGTATCAAGTCTTGATCGAAGAATAAAGTACCTATAAACGAATCAATTTGATGTATCATTAACGTCTGAGAAGTTTTGCTAACAAAACTAAACTCTTCTTTGCATTTTTACATGTAGGCTATTAATTCTATGTAGGTTATATAAAAAAGGTTAAATGTGACCAAAATGGCAGTAATTCAATAACTGAGCAAAAATCAAATTGGAAAATGTGAAATTACTCATAAATTAAGCATTTAATGCGGTTGTTTTACTCTGCGCATTTATTTATCATAGTTTATCGGATTTTTTGAGCTACTGTACCTAGTCTTAGCCCTTTTTGCAATATCACCTTTACGGTAGAAAGTACGTCATTGCATATCGAACAAATATGCGGGGAGAAAACGCATCTGAGCGGGAGAGAAAAGTGTATGAAAATCCATTTCTTACGTGGTTTTTCTTTTTTAATTTTGGGTAAGACTATGCGCTGGTAACCTAAATATCAAAAGCCAAAAAGTTTTTACAGTGAGTTTTTATCTCCAAGTTCGCAAAATGACACTGGCCACTAGCTGTGTGTTGGATGGTGTCAAACAATTTGAAAAAAGAACATGTGAAAATTGCAGACGCCATTGGCGCCATTTTCAAGTGTTACATTAAGCTTCACTAACTGCAACAATTTCAATATAAATTTCAATTAGTAAAGATTTAGTTTTTTTATTTTCCTCGTAGGTGTAGTATAAAGCACTATGTATCACTCGAGAGAAAGTGCGATTCCCGATCTCGGGTGTTTTAAAGCCCTCGCCTACGGCTCGGGCTTCAAACGACACCCTCGACGGTAATCGGTCACTTTCTCCTCTCGGTGAACAATGTACTATTGTTCGTCTCCATCCAGGGAAACAATTTTGCTCGTGTGCGCCGTACCAGTGTGCAACACTGACGTCTTAAAGTCCTAATCCTACATTGTCACTTCTTTCTATTTCAGTAACCGCGAAGTTTGCGAGTGTGTATCCCGCGTACGGCTAGTTTCGTGGCTAGTGATGGGCGCGCTGTGTAACTGCCGCGCCGGCGCGCCGCTGCGCCAGTGCGTGCCGCAAGACGCCACGTGCCACATCACTGACCACATACAGGTCAGTACACACCATACACTGGCTAGTTTCGTGGCTAGTGATGGGCGCGCTGTGTAACTGCCGCGCCGGCGCGCCGCTGCGCCAGTGCGTGCCGCAAGACGCCACGTGCCACAAAACTGACCACATACAGGTCAGTACACACCATACACTGGCTAGTTTCGTGGCTAGTGATGGGCGCGCTGTGTAACTGCCGCGCCGGCGCGCCGCTGCGCCAGTGCGTGCCGCAAGACGCCACGTGCCACATCACTGACCACATACAGGTCAGTACACACCATACACTGGCTAGTTTCGTGGCTAGTGATGGGCGCGCTGTGTAACTGCCGCGCCGGCGCGCCGCTGCGCCAGTGCGTGCCGCAAGACGCCACGTGCCACATCAATGACCACATACAGGTCAGTACACACCATACACTGGCTAGTTTCGTGGCTAGTGATGGGAGCGCTGTGTAACTGCCGCGCCGGCGCTTCGCTGCGCCAGTGCGTGCCACAAGACGCCACGTGCCACATCACTGACCACATACAGGTCAGTAAACACCATACACTGGCTAGTTTCGTGGCTAGTGATGGGCGCGCTGTGTAATTGCCGCGCCGGCGCGCCGCTGCGCCAGTGCGTGCGACAAGACGCCACGTGCCACATCACTGACCACATACAGGTCAGTACACACCATACACTGGCTAGTTTCGTGGCTAGTGATGGGCGCGCTGTGTAATTGCCGCGCCGGCGCGCCGCTGCGCCAGTGCGTGCCGCAAGACGCCACGTGCCACATCAATGACCACATACAGGTCAGTACACACCATACACTGGCTAGTTTCGTGGCTAGTGATGGGAGCGCTGTGTAACTGCCGCGCCGGCGCTGCCATACACAGGCTAGTTTCGGTTCTGATACTATACTATGCTTCTTCTAAAGTCAAAGTCAAATTCTCTTTATTTCGTAGACACATTACATGTTCTTGAAAACGTCCGATTACAATGCTTTTAATTATATTATGATTATAAAATTATTTCTTAAAAATTTAATTTAATTTCTACAATAATATATAGTGCTCTCAATAGTACCAAAATATATATCATTCAAATTTTTTATCGCCATCTAAAATCTAACTATTTTATAAACATTCCAGACCATAATGTCGTCATACGTGGAGCAAACCAAGCCGGCCGGGCAGCGAATGAACGCTCTATTCCACGCGTTCATTCTCTGCCAGCTGTGGACGCTGTACCTCGAGCAGCTGTGCAGCGTGTCCACGCCGGCTGGAGACGCGCACTACACCACCGTCTGCGTGCTGCTGGACTTCTGGTGCAAACTGGTGCCCAGTATTCTTCAAGTCACCGTGCAGTCCAAACTGGTGAGTATTCGTTTTTCACCGACGAAACGAAGGAGGTACCGACACGTATATTTTTTTATATATAACCACGCATAACTTTTTACATAGTGCTCCGATTGCGATAACTCTTTTTTTATTGGAAAGAGTGTACTTTGAAATTGGTCCCATTTAAATTTTATCGAAATCGACTGAGAGATTTTTGATAAATCAACAATAATGGTAAAAATGCCACATCGATCCGTGTGATATATTTGCAAATTCTGTACACGGTTGAACTCGGTCATTCCATTTTATGCTAAAAATAATTGTAACTTGACACATACACTATACCACCGTCGGCGTGCTTCTAGACTTTTGGTGTAAACTGGTGCTCAGTACACTGCAGGTTACTGACACTGTGCAGTCTAAACTGGTGAGTCTTTATTTTTGAGACGTAGCTAGGTATGATGTGTATTTTCAGAACGTATTTCTAGTGTAGACTGCGCTGCCAAATCCAATGTTAATGCGAGTCACTGCAGTCAAAGCTAGCGGTTTACATGTTTTAGGAGTTCTATTACTTATTACATTACGGGTTGTATTTCCCGTAAAATGTTGCCGTACGTGGTTAAACGAAACCATGTAACGTATATGTATGTACGTACATAATGTAAGTAATATTACCTACACGACTTTATTCTGTGCCAATTTTGGACTCTACCTAAAAGAGCTATGCAGCATGTCTGCGCCCACTGCACAAGTATTGGCCACAACTAGACATTGATGGACTCACGTGTGTATGCCTCGGCTTAGCCTCGGTCCACAACACATCGATATACGGCGTCCATCGATGCCTCTGTAGCTGGTACTCTTACCGCTGTAGTAATGTACTACGAGTATTCCCGCATAATAATGTTGCATGTCGAAAAACGGAACTATCGCAGTAAGCACTACGTACGAATATATCACGCTTTGTCAACTATGGCCGCTATACATAGAGCAGTTATAGTACTATTCAAACTTAATGGAGTTTGTGAACACAAGACGAGTCATTGCGCAGAAAAAAAAAAACATATGTCAGACGCCATCAAATTAATCGATTGTTAACCGAAAAATAAATAATTCGACCGCTACGTTGCTTGGCGGCCAGAAAAATCTTCACAACCTTTTCAAACCTTTATCTCTAGTGATTTTTTTAAAATACGTTTGTTGTTCCAGTTGGCCGAAACAGTGAACCTGCATTTCCTGAGTCTACTGGAATCGCTGCTGGAATGCAACTCGACCGTTCTGAACAAACTACTCCCGCTGTGGACGCCGATACTGCACTCGCCGCTATTCACGGTGAGCGCTTTGTTATTACAATCCTAGAAGGCTTTAACGTGTTTCCGCGTTTCCATACATCGTCTCGCTGAATGGAAAAGAACTATACGATCCACCCCCACACTACATTAAAACAGCTGAAGATCTCCTACCTGACTAGAAAGAGTCTTGGCCCACCTGGAAAACCCTAAACCGCCTCCGTTCCCAAGTAGGCAGAAGCCGAGACAATCTGGCAGAATGGGGATACATAGTAACATGCAGGCTATGCCACATCTGATCAACTGTGTAGCATGCCCTAAAACCTGCACACTCAGGACCTAAATGAGGCAACAAGCGCCATTGAGGTGGCTAATTTTTGGTCAATAGCCGGAATATAATTTTTAGCATGCAAAATCGACTTGAAGAAGAAGCCATAGAACATCCACTGTTAGACAATGGACATGGGTCTCCCCTTTGATTCTCTAATAAGAACGGTTGCATCTAGCGTGACCTTTTCTTTTTTTCTCTTCTACATTTTCATTTTCTGTATCTACTGGAAACGCTACTGGAATGTAACTCGACCGTTCTGAACAACAAACTGCTGTTGCTGTGAACGCCTATACTGCACTCGCTATTCACTGTGAGAGCTTTGCTGTTATAATTTTAGCAGGGCTTTACCTTGTTTGCAAGATGATTTATTTTTATTTTTGACCCTGCTTTCTAAACTTTTGCCAGAATATGGAAAGATTTAAATATAAAGATTTCCTTTTAAATTTCATATTATGGAGCTTGGTTTATTGACAGCTATAAACATCGTTGATGATCGGAAATGGCGGTCTTTGACTGTGGCGGTCAAAGAGCTAATAAATACAATATTATGTATGTTTTGTTATGGGACCAATTTTGAAATAGAAAAATTAATTAGATGCTGATACAGAAGATGATTAATCTTCGTGGGTAGGCCTACGTCCTGCAGTGGACTATTAAAAATGCTAGTATAGTACAGTACAGAAGATGAATGAAACATTTTATTGCTATTACATTGTAGGTAAACGTTCCAAAGTAAAAGTTGTTCATCACGTAAATATTTTCTTTTAAATATGGCAAGGAAAGAAAACAACAGCTATCAACATAGTACCTACGTCATCCTTTAGTTCGCTTGCATGTTAACGTTTTGAGCGGCTCACCTCATTTATTTTTTTAATTTCACGTTCTGGGGCTCCGCTTTTTGGGCTCCATTATAAATATCGTTGGCGCCCAGAAACGATAGTCAAGACTTTAGCGTTCAAAAGGTAGTACTTATTTGTCCCAGCAAAGCTAAATATTGAGTAGTTCTTTTCTCGGCATAGCTAAATATTGAGTACTAATTTGTTTCGGCAGATGCCTCGCCACGTCTCTCAGCGTCTCGCCGCGTGCCGCGAAGTCCGGCCCGAGCCGGCGGGAGGTGTCGAAAGCGGGCCCAGCACTAACAGCGCTAGCGTCAGCGCCAGCGCGGCCGGCGGCGTCAGCGCCGAGGCGCGCCAGCAGCGACGCTTACACCGCCTGCTAGCCAAAATGGCGCAGCTGGAGCTGCAGCCACACTCCTTCTACTTCATATAAACACTTATCATTATCAACATTATTACTAAACAGTACTGGTATCGCTAGCGTCAGCGCCAGCGCGGCCGGCGGCGTCAGCGCTGAGGCGCGTCAGCAGCGACGATTATACTGTCTGCTGGTCAAAATGGCGCAGCTAGCACTGCAGCCTCACTAGTGTATGTAGAGTTGTCAAAAATTATTCAAAACTGTGCCCACTGATGGCTCAATGCACTAAACATAATGTACAAAACCTCGTTATCGGTCCTTCGAACCAGATAGAATATACTGGCCGATATATAGAAACAAAACCAATGACACGAAAAAACAAACAAAATACATAATGATATTATGTATTTTGTTTGTTTGATTGATGTAATGATTTTGATATAGGACATGAGCATAATATTCTGCTTGCCTATAAATAAATAATTTACTTGTGAATGTTTAGTTGTGTTTTTGTCAAATTGTGTCAAATCTATGTGTCAAAATATATATTGCTGTGATTTTGTTTTACGAATTTTATAGACGTGTTTTTTTGAGAGTTTAATTAAAGTTGTTGTTAGTCTATCACTGTATTTTAATTTTAATCCTATACCAAGTAGAGTTAGAAGAGTTTGGGTCAATCTTTATAGCGGCCGTGAAGTGCGCTTTAAGCTGCACAGAATTCCACCCCTCACCGCCGCTCCTCTTACTTTTGGACTTTTGACTTTTGAGAGTCGCTGTGTAAATAGTATTATAATTGTTTTATCACAAAATAAATATCATTAATAATAGGAGACAGGGACTTTCCTCGTATCCTGAGTCGCCGTGTAAATAGTATTATAATTGTTTTATCATAAAATAATAGTAGTTTATGCAACTTTCATATAGCACGGGTATTAAAACACTCGTTACTATTATTTCACTAATAAAAAAAAATAAAAAAAAAACATATTGCGAAACATTAAATTCACACGTACGTGTATTGTCACAGTGAACTTGGCGCCATTAAAATCTAACCAATGAGAGCGCAGCTGCGCGCGCAGGGCCAATCAGGATCGAGCGCGCGATGTTATAATGAGATTTTACGATATCGATGTGGATTTTATAACATCATGTGAAATTGCTTAAATTGAGTGTTTTGTTGTCTGCGCTATAACAGTAGTCATTATAAGTCAAGTATTGGAAACATAAGTATAGATTGTTACAACATTAGTGTAGATAAATATCATTAATAGTAGGAGACTTAGAATACAATGTGGGCGATAACTCCTCTTTATGCGTATTTCGGAGATAACTCAAGCCACATATTTATATTGACTAAAGAGTACAGTTTTTGAACTAGTTACTCTAGACTGTGTTTCACGAAGAAGAAAGAAAGAGATTTGAGTGGGACTTCTCACTCGTCTCCACATTCGCATGATCGAGCCGTTAAAATTAGTTTCACTTATTTCTGGCGAATCTAGTTTTACTTATACTCATACTTTACTTCTATTCCCACTAGTTCAGTTGTCCAGTTCAGTTGACTGAACTAGTGAGATTTCTTTTCTCGTTTGTTCAGTCGACTGGACTAGTGAGATTTTTCACGATAGAAGTTCCCTAAGATTGGTAGTAACACTGGTAATAACACCCCCTCAGACGCGTCGCCTGGCCGATCTATTACATTCTCTCTGGCCGATCTGTTAAAATTAGTTTTCTCAAACATGTTTGGAAATGAGAACATTTCTTTGACAGCCTTTTTTAGAGATAAGTAGAAATTGCTGTACCTACTGCTGTACCAAATAAAAAAATTGTATGAAAATCCATTAAGTACTGTCGTGTTATTTAATAATATACCTAATTAAAAAACCCCCGACACAAAAATATTTGATAACAAACTTTCAATTGACAACCATTTTGGGCACATTTGTAGAATTTTGGTTCTTCCATCCCTACTTTAACCCACCATAACTCTTAAACAGCTCAATCGATTTTTATAAAACATAGCTAAGAACACTCTCGATTAAGTCTTCTTTCATCCAAAAAAAACTAAACTGAAATCGGTTCAGTGGTTCGGGCGCTATGATGCCACAGACAGACAGACACACCGACAAACAGACACGTCAAACTTATAACACCCCTCTTTTTCGGCGGGGGTTAAAAATGGAACGATATTTTAGTCCAACAAAAACCGACTTCAATCGCGTACAGAATTCTAATAGTTCGCTGGAATTGGTGCATACAATTTTGGATTATTGTTGATTTATCAAAAACAGCTCAGCCGATTTCGATAAAATGTATATGGAACCGCCTTTAAAGTATGACCAATCAAACAAAAAAGTTTAAAATCAAATCATATTCAAAATAGGCTTATTATACAAAATAAAAGAAGAAATGCGAGACAAAAGTACCAGGCGCCCAGAACAAAACAGAGCTTACTTACCTATTCAATAGTGTAGGCTATGTTGTCATCGATAGGTACTAAGTTCTGAGTTTCCTTAATAAAGTTAATTTCCTCGCATTATTTGAGAAAAGTACTATACAAGCCTTGGCCACAACTAGGCATTGATGGACTCACGTATGGCTCGGCTTAGCCTCGGCCTCCAACTCACGCACGTCCTTCAATGCCTCTGTTGCTGGCCAACTGATGTAATGTACTATTCTATTCACTTCTTGCTGTTAGACATCCTTCGTGGAATGCACTAGTAACGTAGCCGCGTTACTGAATCGACATACGAAAGAGTTCTATACATGTGACCTATCACAAACACATCTAAGCTTGGAACTACGAAGAGAAAGTGTTTCGCAAAGCTCACCGAACCTTAATGAACGATTCATTAGAACAATACTGTTATGTATCGTAACAATTAGAACATATTCCGTAACATCGGTGTCGGCGCCACCCACGTATGTCCCTTACATCATTTAATTAGTTTTCGCAAACCTTTGACCTGATGGTATTGTTTACAAATACAATGATCAAAAATCCATTGCGATATTGATGTTTGTACAAGCTAAATACTATAGATAGTACCTATTAGTTATACCTATACATTCGCAACTTATTAGGTACATTCACTATTAAACTTACCTTAAGATACTATTGGTACCTTAATATTGTAACCGCAAGTGGAAGAGATCTTTAGAATTATAAGTACCTAATCCTGTTTCTTTTAAACTGTATCTGTAAAAAGATGTACATACCTACTCGTAGTCCTTAAGTTTGGAAATAAACATTACAATTAAGTACTATATTTCATTATGCATTCACGTACAACATTTTATATTTTATCAATCCATGGTGGAAAAGTTGTCTTGAGTTGAACGCACACTAGTCCGCGCTGCACGATTCGAAAACTTCAATCGGCTACTTTATTTGACAGAAATGCGAGTAGTAGGCGCGAACTAGATTTTAGAACTGGTATGAAATCGTGCTACTCTACGTAAGGCTTGCTACATATATAGGAATGGGTATATAATATAATAATAGGTTCGGGTCGGCACATTCGGTTCGGCAGGATTTGTCAAACGGCAAAGCCGACTCGAAACGGCTACTGCTTTTGTTCGGCTTAAATCTTTGTGCCGAACGCCTGGCCTAGCGAAAGCCATTTGGCAGCACGTTCGGCATTTGCCGAACCGAATGATTCATCTACACATATTCCACTTTGCCGCCCGGCAGTGCCGATCGTGTCGAACCGAATATGTGAGTAGAAACTCATACGAACGATTTCAGAGCCCTTTGTCCAGGTTTTGCGTAGTTCACTTAAATTTTCGCGTACGCGTATGGCTCTATGAATGGTAAATGGTACAAAAATGTATAGACCCATACGGAAACAGCTATAGTTTTAATTTCCGTGTAAATCTGGACTAACCCCTTATATAATGATAGATCACTGCAGTGCGTGCGGTTTCTGTAAAGCGGACGGGTGCGCGTTCAGCCTTAGTTTCCAAATGGCACGACGCGTGTAGCGTATTACGAACTGTTCAAGTTTTATAATATCGAGTTGTTAACTCTACAAACCTTGATAACCCGGCCCGCAAAGTCTGTTAACTCTTATCTATTAGTATTTTTTCTTATTTATTAACTGAATCTTTTTAAGTCCTCTTGCGATATTCCCCGCTGTTCTCGACCAGATTTTACCGGATTTAATTCAAACTCTCAAATCGTGATGGGATATAGATATTAAACGATTTTACCAAATATTATCGAAATCGGTCTGATAAATGTATAGCGCTACAGCAGATTTCCCCCCTTTTTGAGGGAAATACACCCCCAAGCAAAAATCGCCGATGGTATATCAAAGAACCTGTGTACTAAGTTTCATCAAGATTCGTTGAAAAATGCGACCTCCATGGGAAAATTAACATCCAGATAGACGAAAGCAAAATCGTCGACATAAATTGAAGACTCTCATGTCAAATAAAACAAAGGACAAATATTTATCCTAAGTATTTACCACCTTGGTTTTTCACAATCACAATCTGTTTTTTCTATAATATAACATATCATTCGATATATAAAACTATAATACAAAACATGTAATTTTGATGCAAACCGCTACCAACCGGTCTTATTGGAGATCTTCAGGGGAGGCCTATGTCCAGCAGTGGACGTCCTATGGCTGAAACAAACTAACGAACGAATTTTTGATCAATGCTCGTGCACTTTTTTATAAAAGGTTTGGGAGGTAGGATGGCACAGACAGACATATGTAGTTATAATAATACACAACAAATAGGTACTCAGACATAAAACATATTTTTTTTCACCCAAGGGTTAGGTATCTAAGAATGGAAACAAGATTAAATAAAAAAATTATAAACCCCCAACGCAAATAAGTAGAGTACCTACCAACTATGCGTCTAAGATTTCTACTGCAGCTAACAAAGGAGATGATAAATTTGAAACGGCTGAACAGATTTTCATCAAACAGCTATCAACCAATAATCAATTAGGCAAGAACACTACCGACTTATTATTATTCACCTGCCAAATAAAACAAAAAAACAAATCTGACTTGGTTTATTTGTTCGGGAACTACGATACAACACATAGACACGTCAAACTTTTATCACTCCGTCGTTTTTGCTGCATTTATGCATTTATGCATTTATAAGATGCATTTATAATTACAACTAGGTATACTTAGATACTGTCGAGGTAAGGAGCAAAGTAGCCATTAATTAATCAGGGCCATTTGGTTTGAGGAAAACCATACGTGACGTACAGTTTGAGAGTTTGTAAAAAAAACGTAGTTTCATCAAAAAACTTTGAACTTTGATCACGTCACGGAACCCTAAACGCAGCTCAAATAACAATCATAAATTATTATCTACTTAAAACATATTTTATGTTTTGTGATAATACAGTCGACCGACAGTATTAACCAGTTTACCAGTCACACAACACAAAATTGCCCATTTGTGTTCAGTTAAAAAGTGAACTAAATAAATAAAAATGGATCTTATAATACTTTTAATTCTAGTTATTAGTTTTACTGAAATTCAATCAAAAATAAGTGTTAGCATTAATGCTGATTCAGTGACATATTCTGGCGAAGAAATCAGAAAAGTTACAGAAGACGAAATTAATGATATTCTGATGCATTACAATTATCGTACGAGTATAAGTAAATCTACTCAGATTGAAAAAGCCATGGTGGTCAAATCTGCAACAGTCAAGAACATATATAAAACTCCTGTTACACTATTAACGCAAGATTTCGATAACCCATCAAATTTTACAATCCATGCAAGAACTGGATTCGATTATAACGTACAAACTACGTTAACTACACTGTGGTCGAAAAGCAATTTGACATCTGAATCAAATGGTTATCAAGTTGACATAGAATGGCCTAATTTCGCATTGATAGAAGATATTCATGGTCATAGAACAACTGTAGGAAAGGACGAAAAAATCACAGAGTCAGTTAAAATTTATAGTATTATCATGGAGGAAATTAATCTCAAACCACGAGAGAAAGCCAAAGCTGAACTTTCAGCCACGAAAGTAGTTACAGAAATTGAAGTTATTTACAAAATATTTTACAGAGGAGATGTAGAACTTAAACCTAGAGGTTGTGATGTGGGTTGTCACCAACCGACTCTTTTTGGTCCAATTCAAATGCTAATGACAAGTGTTGGCTACCCCGATGAAACAATCTCAGAAACGATCAAATTAAGTTATATTGAAGATGGTATGCTCACAGTGATGAATTACGACGCAAATAAGTAAAATTAAAACGGCGTGCCGGACCTCAACTATCAAGGAAAATCATATTTTTAAGCGACTTCCAAAAAGGAAGAGGTTCTATGTTCGTGTGCATGTATTTTTTTTGTGTACCTATGTTCATCGATAATTTCGCCAATTGTGAACCGTATCGAAATTTTATTTTTAGTTCGAAAGGGCTTACTCTCGAGTTGGTCCCATTTAAATTTTACAGAAACCGGCTGAGCCGTTTTTGAAAAATCAACAATAATGTAAACAATTCCAGCGAAATATTCGAATTTTGTCCGCGATGGAAGGCGGTTTTGCCATTTTTTGCGAAAAATAATTATTTTATAGTTTGTCTATTTTTAAGGAACTCGTAGTGACTGTGTGTCTGTCTGTCTCCATGTCATAAATCGTCATAACTGCAAATTTTGTAAATATTGTTGAGCGAATTTTTCAAATAAATTGTAAACAAATTGTACTAATTATTATGTTGGGGCATATGCATACACAGGCTATATGCGTTGTTAGGAACCGCAGTATGATCGTCAAATTATCTGTATAACCTGTCCTAAATAATCGGCCAAGTACGAGTCGGACTCGCGCACGGAGGGTTCCGTACTGTATGGGAGCCCCCTGTAGATAGATAGATAGATAATTCTTTATTAGTTTAACCACAATTACAATACGAAAAACACACGAAAAAT
The DNA here is from genome assembly GCA_964007245.1 of Hypomecis atomaria. Classification (NCBI taxonomy): domain Eukaryota; kingdom Metazoa; phylum Arthropoda; class Insecta; order Lepidoptera; family Geometridae; genus Hypomecis; species Hypomecis atomaria. Next base: position 16,253,377 of record OZ023294.1, on the reverse strand, counting down.
AAAAACATTACAAAATTATACTAAATGGCGGCCTTATCGCTTCAAGCGATTTCTTCCAGGCTTCCTGTACCTAAATATTTATTTTATTTTCATTTAATTATTTTTTATTGAAGTGAATTTATAAATATATATTTTGTGAAAGTTCAAGCATCAACCTGTTACCATTATTGATATAGAGCGAAAACAGCTAAAAAAATCAGGTTTGTTGTATGGGAGCCCCCCTTAATTATTAATTTTATTGTGTTTTTAGTATTTGCTGTTTTAGCGGCAACAGAAATACATCATCTGTGAATTTAAGCTTTCTGGCTATAACGATTCATGAGATACAGCCTGGAGACAGACGGACAGCGGAGTCTCAGTTATAGGGTCCCGTACCCTTTACCCGTACCCTTTGGGTACGGAACCCTAATAACAATCGTAATATTAAACTTTTGATAATGTATCTTTTTCTTTGATTTTTAAAGTGTTTATGAATAATTGAATTATTATTAATTGTTTGTCAGATACGTGTCTAAACTGTTTTATTTTTGTTTGTAGCTATTTCAATAAATGTTCACTAGAGTGAATCTCTCAGATACAAGTTGGATGCAGGTAAGGCAACTTTAAACCGTGCTTTTAACTTACTGGATCTGGTGACAACTGAATAAAGTGTAGAGTTGTGAAGTTAGAGCTGGTAGAGTAAAGAGAGTCTAAATGAGATCTGATCACTTTTTAACCGACTTCCAAAAAGGTCCTTCCAAGGAGGTTCTATGTTCGTGTGTATGTTTTTTTTGTGTATTTTCATCGATAATTTCGCCAATTGTGAACCGAATCGAAAAATTCTTTTTTAGCTCTAAAAGGCATATTCCCGAGGTGAACCCATTTAAATTTTACAGAAATCTGTTGAGCCGTTTTTGAAAAAAAACTAACAATAATGTAAGCAATTCGACAGAAATATCCGAAGTTTGTACAGGATGAACATCGATAATTTCGCCAATTGTGAACCGAATCAAAAAATATTTTTTAGTTGGAAAGGTATACTCCCAAGGTGGTCCCATTGAAATTGTACAGAAATCGGCTGAACCGTTTTTGATAATTCAAAAATAATGTAAACAATTCGAATTTTGTACACGATGGAAGGCGGTTTTGCCAATTTTTGCGAAAAATAATTATTGATATAGTCCTAACTAGGCAACATTTTACAAAAAAATGCTTTTGATTGGATTAAAATTTTACCGGGACACTTACGTGTCGCAAAAGATGTTTGATTTCTTATAATGTACCTAATATTATGTATTGCAAAAAATCATTTATATCCTTCATTGTGCCAATATTCACAAACAAATTAATAACTACATTATTAATAATCTAGCAAATAAATCAGTAATTCGCAATGCGTGTTGGTTACGACATAATTCATTATATTATCATGGTCTAAAATTACACCCTGCCTCAAACATAACTAATTTCTGGCTTAATTACCTGCCAGCTAGCACCTGTACCTAATAGAAGGTAACATACTCAAATGATTCAAAATCGAATCAATCAATCTGAAACAAAACGAATCAAGACAAAAGCTGACCGAGCAACCGTGGGAACATGCTATTTCTCATCTTAGAAAGCATTATCGAAATCTAGACGATTGCAAATTACATTACAATATTTGATAGTAGGTATAAGTAGGTATTAGACATATCAACTTTACCAAATTTTCTGTGCATCATTTTTTTTTCTCATTATTTGCTTCATCCTTTTGATTTAGGATCTATAGTACATAATTAGCCGGTCAGACAATATAGTTAGCCTTGTTTTTGTGTCTTTTAATTAGGATTTAATTGATAATATTGTAAAAAATGCAAGTCGACTCAGGGCTTTACGTAAGTACCTAATAAGTTTGTATAAGCACTAAGTAAGTAAGTTCGTATAGGCCGGGTGGCTAGCCCTGGTGTCAGAGTTTTTAGGCCGCCTGAAGGCCTCTGACAGGGCTAAACGGTTAAAAAAACCGGGGCCTACAATTTAACGTGTCATCCGAGCCACGGTAGCGCTCAGTTGGAAAATGCCACCCGCGGTCACCCATCCAAGTACTGACCGTGCGGAACGTTGCTTAATTTCGGTGATCGCTGACAATCACCTAGTCAAACTACGCTACGAGCGCTACTGTATAAGCACTGATCTCAGAGATTTTAAATTGCCTGAAGACCACTGAAGGTCTTGATATACACACGGTCAGACGGACAATGAAGTGACTGTACATCAAAAGAAAAAAAAGGAACCCATCCTTTTTTTCTTTTGGTGTAATATACTCAGAATAACATGTATTTTTCCGAGGTGTGAGGAGTGCTGTGGTTATATTTTTCATTATATATACATTTTGTGGACGTGTCCTTTTCACAGATAAGATAATGATTTATTTCGTGATTAATACGAGTACCTACATTGCTTCTTAAGCTAAATCTAAATAACATAATTAAGTGCATTTTTGTGTTTAAATTTAAATTAAATTAATAGATTGCATGCATTAACATAACACAGTTCAAATAATATTATTATAATAAGTATTTTTAACAAATAGTAGGAATGTAATTTTTATAACCAAGATACTGATTTCATTTAATATTAGCTGATTGTGAGGCGCTAGCTTCCACAGTAGGATTCCCTGTGTTTGTGGAAGCTAGTTCTCTTCTAGGGTGTTTAATAACGTGCAGTTGAGAGGAGTTTGTGCTGTGTATTTGGTACTGGTTTGTATTTCAATTGCCTAAAAACAGAAAAAAAAAATTTAAGGGGAGCTCCTATACAACAAACGTGATTTTTTGCCATTTTAGGGTTCCTTACCTCAAAGGGAAAAACGGAACCTTTATAGGATTACTTTGTTGTCCGTCTGTCCGTCTGACCGGTCCGGTCAAGACCTGTTATCTCAGAAATATGAAATTTGGCAAAGAGCATTTCTTAGAGTACGTACATAGGAATAAATCTGAAAACTATACATTTTTAATTAAATCACAAAAGAATATCGGTCTATCGCGACAGTAACGGCTCTAACTTTTTTTAAGATAACCGAGAAGATTGATTTTTTCACAAATGCAAGAGACTATTTATCTGCGTGTATAGTATTAATTTCAACTTTATTACCTTGACGCGTTTCTGGGATAAGTAGAAGGTCTTGACACACGGACGGAGAGACGGAAAACAAAGTGATCCTACAAGGTTTCCTTTTTTCTTTTGAGGTACAGAACCCTAAAAATATTTTTTTTAATATAGTATAGTAGTTGTAATATTCATATTCATTTATTTCATAATTTTTTTTTTCTGGCAAAAGTGCCTTTATTATCTACAACAAAACTACACTACTATTACACAAAAAAACATTGGATCATCCTCAGACCTTTGAAGGTCTAAAGATAATCCAAATGCTCAAGCCCACTGCCAGTTGGCAGCGTGCCCAGCATGCTGGCTGCATTGCCACGCTGAATGGCAATGCTTATGCGTTGAGTCAAATAAACACCAGCATTTTGGTCACGCGTCGCGTCCACCAGACGCCCAGAAAGACTTTTGAAAATGATATGAGCTCCCGGCTCAAACGGACCCAATGTCTCAACTCCAAATGGCTCAAATATGTAACCACTACCGAGGTTAGCATACGAGTATTTGCGCCGCTTGTGCTGCTCCGCCGAATTGGCCGCAGCTCCAGCCCTACTCTGAGTCTCTGAGTTTCATAAAATTAATTGTACATGTCAATATAATTCATAAGTAGTACATAATTGTAAGTCAAGATTAAATATAATTTAAATAAATTGTTAACAGTTCTTAATACCTGTTTGGTAAATACGAGTAATGTTAATAACTTTATATATTTATAAAAATCATTAACATGATAGAAGGCTTGCTCAACAAGCCAACGATTCAGGCGAGTCTTAAAGCTCTGGCGAGTAGGGGTTCCTGTGATGTGTTCTGGTAAGTGGTTGTACACATCGGGGCCCATGACGTGAGTGATCTTGTCTGACTTTGCCAGTGTTCGCCTCACACTAGCCAGTTGATGTGCGGTTCTTGTGGCGTCATGGTTCCTTCCACGTACCTGATATGAGTCCAGGTTCATCCTCACGTACATCGCTACTTGTTGTATGATATATGGCTTAGTTAATGAAATATAATATATTTTTGTTGCAATAAATGCCCTCTTTCTTTTTTAAAGGATCCCTAAAGAAATCAGTTAAAGAAAAACTAATAATATACATATTGTTATGATATGCCCATTTATTAGAACTCAATTACATTAATTCTAATATCTATTTCCGTAGATAAAATAATAAAAATAAGTCCCATAACAAGATACAATATAAACAAGTAGGTTGATATAAATTAATTCGTCTTTGACTCTTTCGAGATTTGACCAGATATAGATAAAGTAGCAGCAGTTGTGCTGTTATTTTCTACTAGATTTCTTATGGTTACTTTACCATCTGTATTAAAGTTTAGTTTAATTGTTTGTGACGAAGTCTTTTCATTGATGATATGGGCTTTTGCTACGGTCACCTCAATCGGTTCAGTTACATACATCGAAAGAGGAACAATTGTTTCAACATTGTTAGAGTTATTTACATTATTATCATGGTTAGGACTAATTTGTGACAAGTACTTTACATAGCCTCTGTAGAATGTTTTGTAAATAACTTCAATCTCTATATATCCTTTTGTGGCTGACAGCTCTGCTCTGGCTCTTTCTTCAGGCTTCAGTTCCACTAAAGTTGTGCTGCCTATTGTTATAAACTCTGTCATCTCTTCGTTCTTTCCCACAGTTGTTGTATGACCATGACTATCACCTGCCGCTATGACGGCATACCATGATACATCGATTTCTACGTCCTGTGATTGGAAACTTTCATCAGTTCTAGTCCACGATGAAGTGAGTGTGTTTTGTACTGTGTAACTTATTCCTGCATTCACTTTAATAGTCAAATTGGATAGGTTGTCGAAATTTTGCGTTAAAAGCAGAACAGGAGTTTCATGAACGCTTTTCACTGTTGCAGATTTGACTGACATAACTTTCTGAGTTAAATCCGTCATGTAATTACTTCCCAGAAAATTGTTCAATTCAGTTTGGGTAACATTATTATTAACTTCTTCACCAGAATAAGTGACTGAATCGGAAGCAATGTAGATACTTATTTTTGATTCAATTTTAGTAAAACTCGTCACTAAAAATAAGAGTATCGTTATTTTCATTTTTGAATTATTTTCTTCGCTTAGCGATTGCGCGCGTATATTTTGCACTAGAAAGCACAGTTAAATGCTATTAAATTGATACAATATCACTTTCATTGTAAATAAAAATGATTGGGTTCTTTGTACAGATTTTAGGGATCTATGGACAAGGCTTAATAATGTGTTGTGTTATTATTTGTAGTTACCTTTTTAATTTTCATTAGCCATATTTAAGTTTTATCATTAAACGGTCTACATCTGTAACGGTCTATGTCTGTAACGGTCTATATCGGTAACGGTATATCTGGGGTGGAATCACTATAAATAAGATAATTTTATTGGCTTAACGGTGTAGTTTTCAGAAATTTGTAGCCACTTTAAGCTAAATGATTTCTGTTTGACACAGGTATCGCCATCGTCTGTCCGGATATTGATTTTTCTCTACAGGTCTCATTTTTCCACTAATATCGACTAAACTTGGTACAGAGGTTCGTTAAATTAACAGTTTTTTTTAGTCGGCGATTTTTTATTGAGGGGGTATTTTCCTCAAAAAAGGGGGAAAATTGCTGTAGCGCTATTTATCAGCCGATTTTGTTAAAATTAACTTTTGGCCAGATTGGTTAAGGCCATCGGCCAAGAGTGAATCAGAATCAGAAACGTTTATTGCATCACTATGTACAATGAATGTTCTTAACAAATAAATATAATAGTTCCAATAGTGGACCCATAACGGGCGTGCAATATCATAAGATGTTGTATCTTAGCTAGAAATAAGTATCTAGGCACTTAGGTATCAATTACACGAATGAAATACAATGTCAAATGTCACAAATAAAGTACAAATTATTCGAAATATTAAAAATGTCAAAAATCGAGTATAAACAACCTACTTAAATGTCAAATATTACAATCCCATTGCTAAATTATGTGAGTCGAGATATAGGCCAAAGAAATAATGCTATAAGCATATGATTAAAAGCATTGTTGTCGGACGATTTCAAGAACATGTAATGTGCCTTCGAAATAAAGAGAATTTGACTATGAAGAAGATGCAGTTCAATAGATGTGCTACTACTCTCGGTTTCAAACCGTTCGTACGTCCGGTCGTCAGTCATGTCTGGAACACTATGGAGGTCCTTCATCGTTCTCGGCGTTTCGCCCCGCGTCGCGCGGGGCGAATGGGGGCCGTCAAAAAGTTTCATGGGTGATTCGCCCCGCGGTCCGAACTGCTTGCGGGGCGAAACGCCGCAATACCCTTTATAATAAACAATTTAAACAAGTGAATCGTAAAAATGTTAAAAAACCCGACTGCACAAAATCAACAGATAATCAACGCCCTAAAAAGAATTACAATGGTTGTAATTATTTCTGATTAAATTTAAATAAATTGAGATCTAACACGGGGGCCAAGTGTTCTGTAGAAAATCCTAAAGTTTAAGCTACAAGAATATGTAATTAAAGCTCAAGATTTGATTTGGCTAGTTTACACGTACAGACAAATGCTTATTTGCACTGTACTTATTCTTAAACTAGCCAAGTCAAATCACGAGCTTGAATTACATAAGTAAATCCCTTTAGAATGTTGTAGGTATGATCTTGTAGCTTAATCTTTAGAATTTTCTACAGAACACTTGGCCCCCATGTTAGATCTCAATTCTTTTGGTGGCGACACTTTGGCTCCCATTTCACATTTATGTTTTTGATGAGTATTAATTACGGCATCAGGTAGATGCTTGAAATATTCACAGAATGTTTAGTTGTTTGACAAATAAATAATTAAAATAAAATATATTAAGGGGGCTCCCATACAGTACGGAACCCTTCGTGCACGAGTCCAACTCGCACTTGGCCGATTACATAAAATATTAAATTTACAAACATACAAGATACGCGCGAAAAACCCTTCCTTGGCAGTCGGGTAAATAAGGTCTCGCTCGAGGTTAAAAACCATTTATGTACTTAGAGTAGTGCACGAGGCAGATTACAATGTGAATAGGTTATCACAAGGTTTATCTAGTTTAATGCACTCAAGCGATTAACCAGACTAGCGTCACAAAAAGCAGCGAAATGTGCTTATCATGGAAATGTGGCCTCCAATTTACGTTACGGTTTATTACTTTGGGGAAACTCAGTACATGCAAAAAAAGTTAATAGAGCAAAAGAAATGTATAATAGCACTAGTAGAAGCCAGACAAAGTTGTGTCCCAAAAATCTTAAACTATTACTCTTAGCGTCAATGTAATTATTCGACATTCTTAAATTTTTTTTTTATTCGATTAGTTTGTAGTAAAGCACAATTAAAGATAAACACAAAAATAAAAACTCAAATAACCTATCTAAACTAAAATAACTAATCCAAACCTAAATAAAACTATCTAAACTAAAATATCCTATCTAAAACTAAATTATCCTATCTAAACTAAAATATCTTATATCTAAAGTTTACTAATTAAAAAAATTAGATACTGTTTAAACCTAAAAAATGTTTAAGCAGTCTCTAATCTCAGGCAACGTGCCTAAAATGCTGGCCGCATTGCCTCGCTGAATTGCGAGGCTGACTTTCTGACCAAAATACAGGCCAGCATTCTGGCCACGTGTGCTTTCTTTTAATCTACCCGACAAATTAAATGTATATTTGGATTATAATGCGTCAATGTATATTTTGGAAGCGTGTCTTTTTGTAAAGCAGAATTTAGAAATATTTGACAAAAAAGTTACACGGAAACTAGAACCCGAAAAGCTTATTATGTATTACCTCCCCAAGGCTCTAAAACGAATTTTTATGACAAAAGTATTTATGTTATGTGTAAATTAATGTGTATGTAAATTATTTCACAATTTACCAGATGTTATGAAAGATAATTGTGACATGTTATAAATTCAAATTTAATTTAACTAAACATTTAATTGACAAATGCTACTTACAAGTATACAATTGACAAATTCCTTAAAGACAAAAATCTTGACATTTCACATTAATAATAATTTTGAATTTATGACATGACATTTCATAATAATAATGATTGACTTCTTTTAGCGACATCTAATTATATATTTTATGTTAGTTGCATTAACCATGCATACGAGTGCTATTGGGATTATTGTATGCCCAAGTGGGTAGCTGTTGATACTCTTGTAAAATGTTGATTACCAAGTATGTAAACACAGCTGTCAATAAACGTTATTGATTTCTCGATCTCTTGATTTCAAGATATGAGCAAACCTAAATATGCACAAAAAAGAAAATATAAAATGGTCGGTGAATGATTGGTAACGCAGTTGTGAGTAGTTATAAAATGTAATATAGACCTATATTGTAATAACTACTACCAAAAAAAATGAAAATTTCCTTTATACAGTACTTTTTTTATACATTTATACAGTATTTATATTTTTGTAAAACGCTCCTGCCCAAAGCAAAAACGAAGTTACTAAAATGAATGAGCCAAACGAAAACGATAATAATTTTCGTTTACCACAATCAAAAGCGTATAACCATGGCTCCAAACGCGGTTCCGTAGGGACCAATGAGTTCTTTTAAAATGTAATTATCTACGGATTTACCATTGAGACCTAATTTACACACCTTTAGTTCATCATTACATAAATAAAAGTAAATATTAGGGGACATCTTACACATGGTCTCTGACATCAAACTGAGCAGAGCTTGTTATAATTGTGATATAGGTACCAGTCAGAGACTGATATAGGTACTACATATACATATTTTTAAATACATACATACATGGATAATAGGTACCTAAATAACACCCAGACACAAAACAAACACCACATTAATACTTGCCCTGAGTGAGGATCGAACCCACGCCTCTTTGATCCCGTAGTCAGGGTAATTAACCACTGAGCCACCAAAGCAGTCACTTAAGGAAAACATCAAAGACAACTTCTATACGATGGTAAAAATAATTCGAGGGCGTATGTGAATCCACAACCCCCGACGGGCCAGCGTGGTGGATATGGCGCAATCGCTCTTCGTGGATATGCCTATGTTCAATAGTAGACTTTAACCCTGAACTATATTATTCCTTATTAATAAGCTCCAAGTAGCACAACGAGCTATGGAGAGGGCTATGCTCGGAGTCTCTCTGCGGGATCGAATCAGAAATGAGGTGATCCGCAGAAGAACCAAAGTTACCGACATAGCCCAGTGGATTGGCAAGCTGAAATGGCAGCAGTGGTCAGTGGGCCGAAAAGTTCTCGAGTGGAGACCACGTACCGGAAAGTGTAGCGTAGGACGTCCACCCACAAGGCGGGTGGTAGGACGGATGACATCATTAAGACCGCAGGATCACGCGGGATGCAAGCCGCTACCAACCGGTCTTATTGGAGATCCATATGTCCAGCGATGGACGTCCTATGGCTGATGGACGGATGGATGGATGGAACCCTGTATACTGTATTTTTTATAATCCCTTTGGGCTACAGAGAGGATGTACTAAGCAGAAAAGGCTAAATATTTCAGACCATCATAGTGATCACTTTTACGATGGGACCAAACCGAAACTTGAGAAAACAAATCTTCTGTTCCATACAAAGCAACTCGAATCTTACTCATATGGAATCGAATTACTTATAGTCGGCTTCGGCTTAGTAGGTAGGTACACTTTTTTGCATGACTGTTTAATTATCCTAATTATAATATGATAAATCCGAAACTGTCTTTGTATAGCCCAAAAGCGCAAAAATGCCCCGGGAGGTAAGCGCAAAAATGCAACTACTTTCTAAAAGCTGTTTTTTTAGGGTTCCGTCCCCAAAGGGTAAAAACGGGACCCTATTACTGACTCCGCTGTCCCTCTGGCCGTCTGTCTGTCTGTCACCAGGCTGTATCTCATAAACCGTTATAGCTAGAAAGCTAAAATTTTTACAGATGATGTATTTCTGTTACAACAACAAATACTAAAAACAGAATAAAATTAATATTTAGGGGGGTAGCCCCCCTAAAGCCCCACAAAACAAACCTGAATTTTTAACTGTTTTACGCTCGATATTAATAATGGTAACAGGTAGATGCTTGAAATATTCACTGAATTTTATAGTTTTTACTGAATTGTTTAGTTGTATATACGATTCAATAATAAATAATTAAATTATAATAAAAGGTAATATTTAAGGTAATTTACGGCGATTACATTTTTTTGAAATATTTATCTACCCGTACACCAATTTTCAGTTTATAGAAGTAATTGCAAGATACTCATTTATTTTAAGGGTTCTGTACCTCAAAAGGAAAAAAACGGCACCCTTATAGGATCACTTTGCTGTCCATCCGTGTGTCAAGACCGTTAATCTCGGGAACGCGTAAAGATATGATATGTATGATTTTTTTATCAAAAATCAAACTTCTTAGTTAAAAAGTATTTTATCACGAAAAAATAAAAGGATCTCAAAAAACTTAAAAAACACGCTATGTAAGACGTAAGGGGTCTCAGCAGTTGCCCAGATCTAGATCTTTCCATTCAACTCTAGCTTTCTAAGTTTTAAAAAAGGAATAGAATTTGAAAGCTTCCACATTGTGACACCAATAAGCCGTATTGATGAGAAACATCAGCTTACAATAAGATGCCCTCCCACACAGAGTACGTATGAGCGAAATTCGGTGCAACAATTGGTAAGTTCTATACATAACTGCAGCCATTTTGAGGAGGCTCGAACTGGTTCGTTAGGGCTTTGTTATAATCGCATTTGCAATATGGGGCTATAGTAGTAGGTAATTCTTATTGCTATTTGGAAATAGATGAATATCTATTAGATACTTGCAGTAAGACACAATAAGGACCCGCACCAATTTGAACGGATGCATTTTGCAAATTTACTTTGTATTATTTAGCACTTGATAGATGTAAGTAGAGCCTTTGTACCTCTGTAAAAGTATTTTCATTTTTTAGGGTTCCGTACCCAAAGGGTAAAAACGGCACCCTATTACTAAGACCCCGCTGTCCGTCTGTCTGTCACCAGGCTGTATCTCATGAACCGTGATAGCTAGAACATAGAATTTTTCACAAATGACGTTTTTCTGTTGCGGCTATAACAACACTTACTAAAAACAGAAAAAAAAAATTTGAAGGGTACTCCCATACAACAAACCTGTTTTATTTTGCCGTTTTTCGATCGATATTAATAACGGTGACAAATGGATGCTTGAAATATTCACAGAATATGAACTTATTTATGCACTCCAATGATAAATTGTTAAAATAAATAAAATAAAATAAATATTTAAGGGCGGCTTCCATACAAGAAACGTGTTTTTTATGCTGAATATTAATAACGGCAACAGAAAGATGCTTGAAATATTCACAGAATATTAAGATGTACCTATTCGTATATTCCCTTAAAAAAGCGTTTAATGAGCAATAGTGTAATTTAATATTAATAAATATCACAAACTGTTAAAAATATTTTTGGTAGTGATTTATAGTGTTCTTTCTAAAGCTGTTTCGATTACTAGAGATAATGCAAAGTATTTATTTTTTATTATTAACTTTTTCCTCCAAATATTATCATAGAACAGGTGTCATTGTAGGCAATTATCACAATAAATATCAAACAAAGCAATCAAATAAGAAGTACTTATAAGGTATAGGTATTAAATTTACATTACAAATAAAAAACTGCTTTAAGGTCGCTGTCTGCTGGCCTTAAAAACACAACATTAAAATAAAATATATTAAGGCGGGCTTCCAAACGTACGGAACCCTTCGAGCGTGAGTCCGACCCACACTTGACCGATAATTATTTTACATAGGTTCACGTTCACGTCCTGCCTATTTTTATCATATCGTATGTGACTCCACTGAGCCCGCATGGATCTAAACGGCCAAAACAGTGGATTCATGGGTAACAGTCTTTATGGGTAGGCCTCTGTTCAGCAGAGGACTATTAAAAGTAATAAAACACTTGCCACCGTGTAATCGTCGTGATTTTCTACTTACTCTACTGTTACATAAATCAGTCGATCACATTGTTGCTGGTAAGACGAAGTTTACAATGCAATTTATTTCAGTAAGTAGTAAGTAACTTACGAAGCTTTCAAGTCAAGTTTTTTTCTGTTGAACAGAGGAAATTCTAAAAGATTTTTCATCCTATAGAATATTCTTTAGAATGTTTTTTAATTTTTCTGGTTACTTTTGACGAAAAGTGTTCAGTGTCTTTTCCATAAAGTCCGAAAACAAGTTACATATACTTAGCTCTCCAGGTTAAATTTTTCCGATTTTTAATTCTTAAACCTATGTGAACATAAAATTGTACTTATTCATGTCGACGACAACTTTGAGCTCTTTCTGTCTGAATGAGATTTGTAATAATACACAAATACACATTTCAGATTTGTACAGCACGAGTTATTATACCAAAAGGATTGATCCAGGGTCAAATACATAAATATAAGTACCTACTTCTTGTAATTTTATTCTTAAACCTATGTGAACATAAAATAATACTTATTCATGTCGACAACAACTTTGGGCTCCTTCCTTGGGCTTGGTCCCTTACTGGTATCTACATCTATGAGACCTGTATGTTTGTCAAAAATAATAAAAGTGTCTTTTTCAGTGACCTAAAGTCGAATCGTACCGAAGTCCAGAGATCAAAACACAAATATGACATCTGTATACCTCAATTTAATAATGCCATGTTCTCAAATAGCGCATATGCTATGGCTATTAAAATCTATAACTGCTTACCTATACATATAAAAGTATTAGAAGGAAATAGCTTTAAAAAAACTCTAAAGTCCTGGCTAATTTCAAAAGTCTTCTATTCTAAAAAAGAATATTTTGAAAACCACAAATTTAACTACCTTCGGTTTACCCAATTTATAAAGTTGTTTAAATGTTATTAAGTATATAACGCTAGCTTATGATTATTTGTAAAAATAAGTGTATTAATATTGTACGCTCGAAATGGGCAGGCTGTTTGAACTTATAAATTTTATGTAACATCATTTTGTACACAGCTAAGCAATAAAGATTTTTCTATTTCTATTTCTATTTCTTCTATCTGAACGAGATTTGTAATAGTACACAAACACACATTCAGACTTGTACAGCACGAGTTATTCCAAAGTGATTGATCCAGGGTCAAACACATTTAAGTACTACTGTAGACTAAGCAAACAATGCGCTAAACCACCGAAATCAAATCTGTCGCACAATGAGCATTCATCTTAACAATACGAGCGGCATAAAAAGCTTCGCCGCAGCCGCAGCCAGCGCTTGCGTCACAAATGTCATAATAACCATGATTACGGCTCCGGCGCATGCGCGACCCGTATCGTATGCGCTTGTTGACGCTACACAGGGTTATCTTAAGCTATTGCACAGTGCGAGAACTGTACTCTAGTGCTGGGCTTTTTTGATCAAGTGGAAGCAAAGATCTCCGTTTTAGCACGGTGATTTTGCTTTCGTCTGTCCAGATGTTGGGTTTCGTCTACAGGTCGCATTTTTCAACAAACCCCGTCAAGGTACAGTCCGTTCAATCCATTAAGACGCGCCCCACTATTCCTCCTAACCGTTCATAGTATAATATGTGTGCAAGCTTCCGTCAATGTTAGAGTGTTATCGGTACACACTAATTACCTATGAATGTGTAGTAGTGTGTACTTATAACACTCAAACATTGACGGAAGCTTGCACACATATACTAAAAACGGTTAGGAGGAATAGTGGGGCGCGTCTTCGTGGATTGAACGGACTGTACCTAGGTTCTATATCTATATATTAACATATTTTTATATCATCGGTGATTTTGTTAGGGTTTTGATATTTTCTTCAAAAAGGGGGATCGTGCTATTTATCACCCGATTTCGATAATCTTTATTTGGCTAATTATATAATAGATAATATCTAAATCCCAACAAAAATTGCCAACATGAACCAAATCGGCGAAAAGATTATGAAGATTCAGTTAAAGAAATGTATCGCGAGATCTACTGTTCGGAGAACTACTTGTAACAGTCCACTGCTGAACATAAGCCTATCCACGAAGGATGATTGGGTCATATCTACCACGCTGCCCAGTGATGATTGATGGATTCACATACGCCATCGAATTTCTTCTACGGCAGTACTAAATGCAGGTTGCTTCATTATGTTTTCTTTCACAGAAATGCCAGTGGTGTAAAATTTCGTACATAAGTTCCATATAACTCATTGGTACGATAGGTGGATTTGAACACACAAAAGATTAGGACTTAGTTAACAATTTTGTGATAGGTAACGACTTTATCTAGCTAACTCCTCCTAAAGTCTTTTAAAAACATCGGTTATTGTAATAAAAACGATTATATCTAGGGACTGAAATCTATGAGCAAGGGAGGGGGAGAATCGAAGTTTTTTGTGGTTTTGAACCCTCATAACTTCTTGGGCTTTGATTCAACATCATCTTCAACAGCCTTGTTTATCCCACTGCTGGGTATAGGCCTCTCTCGTACTGTGCCATCTGCCACGGTCCTGCGCCAATCGTGTCCAGGTTTCGTGTTCAGGTGGGCTTAGATTATGCCACATAAATTATAATTACAACATTTACAACGAAAAGATAAGCATGAATACATAGAGCCTTTAACGCCAGGCTTACACAAGGTTCATATTAATTTAATTTATTGAATTTTAAAATGTTTTGTAATGGTGGCCGAGACAAGATAAGATGAGCGTTGGTAATCCTGCTACAAGATGGGTCGACGATACAGTCGAAATCGCGGGTTGAACCTGCTAGTACAACATGCGACCACAAAAAGATCTTTTTATGACGTATGAAAAAGTGACAAATATACTTTGCCACAATGCTATCTTAGTTCTGACACATCGAAAGAAATATTACGTGGTGCGCAGGAGTGCGGAAGCGTGCCGTAGCCCCGACATATAGCGCAGTGGTAAACACCCCAGGTTTTTAGTGGGTATGCCACCGACTAACCGACTAGTGGTGGAGACTCCCACATAACCACCGGCCTCCCCAGGTTTGGTGGTATCCATAAAGGATTTTCCTGGGTCAAAAAAAGGCCGGCTGGACACGATTGGCACAGAACCGAGAGGCCTATAGCCAGCAGTGGGATGAGGAAGGCTGTGGATGATGATGATTATAATAAACGGCCAAGTACGAGTCGGACTCGCGCACGGAGGGTTCCGTACTGTATGGGAGCCCCCCTTAAATATTTATTTTATTTTGATTTTATTATTTATTATTGAACTGAATATAAAACTAAATATTCTGTGAAAATTTCAAGCATGTACCTGTTACCATTATTAATACAGATCGAAAAACGTCTAAAAAATTTGGTTTGTTGTATGGGAGCCCCCCTTAAATATTTGTTTTATATTGTTTTTAGTATTTGTTGTTATAGCGGCAACAGAAATACATCATCTGTGAAAATTTCAGCTGCCTAGCTATCATGGTTCATGAGATACAGCACGGTGACAGACGGACAGACGGACATCGAAGTCTTAGTAATAGGGTCCGTTTTTCCTTTGGGTACGGAACCCTAAAAATGAATATGAAGCTCTTTTTTTCGGTTTTCGGCTTCTGTAGACTAGGAAATCAACTTACGTTCCCACATTTCTGATGCGGTATCAACACTTCTTTTCACACGTCGGAATCAGATCAGTTTTTCCGATGATTAATCTTAACGAAGTTTATGTCGCGATCATTAGATTGATGATTACTTTACTTATTGATTTATCTTACGTCACTGATTAATTACGAACGGGCACAAATAAATAAATATTACGTTTTTTTTTTGTTAAATTGTACCTGAATATACCGATTTTTGTATATACCTATGTGTGATTTTTTCGATGACAGAAAGAACACTCATCACTAATTTAAAAAAATTGGAAAGGGACCTTTCCTATTTGATTAGCGATGCAATCCTTCATTTATCAAGACTTAGGACTGTATAAATATATTTCGCAATAAAGGCTTCCGTCTTCTAAACCGCCTTCCATCTTTTAAAAATTCAAATATTTCGCTAGAATTGTTTACATTATTGTTGATTTTTCAAAAACGGCTCAGCTGATATCTGTATAATTTACTTATATGGAACCATCTATCTCGGGAGTATACCCTTTCCAATTAAAATATAACTTTTCGATTCGGTTCACAATTGGCGAAATTATCGATGTTCATCGTGAACAAAATTAGGATATTTCGCTCGAATTGCTTACATAATTATTGATTTTTTCAAAAACGGCTCAACTGATTTCTGTAAAATTTAAATGGGACCACCTCGGGAGTATACCTGTTTGATCTAAAAAAGAATTTTTCGATTCAGTTCACAATTGGCGATATGATCGATGAACACACACAAAAAAAAGATACATAAAGACGAACATAGAACCTCCTCCTTTTTGGAAGTCGGTTAAAAAGGGGTACAAATTATCTACGTTAGATGGCAGTATCACACATGACATCATTGGCGAAATTGTGAAACGCCTTCACAGAAGCCACAAGCAAGAATTGAATGGAATTAACTGTATAAGGGTAGATGTACCGGTTTTGGCCATCTTACGTGTCATTTCTAACTACTTTGAATTCAAATGATTGTGTAGACAAATAATATTTTTTTTTTATGTCAAAATAAACTTTTAACGAACTTTGAAATTTTTTGACACAAACAATATTTATAGCGTCACATTGTTTTTAACATATTTATGCAGTCACTTTGAAATCAAATTGCCAAAACTGGGACAGTAGCCTCAACATACATCTGCCATTTTTTTCTTTTATCTTTACATTTAATAAAGTGAGAATTGTTCGAGTCGATCGCAAGGTATTTTTCACTAGTTTTTACTGTTATTCTGTAAATAAATACTCATAATGTTCATTTTATTGCACCTATCTATTACTTATAACAAATCTGCTAATAATAAATAATTTTATACCTTTAAAGGGTTTTTAAACGGCACAACCTTTAAAGGGCCTTGTCATACTAACATTTTTTGATTATATAACCTATGTTTAATGAATATAACACCTTTACATTGCCTAACTTCTAATTATTAAAGACTTTTAGTGCTTTTTAGGGTTCCGTACCCAAAGGGTAAAAACGGGACCCTATTATTAAGACTCCGCTGTCTGTCTGTCCGTCTGTCCGTCTCTCACTAGACTTTATCTCAGGAACGGTGATAGCTAGAACGTTGAAGTTTTCACAGATGATGTATTTCTGTTCCCGCTAAACAACAAATACTAAAAAAAAGAAAAAAAAACTGTGAGGCTCCTATACAGCATACCTGAATTTTAAGCAGTTTTTCGCTCGCAATTAATAACGGTGACAGGTGGATGCTTGAAATTTTCACAGAATATTTAGTTAAATATTTACTTTAAAAATAAAGTTATTCAAATAAAATAAATATTTAGGAGTTTGACACTTTATATCCCCTTCAAAAATAAATAATTCAAATGAAATATGTATATTATGGGGGGGGGGGGGGGGGGGGGGGGGGCTACCATACGGTACGGAACCCTTCGTTGCGAGTCCGACTCGCACTTAGCCGATTATTGCTCATTTTGTACGCTTTACAAATACAAACAATCAAAAATATTTATTGTGAATGTAACAGGCAAGTCATAATCAGCACTTAATGGTGTAAATGAGTGTCAATAAAAATCGGCCAAGTGCGAGTCAGATTCGCGCACGAAGGGTTCCGTACCATGTTGGAGCCCCCTTAGCCTCATTCCTCTTGCCATTATTAATAGCAAGAAAAAAACTCCTAAAAATCACGTTTGTTGTATGGGAGCCCTCCTTAAATATTTTATTCTGTTTTTACCACTGAGCCACCGAAGCAGTCAGTATATATCGTTATGATGATTCAGTTAAAGAGATGCGAGGCCTACTGTTCAGAGATCTACTAGTTTATCTAGTAGTTAAGCCGCACGTTGGCAACTCGCCGCCTTCCCGTGAGTTGCAACACTGCGCTTATCTGAGATTTGTCAACGTTTTCCGTTAGTTTTACTATTCACTATGGTTCATGATTTTGTTATTAGCCGAGAAGACAGAGAAACGTAAGAAAATTCAGAAAATTTAAGATATTAGAGAAGCATATTATCTCAAATGGGGGAATTCCTGTTTAGGTATTTAGCTTGGTTTGGATATCAGCATTAGCTTGGCTTCCGAGGAAGAACTGACATAGCCAAGCGGTTTGGCAAGTTGAAATGGCAGTGCTCAGGGCACATAGCTCGGAGGACTGATGACCGGTGGGGTTGAAAAGTTCTCGAGTAGAGACGTCCACCTACGAGGTGGACCGATGATCTCATCAAGACTGAAGGATCACGCTGTATGTTGTTTTAAATATATCGGAGGGTAAGCAAACGGCGTGCGTGGCTCCACCGGCTCAGCGGACGGGCCGGGAGGCAGGAGCTCGGGCCAAGTCGGCGATCGTCGCGCTTCATCGGCCGGCAAAAGCAAGACGGGCTATATCTCCGCTAGTGCTCCTTCTGAGACGTTGATAGAAATATTTCGTGGGGCGCATGCTAGCCCGGCTGGGTTAGCCAACCCGGCCTAAACAAACTTAGACACTTACTTACTTACTTCTACGAAGGGACTTTTAAATTAAGTTTTATATGTTTTTAATTTAGTTTTGTATGTATTAGTTTAGGTATTTTGTAAATATATTTATCTACACTAATGTTGTAACATTCTACTTATGTTTCCAATACTTGACTTATAATGACTACTGTTATAGCGCAGACAACAAAACACTCAATTTAAGCCATTTCACATGATGTTATAATATCCACATCGATATCGTAAAATCTCATTATAACATCGCGCGCTCGCTCCTGATTGGCCCTGCGCGCGCAGCTGCGCTCTCATTGGTTAGATTTTAATGGCGCCAAGTTCACTGTGACAATACACGTACGCGTGAATTTAATGTTTCGCAATATGTTTTTTTTTATTTTTATTAGTGAAGATAAAGTAGTGTATGCAACTGCATATACCTAACACGGGTATTAAAACACGAGAGTGAGTTTATGAAACGAGCGCAGCGAGTTTCATAATAGTAACGAGTTACATGACAGTTGCATAAACTACTATTTTTCTTACTCACTAAAATTATCAACCCAAAAGTTGATGGTTTTTTTCTCTTTCACACAGCAACAGAGCCACAGCTTGGCTTGCAAAGCTTCCCATGGGATAGCTAGCACGCAAATCGAAATATCACGAGGGTGACCGCGCGGGCAATAGCTAGTACTTATAAATGTCAATGATACAATTCTGTGCTTTTGAGCTCTTTGGTAAGCTCACAAATAGCTTAGCGGAAAACGTTAAACATTACGATTAAAAGCTGAATCGCGGGGAACAGTCACGAATCTAGGTTTCCGCCGGCAAGGACAGCTATCGCAACTTTAATACTATTTAGATAATAACCGTTATTGTTCGCGGCGGTGAGATGCCTTCATCTGACATTGGCTTTGCAAATTAACACCACAATTTAATTTACGCTCTGACACCAGCGGGCTTAGCATAAGGACCATAAAATTATACTATCGACGTGTCAGAAAGTGACAGAGTTATGATGAAGCATATATCTGTCACCTTTGCACACGACGATAAACTCGTGTCGTGGTCTTGTATGCTAAGCACACAGGGGTCTTATTTTTGAACTTAGAACACCTAGAAACGTATACTTATCTTTAATGACGACTTCATTTTCTAGAAATTTATTTAAAATTTTCCATTTCACGCAAAACTTCAGTACTGAACATGGTAATTTTAAAAAAAAAACTATAAACTGTAAAGAGGGAAATCGTGAAATGGAACGTTAATCAAAAAGAAATCTCGAGAAAAATAAAGTCGACCTTACAGATAAGTATACGTTTCTAGGTGTTCGAAGTTCAAAAACGAGACCCCTGATAGGGATGTCTTCAATAATTGAAAGAAGACAATTATTGTCTTCTTTCTGCATGTACAATTTAGGTTTTGCCTACTGCCTAAGGTATAAACATGATATTTTGCGAGTTGACGTTGCAACTTTAGATTTACATGAGTAAGCGGCTGATTTTACTCCACATTGTGTTATTAATCGTTGTCAGCTATATGACATCTACTGCTGGACATAGGCATTCCCTTTGGATTTAAAGTAAGACAGATTGGAAGCGGCTTACAAAGAGTGCGATCCTGCGGTCTTCATTAAATCGTCAGTGCACCTTGTCACGTTCTACGCTGCGCTTGCCGGTTTGAAGTCTCCATTCGAGAACCTTATTAATCATGGGCCATCGTTCTGTAAACTGTGTGCTTTGCCACTGACACAGCGCTAGCTATCATTTTTTTTTCAATTAAGTACAGAAATCCTTCCTTCCTTCCTTTCAGCCATAGGACGTCCACTGCTGAACATAGGCCTCCCCTAAAGATCTCCAATAAGACCGGGTGGTAGCGGCTTGCATCCAGCGCGAACCTGCGGTCTTAATGAGGTCGTCCGTCCACCTTGTGGGTGGACGTCCTACGCTGCGCTTGCCGGTACGTGGTCTCCACTCGAGGACTTTTCGACCCCATCGGTCATCAGTCCTCCGCGCTATGTGCCCTGCCCATTGCCACTTCAACCTGCCAATCCGCTGGGCTATGTCGGTAACCTTGGTTCTTCTACGGATCTCCTCATTTCTGATTCGATCGCGTAGAGAAACTCCGAGCATAGCCCTCTCCATGGCTCGTTGGGCTACTTGAAGCTTACTAATAAGGCCCATAGTGAGAGACCACGTTTCTGTGCCGTAAGTCATCACTGGCAACACACACTGGTCGAAAACTTTCGACTTGAGGCACTGAGGTATGTCGGACGAGAAGACGTTACGCAATTTTCCGAACGCTGCCCAGCCGAGTTGGATTCGGCGATTGGCCTCTTTCTTGAAGTCGGACCTACCTAACTGGACTACTTGTCCTAGGTAGACGTACGAGTCAACGACTTCAAGAACCGAGTTCCCAACTGAAATGGGGGTGGGTACAACATGGGAATTACACATGACCTTTGTCTTGTCCATGTTCATTTTAAGACCCACCTGTTGAGATACTCGATTGAGGCCTTCGAGCATCGTACTGAGTTCCTCCATCGATTTTGCCATGACTACGATATCGTCGGCAAAGTAGAGAAATCGTGATTCCTAAAATATCTTGAATTCTTCAATGGCCAAATGGCGACAAGTATGTACATCTGCTACTGCTTCAGTATTAGACCTGCACCAGCAGTCGATAATCTACCACCATGCCCTTGAATCAATCAAGTTACCTGGATATATACCTTTGAGCAAATATCTATAGAGCCACAATCGTGCAAAAAAAGTGTCCGAGCCAAAACTCTGCCCAAGCTATGTAGTGGGCAGGCTTTTTAGTCAGTCGTAAGGCGATTGCAAGCCCACTACAACGCCACGCGATGCTAAAGTGCTCAGTTACAAGCACTAATTAGGTGACATAACGTCGAGATTCGAGAAAACGGGTCATTGAGAAATATTTAATGTAAATATGTATCTAAGTTGGCGGTATGTATGACGGCGCTCGGACATTTTTTTACTACTTTCACTTAGGGACTGTGGCTCTGTAGATATTTGCTCAAAGATACACATTATTTATTAATCGTAGACATTTGTTTAATTAGCCACGCTACAATCATCCTACGCAGCAAGATTCGTGTCAAAGTGACAGACAGACAGGCGTATGTCAGCGTGATTGCCCGTAGCTAATAATAAACAGTTGTCCGTCTGTAAGACCTTGAACTATTGGGAAACACGTCGCCAGTTTCATTGTATTGTTATTTTAATTTTTAAAGTTATCAAGTTTTAATTGCAGCTATTTTCTTCAGTTCTAAAGAAGAGCAGGAGTTGTGATAATTTGGGTGAACTCTTTGTTGTGTATTTGTTATCTACTTACATCTTATTAGCTATGATATCCATGGCTAATAGACAAATTGTCTTTCCTCCAATGAATCCCAACAAGATATGGATAGTCATTGACACCTGACATTGAAAGTGAGCTGCTAAGATGAACACTAGTGCCTTCTCAATATGAGAGAGTTAACTCATATACCATCTTGCTAGCCAAATAAAAAAAATAATTTGTCGGATTTCAAATTGATACCTTTTTCTTTTGAAAGTCAGGTGATTAGAAATAATAAAACTTAAATTAAAAATTTAAAAAACCTCCGATACAAAAACCTACCTTGGGCACATTTGTAGAATTTTGGTTCTTCCATCCCCACTTTAACCCACCATAACTCTTAAACGGCTTAATCGATTTTTATAAAACTTAGCTAAGAACACTCTGGATTAAGTCTCCTTTCATCCAAAAAAAACTAAACTGATATCGGTTCAGTGATTCGGGCGCTATGATGCCACAGACAGACACACAGACAAACAGACACGTCAAACTTATAACACCCCTCTTTTGCGTCGGGGGTTAAAAATACTTAATATCCTTACTAATATCATAAATTATTATTAAATAATATAATATTGTTGATTTGTTCCTCTTTCACGCAGCTACAGAGCATCAGATTGACTTGGTTTTTGGCATAGACACATTTAAGAGGTCGATAGGCAACTTTTTATCCCGGAAAAATAAAAAGTTCTTATGAGATAGCAATAAAGTCAACATCACGGGCAAAAGCCAGTATGACATAAAGAATTATAATAATTGGACTACTCTGTTATGCCTGTTCATACATAAATAATTATTTTTCGCAAAACATGGCAAAATCGCCTTCCATCGTGTACAAAATTCGAATATTTCGCTCCAATCGTTTACATTATTGTTGATTTTTCAAAAACGACTCAGCCTATTTCTGTAAAATTTAAATGGGACCATTTCGAGAGTAAATTCTTTCGAACTAAAAAAGAATTTTTCAATTCGGTTTACGATTGGCGAAATTATCGGTGAACATACACAAAAAAAAACATACAGACGAACATAGAACCTCCTCCTTTATGGAAGTCGGTTAAAAAAATACGCGTGAACTTGACTAGGTTCCTCCTCCATTTCGTCGGTTAAAAACTAGCTGGTTATCCGTCCAAATACAATCTAACCCAAATACTTAGAATAATTACTGTTCTTATTCTATGCCCAAATATATCCGCCCAAATACCCCATCACTAGTTTAAAACATTTTTGATTGTGATTTACAATTACATGAAATTCCGTCATTTTTCGACACTAACATGTTACATCCACGTAATTACAGTAAATGTTATCATTTGTGCTCACTATGTGACAACTTTACATTTGCGTGATCGGTCAAATACATGGCTTATATTGGATAACATTTTAATTGTTTTTTGCGACAGAAGTGGGCTTCCGTGGCGTAATGGTGTAGGTTAGGGTCGTGGGTTCGCTTCCTGTATTGACACAATTTTTATTGCTTTTATAGTAAAGACGTATGAAGTAAATAGGTAAGCAATTATTTTAAATTATAGAGAGTTGTGAAGCTGTGGTAAAAGAAAATGTCGTGACATATTTAGGATTCGTAATTTGGATTTTTAGGATTCCTAACAACAAACACATCATTCTTCAAAGTATTAAAGTAAATCCACCAAAGCAAATCAGAGTGGAGTTGTTAATCGTAAGGCCATTGCTAAAATACTATTTATATTTGCTTAGGGAGATACATGAAATAAAATTATATTATTAATTATATATTAGGGAGATACATTAAATATCCACCAACCCGCACTGGGCCAGCGTGGTGGATATGGCCCAATCACCCTTCGTGGGTAGGCTTACGTCCTGCAGTGGACTATTAAAAAAGGCTGGTACAGTACAGTATACATGAAATAAATTGTTATTAAAATATAACTTTTAAAAATACAAGCTTTTGAGACCATGGATATCAATCAAGTAGCAGCAGAGTGCTCGCCAAGATAAGTGAAACGAGCCCGAACACGACGGGCCTATCTTCTTTAGTACAGGAGGTCCTACGGCCACCTTCCGACTCCATCATAAGATCAGCTTCATAGTACCAAATTATTGCAATGTCACGCAATATACATTTGCGTGAAAATTTTCAGCTCAATCGGAAACCGGCAAGTTGGTTAAATTCAAATTGCAAGATTCCACCCGAACTTACATACATACATACATACATAGGTACATCCATTGCAAGTTAAATAAAAGCTTGTAAAAACAATAGGCTAGCGGAGATTTTTTATGGTCTTCATTTATATATCACTTTTTTGCAATGGATATACGCAAATTTGTAAAGCAAATAATAATTATAATATTAATAATAATTTTATTAAGCTTAGGCCATTACCTGGTTTAGTTATGGCCTTAGTTCAATATATTTTTTTTTTAATCGGGCAAAAGTGCCTTTATTAACTACAACAAACTACAATAGGTACTACCTTATATGCTAAAACTACCTACATTACTACTACATAAAAAGCATTGGATCATCCACAGACCCCACATCATTATTTTTGCATTATCTCTTTTTTGCGCTTCAATTTCTGAGCGTGTTGAATTTTTATAAATTTTCTTGAATTGCTTTATAGAGGTAGAAAGGATATAAGAGATTTTAGATAGTAAAAAAACGTACAAAAAGAATAAGGGACCTCCTACTTTTTAGAAGTCAATTTAAAATAAATTGTATTTTACACCACATTTCATCGACAATTTAAGGAGGAGAAAGAGTTTGGCCGCCAATCTGATTATAGTTATTAAGCAACCTATTATATCTACGCAACATTTATCATGTATCAACAATGAATCCAAGCTCCACTTCTTCATTTGGAAGACCGCTTCAAGCAAACTTACGAAAGGCTAAAATATGGCTAAGATTCAATATCTTTTCATCCTTTCATTCGCGATTGTAGCATAATAATGTCGATATTTTTGCCTATAACAATCAAAACGAGGCGTCACGAAAGCCTGTCAAAGTATTTTCCCATAAACACCGATACTTTATTGTTGACATCACGTAACATGCGGGCTTATCGCTGTAATCAGAATGCTCGGCACGAGATCTTCATTCTAGATCTTCTTAGAAAAAGTTTGTTTGTTCGTCGTAACTTTGATCACGCAAATACATGATGTATAGATAGGTATTTATAGTTGGTTCTCAAGCCAATTTAGGGCAGTAAAGCTTGCGCTAAAACAACAACAAACAAATACAAAATAGCAGTCGCTGCTGCGTAGTAAAACAATAAATCTCACCCCTGATGATACTTAACCCATCATTTGGAAATGTTTATGTATATATACAACTACTTTAAAAAAATTCAGGTGCCTAGCTATCATGGTTCATGAGATACAGCCCGGTGACAGACGGACAGACAGACAGACGGACAGACGGACAGAGGGACAGACGGACAGACGGACAGACAGACATCGAAGTCTTAGTAATAGGGTCCCGTTTTTCCCTTTGGGTACGGAACCCTAAAAAATTAGGTCTTTGGAAAAAGATTTGACATGACATCGATTTGTTTTGGCTTCATTTTTAGTTCAATACGGAAAACATTTTCCACGAAATTAAGGATTAAAAACCTTTATGTTTTACTTTATGATTAAGACCTTAAGTTTTACTTGTGTTTTTGTAATCTAGTCGACATTTATCTGATAAAAGCAAAAAGTAGTAGTAGGGTAAGGACCTCTGACATGTCTAAACGTTAAAACAACCAAGACCTATAATAGTCCGAGCCATGGTAGCGCTCAGTCGTAAATTTGTACCACCCGCGGTTACCCATCCAAAAGCTGACCGTGCCGAAAGTTGCTTCACGTTGGTGATCACTGACAAACCTGTTGCCAAACTATGATATATAAGGGCTACTATTTATATAATTTAAAAATACGAAATCATTGTTAATTACGCTGACTTAGGAGAAACCCCAATGAGAAGTTTTTGTCAAATCTTTATCAAACATAATCGAATAAATATATAAATCGAATTCTCATTCCTCATGCAGCCAGAATGTGGAACGCTTTGCCTGGGTCTGTCTTCCCGCTAAAGTACGACGTGGGTGTCTTCAAATCCCGAGTAAATAGGTATCTTCTAGGTAAGCGTGCTACATCCTAGACCGTATATCTGCTCAACATCAGGCAGTATGTAGTTCAACGCAAACCTATATGGAATAAAAAAATAAAGAAACATGAGTGAAACCACGAAACATCACTAGTTATTAAACATGCACCTAACACTCGCATCAAAAGAACTCATGTCATCAGATGCATTGATCCAACATCAATTGCATAATCAGAATCGTTTCAGCCGATTCAGGCTGCATTGTATCGTTTGGTACGATCACGGTACGATCTATCATTCGCTTTCATGTCAGGCTTTTATAGCTGGGTCGTAAGTTCGAGATGTTTCCTAGATGACATCAATGAATAAGATACATAAATTGATTATGAATGAGAATTTCTTAGAAAGTTCGGGTGGTTTGGGTTTTAGTCTAGGAGCCGCTGAAGATAGATTTACACCTAAATGATAACCACATGAGACATATTTTTATCAATTATTGTTTATTTACAAACTTGCCCCTGATAGCTTGCCTATCGAAAAGTGTTTATGGTTATTTTTAACTGAATTAAAAATGTGTCATGGACGTGTTTTTAAAGGCAAGCCAATTAATCAAATAAATTTTGTAATTAAATTATTATGTTTCTAATGATATCAATTTTGACCATTTACTCGTATCAGATCGGTGTCGTACTTTTAATTTTCGTAATTCACATATTTGTTCAAACTAGCTTCCCTACCCACCAAAGCCTATTTTCTACATTGAAAACCATCAGTTGGAATAAAAAAATACCGTCTATCAAAAGAGTGAAGTTAAAAAAAAACCCTTGACAAAAAGTACATCGAATTAAATATAGTCATTAACACTTTTCAAGCAATGCAAGCTATCGTAGGCGTGTTTGTACTCGTATGTAAATAAAATTTCATAAAAAGTGTGTCTCATCTGGTTATCGGATGAGTGAAGGTCGTTCTGCCACGTCTCTCCCCTTATTTGTAGCAGATTGTTTATAAACAATACATTGGCTAAGTAGATTAACATCTTGACAGAACTTGACAGAAGGCACGATAGTGTACACAGTAACGTACACAAATCTTTAGCATGGTAATGGCATTTAGCTTTCTTGGTCGATAAAGTTGAGAAATACTCGAATGGAGATCAGACAGACAGACAAAACTCTTTATTTACAACCACAATTTATAAATAAACATTATTTACACATAAACAACAAAAAATATGATTATAAATTGGCAGCCTTATCGCCCATGGCGATTTCTTCCAGGCAACCTTGAGATCATGTGCCATGATCATGTAAGACATAGTCGCTCAAACGCACGGAAAACCCTTAAAATTAAGCAATGCACTGGATTCAAATCAATCTAATCCCAATCGGTCTTATTGGTAGTTTAGTCTTTAAAAATCATAAGCTTGACAGAGATGCGAAGCATTTTTAACCGACTTCCAAAAAGGAGGAGGTTCTATGTTCGTGTGTATGTTTTTTTTGTGTAGTTCATCGATAATTACGACAATTGAGAACCGAATCGAAAAATTATTTTTTAGTTCGAAAGGGTATACTCCCGAGGTGGTCCCATTTAAATGTTACAGAAATCGGCTGAGCCGTTTTTGAAAAAACCAACAATAATGTAAGCAATTCGAGCGAAATTTCTGAATTTTGTACACGATGAACATCGATAATTTTGCCAATTGTGAACCGAATCGAAAAATTCTTTTTTAGTTCGAAATGGTATACTTCCGAGGAAGTCCCATTTAAATTTTACATTAATCGGCTGTGCCGTTTTTGATTAATCAACAATAATGTAAACAATTCGAGCGAAATATTCGAAATTTGTACACGATCGTAGGCGGTTTTGCCATTTTTTGCAAAAATAATTATCTTACACTCGCGCTGTCAAGTGATTTTGTTATACCAATATTGTGCCTATACTAGATGACTTGCAGTGTTGCAGTATCACCACTCTGACGCTTTGCCGGAAACTTCACAAGCGGTGATCAGATAACATCATTGATAGTAATATTATAAACGCAAATGTTTGTTGGTTTGTTTGTTTCTGTTTCAAGCAGCAACAGAGTAAGGAATCAATTAGATATTATATGATTTGTGTGGGTAGTTTTTTTAGTACCTAATTAAGAGTTTTAAAGACTATTTTTGTTCTGACAATCAATTGACAGGAGCAGTGTCTGGAACATTTTGCTTTCATGTAAGTTAAGCATTGGAAGAACGATTTAATAGTACTTATTTTTAAAAAAATTGGCTAGTATTTGATAATTATTAGGGAAAGATTTTATTTTTAACCGACTTCCAAAAAGGAGGAGGTTCTATGTTCGTCTGTATGTATTTTATTTGTGTAAGTTCATCGATCATTCTGCCAATTGTGAACCGAATAAAAAATTTTTTTAGTTCGAAAGAGTATACTTTCGAGGTGGTCTCATTTAAATTTAACATTAATCGGCTGAGCCGTTTTTGAAAAGACAACATTAATGTAAACAATTCGAGCGAATATTCAAATTATGTACACGATGCAAGGCGGTTTTGCTATTTTTTGCGAAAAATAATTATATCACACAGCAGAATAACTAAGTGGCCTGATAAAAATCAAAATTTGAAGAAGTGTCACAATTCCTAAGCTTATGTAAATGATCTCAGACGGTTTCTCAAGGGTTTCCGTTTAGCTAGAAATGAGATAATAGTAAAATTCAATGGAACGAACCGTGAAGACACACTTTTTTCTATTCTCCAAACAGAGGCAGACGGTTACGTGTGCTGAGACAAAAAATGTTTAAAGAAGCCCACCGGAAATTACAATATGAATAATATTTGTACCTAAAGTAGTTAAAATTCAGATGCGTAAGTAGAATGCTTCGCCAGACATGCGTAATAGAGTAAAAAGTTCCCTTGCTTGGGGTCTAAGCTCACGAGTCTCATGTTATGTTTTATTTAGTTGTTTTGATAGAAAGAATGCAGTTAAAGTAATATGATTAGAAAATTGTCATACATTATAAACGATAGGAAAATTGATATTGTACTTAGGTAGAGTATTTGAAGTATTTATTTAGATTCTAGACATTTCCCAATTGTTGGACACGAACTTCTCAGTTGTAATAAAATTTCTATCTGCGATACAGTGTTCCTGGCTACTGCCATTAGCATGGTTCTTTTTGCTTATGTACTTTATGTTATTCTACGAAATAAAGAATTTTGTAAAACATTTTAATACTTTATTCATAAATACATATTTTATTTCATACTAATAAATGACGAGACGAACCAAGCGTTGGGCTGATATGCAAATATACATGCCAGAAGTAGCTCTGCATTGATCACTCATAATTTAAATAGAAATACTTACTATTACATATTTTTGGAAATGTATTGGATATGGCCTAGCCAGTGTTTGATTTTTAGCTATTACAAAAAATCCTAACCTAATAGCAAGGTGCCCAGCGTTTTACCGTTTGTTAATAATATTTTTTCGCATAAAATGGAATCATCGACTTCCATCTTGAACCACCGAATTGACCACAATGACCACAGAATTAGAATAATTTGCACGAATTGATGTAACATCTACGAGTGTGTACATAATTGTTTATTTCTTAAAAACTGCTCAGTCAATAGACGAACATAGTACCTCCTCCTTTTTGGGAGTCGGTAAAAATTAATTATAGCGAAACAGCACGGTGGGTTTAGAGTGTGTACAGTATTGTTCTAGGTCAGCTGCTAGACAGTAATCGATTTGTGATTACAAAACAATTGGAGTGCTTCCTGTCTTATTAGCTTACCATCATTGATAAGACCTTGACTGTAATTAGGGCTGCCACCTTCTTTCAGCTAAAACCTCTACGAGGTCACTGATACTGCACCTGAAATAGCAAAAACAAATCAGCCAAGTGCGAGCCGGACTGGCGCACGAAGGGTTCCGTACCGTATGGGAGCCCCATTCGTCTTGCCTTTATTAATAGCGGGCAAAAAACTCCTAAAAATCACGTTTGTTGTATGGGAGCCCCCTTAAATATTTATTTTATTCTGTTTTTAGTATTTGTTGCTATAGCGGCAACAGAAATACATCATCTATTAAAAATTCAGCTGCCTAGCTATCATGGTTCATGAGATACAACTCGGTGATAGACAGACAGACGGACAAACAGACATCGAAGTCTTAGTAATAGGGTCCTGTTTTTACCCTTTGGGTACGGAACCCTAAAAATAAATTCGGCTGTTTCTTACATTTCGTTCAAAGTGTTTGAATATTTTGTACTTTTATTGGACCAATCTTGGACATAATAAAAAAAAAACATTTCAAATCAGGTAGTTTTGGTCGCTGAAATCATAACGATAGCTATAGCTAGTACTAGTCTGGAATATGCCCGTCGCCTAAGGAAACATCCTGTAAAATAGAGGTCATTGTTACACATAATTTGTTTAAAAATTAATCATTCCTAAAAATTATTCAGAAAATAAATAAAGACATAATTTTTATGAAAATCGTAAGGCGCTAACTTGATTAACAAAAACAATAAGCTGTTATCTACCTCTACATATTATCTGATTTATGTGATTTTTTTTCACCTCTACAAATTATCTGATTTATGTGATTTTTTTTCATGTAATCTGCTCTTCAATTGCTAGGTTTTTTCATGTTAGTTTTTACAGTTTTTTAAATGACCTTAAAATTATAAACCCCTAACAAGCGATATTTTTACGCACTTAAAAAGTATACATGAACTTTTTTCTGATAGAAATAAAAACACGCGAGCGACCAAAATTTCTTACTTTGGCGATGGACTCCAAAAACATAACATTTTGTTACAATTTAAGGGGTGAATAGAGTTTTCTCCCGGAACATAAGTTTTATCAAAAATTCACCGCGAATTTATATTCTCGATGTACTACAGAAACCGCGAAAAAACTGGTCGATTCAGAATTCTCTTAAGGTGTCAAATTAATAAGAAAAAAATCTATTCAAATATATTCTTTAAATTTA
Organism: Hypomecis atomaria; assembly: GCA_964007245.1. Classification (NCBI taxonomy): domain Eukaryota; kingdom Metazoa; phylum Arthropoda; class Insecta; order Lepidoptera; family Geometridae; genus Hypomecis; species Hypomecis atomaria. The sequence goes on along the minus strand of OZ023294.1, from coordinate 16,222,253 downwards.
GATAATTATGTGTGTACAGATACGAAACAAAATAATCGGCCAAGTACGAGTCGGACTCGCGCACGGAGGATTCCGTACTGTATGGGAGCCGCCCTGAAATATTTATTAAATTTTAATTTTATTAAATATTTACTATTGAAGTGAATATAAAACTAAATATTCTGTGAAAATTTCAAGCATCTACCTGTTACCATTATTAATATAAAGCGAAAAACGTCTAAAAATCCAGGTTTGTTGTATAGGAGCACCCCTTAAATATTTATTTAATTCTCTTTTTAGTATTTGTTGTTATAGCGGCAACAGAAATACATCATCTGTGAAAATTTCAGCTGCCTAGCTATCATGGTTCATGAGATACAGCCCGGTGGCAGACAGACGGACAGACGGACAGTTTTTCCTTTGGGTACGGAACCCTAAAAACATCAAAATCAGTTTATATATGGTGGAGTAATCGCGTTAACATTCATACATATACGAATAATAAGGTAACTCAGGAATCATAGTTTTAAGCTACATAGATAGTATTTTAGCAGTAACCTTGAATTTAAAGAACATGTACACGCATCTTAGGTATATTCTAATGATTGGTAACCCTAATGTTAAAACTAGCTTTCTTGCATTTTAGGACTATTTGCGCCTAGCAAAGGTTAGCATTAGGCATCTAAGTGAAATACAATGACTAAGCATAAGTGCCAAATTAATGTTGCTGAAAACAAATAGAGGTGCTTTATAGTATACTTGTAAGACATACGAGTCAGTAGTTGCTTTGCTATTGACTCCATTTCATACACATTAACTACACATCACACTGACTTTACGATTTTGTTATAGAAACTAACGTGGTTTTCACACTTTTTAATATTTTTTATAACGTGAATGCACTCACGTTTGTTTTCATAGCATTACATAGTACGATTATAGTTTATGCAGTGTATTATGAGACGGCTCCGCGCGCTAACACTCACCTCAACTTGAGAAAGATCGCCGCATGCGATCGAAACTAGAGCCGTACTATGAAATGACTATAAAATAAACGTGAGTGCATTCTCGTTACATAAAATGTTAAGACTTTAAAATTAATGAAAATGTGCTAAGAAAACTTGCATACTGTCGAAAAAGTGTTTTGAAGAAATAATTTCAATGTACAGTAAACTACTAAAGAAAGATATGGTATAAACTTTAGGGGCGTAAATATAGACCATGATCCGGCAAGCGCCGCATACGGCATACGGCTGATATGATGATTATGGTACACTACACACAGCCAATTAGCTTCATTATTCTGTTTGCTCCGCGTATCAGTCCATCTTATCAGAATTACGTGAACGTTGTTTCTAACGCCCACGCACCTTTTTGACTGCGAAAAACATACAATGGCCAATGCGTATTTGGGATTTGATTAGGGTCAAAAGGAGAACGGTGCGTAACAAATTTTTTTTTGCACCTACACAAGTAAGAATTTTGTTTCGTAATCATCATTTTGTGCACTTGAGCGTTAGGAGTTAGGGCCCAACTCCATTTTTAACCGACTTCCAAAAAGGAGGAGGTTCTATGTTCGTTTTTTTGTATGTTCATCCATAATTTTGCCAATTGTGAACCGAATCGAAAAAATATTTTTTATTTCAAAAGAATATACTACCAAGGTGGTCTCATTTAAATTTCACTGCAATCGGCTGAGCCATTTATGATAAACAAAAATAATGTAAGCAGTTCGAGCGAAATATTCGAATTTTGTACACGAATGAAGGCGGTTTTGCCATTTTTTGCGAAAAAATAATTATTATAGGTATGTGAGTCGTGTAATAGAAGCTGATGTTATACTTTTATCACTACTACTACGTTAATAAAATAAAAGAGGGCAATCCCTATCACCTAGAGGTAAAATTAATCTAAAACCTCTTCTTATCAAAATATACACAAAAAATCACAAGAATTGTTTCAGATTTGTATCGAATGGTTTCGGTTTGTGAAGAAATACTGTGAAACGAGATTTTTACACATCTGTCTTCTCACTGAAGGAAAACGTAAAAACCTTCATACTACCAGAATAGATATGACAATGGTTAGTAGGTATTATACGGTAGTCTGGCGCCGGTTGTTGTTCCTGTCATTCTGTAGTTTTAGTTCTAGTAGAAACGTAAAGGATGAAACATAAAATTTTACAGTTTTTGATTCTATACTATTCTTAAATCATGCTGACTTTATCACGCAAAGAAGTAGTCGTAATGGCCTAGTAAGAAAACATTTGCCTTACAAGCGTAGGTTCAAACCCGGTCCCATACCAATGTATTATTTGCAATTTATGTACACAACACACTGGCTTTTGGTAAAGGAAAATATCGTGAGATAACCTACATACGTCCGCAAAAGAAATTCATATATAAATCCACCAATCCCACTAGGACAGCATGGTAGAAACGTCCCAATTGTCCATAGGTAGGCCTACTAAATGTTCAGCAGTGAACTAAACAGCCGAGTACAGTACAGTATTTAATTGTAGAATACACCAACCCTCGCTAAGACAACGCGGTGGCTAAGCGTCCTTCGTGTTTAGGCCTGTGTTCATTAAACTATTGAAAAATCCAGTACAGTATAGTACTTAACGCAAACCGAGGTCTTGAGAGAATCTGGCTTCTGCCTGTATACCTATACCTATACTATAGAGTACTGTGCCAGTATTCTACTCCAGTAACCTACTCCGAGTATTGTTTTTGGGGGCATTATTATACCATACAGTGAGTCGGTTAAAAATCTTGGCATTTTCTTGGATCGTACACTGAGCTGGGATATTCAGTTAAAATCTATCAGCTCCAAGTTATATGCGTCTGGTGGATCTTTAAGACGTCTCCGTAACTTTTTACCTACTGCCACCAAAGTTGCGCTAGTACAATCTCTTTTACTCCCGATTCTTGATTATGCTGACGCCTGCTATATCAATCTCAGAGAAAACCAACTTGAAAAACTAGAGCTCCTCCAAAATTACTGCATCCGGTTCATATTTGGCTTACGCAAATATGACCATGTATATGAATTTCGCGCAAAACTCAAGTGGCTTCCAATTCGCTTTCGTCGGAATGCTCATATCCTCTCTATCCTCTATGGCATCCTATTCAATCCTTCTACCCCGCTTTACCTAAAGGAGCGTTTCACTTTTTGGCACACTTCCCATACTATCCCATTTCGATCATCAGATAACCTCACCCTTATGACTCCATCCGCACATTGTGAGTACTTTTACGGAAAGTCCTTTGCTTACCAAGCTGTCCAACTCTGGAACTCTTTGCCTGTTTCTATAAGACGAGCTCCGTCGCAAGACGTTTTTAGGGAACAGGTAAAGAGTTTATACTTGTCACAGTTGCTAAACCGCAGTTGATAGTGTTTGTTTTGTTGCTTCGTTATTATTTCTATTTATGTAGTATGTTGTATAACTATGTATTAGTGTATTTCTATTTATTAATTTCATTTTTATTTATAGTATTTCAAGTATTCGTGTGTACTATTTATGTATGTATGTTTATTTGCCTATTATAACTTCGTCATTGTCCTTTCATTCTTTTTAAAGCACATCCCGTCGTTTTTTTTATCTTCAAATACTTTTCTCCATCCTAAGGTTGCCTGGAAAAAATCGCTTTTAGTGATAAGGTCGCCTGTTGTTGCCACTAGTTTTTTTAAGTTGTTCTGTCTTTGTTTTATATTGTATGGTGTGAACAATAAAGAATTTATCTATCTATCTATCTATCCAGTCCAGTTATAGTCCAATATAATTCTACTGGACTATTAAAAGGTTGAGTACAGTGCAGTTTTATAGAAATGTCAAATGTCATGTAACGCAATATTTGCGTGCGTTCAAACCCAATTCTGTACCAATGAGTTCTTTGGAATGTAAGTATGACGAACGAACTAATCTACATACGCCCGTAGAAAAAATTCGAACTCCACCCTGAGCCAGCAGCGTGATGGTTAAGGTCCAATCGTTCTTGGTGTTTAGGCCTATGTACTATTGAAATTGGACTATTGAAAGGTCGAGTACAGTACTTCATAGTATAGGTATAGGTGTACAGGCAGAAGCCAGATCCTCCTAATCATCACCTCGGTTTGCGTCACTTGCGTCCTTTCTCCGCCCCCCCGAGTTACCTTCGAGATGCGCGCGCGCAGCCCGCCAGTCGTCGCCCCGTCGCGGACGCATCCAAGCCCGCGTAACCTCACTCACCGGTATACTATTTTTATTTCTACTTTCAACTGTTAAATTTGAATTTAGAACCTTAGTCTGATTAGGGGTGAAGTTTTACTAACCGTTGATTCGTTTGAAAATAGAATTTGAAGTTTTAGATTCTTAGTCTGAGTAGCGGTGAAGTTTTAAATTTTACTAACGGTTGAATCGTTTCGGAATAGAATTTGAAGTTATAGGTTTTCTTGCTTTACTCGTGGGGTGGTATTTTTAGCGGTTTTGTTTGTCCGAAAATAGAATTTGAGATTTTCTAATAGACATTTTCAGATTTTCTAATAGGGGTAGGTTTTCAAAAGTGATACTTTTTGGTTGGAAAGGGTAAGATTTTTATTATTTTTTGTCCAAAAACTTTGATTGAATTTTGTAATACCAAAACTAAGAACTATAAAATCCAAAAGAAAACCTTTTACTAAAGTGATAATATATTTCACTTAAGTTACCGTAAAAACGTAAAGCTTTTCACGTTTTTAGTTTTTTTTGTTTTGACTCACTTGCCCCACGGCTTTGAAATATTATTTAGCTAAAACTTAAATTTACAGACAATTGGGTCATTTTCAAACACGCCACATCGTGTTACTACGAGTATGTTCTTAATAACTATAATTATGATAACATCATAACAACAAAGCGCAAACTAGAGTGCGTGTAAATTCTCGCGCAATTCTTGTAAAAAAATCGACCTCTGACCGACATTTTACATAACCTTTACGCCTCTCGCTAAGCTAATACAATAATTACAAAGCTTTTCACAAACTTAATATGCTTCTCTAGATGGCCAACATTTTGCACATTCAACTCAATGTTGATTAAATCTTGTAACAAAACTTTATTGTGAAAGTTCGTTAATTTAGTAGAGTCAAGAAAGCAAAAAATAGCAAAATCCTCGTAACTATTTCAATCATATCAAATTACTGAAATCATTAATGTATATGTCATTTGATAAACTAAAACTTTGTGCCTAAGTAAGTTTGTGCTATTAATCAACAAAATCCAATCTCTTTAGATTTTGTTTTGTTTGTTTATTGTTTATAACAAATTAATTCCTAACTCAGTAACGTAGGTAATAATTTTACGACATACCGAAATCAGTCACACAAAAACTGTTCCAAATACCGAAGAGAATATTTTGAAGTTGGCTTTATACATCAGAATTTAGGTCTATTGTCCGAATATACAAAAACAAAGTCTAATTGCGAGTGGTAATGTTTGCGTAAGCCTACCGTGGGATACATTGTGATCTCTGCGTCTAACTAGAGACGCTAGTTTTTCCATCAAAGTTATGAATCCGTTATACAATATCGAGGAACTGAGCTCTTACAGGCGATGCTTAAATTATTAACATGCTATATTCATCATCATTATAACTTAAGAGCAAGGCTCTTGTTGGTGGAGCAACTTCCACGTCTCGCGGTCTTCTGCTAGTTTTTTCACTCCTGTACGACATAACATCTACCTTTTCTTTAATTTGGTCTAGAAACGCTCTCCGTGGTCTTTTTTCCTCTCTTTCCTTCTACCTTTCCTTCTTTATGCTATATTTATATGAGATTAATTCGCGGCATACAGAAGAGATATTACATGGCATTTTTCTTTGCAATACGTCGATTTTGTAAGACTTCGATTTATAGATAGAGTAAAACTTTTCACCCCTGCTTAGACTTAACACTTTAAATACAAAAATTCAATTTTCGTGTGTACACTCGTATTTGTGTACATTAGCAATAGTAGTATCATTCAATTTTCAAGTAATTATTGAGGTGATTGGAATAGCTTCATTATCAGTTTAAGTTTGAATGCGCAATAAAGTAGCCTAGTTTTTAAACTACATTTTTGTTACGGAGTTATGAACCTACGCTTCAATTTATCTAGTATTAGTTTAGCTAGTTTTATAGGTTGACTTAGAATATCAAAACATAGTTTTATTTTTCTCGTTTTCCTTTACAATTTAGCAGTTGAAAGTACACAACTTAATTCTAAGTGCTCATTATCCGTCCAGTGACAAGTGACATAACTTTTTAAGTTAATTGTGTATTTAACTTGGCTGTGAGAAGGTTTGATTTAGGTAAGTGATTACATTTAATTACTTTATTCATTATATTTTTTTAAATTGCTACATTCTTGTACGTGAAGTTAGGGTAATGTGGGTTACACAATGGTATTTATATGTCTATCTGAGTTTCTTCATATGTGAAAATGTTTCAGTGTATACGGCATATGTCAAAATGTACAATAGCATATTTTATTGCTATTGCTTATAGCACTCTCTTTACTTATATCGTAAAACGGCAATTTAGAAGCTGGTAACTTTATTGTTTTGTGTCAATGTTTATTTAAATGTTATATGGTGGCTTTAATTTGTTATTTATAAGACATATCATTTGTTGACCAGAGGTTTGAGTAATTTTTTTATTTGTTTTGCGTATTTTACGGTTTGGTATTAGCACTATTCTTCGTTCAATTAAATGATCGCGATGAAAATTTTATAGGTATCTTTATGCATTATTCAAAACAGAATTGCGTTTAACAACATCTTTTTTGATGTGGTCTATGATATGGTGCACGAAGATTATTTTGAAGATGCTTTCAATGACCTACTTTGTGCGGGAAACAGACTGTACTCGAGAAACTATACAATATACTTATTATTAATACGGGTTCAGCAAATCAGCTATTTCGAAAAAAGGTTAGTCAGTCTGATTTTTTCTTCGTGATTTCAGGGTTGGCCCTTGGTAAATGTTTGACATAGCGACGAGCATAACCTACTTTTATAAATGAAATGGAAGTGAAATATTGGGATTTAGTTAATTAATTTAGCGTATTTATTACATACTAGCTTTTGCCCGCGGCTTCGCTCGCGTTTCTTTTCTGCTATCCCACAGGAACCTTTTATTTATTCGGGATAAAAAGTAGCTTATGTCACTTTCTTACCTTTGAACTATATCCATGTCAAAAATCACATCTATCCGTTACAATGTTGCTGCGTGAAAAAGTAACAAACAAACTTACATTCACAGTTATAGTATTAAGTAGCTATAGCCATATTGAGTTAACCAACAAATTTAAAAAAAAAACAATTGACTTACGAGATTCCTATGCTATGACCTTTCCTGTATTTTTTTAACTCCACCACATACGACTATGGTTTATTTTTAAACGAAACAATATTTCCTGAACTTTGTTTTTTATTTGCAACAAATTAAGCGTTTCTCAGGAAGTTGGTTCGATAAACTTTTTGATATGTTGTTTACATCGGAGCGACATTTGCATATCCTTGGCGACGCGGCCAGACAATCACCCGGTGGCTCTTGCTGCCCTTGTTTTTAAAACTTCGATTGCATAATGTTCATACAAGAATGTAATTGAAAAAAAAAGATACTTTACACTCAGCGATGAATGCATATTTTACATGACTGTGTTTTGTGCCTAATGTATTTCACGCAATAACTTTACATCTAGTATTTTTATGAGTACAGATGCAAACTAAGTTACTTCGCTTTAATTATTTCATCGTATAGAATGTCAGAAGCCTTCAGACAGCCTTAAAACTTTGACATTAGGGCTAGCCACGTAGCCTATGCGAACATACATACAATCGTATAGAATAGTACAATAAGACGTTAGGCCACTGTTTATTAAATCTCTGTTATATTAACGTAAGTTCGTTTAGGCGAGTCCAGTTTAGCAGATTACAAAGTTTTCAAGCCACCCGGAGGCTTCTGAAAAATTAACCATTTAGCGTAGCGTGGTTAGCATAATAACGTATTACCTGAGCCACGGTAGCGCTAAATTGTAAATATTAGACAAAACCTAAAACATGTCCATTCCAATACACAGACCGCGCGCGTCGATGTCTTTTGTACTGCAAAAGTACGCAATGTATAAACGCAAGAATACCGTATTGAAAAATATGGATTCGATCTTTCGGCTTCAGAATTATGACGTAAATTTTACAAATGAGCATTTTTTTGGCAAGACTTTTTTTTAAATAATGAATTGTCGAAATTCAATTCTTTTTACGTAACTAGAATAATTGCAAGATAGTGCTGACATTATAATAAAAATAACTAAATTGATGTACATATATATTTTTCGACAATATCACGCTTGCCTTCAATGTATTTATTTTTAACCAACTTCCAAAAATAGGGAACGTCTATCGTTCCCTATTTTTGGAAGTTCGTTATCGTTCGTTTGTGTGTTTTTTTTTTGTGCATGTACATCGATAACTTCGCCAAAAGGGTATAAAGGATAAAGGGTCGAATTAGAATAAGAAAATGCACAAAACATCCCATGCGGGACGTCAGTGCAGGACTTATCGCCCCACTTCGAATTAGGGTATACTCCCGAGGTGGTCCCATTTAAATTTTATAGAAATCAGCTGACCCGTTTTTGAAACGTGAACAAAAATGTGAACAATCGGGCAAAACATTCGAATGTTGTACGCGATGGAAGGCGGTTTTGCTATTTTTTGCGAAAAATAATTATTGTTCATTAAAGAACGTAAAACTACGAGTACGTAGGTACGTACTTCCCAGTACTACCCAGTTCAATGAAACACACCTACCGTGCGTTGATATCTTCGCTATAAAAGTACGCATCGCTGCACGCGCAGCATTATCGTATTTAGAATTGAATTAACGTGGAATTATTGAGCGTAAAGTTACGTTATAAGAACCAGCTGTTATACTTATTGCTATTTGGATTGTTGAACTCGAGACGAGATGAGTTGTACCAATTTACAGATGGTTTTAATAACTCAAATTGTTTTAATTTATTGTAATAATGTTTCATGGGTTTATATAAAAATATTGAGATTACTTACTCTAGATTTAGAATTAGATGCATGCTTTACATGTTATTTTTTAATAGTCCACTGCAGGATGTAAGCCTACCCACTGTGGGTGACTGGAGTATATTCACCGCTCTAGCCCAGTGCGGTTTATTTTGCCATAGAAATTTCCTCCAGACGTATGCAGATGGTTTTCCAGCATTTTTATGAAACCTACGATACATTAAATACACATCTGTGATGTTACAATTAATAGTTAAAAAAATCAAAATTCAGTTTAGTATAGGTCGTAAACCACTAACAAAAACATGAACCTCTATAATTGTTACCAGTATCTGTAATTGATAAGAAAATCTACTGGAGCAGTTATGCCAGCGAGCTGGGCTGGCTCGGGTAGACGCTGGAGGGAGAAATGCCCAAAACACTTCATGCGGGAGGGACGCCAGTGCAGGACTTATCGCCCCAACTTTAAATTAGAATTAGTGTATCATAGATTGGCATCATTCACCAGTCAGTCGCAAATTAATGGAAACAAAATGTAGATGCAGCCATCGCTAGATTAAACTCATGACCTCGCTTACATAAGTGAGTGTATTTCTCCTAAGTCGCCCATTTGGCATGTAGCTTCATGAGCACAGAGTAAAATATCTGCAGAAGCACAGGTTCATACGTCGCTATTTCTCGAGATCATAGCAATGGTCATTTTAAAATACGCATGTTAATAGGCCATGCTATCAATTCAGCTTCACAAATGGATCTGAAAAGAAGAATATTCAATTTTTCACACCAATTCAAAATCGTAAAAAGTAAAAGTTTAACGATGCTTACTTCTTAAATCCAAAATAATGAGGACGCGAATATTTTTGTTGTAAAAAGTGCAGTAATACCATGTTCAATTAACTTTCTGTACGCTGTGTGAAAAAAATATTGACAACTGAAACGATCAGTGGAAAAAGAGCAAAGATGAACATGTAAATGATTATACGGAAATGCAACTCTTCCTAGTATACTGAATATTTTTACGTCTTTTCCACAGTTTTCGTAATAAACAAACAATTTTATTCTTCTGCAAATAACAAAGTGTCTATGTTTTACTCGTTTGTTATTAAAAAATACTAATTTTCCCGCGTTTACGCGAGCTCTTGTGATTTTAAAAACTACTTCTTCATGATTTTCTAGTCTAAAATGCGGCCATAAGATGCTAAATGACCTTTTTTGCGGATATAATTAAGTTATGTAAGTCGTGAGATGTTGTGCTTACATTTTTATGGTTAGTAATGGAATTATATGATTATGACAAATGATACGTATGTGACTCTTTTATAATGCTACTAGGGTAGCATACCTGCTTGTTTTTAGCAGACGATCGCAATACCAAATAACGTTAAAAATATTACGATACTGCTATTACTAAAGATAAATCGTTTACCATTGCGCTTGTCCCTCAATGTTTTAAATGCACGTAGTGTAAAAAGAATGTCATGTATTAGCATATGACATTATAAAAATAGTTTTATTTTTCAGCAGCTATTACATATCACCACATTTATTTGTACAAGTGCACTATAAAATGTAATGTTTTGCATGCAATCCAAAATGCTCTTTGCAAGGAAAGATAGATTACATACACCAGCTTTCATACTGAGAGTTATTTTATGACTATAATGTAAAATCGGTTGTAAATCATGAGCGATAGCGACACACTTAAGTCATCGTCGTTAATATTTATATTTGTTTAAGAATATTTAATTTTTATAGTTGCGTAATATTATTTGCACTTATTAACATTACACAAGTGCACTGCAACAATTTGCAACCCTACCCTAGCTGTTATAGTTCGGCCGTTCAGAGAATGCGTTCCTGACACATCATCTTGAAAAAATGTTTTTGGTCGCTATCTCGGAAACTATGTACTCGAAGGCAAAATACATTAAGATCATTATTGTAGAAAATAAAATTTCGCATTAATTTTTTTTTTTTAAATTTACCGTACGATTTAGGGACCATCTAATGTTTTAAGGTCCATTTAATGAAATTTCATTAAATGGGTCATAAATCGTATACGGTAAGTTTTACAAAAAAGTTTACTGAAAACAAAAGATGCGAAATTTTATTTTCTACAATAATAATCTTACTGTTTTTTGCCCTTAAGTACATAGTTTCCAAGATATCGGCCAACAATATTTTTTCAAGATGACGTGTCAGGAACGCATTTTCTGAACGGCCAAACTATAGTGTAGTATGTCTGCCTTCGAAGTCGAGTTCCAAGTTTGATTCCCAGACTAATGTTTTCGGCGGCAAATTTCCAGTTCTAGAAATACCTTGAAATTTTTATCATCACAAAAAGCAACACAGTAATCCACAGTAAAAGGCTAAGATATTCATAGAGACAGTCATTAAATCATTGAGAATATTTTTTTATAAATACTAAATAAAGAAATAAGAAGAATAAGAATATATTTAATGAAGAAATACCTAATACACTACTGTAATAATTGTAATTTAGAGTTTTAGAAGCTTGAGTCCAAATTATTTATTAGTGATGAGAAAGTAAACACGTTTTAACACATTTTATCATTTTATGCGTAGAGCAAGAGTGCAGTTTTTTCAATTAATGTGAACACTTTAAGTTAGTATGAACAAACACAAACTATTATTATCTTGTGGCTGACATTTTTTTTCTCATTGGCTCCTATGCTAATATAACATTAGTGTAAAATGCAAATCATCTATCCATCAGCCATAGGACATTGCTAGACATAGGCCTCCCTTAAAGATCTCCAATAAGACCGGTTGGTGGCGGCTTGCATCCAGCGCAATCCTGCGGTTTCAATCAGGGGCCTTATTGTGTAAGCGCTCAGACGTTCGGCTTCGCTTTTCCTCCCGCTCGCTCTCGTAGCGTGAGTAACTGGCATGAGCACGAGAAAAAGCGAAGCCGAACGTCAGAGCACTTACACAATAAGGGGCCAGGCCATCTGTTCACTTTGTGGGTGAGGCAAGTCAATCGCAGACACAAATAATTTGTCATCAAATCATTTATTGTTCGCTTCAGTCCATAACTTAGTCCACACCATAGCGGTGATGACCATGTTTTGAAATAATTATGTTTATTTAGCATTGCGGTAGCGACCTTTGCGGAAATCGCTACTGAATATTGCCAATATGTGACTCTTTATGGGTTGTATGGTTTGCATGGCTTTGTATGGTCTGTATGGTATTGTATGGCACGTCATTATGACTTTTGTGCTTCAGTTATTAGATTATTGTGATGTTAAATTAGTATAATGGTGTGGATAATTCTATTTGTGGCTATTCGTGTGGTAGATTTTGAATTCAAAAGCTTTTGTATCATAATCGTAATTTCTTGAAGTACACTACTTAATTATTGTATTAACTTTATTAACAACTAGCTTTTGCCTGCGGATTTGCCCGTATGATATTTTGATTGTTGTGCTATACGTGGGATGAGTTTTATCTCTCAAACGAGATAATCACGAAATATCTGAACAATAACGTTCGGGTTTTCAGTTTTCTGTCACGGTTTCAAGGATGATGTTGTGACTTCACCCATCCAAATACTGACCGTGCGGAACTTAACAAGGCAATACCTTGCCATAAGTAGCCTAGAAGTAGTATGAACCTAATCATATCCCATAGGAACCTTTTATTTTTTCACGATAAACAGTAGCTATGTCATCTTTCCAATCTATGAACTATACCAATGGCAAATTAAGTATCAAGTCTGTACGTTTCTCGGTTGCTGCGTGAAAGACCAACAAACCAACAAACACACTTTTGGATTTATAATAAATATTAATTTAGTACGGATTTTAAATGGAAAGATAAGTAATATTGCATTTTACTGTGGGTGGTCTACAAAAAACAATCTTTTGTTTAGCAAAAAAATTTCGTCACACTAGATAAATTATTGTGCTTCCATGTGCTATTATTCGTTAATTTAAAATAAAAAAATATATATGTAATTTTTCAGAACAGATTTTTTTTACATTACAAGTATTTTACTGTGGAAATTTACGTGGTTTTCACACATTTTAAACGATATGCACAGTATTGCGAGACGGCTCCGCGTGTTAGCACTCGCCAACTTGAGAAAGGTCGCCGAACGCGATCGAAACTATAGTCGTGTTATGACTATACGAACACGTGAGTGAGTCCCGTTTAATATCATTACAAGTATGTTTTAAAAAATACACCGCCTTACCACAAAAGATTTAAACACGCTTTAAACACTGTTTAACGGTGCAATTTGTACTGTTAAACAGAGTGCAAAGCGTGCGTCAAACTTTTGTGGTAAGACGGATAATTTTAAGAATTTTCTAATACTGACACACTTTTAAATAACACGTTGACATATTTTCATTTTATAGTGTTTTTGACCCAGAGCCATAAAACATAACAAGACACACAAATGACATTTATCTGTTCTGATGACATCTAACCATGTAAATAGTCAGTTTTACCAATAAACCGTTTGCCAGGCGAGCGTGACTGACTATTACATCACAGTTTTTATGAATAGTAACTCTCACATATGTCAATCACCTAACGTACGGTGAACTATTTCTGTGCGCGAGCGCATCTGCTTGTAATTTTTTACTTCTTATTTATGAATGTATTCGTTTGAGCGTCTAAAGAAGATTTACTAAGTATTTTTATACTCTTACATATGGTTAAGTATAGCCTAAAAGTGAGGAAGAAATGTAAAAGTACCGACAAATTTTGATTAGAACTTAAAGCTTTAAAAGTTATCTAGCTGTTTAGTACACAAATGGTAAAATGTCCTGTTAGTAAGAAAAGGTTACATCTCAATTTAAAGTTTTTGCGAAGACAATAAAATTGTATCCCGATTAGTTATGAAATCTGGATTCTACTGTATAAGAGGTTCAATTGGAAGATTCTATTGTATATATAAACTAGCTGACCCGGTGAACTTCGTTTTACTGCCTGGCTGATTTGTGAATCTAAACCATCCAGCGCGTTACACAAATGCATACAAAAAAATCATTCAAATCGGTCCAGCCGTTTAGGAGGAGTTCAGTGACATACACACGTACGTATATTTAAAGAAATTCACCACACTTGACCTGTTACGGCTGTTGGTGAATTTACCTACCTACGCCATTGAATTTCTTCTAAAATGTATGTGGTTTCCTTCATGACGTTTTCCGTCACTTATCTATAGGAAGTTATTGATGTGAGATTGAGTAGTTATTATTTCAAATGTCTAAAATTTCCAAACTAAATTTCCTCGTAGATCTAAATTCACAACAGATTGCAATGCGGTTTTCACAATATTTTTACCCGACTTCCAAAAAGGAGGTTCTGTGTTCGTCTGTATGTATTTTTTTGTGTATGTTCATCGATAATTTGTTAATTGTGAACCGAATCAGAAAATTCTGTTTTTAGTTCAATAGGATATACTTTCAAGGTTGTTTCGATTAAATTTTACAGAAATCGGCTGAGCCGTTTTTGAAAGATCAACAATAATGTAAAAAGGAAACAAAGCAACAGATCAAAGTTACATTAGCCAACAGAATAGGGATTACAATATGCGAAATAGAGTTGTTTATAATCGATTAGAGCGAATGATTCTCGAATCGAAATGATTTTGTTTCCTTACTTAATGAAGTGAAGATTATTATAGAGGTAATTAAGTTTCTTGAGTTTGATTTATGATCATTGTAATACGAGTGTTAAATATTATTTTAGTGGTATGAATGTTTATTTATGACTTGATTTCTGATAACTACACTTTACTGTAGATTTTATTGTTCAAGTTATAAACTTCCAGAAAAAGTGGATAAAATACAAAGAGTGACTAAACACTATACTTATTTTTTCTTTCCATTTCTTTTAAGCAAAAAATAAATTACAACTACTAAACTACTATATGTATGTACAAAAACATACTAACAAAAAACTTAAACTAAAAATTAATATATATCATAGGAATGGAGAAGCGTTTTTTTTTGCGAATTTTAAAAAGTCGTTGTACAAAGTTGTTTGTCTTGATGTACTAGACACGCCCTTAAAAGGTTTTGCGTTTAATACATATGACCCTGTATTAGGTGATGATGAAAGCCTTAATCTAAAATCCCACTACCAGCGGGCACAGTTCCCAAGATACTACTAGCCCCATTGCCACATTGTATGGCGATGCTAATCCTCTGGCCAAATTATTGTTTACATTTTTTAGTACAGAGTTATTAAGGTTTTAAGTTTGCAGCGCTTTTAGAGTAGTTTGACTAAGTGTTTGTCAGCGATCACCGAAATTAAGCAACGTTCCGCACGGTCAGTATTTGGAGGGGTGACCGCGGGTGGCATTATCAAACTAATTTCCAACTGAGCTACCGTGGCTCGGATGACACGATGACGGACACCCGCGCACCCTCATCGGGGGCGCGCGTATTCCCTGATCAAGGAGTACTAAGGTACGAACTACTCCGAAACTGGTCGGGCGCATAGCGGCTCGGCCGTTTCAATTATTATCGTGAGTGTATCCGGTTTTCATATAAAATTTAATTATTTAATTTCTTTTACGACCATATTCAGGTTTCCCCTCGATATTTTACATGACCAGAATATGCGAAAATAAAATATAGGACGTTACAGTTACACCAAGCAGCGAAAATTGTGATTAAAAGTAATAAAAATCCACATTTCACCACCCAACGACATGTAAAAAGTAGGTACATTCCTACAAGTTATTCAATACATCGCCCGCACCCCGTGTTTACCTACTATTACAATTAATAAATATGGACATTACCGCGATACAGACAATTTAACTCGGTTCGAATGCAGACGTGTTTTTATTCGTGTAATTATTAGTGTTAGATAATTTTAGTGCATTTTCTAAAAGTGTTACGTCATAGTGAATGCACTCTAAGAAGAGGAGTGCGTACTAGAATGTAGAGTACGTAGAGAGGAGACTTTAATTCTTAAAACAAAAATAAGGGTGTAAATAAGGTAAAGTTATCTTAGGTAACTTAGTACAGAAAAAATGTAATTAATTAGTTACATTTTAATTTACAATAATAATGATTGCCTCAATTATTATATTTAAGTATACCTTACAGCCTGTTATTAATGCTTTTTGTGTAGCAGTTTAGGTCGTGTTGTATTTTGTTGAACTCAAAAAACCACTGGCCTATTGTAAAAAAATAGCTAAATAATTCATTAATTACTTTAACAATTAAACCAATAAAAAGAGGTGTTAATAACTGTGTTTAATTTGAGTGAACATCAATTGACATATTAATTCTCAAGGACGCGTCAAAACTCGACTTGCAACAATGCAAAATTCCTACAATAAAGAAATTACCACCACCGTTGCGCACTATCAATTATTCTAGTAATTACCTTAATTATCCAAAATAATTACGCTTTGCACAACCGAAAACTGACTTTTATTGCCCAAACAATAGAGCATATTCTTCTTTGTATTTTGCAAGATAATTTTCTCTAACCTTTGCGATTGCCCTAAGTTTTACAAATGACTAGTGTTTGGTAAGAGTGGACAACTGACAGACACGCATGCCCTTTATATAGTCATTATATGTGTTTCCGTGGGCCTGGTCATTAGTTTCAAATTACTTCAATTGTAGGTGTTTATTGATTGGGAAAAGTATTTAGAATGTCATGCAGAGGCGGCCGCTGAGAAGAATACACTTAATTAAAAAAACGGACAAGTGCGTGTCAGACTCGTTCTTTGAGGATTCTGTGCATATTCCGGAAATCTCACGAAACCAAAAACCGTGAAAAAAGGTGGAAGATTATTTCACATTTTTCATCAAAAACCGAAAATTACGTTAAAATTACGTAAACATCGTTAATTGAAAACTTGTTTTCGCTTGTGTTAATGGAGTTTTTCCATAATAATGTAACCCCACATGATATGGTTAACTCACTTTTAAAGGATCCTCATTCTTTGCCCTTATTTTTTACATTTTTTTTTCTCTAATTCAGAGTTGGCTATGGAGCCAACACTTACTAACAACACTTACTCCATAGTAAGTGTTGTTTACAGTGATTGTTTATCTTACCCACCTAGTGCGCTCTTTCTAAACAACCTTGAATGGCGTACAAATACCTACTTACATAAGCATTAAAACAAAACAATCTCCTTTTTCTGAATTCAGTTGGTTAACTCACTTTTAAAGGATCCTCATTCTTTGCCCTTATTTTTCCCTTTTTTTTTTCTCGAATTCAGAGTTGGCTATGGAGCCAACACTTACTAACAACACTTACTATGGAGTAAGTGTTGTTTACAGTGATTGTTTATCTTACCCACCTAGTGCGCTCTTTCTAAACAACCTTGAATGTGCGTACAAATACCTACTTACATAAGCATTAAAACAAAACAATCTTCTTTTTCTGAATTCAGTCGGTTAACTCACTTTTAAAGGATCCTCATTCTTTGCCCTTATTTTTTTACATTTTTTTTTCTCGAATTCAGAGTTGGCTATGGAGCCAACCCTTACTAACAACACTTACTATGGAGTAAGTGTTGTTTACAGTGATTGTTTATCTTACCCACCTAGTGCGCTCTTTCTAAATAACCTTGAATGTGCGTACAAATACCTACTTACATAAGCATTAAAACAAAACAATCTCCTTTTTCTGAATTCAGTTGTAAATAATTGATAACCAATTAACACCGATTATTACTTTCTCAGGCAATATTTTACGGTTAAATAATCAGAAGTTTTCATGTATGGTTGATTCTGTGACACTAATTAGTTAATTATTATATTACATACATAAATAATTTTAATAAAGTCCCACGAGAACTGGCCAGTTGCAAATGGGACAGCTTTAACGAGTTGTGAAATTAATTAATAATAATAGTGGCTATTTTTAAGTGACTTAATTTTTTTTGTTTGTTTTTTTTGTTACATAGTGAGAGTAAACAATATTTTATAAGCACCAATAATTATTTACTAAATAATCGGCCAAGTACGAGTCGTACTCGCGCACGGAGGGTTCCGTACGGTATGGGAGCCCCCCTTAAATATTTATTTTATTTTAACTTTATTATTTATTATTGAAGTGAATATAAAACTAAATATTCTGTAAAAATTTCAAGCATCTACCTGTTACCATTATTAATATAAAGCGAAAAACGTCTAAAAATTCAGGTTTGTTGTATGGAAGCTCCCCTTAAATATTTATTTCATTCTCTTTTTAGTATTTGTTGTTATAGCGGCAATGCTATTAGCGGAAATTTCAGCTGCCTAGCTGTCTTGTTTCATGAGATACAGCCCGGTGACAGACAGACAGACAGACGGACAGACGGACATCGAAGTCTTAGTAATAGGGTCCCGTTTTTCACTTTGGGTACGGAACCCTAAAAATGAAATGTTAGAGATCGTCTATGAATCACGCAATGATTTCGATTATATTATGTTTTGCTATTTTTCTTTCTTCTATTTTTTTTTCTTTTTAAATTTGGTGAAATTGTAGTAAAGCTCATCTTACTCGCAACCAGGTCAGCGTGGTGAATACTGATCGCATTTTGGCTATACAGGGTTATCTGCTTACCTCATACTAAGCCGAAAACAGCAGATAAGCCCATTGTTATGAACAACCTTTACAATGGGGCCAACCCGGAATTCGAGAATAAAATCACCTGTTCTATACAAGATTGCAACTCGGAATCGACAAAATGAATATAACATCAGATTTTTTTCTCGAATTCCGAGTTGGCCCCATAGTAAAAGTAATGAGTTGTTAAGTCTGAATCAGCTCCTTTCATTTTAGTACGCCAGTTTTTAACCCCCCGACAAAGAGAGGGGCAACAACATCTATACGTGAGGGCAGATGATGTTGACGGTTGTGTCGATTTTGCAAATTTTTCGGATTTTTATCTTTTGTTGCAATCTGTGACTACACCTGTTTTTCTCACTTAGCGGTCTCACGACGCGGCGACGCTTGGAAAACAAAAATTTTTGAACTAACGTAATATAAGTATGTGACGATAATAATTATAATAGGTATTAGTAGTTTATGCAACTGTCATATAATGAAGGGTATTAAAACACGAGTGTGAGTTTATGAAACGAGCGCTGCGAGTTTCATAATAGTAACGAGTGTTTTAATACCCGTGTTATATGCAGTTGCATACACTACTTTATCTTCACTAATAAAAATAAAAAAACTAATTGCGAAACATTAAATTCACGCGTACGTATATTGTCACAGTGAACTTGCCGCCATTAAAATCTAAACAATGAGAGCACAGCTGCGCGCGCAGGGCCAATCAGGAGCGAGCGCGCGCTGTTCTTTTTTATTTCATTGACACAAGATCTTACCAAAGAGTTTTGTGTATGTAAGTTTAGTAGTTTCGACGAAGTTTTCACGTATAACCCAATTGTTTTCAAAAGCCAGCCTAATATCAAAATTGTATACAACTTGTATGAGGATTTTGACATAAGGCTCGCTAGGTTAATTGGTCGCGTTTTATTGATATTATAATGAGATTTTACGATATCGATGTGGATATTATAACATCATGTGAAATTGCATAAATTGTGTGTTTTGTTGTCTGCGCTATAACAGTAATCATTATAAGTCAAGTATTGGAAACATAAGTAGAATGTTACAACATTAGTGTAGATAAAAAATATTATTTGTTAGCTTTTAGAGTTTATTTTTTGTGTCGCGGGGTTTTTAATTTTACTTTTATGGATAATCCTGTAGACTATTAAAAGCTGAAACGGTACTAAGCTTCCATACCGTATTTCGGAAAACCCGAAATTAATTTGAATCTTGAGTACAATTATTGTTATCTCAAAACTTGTAACACTGACGTCTTAGTAAAAACAAAATAAACAGGAAATAGTTCATTCACGCCTCATTAATAAAATTAATTTAAAATACCACCACTGCGGCCAATTCAAGTCCGTTCTAAAATTGGTGCAATCAGCTTTAAATGTGGTTCACATTCTGAAGTCCTCGATGCGTCACGAGTGCATCGGATTGGATGACGAGGCCGCTGGGCCTTAATGTTAAGGGCAGGAAAATGTAAAAATAAATATATGCAATTAATTAATAACTTAATAAGAAATGCCAATCCTATTCAGCCAGTATGATGGAGTATGGTTGTCTAAAACTGCCTATTTTTGGAGTAATTTCATGTTTGATTATAACACTCTGGCTATACTTTAATACATTACGACTTTACTTTATATTTGATCACTTAAATTTTATTCATCGTTTATTAAATGCTATTAATGTGTCGTCCGAGCCACGGCACGGCTCAGTTGTAAATGCCGTCCGTGGCCACCCATCCGAAGACTGACTGTTCCGAACGTTGCTTAACTTCGCTGATCGCGAAACACCTAGTCAAACTACGCTATGAGCGCTATGATGATACTTATAGAATCAAACCAATATACTAACCATAACTTAAAATTGACCTCCTTTTGTCGTCTAAACAAGAGAGAGGACAGCTAAAGCAAACTCAAGGTTGTCGAAGATCCATGACCGTTCCCATGCCCACCATCATTAGGGCTGCGAATGACCATTAGCTGAGATGAGATGCACATCCGAAAACAGATTTCATCTTTGATTTGAGGTCGTGTCATTCTAAAATGGGCTTTATTACAATGCTTTCTATCATAGCTTCCTAACTTATACTTAAGGGCTCAATGATTGTTTTTTCTTTTTAAATTGGAGTTCTGCTATCTTTATTCTTTAACGATCGATACTGAGAAGAAAATTGCAGGTAGAGTCTTCTTTGGCTAATTTCTTTTAGGTCGTTTAAAACCAGTGTAGTGTTAATTAATTAATCATTGTCATAGAACACACAATTTTATTTAATAATAAAATTAACTAGAAAAAACGCTCTGGAAAATTCGCCACTAAATAAAACAATATTTTTTTATTGAGTGTCAAATATTTTGTGGACACGGAATGAAATATAAAACTAGTCTAGTTTTAAATATTCTACTACTGCTACTTAATACCACACTTTGATGTAAAATAGTATACGGACAACCCTCACAAAGTATCGTGATGGTACCAATGCGTACGTCAATACGCCATACTGAAACTGGAGTATCAAGACCACATATCAAATGTCAACGCCAAAATTCAAGTATCAAGAATCCATGAATGTAAGAAAGGTACGAGACAGTAGGTTATAGGTCGCGTGACTTGAAGTCAAGTTTTTTCAAAATGGCTCCAACTCTATCCAAATAAGAAACAAAAGACAAATGTACTCATAGCTACTGTGACATTTCAACTGGTCGTTAATGTCACAATAGTATTTTCCTAAAATGGTGGGCTTCAAATGTGGATTTACCAAGAGACTTACGCTAAATAGTCCAATCTTAAAGGTCACCAAGTGAGACAGCCAATCTATTTTGTGTGGATCAGTAATAATTAATAGAACATACATACGGTAGAATTCACAAAAACAACAATTAGATAATAAATTTACCAAACTATCGATACAATATTTATGTAGATCATGTTCTTCTTTTTGGATTTTTACAATAATTTTGTAAATGAGCAAAATCTGACTCCGGAAGCTTCTGTCATGTAATTGAGACATGATTAGCTTTTTTCTTCTACCTTTCTCTATTTTGACACGATTTTAATTAATTTGGTTTATCTTACCTCATTAATACGAACTCATTAAGACCAAGGATTGCGCTGGATGCAAGCCGGTTTCAACCGATCTTATTTGGAACCTACATATATATAAGGCTTATGCCTATGTTCATGAGTGAACTGCTTATGGAAAAGAAGATTTATCTGAACAACCACGCTGGCATCTATACAGGGTTATTTCTTATCAATTAGCATCCTTTTAGGGGCTTGTTGTTCCATAGAAAAATATCGTTCACCCTCGACAAAATGTATGGAACAGCTGATTTTTTTTTTGAGTTTTGACAAAAGTCGGAGAACAAAAGTTGTTAGCTTTGATGTACAGAATAAGCCCCTAAAAGGATGCTAATTAATCAGAAATAACCATGTACTCGTTTATGTAAACATGAATCGTGGTTGTTAGTCTCGCTAAAGCTCGAGAACGGCGAACAACCGATTTGGCTAATTTTGGTCTTGAAATATTTGTGGAAGTTAAGGGAAGGTTTAAACGGTGAGAAAATATAACAATGTAGGGAGTGAAATAGTAAAAAAGTGAATTTTATTTCCCCATACAAAATGTCTCTGCTGTCAAAGTTGTCATTGACAGTTGACAGATGAGATGAAGTTCACCGGGTCAGCTAGTAATATTATAAATTAAAATAATTACTGATTTCTCCTGCCTGTTTTTCTTTAATCCGTGTAAGAATCCAAGAGTCAACTGTCACGGGACCTTTTCTTGTATGCAATTTGTTACAAGAATTCCTTGTGAGTAAAAGTCAGGGTCAATGCAAGTGATCTGCAAGCTGCAAGTGTTTCAATATATTGCAAGTTAATTACTTTGTCATAAATCTAACGAGGACGTCGTAAATCTAGGAAATGATTCTTGTTTAATCACATAATGCTAATTCATAACCTGTATAAGCTTTTTAGTCATAAGGTTAGTGGTTTTATTTCAATGTTATGTTTACAGAAGCATGAATTTGATATCCTGTATTACTGCGAAATAATATGCGAAAGATTACATTATTTTGTCTTTAAATATTTATCTTATTAAAGTAAAAGAGACAATATTTTGTTCTGAATCAACATAATGCTTATTTTATTTTCAATTCGTAATTTAAATTTACTAATCATAAACGGTAAGGCAATTTGATACACAATGCATTTTATTTTTAACCCTAATATCGTCGTTTCAGCCATAGGACGTCCACTGGTAAACCTAATATAAAATGTCTAATACATACAATACTAGCGACCCACCCCGGCTTCGCATAGGTATATTATACTTATAAACCTTCCTCTTGAATTACTCTATCTACTAAAAAAAAACCGCATCAAAATCTATTGCGTAGTTTTAATACCTAAGCATACATAAGGGACAGACAGACAGCGGGAAGCGACTTTGTTTTATACTATGTAGTGATTACAAAAAGGATACTTACAACAACCTACAACTTAGCTTAATATCACATGAACGGAGGTTCTTGTTTAAAGCATAATTATCATAATTAGGTCAAGAGTTTAAATTAAAATCATTCCAAGATATAAACATCTTCATAACCACCCCATACCTTTACTGTGCCATGACATTTATCATGTAATTGCCCACACTTATACAGTAATTAAACGTGTTAATTATCTCGATTTACCTTATATGTGAAACTCTAACTGAATTGTTCAGAAATTCCTCTGAAATCTGCAAACATTTGATGTAAATGTTAGTTGCAGTGCAAACTTGTTAATTGTTCTAACATTTAAGATTGCGTAGTGTAAATGGGTCTGCTATACGAAATAATTAGTCAGACATTTAATAAATAAGTACTTTTATAGTTCTTCTCCTAATTTTTGACCGACGAAACAGAGGAGGTACTCAATTCCACGCGTACGAGTATATTTTTTTATGTTTAACCACACATAACTTTTTACGTGGTGGTCCGATTTCAATAATTATTTTTTATTGGTAAGTGTATACTTCGATATTGGTATCATTTAAACTTTATTGAAATCGGCTGAGCCATTTTTGATAAATCAACAAAAATTTAAAAATGTAATAAAAAAACGGCCAAGTCACATAAATTGACTAAGCTGTAGAGTTTGTGGAGTAAGGATTTGTAGAGTAAGGCGTGTAGAGTTAGGAGCTTGGCTTTACGTGAGATCTGACAACTTTTTGATAGTGGGAACTGTGATTTAGACTTGGCTTCATTTCACATAAAAATGTGAAATGAAGCCAAGTCATTTGCCATTTTGTTGGATGTATATTTACTTCAATACTAAATAATGAAAATAAAATAAATATTTAAGGGGGGCTCCTATACAGTACGGAACCCTTCGAGAGTCCGACTTTTATTTTACTCTCCTTATTTGCATATCTGCTCTTACTTTTCTCACATTTCATTGAAATTACAAGGAACTAAATAACGTTAACGTACTAAGAATAGTATAAATTATTTAACGACTAGCGACCCGCACCGGCTTCGCACAGGTGTATTATACCTACATATAAACTTTCCCCTTGAATCACTCTATCTATTAAAAAAACCGCGTCAAAATCCTTTGTGTAGCTTTAAAGATATAAGCATACATAGGGACAGAAAGACAGGGAAGCGACCGTGTTTTATACTACGTAGTGATAGAGCAAACTAGTTTATAATCTAGGAACTAATGGTACACTAGTATTAAAGTCAATGTTTTAACGGCATTTAAATAGTTTTAGTGCGTAATTTTCCCCAAGCGTTTCCCAAGCCCAGCCGATATCATCTGCGAGCCATTTCATCTTAACATTTCAAACTGCTCTAACAGTACTAACAAGGTGTGAAACAGTACAATACGCCCAATGTATCTGGTACGTTGAATGAGGGCGCCACTTACGATTTAAACGACAAAGTGATATGTAATAAGGTTACTTATCGTTGCACTATTTTTAACAACTTTCTATGGTAAATTGGTATTTAATTTTTGGTGTATATAGTAAAAGATTTTCTCTACCTAGGCCTGATTTATTTATTTTTTAATTGAAGAAACAAGCTAATTGTCTACTTAATATGAAGCAATGAGCTACTTATAATAGACTAATGGTACCTTATTTTTTACCCAGAGATAATCCTTTATGGATACCACCCCATCCCGGGGGAGGCAGGGTGGTTATGTGGGAATCACACCTTGTGGCAGTGTACACTATAAATCTTGGGCTGTTCCTTCTCTGTGTATTTTAATCGGTATTGCGGGAACTCTTGCGCACAGTTTCGCGAGGACTATTAGTACTTACCCAGATTTTTAAACTGTGACTAGCTGATACGGCAAACGTTGTTTTGCCATATAAAAAGGATCCGGGAAGACCATGTTTAACATCTAGGGTGTTCTAGGGATATAAAAATAGCCAAAATATTTTCAGACCTGCAAAATTAACTTAAAAACTTCATAAAACTTGGTCAAGCCATTCCGGAGGAGGTCAAAAATAATAGATTCATGAGAGATTTTAATGTAATTATTAATTGGAGATAATCATAACCCCATTATTTTTCTTCAAAGTTTCGCTGGAAATGGCCTTTCAGTATAAAACCCTGCAGCATAACGCATATAACGCATGTTTCAGAAAATGTATTCGGGAAAATTAGACTGCTTCACTTATTTAGTTCCAGATTATAGCCACTAGCGCAAATAAATTGGTTTGTCCCGTTTAATGGTGTTTAGATGGAAGATGGTAAGTGGTCATAAATCTGAGGCTACACGCCATTCTTCACCCTAACTAGACGCATGCTGTTACATGTGCGTATGTTGTGCAAAATTAACCCTTATTATGTAGACAATAGGTGAGGTAGTGACGTCATTGGACTAGTGCATCTTTCGCAAAGTTCACAAGTGAACTGAGGCATATTTTGATCCAGAAATATCTTTTAGTGGACCCATCCATCCATCAGCCATAAGACATTCACTGCTAGACATAGGCCTCCCCAATATATCTCCATTAAGAGCGGTAGGTAGCGACTTGCATCCGCTGGATGCAAGTCAGGGTGGATGGCCTACGCTGCGCTCGCCGGAATGTCGTCTTCGTTCGAGAATTTCTCGACCCTGTCGGTTGGTTTTAGTGGAGATTTTCAAGAATATGTTTACAGTTCTAATTTTTAATTTGAATTTTTTTTTCTAACTTTTTTTTATAATTTAACAAACTAACTCTTGTCCACGGCTTCGTCCGCGTAATACTAGTCTATGACAGTCTGACTTCTAAACTAATTATATTTGTGCCAAAAACAAGTAGAGCCGTGGCTCCGTTGCTGCGTGAAAAACTAACTTACAAACACAATAAGCCCAATTACAGAGGCGCCATAGTAATTATAATAGCTAAATAGCATAGTTCTGTTTCTTTTTCACTTTAGGCATTCGATAGAGAGAACTTTTTTCACGTTGCTATTAAATTTACGCTGGCGCTTCTATAATCGGGCCTAGTGGATTTATAATATAAATAGACTTACAGACCTACAGATTTATAGACTTGCAACTCGGAATCTACAATTTGTATAAAAGCTCGTTTTCATTGCCCAAATTCCGGGTTCGCTTCATATTATTAAAAGTTGTTCATACTCGTAATGATGGTCAAATTTGCATCATTTTGGCTCAGTATTACTTTCTGGATAGACCTGACACTTTGACGATAATTTGACGATAAAAAACCTGACGGGCATTGGGTCTTTTTTGCTATTTTTATATTTTCAGCAATGTCATTTTAGTTATTATTGCGTAATAATAATATACTAACGTAAAGAATAATGAGTTCATATCTCTCCAAATAATTTCAGACCTCTAAGTACTACTTTTAGCATGACAAAGCTGCAAAGTTACCGAAGTTCACAAATTCATGAGTACCTTATATTTTACGGAGTTAATTATGCGCAAAATATTTAGCAAACATACTAACAAACCGATTCAGCACAAACATCTGTCAAACGAGAGAGAAAGCATCGCATGGCGCTTGCGCACGGATGAAAGCAACTGAGATAATCACTTATTGCGGATAATTGGGATTTTATGCTTGTAAATTGTTGATTGTTCTGCTTATTGTCTACTTTGTACGCGTACTCAGCCATGGGTTGTGTAATCTTATGATTTGATTATATTTTATGGTTAGCTTAATGAAATGTTGATAATCATATGGAATGAAGTTGAGATTGTTTCTTTCCTGTTTAAAAAGCTTAAGATCAAACTTATCTATTTAGTGCTACATCATACATCAGGCGAATTTCAAAATTTTGGCTATTTAAATAAAGTAAATACATTTTGTATTTTTAGCGATTTCCGAAAAGAAGGAGGTACTACGTTCGTCTGTATGTATTTTTCTAGTGTATGTACATCGATATTTTCGCCAATTATAACCGAATCAAAAAATATTTTTTAGTTCGAAAGGGTACTTGTTCTCCCGAAGTGGTTATTTAAATTTTATCGAAATTGGCTGAGCTGTTTTTGATAGATCAACAATAATCTACATGGATGTCACATCAATTCGTGAAAACTATTCGAATTCTTTACACGGTGGAAGTCTGTGTTTCGATTTTTTGCGAAAAATAATTATTCGAAACTCAGGTTTTGATCAGGTTTCAGGTTTATATCAGTATAAATAGGCTTTTATTTTTCATGTTGTTTACAATTGTATTTCCGAATTTTATCAACACAATTAATATAATCAATAAATCATTTAAAGACTAATTCAAGTGAAGAGACACTATTTAAGCAATTCAAAATAAAAATAGCTACTTGCATGTTCAGTGACCTATGACTGATTCATTTCCTTTTTTGTAGTAGTAGTATATAAAGGAAAAAGTCTATGAAATGAATGAACTATAACCCCATTATATAATAATCATAAAATATATGTGCTACTCACACCATTACAATACGAGTAATTTTATGCAAAAATATAAATATTTTAGCAAAAACGACTCGAAGAACATAACAAAAGCCTATAACTATAAAACGCTAAATACATCAATTCTAAACAAATCGATTTGAACAAAACCCATAAAATTCCCCTTTGTTCACGCAACAGGTTATGTAGTGCTTGTGGGGAAAGACTTCTTTGATGTACATATATGTAAAGAATTTTCGTTTCAAGTTTTTTTAAGGTAAAGTGTACGTTAAATGTTTTAAAATTTAATTAGTAAAAGATAAAACCTATTACCTATATTTGTGTGCCGAAAGGCTGAATATGGCGGACTATTTATGCTATTATACCGTAAGTAAACCCATATTATGCAATAAATATAAATGAATATGAATTTCCTCAGATGGTTTTAAACAACCTTATTCAGGACTTTGGGATGTTAGGATTATATTAATCTTAGAATCATAGGATCATCATCAATATGTCAGCCACAGTTCTTTCACCGCCTGATATATGCTTCGACTGTAGATCCCCAATAACATCGATTGGGTTGGAATCAGCTTAATTTCAGCATAATCCGCGGTCTTCACCATCATCATCATCCGCAGCTTTCTTTATCTTACTGCTAGGTATAGGTCTTCTTTTTACAAAGCCGTCTGCACCGGTATTTGGCTAATTGTGACCAGGTTTGACCCACGATAAGGTCGACCCACCTTGCTGCCGGATGACCCGCTCTGCTGCGGTCTTAACCCTTTTAATAATAAAAGGCTCCTTGTCTTAACCAGATTATATTAATTTATCTATTAGCCTGCGGCCGAACATCCTAATATATTCATTAGAATAGATTAGGAACCTATTGCCTATGGTTTCTTACGTAGAATATAAAATTAATTAATTATGTAGGTACCTTTACAATTTTTGTAATACATAAATATAATAAAATATAAACGCTTTATTGTTCACACAATCGACAATATAACAATAAAAGAGTACAATATAATTAAAGTAGTGCGACAATCGGCGGCCTTATCGCGTAGAGAGATTTCTTCCAGGCAACCTGATTAAGAGAAGAAAGGATTATAGAGGAAGGTAAGGGATGGGGTGCACAATAATAGCGAAATTAATTGAAACAAAATAAAGAATACTTGAATAAAGAGTCATAAATATACAAAATATATACATACCTATTAATGTACATTCAAATACTACAATAAGGACTCTTATACCTATATATTTAAGGAAACTTAGTAGTTTTCCATTTCATGTCCCTCTGAAAAAAAGCCATTGACACGAGATGAATGTATGACTGTCTGAACGTTAAACTCAGAATGTTTGTACTAGAGAGCTGTAATGAGATTTGAGTCTTCATTTATTAGAATCATCTTGACAACGTATGTAGTAATAAATTAAAATTACAGTACCTACCTCGCCTTCCAGGAGATAATTGGTCATACAAAATTATTGTCATCCATTTGGGTGGTATCGACACGAGAAATGTCGTGCTATTATTAAAATATTACATAGCAAAATATTCCCAAGGGATTGCGTTTCAAGATCTACTGAAAACATGCTAGGTACGTTCGAATTTTAATTCAAATAATTTCAAAACAAGAATCTTGAAGTGAACGTAACCAAATTGGCATAAAATTATCACATTATACAATTTGTTGTTATCTCCCTCGCGATCTCACGATCCAGTGAAGACGTCTCGAATGACACGAACTCGATCTAGTCTAGCCTAATGTAAATGTCAGAGGTCAAAATGTAGAGCTAGTGAAAAAAAAAGTTGCACACATTAAAATAAAACGCTTTTTACTCGACTCCCGAGGAAGGGTATTGTTTTACGCGGGCATCTTCTATGTTTGTTTGTAACTTTCTTTATTCCCACGTATCTTACAAAAACCAGAATGGACTTCGACAATTAATTCGTTAGATTCGTTTTTCTGATGATGTTGATGAAAAAAGGTGAAATCTTATAGGTACCTAGTATCATAAGAGTGACAACTCTTAGGAAATTTCATTTTTTAGATGATTTTGTAGTATACGTTCACTGTAAGCAAAAAAAAAAAAACAAAATAGTATCTACTCAACAGAAAAATGATTCATTTTGGTTTTTTCACCATACTCTGACTAAATAATAGTTATAATGTCGGCTCACTTTTATAAGTATAATCATTTTTGATTTTGTTTTTCGATTATCCGAATGTTCAGCGACACGAATTAATTCGTTTAATCGAGTCTCTACTAACTTTTTTATTAGTCGTCAGGATGTCACTTTACTACGAGGTCGACAAAGGTCCATGTGGTGCAATTGTCATTGTGTGAAGCATCTTCAATCGGGGGTTGAGAAATCATCAAATAATTCGATAGCATTTTGAGATATAGACGATTTTGGATGTGTCAACCCAAAGGTTCAGAACATTATTCAGATTGGTATGATGAAATGTATTGTTCTGGAATTCTTATGAGAAATACATCTAACTGTAGCAGTGACATTTTATTTATAACGTTATGAGCAAGACGTCTGATTACGTTATGCTTGGTCATATCATAACATTTGAGCGGAACTCAAAATGTTGAATTTCTAAAGTCCTGCATACCTACAACTATATGTACCGTGCTCGATATAACTTAATAATAATAAAAAAAAACCTAAAAAATATTATTCCTAAACTTTCGCGAGTTGAGCATAATTACTGAGTATAACTACTATTAAAATACGATAATTAAATGAGGTTAAAATTTCAATTTATCTTGCATTTTCAGAGCGCGATTAGTCCTGTATTATAAAAGTCTCAAGTAAATAAATTTCACTGCGCGCTCATCATTCAGAGATGGAAGTCTAAACAATTTTTTTTTTGTATCCTTACTTCTTATGGTACGAGTATATCTGGCGAACCACCCTAGCGCAATTGGTATTTTGCATTGACTTAGCATTTACTCTGTTTTTCCATATTGATGATATTTTGGTAGGTTGCTTGGTGCCGCAAATAATATGGTTTTGGGTAAGGAATAACGTCTGGGTTTTGATGTCCATAATATATCATGTTTGTGTTCCGTAGTAGGTACTCTGGACAAGGCTAAAGTATGCAGCGTTATATTTTTTTAGTACATTGTATCTTAAGATCAGGAACTCATTTTTCGAAATGTTTGTAATGACTTTTATAATCGCATACCTACTACTATGCTATCCCGTTTGCACCAAAACTAATTTTCAATGCTCACTCCTGCTCGTTCTCGTTAGGTGACCTTTTACGCATACCTACGTCCTAAATAGAACCCTGAACTACCTTTATATCTCTGAATCTACCATATACTTTAAAGAATAACTTACTGTATATCACTTATTCAATTATTTTTTCGTCTTTTCAGGTGGAACTTTGTGCTACGTGAAACACATCATATATTCAAAAGGTAAGAAATTTTATCTGACATATTATTACTCGTTCTACGAATTGCTCCTTGTGCATATTTGTTTCATACAGGATAAAAAAATTGCGTCTCAAATATTTTTTGAGAATCTGACTGACTATTTTATCAAGCATCTTACCTATTTATTTATATATATTGTAAGTACTCATGTACTTACAATATAAGTGACGCTACCAACCACCTCGACCTGTCCATTAACCCAATTATTTCACAACAAAAAAATCAGAAAATGCCTTTTTTGACGTGTGATTTAAATTATAAATCAGTCTTTAAAAGAAAACTAACTTATCCAAAGTTTATAATAACTTCCGTACCGCCTACTTTAGACATATTGATCGTTGATATTGGACATTGTAAAGAAATAGTTTGAGATTGCAAAAATAAAAAGTTTTACCAGACATTTAAGTAAAAACTATTTTTTTAATTAAATTGCTGATTTATTGAGATTTCAGGGTTGGCCCTATGAAACAATAAAAAAATAGACACAAATGACGCTGTCAACTGTCACTCACTCATTGACTGAGTGAATCGACCTGTCAATTAGGCCACTGATATCACAACAATGTAATCAGAAGATGTGTTCTCCTCCAATTAAACCATTTCTTACATATTGTGCAAGCAAGCTTCAAACATGCTTGCAACACAAACATTTCCGTTGTTGTCTCTACGTATTGTCTTAGTTATGTAACGTGAGTGACCTTTTTCAAACATATTAGCAGCATTTCTGTAGTAAAAGTAAGTGAGTAAGCTAGTTGCTATTTAACACTCTTTTTTATTACCTGTCTAGGATTTTTATATCACCGCCCTAGAGTATTCATGCTCATTTATTTATACAAACTTGCATACGTCAAATGTATCAAAAATCATGATAAAGTCAAATTGAATCGCAAATAAAATTAGATCATAACAATAAAATTAAAAGCTAGACACGCGGTAACTATGTTTAGCGGCCGCGTGTGCTGCCGCAGGAACTTTAAAATTAAAATCCTTATTTTAAGTATAATGACCCTTAAGTAAATAAGATACAGGCCTCTTGCTAAGTTTATATTATAACACATCAAGAACTTTCCCTGAAAATTATTTCGAGCACTGTGGGATCATAACTTTTTGAGTTATAAAGGAAAATTGAAAGTTTTAAACATGCACACAGCTCAGAGGTCATCGAGTTCACAAACATATTTTATACTCAATTACGGTTTTCTGGTAGTCAATCATCTGATGACGTCGTAAAAAATGTTTTTTTCTTCATCATTATAATCATCGTCACCATCTACGGAAGCCTATCATACGCGTGACTCGACACGCACTTGACAACTTATTTTGTCATTCAAGGATATATAGTTATTCATAATGATGGTTACATTGTATACTTTTAAAAACCACCTACACTTTGCAAATTAACATCTTGTATAATACAAGGCTAATATTATTTTAACTAATAAACTTATTTTTATGACTGGCTATTAAAGACAAATGCTGTTACATTTATTGACATTTAAATATAGAGCAAGTGTAATCTAACTTGAATAGGCCAAGATCATGCGTTGGTATTTGCAACTGGATTAGGTAAATATCATCACTAATTACACACAAGTACAGGTCGCGGCATATAAGTCAAGCGCTGAGCGAAGTGTGGAGGGGGTGGCTGCGCATGAGTTTAGTACGGCGGTCAACATGCGCGGCCATCCCCTCCACAGTACCCTCAGCGCTAGACTTACGTGCCGCTACTTGTACTTACTTATATGACGTTTCTAATGATTTGAACTATAAGAAGAAGAAGAATAAATCTCCTCGAATCGAATTACTGTAATGTTTTAGTGATTCGTGTTTTCAAAGATGTAAACTCTACAAATTCTACATTTTTTTCAGGACGATTGATTTTTGTTACATAACACGACGAAAATAGTAAAAAATTAAAAGAGTAATACACATTTATATATAATAGATCTGTAGATGGTACGAAACTACATATCTTCGTCTAGTAATATTTACGTAAATAAACTATACGAGTACCACCTTTATTAATGTAGGGTCAAGGACAAGACAAGATCTAGGTATATTTTTGCTTCAACATTTTTAACTAGTTTGATAATAAATAGGTGTTTCCAGAAGGACTTCATAAAAATATATTATTTACGGCAAAGAAAGAATGTTTTTTTCTTCTGATAAAATAATAAACGCGAAAGTTTTTCTCATTATCGCTGTCCTATATTTAGTTAAACGTTGAACTTGGCATTTCATCACCTAATTGCCTATTAACTATTTATCATTGTACAAAATACATACTTATCTTCTTATTGTTTTAGAAGAACCTTGTAGGCGTATCGTAAACTAAAATTAACAAGCTAAAATTACCATCAGTCCTACCCCATCAAGTTATGGATATAGTACACTCATCCTGATATGATCTGTAAATCACACCATAATGATAGTGTGGCCAGTAATAACAGAGTATCATATAGTATTGTTTTGTTGTGTGGGTAGGTGTGAGTTGCCCAATAGCGAAAGTTCAAGGACGTGTGAGTTTGTAGTGGTCGCAGAAAAAGTAGAGCGGACGATATTTTGAACGCAAATATTTTTATGTCACAGCTTAAACCGATATAATTACGATAATATTTTTTCTTGAAAAAATGGCACAACCGACTTCAATCATGTACAAAATTTTAAAAGTTCGCTCGATAATGTAGGTACACAATTTTTATATTATTGTAGATTTTTCAAAAACGGCTTATCTGTTTCTGGAATGGGACCTGAATGGATTTTTTTAATTGGGTTTACATTTGGCGAATATATCGATGAAATAACAACAAAAAAAAATAAACATACAGACATACACAGAACCACCTCCTTTTTGGAAGTCGGTTTTTATGTAATCAAAATTGATCTATGAAGTATCGTGTCAGTTTATTTTAGTAAATCATTTTAAAAATTATGAATTAGATACTTTAACGATATGAAAAATATTTATAGAAAGCCGATAAATCTATTTATCGTATAGGCTAGTCTAATAGTATTTTTCTTTCCTATTTTCAAAATTTGTATCTATTTTATTAATGCCACATGATTTTTGCAGTTTTGATCAAAATGTTTTGATATCCTACTTACCTTTTACCTACACGAGTGCACCTTTTTGAAATACATGTCATGTCCTAGCTGAGTTGACATATTTTCCAATCTGATCTGAGTTTGCGTGTTAGTCTGTTAGTTGATATTACTCGTACATGGCTTCCCTGTTACTGATACCTGCGAGGTCCACTGACGTTTTAAAATTATTGCTTTACAACGTAGACCTTTAATTGTTATTTCCAACGATTTCTTTGCTGACGCTCCTTTCATGTAGTGGCCGAGATACTGCAAAGGCCATCTTCCCATGTTGTTATATCGGCTCCACTGTACGGACGAACGGATATTGTTGTAGCAGAAGTATATGCCAGATGTTTGTGGCCCAAGGTTGGGGTTACACAGTCTGCTGCTTTGATAAGAGCAAGCAAGTAAAGTAAGTTCGTATGGGCTGGGTGGCTAACCCTGGTGTCAGAGTTTTTAAGTCGCCGTTTTTAGCCGCCTGAATATCTCTGACAGCTAAACGGTTAAAACAACCGGGACCTACAATTAACCGTGTCATCCGAGCCACGGTAGCGCTTAGTTGGAAATACCACTCGCGGTCACCATCCATCCAAAGACTAACCGTACCCATCAATTAAACTTCGGTGATCGCTAAGAAACGCCTAACCTCCTGCGAACCCAGTATCACTAGTGATATTATGTTGTTTGTAAAAAAAGTCAACATTCAAAACATTTAAATTTAAACTAAAGGTCAAATCAGATAAAATTGTATGTTTCACCTAAATAAAGAAAATAATCAATTTGTAGCTATTTTCTACTGCATTTCTTGTATCAACAATACCTTGGGTCCCAGGAGGCCAATCAAACTTTTGGTGTTTGAGCCACTTTAATACCTACAAGTTAAAACTTCTGAACTTTATTATGAACACATTTTGTAAGCTAATTATACTGTTAGTACTTGATAAGATCAGCCACTCTGCCTTGGCATTCGTTTTGGATTCCGACAACTTAATTCCGGCTTACTTAAATGTTACTTAAGCTTCAGTAGTCACAATTATAAAATGACTTCATAATCAATTTAATTAATCAGTGGTTTTACGAGCTTTCTATGTCATGATGTTGATGTTTTACTTTACCTGCTATGATTTGGGTCCCAAGACGTATCGTACGTAAGGAGGAGGTTATTTTTGGAAATCGGTTAAAAAGTCCCAGGACTTCGAGAAACGGCTGAGCCGTTTTTGAAAAAACAAACAATAATATAAGCAATTCAAGCGAAATATCCGAATTTTGTACACGATGAACATCGATAATTTCACCAATTGTGAACCGAATCGAAAAAATATTTTTTAGTTCGAAAGGGTATACTGCCAATATGGTCCCATTTAAATTTTACAGATATCAGCTGAGCCGTTTTTGAAAAATCAACAATAATGTAAACAATTCTACCGAAATATTCGAATTTTGTACTCGTACACGATGGAATGCGGTTTTGCCATTTTTTGCGAAAAATAATTACAGTCAAACCTGGATAAGAGAGAGTTGAAGGGACCGCCATCTCATTCTCGCTTATAGAGGTTTTTCACTTAACCAGGTTTCTCACTTATCTAGTTTCGGAAGTGGCTACTCTCTCTTATAGAGGTTATGCGTGAAGAATGATAAATATGTTTATAAATAGTATATATAGGTAGGTACTAATTGTTTGGGTTGTGTTGATTAGAATTGAACATAGATTATAGTTTGTTTTATTCATTCTAAAAGACACATTTAAATATTGGGAAAATTAAAAAGATCGACTTTTTTAATATTTCCATGCCCTTTAGAGCACTGAGACCTTATAGGGACCGTATATCTTTTGATTTTATAATTTTATAAAAGTAATTCTGATAAGTCAAGTTCATTGCGTATTTAATTTCGAGATTTTCCACTTTTGAACGCATACAATACCTAACTATCTTAATCTTATCGCTTAACGACTTTTTTATTTATTCCTAAAGATTTATTTACTAACACCCAAACTTTCTCCTCAATTGATACTTATCAACTGGAGTAAGTTTGACCAATAAGATAGTGTGAACGCACGTGTAGCTATTCCAAAAGAATGTGATACAATGAATGTTAATAGATTTAAGAAAACCACAAAATAGTTTAAAATAGAACACTATTTTAACAAACAGGATAGTTTAGATGCACGTGTGGCCATTCCAAAAAAATGATACAAAAACAATGTTACTTATTTCCACAAAATACAAAAAAAATGTTTGAATAGAACACGATCCGAAAGCAATGGTAGTTAGTTCCACGAAATTTAAGAATGGATCATAAAGTGCAGATGTTTCATCACCCTCAACTCTCGCTTATAGAGGTTCAGACAAGTAGTACTCTCAGTTATAGAGGTCCATGAGGGAAAAACGACTCTCTCTTATAGAGGTTTTTGTCTCTCACTTATAGAGGTATTTGAGGCGTAAAATGACGGGACATGGCAATTACTCTCACTTATAGAGGTTTCTCACTTATCCAGTTCTCAGTTAGCCAGGTTTGACTGTATAGTAATTTTAGTTGTTTCAAGTCCCGGGTGTTTCGGGTCGAGACTCAAGACGAGACAAAATAGTCGAAAGTGTTATGTAATCATTTTCATTTTTATTTTCATATAATGTATAGAGCCAAGCGCCATCTGTTAGTTTAATGAATAATTAAAAATATCAGCAGCTCTAACTAAAACAGAATACAAATATGGATTCTTGCTTAATTATCGTGCTAGCTGATAATGGGTTTGGAATCATGTAATACCTTTAAAAGAGGGCGATAAAGAATGCGACCTGGATGCAGCCTGTTTTTTTTAAGAAAATTTAACAATTTCGTTACGCTTTGTTTTTTAGATTGCGGTGTATGTAGATTAGGTACGTACATTTTGATATATTTTGTCGAGGGTCATTAACGAGGGTATTTTGTGTAGGAAATGGAGATTTTTCAATTTCCGGGATTTTGCAGTACGTCCCATAGTAAAATAATAATCCAAAATTACCACATTATACTCTTCCGAAAGTATAATATGCATTTGCATATTGCAAATCAACAAGTTGTATATTTTCATTAAGAGAAGGTTTTCAATAGGTTAGAAGCGGCTTGCACCCAGCAAATTCTTTCGGCACAATGGCCCAATCGTCGATCAGTCCTACGTTGCTCTTGCAAAGTTAAAAGTATTAACGCTAGTTAATATTACCAAAATTCCTTACCTCCCAACACTTACAAAGTTATTACTAACCTTTTTACAAAATTGCTACATTCGCACGCCCCAAAATGTTTTAATCATTGCGTCGCGGTGCCAACACGGCGTTTCCCAGAACATCGTTATATAAGAGAGCCACCTCTCGTGGGAACCCATTGTTCTGATAGGTATTGGGACACGCCACGAAATGGAGAAGTGCTAAATGCTGCTCTAATTATGAAACGAGAAGGGCTTACGTTTGTCAACCTATTTTGAAACTTTGGAACTCCTTACATATCTAGTAGCGGGAATTTCGACATAAAGTTATTTATAGAGACTAGCTTCAGGGGCAACCACCGTGGTATTTTAAATTTTGTGTTATCCCATAGGATCATTTTATTTTTCTGGGATATAATTATTTTTCGCAAAAAATAGCATGACCGACTTCAACCGTGTACTGAATTCGCGAATATTTCACACGGATCGATGTAGCATTTTCCACATTATTGTTGATTTAATTTCAACCAATTTCGAACTACACTCTTTCCAATATTTTTTTTTATCAAAATCAGACCACTTTTGTAAAAAGTTACGCGTGGTTATAAAAAAAAAATATATACGCGTCGAATTGAGTACCTCCTCCGTTTCGTCGGTTAAAAATTAGCCTATGTAACTTTCCGGTCGTTGAAATATATGCATTAAAGTCTATCCATTACTTTGTTGCTGCGTGATGTTTTGAAGTGGAACGTTGTTTCGGAGCGACTCGATATGACTGCCTCGGTGGCTCAGTGGTTAGTGATCCTGACTCCTGGATCAAAGTGGCGTGGGTTTGATTCCCACCCAGGGCAAGCATTTTTGTGATGAACATAGGTGTTTGCTCTGTGTCTGGGTGCTATTAAGGTATTACCTATCTATATATAATAAGTATGTATAACATATGTATAAAATATATAATAAAAAAATATTAGCCATTGAAACGAAATGACGATGATGATATAAGTATGTATTTAAAAATATATTTAAGTAGTATATCAGTCACTGGCAGTCATATTACAAGCTTCTTAGGGCCAGAGACCGTGTGTAAGATGTCTTCTAATATTTCATTTATTTATTTACATGATGTAAAGAGAAAAAAAATTAAAAAATACAAAAAAAAAATTACAGGCATTTTTTTTTACATGAGGGACAAGAAAGATACTACGTAGAAAGAAATAGATAAAAGGCAGGTAAAGCTATTTTAGCCGATTTATACCTTACTTCACCTCTGGGTCTGGGTTCACCGTATCTCGTAACGCCCTGTGTTACTGAGTACTTTTAGATAATTTTGTAGATCACTACCATCACTACATAGTATAAAACAAAGTCGCTTCCCGCTGTCTGTTCCCATGTATGCTTATATCTTTAAAACTACACACCGGAATTTAATGCGGTTTTTTAAAATAGTTTGAGTAATTCGAGTGGAAGGTTATATGTATAATACACCTGTGCGAAGCCGGGGCGGGTCGCTAGTAAATTTATCTCATTAAATAGTCAATTTGCAATTTGAATAAGTAGGTACCTACCGTTAGCATTATAGCTAGACACGTGTCTTACCGGTCTGTCGTAGTAGATACATAGTAAGTTGTAAAGACCCAGAATAAAGCCGATAACCATCGGTTAAAACAGCCGAGATAGGCATCGGCTTCCCCATTGGCAATAATCAAATATAGATAAGTGCAAATCGCTGTCAAACGATGGCTTATTGTTCGTTTGTTTATTTGATGACGACTGACATAATGTTATTATGCAGATAATGTATCTTGATGCCGATCATTTCGTAGCACTATTCGTGTTCACTATTCGTCTTAGTCTTATTTGGCCAAATATGTACAATTGTACAGCGATGGGAAGTGGTTCGTACTTGCCTACATTTACTTATTCGGACGAAGAATGAAATGAATACACAAATACGCGAACTCGTGACGTACGTATCCGAAGGCATGGGTGGACGATTTCACCGAATAAATACAAAAATGCCAAATAATGATGTAAAATGCCGGCATTTCCCTGACGTTTCCTCTTCAAGGTAGTGAACTCGTCTTTGCTAGACAGCAAAATGGGCAGAAAAGGAAAATTAATATGAAAGTATTGGCGAAGACCACTTTCCGAAATCACTTACGCTATCACTACTCATACTGCTGCTAGTGCTAGACGGTGCTCTATTGATGTCAGTTTGATTGACAGTCTCTCAGGTCTATCCTACCGTATTTGTGTTTAAAACATTAATTCCGGTAGTTACCTGTACAGAGGCAACAGCTTTGTGCAAACGTGATGCTTCAATTAAACACAAAATTGTGATATCAATCACATTAGATAAAGTTGAAATTTTGAGTATATTTTGCTCTGAAATGTAGCTGAAAATCTTGACGATTTATTTAAAATATTAAAATGAAAATTAGACTATATATGTATAGGCCGCGCCACACAAGTTTGCGGAAATGAAACTATCTACAAAGTGCGCAATATCCAATCAACACGCGGCTTTGTGTGAGCTTCAGTCAGGATTGGATATTGCGCAGCTTGTAGCTAACTTTATTTCTGGCAATTTGTGTGACGCGGCCTATACAGTACCTAATATTGTTTAGCTGAAAAAAAATAAAATCAAACGAACAAAACAGAACCTCCTCTCTCAACAAAATCTTTCCCTACCTTACTATTTTAGCATCCATATAGACTCGCAAGTTACAGTCTTTGTTTACTTTAATAACCATCTACCAAATCCACAATGCATTTAAAATGCGGAACCAAAACACTGATCAAAAATAAAAGCGTAAAATATACTTTTGCATGACGAGATATGGTTTTACCTTTCCCCCCAAAAATGGCAACTATTGTTGAAAATAACAAAAAGAATTGAACAATGAATAAAATGACGAGACATTACGACAATAGGTTCAACAAATAGGCTAGTATCTCGTGACATCTAAGATATTTAGGCTTTATGTTAGCAAAGGCCTAATGTTAACGGCTTTTCAACCGGCCATAGCTGTAACGTCTCAAAAACTCACTCGATAGGCTAGTTGACAATATTTTTTGATGCTCTCGTGTAACATAACCATAAACAGTTATCGAAAACCAAAATAAAATCAACTTCAAAATAAAAAAGTTACAAGCACAGTTATTTTCTTGCTAGACATAGAGCGCACTATAGCAGACTATGACGTCACTGACTGCAAGTGTCATACAAAGTTATGCTTTGTGGGAAAGGGACAAGCCCTACCAAAATCTTTACATGTTTATATCTCTGACTGGATAAGCCAATTTCAATTATTTTTTCAGTTCACAAATCATATTCAATTGCATAATTCACTAATCCTAATATTTTAACTAATTTAACACCAGTCAACTAACCTATTGCTAGTTTGAGTACAAGGGCATAACATTTCTAAAAATCCTATTAATTAAGATTAGGGCGTCTACTGTTAGACATAGGCCTCCCCTATGGATTTCTGTTCGCAAGCAGTCTGAGTCCGTCACGTTCCTACAGTCTATATTGTGAGTCTTTCGGTGGACTTTCTACGTTACACTTGCTGGTACAAACATGGTCCTCATTCGAGAATCCCCATTCGACCATCCGTTTTTTGAACTATGTACCCAGCCCACTACTATTTTAACTTCCTAATGCGCTGAGCAATGTCGATCCTGGTTCTCTTTTCAATTCCAGGTTCGATCTCGAAGAGAGATTCTATTGGTCTTTACAAACACATCCATCGCTACGCATCCTCGCACATCTTTATTGGAAAGCAGTTGTAAAATTTCGCAAGCGAGATGGAATTTATCGTATAAAATCCCCTTAAAAATGAATCTATATTAGGTTGTCAATAGCCTAATGTTAAAGGTTGTGTTAACCGAATCTTGCACTTGTCAAAATGTTAGGTCTTGTGGTTAGGACACTGATAAAGTTACGCGTCAAATTAGTATTGTGATATTGAATGCACATTGTTATGTGAACAATAGGAAATAATTCATATTAGATACAAGGACGTGCATAACTTTGATTAAGTGTAAATAAAGTAGAACTCAAATCACCGATCCACTATTTACTTAATGAAAATAATCAAATTGTTATTTTTATACTTTTACAGCAAGGTGACAGGAGCAAGACTTAGTGCTAAATTAAAACTTGTAGAAAAGCTATTAGCAAAGACACATCGTACTCTAAGTTTCAGTATAGTAACATAGGTAGGTCTGACTTCAAGAAAGAGGCTAATCGCCGAATTCAACTGTGTTGGGCAGCGTTCGGAAAATTGCGCAACGTCTTCTCGTCCGACAAACCTCAGTGCCTCAAGTCGAAAGTTCTCAACCAGTATGTGTTACAGTGATGACTTATGGCACAGAAACGTGGTCTCTCACTATGGATTTTATTAGTA
Source organism: Hypomecis atomaria (assembly GCA_964007245.1). NCBI lineage: Eukaryota > Metazoa > Arthropoda > Insecta > Lepidoptera > Geometridae > Hypomecis > Hypomecis atomaria. The sequence continues at coordinate 16,180,643 of OZ023294.1, read as the reverse complement.
AGCTCAAAGTAGCCCAACGAGCCATGGAGAGGGCTATGACGAATCAAAAATGAGGAGATACGTAGAAGAACCAAAGTTACGAGTACCGACATAGCCCAGCAGTTAGGCAGGTTGAAATGGCAGTGGGCAGGGCACACAGCGCGGAGACCACGTGTCAGCAAGCGCAGCGTAGGACGTCCACCCACAAGGTGGACGGATGACCTCATTAAGACCGCAGGATTGCGCATAGAACAATTTATTTTTAGATTTGACAAAGTCGCAGAACAAAAGTTGTTAGTTTTGATGTACAGAATAAGCCCCTAAAAGGATGCTAATTAATTAGGAATAACCCTGCATACAACTCATAAGCACGTACAGATACACAAAACACAATACTCACAAATATATTAATAAGTACACACACAAACGCACAGGGTATAAAAAGAATTTGTAATATAGTTAGTTCGTAATCATTGCACGCATAATAAGTGTACTAATGATTGAAGAATGTCGAGATGTATAATTTATATCAATATCGATATCTCCGAGGCCAAAGGTCGAGTGAACCGAACCGTGTTATGACAAATGATCAGTTTACGACATTATGTAATTCATTTGATTATTTGGCGATTACTCATACAGTCATACTTGTAGGTAGTTTCTTTGGATTATATATTGTTGTGGTGAGATCATGTATGAGACGGAAGCTTGTAGAAAGTTTTAACGATGCTTTTGGGATTTTATGGAGTGTATTAGCTTTGATGAAGATTTTGACTAAAGATCTTAAAGACTGGAGAGAGCATAGTAGAATAACCATGGCAGGATCTCAGACCAAATAAAAAATCAAGACAGCATGTTGTGAACAAACAAGTGAGGCCGGCAAAACTATGTCTCGCCGTGTAAAGAGTACAGATACAAGGACGCAGGGGCGTAGCTACCGCCGTATCTGCCGTATCAATTATACGGGGCCCTCAAGCCACAGGGGCCCCTCATAATGATACAGCCACGTGCATAAGCAAAAGAAACTCATTTTTTTATTTCAGATTTGATAAAAGTAATAAAAAGCAATTTCTTTTTTACATTTTTAACATTTTTTTCTTTTGTGAGAAATCTTTACCCTTCTTAAGGGCCCCCAAACAAATTTTTATACGGGGCCCCGCCAAGGGGCGCTACGCCACTGCAAGAACGCAACACACACATATACATGTACAAAGAAACTATGCCTTGGCTCGTCAGTTGAACTATGGTGGTGCAACACCAACGCACTCACACATGTATAAATAAAATCGGCTAAGTGAGAGTCGGAATCACGCACGGAGGGTTTCGTACCGTGTTGGAGCCCCTTTAGCACCATTCCTCTTGCCATTATTAATAGCGAGCAAAAAAAATCACGTTTGTTATCTGGAAGCCCCCCCTTAAATATTTATTTTATTCAGTTTTTTGGGTTCCGTACCCTGTAGAGAAACTAACCTTTTTGTTAGCTTCTCTACATTCAGACTCTTTCAACGATAACACTGCCAACTTATAATTCTAGTTATGAAATTCAAATTTTTGAAATGTTTTTCTTTGACAGGATCAGCGATCCTTGTTTTTAAAATTGGGCAGTCTTGAGTTGGAAGTGATCTGGAAGACACCTTTTTTCCTCTATAATGTAATGAGTGTGAATTTGAGTTTGCGTGGACGAGCCCTGCAAACCGCATGAGCGTCGCGTGACAGGCAGGGTGAGAGGCTCCGGTTCCTTTGACTTTGATTCCAGGAGGATCTCTTGTTTTGGGGCCACTGACCCCTACCCTGGAGCACTGGGCTGGCGCTCACTTCGAACCCTGTCGGCCAGTATGGGCCGGCGCCTGTCGGCCGGTTTGGGCCGGCGCTTCCACCTCAGTCGACAGATGTCTTCACGCTAGCGCTCACCTAGCGCTACCTGGCTGGCGCCACACTATCGGCGGGTCCAGCTCAGGCTCTAGAAAATCCTCGGCCAGCCTCCAGCGTGGTTCTACGAGTGCTACCCTCTCCCTTTTGGCTAACTTTCCAAGGACACCTTCAAAATTCTCTCTCCCTCTCTCCGTTTCTTGAAGATTTAATTGACTATAAGTGCGGTGCGTGTTAGTGTAAATAAATGTGTAAATACTAAGGTTAGTCTTCTGTTTTAATCTCCTCTCTCCGAACCGTTAGGAATCCTATCCACTAGGTAGGACTCTTAGGTTGGTTAGGTTTCTCTGAAGTCTCTTAACCTGTGGTGCTGCAACCGGCTCCCCCGCTTGCAACATTACGGGTTCCTCTCAAATTCTCTTTTAACTTGTGGTGCTGCAAACGGCTTCCCCGTTCGCAACACTACAGTTTGGCGCCCGACCTTTTTACTTATCCACCCCTGACTACTTATATTTTCTTATTTTACTGTTACTTGTTTTCTTTCTTTCCTAAATTCTAAATCGATACTTCCACAAGTATCCACCCATCGCTTACACCTTAGGTATTTTGGTTCTCTTTTGGTTATCGTACTCCAATTCTCCATACATTACTCTATACTTGACTTTACAGTACACAGGCTACATAAATACCGCACCCCTACATACAGTCACTTACTACCTGGTTACCTCTGTAACCTACACCCATTCTTCGCTTGGCGGTGTTAAAACCTAACGGTCACCTTCAAGTTGGGGTTTGGGAGACTATACGGCGAGCTGGAGGAGAGTATCCTCTCAGTGTACGTCACATACAGTTTGTAAGTTACCTAACTTACAGCTGAACACTCTTCGTAGTACATAGTAGTACATATTAACACTTGGCCTAATATATAAATTATATTCTATTACTACCTGGTATTATGTGCATATTATTCCGCGAGTCTCTCTTTGCTCTCATACGTCTTCAGTCATTACTATTCCCTTGACTCTACAGTACATTTAAACAACACAATACCGCACCCTCTCATACAAGCACTACTACCCGATTACCACTGTAATCGACATCCATTCTTCACTTGGAGGTGTTAAAACCTATCGGTCACCTACAAGTTGGGGTTTGGAAGACTATACGACGTGCTGGAGGAGAATATCCTCTCAGTGTACGTTACATGCAGGTTGTAAGTTGTCTTGGCTTACAGCTGAAGTATTCCTACATTCACAGTACGTTTCAAGGTACTAGGTGATTTTTTACCTTATTTTTTTTGAAAGAGTTTTGCTCATGTGAATTTTATGCTCATGTTCTCAATAACCCTAATTTATTAATATTTCAGATGTGTAAGTTCAATTGAATATTTTTTTTTATTGATATAATACTATTTTTAACTAATATTTCTTTCTTATCTTTGGTAATACGTCGTATTTTATTATTTTTAATCTAATACCTATTAGATTTACAAAAAAATGGCTAAAAACATCGTTTATTCTCATTTAAACAAACTTGAACTTGAATATGAGATCTCAATTCGTCATGAAACACCTTCAGGGAGTGTTTCCTCTCTCAAGGAGCAATTGGAGAGACTTTCTATACTGAAACCAGCTGAAGTCATTTCCAAGTCGGTTTTCTCAGTGTCAGTTGACTTAGATCAAGTGTCAAAGACTTTGAAGTATATCAAGGATAAAGTTTCAATGTTAGAGTCTTCTCCGGATAGGTTGCTAACTAAGAAGGTTGAATCATTTTTGAATCATACTCATTTTCGTCTTGATCGTATTGACGTTTCAACGATTTCTGAAGAATCCTTAAAGCAAAACTACAAAGTTTTAAGGAGCGATTTTTTTTCAATTAGGAAAAGATTCGATGCAGTTCATAGCAACTTCGAGCATCTACCGAGTATTGATAATACTCAAGACTATGACGATTCTCCCTCTGGATCAGTTTCGGTTTCGCCCCGAACTGAACATAGAGATCATCAACCTGAGTTACTATTCTCAAAGGCTGATTCTGTTCCACATATACCTACAATACAGGAAAGCACTTCGAATTCTACACAATCTATACTTCTACCACAAGAAGTGTTGCTTACCTTAGTCAATGCTTTAACAAAGAATACTCAAGTCTCTCATTCTAATGTCATGGTTGATTTTAAAAGTTTGACATATGATGGAAAATCATGCCCTCGCTCTTTCTTGCAAAAGATGGAAGAGTTCCGTCGATCTAAAAGCATTTCTGATGAAAGTATTGTCAAACATGCTTTTGAAATCTTTAAAGGTGATGCTTTACATTGGCTTAGGTTTCAAATCTCTCAAAATGACTCATTAGCTTGGGATGAAATCAAAAGTTTGTTGATTAGAGACTTTGGTGAATTTGACTTCGATTATAAACTCTTGGAAGCGATTCGTAAGCGAACTCAAGGAAAAGACGAGTCAATAGCCGTTTTTGTTTCGATAATATCGGGTATGTTTTCCCGCCTACAAACACAGTTACCAGATGCAGAAAAGTTACAGATGATTCTGCGTAACATTCGACCTTGTTATTCGATTTTTGTAGCTTTGAAGGAAGTAAAAACTCTTAACGAGCTGATTAATGTTTGTCAATTGTATGAGAATTGTATGGATAAGAATTCTAGTTTTCACGAACCTCTCCATAATGATGCTTCCTGGGCAAAGGATTTTAACTATCGTCCCTCAACTTCTGGATTTTCTAAAAATGTTTTGAAAGCAAGTGAAGTCGTTAAGGAATCTCACCCCTTAAACTCGCAACCGCAGACGATTCCTACGCCTAATTTCTATAATTTCTGCCCACGTTGTAGAGTCACAGGCCATTCCTTAAAAACTTGTACTAAACCAAGGACTTTGGTTTGTTTCAAATGTGGTCTACAAGGGGTAAAGGTAACAGACTGTCCTAAGTGCTCCGTTACCTTAAATCAAAAAAACTAAATAATGACTTGAATGATGATTCTAAATCTTACAGCGATTCTAATGATTGGCAGCAATGGTTGAATACGGTTCGAAATTTTATGTTTTGTTATAAGACAACTGCTGTGTCTTATGATAAAGAAAAAGATTTTAATAGACCTTTTATTAATGTATCTATTAATGAACAAACTTTTTCGGGTTTATTAGACAGTGGGAGTTGTGTTACTATTTTAGGTAACAATTCTCATAAGGATATCTTAAAGTTAGGTTTCAAGTTATACAAATCATCATTTCAAGTCATGGTAGCTAATAAACAAAAATCAACGTCATTGGGTTACTTTCATCTCCCGATCAAATTTAATAATCGGATAAAATTTATTAAAGCTTTCGTCTTCCCTGATATTTACCCTTCCTTAATTCTTGGTTGGGATTTTTGGGAAAAGTTTGACTTAACGCCTAAAATACTTTCTCTTGAAGTTAACTCTGAACATAAGGAGCTTGTGTCTTGTTCTATTGAAAAGAAGGTTACTTCGTTTAACCATTTATCTAATAATCAAAGTGACATAGCTAAGGCTATGATTGAACGTTTTAAATCGATTTCTTTTGAAGAAAAGGGTCATTTGGGTCGTACTAATCTGATATCACACCGGATTGATACGGGTGATGCTTTACCTATCAAACAAAGGTGTTATCGACTTTCTCCGGAAAAACAAAAAGCTCTTATTGTTGAAGTCGATAAAATGCTTGACTTAAAAGTTATTGAATCATGCGAAAGCCCTTGGCTATCTCCAGTTCTTATTACTCCAAAAAAGAATGGAGAATGGCGTTTTTGTGTTGATAGCAGGAAATTGAATGCAGTCACTCGAAAGGATGCTTATAGTCTTCCCTTTATTTCGGAAATACTAGATAACCTCAAAAATGCTAAATATCTATCAAGTATTGATATTGCTAAAGCTTTTTGGGAAATTCCGCTGCATCCTGACGATAGAGATAAGACTGGTTTCTACGTCCCTGGTCGTGGAATGTATAGATTTACAGTTATGCCTTTTGGTTTAACTAACGCTCCAGCTACTCAACAAAGGTTGATGGATACCTTATTTACTCCAGAGTTTGATAATAAGGTATTTTGCTATTTGGACGACATAATAGTAATAAGCGATTCTTTTGATGAGCATATATCTCTTCTACTTAAAGTTCACCAAAAGCTTTCTTATGCTGGATTAACCATCAACTTTGAAAAGAGCAAATTTTTTCGTAAAGAGCTTAAATATCTGGGTTATGTCGTGGATGAGCTAGGTCTTCGTGCTGATCCCGAAAAGATAGAAGCTATCATCGCTTACCCTGTTCCTACTTCTAAGAAAGAAGTAAGACAATTCTTGGGTACTTGTAGTTGGTTCCGACGTTTCATACCCAATTTTAGTTCTATTGCTTCGCCTCTTTGTAAACTAACGTCATCGGGCAAGAATGTTTCTAAAAAGTTTATCTGGAACGATGATGCTGATGCTGCTTTCAATAAGCTAAAAGAGCATTTGATTTCTACGCCTATTTTAGCATGTCCTGATTTTGACCTACCCTTCTCTGTTCACTGTGATGCGTCCAATTTTGGTATCGGAGCTATGTTAAGCCAAATAAAAGACGACAAAGAAGTGGTTATAGCGTATATGAGCAGAACTTTAAATAAGCATGAGCAAAACTATTCAACAACTGAACGTGAAACACTAGCAGTTATTAGCGCTCTTGAACATTGGCGTTGTTATCTTGACAACGGTAAACCTTTTACTATTTATACTGATCACGCAGCTTTGAAGTGGTTTCAAAATTTGTCTAATCCTTCTGGGAGACTAGCGCGTTGGACTATTCGCTTATCTTGTTTTAACTTCATTCTGAAACATAAAAAGGGTAAAGAAAATGTTGTCCCTGATCTTCTTTCACGTTGTAAAACACCTAACGTTGCAGGCATTGGTTTTACCGAACCAATAGCTGCAAATGTTGATCTTCAATTAGATTATTTTAATCGGTTGTTTGCCAATTGTCAGGATAACCCCGATGCTTATACAAATTACAAAATTGTCGATGGCAAATTATACCGTCACTTTGACACACCTAATTACTTTAACGAAGATTTTGCGTGGAAAGAAGTTCCTCCTCCAACAGAGAGGAATGAAATAATTAAGTCTTGTCATGGGCTATCCGAAAACAGCCCTCATATTGGGATATTTAAAACTTATAAAAAACTTTGCTTGAGATTTTATTGGTCCGGTATGTTTAAGGATGTGGCCAATATGTGCTCGACTTGTGAAACTTGTCTCTCTTATAAATATTCGAATCATTCGCCTTATGGTCCTATGGGCAAACCTAAAATTTGCTCAAGGCCGTGGCAGAATATTTCTTTAGACCTCATGGGTCCATTCCCAATGTCAAGACAACGTAACCAACATATCTTAGTGGTCACGTGTTCTTTTTCTAAATATTGTCTCATATTCCCGATTAAGCGAGCTACTGCCCCTAATATCATTCGTGAATTAGAAAATCATGTATTTTTAGTACATGGTGTACCACAAACTATAATTATGGATAACGGTTCTCAGCTACAATCTAATGAGTTTCGAAATTTTCTTAACAGTTATAAAATACCTTTCGTCTTTTATTCACCTAGATATTGTCCTCAAGTCAACCCAACAGAACGTTATAATAGAACTATTATAACGGCTTTAGCTCAGTTAGTGGGTGATGATCATAGATCATGGGACAATCATTTGAAAAAGATTCAAATGGCTTTAAATAGTGCAGTAAATGTCACGACCGGTTTTACTCCAGCGTATCTTGTATTTGGCCGTGAAACAATTCCTTGCGGGTCATACTATACTTCCTGTTCTAATCTTGACAGCGTCATCTTCGCTCCTCGAGACATTTATGCCCATAATTTAGGGTTACTTTCCACAATCTTCGATAAAGTACAAGTTGCTATTCATACAGCTCACTCTAGAAACGCTACAAATTACAATCTAAGACGAGATTTCAAAGAATTTAATGTCGGGGATATAGTTTGGCGAAAAAATTATGTACAAAGTAATGCTGGTGCATATTTCAGCGCAAAACTTGCGCCGAAGTACATAAAATGTAAAATTGTGGAAAAATTGTCTTCTTTGGTCTTTGTCTTGGAGGACCCTAACGGTTCGAGAGGTAGATGGCATGTTAAAGATATTAAATGCTAACTTGTATTATATTATTGTACATATAATATATTATAATGATTTTTATTTTTTTTAACTAGTGCTGATCTATGTTTTTGTTTTCTTAAGAAGGTTGTAAATAGTTTTCGTTTTGTTTGGTGTATAATGAGTACTTACTTATAATGTTATGATTAAGTATTCGTGTAATTTTTTTTTTTTTTTTTACGTACAAATGTACCTGTTAATGCTTCACAAAGAATCTAAACCCTTTGGCTTATTTTTTGTAATACCCTTGATTTTTTTTATTTTGAATAATAAAAGGCTTGCACAATGGTTAAGTTACCAATAAAGCCTATATTGTGCTTTTATCTTTCGATATTTCAAATTGCACACGTTGCAATTTAAATATTAACTTCATTTGAATAGAAAATTACTTTTTCTCTTCATACTCGTATCTCTGAAAAGTCTTATGGCTTACTTAGGCCATATGTGTAAATATTAACTTGTAAATATTATTTATCTTAACTTTTATCGGGTTTTCGAAAAGGTGCGGGTTACGACACCTAACTCTAAAAAAATAAGCCTTCGTAATAATTGAATGATAATTCCTTGTGGAGTATGGTCATCATGGATTGTGAACCATAACCCCAACTTATGATTGAGTGTGCGTGCGAGGGAGTATGGAAGATGTGTGCGAATCTGTCTGGATGGTCAAGGTCTTATTCTCAACCTGCAAAATTTTCAATGAGTGAAAATTTTTCTGGGGTTTTGGGGGAAATGTAGAGAAACTAACCTTTTTGTTAGCTTCTCTACATTCAGACTCTTTCAACGATAACACTGCCAACTTATAATTCTAGTTATGAAATTCAAATTTTTGAAATGTTTTTCTTTGACAGGATCAGCGATCCTTGTTTTTAAAATTGGGCAGTCTTGAGTTGGAAGTGATCTGGAAGACACCTTTTTTCCTCTATAATGTAATGAGTGTGAATTTGAGTTTGCGTGGACGAGCCCTGCAAACCGCATGAGCGTCGCGTGACAGGCAGGGTGAGAGGCTCCGGTTCCTTTGACTTTGATTCCAGGAGGATCTCTTGTTTTGGGGCCACTGACCCCTACCCTGGAGCACTGGGCTGGCGCTCACTTCGAACCCTGTCGGCCAGTATGGGCCGGCGCCTGTCGGCCGGTTTGGGCCGGCGCTTCCACCTCAGTCGACAGATGTCTTCACGCTAGCGCTCACCTAGCGCTACCTGGCTGGCGCCACACTATCGGCGGGTCCAGCTCAGGCTCTAGAAAATCCTCGGCCAGCCTCCAGCGTGGTTCTACGAGTGCTACCCTCTCCCTTTTGGCTAACTTTCCAAGGACACCTTCAAAATTCTCTCTCCCTCTCTCCGTTTCTTGAAGATTTAATTGACTATAAGTGCGGTGCGTGTTAGTGTAAATAAATGTGTAAATACTAAGGTTAGTCTTCTGTTTTAATCTCCTCTCTCCGAACCGTTAGGAATCCTATCCACTAGGTAGGACTCTTAGGTTGGTTAGGTTTCTCTGAAGTCTCTTAACCTGTGGTGCTGCAACCGGCTCCCCCGCTTGCAACATTACGGGTTCCTCTCAAATTCTCTTTTAACTTGTGGTGCTGCAAACGGCTTCCCCGTTCGCAACACTACAACCCAAAGGAAAAAACGGGACCCTATTACTAAGACTTCGATGTCCGTCTGTCCGTTTGTCTGTCTGTCTGTCACCGGGCTGTATCTCATGAACCATGATAGCTAGGCAGCTGAAATTTTCACAGATGATGTATTTCGGTTGCCGCTATAACAACAAATACTAAAAACAAAATAAAATAAATATTTAAAGAAGGCTCCCATACAACAAACCTGAATTTTTAGACGTTTTTCGTTCTATATTAATAATGGTACCAGGTAGATGCTTGAAATTTCCACAGAATATTTAGTTTTATATTCCCTTCTATAATAAATAACAAAATAAAATAAAGATATTTAAGGGGGCTCCCATTATAATTCCCATACAGTACGGAACCCTCCGTGCGCGAGTCCGACTCGTACTTGGCCGATTATTAATATTTATTGTTGTAGCGGCAACAGAAATTGGTACATCATTTGTGAAAATTTCAGCTGTCTAGCTATCACGGTTCATGAGATATAGCCTGGTGACAGAGAGACAGACGGATAGACGGACATCGGAGTCTTAGTAATAGGATCCCGTTTTTACCCTTTGTGTACGGAACCCTAAAAACCGGCCTCACTAGTCTGTTCACGACGTTCCGTCTTGGTTTTTGTTATTTGGTCTGAGGGTAGCTAGTAAAACGTATGGCATGCACATGATGACGTCATCAAACCGCAGAAATATTCTTGATGGAAGCTGCTTTCAATTTCTAATTTCTCACAAACTCACTTGTTTGCTGGGCTATGATGATGATAATAATAATAATTGTGATACCTTGTGGTGATATTTTTTTTTATTGCCTATTATTTATTGATTAAAATCCGAACTTTTGGCTGTTTAGCTGTACCTAACTATAATTTTGTAGAGTTTCGAAGTTCATAAGTACTTGACCGGTTTGTATTTAGATTTTAACACACATACCAAAATAAAATATGCGGCTTACAATTTCCAAGCAATTTATATGACGATTACTCAAATATGTAAAATAAAAACATTGCACCAAGTTGGCCCAAACATACGCCAATTGCAACGTTTCGTATGAGAACAAAAAGTCAGAAAAATTCAAAACAATTTAGTAATCTCCTTGACACTAGCGTAATCTCGCATAACACTATCAATGAGAATAGAAAAATATACATTAAAAAAAACAAATTTTGCAACGTTTTTCCCACGTGGCGACCCGCGGAACAGAAACAATTGTTTTTAATTTGTTAATTAGGTAATTAAGCTATTTTTCGGCTCAAAGAATATCGGTCAAGTACACGCAAATATTTGTTATATTTTTAATTGTGTATAAATGGTTCTGTCTAATATTAGGGCCAGTTATTGGATTATGGCACGATTACACCGAACTTACTTTTGTGCAGCAATATACAGGAATGGTTAGATGTGTCGTTTATGGGCTTTGAACCCTTCCAGTTCCTTCCCTCCCCCTCTCCCGCCTTAAATTTCAAAAGAGGTGTTTTTGGGGTTCCGTACCCAAAGGTTAAAAACGGGACCCTATTACTAAGACTCTTATGTCTGTCTGTCCGTCTAAAAACAGAATAAAATAAATATCTAAGGGGGGCTACCATACAACAAACGTGTTTTTCAGGAATTATTTTGCTCGCTATTAGTAATGGCAAAAGAAAAGTGGCTATATGGGCTCCAAGGCGGTAAGGTTCGTGCACGTGTCCGACTCGCACTTGGCCGATTTTTATTTGTGTTTACTTATGCTGTTTATTGAAAAAATCCATCATAAATGTAATGTTATGTTAATGTAATGCTTATTATATACAGCCTGGTGACAGACAGATGGATAGGACACGGACATCGGAGTCTTAGTGATAAGGTCCCGTTTTTACTCTTTGGGTACGGAACCCTAAAAATGTATAAAAACTACGGTGTCTACATATTTAAAATCACCGGGAAATAGCAACTCTACTTTGTAGTGCCAAAGCCCAATGCGCTATAAGTTAAATGCACCAATTTGCCAATCAGGGCACTTAACCTTCCTCTGGATCCGTACAGTGCATTGCACGTGATTGTACACAAACAATGAAAGGCCGTATTTTCTATCTCGTTTCACGCCTCTTGGGCGATGGTTATCTTACTACTAGGGTTATCAACTCTTTTTTGACAAAATAGCAAAAAATATATAGGTAACTCAAAGTCGTACATTTTGCTTTGTCTTAGTGTACCTGGGGCACAAAGAAAACTGTTTTTGTACTGAAATGCGATTATGTTCCCTACATTTCGCCAAGATTCAATTATTGTACAGAACAGTTGATTGTTTTTCTGTTTTTACCGACTTTTAAAAAGGAGGAGGTTCTATATTCGTCTGTATGTAGGTATTTTTTTTACGTATGTTCATCGATAATTTCACCAATTGTGAACCGAATCGAAAAATTCTTTGATAGTTCAAAAGGGTATTATACTTCTGAGGTGGTCCTATTTAAATTTTACACATATCAGCTGCGCCGTTTTTAAAAAATAAACAATAGTGACAATTCGAGCGAAATATTCGAATTTTGTACACGATGGAAGGCAGTTTAGCCATTTTTTGCGAAAAATAATTATTAAGGTTTGTTCCTATAGTAAAAGTTGTTAATGCTCTCTAAATGATCTCATGAGATCTCTCAGTATCACTGCACTTTGAAAATCAACACCTTGTATAATATTGTACGATTGGCAACCCTATCTCGTATACTACAATTGTACATCCTCGATATGTTTACAATGAGACTAAATAGACTGTAACGTTTGTACTGCACTGTACTGATTAAAAAAACAAAAGAGTTGCCTTGGAAATGAGATTGTTAGATAATTGCGATGCGATTTAGAGAATTCTGGTGCTCATTTTATAGTAAATTGGTGAATAGACAACAAATCAAGATGAGTTAATTTCCACACTGATTTTGTATGTTTTTTTTAAGTGAAAACTTCTTTAGCTGTGTTGTGCACTTTTTGTGATGGGTTAAAATTTTAAACTCGCGTCAGGACACGTGACCTGATCAAAAATTCGTAAGACGCAGGGAGAGTAGACTGCCAGCGCGGCGTTGGCGAGGAAGTAATATCCTCAACTCTTTCTACCGCGCGGCGTTCAACTTTTCACTTCTGCCGGCACTCCCGGAGTGCAACACGTTGTTTTTTTAACTGTAATTTTCTGGTAGATGATAAATTTGAATGTGGATGAATGAAAGAATAAGTAGAGGCACAATAAAATTTAGGTTGTAAAATGTAAATGTTTCCGTGGTAGAGTTAATTGCGTAAAGCTGACCGTTTACCAGTTTACGCAGCAAACGCCACACGCGGCGCTGTTATCTATCTAAGAAATAATTGTGTAATTATTGGCGTTACTAGCTACGATATTAAGCCGAGAGTAAGCCTATCATGCAAAATTAGATTCCACCAGATTAAAATGACATGTTCTATCTCGTGAAATATGTGCACTCGGAGCACTCTACGATTTTCTTGTAAGATAGGCATGCCCTTTGTTAGTTTTTCATTAAAAAACACTAATGTACTCCGTAACTCCTTAATAGACAGCTCTCATGCAAGGAAAAATACCCCTGTTACATTTGTTTTTTTTTTAAATCAAGTGACATCTTATAAACGGTCTCTGACCCCAAACTAAGCAAAGCTTGTCATATGGCTGCCAGAGACTGATATACCTACTACATATTTTTAAATACATACTTAGATAGATATTACCAATAACAACCAGACAAAGAGCAAACATATAAATGTCGTATATTTTCATATGTTCATCACATAACTGTTTGCCCTGGGTGGGAATCGAACCCATGCGTCTTTGATCCAGTAGTCAGGGTCAGTAACCACTGAGTCACTGAGGCAGTCATAAATTTTCAGTGTTATTATAAAAATACAAGATTTTTTGTGAACTCGTGGATCAACTTAATCTGTGCGTAAAAATGCGTCTTATTAAACAATTGAACACTGGCGAACGAGAAAATCGCCAACGAATCGAAAATCTCGGTGTGGTAAAACTATCCTAAAATCCAACATCAGTTCTACAAGACTATAACTTCGCACTAAGCTTCTTTCGCAATCCATCTCATACATAATCTAACATAAAACTCGCATTAGCATGCTACTATTACAAGTCGTGTTAACAAAAAAATAAGAAGTTAATATAGCCTGCTGCATTCTATAGTTGAGTACTGAAGCCCCTTCACACTCAAAATTGGTCGATTTTACAAATACTCCATTAGTTCGAGAACTCATCTTCCAAAAATCGTGACACGACGAATGACTGTTTTTATTGTAGTTAACTAGATATACAGAGTGTTGTACGTATACGCACATATTAATCCATACTTATTTGTACCTATAAAATAGAGTCAGATTATACTGACAGATTAGACAGATAGATTATAGAGTCAGATTAATATTTAGTAAGTAGAGCTAATGTTACCTCTCCTCAAACTGCGACGCCCTCACGGGGTCATTGTCACTTAGTTAAGACTCTAGTTTGTAAGAACTTTTGTTGTAACAGTGCATTGTGCAACAAACAAATAAAAATAAATATATAACCCAAGAAAAGCTATGGCGATTTCCATAATGTTTGAAATTGGGATTTGTCTCTACCTCGCATAGTAGTCAGTAGAGTTTTATTTAAAAAAAAATACAATATTTGCCCCACCTTCGCACGAGAATATATTTTTGTGGTTTTATAATAGGCCTAATTCATTTAATCCTTAATGCGTGGTTCCACCGGAAACATGTTCGCCACATTTTTGTATTCTGCTAAAGTTCAACAGCGAACGAACTTGGTTTTATAGATGTAATTTGTCCGTCTTTATCGGGAGAAACCTTTGTGTAACAAGAGTACAGTGGGCCATAATAGACAACTCTGGTAGAATCGCGTAAGAATTAAGTACTTATTGAAGAACCTACTAAATTCCATTCCATAGTTTGTACATCTGGACGTAAGTACAGATGAGGAATACGGGCATCCACGCTGTACTTGCAGGACGCAAGCCTCCCCACGAAAGGTGGTTGAGCCATATTCATCACGGCGCTGGCACAGTGCGGGTTGGTGGATTCACATGCGCCGTTGAATTTCTTCTATGGACGTATGCAGGTTGCTTCACGATGTTTTCCGTCACCGAAAAGCCAGTAGTGGTGTGAAATTTCGTATAAAAATTCCGAAGAATTTATTGTTATGGGATCGGGATTTGAACCCACGATCCCACGATGGCAAAGTGGGTATCATGACTTATAGACCACCTAGACTTTTTTTACCATCCACGCCATATTAAACTTTTTCGAAAGTAACAAAAGCATAGAGATTCACTCAATTTTGAGCACCCTGTACTTAGATATTAAGTACTTATCGCCTGCAACCTTGCTTTCGTTCGGCGCCCATGTTCAGTGCGACCTCTTGCTTAACTCCATCTTGAAAATGGCCAATAATTGCAATATTGCACCTTATTTTCAACCTCCAAAGTTTAAATTTAGAACAGTTTCTGAATAAAGATGTTTTAGATTTGATAGGAGATATGTTTGGAATTTGGTTGGGAGGTCGTATTGGTTCCCAGGCGGAAGTTGATTGATTGTTTGGCTCTATTTTGAGCTTATTTGTGCTTTATTGTGGCTTAGTTATTGAGTGATTATGGCGTTGATGTGATGGTGAAGCCGTGGCCTTAAAGTATTGTAACAATTGATTCAAATCCAGGGTTATAGCTGTTAGATTTTAGATGGGGCATGTGTAATTATACATAGCGTGTAACATTAACATAACCAGGTATAGCCGGGGTATAGGACAAGTACATTAAGGCATTGTTGACAAAGCATTGCAAGCATAAATATGGAAAAATAATGTCAATGATTGCAAGCAGAGCCTTAATCTTTTTAAACGCTCTAGCCCTGCTACGATCCTTTTCGAATCCCAATATTATACTAACTTACCAATAAATTCTACGAAATATGTAACAACTACCGAAATGAGTATCTATCCACATAAACTATCACTAACTTTGCGCCTTAAAAACATTGTGCAGAAATTTGCATACGTTGGAGAAGAAATAAGTTGGTATTTGAATCCACCAACCCGCAGCAAATGCAGTGTGAAGGATTTGGACCAATCGCTTTTCGAAGGTAATCATAGGATACACACAAATACGTCAGAAATGAGGAGATCCGCAGACGAACCAAAGTTACCGATATAGCCCAGCGGATTAGCAAATTAAAGTGGCAGTGGGCAGGGCAGGGCACATAGTTCGGAGAACGGATGGCCGATGGGGTAGTAAAGTTCTCTAATGGAGACCACGGACTAGCAAGCGCAGCGTAGGAGGTCCAACGACTAGGTGGACTGACGATATAAAAAAACGCAGGAACGCGCTGGATGCAGGCCGCTTCCAACCGGCCCTATTTGAAATCCATAGGGGAGGCCTATGTCCAGCAGTGGACGTCTTCCGGCTGATGGATGGTTGGATGGACACAATTACCTAAGTAAAAAAAATGCAGAATTAGTGTGGGAAAGGAGCTTTAGTACAATAACCAGACGTGAAAATATATACAAAAGTATGACATCGAGAAAGTGAAATGAAATCGCAAATGAAGCTTATTATACCAACACAATACAATAAAACAATCAATAGCCTTATTGAGCTGCAGTCAAAAGTAGTTAGTACATACAAAGTATCTGTATCACAGTGTAATGACGGCGTACAAAGACGAACATCGCGTAATGTATAATTATGTAGAAATTGGACTTGTCTCCGCAACAAAGAAAGTATTTTGAATCATTCAAACAGATCGATCTATCACGGACTTAGTTGTAAAAGGTAGTGTACAAGAGATGAGAATCAGTCGTCTCTGTGTTTCAAATATTAAATTGTGTTCCAAGTCTCATTATGACAATCTCTGTTCTGTAATACCGTTAATAGGCCACAGTTGAGCACTGTAAAGTTATAGGTCTACCCGTAAGCTATGCGCACACAGACCCAGGTGTTACGTAGTTGGTGAATCACGTACGCTATCGAATTTCTTCTCCAGACGTATGCTGGTTGCATATACTGAGAAGCTAATCGTATGGAATTTCATGCTCACTGCAGGACAAAAACCTCCTCTCATCAGCCAATCTTTTCTATTTTGAGCCAGTAGGTAGGGGAGATGTGGGCAATCGGAGTCAGTAAGCAAAGGTGGTCATCTCAAAATAACAGAAACCGAACGTTACATTACTATGCGCTAACCTTTCATGAATCCCACAGAACAGCAGCAGAGCAATGGGTGTGAAAAGGTTTTGCGCTATTTTGATGTCATTTTACCTATCTACCAATATGTTGCTACCTAGATCAGACAGGCAATGATATTATCATCATCATCATTTCGTTTCAATGGCTAATTTGTAGTTATAAGGGTTTTTTTTAATACAGATATATGTATTTATAATATTTACAAAGCTCTGTGGTATCAAATGTGCTTTAGAGACCAAAAACTGGCAACCTCGACCGCGTCCTTGGTCGCCAGATTGAGGTCAGTTTGGGTACAGCGTTTTGGGCACAGCGGGCAGGCTAAGAGATGTGCCATTGTTTGAATGGCAGCACCGCATTCACATGGTTCCTGATTTGAGAAGCCCCACCTCGCCATGTTCTTGTTACAGCGACCAACCCCGGCACGGAGCCGATTAAGGGTTTTCCAGGTTGGCCACTGTAATTCATGTCCTGGTGGGAGGCTCTCTGTTGGAGATATAAAATCAGGATATTATTATGTACGTATTATTAGTTACTTACCTGTAACTTCAAAGGGTGAAAAATCCTCAAGTTTTATAGTTCTTCATGTACTCGAAAATACGAGTTAAACTGAACCCGCTTTTGTCGAACGCAGCTTGGCGGACGCAAAGAGTTAAAGCAATCTTGGCCTTCATAAAAGCCTAACTCTTCTGGTAAGAAGAGGCCTGCAAGAAGGACACACAGTTAAGTGAAGGGCCGATGGCGACACTTTAATTTTAACAAACTGGTAACCTACTTATGGCATACATTTAAAACGTTCTTTAGAAACATTAAACATTAAATAAAAATATCACTAGAAGTTTACTTGTTTTAAAGTACGAGTACATTATGATTTTAATAAGTATTTATAAACACTTTTGTATTAGGCTTGTATTGCAGTGGGATTGACCCTACCCTCCGAACTAGAAAAAAATCTGTATCTCGGATGGCAGTTACCGTCCTGCTCGCAACAACACAGTGAGTTATACGTGCGACAGCGACAAAAGTTGTTTACCAAAGTGGAATGTACAGTCTTTAGTAAATGAATAACTAGCGACCCGCCCCGGCCTCGCCTCTACATATAAACCTTCCTCTTAAAACACTTTATCTATTAAAAAAAACCGCATCAAAATCCGTTGCGTAGTTTAAAAGATTTATCTAAGCACACATGGGGACAGACAAACTTTGTTTTATACTATGTAGTGATAGTGAAATAGATTATATCTATCTCTCGCTTCCTGTTATGCTTTGTGCCACTATTATCGAGATATCCAGCCATTATCCTTTCTATTTGGAAAGTCAAACTCATCTTTACATAAGCGAGACGTGATGGATCCGATCGCGATGCAGATCACAGTTCCGTGGGTGCGCTACTCGTCAAAGTAGGCAACTAGGTACCTACTACGAGTACTTACCAAATACAAAAATAAGTAGTTGGAAGATCGTAGTTAGTTCTAAGATTATAATGATTACTAGCTTTTACCCGCGGCTTCGCCCGCGTTGTATTTTGATTTTGGCTTATGTTTATGTCGGCTGCGAAACCTAACCTAACTGACAAATATCAAAATACCTTAGAGGAATGCTTTTGTTGGTTAAGTTACGGTTGGAGTGTATATACAACCCCCCCGTGTATTCCCGCCTTGTCGTGGGGGAGGTCTGAGGCAGCTGAAAAGGCGGCGCTCGAAGTCTCCCTCTTCTTTGGGTCTTTTCCCCCAAGGAAGCTTAGAGGCTGGCACTCTAGTTTCAGCCGCTTTTAACTAAAGCAGCTGAGAGGATGGCCGGTAGGTTGCATGCCTTATGAGGAGTGTCGCAACTTAGGCGGGCTGCAGTGCCGATCTTGCGACGCTGCATCCGAGGATTTTTTTTTTATTATATCGCGAAATATCCCTGACATGATCAGGGGTCTTAATTACAAATGAATAAAAACTGAGTATACCTACATTTCAATGTTTTTGGCTGTTTGCAGTTATAATAAACATTACAATGGTACAGCAAAGTTTATACCTACTTGTTCCTAATTAAGTATTGCTTTTTTACAAATATTTGTGTATAAAATTGTTTCTAAGGTTTTTTCGTGTTAGATTAATTCCAATTTTTTGTTCTAAATCAAATCTCTGCTTTCCATAAACTGGGCATTCCAAGATTATGTGCAGTGGAGTCTCCTCTTTTGTGGGTTCACAGATGCACGATGGGCTTTCCCTCAACTTAAATCGATGTAAGTATTGGGAAAACTCACCATGCCCCGTCAGCACTTGAGTTATGATTCCCACTGGTGCTATTTCTCTTACGATCTTGTATGCCGCCCTTGCATCCGGAAAATATGTTTTGGTTACCGCCACTGTGTGGCCATCCTGATACCGCCGGTTCCACTCGTCAAGAGAGTCCTTTCGGATTTCTCGCTTGACGAATGAAACGGGGCAGTTATCCTAAATAGGTCTGCACTTCGAGTGCAGTGCTGCTTCCTTTGCTAGCTGGTCCGCTCTCTCATTTCCCTCCATCCCCGCGTGCTATTTAATCCAATAAAGTTTCACTATTTTATTTTGTGCGTGTAGTAAATTTATGTTAGCTTTGAATTTACTGCTAAGGGATGGAGGGAAGATACGCCAACTACCGTTTCCAGTGCAGACCTGAAGTCACAAAAGATTTTTGCGATTTCGGTAGCCTCAAGAAGTGCCAATAACTCGACCTGTTACACAGAGCACCAATCGGCCAATTTCAGCTTGCGGGTACTGATCTCAGCGGCATCATCCCAAATGGATAATGCCGCCCCAACTTTCCCTTTAATTTTACTGCCGTCTGTAAATATGTTAATTTCTCGGTTAAGATTTTGCTCTAGTGCTGCTCCGTCTGCCAGCCATATGAACTCCAGCTCCTCCTGCTGCGCTGGGTGTGGCTTCTTTTCTGTCTCTCTATCTCCAGTTACTTGCTGGGAATAACCTTTCTTAGTTTCATAAAGCAAGGCTGCTTCTTGGACTCTGATATGACAGCCGAGGATAAGGGGCCGCGGTGGGATATATGGAACTGGTGGTGTGGGTGCCGCCACCTACCCTACCTTCCGCTAGGCCGTCAACGTGTTGGCAGACGCAGTGGGGCTGCAGGGGAAGAGAGGTGTCGGTATCGCGATTGCCGTTCTCACTGCTCTCTGCAGTTGAAGAGGCAGGCGCTGGGCTACTATGACTGACCCACTGCACTGGGACCAGGGCGTTGGAATGCTGTCTGACGTTTAGTACTGGTTAGTCCCGAGTGGTGGATGACGATGTGTCTTGTGCTCCGAAACACTCCGTCACTATGGCGAGAGCGCAAGCTCCGTTATGGAGCCCGAGTCTGGGCTAGTGCTGTTGAGTGCCGCGAAGGAGTGCGAAATATGTGGGAACGTAATAAACTTGCCATGACAGGTTATTTCTGGCGCTTAGACGGCTGCTACCGCAGCCCGCTCACTTAGTTTTTATCCTATCCTACGGGAACTGTTAAAGTTTTTGCGATAAAAAGTGGCCTATGTCACTTTTCATCTTTCAAACTATATTCATGCAATATGCCAAGGCAAGTTGCTCCGTTGCTGAGAAAAATTTATCGTTAAGTCCTACGGGAACCACAATTTTTTCGGGATGGAAAGTATCCCATGTCACTTTCCGTCTTCCAAACTATGCCCACCCCAAATATCAAGTCGATCCGTTGCTCCATTGCTGAGAAACAGTTATTGTCCTATCCCATGGGAATCACGAATTTTCTCGAGATATAAAAAGTATCCTATTATCACTTTCTGTCTATTAAACCATAGGTATCCATACCAAAAATCAGGTCAATCTTTTGCTCCGTTGCTGCGTCAAAGAGGAACAAACCAACAAACTTTTCGGATTGATAGTATTAAAGTATGATGATTCTGTACCATAAAGGTAGAATAAAAAAACATGTTGAACCTCTAATGATAGAATATTTAAAAATATTTTTAATGTCAGACAAAATGACGGCCTGGCATTAAACGTCATAGTAACATGTAGCATGCAGAGGGAAAATAACATTTTATCCAATTTTAATGTCAGTTGTCATTTTCAATCCATACTTTATTTCCTCTTCAAGGGGATATAATGGTAGAAAAACAATTTGTCGCCTTGCCACGCTACTTGTGATTTATAAAAGTCTGCAGACAATGTCACCTGTCGTCTAATTACGTTTGGCTGTGACGTTTCGTTAGTCCATATTAGCGTCATAGAGGAATTAATCACTTAGCGTCTTTGTGATAGTGGCGACAGTTTCGCTTTCGGGGGTTTTTGTCCTGTCCTACAGGAACTATGAAATTTTTCGGGATAAAAAGTATCCTAAAGCTCCTTCCGCCTTTTATACTATATCCATGCCAAAAATCAAGTCAATCCGTTGCTCCGTTGGCGCGTGATAGAGTAACAAACCAACAAACCAACAAACTTTTCGGATTTATAATATTAGTAAGGATTATGATATAATATATATTTCCGGAAATGTAAACTGTCGTTTCTTTAATGAGGTTACTGGTTTCCGTAAAAGTACCTATGTAGGTAGGTATATTTAGAAGTGTCTGTTGCGATAATATTCAATCAAGTGTCCAAATTCTACACAATATTGGAGCAAAACATAATATAGGCGAAATTGTCCGTGAGTCTACTGCCATATTTTCTTCGTGAAAAACAAAACACAATCGTGGCCGAGCGATGGTTTTGTTTTGTCGTCTCTGCACATTTCCGCTTTTTAGGGTTCCGTACCCAAAGGGTAAAAACGGAACCCTATTACTAAGACTCCGCTGTCCGTCCGTCTGTCCGTCTGTCTGTCTGTAACCAGGCTGTATCTCATGAACCGTGATAGCTAGGCAGCTGAAATTTTCACACATGATGTATTCTTGTTGCCGCTATGACAACAAATACTAAAAACAGATTAAAATAAATATTTAAGGGGGCCCCATAAAAAAAACGTATTTTTTTTTTCGTTTTCTGCTCCATATTAATAACGGCAACAGGTTGACGCTTGAAATGGGGCTAAGGGGATTCTCATAGGGTACGGAACCCTTTGTGCGCGAGTCCTACTCGTACTTGGCCGATTATTTTCCTTTTCCAGTTATGTAAATGTATTATCCAAAGGAAATAAAAAATACTACAGTTACGTTAAATTAATAGAGAATCACGGCTCAGGACATCTTATAAACAAATATATGAATCACAACTAAATGTCGGAATCGTGTATACTTTATAGCATCCGATAAACTTATGTCCGATGTCAAGGATACTGTACCAAATGTTAATGAGTCGTGAATCGAATATTTGTTTTATAACTTTATTGCTGTGAGATAATCGTGACTTATAAACGCTAATGAGGACGAACACCTTTCGCGTGACGAATTATGCCCAATATGATTTGTAGTTCGTATATGAGGCGAAAAATGAAAGTGAACTAGGTATTTTCATCTCAATTTCTTTGCAATCATAATGAGTTGACTCACTAAGAGTTATTTATAATTTTCGGTTAAGTGCCTTTTGTCTCGTGCCAAACATTAAACAGCACAGTGAGTCAAGTGAACTAATTATCATCACGTATTTAATATACGCTGCCCATCTGATAGTTTTTCTACCTATTTGTTTCAAAAGATCGAGTCAGGTGCATTGCTTATTTTAATGCTCATATCATAAAATTATTTTTTGCAAAAATAGCATGACCGACTTCACCGGTGTACAGAATTCGCGAATATTTCGGATGGATCGATGTAGCATTTTTCACATTATTGTTGATTTATCAATAATATACCTAATTAAAAAACCCCCGACACAAAAATATTTGACAAACAACTTTCAATTGACAACCATTTTGGGCACATTTTGGTTCTTCCATCCCCACTTTAACCCACCATAACTCTTAAACGGCTCAATCGATTTTTATAAAACATAGCTAAGAACACTCTCGATTAAGTCTCCTTTCATCAAAAAAAAAACTAAACTGAAATCGGTTCAGTGGTTCGGGCGCTATGATGCCACAGACAGACAGACAGACAAACAGACACGTCAAACTTATAACACCCCTCTTTTTCGTCGGGGGTTAAAAATGGGTCAGCTCATTTCAATGAAATTTTAATGGAACCAATTTCGTAGTATACTCTTTCTGATAAAAAAAATTATTATTGTGATCGGACAACTACGAAAAAAGTTATGCGTGGTTATTAATAAAAGAAAAAATATATTAACGCGTCGAATTGAGTACCTCCTACGGTGCGGTTCGTCGGTCAAAAATGTGTTCTGATTTTGTGCTCGGTGTATCGTGGTGTACGAACAGCTCAAGGTGTAAATATGCCTTGACCTCGGCCTGGTTATGATTGAGCATCCCAATTTTATTTATTGGTAATCCATTATTTTATTATCGTGCGTATAGTTGAACCTTGAATTAGTTTCGATCGAAATAACCAATTTCTTCGTAGGTACAAATTTGAAGGTTCCCGTGAAAATTTTAAGGCTCTTTGTTACTTACTTTGCACAACTAAGTATATTATATTTAATAAGAAACTGTCCAGTAAAACGCAAAAGCAGAATATACATTTACACCAATACTTACTTTTTAACCGACTTCCAAAAAGGAGGAGGTTCTATGTTCGTCTGTGTGTTTTTTATGTATTTTCATCTATATGTTCGGCAATTGTGAACGGAATCAAAAAAAAAAATAGTCGGAAAGGGTAAACTCCCGAGGCGAGGTGGTCCCATTTAAATTTTATCGAAATCGGCTGAGCTGTTTTTTTTTAAATCAACAATTATGTAAAAATTGTTTACATCAATTCGAATTTTGTACACGATGGAAGTCGGTTTTGCCATTTTTTGCGAAAAATTATTTAAAATAATTTTTCGCTTTAAATTAAATTTAAATTAATTTCTTTTAAATTTATCTGAAAGTATATCTACGGTAGCAAAAACGCCCGTGACTGTCAACATTCGTTATTTTTATAAACGTTGGAAGTTTCTAAACGCATGTTTAAAATGATAACAATGTTACGACTAGCCCACCATGACGTTTAAATTATGGAGGCATTGGCAAGTAATATTTTGCAAAAGTGTATAAAGTGACTTCCTTTTCTTAACCTATACCTATGGATGTTTTCCATTTTCTTCCATGAATCACATCCATTCCAGACCCCTCCTGGACTGCATCAAGATCGTCACGCCAGCATGATCTAGCATAAGCCTTTCCTAGCTTCGTTTGCCATCAGATAGGTACTCATTGCATGACGATCGTAGCTCATCTGCCAGGATGAATATTTCAAAAGCAAATCAAGCCAGAAGTAAGAAATAGGTGTGTTCATAGGTAGGTATATGCCGGGTGGCTAGCCATGGTGTCAGAATTTTTAAGCTGCCTGTAGGATCATGACATGGCTAAACGGGGCATACAACTGTGGTCTACAATTTAACGGGTCATGCGAGCCACGGTATCGTCAGTTGTAAATGCCACCCGCGGTCACCCATCCGAAAAATGATAGGGCTGATAGAGTGACGAAGACAAAATAATATTATTTTTGAATAACATTAGGTAGATACGAGTAAGAGACTTGCCCTGATACCGGGGCAATAGAAACCGCCGTCAGTATCCCCTGCCTGTAGTAAGAGTCTACTAAAAAGGGGATCTCTGGGCTCGTGAATGGTTAGAGATGGGCTCTGGCTATCCACTCAAACGGGCCCGGGGAGGACGACAACCGTGTGAGGCAACGGTGTCGTGGAGGACCGTACAAGCCTAGTTATTAGACGAGTAGTCATATAAAGTGCTGGGAGCACCGGAGCGTTTACTTGGAGATCCCGGAGCTCCCAAGAGCGCAAAAAGGCTGACCACCGAGAGGGTTTTAGTGGGAACAATCCCACATAACCCGACTGCACCCCAAAGCAATCGGGTATCTTTCAAAGATTTCTCACTATAGTAAAAAAAATTAGGTGTAAGACAACTTTCTAAACCAAACTTCACGTAGGTATCTTGAAACACGTGCCTGTAGCCACGACCCGCTGCTTCTCAGGATTAATTTCTACAATAATCGCGGAATCTCAGCAGCTGTTATCTCGCTTCGTGCCCGACTATCTCACTATCTCACGGAGTTCACATCGTTACACTTACTTTTTATTGTACAAGGTTCTTCTTAAACAGTTCTAGCTGAAGGGGGCATGTGGTATTGCTGATTACAAGAAAGATCGGACAGAGCAAGTAGCCAAGTATGTTATATTGCTTGCCAAAACGTAATCAACCTAAATATTTTTTTTTAAAGGAATAGCTTATTATAAACGCCTTTCCCTGAGGCATCAACTAACAATCATATCCTTACGAAAATATTATTATTATTTTTTATAACATAATACACTGTTCAATCATGTTATTAATTATCATCAGTGATTAATGACCTAGTGCTAGATCATTTTTTACTTATATATTATCAAACTAGCTGCCCGTCCCGGCTTCGCCCGTTTACAATTGGCTAAAGAAGACAATAGTAAGGATCCCTATTTAAAAAAAAATATAATATAGCCTATGTTCACCGGGGATAGTGCAGCTTTCCAACGGTGAAAGATTTTTTCAAATCGGTTCAGTA
This sequence comes from Hypomecis atomaria, assembly GCA_964007245.1. Classification (NCBI taxonomy): domain Eukaryota; kingdom Metazoa; phylum Arthropoda; class Insecta; order Lepidoptera; family Geometridae; genus Hypomecis; species Hypomecis atomaria. Next base: position 16,155,211 of record OZ023294.1, on the reverse strand, counting down.
GTTTCGAATTTAATTTTGTTTGAATCGATTTAAGTATCTTTTCCTCTTTATAATATTGGTATAGATATCCCTTGCCAATAATGTCCTGAATCTGACCTTTGTGACTCATACCTGAATTTGGAAAATACGTACTTCCTCCAATATTTTTTCGTTTATTTTATACAACAGTGTAAACACCTTAGGCCTTCAGGTGGCCTAAAAACTCTGACACCAGGGCTAGACACTCGGCCTATACGAACTTACTTTTAACACCTTACGGCTGAAATAACAACAGCCCCTTTCAGATTATCATAACAAATATGTACAACCTAGTATTAGCACCGTTTTCGCGCTTCCTACATGCATGCATGAGCATAGTTACACCAGTTAGGGAGCCATTGTAAGATTAATTACTTTTTTATTTGCTCAAGTTTTCGTGTTTTGTTTGGGTAACTGCGCGTGGATTATATTCTTTATTATGTAACTGTTTCGGATGTAGCAAATTATTTGTTATTCAAATTGTAGGAAGTAGAACATACTGTGTCGGTAAAGTTCTTTTTCATACCTTTTGTGATGCAGAGTTAAGTTTTGGTGTGAAGTTACGTGCAGATTTTTCACAGACTTAAGACGTTCAAAAGTGTACTTTTTTGTACCTACTTGTGAATAAAAGATTAAATTGAAAAGATAAATTCTGATATCAAGTAGATAAACATACTTGTAGCCTAAGTTGGCATGTACACACTAAGTAGTAGACATAGTATACCTATAATTTTTTGTTAAAGACGGCAGTTTGGCATTTCAAGTAAAAAATACAGATTTTTGGGAGTACGTAGTCTCCATTCGAGAACTCTTTGAGCCGAGTCAGAGTGTCTGATATAAATGGGCTAATCTGAGATTTAAATAGCAGTAACAATAGCATGGCTATTAGTAGATATGTGTTTACCTAGTAAACAAAAACTATTATCGTTTTGGTGTGGCTCCATACATTTTTTTATTACTTAGTTCTTCATTTCTGCCCAAGACGCTGTAAGTACAGAAACAGACATGGAATCACACGTAAACTATTGTAGTTTGGCAGAAATAACATAAAATTCTCTAGCGTTATAATAAAAATACAGGTCACAAGATGAGAGCAGGCAAACATTAAGATGTGAACCGACATTCACCGCAAAAGTGATTTATGCGATTCTGTATAAATATTCATTACGATTGCATAACTTACATCACCGCAGCGAAATGATTCATAAAACGATGTAAATAGCTCTTTAAATCACTTTTAGCCGAGAATGTGCTTCAAGATGTTATTTTGAAGCGTTTAATACTAGAGTTATGATATTAGAGTATATTATCATTTTAAGTAAGTTTTGTAGTATTTGTGTCAATAGCATTTATGCTGAGATTTGTGCTAACGTGTTATTTTGAAAATACTTACGTTTTATAATACGTAAGTGTTTATTATTACGTCTACTTATATCCAATACTATTAATCTTCCGCTTGTGAATAAATTGACACGTATAAACTAGTAGTTCTCCAAACAGTAGACCTCGCTTCACATCTTTTTAACTTAATCTTTTACAAGCCCATATCTCGACTCTTTTTCTAGACCGATTTGGTTTCTAACTATATTTGCTCTCGCAAATATTTAGCTAAAATAATCGATCTTGCCAGATATTATTTCAATTCTTTCGTTCAAATTATGTTGAATTTGCGATGAAGGTTGCTACGCATTATAATTAGTAGTTAGTCCTGTATACGGAGGGCGCTGGTAGCCAGTAGCACAGTTTAATTACTAGTACAGGCAAAATATCCCCCTTCAAAACTTGCCGGCGATTAAAAAAATATAACACCTGTGTAGCAAGTTTCGTTGAAAAATGCGGAACTTTAACACTTACTCGTACTCGTACAGGTACATAGATATTTAACCGAGATAGTGTTCTATTTTCGAGTCCCAATATGAGTCATTTTATTAGTGTACCCGTAAACGTGGGACTTGCAACTGAAACCTACTGAAATGTCGGGATCTCAAAAAGGAACACAAGTAATCGGTTAAATATTTGTCAACATTAGTTTACAATGTTCACTTCAGTCACTGTCCAAGATAGATCATTTTTTCCGATCACAGTTCTTTCTTTCAAATTCTCAATGTCTCATTTAGTGTATTATGAAATAAATCTTATACTTAACACTTGGCTCATGCGCGCGGCGATGCGTGCCACGATGTAATTACTACTTTCACTGTAAAGCATTGACCTTGACTTTGAAAACACTCGTACGTGCGTGCGAAACCGATTTGAAAACTGGTTTCAGCGTTTTATAGAGCCCCTTTACTTTTGGATTATTTCGCGAGATAATGTGCTTCTTAATACCTGAAATGCATTTATAATTAAGCAGCGTGAACTTGTTTCCTTTGTCAACAAAAGCCAAAAAAACATTACTATTAAGGCGGTTTACGGACAATATTTTACGTGATAACGTTTTAAAAAACATTGTAGAATCAACAACTGAAACAAGCCGAACGATTAGGCCGATTGCGCCTCTCTATCGTTTTTTCCGCGCTCTCGCTTGCACGCTCGGCTCAAGCAGAACGTGACACTTTTCGTGCGTGCAGCCGGTTTCATGGATTTACGTGACGTTATCACGTCAAAACCGACGTTGAAACATGCTACGGTATGTATTTTTTGTGTATAGTGTACTGTGTTTTTCTAATTTTAATCAACCAACGCCTCAGTTAAAAGTTCATCATTAGGACAGTTCACCAGATCAAGACCACCTGTCACATCTAGAGGTACCACAAACGACCCTAATTAACCAGAGTTTAGTGTATTTTCTCCTCTCGGCTTCCCTCGTGTCTCAACACGTGCGATAACATCAGCGTTACAAGCTGGTGGCCGGTGAGGTAACCGATAGAGTTATGGGATAGATCTTTGGCATTATTTACTTGATACAGCCAGATTTATGAAGGAATGTCTCTGCATACAATTATACAGGGTGTTGCTTGCAAAATGCTCGAATTAAAAATTGTATCTAATGTATAAAATTTCGTGTCACAGTATTTGTAACTAAACTCCCCCAAAACGTATAGTCCTATTTTTTATGATTTTTTGCAGATATGGAGGTATTAGACTAGGTCGTAGGTACCTATGTTATTTTTATACTTCTAGGTGATAATGGTGGCCCTCTCCAGATGTTTTATATGGCGGGGTCAATTAGACATAATTATGGACAATTTTTATAAGGAATTAGCACATGACAAAAATATATAAACTCGTACTACCTGCTCCTCACAAAAAGTTTTGATGTTCATTTTTCTCCAATGATAATTTGTTCTGATATGTAAGTTTAAATCCGTTGTTTTTTCTAGATGCATCATTGTATTATTTTACAAGAATACTTGTATAAACGAATTTTACCTCAAAGCACTAAGAATCTTCTCTACTTTTCAATTTTAAACAATTTAAATAACGTATGCACAGTTCATAACGTATGCGTATGCACAGCTTCTGACCGGACTTATTATAAATTCTTTGTGTAGGCCTGTCCAGCAGCGGACGTTCTACGGCTGACAAATGAATGAATGATGTAATATGCAAAAGTTTTAGCTCGTTTCGTTTGTCTTTCACACAAAAGGTTTGCAGATTCTTTCATTTTAGCAACATGGCGTCACGATGTATTGACAAAAATGCAAAATAAAGAAAAGAATAAATTCGCCGTGAAGTCTGCAAACATTTGCCAATAACTTACAAGAGTTATGTCTAGTATTCGATAAAAAGGCACGTGGTCGGGTCTGGCCCCATTTTTCACTTTTGGAACAGAACACACGTCATGCAATCTAGACTAAACAATTTCACTGTTAAGACTTCACGGTTGTTCCTATATCTGCATCACTTACAGGTCTCGCTTGCGCATCTTGTCATTTTTAAACGGTTTCATTTAATTTTACAAATAACTAGGTAGGTACTCACAGAAATACCATTTATGTTGCTTTACAAAGTGCTGAGGTTTTCTGAGGTAGGTATTATTTTCACTGTTATAAACGTGAAAGTTTGTAAGGATGTATGGATGTTTGTTACTCTTTCACGCAAAAACTACTGAACGGATTGAGATGAATCTTTGCAGTAATATAGCTTATATATCAGAATAACATATAGGCTATAAATTATAATGATATTGCGTAAATTTTCCATAATGTAACGATAAGTGTTAAGTAAGTAGGAAAAAATCTGCTATCATCTGCAAGCTATTCTAGAGTGCGCTTCAAGAAATGTCAGAAAAACAACTGTCGAATCGAACAACCGTCAAACCGTTTTAAATTTTTCACCTCTTTTATTAAAGATAGTAAAGTAGAGCCTCGGGTTTGAAAGACGGAAAGTGACATAGTCTACTTTTGATCCCGGATAAATAAAGGGTTCCCATGGGATAGCACAAAAATCAAAATTTCATGCGGGCGAAGCCGCGGGTAATAACTAGTCATTAATAATTATTGGTATGGGATCAATCACAAAATCGCGGAAAAACAGCTCATCCATACATTTTGTTTTAATGAACTTTGTATACGAAACAGCATATTTTTTGTGGATTTCTCTTATAGTAAAGTATTTTCTTAAGTAGTAACATATCCAGAACGATGTTTATCCAGAACAAGCAATTGAAAATGACCTGAATGGCTTCAGGAAAAGTATGCTTACGGCTGTGCTCGACTTGTTTGGCAGATCATAATGACTGATACAATAATATTTATGAAATATATCCCTCGCATCTTGAAATAATATAGTATACATGACATCCACATTACAGGCCGAATCACACAAGCCGGCAGATGTGAAGTAAGTTACAACCTGCGCAAAATCCAATCCTGACTGGAGCTCACAGAAAGCTGCGCGTTGATTGGATATTGTGCAGCTTGTAGCTAACTTCAAATCCGCCGACTTGTATGATTCGGCCTATACCCTGTACAATAAATACCCGGTATATAGATGCGCACAGGCAAACATTCCGTTACTTACCAGCATCTGACATCACATTCAGATAATCGAATCGACGACAGATCAGCAATTATCGAGAGAAAGAACGCCTTATCGATCATTACATCATTATCGTGCACATCTCAATCGAGAGCGAGTTTAATTCCTAGTCATTAATCTTCTTGTTACGGTTTCTTAGTAGGAGGTCTCATTCCGTACTGTATTGGATGGGAACCGTATTTATCACTACACATTGTAGACTTGTAGATTCACGCAAAGTCCTTTGTGTCTGTCTGTGTATCCTCTTATTTCTTTCAAACCGCAAAACAGATTGTAATGGGGTTTCTAGGGTTCCGTACCCAAAGGGTAAAAACGGGGCCCTATTACTAAGACTCCGATGTCCGTCTGTCCGCCTGTCTGTCACCAGGCTATATCTCATAAACCGTTATAGCTAGACAGCTGAAACTTTCACAGATGATGCATTTCTATTGTCGCCATAATAACAAATACTAAAAACAGAATAAAATAAATATTCAAGGGGGACTCTCATACAACAAACGTCTTTTTTTAGGAGCTTTTTGCTCGCTATTAATACTCGTAACGGCAAGAGGAATCAGGCTAAAGAGGCACGCACCAACACGGTACGGAACCCTTCGTGCGCAAGACCGACTCGCACTTGGCCGATTTTTGCTATTTTTTAGGAGATAGTTCAATAGGAATTTTCAGTTTAAAAGTGTAATCCAGTAACACCTGGGTGAAACCGGGACAGGCAGCTAGTCAATGTAATGGAACAAAGTATTTAAGTTAGTTTGCAAATGAGCCAAAATTACTGATAGCCCAGTGGATTAGCTAGTTGATAAAGTACTACGAGTATCACGTAGATAGGTAATAACGCTGACTTCTCAGCAATATTCAAAAGACAATGCGTATCTACATTTATTATTAAGTTAGTCAGACAAACCAAAGCTGACAAAACATCAATCCGCTACCTCTTATAACTTGTACCGAACTCACTTTCACTCGCTGAGCTGCACAGAAGTCGCTCGACCTAGAAACATCGTCCATCATCGTTTAATTACATCTTAGTGGGCTAATTCTCGGGCAATAGACATTAATATATGTCCTCTGTCATCTCCACGGCAAATTAAACCATGTCTATTGGTCTAGGAGTGTAGAATTAGCCCGCAGATGCAGCTATGTAATTGTGCTGCGTAAGAGTAGTGCACGTCAGTGATTCGGTATTATTAATTGCAGGGCATTCAACTTACGAATGTGCTTGCTCTGCTGAAGTAAGAATGACTACGATAGTAGGTATCTATTTGTTAAAATAATAGAACTACAGATTTTGTCTATATTTTGTTACATACTGTAACAAAAGTTAACCTGGATTAATATACCTATAGTTTTACTGAAGCAAAAAACAAATCCAAATGGATAGATATTTTGTTAGCACTTCTGAAACTGAAGTTTTATTTATACACGATAAAAAAAAAAGTAAGTTCGTATAGGCCGGGTGGCTAGCTTTGGCGTCGGAGTTTTTAAGCCGCCTGAAGGCCTCTGACATGGCTAACGGTACGGCTGTATAAGAGAAGATATAGAATAATTATTAAAACATGTAAGTGTGGATAGAGTTCTGTAGAGTGAACAACACACTGGTAGTAAGGCATAGGTTCCATACATAAAAATAACTGCGGTTTCACACCGGTCCACTACTTAACTTGCACGTATCTATGTGTTACCTTGTGTTGTTGTACCTTGGGTGTAATTTTTACTTATCACTTTAAATAAAGGAATACACTCTCTAGTAACTTTTTTCTCTAAGATTTATGGTAATTTTGTAAAAAGAAAACACGACGATAAACTTTGCTCTACCAATTTATAAGAGAAATTTTCCTAAGCGTAGGTCATAAATTGACGGTAGTTGTGAAATGGCCATGATTGGTCAAAATGCTTCCAATTTCAGCGATGGTAAGCTCGGAGCTATCGAGGTGTCAGCGAGTGCACATAAATTAAGCGGTTACTAAGAGGGCTCTAGGAAAGTGGTACAGTCGACTAGAAAACGTGAATACAAAGCTAGAAAAATCTATTAAACTTTTCAAAATCAAAGAACATTAATTTATTGTTGATGTGTTGAATATTGTATGGAATCAACAGTTACGAGGAAGTCCGATGTGAATATACAATAATTATAAGGACACGATAAATCATAAAATATTTTTATTAAATTATATGCATATATTACGGAAATGTTTATAAAATGTTATGAAGCGCAAAAAAGGCATAATCAAGTTCAAGAGTCAGTAAAACTTTCACTGGTTTTTAGGTACTAGTTCATAAATAGAGTTCTCAAAGGACATGAATAGATTTTTTTTTTAATAAACATTGACACAGGTAAGAAACTAAGGTATGTAATTATAATCAAAATAAATACAATACAGAAGTATGATATTCCCGCGTTCTTTCTAAAATTCACAGCATACTTAATTTGTGCACGAGAAATTCCAATTATAAATAGGTGTAAATAGTTGCAAATTATGACGGTGACATCATATCTATAAAAATCTGTACATTGTCAATGAATTAGCCAGTTGCATATTCATTTTTCATATTAAACATGTTTTAAAGTTTTTGCACCGTCTGTACCTCAAAAGACAGATCGCGCGACAAGAAAGTCTGAACCCTGGGTCACGGCAGCTTTTACCTTCTAGTGCCACAACATAGGCAGCCTGTATCGGATGCAAATCTCTGCCTTATACGGTGAGGGAAAGGGGATTTACGTCCTAAGGTAGGTTAAATAGTGTAGAGAAACTAACCTTTTTGTTAGCTTCTCTACATTCAGACTCTTCCAATGATAACACTGCCAACTTATAATTCTAGTTATGAAATTAAAATTTTTGAAATGTTTTTCTTTGACAGGATCAGCGATCCTTGTTTTGAAAAATTGGGCAGTCTTGAGTTGGAAGTGATCTGGAAGACACCTTTTTTTCCATAATAATGTAATGAGTTTGAATTGAGTTTGCGTGGACGAGTCCTGTATACGGCATGAGCGTCGAGTAACAGGCAGGGTGAGAGGCTCCGGTTCCTTTAACTTTGATTCCAGGAGGATCTCTTGTTTTGGGGCCACTGACCCCTACCCTAGAGCACTGGGCTGGCGCTCACTTCGAACCCTGTCGGCCAGTTTGGACCGGCGCCTGTCGGCCGGTTTGGGCCGGCGCCTCCACCTCAGTCGACAGATGTCTTCACGCTAGCGCTACCTGGCTGGCGCCACACTATCGGCGGGTCCAGCTCAGGCTATTGAAAATCCTCGGCCAGCCTCCAGCGTGGTTCTACGAGTGCTACCCTCTCCCTTTTTGGCTAACTTTCCAAGGACTTCTACAAAATTCTCTCTCTCTCTCTCCGTCTCTTGAAGATTTAATTGACTATAAGTGCAGTGCGTGTTGTGTAAATAAATGTGTAAATACTAAGGTTAGTCTTCTGTTTTAATCTTCTCTCTCCGAACCGTTAGGAATCCTATCCACTAGGTAGGACTCTTAGGTTGGTTAGGTTTCTCCTGAGGTCTCTTAACCTGTGGTGCTGCAACCGGCTCCCCCGCTTGCAACATTACGGGTTCCTCTCCAATTCTCTTTTAACTTGTGGTGCTGCAAACGGCTTCCCCGTTTGCAACATTACAATAGACCTTCCGGACGGAGGAGTTATACTGGTAGGAATCTTTGATTGTAGTTTATGTATTCAGGGAAATTTATTGTGCGTACAAAATGCCATTGTTTGTATTATGTTAGACTAGCAGCGCCCCGCGGTTTTACCCGCGTTGTGCCCGTTCTCGTGGGAATTTCGGGAATTTTTATACATATAAACCTTCCTCTTGAATCACTCTATCCATTAAAAAAAACCGCATCAAAATCCGTTGCGTAGTTTTAAAGATTTAAGCATACAGACAAACAAACAAACAAACGAAAATAGCGACTTTATTTTATACTATGTAAGGATATGTTATATGTACGTTTATTATGTTACGTACTCGTACTTATTAATTCGAAGCTCTTGGGTGGAGACCAAGCGGTATAGGCCGAACTTCGAGCAAATATCTATAGAGTCACAATCGTGCAAAAAAAGTGTCCGAGCCAAAACCCTGCCCAATCTACGTAGAGGGCAGGCTTTTTAGTTAGTCGTAAGGCGATTACAAGCCGACTACAACGCTGTGCGATGCCAAAGTCCTCGGTTACAAGCACTAATTAGGTGACATAAGGTCGAAATTCGAGAAAACAGGCCACTGTGAATTATTTAATGTAAATTTCTAAGTCGGTATGTATGACGGCGCTCGGGCATTTTTTTACTACTTTTACTTAGGGACCGTGGCTCTGTAGATATTTGATCGAAGAAGCCGAATGACAAATCATACAAGTCGGCGGATATGAAGTTAGCTTCAGTCAAGATTGAACATTGCGCAGCTTGTAGCTAACTTCACATCCGCTGACTTGTATGATTCGGACTGTAAGTGGTCTCCAGCGCCAATTAAGCGCAGCGTAGGATAGGTACGTTCTGGACGTTCCATACAAAAAGTTGAACTCAAGGTAGACTGACGGCCTCATTAAAACCGTAGAATCACGCTGGATGGAAGCCTCTTCCACTCATTTTTAACTTACTTCCAAAAAGGAGGAGGTTCTATGTTCGTCTGTATGTATTTTTTTTGTGTATTTTCATCGATGATTTCACCAATTGTGAACCGAAACGAAAAAAATATTTTTTAATTCCAAAGGGTTTATATACTCCCGAGATGGAATTTAAATTTTACAGAAATATGCTGAGCCGTTTTTGAAAAATCAACTAAAGTAAACAATTCGAACGAAATATTCGAATTTTGTACACGATAGAAGGCACTATTACCATTTTTGCGAAAAGTAATTATTGTTGAAGCTCTTTAAGGAAGGCCTATGTCAAGCAGTGGACGTCCTAGACTTTGAATGATAATGACCGGTAGGTACATTGATTAGTTTCCTTTTCAAAAATAACTAACTTAAGACTATCTGCCGTCTCCTAATCTCAAAGCCAAGGTTCTAGAACAATAAAACATTTTGTTAACAAAACAATAGTTTCGCAATCATATTACATCCGCCCTAACTTCCGAATGTCTTCAACTTATCAGGCTATTGTGACCTTTAACCACTTGTAATAAGACTAATAAATACGTTTGGAACAGGTCAAGTGTATACAAGGTTGGAACAGCTGATGGATGGGTGAATCCGGTAATTTTTACTAAATCATATGTTGTGGTGAAGCGACTGATACGGTCGATTACTTTGCGCATTAAAACTGTTTACACAGATTGGCATACTAGATAGATGCAAAATAGTAGTTTATGCAACTGTCATATAATGAAGTCACACTCGTTACTATTATGAAACTCGCTGCGCTCGTTTCATAAACTCACACTCGTGTTTTAATACCCGTGTTATATGCAGTAGCATACACTACTTTATCTTCACTGATAAAAATAAAAATTAAAAAAAAACATATTGCGAAACATTAAATTCACGCGTACGTGTATTGTCACAGTGAACTTGGCGCCATTAAAATCTAACCAATGAGAGCGCAACTGCGCGCGCAGGGCCAATCAGGAGCGAGCGCGCGATGTTATAATGAGATTTTACGATATCGATGTGGATATTATAACATCATGTGAGATTGCTTAAAATGAGTGTTTTTTTGTCTGCGCTATAACAGTAGTCATTATAAGTCAAGTATTGGAAACATAAGTAGAATGTTACAACATTAGTGTAGATAAACAAAATTAAATGACAATTTTCTGTTCTGAATCTTGCGTTCTTCCAAAACGTATTTAATTCAAGAAGTTACACGTAGCCTTTTTGTCTGAATCAGTTAGGTACAGATAGGTTTATTTAAAATAGTCTTTGATTATGTTCTGTCTGATACCAAAGGTGTCTGTACCAAAGTACCAACCGGTAGAAATACTATGGGATGACCCAGTATCAGGAAATTGAATAAGCCTTCAGTGACGGCTCTACTTCCACGGCATTGCTAACAAAAGAGTCAGTCAACAACCCTGAGATACCCACCGCTGTATGTGAACCTCTCGTTGAAGTTTCGAACATACTCGTTTGGAAGCTAAGTTCGTATAGATCTGGTGGCTAGCCCTGGTGTCAGAGTTTTTAAGCCGCCTGAAGGCCAAACGGTTAACGGGGTTTACAATTTAACCTGTCATCCGAGCCACGGTAGTGCTCAGTTGTAAATGCCACCTGCGGTCACCCATCCAACGACTGACCCTGCCGAACGTTGCTTAACTTTGGTGATCGCTGAGAGACACCTACTCATACTACGCTACGCCATGCACGCATGTACTCGTAGTTGTCCATCCATCTTTGAATTAACGACCACATGGTAGATATCTGACGTACTTTTTGGCAAAATTCAGATTAGATTTAGCATGATCTCGACCGCGCTAGAACAACATTTGCGAATTAAATTCCCAGATCAGTCTCATCAACTCAGCAATCGCAGCTTGACCAACGCATAATGAAGCTGTTGCCCAAATCAGAGGTAAATTGGTCGGCGCACGCTAAACTCGAGGATTTGTCCGGTTGCCGACATACCATTATTCATTGTCTTACTCGTGGCCGTCCTGGGATGTACGCGGCCAGTAATGAAGCAAAGCTATAGATATTCTATGCGATTGAGTGATCCGATACTAACATTACTAAATCTTATACCCATGCAAAAATGGCTCTGCCAATTTCGATAAAATTTAAATAGGACCAATTTTGAAGTATACACTTTCCAATAAAAAAAATGTTTTCAAAATCGGACCACTTCGTAAAAAGTTATGCGTGGTTATACAGTCAAACCTGGATAAGAGAGAGTTGAAGGGACCGCCATCTCATTCTCTCTTATAGAGGTTTTTCACTTATCCAGGTTTCTCACTTATCCAGTTTCGGAAGTGGCTACTCTCTCTTATAGAGGTTAAAAATACGTCTAATTTGTATGTAGGTATCTACATGCGTGAAGAATGATAAATTTGATTTAAAAATAGTTTATAGGTACTAATTGTTTGGGTTGTGCTGATTAGAATTGAACGTAGAGGTAGTTTTTTTTTATTCATTCTAAAAGACATTTAATTATTGGGAAAATCAAAAAATCGACTTTTTTAAATAGTTCCATGCCCTTTAGAGCACTGAGACCTTATGGAGACCGTAAATATCTTTTGATTTTATAATTTTATATAAGTAATTCTGATACGAGTAAGTCAAATTCATTGCGTATTTCATTTCGAGATTTTCCACTTTTGAACGCATACAATACCTAGCGATCTTAAGCTTATCGCTTAACGACTTATTTATTTATTCCTAAAGATTTATTTACTAACACCGAACATTTCTCCTCAATTGATACTTATCAACTGGAGTAAGTTTGACCAATAAGATAGTGTAAACGCACGTGAAGCTATTCCAAAAGAATGTGATACAAAAATAATGTTAGGTAGATTAAAGAAAACGACAAGATAATTTTAAATAGAACACTATTTCAACAAATAACATAGTTTAGACGAACGTGTGGTCATTCCAAAAAAATGCGATACAAAAACAATGTTACTTATTTCCACAAAATACAACAAAAATGTTTGAATATAACACAATCCAAAAGCAACGGTAGTTTGTTCCACGAAATTTAAGAATTGATCACAAAGTGCAGATGTTTCATTACCCTCAACTCTCGCTTATAGAGGTTCAGACAACTAGTACTCTCAGTTATAGAGGTCCATGAGGGAAAAACGACTCTCTCTTATAGAGGTTTTTGTCTCTCACTTATAGAGGTATTTGAGGGGTAAAATGTCGGGACCTGGCAATTACTCTCACTTATAGAGGTTTCTCACTTATCCAGTTCTCAGTTAGCCAGGTTTCACTGTACATAAAAAAAATATACGCGTCGAATTGAGTACCTCCTCCGTTTCGTCGGTCAAAAAGTTCACCCTGCACTGCGTTATTAGGTGCTCTGATAAAATGAAAATATCATTGGTGATCTTTTTTGTCTCTCTCGTTTTTTTAAAAATGATTTTGGCATCTGAGGCTTCTAACAGCTTACCGGGCATGGGAGAGCGCGGAAGGCGGCTGACACAGCTTTCTCGATATTTCTCTTCGCTTTTATAAGTGGAGCACAGGCCGTAGTAATGTTGTTGCGCAGGCGTCTGCAATTTCACGCCCGTCCACACAGAGCGGTCCATTGATGTGATCGCATGTACTGACAAGACAACGGTGCGCGGGCTCAGTGTACAGACAACTCAGTTGCTAGGTTCTCCACAAACTAACGATTCCTATTCGTTGAATGGGATTTATACGTTGATTATCCTTACATAGTATAAAATAAAGTCGCTATTTTCGTTTGTTTGTCTGTATGCTTAAATCTTTAAAACTACGCAACGGATTTTGATGCGGTTTTTTTTAATGGATAGAGTAATTCAAGAGGAATGTTTATATGTAAAAAAAAATCCCGAAATTCCCACGGGAACGGGCACAACGCGGGTAAAACCGCGGGGCGCTGTTAGTTTAAATTTATAAATTGACAAATAAATTGAAAACACTTCCTTTAAGATGCTAAATACGGAACTCTAAAAAAATGTTGATGTACATACGATTTGGCGCCAAAATCTGCGAAAAAAACTTTTTGTTCTAAAAACACTTGGATTTCTGAGACAAATCTAACGATGCCTTAATTATCGTAATGCATTCAGCTTTCTGGATGATTCGTGGCAATAAAGAAATTTACAAAAAACATACAAGATACGCGTGAAAAACAATACCCTTCCTTGGCAGTCGAGTAAAAGTAGAAAATAATATAGCTTCTTTTAAAAATGCAACAATTTATGTAATCAAAACAATTTGGTTGAAGGCTTATTTTCAAACAAGATTGAAAATAATAGAGAAAAACAGTACCTATTGATTTTCATTTGTGAAAAATAAGAAAAATGACAATACAAATGGATTTCGTTTTTAGGGTTCCGTACCCAAAGGGTAAAAACGGGACCCTATTACTAAGACTTCGATGTCCGTCTGCCCGTTTGTCCGTCTGTCCGTCTATCTGTCTGTCCGTCTGTCACCGCGATGTATCTCATGAACCATGATAGCTAGGCAGCTGAAATATTTACAGATGATGTATTTCTATTGCCGCTATAACAACAAATACTAAAAAGAAAATAAAATAAATGTTTAAGGGGGGCTCCCATACAACAAACCTGATTTTTTAGACGTTTTTCGCTCTATTTTAATAATGATAACAGGTAGATGCTTGAAATTTTCACAGAATATTTAGTTTTATATTCACTTCAAAAATAAATAATAAAATTTTAAAATAAATATTTAAGGGGGGCTCCCATACAGTACGGAATCCTCCGTGCGCGAGTCCGACTCGTACTTGGCCGATTATTTTGTATTAATTCATTGAACAATAGGCCAATATTTAAACAATGATAAAAATGTAAATATTACAGTGTCTATTTTTTAATTAGTTCAGATAGGATATTTTAGTTCAGATAGGTTTATTTAATTGGTAAATTATCCTATCTTAACTAAACGAAAATAACTGTTATTTTAGTTTCGATAGGTTATTTCAGATTATTGTTTTATTTGAGTTTTGTGAATATAATAATGTTATTGTTACATGGAAAATAAAATTGGTTGCCTGTAAAGTCGGTATACGGGCGAAAGTTTTACGTGACAAAGACTTATGTCTGTCTCTCTCGCTCTTAGGCGGGCTAACCATGCCCGAGTGGAAGGGACGCGTGCCTCTCACTCGCTCTCATTGTGAGCGCATAACGTGAGCGGAGCGTAACGCAGTTTCTTGAAGTGTCACCCGGCAAACCAATTTATAAGACGTTGTCACGTCAAAAAGCAGAGTACAGCCGGTTTCTTAGCGAAGGACCGAGGCAGATAGTACGCAAGAGAGAGGCCTATACCCAGCAGTGGGATAATAAAGACTGCGGATGATGATGATGATGGAAAAAACACAACTAAGTACTAGGCAAAATTCAAGATAATTAAGACTCTAATCCTTAAAATACTGTAGCGTAGATACGTGGACATTAGTCACTGGAGTATTGTGCATACTGTAACAGTCGTTTTGTTTCACTTTCTGTGATTCGCGATAAGGGTTGAGTAAATCATTTAGTTCTTGTAACATCGTTAATGCGCTTTTAAAGCGACTTCTAATATTCGCGAGATTTTCACTGGCATTAGATTGAAGCTGCTATCTTATGTAGCGAATATTTTTAAAACAAACACACATAAACGTACTTACGTTACACATTATTTAGTACTTACGATATTTTCATCGAGACGTAATTATCTTTTTTTTTCAAATAAATTCCACTATTTTCTTAACATTTTACCATCATAACTCAAAACTGTATAGGTGTATACTCGTACCTACGATACGAAGTCATTTCTATGCTATGTCAATCCCACGTATTTTATACTAGCGACCCGCCCCGGCTTCGCACAGGTGTATTAAACATATAAACCTGCCTCTTGAATCACTCTATCCATTAAAGAAAAACCGCATCAAAATCCGTTGCGTAGTTTTAAAGATTTAAGCATACAGACAAACAAACAGACAAAATAGCGACTTTATTTCATACTATGTACTAGACGACCCGCCCCGGCTTCGCACAGGTGTATTATACATATAAACCTTCCTCTTGAATCACTCTCTCCATTAAAAAAACCGCATCAAAATCCGTTGCGTAGTTTTAAAGATTTAAGCATACAGACAAACAAACAAACGAAAATAGCGACTTTATTTTATACTATGTAAGGATGAAGACGTGCATAATGCTTGATAGAACATAAGCTATACTTGAAAGTGATCATCTACTATTAACCGGTCCGGTTTGAATCCACTACTTTTGACTTTATTTAGAATTTGAGTCTTCAGAAACAATCCTTTGAAATCTAATAGTTTTTAGTTATTCGATTCATACAATCCTTCTTTACAAAACGCGCAGCGAGTATCCGTAGATTATAGAGAATATTTTCTATCATCCAAAATGTATGAAGTTTATTCTCAGTTTTCTATGGTTTATGATTATGACCTATTAGGTTGCGCAAAATAGTTATGTAGTATGAGATTACTATCAAACAGAGTTTTATGTAATTTGTGATGTACTTAGAACAGATAAAACTTTATAATACTTACTTTGAAATTAATGATAGAGTTTATAATAAGACACAATTTTTGATGATATCATTTTACCAGCGAATTATAGATAATTAGCTTTTGTCCGCGGCTTCGCCTGCGTTTTTAAGCTATTGCATAGCTTCTATCGCGGGCCTTGAGCGCGGGGACCGAATCCAGAAATTCCGTAACGAAAAAACCTCACGCTCCCCACTCCGACGGGCAAGGAGGTGTGGCTTGAAGGCCGTGCATCGTCTAACGTCGTTTCAGTTCGGCAGTCTTCGACACGGCGTTGTGTGCGATTAGACGTATTGTAAAATTATGCAATAGGTTTATCGCGGCAGTCCCCGAGTGCCACACGTCTTTTTTTTATTTTTATGCTATCCCATAGGAACATTTTTATTTTTCCAGAATAAAAATTATCCCATGTCACTTTCCACCATTTGAACTATATCCATCCATGCCAAAAATCAAGTCGATTCGTTGCTCTATTGCTACGTGAAAGAGTACGTAACCATGAAACCACTTTCGGACTTAACATAAATGAGAATGATGGAGATATCCTAGAGATGTTATCATCTCGCTCTTGTCTATCTCTCCATCAGTAAGGTAGAGTTTTCGCCGGTTTTCCCATGCTTTCGACTTAGTATCTCCGCTCAAGCTTTCGTCGGTCACGACTGAAACTCGGATTTCAACGATTACCAGATTTAGACGATAGTCCCGGCCCTAGTGTGGGACGGCCCTTAGATTGTGTTTAGATTAGTACAATGTGTCATCTCAAGTCTCTGGTGTCATCCGCAAAAACGGAGTACCTAAATTAGTAGTATGATGTGTGTTTAAGTCGTTAGATTTTAGGTTTAAAATCTCCGTCATCAGAAAAAGCCTTAGTATTACTGTATTCTTTGGTTGGCTGGTATCCAAAAGCCTGATGTTTATGTTTTTAATATTTTAATAAAAAATATGTGAACATTGACAGTGGTTATGTATTTGAACCTTTTGGGGTCGAAAGGTCTGGTATTGGGCTTTTAGATTAGGGTTTTCATCGACATCTATATATACTTAATTTTTTTTTAATTTTTTAGCTCAAGTGTTTGATTTTTATTTTTTAATTTGTTTAGGTTTGTACATATAGCATAGTAGTTGTAATATATAGTTAAGTTTATGAAATGTTTTATAAGTTTTGCCTGAAATAAATGATTAGTTATTATAAAAAAAAAAAAAAAAAAGTGTATCATATCCCAGAATATGTTTGTCGCGTACACCACTCAACATATCAACCACTGTCTGTGCACATAGCAAATCATCACCTTGTATAAGTGAGAAGTGCGGTAAGAGGTGAAAAGTTCACGTTCTGCTGTGTAAATAAAAGAGCAATTTTTCGCTCAGACCCCTCGCTAGCTATGAATTATGGGAAGCTAGTTGGTAGCCGATAATAGAGAACCTGTCTCTATTATTTGGTGCACGATAGAGGTCCAGAGTTCATCTTTCTTCAAACAACGGCAGTGCAGTCTACACTTAACTGCAAGTACGTAATTGCATAGGACTAGCGTAGAGTGATAGACCAGTGCAGAAGCCTTGGAAAATATTAAAAAGTGAAATAAAATTATAGTAGGATGAAATCTATTGGAAAAGTGAGCGAATATAGTAAACATTATAGGAAAAATAAATTACCGGCGATTTGAGTTCGGGAAGGTTAAGAGGCGAGTTAAAGGTTAAAAACTACAAGTCCTATGGGAAAAAATCCTTTTAATTTTTTTTTCCATTTTTTTTTGTTACAATAATTGTTTACCCTGGTCTATGAAGACTAGGGCTGCTAACAGTTTGATACAACTTTTATGTGCCATATTTTTTCCGTGTGTTTTAGGATTTATTAGAAAAATAGTAGGTACGGCGGTATATTTAGAGGTAGTATGAGGAAAGCCTATTTAAGAACTCCAGAAAGTTTTAATTTCGTCTTCATCCTTACATAGTATAAAATAAAGTCGCTATTTTCGTTTGTTTGTTTATTTGTTTGTCTGTATGCTTAAATCTTTGAAACTACGCAACGGATTTTGATGCGGTTTTTTTTAATGGATAGAATGATTCAAGAGGAAGGTTTATATGTATAAAAGTTCCCGAAATTCCAACGGGAACGGGCACAACGCGGGTAAAACCGCGGGGCGCTGCTAGTCAAATATAATTTCAGCCTCAGTGGAGCGATAAAAGCTGTAAAAAATATCTTTCCACTAATATTTATATTATTATTTTCCATAGATTTCAAAAAGCCTTCAACTAAATGCGGTACATTTTAGATAAAAAATCAATATTCATGTCTCAGAAAGATTTTGATTTCGATAATGTTTTTGATTGTTTAACATAAAAACAACTCTTGAAATACACTTTTTTTGGAATCAAATCATTGTAAAATAGTTTTATGACTACATCAAGCACATAAAAGAATAAATAACATTTGTGTAATAAAATAAAAATCAAAATTTCGGTTTCATCATTACTGAATAATTTATAAACTAATTAAATTTTCAGAATTTAGTCTAAGTTCAATAAGACGATGTTAACAAAATTTACAAAATTGACAGAGCGGAAAGAAAACGAGAGCTTTACATTTCTCTAGGACTCACTAGTTCCTATCGTCTAGATCTTTAGACTTTGTTAGTAAGGTCAAAAGTTATGGAAAGTTTTAATGAAATTCATAACATGGGCGGAAACGTGGCTGCGAGCACGACTTTGCACACAAGTCTTTGCTAGGATAGGACAAATCACTGGATTGACTAATTTTACTAAGTATTTTGTTTTACTGCAAAATTACTGAAAAACTTTCTCTATTTTTGCTTTGTAATATTTTTTTACTACTGCCTCTTCCACGTGAGTAAATCAGAGCTTTTTTCAGAAATTTCATCATCAGACGTAGAATGCAGGACATGGGCATGTATGGATATCTAATAATATTGATTGGAAACCAACGGTTTTTGTTTGCATAACAGCAAAATTTCGAAAATTTCGTTAAAAAGCTGTTTAAGATTTAACCAACGGTTGACAAATTAAACATCTGTTGGTGAACTAGGGTCTAAAACCCGAGTTTAATCGTTGTTGAAATACAATAATCACACGTTTAACTTAATCAAGCGTTGGTGAACTTGGGTCTAATAATTTTAACATCTTAACATTAACATTAACAACATAATAATTTTAACATTTTAACTCTGACAAATCTTTACTAATATTATAAATCCGAAAGTGTGTTTGTTGGTTACTCTTTCACGCAACACCGGAGCCACGAATTGACTTAATTTTTGGCATTGGCATAGTTTGAAAGATGGAAAGAGACATGGACTACAATTTATTCCTAAAAAAAATAAGGTTCCTATGGGATAGCACAAATATCACGCGGGCGACGGAAAAAAGCTAGTAGGTACAAACAATACCTAACTTTACTTAGTTCATGATTAATTACAATTTTATTCTGGACTGAAAAACTAACTACCCTGTCTTTTGAACTTTAATTCATAAATTTAATAATATAAGGAGAAAATCTTTTCAGCTTTCTACCTCAATTTTATGTAACCCTGTGCTACATAATACACACATACAGACATACACACACATATCTATTAGTTTTATAACCAGGCAGTAAGCCAGCATCAAAGCTTCCAAGACAATGAATGGAGCCTATCTCAATCACAATAAACTATTGTGGCTACTTTGTGGCACGTTTTGTACAAAACTTACATCATTTTCCGTATAGCATATTTACTGCTATTGGAGACGTAACCCGGTATCTTACATATTGACCCAGTCACGTTATGTCCATTCAGGCACTAACTACTATAAGTTAAATAGAGACTCGGCACTTTATTATTATAGTGTGACGACACTATAATAATAAAGTGCCGAGTTAGCGTAGCGAGAATTTTTTTCTGGGAACCCTTGAGAAATTTTAAAAAGATTTAAAAAAAAAACATAAAGAATAATGGTCTTTTACCCACCCCAGAAAAATGTAATGTATGATGTTAATTTTTTTGAAGAAGTTTCTACGGTGGACTCCCTTCACACATAGTTTCACCCTTGCCTCCCATAAGTTTCGCCCGTGATTATGCAACGTTTCGCAAAAAAATGACAAAACCGCCTTCCACCGTGTACAACATTCGAAAATTTCGTTCGACTTTTGTTGATTTATTAAAAACGGCTCAGCCGATTTCTTGTAAATTTAAATGGGACCACCTTTTCGAACTAAAAAAGATTTTTTCGATTTGGTTCACAATTGGCGAAATTTTCGATGAACACACAAAAAAAAAAACACATACACACGAACATAGAACCTCCTCCTTTTTGGAAGTCGGTTAAAAATATTCCTCATTTACTTATTTGGTTTTTCTTTTGTTTCAGTCACCATGCGGTGGAGGAAGACTTCGGGAATGGAGATATGGACAGTGTTTATATTTTCACTAGTGGCAATAGGTAAGCCGACGTTTTATTTTTATTTTGTAGTACTGAACAGGCTAAATCAAAAACAAAAACTCTTTTTATGTTGCTAGCATAGTTTCCAGTACCTAGGTATAGTTCTTACAAATCACGCAATTACTCGTAATGCAACAATCGATATCTACATCAGACTTCAGATGGGTTATTGCGGATGGTATTTACATTTTAGCGATACCGCGACTTGGATGAAAAGTCTTAAACTTTTAAACTTTAACTGTTTAGCCATGTCAAAGACCATCGCTTAAAAGTTAGACATCACAGATAAAGACCTACTTATGTATATCCTTTGTTCTAGTAACGGCTGACAAAGCTTTATTCTAATTTTGCGCCTGACTTTCAGTTCGCCTATACTATGGAACCCTAAAAGAGCCTAAAACGATACGATGTTTAGACCACTTAATGCTTAACACTTAATGGTTTTTGATTAAAATTAGATTAATCAATCCTGACATATTATTTTAATCTTTAAGTAGATAATTAATTCAAAATGGGTACAAAGTACTGTATTATGTCGCGGGCGATACATTGGACCCTGAGCTTAGCGAGGGAGTTGAAAGTTAATTCTACGTTATAAAGTTAATTGGAATTATTTAAAGTCCTGAATGAAGCGAGGGGTTGAAGCCGCCCAAGACAAAGATAGACTTTGTTCTAGCGTTAAATAATCTACTTTTCATACCTCCTGCGAGAAAATAAAACCCAGGAATTTTAATAATGTTAAACACAGTCATAACCTTCTCTTAGTGAGGGATAGTTTTCAAACCATCTGCTCGAAAATTACCAATTGAATGTCATACAACCTCAACGTAAAACAAGTCATTATTATCTTAACACAATCTTGAGGACTATGGCAAAGCAATAATGTTATATGAAACTCCCTAGGGAGTATATTAAAATGAAGATAAATAAAAATATAGATAGATTATAGTGATTTGAATTTGGAACGTCTAATTCGTTTGAACATGTTCATAAATTAGAAAAGATACGGGCCTTGCAAAGAAATTTCCTTTGATAAGTGAGCTCGCCATGACACTCGACTAGGCCACGATAATCAAATATGCCATGATTGTCACATAATAATGTAAATACTTACATTCTATAATTTTCTTTTCGGATTTTAAAGTCCATTTCTACGAAATTTGTATATAGGTATGCTCTAATTTATTTTATTTTATTGTTAACAATATCGAGTTGCTTAGTGAGTATCTACACTTAGTGAGGATATGACAGACTATTTTCTCGCTAAATAATTACCTTGCTTCGCTCGGGAGTTAACTTTATACTGCTCCACTTAGCAGCCTCGTTACGCTTAGGGTCCAATATATCTCCCGCAACAGAACACTGTACTTTGTCCCCATGCTGCATAATCTATTATTTTATAGTATCTAAGTCTTCAAAGGGTAACATCGACTACTAGGTATCTTCTACCTAGGTTCAATAGGTACTTATTTACTAAAACCCTTTCGAAAATTAGTGCCTAGGTAGAAAATAATAATTGGTACTATTAGACTAACTTAGGTACTGAACATATAGCTATTGATAGAAAATAAAAAAAAAAATTAGTTAGTTATATAACATTTATTAACTTTCGATATATAATTTATCTTAACAAATAACTTAGGCAAAAATAATATTTTACATTAACTACAATTAACAATTGGTATCAAATAGCAAATAATAAAATATCTAATCTTAACAATTCATTATAAAACTATTTATAGTAGACATTGAATTTAGTAGATAATTTTGTACTTTCACGAAGTAGGTACCCATTTCTATTATTACTTTTCTTGTATTGTACTTCTTGGTTCCTGTGTTTCGCTCTCAGCTTGTTTCTTTACTTTATTGCAGTCTTCTTTTAAATAATTTTCTTCATCGTCAGGTAAATCAAAATTAAACCTAACTGCTCTTAGAAAATGAACGCCTCTTATTCTCTTGTTGATTGGCGTAGAGCAAATCGGAATTTCTTCAAAATTTTCTTCTTCGTCATCTGTGTCCTCCAACATCTTTTCGATCTCGGGGGTCGTAAATGAGGCGGGAACTGGAAATAAAAAAAAACAATTTGGTTAGAACAAATAAGAAAATATAACTAAGAAAAATCCAGCAGTGAAGTTACTGATTAAGAATTGTACCTAATTTATAATAAATTAAAAAGTAAACTAATATCATCCAATTTTTAAATTGGAAAAATAGAATGAGTTTGCGAGCCAAATATAGCATTTGCCAGATAGTAACCGCCAAGCAGTAAGTACATACCAATGTAGGTACCTATGCAAATATTTTGACGTTTCTTGAAGGGCAATGTTTCCAATAAAATGTAAGCAGGCAAAATATTAATGAATTAATTCAAAAAATATCTACTATGATGAAAGAAAAGAGAAATAACATACCTTTACTGCGCTGCGATTCGGGGCTTTTGTCTGTGTACGTCCAAGAAAATAACATATTTGAGATATCCATTCTCTTCAAATGTGTTTCTCTTCAGTCACAAAAAATAATGTTATACGAACGATGCTCGCTTTGGAACTGATTTAAAAAATAATTTCTCTGCTTTAAATACCAACATTGTTATTAATTACATCATTAGCTAAATTAAATTCGCTAATTGTTAAAAATGATTACGGTCAAGTCCAAACATAGTCCAAGTCATACCTCAGTAAAGCAGTGGAGACTTTACTGGAGGCGTCTATAGAGTTTTGGTAACAACACGGAACAACATGATACGTCACATTTCACTTGCCTACACTCATGCACGTAAATCAGATCATTATCAACGAAATACCACAATTTTTCACTAATTATTACTGATAAAAACACAAGTTTAACAAAATAATATAATGCGGCGAGATGATTTTTCCGCGTTCCCGCCAAAACTCCGGCAAGTAATTAGAGAGAAATTAGAATATTATGACCAATGCATTAGTGAAGTTCCTATTAGAAGGGTTATGATTTAAACGTTAATAGCACCTACTAGATAAGTACATACCTTCTAGTACTGTCTACATAGTAATCAATGTTAAATTTACGAATTGGGGCCCACAATAATGAGGATTAGGCAAGTAATTAGAGAGAAATTAGAATATTATGATCAATGCATTAGTGAAGTTCCTATCAGAAGGGTGATGATTATAACGTTAATAGCAGTCATTAGATCAGTACATACCAATTGGCACTGTCTACATAGGCCAAATATCTAGTTTAGGTTTATAAGGAAGCCTAGTAAAAAAATTCGGGAAAAACAGGGTTTAGTACTAGCTATTTGCTCATCTCTTTGATAAAAAACGTGAAATGAATCAGGAGCATTGCCTATAAATTTATAGGCTCATTTGATCTCGTACTTTAAAAGAAATGCTTTTATATGGAAGATTTAGCTACGTCCCTGGCAATTTTGCAGAAATACCTAAGTTAAGTATACTTTCTTTAAGAACAGAATGAAATTCGAATAAAATCGAATATAGGTATACAGGGTTATTCCTAATCAATTGGCATCCTTTTAGAAGCTTATTTTGTGTATTAAAACTAACAACCTTTGCTCTGCGACATTTGTCAAAACTCAAAAAAAATCAGCTCAATGGAACAACAATTTTTTTGAGGTTTGACAAAAGTCGCAGAACAAAAGTTGTTAGTTTTGATGTACAGAATAAGCCCCTAAAAGGATGCTAATTGATTAGGAATAACCCTGAATATACCTATATTCGATAATTTCTTAATTTACCAATAGAAAGCCACATTATCTGTGAGTGTCATAGGCTATAAAGTAAGCGCGGGCGAAGCCGCGGGCATAGGCTAGTGTGTCATAAACATAGCTAAGTCTCAGAAGTCTGAAAATGCAAACTTCCCTCGCACGCTACAATTCTAAATCAAGCTAAGGTTGTTAATTTACAATGTCGCAAGTTCCGCCGATATTACGAAATAATGGCAATAGAATATAGACTGCGTTTCGACATGATTACACCCTGGAATGATCTTTGCGATGGGCTAGCTGTCAAGCTTGAGCAACGCTTTCGGTACTACGAGGCGACGATACTGCTCACGTTTTTTGAGATATAAAATAATAATGTAGAACTGTCATCATAAAACTGTCGTAATTTGTATCTATACTTAATCGATTATCAGTTTTATGTTATTATTCTCTACCTAAAGAGATGAAGTGGTAGATTTACGTCAAAACTTGGAAATAGGAGTGAACGATGGACAGGGACGGTGATTTAGGAAAAGATTCAATTGAATAACGCTTGCATACTGGCATTACCTTTTGCCTATGATTTGTCATACAACTTAGGCTCTGGAGCCTTCCACAGAGAGAGCCTGAAACAAGCTTGTTATTTAAATTATGTGAAAATAACTTGTGTATTTCATGTTTTTAAATAATATAACTATCTATATCTATACAGGGTGTCCCTGAACTCAACGTCAAGCTAATTTTAACTGACTTAGTAATATTTTATGCTTGATTTGTAATTGCGATTCATTAGTACGATTATTAATAATCATGAAAGCAAAAAAAATAACCGTGAAATTGTGAAATTTGTGGTCACAGTACCTAAAAATATGGTTCAAGTTATTAATTTGTCTCATTTTTTTTATTTTACTGACTGGGATTTTTTTATATTTTTTTCCAGGACTGGTCTAAGCCCCTCTCTCACCCAGTGCTGGCTTGACGTTGAGTTCAGGGACACCCTGAATAAATGCCAAAAAATATCGATGCTTTTCAGACGTTTCGAAAACTTTTCTTTCCCATAGCGCCATGACCCACATTCACACAAAACGTATTTAAATATGTTGAGTAAATAAATGTGCGTAAATTCCGAGGGAAAATGTGTGTTTTCACACGTTCGATGGCAATCAATGTCTATCACCATCGATCATGCATGGCTCACGGGGTATGGCGATATACACGCGATGCCAAAGATTGTGAAGAAAACTTACATTTATCTCATCCCTTCAAACTGCTAATTCTTAATGAAGAAAATTTTTTGACTGCCTCGGTGGTTCAGTGGTTAGTGACCCTGACTTCTGGGCCTAATAGGCTTGGGTTCGATCCCCACCCAGAGCAAACATTTGTGTGAAGAACATAGGTATTTGCTCTGTGTCTGGGTGTTATTTAGGTACTATCCATATAAGTATGTATTTAAAATATGTATATGTAGTTTATCGGTCTCTGGCAGCTATATCACAAGCTATGTTTAGTTTGGGGTCAGATACCGTGTGTAAGATGTCCTCTAATATTTATTTATTAAAAAAAAAAAGATACTGATAGCATAAACTAAACTACTCAAGTAGCATATTATATACTACCTACTTGAGTAGAATAGTCTATGCTGATAGCTTCAAAATTTCACCTAAGTACCTACTTAAGGATTTCATTGTAGACATGAATTTATCGTCAACGTAGCTCTGAAATGCTATCGGAGTATCCACCACACTGACCAAGTCACAAGTTAGTAAATAAAACTCAATTGACTTTCTTGTCTTGGTCTACTCGGGTTTCTTCATTTAGAGCCAGAGATTTCTTCATTTATATCTCCGGGATAGGGTATCCAGTCCTTTTTCTAAACGTTTTAATTACATTTTCTTATTAAAATATAGTGAAACAATCAGTTTCCCATGACTAACAGCTCTATCAGTGTCGTTGTCGTGCGTTAGTCAATGTACTGTTGACACGCCACTCCGACGAACATACGTGTAATTTATTACTAAAGGCAAGGCATTCAGGCACGACAGTCAGATCGCCTTGGGAAGAAAACCCGAGACTTCAGTTTATCGACAAACATGACTTAATGTCTGTATAAGTTACGGAAAATAGCGAGATAAATGCTGCTTGCTTACCTGCATGCATACGAGTATCTTAGGGTCAATACGAATGCTGCTTGCTTACCTGCATGCATACGAGTATCTTAGGGTCAATACGATTCAAAGATCATTGTGATGTGGATAGAAAGACCTTTATTACTTACTAGTTGACCCGGCGAACTTCGTTTCACTTCTCGCCTTTTAAACCTTCCCTAGACCTCCACGAACATTTCAAGACTAAGATAAGATAAATCCGTTCAGCCGTTCTCGAGTTTTAATCAGACTAACGAACAACAATTAATTTTTATTTATAAACTAGTTGACCCGGCGAACTTCGTTTCACTTCTCGCTTTTTAAACCTTCCCTAGACCTCCACGAACATTTCAAGACTAAGATAAGGTAAATCCGTTCAGCCGTTCTCGAGTTTTTATCAGACTAACGAACAACAATTCATTTTTATTTATAGAGAAGAGAAGATCAGTTTGAAGGCAAATTTAGGATTTAGATGTACAAACTTCTTTTTTCAAACGGTTTGAAAAAAGAATGTAGTTGTAAAAAAGAATGAATGGCTCTTTCGTGGTTTCGCCCCACAAGCTGTTCGGTCCGCGGGGCGAATAAACGAAGCCTCTTTTTGAATGCCCTCTTTCGCCCCGCTCCAAACAATGCGGGGCGAAAGAGGGCCTTCAAAAAGAGGCTTCGTTGATTCGCCCCGCGATTCACTTTTTTATCTGTACATTTAAGTAGAAAAGTAGTTAATGGAAAAAAAACAATTGCATTATATCAAGGGCATCATTCTATGAGTCCTATGGGGGTGTATGAACAAAAATGCAATTGTTTATTGTTGAAGAACCATAAAGAATGTATGGTAATGAATTTTTTTTTATACAAAAATATTTTGCTTTGCTTTGATAGTAAATACCAAATTTAATGCCAGTTTAAAGCGTCACTTTTCTTTCTAAATAAGTATTTCAACTAAATAAGAGGATGAAATGTATGCGGTGCATCTAATAGATTAGTTATTTGCTCTCAAATCTATACGTTTAGGTTATGAACGACGGTGGTAACGAATTTTTGGCAAGTTAATATTTTTTAATAAATTTAATACTATATTAATATAAAAAAATAAAGATGCAAAGTATACCTATAGTCCCATATACTTAACACACCATATAAAAAATATTTGGATTTCATTAAACTGTTGATACATGTTTTTTTTTTCTTCGAATATGTGATTTGCTCCGAAATGTTAGAACTACCCTTTAGTCCTAGCTAATACAATCACAAGAGATTTGGGAAAATAACCATATTATCTCGGAAGTGGTCCGATGTTGCTATTTCGCGACCGTGCAGTCAGTGCTGCAGTACGGAACGGTTCTAGCATAGGTTCTTTCAAAGCCCGCCTGAAACGCTGGCTTATCGAGGAAGCATTTCATGATTTCGATATGTTTAAATGTTTACAATTAGTGATACATGTATTGGTTAAGAATTATTTCTATCAATTTGATTCATTTACAATGATGTAATGTTTTTGTTATTTTTATTTTTTTATGACATGTTTTATTAATGTTTTCATTCATTACAATGACATACTTCATTGGTGTAATATATTTTTATTTTATTTTTTTTGACATTTTAATTATAATATGTGGTTGTAAACATAATGATGTAGTAGGTAGTTAATGTGAATATTTATCTGTTATCAATGTACCTACTTTGCTGCAATTTTGAATCTATTCATTGTGTAATGACGTGTAATATTTTTTTAATGAATAAAATGAATATCGAAAATGTTACATAGTACGAGCAACAGGTCCCACACCTGTTAATTTTCTTACAATTTATAGTTTGCAAATGGGCCCCGCCTACTACCAAACAATATTCAATTTAACTTAAGCCCTCAGCTCATAATGTCTGTTATATCAATATAGTAAGTATTTGGTAGTTTGTTTTTTCTTGTTTAGTTTTTTTATAACGTTGCATATCTGTTGATTACTTGTAGTGGGATTTTTATTTTATCTCATGTAATTTTATGCGTGGCTGTACCATAAGAAATACGTAATACTGATGCGGGAAATTGATCTTTATCAACGTGGACCGAAACGGCCTCTTCTTTTATCGTTCTCGGCGTTTCGCCCCACAAGGCGAAAGAGGGCATTCAAAAAGAGGCTTCGTTGATTCGCCCCGCGGGCCGAATAGCTTGTGGGGCGAAACCACGAAAGAGCCGAATTTGTCGAGATATCAAGAAATACTATAAATAATAATAAATCTTTTTTAGAAAGTATTTTTACGTCTATTATAATATTTCCTTACATAATAATTGGGTTAAGTCGGGGGTTTTGAGTTATTTTATTCTTTTTCGATGAGATTTTTACCGTCGTGGGTTTTTTTCAAAATTTTTAATTTTGCTTAATCTTATAGTTTTCGATATTAATACGTAGATGGTTATTTACTTACTCATACAAAATATACATATCTTCCAATGTAGGATACCTCTATAAATATGTATTATATTTTATCGATGTATTCGAAGCCGCCTTGGTCCTTGCCCTGCCTGCCACTAACCATCACGCGCAGACAAAGCTTGTTAACGCTGCGAGCTGGGGTCGCGACCTGTTAGACAATAGATTCTCATCTTCCGATATTATCTTCGTTTCTCAGAGGCAGAGTCGCTCAGTAAGATCGGATCAGAACTGAGGAAATCTGCAGAAGAACCAAGGTTACCATATCCCAACGGATAGGCAAGTTGAAGTGACAGTGGGCAGGGCACATAGTACGGAGAACTGATGACTGATGGAGTTGTAAAGTTCTCGAGTGGAGACCACGTACCAGCAAGCGCAGCTTAGGGCGTCTTCGTACAAAGTGGACAGATGACCTCATTAAGACCACAGGATCGCGCTGGATGCAAGCCGCTATCAATCGATCTTATTGGAGAACTATAGGCACGGCCTATGTCCAGCAGTGGACGTCCTATAGCTGATGGATGGATGGATATCGAAGTAATGTCACCAGCTTTTTGAGTAGGTACTTTAACTGTAGATTAGTGATCAAATACGCGGTACTACAAGTAAACACGAGTACCTATCAAAGTTAATCGATACGGATGAACTTCATTTAATTTCATGATTGAATTTCAGGTGAACTTAATTTAATCAATAAATATAATATACGGTGAAACAAATTAATTACTATGTTCCTGTACTGCACTGTCCCGCCTTTTGTAACTGTCCACTGCAAAACAAAGCCCTACCCAGGACGGGTAGATTAACTATGTTCCTGAGTGAAAGAAACTCCCGATACAACAACAAAACTTAAAAATTACCAAAAAATGTTTGAAAACGTGCAATGATACAAAAAAAAACTGAGAATATTTCCAGCTGCACCTGTGCTTATGAAATATCTATCTACCTATTACCTACATATCTAGGAACTATGTGGTTTTGTGGTATCGAAGGATATAACAGTTATGTTGCCAAATGAGACGGGCGTCGGACAGCTATATACTCGTACTTAACATTGTTACGGCGTCCCAGGCACTGAGGAAGACATTTGAACGCGGTTTAGATTAATTTGAACCAAACATTTACGTAACACACTTGAGTACTTACTTGTAGTAAACGTAAATCCAGCATTATCCTGCGGTTTTAATAAGGTAATCCGTCCATCTTGTGGGTGTATTTTATACCTACGCTGCGCTTGCCGTGTTGTTACGTGGTCTCCTCTCGAGAACTTGCCAATCCGCTGATTTTTGTCGGTTACTTTGGTTCTCCTTATTTCTAATTCGATCTCGCAGAGACTCCTTGAGCTACCAGCCAGCTTAGCATACAACCACGAAAAGAGTTTTGTCGACGTGTGAAATAGTGACAGATACATACTTCACTTCTCGTTCTGACACGTTGAAATTCATTTCGTGGTGCTTATGCTATCCCGGATGGGCCCTAATCTTTATGTTGTTGCATCGCTTCTGGTATACTGCGAATCCATAGTGGATCAGTGGGCTGGACGCGAAGCGACGGATGCGGACAGTAGCTTGATTTTTTGACATTTTGTATTGACATCTTCTGTTCTATTTTTATTATCATTTATTACTTCCTGACATTTGTTTTTAATTAGATATTAAGTGAGTTATAATGTAATTGGTTTTGCCGTGTTATAAGCTCAATAAATGAAATTTAATTTATACGAACAGTGGCAAATCTATACTATAGTCTGACCGTTTAACTGAGTCCACGCCTGCGCGGTACAGGGGCGCGGGGGTAGACGACAAAGGGGGATTGAGACAGGTGCGGGCGGTGAGGACCCGCCGCCCGCACCTGTCTCAATCCCCTTTGTCGTCTACCCCCGCGCCCCGCCGCCCGCACCTGTCTCAATCCCCTTTGTCGTCTACCCCCGCGCCCCTGTACCGCGCAGGCGTGGACTCAGTTAAACGGTCAGACTATATACGATGCTGTACAAGTGTACCTACAACTAAAAATCTACAGCGTATCGGAAAATCGAAATCTATAGAGCGTAACCAACATCTAATCAGTAGCTTTCATCATCATCATCCGAGCCTTCTCTGTCCCACCGCTGGGTATAGGTCTTTCTTACGGTGCCATTTGTCTCGGTCCTATGCTAATAGTGTCCAAGTTCGACCAGCTATGTTCACAATATCGTCGACCCATCTTGCAGCCTCCAGTTCTAGAATGGAGACCGCGGACCAGCAAGCGCAGCATAGGACGTCCACCGACTAGGTGGACTGACGATATAAAAAAATCGTAGGAACGCGCTGGATGCAGGCCGCTTCCAACCGGCCTTATTGGAAATCCATGGGGGAGGCCTATGTCCAGCAGTGGACGTCCTACGGCTTTTGATAGATAGATCTTGCAGCCGGACGAGCACTACTGCTCGTTTTACAAGCGGATTATTGCATATTTTCTAATCAGTTTATTTCTGCGTTATTGTGCATTTAACCTACGACCGCGGATCGTGAGAAGCGGTCGCGATCTGATAACCGAATCACAATTAAAGCCTTCGGGCGAATCTATGATCGTTTACTGTGCAGCCTTAAGAGCCTTACAAGGCTCTTAAGGCACCAAATTCTATGTCGCTCGCAACATTTGCAGATCACATTACAAAATAATAATCGGCCAAGTACGAGTCGGACTCGCGCACGGAGGGTTCCGTACTGTATGGGAGCCCCTTAAATATTTATTTTATTTTAATTTTATTATTTATTATTAAAGGGAATATAAAACTAAATATTCTGTGAAAATTTCAAACCTCTACCTGGT
The DNA here is from genome assembly GCA_964007245.1 of Hypomecis atomaria. NCBI lineage: Eukaryota > Metazoa > Arthropoda > Insecta > Lepidoptera > Geometridae > Hypomecis > Hypomecis atomaria. The sequence continues at coordinate 16,123,553 of OZ023294.1, read as the reverse complement.
ACCATTATTAATATAGACCGAAAAACGTCTAAAAATTCAGGTTTGTTGTACAGACGGACAGACGGACATCGAAGTCTTAGTAATAGGGTCCCGTTTTTCCCTTTGGGTACGGAACCCTAAAAACCATGATCACCATCATATTTACCAGTATCATCATTATCAGCCATAGAACGTTAATTAGTAGACATAGATCTATTGTGTTTACATTATACTTGTTATGTTGTTTTAACCGTTTAGCCATGTCAGAGGGCTTCAGGCGGCCTAAAACTCTGACACCAGGGCTAGCCACCCGGCCTATACGAACTTACTCACTTGTCATGATTAAATGTATACGATGACGATACGACGATCTCAATGTCAGTGTAATAAAACTTATAAATGTGCGAAAGAGATAGCTGTGGCACGAGGAAGCCAATTATCTGAAACAAGTTACAAGGCTTTTCAGCCAGGCTTAAAGACGACACTACTGTAAAGCCTGACTGAAAGGCTTGTTACTTGTTTCAGATAAATAGCTTCCATCAAACTCTTTTTTAATAAATTTTCTATCCGTACACCAATTTTCAGCTTTTAAATGTAGTCGGAAGAATTTATTTTAAATTCAAACGGGTATCCCTACCAAACGCTAAACATCCCAGCTGACTGAATCCAGGGTATTGTTATACATACATCACCACGACAACGACACGTTATACCAAAAATTCAGCTTTTAGAGTGTAGTTGCATTTTTTGCGCTTACTTCCCGGACTAAAAATGTTGATTTAGAAAATAATACAACACAATTGTACACAATTGTTAAATGTACAAGGCTATCATGTCGTAAATAATCGGCCAAGTGTGAGTCGGACTCGCGCACGAAGGGTTCCGTACCGTATGGAAGCCCCATTCCTCTTGCCGTTATTAATAGCGAGCAAAAAAACTCCTAAAAAACAGGTTTGTTGTATGGGAGCCCCCCTTAAATATTTATTTTATTCTGTTTTTAGTATTTGTTGTTATAGCGGCAGCATAAATACATCATCTGTGAAAATTTCAGCTGCCTAGCTATCACGGTTCATGAGATACAGCCCGGTGACAGACAGACGGACATCGAAGTCTTAGTAATAGGGTCCCGTTTTTACCCTTTGTGTACGGAACCCTAAAAACGACGGATAAATAATAAATTAATAAAAAATACTAGGTAAATTGCTTTATTTATTAAATTCTAAAAAATATGTCAAAAAAGTGAGGCTTTAAAGTATAAGGTCAAATGTGTAATTTCATGTATGTCGGCGTCAGCTCTCCACTCTGTATAGAATGAAATCTTAGTCTAGAGTATCTGCGATGCTCAGACTTGTACCAGTTACATGAACGCTATCTGTCATGTAACACGACATGTACTCGTAATAATCGTAACATAAATCCCATCAACATTCCTGTAACATCTCAACATTGCACAATGCCATCAATTAATATCATTGTAGTCCATTATGGAGTACTATCGGCACTTCAGTATCGATTGTTGTCCGATTCTGAATCGATTGTGATCGATTGTTGAAGTTGATCGATGTGAAGATTTCGAGATACACGTCTCGTGTGTATTAAACTGTATTGTTTGAAAGAGTTACATATTAAAATTGATTTTAATTATACATACTTTTGTACTTAGGTATGTATGCCTGCCTACCTTACCTTTTTTTATTTGAAGCATCTTTGAGTTATATAAAACTAGCGACCCGCCCCGGCTTTGCACTGGAGTATTATACTTATAAAACTTCCTCTTGAATCACTCTATCTAATAAAACTAAATAATCTAATAAAATAAAAAACCACTTCAAAATCCGTCGCGTACTTGTAAAGATATAAGATACATAGGGACAGACAGACAGGGGGAAGCCACTTTGTTTTATACTACGTAGTGAACTAGTGAAGTGTCATAAAGTAAACCCTTAAGAGCACGCGTGTACTTACGCACAAATTAACTCAAGATAAAAAACTTTCAGAAAATAATAAGTTAATATCTACAATTTACATAATATCGTGGAATCAATCAAAGAGCAAAAAAAATTTTTGCATAACATCACATTATCAAAAATTGTTAATTAAATCTATGTAACGACGGATACTAAATAGATTTTATTTTTTGCATTTCAATCACATGGTTTTTAGGGTTCCGTACCCAAAGCTCACCCTTCTTGGGTAGGCCTACGTCCTGCAGTGGACTATTAAAAAAAAAAGGCTGATACTGTACTGTACTGTACTGTACCCAAAGGGTAAAAACGGGACCCTTATTACTAAGAGCCCGCTGTCCGTCTGTCTGTTCGTCTGGCTGTCACCAGGCTGTATCTCATGAACCGTAATAGCTAGAAAGTTGAAATTTTCACAGTTGATGTATTTAGATGCCGCTATAACAACAAATACTAAAAACAGAATAATGTAAATAATAGGTACATTGGCTCCCATAAAACAAACGTGTTTTTTTTTGCCGAGGGGCTCACATATGGTACGGAACCAGAGTCATTTAGTAACTTCATGCGAGAGTCCAACTCATACTTGGCCGATTTTTTCTTTTGCTAACATAATAAGAATAGTTATTACTGCATTTACTGACATAGTTAGGAATTCTCGTTGTACCCGCCTACCCAAATATTATTGACCTGTAGCTATTTCTACGTGGCTATCTATACTATACCATCAAAACTATGTCTTGTTCGAAGCGAAAGTGTGTAATCTCACAAGTGTTGTAAGCTACAATGGTAGTCAATATAATAAACAGTTCAATATCTTCAATACAATAGCACTTGATCTGCTTTCTAATAGGCCATGTACTCGTAACTTATGAGTTCTCGACAGGTCATTTATAAATATCTAGAGAGGTGTCTTCCTTATACTCGCGAGAGACTTATATGTAGTATGTAGCAATAAAACATACACCGCAAGAGCATACTTACATTGCAGAGTGCAGTGTTGTGTGGGCGCATATGAATAAGTTTAGTGATGTGTTGTAGGTACTCAGAAAGTAATATAGAAATGGGTGTAATTACAAAGTTAACTTTGACAAAGTTCCATCCCAATACTTGGATGTTCTATCTTATTTTTAACCGACTTCCAAAAAGGAGGAGGTTCTATGTTCGTGTGTATGTATTTTTTTTATATCGATAATTTCGCCAATTGTGAACTAAATCGAAAAATTACTTTTTAGTTCGAAAGGGTATACTCCCGAGGTGGTCCCATTTACATTTTACAGAAATCAGCTGAGCCGTTTTTGATAAATCAACAATAATGTAAACAATTCGAGCGAAATATTCGAATTTTGTACACGATGGAAGGCGGTTTTACCATTTTTTGCGAAAAATAATTATTTATTACTTAATGGAACCACTATAGTTGCAAAGTGCAAACTGTTATTTTCAGGTTACGTAGACACAGTTTCATCTTATTCTCATCGCGTGCGGATTTTAGTTCTGTTGTGATTCGTTAGAAATTAGGTCCCTGCTTGATCGAATCGATATGTCCCATCTCGTGATATCTTTGGTTTTCGACATGTCATTTGTAAGCTATGATCTGGGTCTTTTACAAGTTAGTTGTTACGCTTCTATAGGATTAAATGAAAGAGTTTGTAAGAATAATTAGATAGCAGCTGCTTGGTGAGAATTGGATTTACTGATGATTTTGCGTTCAACTTTCTTGTTGTTACCTATAGTAATTTGAATACAAGTTACTACGAGTATTATAACCAAAAAATAATTGAAAGTAGATAATGAAACAGACTATTAGATAAGTATTGTTTGTTGGCGTACAGAGATCAGTGACAGAAAAGAAATTCCCTAAGAATCCGTAACGACAAGGACCAAGGAGTAAATCAATAATGGTGGTCTTAACGTGTCCTATGGTATCTATTGTATTGTATATCCCAATTTCCACAAGAAACAAAACCTTTCGTATTTCTGATAGGAATAATTTTGCAGAAAACTTTACCTAGTGTGATTCGCTTCTTTCTTTCATATTCATAGGTACATTTAAAGATACTTATCCAACGATTAAGTACATATATCACATTCACAATTTATATGTTTTATTAATGATTTTAACACCTTTTTCAGGGGTATGCGACGGGTCTAGAAGAACTGCACAACGACGAAAGGTATTTCTATATACACAAGCTACATCATCTCATTTAGTCACGTTATTTTCATAACATTCTCAACGTACGAACATTTCTTCATCAAAATAAAACTTACTAATCAATCCTTACATAGTATAAAATAAAGTCGCTATTTTTGTCTGTTTGTTTGTCTGTATGCTTAAATCTTTAAAACTACGCAACGGATTTTGATGCGGTTTTTTTAATGGATAGAGTGATTCAAGAGGAAGGTTTATATGTATAATACACCTGTGCGAAGCCGGGGCGGGTCGTCTAGTAGAGTCATGTGGGTCAAGTGTGCGCATTTAAACTTTGAAGCTTCAAAAACTCGAATATTATTAGTAGAATGAATCAAAATCTTATTAACTAGTAAGATTGTTTATTTGTAATCAACGTAGACACAGCAATAGTACTATCAGTAGCTTATATTTTAAGAAACTATAGAAAACAAAGACCCTTTCATATCCGCACTCTTACCCCAGTATCGGGGTATGTGTACGCAGCACTGTGGGTAAGTGTACGCAACAACAAATAATATATATTTTAGAACACAAACAATATTAAGTATATTATAATTATAAAAAAAATTCATCATAGTAACTTAATGTAATCAATATGATAATCATCTCAAATCATAATATGAGATCAACTTGAACTTATAAAGTGCCGTGTTCGGAGCTGGTGCACTGTTCGTGCCACCAGGCTTCACAAAGGCTACATTCAATCCAATCCTCAGTTGGTGGATCAGAATACATTTCGCCACATAAGGGGCAGTAATACTAATTTTCGTCAGTTTTTTGTTTCTTAACAGTCTTATTTTTACTTTCTTTTTTTGGCAGACTCAGGTGATTTTGTAATTAGTTAGCTTAGTTTTAAGTCTTTCTTTCAAATCTAGTCGTATTTTCTTTATGGCTAATATCTCTTCTTTCTCTTCTTTCGTCTTACATAGCAACACATGCACAAAGAAATGCAAGCGGGGTAAGTGTGCACATGCGCACACTTACACGACAGGCTTCTGCGCACACTTAACCCAAACCATTGAAACAGAATTATATGAATATCGCTGATTATTGCGTCATCATAACAACTTAAACACTGGCAAATAAAAAACTTGATAATATGTTGCATTCGATAGCAAAATGCAAATTTTCAATAAATTTACATGACTACAAAAGATTACGCTTCAATTGTGACAAAATATCGTAAATATTTTAGCAAAAATCTTCATTTACATGTCAATCCAAAATGGCGCGCAAGTAGCCGCTGTAATTCTTGCGCTTCGCAAGACGTCTCGCGGGCTACTGAAAAGGGGGGTTGCCGTTCCTTAGCGCTATATATTTTTTGAGATATTTAGAATGCGCACACTTAGACGCTGCGCACACTTGACCCACATGACTCTACATAGTATAAAATAAAGTCGCTATTTTGTCTGTTTGTTTGTCTGTATGCTTAAATCTTTAAAACTACGCAACGGATTTTGATGCGGTTTTTTTAATGGATAGAGTGATTCAAGAGGAAGGTTTATATGTATAATACACCTGTGCGAAGCCGGGGCGGGTCGCTAGTACTAAACTATATGCAACTGTACGTCTTTTGACGTGATAACGTCTTATAAATCGATGAACGCCGGCTGCACGCACGATAAAGCATGACTCAATGTCACGTTCCGTCTGAGTTAATCGTGCAAGCGAGAGCGCAGTACATGCGACAGAGATGCACGATCGGCTTTATCGTTCGACTTGTTTTAGTTGTTGATTCAACAATGTTTCCTTAAGACGTTATCACCCAAAAATTATATTGTCTATAAGCCGATTTTACAGACAACCAATTTTTAGGGTTCCGTACCCAAAGGGTAAAAACAGGACCCAATTACTAAGACCCCGCTGTCCGTCTGTATGTCTCCAGGCTGTATCTCATGAACCGTATTAGATAGAGTTGAAATTTTCACAGATGATGTAGGTATTATAATTGCCGCTATAACAACAAATACTAAAAACAGAATAAAATAAATATTTAAGGGGGGCTCCCATACAACAAACGTGATTTTTTTGCCGTGGGGCTCCCTTACGGTACGGAACCCTTCATGCGCGAGTCCAACTCGTACTTGGCAGATTACTTGTTATTTTGAAACTTTCGCGATTTGAGCACATTATCCTACTATGATTATGCGCGATAAGTCCCGTATAATCAAAGTAGGATAGCCAATTTTTTATCACATAGAATTAGCATAGAAGACGAGCAATTAGACGAGTTGCTCGCCAGATGTTTAAGCAGTTCCATGTTTAGGTAAACATTGAAAACTACGCGGGACTACTCTGCGATCATCACTTTTTCAACAAATGAATGACTCATTTCTAGGGAGAGGAAACAGATTTTAACTGGAACAGTTTCAACAACAACAAGCAATTCCACAACAAACTGGAACGAATTCCTTCTTTTCTATACTGGCCTATCTAAGAGACCTACGAACAATAGGTAGGTATGACATAGTAGCGTACCTACCTACTATCCCAGTTTTTGGGTACCTACATCATTACTTACCTAATTACATTTTTTAGCTTACACATATCGATTTACGTTACGCGTACTTAATTATTTTTTTTCAAATGTAAGTATCTACTCGTCTAGTTATGCTCGTTTTGATGACATTTCTAACACATTTTCGACACAGATTAACAACTTTCAATCAACTCTTTCAATACGCCAATAAAATTGTCCAATCATTTAACACCTCAATTAATAACTAATCAAAACATAAAGGTTTTAATTTTAGGGTTTTATTGTGCGGAAGCCAGTTTCAAGTCAGCTTACATAATGAATTATGTTTTAAGGCGCAGATACATGGTTTGCTTCTAGCTCTAACGCGCTTTAACGTTTTAAATTTACTGAGTAATATTAAATAAAAATCGGCCAAGTGCTAGTCGGACTTGCGCACGAAGGGTTCCGTACCGTGCTGGTGCCCCCTCAGCCCCATTCCTCTTGCCGTTATTACTAGCGAGCAAAAACTCCTAACAAATCCCGGTTGTTGTATGGGAGCCCCCTTAAATATTTATTTTATTCTGTTTTAGTTCCTATTTTTTGTTATAGCGGCAACAGAAATGCATCATCTGTGAAAATTTCAGCTGTCTAGCTATCACGGTTCGTGAGATACAGTCTGGTGACAGACAGACAGACAGACGGACGGACGGACAGCGGAGTCTTAGTAATAGGGTCCCGTTTTTTACCATTTGGGTAGGTACTGAACCCTAAAAATTAACCTATTACCTTTACGTTATGATATATTTTAATTTGACGTAGTTATTTACACAAAAGCACCTATTAGGTATCTATTTGGTTTCAACGGTTATAACTCAGTCACATATCTAATAGTAGTTTATGCAACTGCATATAACACGGGTATTATAAACTCACACTCGTGTTTTAATACCCGTGTTATATGCAGTTGCATACACTACTTTATCTTCACTAATAAAAAAAAACATATTGCGAAACATTAAATTCACGCGTACGTGTATTGTCACAGTGAACTTGGCGCCATTAAAATCTAACCAATGAGAGCGCAGCTGCGCGCGCAGGGCCAATCAGGAGCGAGCGCGCGATGTTATAATGAGATTTTACGATATCGATGTGGATATTATAACATCATGTGAAATTGCTTAAATTACGTGTTTTGTTGTCTGCGCTATAACATTACAGTAGTCATTATAAATCAAGTATTGGAAACATAAGTAGAATGTTACAACATTAGTCTAGATAAAAACATTTACGACATAGTTCTAAGTAATGTCATATGATTACATAATTTAAATTTTGCTCAGTAATTTTGTATCTTCAAAAATGTACAATTTAATTGAGCAGTTTGAATTCGACCTATAGGCCAAATCAAACATCTTGGCGCCTGCGATGTTAGCTACAAGCTGCGGAGAGCCCAATCCTGACTGAAGCTCACTTAACAGCTGCGCGAGGATCGGGTTATCCGCAGCTTGTAGCTAACATCACAACCTAAAGAAGTTTGATTGGGTCTCTATGATCGAGATTGCCAATTTAGTTATAATACCTGACTCTTGACTGTGTATCTCCCTCTTAAAATTTCAATTACTATTATGGGACAAACATTACTCTTTTACGATAGCTGCAAGCGCCAATTAGGTACTTAAATATATTTCATTATGTAACTGTCCACTAATACTAAATATCGATCAACACTGACTTGAAATATCAATTTATAATATCTCTCTTGTTGATCTGTCTACCTTGGTGATTAATGACGAAAATTCATCAATAAATTTTATAGTTCAGTTGGGTAAAGTTTTGAAATCAGCTCGCTAGTAATTGGCCTATGCCGAGCAGTGGGTGGATACGGGCTTATTAGATAAATGCTGGTTACTTCATATTTCCACTAGACTTGAGACCTATGACTTGTACCATAAATCGAATTACTATTAGTAAAGCGGTTCATAAAATGAAATCGAAATTCGCGTTTTCTCGGAAATACCACAACAAATAAACTTACAAAGAAAAGCTCTCTATCTAAATATCATATTTTTCGAATTTGCTCTAAAACATTAGGTACCAACTTTGTATAAGTGTCCGCAGACCACAGCAGTCTGCGGAACGCTTTCAGTTAGTCTTGTCTTGACGATATCATAGTTAACTAAGTCTTGACGATCTTGTCATCTACGGGATTACTAAAGTTAGTAAACCGTAAGTAGATCTTACGTTTTGCGATTGTTGGCGTAAGATGTTTGCCTTTTTTGCGATTGTTGGCGTAAGATGTTTGCCTTTTTCTAAACTGAAGTAATAGTAAAGCCGATCACAAACAAGCGTCTCGACATAGCCACAAACTTCGAAACTAGAAAAAGAAGCGGCCATACATGTTACTGCCGTGTGCGATTTCATCCTAAATAATTCCTATAAATAGCGACAGCGTTTGTTGCTGCACCAATACGCTTATTTTCGATCGCAATAAGGTAGTTAATCCAAAGTCAATCACAATACCACAGCATCTTTCCACCTTCCAGGACGTAGCCCGGACGCCCCAGCTGTACATTCCGGAGCCGAGTCCTGAGAGCATCCAGGCGCTAGCGCAGGCGATGGGAGCAGCTGGCTTCGAGCACTATACTGAGGGCCGCGCGCTCGTGAAGCGTCTTATACCCGCCAACTCGCAGCCGGATCTCGACGTCGTTGAACATCAAGGTAAGCAGCGTTTATGATTCTGCTCTCCCAAAGATCATTCCGGCTGAGTATCAAAATGTTCTCAGCAATGGTTAAGCGTCAAAGTAGCCTGCATGCCTCAGCTGTACATACATTCCTAAACGCAGTATTGAGGCACTAGCGCATGTGTGTCATCAAGTGTCTTATACCAGCTAATTCGCAGCTGGACCTTGACGTCGTTTAACATCGACCCCCTTATCATAGGTGGTCCATTACAGCGTGAACCAACGAACTGATTAGAACAGCAGGATTGCGTCGGATGCAGGTCGTTTACAAATGTTTCTATTGGAAATGTACTGAGGAAGCTAGTACAATCCAACGGTGTAGGTTCTGTTCATATGATTATGCATATCTGTACTAGCCATTATAAACAGACCACCCAAGTTTCAACAATGTTTCACAAGTTCATTCTTCTAAAACTCTAAATTCGTAATCTCGAATGGCATGATCAAAAAGTTCAAACACACTTGACATGTGTACACCAATGACAGCAAGATCAAACCCATTGGGTGGTCTAATAAAAACAATTCCTAAAAGCCGAACTTGGCATTCATAGAACTAAATTAATTCATTGTTTGGCGTTTTCCAGGTGTAATCGGCAGGGCGGGCGTGGACTTCCCGGCGTACCCGAACATCCCCAGCACGGGGTTCAACTGCAAGAACGTGCCCACTGGCTACTACGCCGACTTGGAGACAGATTGCCAGGTAAACTTACCCATTCGGATAGAAGCTTTTGATATAAGGCCGCTGCATACGTGACGGGTTTTTTCACGGACGGGACGGAACGGGAAATTTTAGAAATATCGTTTTATACAAAATGTATATGGAAGCGCATATGTCACGGAGACACGGACGGGACGGGAACGTGGCACTGACGGGGCGGGAAAACATCGTCGCCAACGATGTTTAGCACGTCCCGTCCGGCACGTGCCCCGTCCCGTCCGTGTTTCAGCTACGTATGCACAGTCACTCCGTTCGTTCCGGAGAGAAAAGTAGTGTTGGACGTTTTTAACTACTTCGTCATCTAGAACAATAGCAATTAAAGCCAATTTTCGAAATTAAAAATCCACCATTCCTTCTTCACAACAGTTAGAACTGAATCACTGTTACGGTACGTATGCATTAAAAACACGTTCCCGTCTCGAACGAGGCAGTCACGTCCCGTTCCCGTTCACGTCCCGTCCGAGGTATTATCTCGTTACGTATGCAGCGGCCTTAAAACCCTTGGTATATTTACAGAGGATGATATCACTACATAGTATAAAATAAAGTCGCTATTTTTGTCTGTTTGTTTGTCTGTATGCTTAAATGTTTAAAACTACGCAACGGATTTTGATGCGGTTTTTTTTAATGGATAGAGTGATTCAAGAGGAAGGTTTATTATGTATAATACACCTGTGCGAAGCAGGGGCGGGTCGGTTAGTACCTTATACCTATTATCGTTGTAATTGGAGACAATTTTTACTCTGGAAACAGTCCTAAAATCGCCAAAAAAAATCTGTCTATAAATAAAGGGTTAATTGACTTTCGACTATACCAGAGGTTTTTTGTTTTCTGGACTTCTATAGTTAGATTTCTTTGAAATTTACTGCCGCGTGTTTAGATAAAGCTAAGTATATAATTTAAAAAAAAAACACATCTCACAAACTATTTTCCAAGTATTTCTGAACTACGAATTGCGTTACCGTTGCCATACTTCCAAAATTCAACACTGGTTTAAAATAACTCACTGTAACAATTTTCCTTGTAATTTCCAGGTATTCCACATCTGCGACACGTCACGTAAGATCTCGTTCCTGTGTCCAAACGGCACCATCTTCAGCCAGTCCCACCTCATATGCGACTGGTGGTTCAAGGTGGACTGCGCCTCCGCCCCCGCCCTCTACGAGTCGAGCGCCGAATACTACTCCAACGAGCAGAAGAAAACTCATAAGATCACACAGAACCTGTCCAAAAACCAGGACTTGCAGCAACTGGCCGAAACTAACATTCGAGCGGAAACCAGAAGACCCGTCGCCATCCCTGTATCCAGTACGACTGAAAGGGTCTACAGAGGCCGGCAAAGGCAGCAAGAAACTCCATACGTCCCTCAAGCCACGGCCAGGAGTTACCAGGCACTGTTCCCGGATCCTAAGCAGAATAACAACCCCACGCAAAGAAGCCAGCTAACCACCGCGTTTGAGAAAAGGAGAAAATCCCTAGTTCAACTGATTTCGAACAACTTTGCGGTACCTGCGAGGAGTACTCAGCCTACTTACGATGCTTCAACGTCGAGGACCACGCCTGTGGATTACAGCTTCAGGGAAATGCAAGTCGCGGCTGAAAGTGCCTCGTTTGCAGCCAATAACAACAACAGGCAGTTCCTTCAAGATTATAACGCGAAGAATTACCGCCCATACCCTGTCTACACTCCTAGTACCACCACTAAGAAGCCCGAAAGAACCCGAGCAAAAACCAATCCCAATTTGACGACATTGTACGACATTCGTGAAAAGCAACCATCACAAACACATTACACTCATGTTTCACCGCCTTCTACCAAACGTCCCACTCTGGTCACTTATACGAAGACTTACACGAGTGCAAATGAAAACCCTTACACCAGACCTGGAGTATCCGTGCTAAAGGGCTACATCGAAAAGGAAAGGAATAGAACAGTGGCCACCACAGCAGCCACTCCAAAATACACTACTGTAACCGAAAGTACGGAACCCATTGAGTTTAAAAAGATCACAATGAAGCCGAGGGAATCTTTTGAATCCGCTACCAAAATACCTACTACCAGAGCCGACGTGTTCTACAGCAGTCAAACGGCTTCATCAGATAGGCATGACGTTTTCTCCACAACCAATCAAGTAGCTGACGGCACAACTGAGTCATCTTACAAGGAGAGGCGAGAAAGGCTGATGAGAAAATTGAATCTAGATACTTTTGCACCTACAGAAGCTACAGTACCAACTACAGAAAACAAATTATACGATGACCAAGACAGTAACAAATTTAACGCTCCATCGCTAACTCCAAAAACACTCCACAGTCTAGCTATTTACTACGCAACCGCATTGGACAATTTATCTACTACTCCAACTCCTGACGAAGCTGAAGTAACAACACCCACCTTTGACGAATATGAGGCGATGGAAGAAGCTTTACCGGCTTTATTCAGTTCAAACACTATCAATAAATATGGAAGCTTATTCGGTCACGGAGCCAGCAACGCTGAACTACTCGAAGAAATCAAGGCTGATCCTAATGGTACTTACAACGAGTTGATGGAAGATCTAATGGTGCAGCAAAGCCAGAGTCCATTAGCCACTTCACCCCAGATAAGGGAATTGGCTCAAGTTTTCACTCACGCGCTTTCTGCGTATTTACAAGACCCTGTCCAATTCCGAAAGGTTTTATCTGATATCAGACCAACGCATCCATCGTTTGGAGACAATTATGGAGACGTGATAGGTACAACTGAAGATACAACCAATACTGAACCAACTACTACTGTCAACGAAGAAGATGACGAAATCTTAGGATTCTCTGAAGATAACAAAGCTCGACCGATATCATCTTTGAGAGAGCCTAAAGCTCTAGACCTAGGGACTAAATTCCAGTCCAACTCTGCGGATTCAAAATATCAGTCAGTATCTTTTGATAATAAGTATCAGTCAGAGCCTCAAGATTTTAAATACCAGACAATTTTTGATGAAGCTAAGTATCCGACCATTTCAACTGTTCCACAATACTCTACCACATACGCTGATGTTTCAACTACACCAAGGCCTACAGAGTACGTATCGACCACGTATAGGCCAACTACGCCGAGAAATCCGTTCATATGCTGCGGAAGAATATCAGCTTCTTATACTTCTCCATCAACTCCGTTAACAGCTACGTCACCTGCTTACAATCCAAACGCCTATACCATCAACTCTTTAGCCAGTGAAGTGTCAACAACAGAAAGTACTATACCAAGATACGGAGGATTCCAAAACAATGCTTTAACCGTCAGCGATTCAAAATATGGTACAGGAGTAACTGAGAGCAGACCTTTAAACGAATACGTAGAAGCCACAAACCTACCTACAGCTTGGGGCGTTGATTCATCAGCATCCACTCCTAATTCACTTTCCACACAAGACTTTGAAAGCAAAAAGATCAGAACAACCACAGTCTTGCCTACAACTTCAACGGTATTCTTTACTGAAACTGAAAGCGTGGAATTAGAAAACGAAGAAGAGTTACAAAGAGCGCACAGCCAATCTTTCGTTGCACCAAGCGGAAACAGCATACGTCACGGAAAACAGCTCAATTTGGAGGCTTCCACAGTGAAGAAACCCGCAGAAGACTTGGAAGCTCCTACTTTACCAGACACTAAACCCACTACTGTCCAGACCACTCCTACATCGACAACTACTAAGCAAGAGGAAGTTTTAACAACGACTCCAATCCCTCCGAGCATATTTACATCGCCTGACGTAGACCAGCAAACTAATCATTTCATATGGTCGACTACTTTTGACAATTGGCACAGCACAATGCTTGACCCTCTTACTCTGAACGATGGTCTTAGAACTGAATTAGAGGAAGCCAATCCCACAGTCGATGATTCTTCGTACACTGGTTCCACACCTACTCCTACAATAAACTACGCTACCACCGAATCAGTATCGACAACAAACAACATCGAACCTACTACAGATGACACTAAGACTGAAGGTAGAAGAGGAAAGAGTTTGAAAGACTTCTCGACCGAACCATCACAAGATTTATCAGCAATAACTGACACTGTCGTGGAGAAGGCAAAGGAAATGATGAACTCGACTACAACTGAGAAATTGATGAACGTAATGAAGAAAACGAAATCCAAAACCGTTAAAAGGCTAATTCTTCTTTTAGTCCAAACTTGTGATGACGACCACAATTCCACAGCTGAAGCTTCCAAAAAGGCGTTGCTTGAAGCTTTGATGGCAGTTTCTCAAAAAGATATGGAGGAAATAGCTAAAGAAGAAGAGGGAATTTTAGAAAATCTGGCGCCAGAAGCCGAATCATTCCGAAGGACAGATCGATTTCTTGAACGGCAAGAAGTGAGGCCAAGACAAGTAAGACGCGGCAAGAGTCTAAGCTTCGATCCTAGCGCCATAAATTCCTTATCAAATCCAACCACAGAGAAGCCACAGACGACGGAACAAGTCACAGTAACGACGACACCGCTTCCGTACAGAACCAGTCGTAGAGGCGTGAGGAAATTCACGTCAAGAACTACACCTATCGAGCCTAAATCTACTAAGCCCACGTTTGCTGAAACGAAGCCTACTTTTGCCGACACTAAGACGACGTTTGCGGACACAAAGACAACGTTTGCAGACACAAAGACAACGATAGCAGACACTAAGACTACATTTGCAGACGCTCCCAGAGCAGAAGCAAGAGTAGCGAAAGAGTCTGACCTTAAAACCGCCTCAGACACCAGAGCGTTAGAATTATTAAGGTCACTGTACACTATAGCAGCGAGATGGGGCTGAAAAACTGGTCTTTACTATTTGGTAAGTATGAAATGGGGTTAAGTTCGAGTGGCATAATATTCTAACTTCATTACAAAGTCTGAAGATTGACTAGATTTTTAAAAAAAAATTGTACATGCAATTCTTGCTCTTTAAAAAAAACAAGCAACATTACCCTTTCATGCCAGATACAAAATAAATTAGTTTTTATAGTAGCCACAAAGAGTGCTATTATATTTGTAGAAAAATATTTTCTGATGCTCATACAGGGTTATTTTTAATCCTTAAATCAAAAAGTCGATTCATACTCATACTCATTTATTGGTACAAACATGTATACGTCAATATAAGTCATACCTAACAATATCATTTCCGTGAAAACATTTTTTTTATTTACCTACCAATCAAAAACTACTTAGACATAAATAACAATTTTACACTGTTTTTAACAAATCAAATGAAACCAAAAACCCAATTAAGTATGATGCAACCATCTAGCCAACAACTATAATTAAAAATAACCCGGTAAAATTTTATAAGTCTCAAAATTTTGACAGCAAATTATGACTTTTTAGATTATTCGTTAAGTCTAAGTTACCATAAAATGTTGCTATTTGTATTACTTGCCTTAATATTAAGATAGTTAATTTATTTCGATGTGTTACCGATAATTCTATAGACTTATTTCCGAATAGTATTATAGGACATTTTCCTATTTTGGAAACCCTAGGATGTACTACTGAGTTACCTATTTCAAGTAGATTTTATTTTTGTTACTGCCACAATGTACTTTGTAATATATTTTTGTAAGTATCTTTAATTATGGTAGTTGTATTATAATAGTTTTTAAGGGAGATTTTTATAGTACATTTTTATAAATAATTTCGACTTTTATTTCCGTTTTTAAGCCTATCTCTATTTGTATGGAGGTAACGTGCATAAAATATGACCTGAACTATTTTATAAGTTTATATTAATAAAAGTAGTTCTAATTCTATGCCTTGCATGCACGTTTTACGTTGCGTAATTAAGACAATATTTCTGCCAAAGAACAATTGATGTTATAGTACGCAGGCGCTTTGTATTCATCCCTCCGCAAAGGTATAAAATAGAAAAGCGGACTGCAAATCAGATTAAAAATCAAACTGGATTACATTAACTTCCAACTAAAAATAAATGATCGGCCAGGTGCGAGTCGGACTCGCGCACCAAGGGTTCCGTACCGTATGGGAGCCCCATTCCTCTTGCCGTTATTAATAGCGAGCAAAAAACTCCTAAAAATCACGTTTGTTGTATGGGAGCCCCCCTTAAATATTTATTTTATTCTATTTTTAGTATTTGTTGTTATAGCGGCAACAGAAATACATCATCTGTGAAAATTTCAGCTGCCTAGCTAACATGGTTCATGAGATACAGCCCGGTGACAGACAGACAGACGGACATCGAAGTCTTAGTAATAGGGTCCCGTTTTTACCCTTTGGGTACGGAACCCTAAAAATACCTAATTAAAGTAGGGCACGGTAATGATATCTAATAGTATTCCGTCTTCATGCAAACGGTCGGAACGCGAATCATACCTACGCGCCTCGGAGAGCAGTATACTTGTCAGTCGCGGCGCGCAGAACGAACGTGTGGATTTGTAACTAGTAAGCGTTCGATTTACGTTTTCATGATTCCTCATTTTACTACGGAGCCCTAAAAACATAAAAAAACCCAATACCTATATATTTTTATCGAACGCTTCCTTCTTCATTCACAAGGATTTTTTTTGTAATAAATAGAATGATTTTACATCATAACAGATTTAAACTAGCAAGAAACTCAAATAATACAGAAACTAAAGAGTAAGTAGATAAAATTAAAATACTGAACTAAAATACTAAAGACTGACCTTGGTGCGCGAGTCTGACTCGTACTTGGCCGATTTTTTTGCTCCATAATAATAATGGCAACAGGGAGATGACTGACATGTTAATTTCTTTCAAAGATAGGTAATTAGTAAAATAAAATATATTAAGGGGAGCTTCCATACGGTGCGGAACCCTTCGTGCGCGAGTCTAAATCGCACTTGGCCCATTTTTATCAAATATTATTATTATTTTTTTTTTGTTACTGATAGACGGACATATATACTCTCGTTTACTCCCACCTGTTCTGTTGAGTAGTTCTGTTGACAGAACTACTGGGATTTTTTTTCCCATTAGTTCTGTTCACAAAACATGGGAATATAATTCCCACCTGTTCTGTTGAGTAGTTCTGTTGTGATTCAAACTATTTACTTCTCCATGCAATCAATTATCAAGTACTGGCACTTGAGGTAATTTATCAGCTAAGCATAACAGAATTAAATTACAGTAAATTTAAACATCTTAAAGCATTTCTTCGAAAGCAATCCATTTTACAAACTAAATGAGTATATGTCAATGGAGCTCTTAGAATCTTCATTTTTGCATGGCGAACAAACGGAGCAGACACAACTATATTTTTTATTTTTTTTTTAGCCAGGGGAAATCTTTTATAGATACCACCGTACCTCGAGGGCAGGCGGGTGGTTATGTGGGAGTCTCCACCCATTGCTGGACGGTATACCCACCAAAACCCCTGGGTGTTCCGCCACTGCGCCTGGTGTCGGGGCTACGGGCACGCTTGCGCACCCGACAGTGCTGGCCTAAAGCAGGCCCCACCCCACCACGGAGCATAGGCTCCCGCAAGAATAACGATGTGTTGAACACCAGACACACTCGCCACCCACCACCTGGGACCAACCAGCACTGGGCGTCGGACAACACCCGTATCCGACAGCCCTGGTCCCGATGCAACGGGTCAATTAAAGTGGCCCCGCGCCTGCCACTACGGCTGCAGAGGATAGGGAGAGCGGCCATCGCGATACCGACACTCCTCTTCCCCTGCAGCCCCACCGCCTCCGCCAACACGTTGGCGGCACCCGTTAGGGCCGCTGGCAGGTAGGATAGGCAGAGGCTTCCTCACCACCCGTCCCACCCATCGCCGCCCCCGCCTCGATGGGCTCGGCCGCGGCATCGCGACAAGCGCGACACCGCAGTCCACCTCAGTCGACAAGCCGACCTACTGGCCAGCCTCCGCACGGGCTTGTCCAGGCCCAAGACCCGGAGAGGCCGGCCCCACCTCGGGTTACTCTTGGTTCACCAGGCTGGCAAGACCTGGCTACTAAGCCCCCCCGCCACGACAAGGCGGGAACCCACACGGTGGGGAAACACAACTATATGCGTTTACCTGCCTTAATATTGTAAAATGAATATAATTTTTTTTTAATTAGTAACAACCTAACAACCGTTTTTTTCCAGTTGTAATTTAAATTTTTCGTATTAACTGACTTACCTGTAACATTTAATGTTATTTATGGCCAAGAAATTTTCTGATTTTTGATTACGAGTTTGAATTTTTGTATGTTTTTAATTTCAAACCCCCATAACTCCACCAATTTGCAAAGATTCCGCAACCGTTCATCGATGACCGGTTCGTCAATGGACTGTTCGTCGAAAAGACAGAAGAGGTGGGGACAAAGTTGAGATTTATATCCGGTGTATAGTTTTTAAATCACAGAACTAATGCGGAGAAATTATCAGTAGTTCTGTCAACAGAATTACTCAACAGAACAAGTGGGAATAGTAGAGATAAGTCAGGTGTAAAGCATAGTCTTTTAAGTCACAGAACTAATGGGGGAAAAAATCCCAGTAGTTCTGTCAACAGAACTACTCAACAGAACAGGTGGGAGTAAACGACATTAACGCATCCAGCGCTGTAGGTGAGCATTATTGGAACTAAAATGAAACTTTGAAACCATGCTTTAGCACCAAGCACTATAGTTCAAACTTCGTGAAGTTTTAAACAAAAAACGATAGATGTCGCTTTGACCAAAAAAGATACGATAAGACGCTACATTTTTACTGACTTCCAAGAAGGAGGTAGGTACTATGTTTGTCTGTACTTGTGCATTTTTTTCTGTATGTTCATCGACATTTTGCTAATTGTAAACTGATTTAAAAAACTCATTTTTATTTCGATAGGGTGTACCTACCTACTCCCGAAGCGGGCCCATAATGTTATTGAAATCGGCTGAAACCTACTTACACCTAGTCACCAGTGGCATAACTATAGGGTGGCAGGAATGGCTAAGACTGAAAAGTATTTCCTCAGGAGCTTTATTAGGAAATAAAATTAAAGTAATAAAAATTTAACTTTTTAAATATAATACAAGCTTTTGAGATCCTGGATATCATGTAGCAGCAGAGTGCTAGCCAAGACAAGTAATACGAGCCCAAACACGAGTCTAGGTATATTGTTTAAACCTACAGGAGTTCCTATGGCCACTTTCCGACTCCATCATCAGATCAGTTCCATAGTACCATATTTTTGCAGTGTCACGAGATATAACTACATATGCGTGCAAAATGTCAGCTCAATCGGAAACCGGGAAGTTGATCATACAATTCATACATCAATAATAAGTTGTCAAGTGCGTGTCGAGAGCGAGACACGCGTATGATAGGCTTCCGTAGATGGTGACGATGATTTTGATGATGATAAAAACCAACTGTTACGTTGAAGGCCTTCGATGGTTTGGCACGACAGCCTTCTTACACACTTCGTACAAGCTTCCTTCGTATGGGTTACCTGCTCGCTTATGCTCGTGGATCGCTGACTTATTGAGGGACCGTTCGAAACGTGTGATAACTGATGGCCCTTCGTCTAATCGATTGGTTATTAATGCCGGGGTACCTACCTCAAGGGTCTGTACTTTCCGCAACAATTTTTGCTGCACATCAATGATCTGGTGTGTAGATGACAGTACATTTGTTGAAAAGTACCTAGTACCTACACATCCAATCCAAGATCCAATAATCGGCCAAGTGCGAGTCGGACTCGCGCACGGAGGGTTCCGTACTGTATGGGAGCCCCCCTTAAATATTTATTTTATTTTAATATTATTATTTATTATTGAAGTGAATATAAAACTTAATACTCTGTGAAAATTTCAAGCATCTACCTGTTACCATTATTAATATAGAGCGAAAAACGTCTAAAAATCAGGTTTGTTGTATAGGAGCCCCCCTTAAATATTTATTTTATTCTCTTTTTAGTATTTGTTGTTATAGCGGCAACAGAAATACATCATCTGTAAAAATTTCAGCTGCCTAGCTATCATGGTTCATGAGATACAGCCCGGTAACCGACTGTTGCAAAAAAACTTCATTGCCTGGAGCATCGCCGTAGGGTTGCGACTTTGCGACTGTTGCGAGTCTGTCAATTTTCTATAGGATTAATTTCGGAGAGTGAGCATCTGAGCTACACGTAACACGACCTTATCCTACCATCCCCTTTTTACTACAGGACAAGTAGAAAGACGCCACATTACCACCCCTACACTGTCGATTTTCCTTCGATACGTACAAAGCGGTTTGACTCAACATTTCTGATTCGTACCGCCAGGGAAAGGAAAAGTCTTCCTGCTTTCCTGTTTCCTAATCGTCCGGCTACATATTCGCCAAAGTTATCGTTACTGGGGGCTCATTCAACTAATTCAAACGGTAGTAATTGGTTGTTCACGATTTGAACTACTACCTGAAGCTGGGCACACGCTGCGATGATCGCATCAATTCATCAGATCAGTCCAGCGAGGTCCTAATATAGTTGCATTGCCGGTAGGTACTCGTAGTTATTGAGGAATCAAAATGACTACAACACAACAAAATAAAAGGCCAAGTACGAGTCGGACTCTCGCACGTCGTAAAAACAAAATAAAATTTATTTAAGGGGGGCTCTCATACAACAAACCTAAATTTTTAGACTTTTTCGCTCTATATTAATAATGGTACCAGGTAGATGCTTGAAATTTTCACAGAATATTTAGTTTTATATTCCCTTCAATAATAAATAATAAAATTAAAATAAAATAAATATTTAAGGGGGGCACCCATACAGTACGGAACCCTCCGTGTGCGAGTACGACTCGTACTTTGCCGATTATTTTAAATAGTTGGTTGTACCATTTTGTTTCTTCAATACTTGTGTTATTTCAATTTTACAGCAGGAGTCATAGGAACAAAAGTTGTTTAAAATTTGATTTTCTACAACTTCCTCATAAATATTTATTTAATTTTCATTTAATTATTTATTTTTAAAGTGCATATTCAACTAAATATTCTGTGAATATTTCAAGCACCTACCTGTCTACCTACCTGTTATTAAATATCGAGCGAAAAACGGCTATAAATATAGGTTTGTTGTATGGGAGCCCCCCTTAAATATTTACTATTTTCTGTCCTTAGTCCTTGTTATATGTTGTTATAGCGACAACAGAAATACATCATCTGTGAAAATTTCAGTTTTCTAGCTAGAGCGGTTCATGAGATAGCCTGGAGACGGACAGACAGACAGACGGACAGCGGAGTCTTAGTAATAGGGTCCCGTTTTTACCCCTTGGGTACGGAACCCTAAAAACCTGGACAAGTGCGACTCAGGCTAGGCTCGCCTAGGGGCCCTTGTTAGGGTTAATCCGTCAGCACTGGACAGCACGACTCGTCTCTCTTGGATGGAGGTCTTCTATTACCGGTATGTCATCTGTGTATGCAGCGTAATGGTACGGTGATACGACTCCCCTAAGGTATCCCCGGGACAATTCGCCTGCATCCGGAGCTGACTTCTCGATGGACACGTAGAATCGGCAGTCCTCAAGAGACGACGCCGCGACTCGAACTAGCGCGGCCGCCATGATGCTTTATTTTGTGTCGTTTTAATATATTTATATCTGCTCCTCTATAATCACACATATCACATTGATACGGCTTTTCCCCAGTGTGCCTTAGTTTGTGTCGTTTCAAGGCTTTTGGGTCTGCTGCTCTATAATCACACATATCACATGGATACGGCTTTTCTCCAGTGTGCGTTAGTTTGTGTCGTTTCAAGCTACTTGGTTCTGTTGCTCTATAATTACACATATCACATGGGTATGGCTTTAACCCAGTGTGAGTCTGCATGTGTCGTTTCAAGTTACCTGGCTGTGCTGAACTATAATCACACATATTACATTGATATGCCTTTACCCCAGTATGAATCGGTATGTGTATTTTTAACTCACGAGCCGTTTTTGATTTGTAATCACACATATTACATTGATAAGTTTTTACCCAAGTGTGAGTCAGTTTGTGGCGTTTCACCATACCTGAGTCTGCGGCTTTATAATCACACATATCACATTCGTATGCTTTTACCCCAGTGTGAGTCAGCATGTGTCGTTTCAAGTGACCTGCCTGTGCTGCACTATAACCACACATATAGCATTGATATGCCTTTATCCCAGAGTGTGTTAGTTTGTGCTGTTTCAAGGCACCTAACTGTGTAGCTTTGTAATTACATGTATCACACTGATATGGCTTTTCTCCAGTGTGTCTTCGTTTGTGTCGTTGCAAGGCACTTGGGTGCGTTGCTTTGTAATCACACATATCACATTTATATGGTCTTACACCAGTGTGCGTCAGTTTGTGTAGTGTAAAGGCACTTGCCTTCGCTGTTTTATAATCACACATGGGACATTTATGTAATTTCCTTTCCGTTTTCCGAGTTCTCCGCCCAGTGGTAGTAGTTGCCGTAGAGGGGTCATCTTGACAGTTGGAGTGAGTTGTTGTCTCCAGTGCAGTGTTCCTGTCCTCTGTATCCATCAGTTTAGGTTGCGTTATGTATTCACAGTACGGCAGTATGACTTGTACTCACGCAGTCCACGCCTGTCTGGGACAGAGCTGCAAGCTGCCGCTGACTACTAGTCTCTCGTAAAATCCAACTGAGCCGAGTTGGTAGGTGCTACTACTGAACGGAAAAAAATGTGTAATTTCTCCTTCTACAGCTTGGTGCAGTTTTAGTAGTTACATCTGAAACAAATCACAAAAAACAAAAATTAGTCAATTTTACACAAACAAGATAGTTATAAACAATAGCTTGTGTCTATTGGATTACTGTGGCATTGAAGTTTAGGAAAATTAGCCAACACCTATACACGACTCACGGTAAGTATAGGTACAGATTGTATCACTTTCTAATAATAGGACAAGTACGAGTCGGACTCGCGCACGGAGGGTTCCGTACTGTATGGGAGCCTCCCTTAAGTTTTTATTTTAATTTTATTATTTATTATTGAAGGGAATATAAAACTAAATATTCTGTGAAAATTTCAAGCATCTACCTGGTACCATTATTAATATAGAGCGAAAAACGTCTAAAAATTCAGGTTTGTTGTATGGGAAAATTATATTAAATATTTATTTTATTTTGTTTTTAGTATTTGTTGTTATAGCGGCAACCGAAATACATCATCTGTGAAAATTTCAGCTGCCTAGCTATCATGGTTCATAAGATACAGCCCGGTGACAGACAGACAGACAGACGGACATCGAAGTCTTTGTAATAGGGTCCCGTTTTTCCCTTTGGGTACGGGACCCTAAAAACTAGCGTTTACTGGTAAGTTAACCTGCTTGATATTTTGGTTTTTATGGTTCCGTAGTAAAACGAGAAACCCTTATAACTTTGTTGTGTCTGTCTGTACTCTGTCCGTCCTAATGTTACAAAGGCTTATAACTTCTACATTTATTAACCAAATTACATGAAATTTGACATTATGATAGTTTTAGGTATACATCTCAATTTGAAATACTTGAAATTCTTCACCCCCACCGTCAAATTCATGGTACTTATCTTTGAATAAGGTTTTCAACACAAATGTAAAGTTTCTAAAACCATTGTTTTATCATATGTACCATTTGTGATATATTATAGGCCACCAAAGTTGAAAAAATAGTGTCATCCCCCCCATAACTTCTAAAGTATCAAAGACAGAATCCTCAAACTTTCTGAGTTTATAACTCAAAATGAGGATCATATTAAGATCTTTCTCTCAAAATTTCAAGCACTATAACTTTTTGAGTTATAAAAGAAAATTAAAAATTTTAAACTTGCACACAACCCAAAGGTCATTGACATCACAAACATATTTCTCCAATTATGTTTTTCTAGCAGTCTACCATCTAATGACATCATAAAAATGTTTTATTTTTTATCATCATCATAATGATCATCACCATCTACGGAAGCCTAACATTCGCGTGTCTCGACACGCACTTGACAACTTATTGTGCTGTTTCCATAGGAATCTTTTGGGGATTTGTGTAGTTTTTTCAAGGAGTCTCGTCGTTCTTCATGTATCTTCAGTGACCTTACAGTGTAGTAGTACATGCTCCACGGTTTCATTTTCCTGTAGACAGCCTCGGCACAGAGGACTGTCTGTATCGCCTATTTTGTGCATGTGGTAATTTAGCTCACAGTGGCCTGTGATTATACCAATCTAATGATGACGAAGGTCAGGCCTTGTTAGCTAAGTAGTCTGTTAATGGTATTCCTATCAATCAATGGAAATAAAACTTTTGTGTGCTATAAATAATATGGGTTGGCTATAGCCGTCCGGTACCTGATTTTGATGAAGGTGCGAGTTTAGGGGTATCATTGGGGTCCACCTGAAGCCCTTCCAGCAATTTTTTTTTGCCGGAAACGTAGTTTAAATTAATTATGATTAAATTAAAATTTGATAAAAAAAAGTGAAATGGAACGCAATGTTGAGAAAATGGTACAATATTAAGTTGTCAAATTAAGTTGTCAAACTGAGTTAAACGAAACGTATCGCAAAAATAGGTTAGGTTAGGTTAGAACATGACAAACAACGCACGAGCCGAGCGAGCGAAGCGAGCGTGCCGCGGCAGCGGCCGGCGAAGTGCCAGAAGCGAACCGCCTTAATAAGTTAGGTGTGAAACAAAAAATAGGTTAGGTTAGGTTAGAACATGACAAACAACGCACGAGCCGAGCGAGCGAAGCGAGCGTGCCGCGGCAGCGGCCGGCGAAGTGCCAGAAGCGAACCGCCTTAATAAGTTAGGTGTGAAACAAAAAATAGGTTAGGTTAGGTTAGAACATGACAAACAACGCACGAGCCGAGCGAGCGAAGCGAGCGTGCCGCGGCAGCGGCCGGCGAAGTGCCAGAAGCGAACCGCCTTAATAGATTAGGTGTGAAACAAAAAATAGGTAATAAATACTGATATAGCCGAAAGTGAGGTTAAGTACTAAAAAAATTATTACTCAAAAACTAAAGGCCTCCGGCGGGGGGGGGATGCAGGGGGGGCTTCACCCCCCCCCCCCCCCTCCCCCCTCCGCCCCCCCTCCCCCCTCCCCGCGGGTACCGGGCGACTATAGTTTAACCAATAATATATCTTTTGGATTACAGATATGTTAGAATATGGTGAGCACTTTGATTATGTACAGGTATAAAATCTAAGGGTGAACAATTTGGGAAAATTAACACAACTTAGGTTCCTTTAAAACTGACAGAAACTGTAAGTACCTACCTACATGCACAATTTTACAAATAATGTATTTGAAAATATCCAATGAGGCTTAATTTGGAGGAAACAAGTGTCCTAAAACAACTTAAGTACCTAGGTACTGAATATCTGTAAATACCTAGCTCTAACATGAAAAGTAAAGTAAGTAAAAGTAAAAGTAAGTCATACTTACAGTTTGTTCACACGGATTGTCACGTAGGTTAAACATTCATTATTATCCAATATTTCTGTGTACTAAGCAAGGGATTTAAGTAAATCATTTATCTAAAATTGTAATCTTTTTGTAGGCACTTCTTAAAAATATTTTTAGGGCTAATAATACCTATCTAAGATTCAAAAGTGAAGACGTACTAAGCCTATAATTCAAAGAAGTAGATTAGTATCTATATTAGTCTGTGTCAAAGAACAATATTTATAAATTATGATTTCATGAAAAATAAACAAAGAAATAATGCCAATGCCGATTTCCGCAATTCCCCAAAAACCAAAGTCAATTTACTCAAGTCGGTCGGGGAAAGAAACTATCCTGATTCCCCACTTATAGTTCTTTAGGGTTCCGGGGTGCGTTTACGCACTCCAGATAATATTTTTGCTGGATAAAATTTATTCTGAGAAGCGTCCGTGAACGGCGTCATAGCTCTAGACCAATCATAGCACTCAAATCTATTACGAACCAATCGCATCTGTCAAACTCTTGAACGAGCTGTCAAATCGATTCGATGACAACTGGCTGCCCAATCACAGACAAGATAAAATTTATCTACCTAAAAACCTCGATAAAACTTAGCCTAGTCAGAAGAAAAATTATACCGGTGGGAGTGCGTGAACGGGGCAGATTAATTTTTAGCTAGGAGGTTTTTTCGCCTGACGGATGCCCTAAACGGGTGACATAGACTTAGCCAGGTTAATTTTTATCTTAGTCTAGAATGCGTAAACGCACCCCCGTACCCAAAAGGTAAAAACGGGACCCTATTACTAAGACTCCGCTGTCCGTCCGTCTGTCCTTCTGAAACCCGGATGGGTGATAGCTAGAACATTGAAATGTTTACAGATGATGTAGGTATTTCTGTTACCGTTATTACAACAAATACTAAAAACAGAAAAAAAATTTAAGGGGTCTCCCAAGCAACATACCGGAATTAAGCTGTTTTTCGCTCGCTTTAATAACGGTGACAGGTAGGTAAATGAAATGCTCAAAATTTTCACAGAATATCGAGCCTGTCACTTGTCAGTGTGCTACGCATGGACGTAATATTATTATTACGTCCATGGTGCTACGCTTAGGTGCTACGTACATCCAACCAAGCATGGCGGACGCCTTATATAACGCTAGGTATATACTTATGTTATGTATTTCTACTAGTAGTCCGCCCCGGACTTGGACCTCGCGCTATTCCTATTTCATATCATAAAAACTGTGATTTCAAAAAAATTTATAATAATATTGGTATGAAAGTTTTGCAATGATGAGTGAAGTAAATGTATATATCATTCGGCAAAATATTTCAAATATATGAGTTTTTGCCGAAAATTGCTATTGTTATGCTACAATGTTTGAATTATGCCAAATCTGATCATACTGAATGGAATCTAACACTAGCAGAAGTCGCATAGCTTATAGGGCTTCAAAGAACGAAGAGAGCGGTTATTCATTTAACATATAAAATATATAAACGGTTTTATTGAGAAGTTACTGTTAGAATGTACTAAAAGATAAAAAATAATTTTGGTAGTCCTAGGCACGGTATTAGATATCATTACCGTGTCCTAGGTAAATACTGCATTCAACGCACTAATTTTCTTATCACTCGAGCATTGATCAGACTCAAAAATAAATCGTGGGGCGTTCAGCGTGAACGTTACAATGTTAGTAGGTACCTATACACTGTTAGAAGGTCTATTAAGAAAAAATGTTAGAAACCTACTTTGGGATTCTTTACTTAGTTCGAGCGTAAATTATTTAAACAAACAAAATTCAGCATCTATAAACAATTTTATTTAAAAGATAAGTAAACGTTACATACAGTCCTCTAGCTATCATCAAACCTAAACGTACACACTCTGCGAGGTACTCTAAGAAAAAAGTCCACGACGTTTTTGCAAAGGCCATTGAAATAGACCCTGTATACCACAGAAAGTTGGAAAGGCCGTTGCAAAAAGCCCCAGTGGTCGTAGATGTCTCGGAGAGCTAGGTTTCGATCACAAGACTGCCGTAGGAAAACACCCCATGGCAGTAGATACCACAGAGATCGGAAAAAGTAGTTACAGACGGCCCCGCAGTAGTAGAGGTCACGGAGAGCTAGCTAGTCGGTCACAGGAGAGCCTCTGGAGAACGCTCCATAGCAGCAGATACCACAGCGAGTTGGAAACTCCGTTGCAGCTAGCTCTGCAGTAGTAGGCGTTGCGAAGAGTTATCCCGTTGATAACAGGAGAGCCGACGGAGAATGCCCCGTAGCAGTCGATACCACAGGGAGGTGGAAAGGCCATCGCAGACGGCTCTAGTGGTAGTAAGTGTCACTGAGGCTTATTGAACGCTATGTTCAGATTAAGTAGCCACAGCCGAAAGTAGTGCCAATATTCAACAGTTTACTCATATGACGCCAATGAGGCAAAGATTCTCGTCATCACTTTTTTAGTGTTCTGTTTTATTTTAACAAAATATTCAAAAACTTTCACAAGAAACTGACACTGACCATAAAAATTTGGATTTTTGACATAAGTACTGTCAGAATTTAAATAAGGATTTTAAATAAATGTTCGTAAAGGTGCGCTTACACGGGCAACTAAAATTGCTCAATTCCAGTCAATACACGTCAACTATGACGTCACGACTACATCAAGCAATTTACGGCAACGGTAACAAGCATCAATGCTGCGCAATACAATATTGAGCGATACAGCGCAACTTCATCAACTACTTCCATCCGACCTCTCGCTCTCCCCGCGGAAGCAAGACGGCAAGCCGCAAAACAAACAAGTGCGAATGAGATAAATACAAAAATTGCTAGGAATTTCCAAGCCCATTGGGTATTCGTCAATTTGTATCTGTGACATTGAGCGATATGAAATATCTGGAGCAATTAGGAGCAATATCGCCGAAATAATTGCCGCAATTTATTGAAATTGCTCCATTAATTGCTCCAGATCGGTCCATTCGTGTCACGAGCAATTATTGCCCTCGTGTAAGCGAACCTTAAGAATTAGTACTTTGTTGAGCGGCGCTCAACAAAGTACTCATTCTTAAGGTTCTTAAGGACGCTCGTCGCGCTCAATGAGCGCGACGAGCGTCCTCCAAAGAGTCAAAAGCAGAAAGCACCGAAAACTTCCCTCGAATAAATCTCTTAAACTCCGAGACCGATGGTTTATTTTGCCGTACCGAAAACGCAAAGATAACAAAATACATCAAATAGCTCACTAAATTCATTACAAAAGTCATTTGCGGGATTCAGGATTTTGTCGCTCGATGAACGGAGCCATCTATGATTTTTAAGATTGAACTAATGTGCTTAGTAACTAAGTATAAGAATGGTTCAAAAGGTAACTTTGCGTAAAGCGCTCCAACATATTTAATGTTGAATAATATATAGAATTGTTTAAATATATAAAGTAATACAAAATATATAATAATTAATAATATTATATTGTCATTGGAACTAAAGGTGTGTACCAAATATCAGATCAATCAGTAAACGGGAAGAGGGTCGAATTTCAATTACTAGATTTGACCCAAGCAACTCCCGCAGAAAGTGGCGCCGTTTTGCCTCTTTTTACCACCAGTCCTGGTATCTTCGACACCACTGAACAGAAGATGCTCATATTCGAACTTAAAAGTTCTATATATATAAACTACGTGCATGCTAAATTTCATGGAGATCGGCTGAGCGGTACTTGAGTTATCGTCGAACAAAGAAACATACATCTGACAGCTCAAATGCCGGCTCGTCCCATTAGACTCAGAGACCTCGCTAACGCTCGGTCAATTAACGTTTTTAGGGTTCCACTCATTGACCGACTTCCAAAAAGGAGGAAGTTAAAGTTTGACAGTGACAGTTCGAAAACCGTCCGCCGTAATAACATTTGTTTTTTAATTAACGTTCCCTTTTGGGATTTCCACCGATGCAGTCTATGGTTACATACATTTAAAATTGCCATGTCCAGGGGTGCGTTTACGCACTCTAGATAATTTTTATGCTGGATAAAAATTATTTTGAAGGGCGTCCGTGAACGGCGTCATAGCTCTCGACCTATTATAGCGCTCAAATCTACTACAAATCAGTCACATCCGTCAAGCTCTTGATCGATCTGTCAAATTCGATTCGATGACAACTAGCTGACCAATCAGAGACAAGATAAAATTTATCTAACTAAAAACTTCGATAAAACTTAGCCTAGTCAGGAGAAAAATTATACCGGTGGGAGTGCGTGAACGGGGCAGATTAATTTTTAGCCAAGAGGTTTTTTCGCCTGACGGATGCCCTAAACGGGTGACATAGACTTAGCCAGGTTAATTATTATCTTATTCTGGAGTTCGTAAACGCACCTCAGTGGGTAATTAATCTGTCAATACTGAATACATCATTAAATTTGATCGACTGAAATTGACATTTCCTTTTTTTTGACAGCAACAGTAATAAAAGATTCATTTTTTTAAATAATGTGTACATTTTTGGACAGGCTAAAGCCTTTAAGTTCATACCGCCTTATTCTTATGTATGTAATCTAAAATGTAAAAACAATAAAAATCATTGTAATTTTTCTGGTGGTCTAATATTAATTTTAATTAGTGATATGAAAACAGCAAAAAATCACTATATTTTTGAAGCATATATCATTTTTAGAAAAGATGTTTTGTTTTATACCTACTTGCAAAAAAAAAACGACAGGTCCATTCGCTGCATCCTTCTTTGTCACAGAGCTCTGTGTTCTTTGTGGATGAGAATTGCTTCAAGCGACAACAGCGCTGTCTCAATCCCCCTTTGTCGTCTACCCCCGCGCCCCTGTACCGCGCAGGCGTGGACTCAGTTAAACGGTCAGACTATAGTTGTAATAGCTCTGTGGTACAAATATATTAATGTATGTACCTGTAAAACCTCATTCTTTTAGTCTATGGCCGATTGCTATTGCGCGCGCATAGGAAAACTGTTTAATTTTTCCCGCGAGTTTTGGCGGGAACGCAAACGGGTGCTGTCCGACGCCCAGCGCTGGTTGGTCCCAGGTGGTGGGTGGCGATGTGTCTGGTGTTCGACACATCGTCATTCTGGCGGGAGCCTATGCTCCTTGGTGGGGCCTGATTTAGGCCAGCGCTGTCGAGTGCCGCGGAGGAGTGCGCAAGCGTGCCCGTAGCCCCGACACCAGGCGCAGTGGGGGAACACCCAGGGGTTTTGGTGGGTATACTGTCCAGTCGGCAGGACACCCGCCTGCCCTCGAGGTGTGGTGGTATCTATAAAAGATTTACCCTGGTAAAAAAAAGATACATGGTACCAAGTTACCCTTGTAGATAAAAGTTTTACTTACATGCAAACAAAAATTAACTGGCGCCGCACATAGCCCAGTTTGAAAACAAAACCGCCGTTGTATTTGCACGGACTTTATTTAGAGAGTTTTCGGTATCCTCTGGCACGTAGGTAACAGACACGCGAGTAGCCTTTGTTTTTTAGGGTTCCGTACCCAAAGGGTAAAAACGGGACCCAATACTAAGACTTCGCTGTCCGTCTGTCTGTCTGTCACCAGGCTGTTTCTCATAAACCGTTATAGCTAGAAAGCTTAAATTTTCACAGCTGATGTACTTCTGTTTCCGCTATAACAACAAATACTAACAACATAATAAAATGAATATTTAAGGGAGCTCCCATACAACAAACCTGAATTTTGAAATGTTCACAGAATGTTTAGTTGTACCTTATATACAATTTAATAATTTAATTAAAATAAAATAAATATTTAAGAGGGGCTCCCATACAGTACGGAACCCTGCGTGTGCGAGTTCTAATCGTACTTGGCCGATTATTCACCATCGACTTGGCATTTTTTCCTTATTCCATATTGATGGTTTTCACAAACCTGGGGACATTTCAGTTCTCCACAATATTATATTATACCTAATTTACAAAAGCTTTTAATTTTAAATGCTTTATCATTGAAAATTTGGCAACATTAATTTTCCAACCCTTTAAGTACTGTACAATACATTTGTTAGAATATTTATCAAGAAAACCCGAGAAAACCGTTAAACTATCCAAGTTTTAGGGTTCCGTACCCAAAGGGTAAAAACGGGACACTATTACCCTATTACTAAGACTCGGCTGTCCTTCTGTGCGTCTGTCCGTCTGTCTGTCTGTCTGTCCGTCTCCAGGCTGTATCTCATGAACCGTTTTAGCTAGAAAGCTGAAATTTTCACAGATTATGTATGTAATATTGCCGCCAAAACAACAAATACTAAAAATCGGCTAAGTGCGAGTCAGACTAGCGCACGAAGGGTTCCGTACCGTATGGGAGTCCCAATCCTCTTGCCGTTTTAAAAGCGAGCAAAAAAACCGCTAAAAATCACGTATGTTGTATGGGAGCCCCCCTTAAATATTTATTTTATTATATTTTTAGTATTTGTTGCTATAGCGGCAAGAGAAATACATAATCTGTAAAAATTTCAGCTATAACGGTTCAAAAGATACAGCCTGGAGACAGACAGACAGACGGACATTGGAGTCTTAGTAATAGGGTCCCGTTTTCACCCTTTAGGTACGGAACCCTAAAAATAAATTCCAAGGGACCTAGATTACTGCCCTGGCTTATATTATACCCGACATTACCTATATCGATTTTATACTACACTGTAGGCTGAGACATCCTAAACCGTGTATCTCACCTTCAAATTAAGTAAGCAGGGAAAGGTCAAACGCAAACCTATTTCATGGTAAAATCCCTACCTATATATATTGCATTTACATTCCATGTTGTAAAGAACAGTGAAAACACGGCGTCGAAACAAATGCAATTACGGGCGCACCGGATCCGGCAAAATTGAACTGGTGCAATTAACTGCTCCGTGTTCCGATATGAATGCAAAGTGCTGTTAAAATGAGGGCCGCGGTGGACGTGGGCGGTACGTGGATAGGTGCGAGTATTTTACTGATCATGGTCCGTAGATACATTCCTACCTATTGACGTATCTGGGCTAGATGTACCGGTTGTGGCCACTGTCCCGGTTTTGGTTCCTTGATGGCAAAATTATTGCATAAATAAATTAGGTATA
Source organism: Hypomecis atomaria (assembly GCA_964007245.1). NCBI lineage: Eukaryota > Metazoa > Arthropoda > Insecta > Lepidoptera > Geometridae > Hypomecis > Hypomecis atomaria. Next base: position 16,091,060 of record OZ023294.1, on the reverse strand, counting down.
AATAATATAACACCATAAATATTGTTTTCATACCACCTGCTCGAAAATGGCCCATTACATGTCGTAGAACTTCGATGTAAAACGAGTCATTATTATCATAACACAATCTCGAGGGCTATGGCAGGTCAATAATGTTGTATGAAACTCCCTAGGGGTTAAAGTGATTTAAATTTGGAACGTCTAATTCGTATGAAAATTTCTCAACTTAGAACATTTAAGGACATCGTAAAGAGGTTTCATTTTGAAAAAATAATCGATCAACTGCGAGTCGGACTCGCGCACGCAGGGTTCCGTACTGCATGGGAGTCCCCCTTAAATATTAATTTAAATTAATTATTTATTATTGAATTGAACATACAACTAAACATTCTGTGAATATTTCAAGCATCTACCTGTTACCATTACTAATATCGAGCGAAAAATGGTTAAAAATTCAGGTTTGTTGTATGGGAGCCCCCTTTAAATATTAATTTTATTCTGTTTTTAGTATTTGTTGTTATAGCGGCAACCGAAATACATCATCTGTGAAAATTTCAGCTTTCTAGCTATATCGGTTTATGAGATACAGCCTGATGACAGACAGACGGACAGACGGACAGCGGAGTCTTAGTAATAGGGTCCTGTTTTTACCTTTTGGGTACGGAACCCTAAAAACGAATATAACCTCTTTACATTGCACGGCAACTGGCATTGTCAGGAGGTTCTACTGAACAAATTATAACCTATTTGGTGCCCGTATCAGTACGATTTTATAGTAAAAAAAAACTTCTTTGCAATGCCCGTGCTAGGCCATGATTCTCGTGCTGGCCGTGGTCTTATTTTTTCATGTAGTATTTACATTCTCTGTTTTATTATAAATTGTGTGCGATTCTATGAAAATTCGTAGTTCTAATTTGTATTCCTTTACTAGCTGCCCCGGTGAATTCCTATATTGCTTAGATTATAAGTAACGATAAGATAAGTAACGATAAGATAAGTAACGCAATGGTTTATCTGTAATGTTATTTTTCTATAAACAAATAAATAAATAAATAAATCTCACCATTTGTCAACTGTCAATGACAACTTTTACATGCAGCCCGGGTAGCACAGCAGGGGGAGAAAACCATTTTATCCACTCTTAATGTCAGATGTCATTGTCAATCCATACTTTATTTCCTCTTCGAGGGGATATAATGGTGGAAAGACTATTAGTCCCTTTTCCATGCTTCCCGTGCAGGAACATTTTGTATGGGAAAATTCAATGAATGTCTTTATTATTTTACTCACTATATTTTTATATTTTCTCACCGTTTAAACCTTCCCTTAGCTTCCATGGATATTTCAAGACCAAAATTAGCACAATCGGTCCAGCCGTTCTCGAGTTTTAGCGAGACCAACAACCACGATTCATTTTTATATAATATATAGATTGTGAACAATACCGAGTTGCCTAATGAGTAGGTACCTACACTTAATTTTTCACATGTAATTTATGACGTAGGTATTACTCATATTCTTGGGGTTACATTTTCTCGCAGGATGTATGAAAAGTGGAGTATGGACCTCTAGAACCAAGTTTGTCTTCGTTTTGGGCGATTTGAACCCCTCGCTTCACTCAGGACTCTAAATAATTCCCTCGAAAAAACCCTCGCTGCGCTCGGGAGTTAACTGTAGAGTCCCTCGCTACGCTCAGGGTCCAACTGTCGCCCGTGACGTAAGACACCACTTGGTTCTCTTGGTACATGTTCTACTATTGTGTGAATCTCAGTGTGAAAATATTTTAACGTTTTGCCTTAATTAAAATTGTCTACACAATAAATCTTAAATATTCAAAGTGGCTTATATTCTTTGCTAAAATGGCCACCTGGCACCTTCTATCATAATTCTAAACAGCTCTTACTAACCACGAAATCGCAAAAAAAATCAACCGTTCCATACCAAAGAAATATCCGAATTTTGTTCACGATGAATATCGATAATTTCGGAAATTGTGAACCGAATCGAAAATTTTTTTTTTAGTTCAAAAGGGTATACTCCCTAGATGGTTTCATTTAAATTTTACAGAAATCGGCTGAGCCGTTTTTGAACAATCAACAATAATGTAAACGTATAAGTAATTTAGTTCACGATGGAAGGCGGTTTTGCCATATTTTGCGAAAAATAATTTATACAAGAAGGAGATTTGTTTTGTGATTACGGAGTCCATTAGCAAAAGGTGATCATAATAATGAGTAGGTAGCTATACCGCAAATTATGTACTTATAGATCGAATCATGTAACTTGTGATGTCAGCTAGAAGCTGCGGATACCCAATCCTGACTGAAGTTCACGTAACAGCTTAGCGAGGTTTGGCTTACCTATCCGCAGTTTGTAGGTAACATCACATCCGCCAAACTGTATGATTCGAAACCTAGGTACTCGTATACGTATAGAAAAGCCGCTGTTCTCCACTTTCAATATCACGATTCTCAGCCTCACACCGCGCTCGCAGCTCAATCTACCAACTTTCCCCTCCACCGGGAACTAGTCCAATTTAAACCCGGATTAATTAATGAAAAAGATAAACCAAAGGGTGAAAAGTCGAGAGCTACATTTGATATTTTCCCATTAATAGTCCGTCTGTCCGTTTGCAGCTGCCACGCGGCCATATTTCTACTGCGATCCATATTTACGTCGGCACACCGCAATGAAATTTTACTTTACGACCGTCCCAGCTCTCACAATTACCACCCAGCGCTAGTACTTCACGCTTTAGGCGGTAAAAGTCACGGAAAATAATTGGGGCAAACTATGCTGTCTATGTGAGCTATGTCATGTTGTGTAGACTAGGGTTTACACTTACACTTATTTGAAGATTTGGTTTACATAAACCAAATCTACCGGACACCTCACCGTAGAATGGGTACAATATTAATAGGTGATTGTTTACGATGATAAAATAATATTTGATTAAGCATTTACATGCGCTTCTAAATACGTTTTGGAACATCGCATTCGTTTTGCCAAAAACATGCCATACATACGAATCATGTAGATTGACCATTTTATTTAACCATTTAGTTACTTACTATGTTACTATGTCAGAGGCTGAGTGTCTTTCAGACGGCTTAATAACTCTGACACCAGGGCTTAGCCATCGGGCCTGTACAAACTTACCTACTAACTTTTACCATGTAGTTACCATAAAACGTTTTAGAGTTCTCTTTTAGCAAGAAAAAATGCCAAAACCACAAAACCATCCAGATAAAATGTAGTGTATTACGTCAACTGCTTACAGCGGCTTAGAATGGACCACGCAGTGCGAGCAAAGTATTATAAATCGCGTGTTATCGTTCCAGCAATAACTACTTTATAGCGCTATAAAGACAACGTAGCGTTATCTATCACGCTCTACCAAGCTACGGTTTTATACGCGATCGCAAAATATGCTCCCTTTTGTAAAGGATCGTTCGAATAAGGGACAATTTACGGCTTGTACTGAAAAGTGTTTCGCCCAATTTTCGTTTATTAGATGCTTTAGTTTAGAGAGCGAATGGTCTTTTCTTGTTTAGGTGGATACTTTGATTTAGGACTCATTGTACTCAGGTTCAGTCCGTTTTGTATTGAAAATAAAATTACTGTTGATAATATAAAAGTCTATCGCAAATATATTTCAGTCGACTTTGCATTTTAAGGTAGTTTGTGTCATTTTATATTTTTCAACACACTTACTCATAAAATGGCTCTTATTTCACCGCAATTAGGCACATAATAAGCCCGATTACAGAGGCGCCAGCGTAAATTTATAAGCATAAAAAAGCGTTCTCTCTATCGAATGCCTAAAGTGAAAAAGAAACAGAACTATGCAATTTTTCTAATATAATTACGATGGCGCCTCTGTAATCGGGCTTATTGACACCTATAATCAAACTATTTTCATTGCTATTATTCACAAGTTGTGAGTTACAGAGTTTTTTTTATTTTATTGGTTGAGTTGCTTTGTTCTTAAAAAAGTTTCGATACAAAAAAGATCGTAGGTACAAATAAATTAATGTACTTATTGCTTGCTCATTTCATCCAACTTTGTATTTAAATAGATAACTTCAACTTGTACGTGTTTAAGAAATAAAACTTTCACTCAAATATAACTTTAGTTTTCTCTGTAATCTATAAAGAAAACTTGAAATTCCCCATTTTGTACGTGAGCCAAAGCCAAATTGCAAAACTGATTAATTTTTCCCGTCATTTCGAAACATTTTTCACAACTCGTTTTCACAGTTGAAATTACAGTTATTTTTAGGGTTCCGTACCCAAAGAGTAAAAACGGGACCCTATTACTAAGACTCCGCTGTCCTTCTGTTTGTCTGTCCGTCTGTCTGTCTGTATGTCTCCAGGCTGTATCTCATGAACCGTTGAACTCGTACTTGGCCGAAACTGTAATGTTGCAAACGGGGAAGCCGTTTGCAGCACCACAAGTTAGAAGAGGATTAGAGAACCCGTAATGTGGCAAGCGGGGGAGCCGGTTGCCACACCACAAGTTACGAGACTTCAGAAAACCTAACCAAAGAGTCCTGCCTAGTGGATAGGATTCCTAACGGTTCGGAGAGAGGAGATTAAAATAGAAAACTAACCTTAGTATTTACACATTTATTTACACTATCACACACTGCACTTATCGTCTATTAAGTCTTCAAGAAGCGGAGAGAGAGAGAGAGAATTTTGAAAGAGTCCTTGGAATGTTAGCCAAAAAGGGAGAGGGTAGCACTCGTAGAACCACGCTGGAGGCTGGCCGAGGATTTTCTATAGACTGAGCTGGACCCGCCGATAGTGTGGCGCCAGCAAGGTAGCGCTAGGTGAGCGCTAGCGTGGAGACATCTGTCGACTGAGGTGGAGGCGCCGGCCCAAACCGGCCGACAGGCGCCGGCCCAAACCGGCCGACAGGGTTCGTCGACAGCGCCAGCCCAGTGCTCCAGGGTAGGGGTCAGTGGCCCCAAAACAAGAGATCCTCCTGTAAACAAAGTCAAAGGGACCGGAGCCTCTCATCCTGACTGTTACCCGACGCTCATGCCGTATACACTACGGGACTCGTCCACGCAATCTCAAATTCACACAGTCACTACATCTTTATAGAAAAGAATGGTGTCTTCAAGATGACTTCCAACTCAAGACTGCCCAATTTTACAAACAAGGATCGCTGATCCTGTCAAAAAAAAAACATTTCAAAAATTTCATAACTAGAATTGTAAGTTGGCAGTGTTATCGTTGAAAGAGTCTGAATGTAGAGAAGCTAACAAAAAGGTTAGTTTCTCGATTATTTAGTATTATTTTATTCACAAGTGTGTTGAAAAAAGTTGTATGCTACACGTGTGTATTGATGATTACCGTCCTCGGCTCTCTTAAGACCCTCGGCTACGACTCGGGACTCAATAGCGCCTCAGCGGTAATCCTCAACATTACCTACACACTTGTACCACAATGTACTATAAAACTAAGAAGCTCAGCTCTAAAATTATGGAACTGATTTTTATTCGCGATTTTGCAGTTGGTCCAATAGTAAAAGCTGTTCATAATGAAAGTAGGTATACATTTATGAAAGTCCGTGCATTTTACAAAACAACACATTGTACTCTAGCTGCAGTTAAATATATTTCTGTTAGGTTTAGATTTTAGCGCGGAGTATAAAATTTACACTTTGAGCTTGGATTTTTTTCTACGGTTATCCATACGAGTATAGGCACTTAAATACAAACCTACCCAAGTGAATCTTTTTAGTACCCAGCTTATGGTCGCGTTTCCGTAGTAACTCCTATTTAACGGTTTCCTCTAAAAGAATTGAGGAAAGCCTCGTGTAAAGCGTGAGTTATTCGAACTCATTTCTTCGCTGCTTTTATGATGGTGAAGCATTGACTTACACTTGAGGATTGGGCCAGGGATGATAATTGTTAGATCGCCGACTCTACGGTGAGACCATTTCTTTGTGAATTGGACACATACTGCCAGTGCCATCTCGATACACATACCTTTACATAAACACATACTCATACACGTACGCATTTCACCTAGCAAGATACTAGGTAGTTTGATCCGTTTGATTACTACACTTAGAATCAAGAAGTAGGTACCAAAAATATGGAATGCGGCTTGGATATGGAGGCTTTCTTTTATTACAAGCTTTTATTTAGTTTCATCTATCCAGTTGTCTATCTTTTCTGTGTGGTTAGTCCAGGTTTACACGTAAATTGAAACTACAGCTGTCTCTGTATGGCTCTATACATTTTTCTATAGCGCCCCTGGCGGAAACGAGGAAGAACCAACCAAAATGTATGGCGCCACACGCGAACGCAAAAGTTAAAGTAAACTACGCAAAACCTGGACTAAGGGCTAAAATCTTGCAAGTTTAATTTGATCCACTTACCGGTTAGCGATTGAGTTGAAATTTTGCATACATGTGTAAATTGGGTGACAATACAATATTATAATGACATGGCGCTGATTCCAGCTCCATCATCAGATGGAGCTGGAAGGTGGTCATAGAAACTCTGTAATGAAACGACACAACCCTATCGAGTTTCGGCTCGTTTGATTCGTCTTGGAGAGTACATGTTCAGTAAAAGCCTGTTTAAAGATTTTTTTTTAATACAATACTTGTACGAGATAGACCGCACCATATCCTGCCTAATCCTGTCTATCAGAATTTTGGTCTTATTGACACTTCCCCAGAAAGTTCTATTTTAAGATTTTGAGATACCTACATAGGTAATGGTATAAATGATCGGAAATTAGCAGTTTAAACGTCTCATCTCGTCTAATGAAGTTGTCATCTTAAGTGACATGAAGAAAACTTAGAATTTCGTTCTTATTTGCCGTTGGCAGTAATGTTGAGCAACTATAATATACTTATTTATATCGAATTAAGTAGAACATTTAAAGAAGCGGAGTCCCTTATGCATTCGGTCGGCAATTTCTCAATACACGGCGATTAGTATTCATCTTGCTTCCCTCAATCCGGAATTCTCGGTTCGATTAGATTGCTATCTCGCTCGGCAAAACTTAATATCTAGTTTGATATGGTTTCAGATCAGATTTAAGGATCGGTGGGTTGCACGTGTGGAATGTAAGACGAAAATCAAGGGATTACATGCATTGCGTACTTATCATTTCGTTTCGGTATTCGTTCGGTTCGAAGGTTATGAACAAGTTGATCGTTGGTGTTAATATTTTAACCTACAATTTCTTTTGAGTACAACTTACTCAAAAAACTCAACCTTTACCCAAAAAAAAATATATGTGTGGAAGTGCATTCAGATATGAGGAATGATAACGATGAATGGAAAATGTGTGCATACTTTACCGACTCACATAAATAAGTGGTAGGTATACATAACTTTTTTAGGGTTCCGTATCCAAAGCGTAAAAACGGGACCCTATTACTAAGACTCCGCTGTCCGTCTGTCTATCTTCAGGCTGTATCTCATGAACGGTTATAGCTAGAACGAATTTGGATGATGGACAGATGATATATTTTTGTTACCGCTATAACAACAAATACCTACTAAAAACAAAATTAAATAAATATTTGAGGGGGGCTCCCTTACAACAAACCTGAATTTTTAGCCGTTTTTCGATCGATATTACGAGTAATAACGGTGACAGGTAGATGCTTAAAATGTTCACAGATTACTTAGGTAGTTAAATAATAACTTAAAAAATAAATGATTAAATAAAAATAAAATAAATATTTAAGGGGGGCTCTCATGCAAGAAACATAATTTTTTTGCTTAATATTAATAATGACGGCAGGAAGTTGCTTGAAATATGCACAGAATATTTAATTCAAATATAATATGTCAAGGAGGGCTTCCATACTGTACGGAACCCTTCATGCGCTTGTCCGGCTCGCACTTGGCCGATTATTGATGTTTAGTTCATGTTTAATGAGTGACATGACTAGTGTTAAGCTATAAAGACAAACTTATCCATAATAGATTACCACTACCTGCCTTGCATTTTGTACGTCATTCATAATCTCCTACGTCCCGAGATATTTTGAACCTTTTTTATCACGAACCATTTTTATCTTTGCTTCATTCTAGAATAGTAGTTATTACACACTAACACAAACTGCTTCACAAATTAATGACATGGTACTTTCTCAGGGTCCATCTAACTTCTAATACAATGTTCATCTAAAGTACTAAGACTAAGGCTCAACACATTTTTCATACCATCTGCTCGAAAATGACTCATTATAATATGTCGTACAATCTCAACGTAAAATAAGTCGTTATTATCTTAAAACAATCTTGAGGGCTATGGCAGGTCAATAATGTACGAAACTCCCTAGGGAGTAAAGTGATTTAAATATGGAACGTCAAATTCGTATGAAAATTTAACAGTTAACTTAGGACATTTTTAGGAATTATAAGGACATCGTAAAGAGATTTTAGTTTGGAAAATCGAATCAAACCTCTACATTGAACTGCAACGGGCATTGTAAAGAGGTTCTATTTGAATTTATAGAGTAAAAAAACCTCTTTGGTGCCCGTATCAGTTCGATTTTATAGAATACTAGCTGGCCCGCCCCGGCTTCGCCCGGGTACGATTAGTTAAAGAAGACAGATTTTCTGAGTATTGTGCCTATTTACCTACCACGTAATGTAGATATGTCAATCACATGAACACAGTTATTTTAGCGCATTTTCATATTACAGTCTCATATAAGCAAATATTTTTTTCCAAAGAACACCCACTGCTTAATATAGGGCTCACTTTTTAGATCTTGAATAACACCGAATAAAACCATTGCAAGAATTTTGCATCCAGCGTCCATCCATGTATCAACCAAAAAGTTAGGTTCGCAATTCGACTGTGTGTTTCATTTTGTGTATCATGTTCATGTATGTTAAGGGATCATTCCGTCAATAATGAATCAATTTTGCAGTAGAATCGATCGAATCGTAGTCTTAATCTGTTCGACTATTTACATAAAGTAAAGACAGTTTTTGCCTATCTAAATAAAAGTAATTTCATATGGGTCGGGTGGCTATCCCTGGCTTCAGAGTTTTTAAACGGTTATAATTTTAGAGACCCGCAGCCTGCAGTCCGTCTAGATTCTATCAACGTAAGTTAGTTGACGTTCTAAAATACACTTTTTTTGATCTTTTCTTCATTCGAGTACTTTGTACAATTTTGTCTATCAGTTCTACTTCTACGAATTGTGTGCCCTACTTAAGGCCTCTTCAACTTGCTAACCCAAAAAACTGTGATGGAACCAATGGAAGCGCTGGTATCCAACGTGTTCCGATGGTCTCGACCAGATCTTAGATTCACGTGAAGACCTTCTCTACACTTGCCAATACATTGTCTACATTCGAGAACTTTAAAGGCCCATCGATCGTTCGTTTTACGTACTACATATGTGTCAGGACACTCACTCCACTCACTATCACTATAACAGAAATTATAAATCGTCTGTATGTCGGTTGCCTAAGTTAGCTTTTCCAAATCTGTAGATAGAGGAGGTATATAGCCGTGGTGGTCTAGTGGTAGTAACACCTACTCGTATCTTAAAATCGTGAGTTGGTAGGTGCAAATCCCGATCCCGTATCAATGAGTTTCTTTGGAACTTAGGTACGGAATTTCACATCACTGGCTTTTCCGTGAATGAAAATATCGTGTGGCAACCTGCATACCTACGTCCATAAAAAGAACTGGATTACGTATTATTATAGGAATCCACCAACCCGCACTGGGCCAGCGTGGTGGATATGGCCCAACCGTAGGTAGACTCTCTCGCTACTCAATAGATTACAACGCGGTCGCGGTTTCATGTCTATTTCATATTACTTCTTTATACTTTCGTCAAAATTGTAAGCAGTAAAAGAAGTCTTTTTTTTAAAACACTTTAGACGCTACATTTACATTCGATGCCCGGATGCCCTATATGAATTCGCCGACCTGCACTGGACCAGCGTGGTGGATATGGCTCAATCACACTTCGTGGGTAGGTCTATGTCCTGCAGTGGACTATTAAAAAAGGCTGGTATAGGTACAGGTACCTACAGGAATAGCGGAGATAAAATATGGTGATGCCTAGCTAGCCGAGCGGGGTGAGCGGCGACCACGCGATTTTTTTCTAATACTTACATTTTTAAACTCATGATATCTTTCGAATGAAATGTCTGAATGGAACAACTTAAAAAGTTATATAAAGGTCCTGAATTATTCCTGAATACAAAGTAGTTTATTTTGAAAAAGGTTTACATAATATTATACCATGATATAAAGAGCCTTTTCTTGCGGCGGCATTTCAATTAAAATTTTCAAATAAAAGAACACTTATTGTGGCTTAACTATAATAGATAGACATACTCTGTCGGGAAACTTTTTGTAAATAATGATAAGCTCTACAAAGTCGTAGTACATTATTTTATTGTATCATCAATAGTTTTCGCAGCGCACGCGATGTAAATAATATTTTAGGTAATTTTTGTACACCTTGGGTTACATGGGAGTTTTAGTATCTCTTAATTATTTAAGAAATATAATATAGCCTTTGGCATCCAAGGATAACGTAGCTTTCCAACAGTGAAAGAATTTATCAAAGCGGTTCAATAGTTTCGGAGCCTATTCAATGCAAACAAACAAACGATCAAATCTTTCCTCTTTAAAATATTGGTATAGATTTATTTCGCGCCAAACTATTATTATTCTGTGGCCAAACGAAGTCATCTGGAAGACACTATTGTACTTTCGTATGTTGGTTAAAAAATGTCCGGCTAGTGAATGATTACTTGTCAAAAGATTATTTATTGGTTGTGGCGGCTCTTCAATATTGGGGAGACTAACTTTACCAGCCCGAGTAGCACGGCAAGGGGAGAAAACCATTTTATCCACTCTTAATGTCAGATGTCATTGTCAATCCATACTTTATTTCCTCTTCGACGGGACATAATGGTGGAAAGACTAATAGTCCCTTTGCCATGCTTCCCGTGCTGGTGCACAGCATATACCATTAGGTTCATCGTCCCATTTTTTTGCATAACACTCAGGGCAAATCTTATTCATGGTTCCAATTTGGACGGAAGGCTGTTGAGCAAAATCTATTTGTGGATCGTATCTGAATGCTGATCTGCTACTGTGAGCTAAAATTTGAGTTCGAACTCTAGTTGTTAACGTATTCTGTCTTTCTCTCTGATCTCGTAGGCGTTGGGAATGCTCAGAGTTCGATTCATTCCGTAGTGCGAGTTAGAATATTTCTATTATTTTGCTCTTCAAGCCGCTACGAACGCTCTGTACTCGACTCTCGCGCGCGGACTTGGGAGGTTCTCTAATGTCGTTCGGCAAGCCTCTGGGAACGCTCGATAATCGACTCTCTGGCACGCGATTGTGACGCGTATTCTCTCCGGCTTTCAAGACGATTTTCAGTTTCCGATGAAGATTCTTCATTACGACGTATTTTTGATGCCGTCGCCTTGCCTGGGAACTATGTCTAGAAAGTTGAGATCTTGATTTTCTGAGCATTTTAAAATGGTAGAAAATATAAGTAAATTGCCTTTGTACCTCATAAATGATTTGCTAACTGTTGAACAGGAATTATGACGACGGAAACGGGCCTGTAGCTACACAGTTAAATTAAATAAAGCTGAATATGTATCTAAGCAATAAAATTTATAATTCAATGTGTTTAAAGCATAATCTAAGGTTAAAGCTGTAAACTGTTGTTATAACTGTTTATATTTCAAACATTTGACAGAAGTGACATACTTATTTTTGGTTGCTAGGGTAACAATAACCAATAGACTATGACAGCTAAACATTACATACTTTTTACATATTCAGATTACATAATATTTAAATTATAAGGTATTTTTTTTACACCTTGAGTTACTTTATTGGAGATTTAGCAAGGATCCCTAATTTTTTTAAAAATGTAATATAGTCTATAACATCCGGGGATTGTGTAGCTTCCCAACAGTCAAAGAATTTTTCAAATCAGTTCAGTAGTTTCGGAGCCTATTCAATGCAAACAAACAAACAAACAATCAAATATTTCCTCTTTATAATATTGGTATAGAAAACCTCTTTGCATTGCCCATGTTAGGCCATGATAATCGAGTTGGCCATGGTCTTGTTTTTCACGTAGTATTTATATTCTCTGTCTTATTACGGATTTGCGTGATTTTCTATGAAAATTCGTAGGTACATTATAATTGGTTTTATTTTATTGCGAACTATACCGAGTTGCCTAGTGAGTACCTACACTTAGTGAGTCTATGACGTAAGTATTACTCATTTTCCTGGGGATTTATTTTCTCGCAGGAGGTATGAAAAGTAGATTATGCACCACTAGAACTAAGTCTGTCTTCGTCTTGGATGACTTGAACCCCTCGCTTCTCTCAGGACTCTAAATAATTCCTTCGCTTCGCTCGGGAATTAACTCAAAACACCCTCGCTGTGCTCGGGAGTTAACTGTAGAGTCCTTCGCTACGCTCAAGGTCCAATTAGTCGCCCGTGACGTAAGACACGACTTGGTTCTCTTGGTACATAATCTACTATAAAGTATGTACCTATCTTCCTACGCCCCGATGAGCAAACACTGTAGAAAAATTAAACAATGTATCAGCTTTAAACGCCAGCGCGGGAAGCGCGGATGTTACAGCCAATTTTATTGTTGACCAATTTAAAAGACTATTTCGCTGAAGAAAATTCCAACTACACGTTTACGACTGGGCTTCTTAAGCTCTTAGCCTAAAATGTTATTTCCTGAACATATAACTCGTATATGGCTTGCAACGACGGTCGGTAGTTTTTGGTCATTTAATAATAATCGGCCAAGTACGAGTAGGACTCGCGCACGCAGGGTTCCGTACTGTATGGGAGCCCTACAGCATCTACCTGTTACCATTATTGATATCCAGCGAAAAACGGTTAAAAATTCAGGTTTGTTGTATGGGAGCCCGCCTTAAATATTTATTTTATTCTGTTTTTAGTATTTGTTGTTATAGCGGCAACAGAAATACATCATCTGTGAAAATTTCAGCTTCCTAGCTATAACGGTTTATGAGATACAGCCTGGAGACAGACAGACGGACAGACGAACAGCGGAGTCTTAGTAATAGGGTCCCGTTTTTACCCTTTGGGTATGGAACCCTAAAAAATTGATTTATATTTTTGTCTAGCACCACTATCAAGCTGCCGAGACCACCAACCAAATATTTAGGTCACTTTAGATGCCATCGTATTGTATCAAATAGACTTGTATCTGGTTATACCTACAGTCAGTAACGATAGTCACTTAACTTAGTTGTGTTATTCCAGTGTACACTCGAATTAGATACGTTTTTCATAATAATCGGTCAAGTGCTAGACGGATTCGCGCACGAAGGATTTCGTACCATATATAAAGGGAGCTTTCTTTAATATATTTTATTTTAATATTTTATCTGTTTTTAGGGTTCCGTACCCAAAGGATAAAATCGGGACCCTATTACTAAGACCTTGATGTGTGTCTGTCTGTCTGTCATCAGGTCGTATCTCATGAACCGTAATAGCTAGAGAGAGAGAGTTGAAATTTGCACAGATGATGTATTTCGATTGCCGATATAACAACAAATACTAAAAACAGAATAATATAAATATTTAAGAGGGACTCCCATACGGTACGAAACCCTTCATGCGCTAGTCCAACTCGTACTTGGCCGATTTTTAGTATATAGCGGCAATGGCAACACATCATTTAAGTATGAAAATTTTAACGTTTTAACTATCGCCGTTAATGAGATACAGACTGGTGACAGACAGACAGACAGCCTTTGGTACCCTTTGGTTACAGAACCCTAAAAAAAGAAAAAGTATAATATATTTAAACAATTCCGACTCCACAATCCCAATTTTTTATTTAACGTACAACACTTCCCACAACCCATGTTAGTCGATTTATTCTCGCAATATCCGCCTGGTAGAAATATTCGCAACATTACAAAAGGGTTTATTGCTGTGAAAGGGTCGCCTGTTTACCGAATCCGGAGTTGTGGCCCTGGAAAGTAAGGTCTTTATTTTTAAAACAAAGGGTTAAAAATGCGCTTATCTCGCGGCGGGTGATATCCCGTGGAATCAATTATAGGCCTTCTATTTTGCATTCGGGCCTCGTGCCGGGTCCGCCCCGCCCGCCCGACCGTTCTGGATCACATGTCTCAAAGGTATCAGGTTGCCTTGTTTTGCCTCTCGACAGGTTGATAGATAAATTCCGTAGAGAGCGATTTATGTCGATTAAAAACTAAGTACGAATAAGGCTTTGAAGGTACTTACTTTAACAACTGTAGGTACACTACCGCTATTAAGAGTGAAGTTAGCAGATATTACAGCGGCTGTGTATTTATCTGATTATATTTTTGTCGTTGGTTGGTGGATTGTTCTTGTCACAAAAAATCGTTTAGGTAATCGCATGTCTTAATCGATTCAGTGATTATACCTAGTCACACCTACGATAAGCCTACGGCCCGTATGAGTAATACTTACGTCATAGACTCACTAAATGCATGTAGGTACTCACTAGGCAACTCTGTATTGATCGCAATAAAATAAAACTAATTAGAATGTACCTACGAGTTTTCATAGAAAAGCACTCAAATCCCTAATAAAACAGAGAATGTAAATACTACGTGAAAAACTTAAGAAAATGGCCAACTCGATTAACATGGCCTAACATGGGCAATGCAAAGAGGATTTACTCCATAAAATCAAAGAAAACCTCCTTACAATGTCCGTTGCAGTTCAATGTAAAGAGGCGTACGGTACCTATAGGTACCCACTAGGCTTAGGTTCTTCTTTATCAATCCGTAATTGTTATTTATAAATGTGGAAAGCGTATAGGTAAATGTATACGTTTATGTTAATTCCTATTCTTCCAACTCAATTGTGCAACGTCTGAAAGGGTTTGAAAATGGTATGAAAGCGTTTTATCGTGGAAAATATAGTGTAGGCGATTCCCGTTGAATATGGCAGTTATATTGCGGAACGCTGTTTGTTTTCGAATGCGTATTTCTCTTTTGGAACATGACACCTGCCTTTATTTTTAGGGTTCCGTACCTCAAAAGGAAAAAACGGGAATAGGACCACATTGTTGTCCATCTGTCCATCTGACCGTATGTCAAGACCATTTATCTCGAGAACGCGTAAAGTTAACGAGTTGAAATTTAAACCATATACTCGTAGGTACGTATATCTACGGTCTCTTGCAGTTGTGAAAAATCATACTTCTCAGTTATCGTAGAAAAAAGTTAGATCTGTTTATGTCATAAAAAACGCATATTTCGACACTCACAAGGGAATCAAAACCTATAGGGTACTTCCCGTTGACCTCGAACTATGAAATTTGGACAGAAGCATTGTCTTAGAGTACACATATAGGAATAAATCTAAAAACTGCACATTTTTTATTAAATCACAAAAAATAGGGCTTAAATTTTAGAAATGAGGGTCCAAACTTTATAGTGAGTTATTAGTAGTATCATGTGGGGTATCATATGAAAGAACTTAATTAGAACATGCTAAAACAGGTATTTACTTGTTTTTACGATTTGTAATTTTCGATTAATGAGAGGAAATGCAAAAAAAAATATATATACAATACACCGCCCGCTGCCGACAACGCACACAACGTACGACGCGCCGCTCTATTTAAGCCTTCCGCCCGGCGCTCGAGAGCTCACTCTCGCTTGACTGCTCGGCCTCGATAGTCTGCGATCTCTAGGTGCATAATTTACTATTTCCCTTTCATTGATGACCTTCGCTCTAAGGTTTTAACGACATAGTTCTGAATGAATCATGAAACCTGCATGTAATGTAGGGATTTGTATGGAAGCCTCGGTGAGCGAGAGCGAGCCTGACTCGCACTTGTCTGGTTTTTTGGTGTGTTCAACCCGTCCTGCGGGGCAATTCTGTCAACCGATCTCGTTACTAAGGTGACACGTTCTGTAACTTGTCTCGTTTTTCTGAAAGTTTTTAGCTGTCGGAACTGTCAGAATAATCGGCCAAGTACGAGTCGGACTCGCGCACGGAGGGTTCCGTACTGTATGGGAGCCCCTCTTAAATATTTATTTTATTTTAATTTTATTATTCATTATTGAAGGGAATATAAAACTAAGTATTCTGTGAAAATTTCAAGCATCTACCTGGTACCATTATTAATATAGAGCGAAAAACGTCTAAAAATTCAGGTTTGTTGTATGGGAGCCCCCATGTAAACAATTCTAGCGAAATATTCGAATTTTGTACACGATGGAAGGCGGTTTTGACATTTTTTGCGAAAAATAATTATTTATGTAGAACACAGTTTATAGTAACAAGATAAAAACTAAAATATGAAAATAAAGTTGGTAAAAATCTTTTTTAAATTAAACGGTTCTATGTTTTTATTAAAAGCTGAAAAATAATAACTCAAAAATAATACCGTGGGGCGCAAGATACATGATGAAATCTTTCAGGCGAAGGCACCCCGATTTTATTTTGAGTGATTCTTTTTTAGCTTTTAGTTAATACATACATGAAACAGTTTTAAAAAAAAGTTTTCACCAACTTTATTTATAAATTAATTACCTAACATACACATTTTTTTGTAGGCTAGTAAATTAAGAAATTATATTTGTAAACAGATGATAGCTTCATAATAAGGTTTTGTAAAATACTACTCAATATTTACAAGTATCAAGGTTTGTAAGTTCTGTAAATAAATGAGAAGTAAGAAGCGAAGTCGCGCGAGAAAGGCTAGTTTCCGAATAATTGAGACGACCGACGAGCAGTAAATAATTAAGTTTGGTTCCATTGTCTCGTTTGCATTTTCGAAGTGAAATAAATCAGCAGTCAGTAATTGGCTGAGTTCTCTCATTTAGTGGCTATCGTCAACTTATGAGTAGGTCGATGCTTGGCTCAAGCCCCTGATCGACCTACAAAATAAAACCGCGGATCTAAAAGTTGTTTTGCTCGTCAAAATATAAAATTTTGTCATATTCGAAGTTTGAAAATGTATGTTATCTCTCTGTAGCGTAATAAATTAATAAAAATTGTTAACACGCCCTAAAATATAGGTTAAGAGTTGGGTAAAATAATCGGGTCGGTTATCGCACTCCAATATAATCCTAGAATTGGTAGAACCAATTGACTACAGAAATTATTTGAGAATGTCCGAAGAAGTTACCACCCGAAAGCATTCCATTCCATTTGACGCTTTCTTCTTATGCAGTTTACCGTTTTTAGGGTTCCCAAAAGGAAAAACGGGACCCTATTACTAAGACTTCGATGTCCGTCTGTCCGTCGGTCTGTCTGTCTGTCTGTCACCGGGCTGTATCTCATGAACCATGATAGCTAGGCAGCTGAAATTTTCACAGATGATGTATTTCGGTTACCGCTATAACAACAAATAAGTACTAAAAACAAATTAAAATAAATATTTAAGGGGGGCTCCCATACAACAAACCTGAATTTTTAGACGTTTTTCGCTCTATATTAATAATGGTACCAGGTAGATGCTTGAAATTTTAACAGAATATTTAGTTTTATATTCCCTTCAATAATAAATAATAAAATTAAAATTAAAATAAGTATTTAAGGGGGGCTCCCATACAGTACGGAACCCTTCGTGCGCGAGTCCTACTCGTACTTGGCCGATAATTGTCTTACATTTTTAGGGTTCCGTACCCAAAGGGTAAAAACGGGACCCTATAACTAAGACTCCGATGAGACTCGTACTTGGCCGATTATTTTTAAATAGCCGTGTCCAATACTAAAATTTGGCGTGAATTTGATAATTGTGACAAAAAAGTAATATGTATCTTTTTCACGCAACATTTTAGTACTGACCACGGCTATTTTAAAATAGACGGTAAACTGCAAAAGAGAACAGCGTCAAATGAAACGTTACGACTCTAAAACCGCAGTTTTAAAGACGAAGTCTTTTGTATGTCGATCAGGGGATTTAAGGAACGTAGCGCTCACTATTACGTTTTTTACCGTCTTTTGTGTCTTAAGGGTTTTTATGAGCATCTATAGGTTTCTGCAGTCAGTAAATCAGATTCAGGATTGAATATTCTATATTCACATTTCACCACTGACTAAAGCAATAGCAGATAGTGTAAAAGCTTTGGGCTGTAGCTTTGCCGCCTAGAAGTAAATATTTAAACAGTCGCATCAGTAAATATAATTTTAGTTAGAACTATTGATTAGAACTTCGAACAGACACCCAGAATATTAACTGGGTACCTATCTGATCTAACTAATAGTTTTAGTAGTAAGATTATTTATATTAACCTACTCATTCATTATTTCATATGTTTATTGTATTAAAAACTAGCGACCCGCCCCGGCTTCGCACAGGTGTATTATACATATAGGTATAAACCTTTCTCTAGAAACACTCTATCTATTAAAAAAAACCGCATCAATATCCGTTGTTTCATACTATGTAGTGATGATAGTGATAACCTGTAATTCAATGTAACATTTTACAAATTAAAATATTATGATTTTTCCCAGTTTTCCCCTTGAATCTTCATATGTAATTGTTTTGATTTAGCTAGAGTGAAACATGGGCTTTTATAAGAATAAAACCATTAGGCGGCTTTATTGATACAGAGTAGCTATCTCCGTGAACCAAATGACATGAATATTTCTCTTGTAACGATCCCAATCCAGAATTTATGGGCCAGCAATGATAAATGTGTGTCAAGGCGATATTCCAAATTACAAATCCGTTCCAAAGAGGCTCTACCGTGTTGCAACGCTAACAACCACGTAGCATTGCAAAAAACTACACAAATGCACAACACGGAGCGTCGCCATCGTGCAATGCATGACTATAGACACTTAACAGGCTTTAAACAGCTATAATAAGCCGATATCATTATGATCAACTTTTACTATGGGCCAACCCAGAATAAGAAAAAACAAAATCAGTTTTTTCATACAAAATTGCCATTGTATGAAAATAAGGCATGTAAGACGCTCTGTCCCATTTTTAGGGTTCCGTACCCAAAGGGTAAAATCGGAACCCTATTACTACGACTCCGCTGTCCGTCTGTCTGTCTGTCTCCAGGCTGTATCTCATGAAACGCTATAGCTAGAATGCTGAAATTTTTACAGATGATGTATTTCTGTTGCCGCTATAACAACAAATACTAAATAATCGGCCAAGTACGAGTCGGACTCGCGCACGGAGGGTTCCGTACTGTATGGGAGCCCCCCTTAAATATTTATTTTATTTTAATTTTATTATTTATTGTTGAAGTGAATATAAAACTAAATATTCTGTGAAAATTTCAAGCATCTACCTGTAACCATTATAATTATAGAGCGAAAAACTTCTGAAAAATCAGGGTTGTTGTATGGGAGCCCCCCTTAAATATTTATTTTATTTTCTTTTTAGTATTTTCTGTTATAGCGGCAACAGAAAAACTTTTTAAGTTAAAGTTTAGTTATTTTATAATCCTGTGCTTTTGACATTAATTTTATTTTCATTTCATTTTTAGTTATTTTATAATCCTGTGCTTTTGACATTAATTTTATTTTCATTTCATTGTTTACTTTTATTTTATTTTATTTTTTATTTCCGACATTTTATATTGAGATTTTTACTTTGACATTTTTATTATTATTGACTTGTTTTTGTTGTTATTATTTTGAATGATTTGGTGTTTAATTGGATATGTTTTAAAATTGTAATGTAATGTAGCTTGTCGCATGCCTTGGCTTATGCTGTAAGTGTGGCAAGTTATGGAATTTTATGAATAAATGAATAAATGAACAGAAATACATCATCTATGAAAATTTCAGCTGCCTAGCTATCATGGTTCATGAGATACAGCCCGGTGACAGACAGACAGACAGACGGACAGACGGACATCGAAGTCTTAGTAATAGGGTCCCGTTTTTCCCTTTGGGTACGGAACCCTAAAAAATAATAAAATAAATATTGAAGGGGGCTCCCATACAAAAAATCTAAATTTTTAGCCGTTTTTCGCTCGATATCAATAATGGTAACAGGTAGATGCTTGAAATATTCACAAAATATTTAACTGCATGCCTACTTTAATAATAAATAATCAAACTAAAATGAAATTAATATTAATGGGGGGCTCCCATACAGTACGGAACCCTTCATGCGCGAGTCCGACTCGTACTTGGCAGATTATTTTTAATCTATGAGCACTGCCATTTCTACCGCGTCTAAAACCTAACCACTAAGATGACGTAACCACTCGCTGATTAATTTGCTCGTAGGGGTGCGAAGAGTACGAATTTGCCGATCAATCGAGTGATAAATTTGCGCAATTTATCGTGAAATTGCGCGATATGGCAAGCTAACTTTTAATATCGATATCGAGGCCGATTTGTGCTCGTACACCGTAAAAAACTCAGCCCTAAGAGCCGGTTCACACGATGCGACGCGTTGCCGCTCCGTTTTCCTAGGTAAGAAAATCGATGGTATCATAACTATTTAATATTGGTTAAGCCTTTGATCAAGAATACCTGATCGAAGGTTTATGCCCAGATATTATAGCATCTATAAAACAACTTAAAAATGAGTAAAACCGCTGATATGGCTGCCTTATCACTAAAAGTGATCTATTCCAAGGTATGGATTCCTTATGATGCAGAGAAACTAGTACAGTAAGAAATATGACAAGCCAATTGCGGGAAAGGGTACCTACACGCCGCACGCCGAAGTGGTTGCATAAGACTAACGTCATACACATTAGGCGGAAATTCCATCAAAAATACGATGCGAAACCCTGGCTCAGTTTGTAGTGATCGGGCTCATTATGTGTGGATTATCTGTTCTCCGTTATGATAAAATTGTATCAATAAAATGTATTGATGGACTTTCCAAGACAGATCTTTCCGCTTAGTGCGACCCTAGCATAGGTGAGAGCCTAGCACGGCACCGCACTGCCGCGTGTTTGCCTGTAGGTACGAGCAAAGTCATTGCGGTTCCGTGCCGTCGCACGCACCGCACCGTGTATACCGACACTAAACCATTACCCCAGATAACCGCCGTGCAACACAACATGCCTATATTTCATGCGTACACTGTACGTTGTTTATTATCAAGAGGTAAGTTTGTTATTAAGCTGTTTTGGGTGAGATGAAATACTATTCTAGCTTTGTTGAGCTTAATTTTTAAGCTGAGCAAAACAATTCTAGTTATATCTAATAAAGAAGCTTTGGTAGCTTTGATTTTCCTTATTTGATAATTTTCTAGGAATGACATTTTAAATAGCCTTAAAGGATCGTGAGATTGAGTAGGTTTTATTATAAGTACCTATTTATAAACTGTCACTCGGTACTTTACGAGTATTAAATGGTTTTACTATCACTATCACTAGATAGTATAAAACAAAGTCGCTGTCTGCCCCTATGTATGCTTATATCTTTAAAACTACGCAACGAATTTTGATGCGGTTTATATATATATTATAGATAGATATATATTATAGATAGAGCTATTCAAGAGGAAGGTTTATATGTATAATACACTGTATAATACAAGCCGAGGCGGGTCGATAGTAAGTAATAAATAACAGAAATTACGAAAGTTTTCTTATTTTATACCTACTATCAACAACTCAATTTCACAAATACTTCCTGTAAACCTACCCAATGGTATTATGAAAATAGGCAAAATAATACACTCCAAGCATCTAAACAATATACTCCAACGAACAACAGTCAAAAAGCATAACAATAACCAGTCCCAGTAAAAGTTATCATAATGTTTTTCCTTTATTACAACTTTTATTACATACTTTTTACGATGAACGCAGAGCGACTCGACCGCGTGCTGGTTTTTTCATTTAAATTGGGGACAATTTTCCTAGAAAGAAAAATATTATAAGCAGAGAATAAAAGAACATATTCTTTGTACAGGTAAATAAAACGCCTTCAAATCTTCCTCGAATGGATAACGTGGAGCTCATTCACATTCATGTATTTTGAGAAAAATGTTTATTTCATTTCTGGAAACCAAATCGCCGAGAAAGGGGGTCGGCTTGCTCTAACAGCTGGGAAATGTTATTAAAAATGAAACTTTTGGCTAAATAAAGTAGTACATTCGTCGTTTCATTTTTTTAGATTGTTTCTGTTTCTTGCTGGATATATGCGTACTCTGCACATAATTATATACACTATGCTGGTCAAATTGTTGGATTATTCACATCATATGTAGTGATACGCTTCCTATGTAGTCCACGATATTTAAGCAGAAAAAGGTATCTCGTTATTACAATACAATACAATACAATATATCTTTATTTTCACACCAGTATAACAAAAAGCTTAGACTAGAAAATAAGAAACAATCTGGTAGAATAATGGGCGGCCTTATCGCCTGCAGCGATTTCTTCCAGGCAACCTAAATGAAATAATTTAAAAGTAAAATGTTGATGCGGTCGGTGCTACACAATAGCATAAACTACATAGACAAAAATACATACATAACCTACAATACATGATAAAAAATAATAATCATAATGTAATAATTACAATTAAATAATATATACCTACATACACAATATAATACATAATAAAATATATACATATATGTACCAACTATAGTAATATTACTTAAATATTACCATAGTTAATTATGAACTATGAGCAAAAATAATAAGCAAAATCATCTTGACGATTTTTACTACAGAACAAAGCAAGAAATCAAAAATATTCTACTCTTACCTTTACACATATTAATTAATTATTGACTAAAACTAACATTATCCATAGAATATTTGGTACTTTAGTGGATAGCATGATAGCTTTAAACACGACTTATTAAGCATTTACCTATCTGTATTTATAATGCAAAACTATCTGAGTTTCATGCAACATTTGAAACCATAATTATAAGAAACTAATCATAAAACTTTATCTTGTTGTTCAGATTAGAGCTTTTATAAAATTAAAATTTGTAACCTTTTATGTTTGACCTGAATGCAGGCCGTCGCCCGGGCAGCAGATACCTTAGCATGAGTAGGTACAGTAAACGTAAACTATTGTCGTTTTCGTGTTGCTCCAAACATTCATTATTTCAAATGATGCTCGACAGCTTCAGTGGCTCAATGATTAGTGACCCTGAGTCCTGGGCCAAAGAGGCGTGGGTTCGATTGCCACTCAGGGCAAGCATTTAAGTTAAAAGGTGAACACATGCTGGTATTTGCTAGATATAGATATTTTAAATACATACTTACTTATAAACATAACAATGTTTATAAATAAGTATGTACTAGGGTGTCCCTTATTTTTCAAAGTTTTTATTTTTTAACGCATACGTCTTAGTTTTGTTCATATGTTCCTAAAACACTCGAAAATACATTTTTACCTCATTTGGACAACGATAACCCGTGCCGACTTGCAATGAAACCTGTTCATACAAGTAACGCCGAACTAGCGTCGCACACCCGTCGTATTTATCATTTGTTCACAGTAACTGTCGTGATTAACATATTGTTTTAATGTTAAAGAAATGGCAGTGGAATTAAGACGCAATAAAAAAGTATTTTCTTAGTTGGTGACGTGAACCATCAAATAACTGGAGCAAAATTACCGTCTAATCGTCAAGTTCTTGCAGTCCTTTAACATTAATTTCCTTCTCTTAACATTCGCGAAGTTAAATTGACTGTTAATGAAAGCGCAAATCTTGCCGTTCGAGTATGTGTTATATTCTGGGAAAAAGCTAGAATTCCTACCAGAGCTGCGCCTAACTGTGTAAAAAAACTTGTGGATCTTCACCGTGCTTGGAGAGAGTTACAAAAAAATTCAAAAAAAAACAAACTCAAGATGTTTACATGTGCCGTGAAGAGGACTTTTAAAACAATTTAGATAAATTATTCGATATAGCACACGCAAATGCTTTGGAATGGATAAAAATAGAAGAAGATAAAATCTTTTTACAACAACAAAGGCGTCCAAGGCGTCCAGGATGTTTAGCGGGAGTAGATAAAAAGTTAGCCGAGAAAGAAGAAAGAACAAGACAGAGAAAATTTAAAGAAGAGAAAAAAAAACAAGAGCAAGTGTGTTCCTTAAGTTTGTCGTCGTCTACTACAGAAGATTTTATCGAAACGCAAGAAAATCCCAATCAACTTATCAGCTCTGACGAAAGCATTGAGGAACCCTTGCTGTCGACATCTCAAATTAAGTTCTGTAACAACTTCAAAAAGAGGAAGGAAAGACTTCATCACTCCTAAGTTAGTAGCCGCTTTAGATAGATGTCAATTAAGCATAAGAGACTCTGTCTATATACTTCAGGCTGTCGTAGAAGCCCTAGGCTATCTCAGCTGTGACGAGTTCCCGATAAATAAATCGTCTATTCAACGCATTCGCACACAGAGTAGAAAAGATAGAGCGGCAGCTATAAAATTAGATTTTCAGAATAATTTGCCTGAAACGGTAACCGTTCACTGGGATGGAAAATTATTACTTGTAGGGCAATTCTGTTAGCCGATCTCTTTACTGAAATGATCCGTTCTTGAACCCCTCTCGTTTATCTGACAGTTCCGACAGCTTAAAACTGTCAGAAAAACGAGACAGGTTCAAGAACGTGTCACCTTAGTAACGAGATCGGTTGACAGAATTGCCCCGCAGAACTAGACGTAAGAAGTTCTAAAGAAGAACGCCTCCCAATTCTTATTTCACTTGGAGAAAAGGAATAACTTTTAGCTGTGCCCAAACTGGAAAGCTCTTCCGGTCAAGATCAAGCTTAAGCTGTTTTAAATGCACTTCATAACTGGAACCTCGAGGACAAAGTACAAATGATGTGTTGTGACACAACTGCATCTAATACAGGGCGTCTGAAAGGAGCTTGTGTACTTTTGGAACAAAAACTAGACAGGGAATTATTACTCTTTGCTTGCCGCCATCAGGTTTACGAACTAGAAGAAGCAAAGAGGCAAGAAGATGTAACCTTTTTGCAGGCAAAAAGAAGGGTTCTTTCTTTAAGGGCCGTGAATGATACAGCTGAAAGAGCTGTTAAACTTATGCAACATTTCCATGGTTTAATCTCTGCAAAGGAAGAACAAAAACAATTTTTACTGCGCTGTGTACAAGGGCATATAAATCTGTATCCAGACTGTAAAAAAAAGACCCTGAAAAAAAATATCCTTGCTGATTTGTGATGTTCTTTTGATTGATAAATACACCTATTTTCTAACGTTCTCTTCGATTATTATTTCGATACAATATAAACATTTTATTTAATTTTATTACACATACACAACGATAAGCGTTAAAGATAACGATTTTTAAAATCTTCAAGGCTATGTCGGCACGGGTTAATGTTGACATATAAAGGTAAAATTTTGTATTTGATTAAGTTAAGGTAGTTTAAAAAGAATTAAGGGGTATGCATCTCGATATCCGAAAAAAAAAATTTTATCCATATAAGGGACACCCTAGTATGTACCTATTTAAAATATGTATAAGTAGTATATCAGTCTCTGGCAGCCATATGACAAGATTTGCTTAGTCTGGGGTCAGAGACCGTGTGTAAGATGTCCCCTAATATTTTTGTTATCACTAACTAGTATAAAATAAAGTCGCTTCCCGCTGTCTGTCCCCATGTATGCTTATATCTTTAAAACTACTCAAAGGATTTTGATGCGGTTTTTTTTATAGATAGAGTGATTCAAGAGGAAGGTTTATATGCATATTACACCTGTGCGAAGCCGGGGCGCGGGCGGGTCGCTAGGTATTTATATATTTCTTCCTCGTTTCCGCCAGGAGCGCTATTATAAAATGTATGGGGCTACACGAAAACTACTGTAGTTTCTGTTTACGTTAAAACTCATACTAATCCCTCAGGTTTTTGCTGACCGCGCCATCTTGCTCTATAAACTGACCAAATGGCTACACACTCGTAAAACTAAACGCTGACTGTCGCGACTCAAACAAGAAAATTTTATTTAACATGAAATAGTAAAATGTCTGAAAAAAATATAATTATCTTTCGCACAAAATGGTAAAACCGCCTTCCATCGTGTACAAAATTCGAATATTTCGCTCGAATTATTCACATTACTGTTGATTTTTCAACGGCTTAACCGATTTCTGTAAAATTTAACCTTGGGATATACCCTTTCGAACTAAAAAATATTTTTTCGATTCGGTTCACAATTAGCGAAATTATCGATGAACATACAAAAATAAAATCGGCCAAGTACGAGTCGGACTCGCGCACGAAGGGTTCCGTACTGTATGGGAGCCCCCCTTAAATATTTATTTTATTTTAATTTTATTATTTATTATTCAAGGGAATATAAAACTAGATATTCTGTGAAAATTTCAAGCATCTGCCTGGTACCATTATAAATATAGAGCGAAAAACGTCTAAAAATTCAGGTTTGTTGTATGGGAGCTCCCCTTAAATATTTATTTTATTTTGTTTTTAGTATTTGTTGTTATAGCAGCAACCAAAATACATCATCTGTAAAAATTTCAGCTGCTTAGCTATCATGGTTCATGAGATACAGCCCGGTGACAGACAGACGGACATCGAAGTCTTAGTAATAGGGTCCCGTTTTTCCCTTTGGGTACGGAACCCTAAAAATACATACAAACGTACGTAGAACCTCTTCCTTATTGGAAGTCGGTTAAAATATGTAATAAGTTGTCTTTTAAATAAATATTAAATTAAATAACCACTCCTATAAGTCCTAAGCTGTCTAAGCAGCATGATCTGTCTAGTCTGTACCAAAGAAGATATACCTAACTAGCCGCATACTTTATAGTTGATTAGATCAAGAGATTACCCCCTACAACAAAACTTTCCTTCTTTATTATATTAGTATCTTTATTATATGTAAACAAGTTGAGCAAAGCCGTAAGCATACTTTTCCCGAAGCCATTCAGGCCATTTTCAACCCCCTGTAACTTTGGTCTGGATAAAGCTAGACGTCTGATTTTTTTAATATCAAGAGAACGTCATATAACAAAGAATATTTCTAAATTTCATAAAAATCGAACCAGTCATTTAAGAATTATTGCTAGTCAAATTCTTTGATTTTGTCACTGACACACTCATACACTCACTCAACGATCATCATAATTCTAAGGTATTTCTAGCAGACAAAGACATACAAGCTTGTAATTTTTATGAACGTTAACATTTAGCCTAAATAGCAAGGAAAAAATCAAACATACATTAATTTTGGTCTAGTTTTACTATTTTAGTATCTCCAGAAATAAGTTTGTAATCCTAATTGTAGTACGTGAAATAGGTGATTACCAAGATAACTTTGCGGTTTTGACTTCGGTTTCAGTTTATGTCCCTGCTAGATTCAAATTTTTAATCTCTAGGGCAAGGGTAGGGCAGGGGTAGGCTAGTAATAGGGTAGAGAGCGCGGTGGCGCATAGAGGCGTGGTGCTGGCGTGGTGGGGACGTGGTGGAAGCTCGGTGGGGATTTGGTGGGGACTCAGTGGAACCGCGGTGGGGGCGTGGTGGGGGCTCGGTGGGGACTCAGAGGGCCGGCTGTGGGAGCGTGGTGAGGACTCAGTAGGACCGCGGTGGGAGCACGGTGGGGGTGTGGTGGAGCTTTGGTGGGGACTCAGTGGAGCCACGGTGGGGGCCTGATGGGGGCGCAGTATGGGCTTGATAGGGCCTCAGTGTGAAATCAGTGGGGCTGCGCGGTGGGGAATCAGTAGGGCCGCGGTGAGGGCGCCGTAGAGGGCAGGGTAGGGACAGGGTAGAGCAACCTCACGGTATTGGTGATAAACCAACAAAAAGAAGTGAGATCCCAACAAAAACATGGCATGTAAAAATTACAACAATTCGAGCAACAATTCTTCAGTAAAAAGTAGTGAGATCAAAATGTAAGCACTAGTCGGTTTATTCATTCAATACTTGTCTATGGGGGCAGAATCTGGGCGCATCTTTACAACTTTGATGCTCTTATAGATAAGTACTGAATGAATAAACCGACTTGTGCTTACATTTTGATCTCACTACTTTTTACTGAAGAATTGTTGCTCGAATTGTTGTAATTTTTACATGCCATGTTTTTGTTGGGATAGATAATACTTCTGTACATATATTAGTAGAACAATAGACCTCGCGGCACATCTTTTTAACTGAATCTTCATAAGCAATAATAGGCATATTATATTTTTAGGTATCATAAGGATGTATTTAAAAATATGTCTAAGTAGTATATCAGTCTCTGGTAGCCATATCACAGAGACCGTAGGTAAGATGTCCCCTAATATTGATTTGTAAATATACTCGCAAAAAAAGGCTGGCAGCCTCCACTCCCTTCCAAACAAAAATCACCGACTATAAAAAAAGTTCATTACAATAATATTACACAAACTTATTTACTTGGTGTCAGAGTCTTTAAACAGCCTGAAAACCTCTGAAATGGCTAAAAGAAACAGAAGCTTTCACATAGTCTCAAAACATGCTCAAAGGAACAACGCCAGTATGTAATAGCCATGTCAAAATGCTCTATCTCAGAGATACCCCATTAAAATTTGGGGTCGTATTAATAGAGGCCTAACTAGGTTAAGGTAGGCTAGTTTAACAGGCTCTTAATTTCCAAATGTCGAACATCCAAGCCTCGACTCTCCCGCGCTGGCCAAATTGAAGTCACTAATAAATTTAGTTGCAATCATAGAGCTGAAACTGGGTTAAATTTAGCGAGAGAACTGAGGTTAAATGGTTAATACAAAGCTACCGTGTATTGCGGAGATCTCGAAGCCACAGTGTGGTAAAAGTAGAGTCATGCTACTCGTGGTAGAGTAGAGATAAACTGTGTCTGACCTTTATCATTTAAGGCGTAGAACATCCATTGCTGGAATAGGCCTCGTATGTGTTAGACCACATTAAAGCTGCTTGCATTCAGATTTTATCGCATCTGACCTAGACAGCAGGATTCTTTCTATTCGTAGTATGAGTATGAGGTGATTGATTTTCGTGACTATTTTAAGCTATTGCATAGCTTCTATCGCGGGCCTTGAGCGCGGGGACCGAATCCAGAAATTCCGTAACGAAAAAACCTCACGCTCCCCACTCCGACGGGCAAGGAGGTGTGGCTTGAAGGCCGTGCATCGTCCAACGTCGTTTCAGTTCGGCAGTCTTCGACACGGCGTTGTGTGCGATTAGACGTATTGTACGACTCTACGAAACTCGCACGAATCGAGACGAGCTGCTCCGAAATATGCTATGCAATAGCTTTAACGCGGCAGTCCCCGAGTGCCACACGTCTTTTTCTTATTTATTTTTAGTTTTCATTCATTTCCACTAGGAGTGTACCTATATGACACAAATAAATTGCAATTTGCTAATTAACATAAATTATAAATAATTTAACATTATTAAGTACTTATTTATTAGCTACTAAGTATATTTATGAGCTATGGATTTCCGAACTAAGCTTTCAGTATGTGTCTCAGAAATCCGTGCTCTCCTTATCAAGTTGCCTTTACATACATAATAATTATAATTGATTGACGTCATATTGAGAATAATTTTTATTTGAAAAAAATTGCAGCACCAACTTCCACCATGTACAGAATTCGAATAATTTGCACGAATCAATGTGACATTTTTGTAAAGTTATCAAAAACGACTCAGCCGATTTCAATAAAATTTAAATGGAACTACCTCAGAAGTATAGTCTTCCAAACTAAAAAAAAATGAATTGGTTCACAATTGGCGAAAATACCCATGAATATACGTACACAAAGAAACGTACTGACAGACGAACATAGTACCCTCCTCCTTTTTGGAAGTCGGTAAAAACAGGAAAAAGCCGCTGAACTTGTTCAGAGTTAAAAGTTCTTCACATCAATTAAAATTTTCGTAAAAAATATTTTCTTCCGAAAAAATCACAAAGCATACTTACCTTACTTACGTATATACGAGTACTTACTCGTATTTTATTGGGAATTCAATTCTCGGCTGGCACCAGCGTGACGCGATTACCAGTGTAGTTCAACAGGTTGAAAATATACCTCTTTGATTAAATTTCTCCTTTTCTTCTTGCTTTCTTTAAGTCAATTTTATCTTCTGTGTATTCTTCCTTCCTTCCTTCCTTTCAGCCATAGGACGTCCACTGCTGAACATAGGCCTCCCCTAAAGATCTCCAATAAGACCGGTTGGTAGCGGCTTGCATCCAGCGCGATCCCGCGGTCTTAATGAGGTCGTCCGTCCACCTTGTGGGTGGACGTCCTACGCTGCGCTTGCCGGTACGTGGTCTCCACTCGAGGACTTTTCGACCCCATCGGTCATCAGTCCTCCGCGCTATGTGCCCTGCCCATTGCCACTTCAACCTGCCAATCCGCTGGGCTATGTCGGTAACCTTGGTTCTTCTACGGATCTCCTCATTTCTGATTCGATCGCGTAGAGAAACTCCGAGCATAGCCCTCTCCATGGCTCGTTGGCTGTGTATTCTGTGTAGAGGTGATTGCGTTAGTTGGCAGCCGGAGGGTCGCAGCCTCTCTGATTAAACCGTTTCGCTGATTACGACTCGCACGAATTAAACCTGCTTTCACCGGCCTCATCTACATTTCCACTTGTGCTTTCATTGATGCATAAATTTCATTTTAGATCCAATCAGCTGAGAAATTAGCCAACAGAACTCTTGGGGTTAATGTTTACATTGGTTATGACCTTATAACGAACACATTTAGACAATTTTTTGTTGTTTGTTCCTTTCAAAAATGTTTTATGGATTGGTTATTTAAAATATCTTGCCGTAGGTACCTATCGATGTAGCAATACATGGAATTTTAAATTCCAAAACAGAAAGCCAAAACTGAGCTAGTTTTGGCTTGTATGATAATTTTCAATTACCTACCTACTTATTAAGGCGTGGTTCCACTGGAGTTGCCAACTGTTAGTAACCTATTGTGTTACACATTGTTGCGCATAAATCTATCTCTCGTCGACGGACAAATAACATCTACAAATAAAGTTCAGCCATTGTACGAGTTCTGCTCAGCATTTCAACAAAAACGTGGTAAACGTGTTTTCGGTGGAACCGCGCCTCTACAATTCGTAGTATTCGTATTCTCTCCTCTGCCAAAGTAGGCAGTAACAGGTTATTAAGCTAAAAGTCTGCTTGTCAGAATATCCACAGATACCCACAGCCGCACATAGATTTGTGCGATTATCTGCCCACCTACCTAGTATGTATTTTCACGTTGTCCCGTAAAAGAAACTACCCTCATTTTTTAAAATTTTTGTAAAACTATAACTATTTACAAAAAAAATATCTCAACTTTATGTGTGACCATATCTTATTCTGATTCGAGTTGGCAACATACCGCACTGGTAACCCCAATACATAAGTATCTACTTAGCGATTCAAATATCTTGATGCAAAGTAACTTGACTGGAGATATTTTGTACGGATCCAGAACACTTAAGTTTCTACATTACGGCCTTATGGTTGAACTGCTTGCAAAGGTCTAGAACACACCAAATCGTAGCAGAGCGGAGGAGGTGGGAAGAGTGGTAGTACGTAAGCTCTTTGCAGAAATGTTGTATTTGCTTAGGACAGAACAAGTCGCAGTTACACTTTCACAATTGTGTTTTGTTACTCAATAGGCAAGTATTAAGGCAATTGTGAGGCGCCAATTTGACCATACAAAAACAATAAGTTGTTATCTAAGTTCCTCTTAATATTATCCGATTTGAGTCATTTTTTTCATGCGATTAGCACTTCAATCGCTAGGATTATATTGTACGTCTTAGTTTTACAGTTTTTATATGATTTTAAAGTTATAAACCTCCAAAAGTCATATTTTTACGCAAAAACTTGGCTGAAAAGTATCACTACATAGTATAAAACAAAGTCGCTTCCGCAGTCCCCGTGTCCCCATGTATGCCTATATCTTTAAAACTACACAACAGATTTTGATGCGTTTTTAGGGTTCCGTACCCAAAGGGAAAAACTGGACCCTATTACTAAGACTTCGATGTCCGTCTGTCCGTCTGTCTGTCTGTCTGTCTGTCACCGGGCTGTATCTCATGAACCATGATAGCTAGGCAGCTGAAATTTTCACAGATGATGTTTTTCTGTTGCCGCTATAACAACAAATACTAAAAACAAAATACAATAAATATTTAAGGGGGGCACCTATACAACAAACCTGAATTTTTAGACGTTTTTCGCTCTATATTAATAATAGTAATAGGTAGATGCTTGAAATTTTCACATAATATTTAGTTTTATATTTGCTTCAATAATAAATAATAAAATTAAAATAAATAAAAAAACTAAAAATAAATATTTGGGGACATCTTACACACGGCCTCTGACCCCAAACTAAGCAAAGCTTGTGCCATGGCTGCCAGAGACTGATATACTACTTATACATATTTTTAAATACATACTTATATAGATAGTAACTAAATAACACCCAGACACAGAGCAAACATCTATGTTCATCACATAAATACTTGCCCTGGGTGGGGATCGAACCCACGCCTCTTTGGCCCAGTAGTTAGGGTCACTAACCACTGAGCCACCGAGGCAGTTAAAATTTTAAGAGGTATTGAGAGGTATTTAAAATAATCGGCCAAGTACGAGTAGGACTCGCGCACGAAGGGTTCCGTACTGTATGGGAGCCCCCCTCAAATATTCATTTTATTTTAATTTTACTATTGAAGTGAATATACAACTAAATATTCTGTGAAAATTTCAAGCATCTACCTGTTACGATTATTAATATAGAGCGAAAAACGGCAAAAAAATCAGGTTTGTTGTATGGGAGCCCCCTCTTAATTATTAATTTTATTCTGTTTTTAGTATTTTTTGTTAAAGCGGCAACAGAAATACATTATCTGTGAATTTTAGCTTTCTAGCTATTACAGTTCATGAGAAACAGCTTGGAGACAGACGGACAGCGGAGTCTTTGGTTAAAAAAATCAGGTTTGTTGTATGGGAGCCCCCCCTTAATTATTAATTTTATTCTGTTTTTAGTATTTTTTGTTAAAGCGGCAACAGAAATACATTATCTGTGAATTTTAGCTTTCTAGCTATTACAGTTCATGAGAAACAGCTTGGAGACAGACGGACAGCGGAGTCTTAGTAATAGGGTCCCGTTTTTACTCTTTGGGTACGGAACCCTAACCATAGCAAATAATAATATGTAAACACCACAAAGTGCACATTCAGGAAAAACACCACAGAATTGAGTGTTGTGTAAACGCATATTAAGTATGAATACCTAAATGATTTATTGTGCACTGCAATGTAAGTAATAATTATGTGGCTATAGGCGTGACGCGTAATTGTGTTATTATTAAGCAATGACTTTAATGTGAAATTAGGGCTCCATTAAACATAGATAACAATATCCAGACTTGCGAGTTCCGTCAAAAACCTATTTCTGACAAGGATTGAATTTGTTCAATCTTTCTCAGAATAGTATTCTTAGAATGAAATAGGTATATTTTTTTCGCTCTTTCATTAAAGTTATAAAAAAATATACCCACTTTAGTCGCCTATTTAATTTCAGGTAATTACTTTCCCGTTCCAAAGACAGTGCTAATAACATTAAATTAGCTCAGTTATAACGAATAACGAGTATCTGGGGGCCTCGATATCGCTTTGAGAAGCGAAAAGTAAATAGCTGCAAGATGTAATTGGTACTCGAATTATTTAGGGACCACCTACTTTGTATGAGGGATTCTGTTAATACACTGTCTGTACATTTACCTATACTTTATAACAAAGTCGCTTTCCGCGGTCTGTCCCCATGTAAGCTTATATCGTTAAAACTACGCAACGGATTTTGATGCAGTTTTTTTAATAGTGTTTCAAGAGGAAGGTTTATATGTATAATACACCTGTGCAAAGCCGGGGCGGGTCGCTAGTTTATTATGTTATAATCTTTTTCTGAAGCAATACATCATGCATTTACTCGTATTTTAAGAGTTAAACAGGCTGTATCTTTAGACGGCGATATATACGAGTATTATAGGACATTATTGTAATCATAATTACGACCAAATTTTACCAAGGGACCAACCCCGAAATCAGATAAAGAAAATCAGCGGTTCTATACAAAAAGTTCTCTGATTCTCAACAAAATGTATTGGAACAGCGGATTTTTCCTGATTTATTTATACGTTTGCGGTTGCGCCAAATAAACACCAGCATTTTGGCTACCACCACCAGCAGTTTGACATTTTCATTTGGTTTGTGATGTATTTCTATCATGAGTTATTCATAATAAGAATAATACGTTTATTTTTCTAACCTAAAAAACCATAATTTATTTACGCATAGCAAAAACGACTTCCGTGTACAAAATTCGAATAGTTCGCTCGAATTGATGTATACAATATTAACATTATAGTTGATTTTTCAAAAATGGCTGAGCTGATTTCGATAAAATATAAATGGGACCACCTCGGGAGTATACCCTTTCGAACTAAAAAATATTTTTTTGATTCAGTTCACAATAAAATTGTCGATGAACATACACATAAAAATACATACAGACGAACATAGAACCTCCTCCTTTTTGGAAGTTGGTTAAAAATTTGTGTCTATTTCAATACTCAGTTACTAACTTGAACCTAACTATAAGAACTTTGTAAAGCCAATTCAGCGAGCTTGTTGACGTCAAGCGTGGAGTAAAAACAGCGATACTCGACGAACAAAGCGATGGGTCCCGACAAAGGAACTCATAAACTTTGACACGTAATCATCGTCACGGAGGCCTCCATCGTTTTGTGTTGAGACTGCTTCTAGAAGGTTCGCTTGGTGTAGCCGACACGACAAGCTTTGGTGACAAGATAGTTTTATTGTAGAAATTAATTTCATTTCGAGTTAGTGTTGTAAAAAGGGTTTTCCCAATTTTTAGTCGGGTTTTGTGTTCTTTACTTTTAACCGAGGTTTCAACGTGAGTACTAAAGCGCGGGCTATACTAAGTCAGTGGAATAATTACTAATTGGTAATTATTAAATAGCCAATTTTTTCAAAGTTTCATTCTCAATTTTATACAATATTTGCTTCAAATGACAAGTTATTATTTTAATGCAAATAGAAAAGACACTAAGGTTTCAATAAGCGTTTATTGAAACACGATCGCATAATTCTGATGATTCTCATAACCGTAGACGGCACGGTATAAGAGGCCTAATTTCAGCAGTGGAATTGAGAAAGCTGTGGGTGATGAAAATAATTCCTTTCATAATATATGGAAATATAAAATATCACTTAGAAAGTCATACTATAACATGGCGTGGGGTCTAAAATATCCTACCATAAAAGCTTGTCGTTCCTGAGGGTGTGAAGAGCGCGTCCAGCGCCGGGCGGCGCCACGCTGGCCGCTCTGCGTCCCTGAGCACAAAACATCGAAGGCACAGTAATTAAGCTTCCTACAATAGGCGCTTGAGCAACGCACACAGATCTATATCGCTGCCGCTGACACTGGCACAAAATCTCGGAACACTCGCGTTTGAACCATGCCTCAGGAAGTTCCAGACAAACTTCTGTATAATAGGTCACAGATTCAGATTTTATTGCTATGTCCGTCATTTATTTGTCGCATTAATTAACGCAGTGGTTATACTGGTAATGCTTCTGGTATGTAGTTGTCCTTGCCTAAGTGGCGATGACTATCGACTGCTTCTTTCGGATAAAAAAAAATTGAAAAGAATGCTTTGCAGGGAGCACTTGAGCAGTGGTGCATAAGAATAAGAATAAGAAAATGTTTATTGTAAAGCCGTGTAAAAAGATGTAACATACAAATTGTTTCAACAGCCTGCCCATTTCGAGCGTACAATAGTGATTTATAAATAATAAGTAATAGGTAGTTCTATATTAACAAAAATAATAGATATATTTGTTAAGTACAGTTATACAGTTGTTGTTGTACAGTTGTTAAGTATTTGTTAGGTACAGATTGTTAATTACTATAGGTACATGACTTATACCTATTATCATTAACAATTTCAACATAAAAGTGCTAGTCAATTACAGGTTAAGTAAATTAAATTTGCTTATTTTTGTGGTCTTCGAAAAATTCTTTTGTGCTATAAAAAGCTTTCGAAATAAGCCATGTTTTTAATTTTCTCTTAAAGTTATTTCCGTGCATTGTGTTGCACTGGCATCTCAGTGCACCACTCCCATCATAATCGTAATTGGATCATATTATGTCAGCGTGTTCTAAGATTCATGCTCGTGTGTGAAGCTATGTGTGTGTTACCCAAGTAACATAAGCTTCTATAACCAGGGCTTTTTATCACCAAACAGTAATATAGTAGACCTATAGTGGTAACCGTTATCACTGCTTGTACTATAAAGGTTTTCAACAGAGCGGTTTGGTTCTATAAGATAAAAGAGCATTTAAGTTCTATAAATTAGCTCTTAAAACGTCTACAGGACCATACAAAAGAATACTTAAAGTGTTGCTCTATAATGGGTGTAAAATATGCGATTATAGTACTATTTAATACTATAGAAAACCTGAAGGACACTTTTATGTATCTATTTGGCACTAATAATGCGTCAAAGTTACTTTTATAGTACTAGTACTGTAGAAGTGTCAAAAACTCTATTACAAGACAAATTTGCACTGTAAAAGTACCTTGTCAACAATTTCGTAACGTTTTAGCGTTTTAAAAGCTCCCTAAATATGTCTATGGTGCTAGTTCTGTAAAAGCCATGAACATTTTTCTATAGTACTAAATAGTACCAAAAGGACTCCTGGCGCATCTTTTAAATAACTTATATTTGAAATTGTACTATAAGTGAGTTTGTGTTACTGCCGCACAACTAAAGCATACTATAAATGTACTAAAATCTACAATTATTGTACTAATTAGATCTATACTAGCTTTTCAGTATCTTTTATATGACAAGTACTTCATAACTGGACTTTATATTTAGATAACAAAACTAATAGCCCGGGAGGTAAGTGCAATAAATATAACTAGGTACTTTCTAAAAGCTGAATTTTCGGTGTGTTACGAGTATGATGATGTACAAGAATACCCGAGAGTCAGTCCGCTAGAACACTTAGCGTTTGATGAGGATACCCGTTAGAATTATTTGAAAAAAGTATCTTGCAACTACTTCTAATAGCTGAAAATTGGTGTACGGGTAGAAAAATAGTTTAAAAAAGTTTAATTACCAAAAATTACCTGAAACTTTTAAAGCCTGCTTGACTTGACAGACCTTGTTACTTACAATCTCTGTCAGTCAGGACTTAAAGCAGCGCCGCTTTAAATAAAGCCTAACTGACAGGCTCAGTTACATGTTTTTTTTTGTTAATTCATACAGTTTATCCCTCCAACCGCTAAACGTCCCAGCTGACTGACTCTGTGGTATTTTAGTACACCACCTTGATAGCGTAATACCAAAAATTCAGCTTTTAGGAAGTAGTTGCATTTTTTCCGCTTACCTCCCGGGCTATAATTTGTGTTGGGTGAAAAAAATGGCTGACGTTTTTTGTCATGGTAGCTCATTAACAGCACGACTGGAGCCAATAAGCACTATAGCAGCCATAGTCGGAAGAAGTTCTTATTTTAATAATTAAAAATTAATTAAAACATGAAAATTATTAGGGCGCATTTTCAAATTTGAAATCAATGTAATGATTTTAGCGACACAATTATTTTCGCAAGTGCAAGTTACCGCAGATTTATAGTCCATGTATTGTAGTTATGTCCTTTTAATTACGTGTTACGTTTATCAACAATGGCTGTAGTGACATAAAACATAAACTTACCGATTTTTGTTTTCATGAAGAAAACTCACAAATTGCAAGCAATTGTAATAAAAAAGATCATTGGAATCGTTTTCGGTGCACAATAACACTTTAAATAGGTTTTTGGTTACTTTTATAGAGCAAATTTATGTCAAAAACGTTGCAAGTAGAGCTATTTTAGTACTAAAAAGCGTTTCTTATCACTTTTACATCTCAACTACAGAGCTGATTTATCACCGTGACAGCCTTTATGTAATGATTATAGAATAAATCAGTGATAATACTAGGGCCTATTCCGGGTTCTGTAAACGTTTACAAGACTATTATAGTGCCAATCATGAACACTAATTAGCACGCTCCAAAACGTTCTCAGGTCTTTTATAGTACCAGATTTTGTTACTTGGATACTCAACACGCACTGTACGAAGCTTAACTACTATCTTCTCAGTCTTTTGTGCCCTGAGTGACACCAGTAATTATGCGCCGCTCCGTCACGGGCCGGGCCAAACTTTTAATTGAACCGATGAAACTGTTAGCCTTCGTTCAGCTGAATCTCAGACGGGACCAACATTTTTATGAACAAAATGAGATATCGCTCGACCTGACGGTCTAATCGCTTTTGTTTTGTCATGTGTTTTTCTTTTTGAGAGCTTCTGAGGCCTTGGACTTTGTTTAGAGTTTTAGGAATTAATTTGTTGCCGGGTGTGGTTTTTTAAGATTAAGCATTAGATTAAAAAAAATGTAATTATCTAATGCAGTGGTTCCCAAAGTTGTCTATTGACCCATCTAATACAAGTTTAAAAACCCGTAACCCACTTCTCCATTACCAATTCCTTTTAACTAATTACATAAAAAAAGTTATGTTTTACCATTACAATTTTGATTTCAACTCCAACTCAAGTTACTTTTAATCGCAGTGAATTTGATAAGTCTATTTTATTTTGGTACTTAGTGTTAATGTGGTGGTCCACTCAATATCCGCTCGCGACCCATAGTTTGGGAAACCCTGATCTGAAATTAAACAGTTTCGATTTATTGCTTTAAAAATATCCTATACAAGAAGAGTCTTAGAGGAACCAAATTAACGCCATATAGCTATAATTATTCTTCGCAAAAACTAGCATGACCGACTTCACCCGTGTACAGAATTCGCGAATAATTCGCACGGATCGATGTTACATTTTTCACATTATTGTTGATTTATCAAAAATGGCTCAGCCGATTTCAATTAAAATTTTAATGGGACCAATTTCGAAGTATACTCCTTCCAATTAAAAAAGAATTATTGAAATTGGATTTCGAAAAAAGTTATGCGTTATAAAAAATAAATAGGCGTCGAATTGAGTACCTCCTCCGGTTTGGTTCGTCGGTCAACAAATAGTGTAAGTAAAACAGACAACTTTAACTAAAGTAGAACCTAGGTATCTACTTAGACGTTCCAGTTGTGTGAAAGTTGGGTCCCACCCAATAATTCAAATGACTAATCCAAATTTTGACGAGCAAGAATTTATTTTTCCCCACTGTCCCAAAATTTCGTTGAATTTTGTGTCGACAAAGAAAGGCATGCCATTATTATGCAGTACTCTCCAATTTCCTTCATTACTATCACTCAAAAATTTCCAACATCATAAAACATTTTAGAGCTTGGTGTGAAGCATGGATGCTATAAAGAAAACGATGCACCGACCTTATGGTAAAAATATTAACACAACATTTTTCGCAAAATGTCGTTGACTTACACATTGACAATAATAAAAGATACATACAAATATAACTTGACATGCGTGTAATTTGATCAACTCTTCGAATTTAGGCTATATGGCCATTATTTACAAAGTGGAACATCATCATCAATTAGTTTGTCATCTAAGATTTAGTTAAGGCCACTGTGAACCGTTTCTGTTTACGGTTTATGTCTGTTCATGGTTGCCTGGTAGAAATTGTTGTAGGTGATAAGGCCACGATTTAGTCACCGGTTTTGTGATGTTTTGTCCTTTTTTTGTAAATTCTTCTTTTTAGGGTTTCGCAACCAAAGGGTAAAACGGGATCCTATTACTAAAACTCCCCTGTCCGTCTGTCTGTCTGTCACCAGGCTGTATCTCATAAACCGTTATAGCTAGAAAACTGAAATGATGTATTTCTGTTGCCGCTAAAACAAAAAATACTAAAAACAGAATTAAATTTTTATATAAGGGGAGCTCCCATTCTACAAACCTGATTTTTTAACCGTTTTTCGCTCGATATTAATCGTGGTAACAGGAAGATGCTTGAAATATTCACAGAATGTTTAATAGTAAATATTATTCACTAATAAATCATTAAATTAAAGTAAAATAAATATTTAAGGGGGGCTCCCATACAGTACGGAACACTGCGTGCGCGAGTCCTACTCGTACTTGGCCGATTATTTTGTAATGTGGTTCTCTATAGTTTGACATACACGATGCGATGATTTGATCAAATTTTCGCTTCATGCCAACTGGGCACTCATTCAGTTAAAGAAAAGGCAGGAATTGGTGGTTCACGATTTGAACCACTTCCTGAATGTTGATTAACTCTTGTAATTTTAATTTTACGCGAGAAATGGTCAGAACTAAAGTTGCTTATAATTTGATTTCCTACATTTTTGTTTCCCATTAACTTTTTCTATGATTGATATTTTTCAAATAAAACGAAAAAGGTATCTAGATGTGCAATTTTCTTTCTTCTATAACTATAACGCCCCGTCGTTTTTGCGTAGGCGGCAAACAGGGTTATCGGGAGAATAATACGGCAACAGTCACTGAAATGAGATAGGTATTTTTCATGACAATCAGATTATCCCTCTGGTTGTAATTGTAATAGCTCTATGATCTGATATAGGTACGCCAACCTATAATGGTCCGGCTACAACTACGCCCAACGGCGAAGTTATCGTCACTGGGGGCTCATTTAACTAATTCAAACGGTAGTAGTTGGTTGTTCACGATTTGAACTACTACCTGAAGCTGGGCACACGATGCGATGATCGCATCAATTCATCAGATCAGTCCAGCGAGGTCCTAATATAGTTACATTGCCGGTAGGTAGGTAGTTACTCGTATTGAGGAATCAAAATGACACCCCTATTTTATTCGAAAATGTATTAACAAAAAAATGATGGGCATCAAAGTTGCAGAAAATCAAATTTCAAACAACTTTGATTCCGATGATTTCTCATGAAAAATTGAAATAACACAAGTTATTGAAGAAATGAAATGGTACCACCAACTATTTAAAAAAGTATCGATCCTACAAAAAGTTGATGGGAATCAAAGTTGTAGAAAATCAAATTTTAAACAACTTTTGTTCCCATAACTTCTGCTGTAAAATTGAAATAACACAAGTTATTGAAGAAATGAAACGGTATCACTAACTATTTAAAAAAGTATCGATCCTACAAAAAGTTGATGGGAATCAAAGTTGTAGAAAATCTCATTTCAAACAACTTTTGTGCCCATAACTTCTGCTGTAAAATTGAAATAACAAGTTATTGAAGAAATGAAATGGTACCACCAACTATTTAAAAAAAATATCGATCCTACAAAAAGTTGATGGGAATCAAAGTTGTAGAAAATTTAATTTCAAACAACTTTTGTTCCCATAACTTCTGCTGTAAAATTGAAATAACACAAGTTATTGAAGAAATGAAATGGTACCACCAACTGTTTAAAAAAGTATCGATCCTACAAAAAGTTGATGGGAATCAAAGTTGTAGAAAATCTAATTTCAAACAACTTTTGTTCCTATAACTTCTGCTGTAAAATTGAAACAACACAAGTTATTGAAGAAATG
The DNA here is from genome assembly GCA_964007245.1 of Hypomecis atomaria. Lineage (NCBI taxonomy): Eukaryota > Metazoa > Arthropoda > Insecta > Lepidoptera > Geometridae > Hypomecis > Hypomecis atomaria. Next base: position 16,049,576 of record OZ023294.1, on the reverse strand, counting down.
AAATGGCACCACCAACTATTAAAAAAAAATTCCGATCCTACAAAAAGGTGACGGGATATAAAGTTGTAGAAAATCAAATTTTAAACAACTTTTATTCCCATAACTTCTTCTGTAAAATTGAAATAACATAAGCTATTGAAGAAATGTAATGGTACCACCAACTATTAAAAAAAAATATCGATCCTACAAAAAGTTGATGGGAATCAAAGTTGTAGAAAATCAAATTTCAAACAACTTTTGGTTCTATAACTTCTGCTGTAAAATTGAAATAACACAAGTTATTGAAGAAATGAAATGGTACCACCAACTATTTAAAAAAAAATTACCGATCCAACAAAAAGTGAATCAAATTTTAAACAACTTTTGTTCCGACAACTTCTGATGACAATTTATGTAACACAAGTTATTGAAGAAACAAAATGGTACAACTCTCTATTTTAAAAAAATATCGATCCTATAAAAAGTTGTTGGAATCAAAATTGTAGAAAATCAAATCTCAAACAACTTTTGTTCCGACAATATTTTTCGAATAGGATAGTGGTGCCATTTTGTTTCTTTAAAAACTTGTGTTATTTGAATTTTTCATGAGATATGGGATCCAAAGTAGTTTGAAATTCTATTTTTTACAAGTTTGATTCCCATCAACTTTTTCTAGGATTTATATTTTTCTAAAAAGATAGTGGTGCCATTTTATTTCTTTAATAACAGGTGTCATTTAAATTTTTATGAGATATTATCAGAGCCGAGATGGTTTGAAATTCGATTTCCTACAACTTTGATTCCCATCAACTTTTTGTATGATCTATATTTTTCGAATAAGATGGGTGGTGTCATTTTGTTTCTTCAAAAACTACCTACCAGCAATGGTTAAGTACATGATGATACTACATGGCCCCTGCTGCACTGATCTGATGAACAGATGCGATCATAGTTTCGTGTGAGCCCAGCTTCAGGTAGTGGTTCAAATCGTGAACCACCAATTCCTACCTTTTCATTAACTGAATGAGCTCCCAGTTGGCATGAAGCGAAAATTTGATCAAATCATCGCATCGTGTATGCCCACTCTAATAAAGTAGGTATTATTGATTGATTGATCTTTTCTGCCGCAGGACGTCCACTGAGCATAGACTTCCCATATTAAATTGTATTAAAACTAAGTAGATGGATGCATTCATAGTGTTTCTGTGGCCTTCGTTAGATCGTTGGAGGACCGACTAGGCTGCCCTTGCGTTACCTTGCTAGGTAAGCGGTCTCCATTCGAGATGACCTCATCGTCCACCCATTCAAATCCTTTCGAGTGACTTTACACCCGATCCTTATTCATCCGTGGGAGCATATGAGCAACAATGTCACGTGTCCGTTTATGAAAGAGCGTCGTGAGCAATTTCAAGTGTTTCCAGAAATATTACATGCTCGAGAACTCCCCTGTCATACTCTCAAACTTTAACCAATTTCCTAGAATGGTCCTTTGTCATTTCTAGTACGAATAGCTAAACGTTTTGGAATCGCTCCAGGAAGAGGAAATTGAATGTTTTTATTGACTTTGACTCATCGCTCTTCCTGTTATTAATGACTTTAATCGTCGCATAATCTTCCTTTTATTTTTAATTTATCTGAGCTCTGAAGATCTTAGATTTATATCCAATTACACAGACACTTTCAATGTTCAACAATGTTATAAATTCCTTTAAAATGTTGAAAGATAGTATAGATTGAAATTTAGTTGAATGAGTCGAGATCGGCTTGGAATTCTTGATTTTCTGGTCCTCAATTCAACTCTCGTAACAAGAAGTTTTTTTTTGAAGGCATATAAAATCAAGCTATTAATTTTATAAAAAATCGGCCAAGTACGAGTCGGACTCGCGCACAAAGGGTTCCGTACCGTGTTGGAGCCCCCTTAGCCCCATTACTCTTGCCATTATTAATAGCGAGCAAAAAAACTCCCAAAAATCACGTTTATTGTATGGGAGCCGCATTTAAATGTTTATTTATTCAGTTTTTAGTATTTTTTGTCATAGCGGCAACAGAAATATATCATCTGTGAAAATTTCAGCTGTCTAGCTATCATGGTTCATGAGATACAGTCTGGTGACAGACAGACGGACATCGGAGACTTAGTAATAGGGTCCCGTTTTTACCCTTTGGGTACGGAACCCTAAAAAAGAGCTAGTACCTAAGTAGGCAAGTATCATTTAAAATGATAAATATCATGAGTATCCTGTTCCTACAACAGCTTTAGTAAAATGTCACTTATTGGAACCACAACCAGATAAAAACACGTGGATTTTGGTAAACCATTGTAATAACTAATATAAGGAGATAAGCAAATAGGAGGAACGTGCGCTGCCATTTTCCTCTATCTGTCCCAAACGTATCTTTTGGCTAGATAACGACATTCATTTGCGACGTCCGATCAAGTGGTAGATAAATGATTTGCTGCGGATTGCTTCCCGGTTTTGGACATGCGCCTGGATTGATGTAGGTTCCTTCTTCTCGGATTAATCAATCAATTGATTGAGATTAAGTATTGTTGAGGTAAAGATGATAGTCAATTTATCATTATTCAATGATAACTGATACATATATTTATTTATACGGTGTGTATATAAAAACGATAGCTAAATATTCTAGGAAATCATTGTAGTTACCAACACAGTGTTATGGGGCCAATCCTGAAAACGCAGAAAATTAACTAAGTACACCATACATTTTCTAGAAAGACATTTTTTTCACTACAAAAGTTACCCCATAAGTAAAAGTAAGCCCCATTTGTGCATAAAGGTGTTCACTAATGGCCATATTCATAAGTAGAATGTTAGCCTTAACCTGATTGTTGTACTAGTAAAACTGCTGAACCTACCAAGATGAAATTAAGGGGGTTAGACGGCCACAATGACGTGGTGAACAACTAATAGCAAAACAAAATCTATTCAATTATGGCCCATAATACCAGAAGCTTATTCTAATTGACCGAACACGACGGGCGCAGGAACTAATGATCATGATTAGGCGATATTTGTGCAGATAGGTAATGCATCAGGGACGCCCGCTGGCGGGGAAATTGCCAATTAATGTGTCCGCTGGCGGAATCCTTCGCAGGCTCGGGCTCTACCGAGAGCGAAACATTAAATTCGTTACGATTTTTAGTTAGGTTAATAATTCCTATCATAAAATATAGGAGAGGATAGAAGGATAAATTAGGATAGGAATTATTCAAAGAATTTTTTGAACGATCGATAGCCATTTCAGATTTTTCGCGGTGTTGGCTTTTATTTTTGCGACACAAATAAATGACTGAGCATGGTAATGTACTAAATAGTTTTTGTTTGAAATAATTTCCGCACCCAGTGGACCTGCAGTATTCGCCCCGGGTAAGGCTAGGCACACACTGCATTACCTACTCCCTAGGTTAGTAAATAGCTTGTTCGGTCTTAGCTTGACTTTGTAGTGCTCAAGTTGGACTGCTGTTGGACTGGACATGTATTGTGCAGTAATCCTGCTGTGCTCAGGACTCTAATACTGTGAAATTACCCAGCTGTTACGACAATGGTTATTTCAGCTCGTTTGTTTACCAGCTCTATTTGTAATTTCATTCTTTTTAAACATTTTTTATGTCACTTTGGAATGCACCATTCATTCCTAAATAACATAACATAGATGATTTTTTCTAACCGACTTCCAAAAAGGAGGAGGTTCTATATTCGTATGTATGTTTTTTTTTGTGTATGTTTATCGATTATTTCGCCAATTATGAACCGAATCGAAAATACCGTATACTCGCGAGGTGGTCCCATTTCAATTTTACAGAAATCGGCTTAGCCGTTATTGAAAAACTAACAATAATGTAAGCAATTCGAGCGAAATATCCGAATATTCTACACGATGAACATCGATAATTTCGCTAATTGTGAACCGAATCGAAAAATTCTTATTTAGTTGGAAAGGGTATACTCCCAAGGTGGTCCCATTTAAATTTTCCAGAAATCGGTTAAGCCATTTTTGATAAATCAACAATAGTGTAAAAAATTCGAGCGAAATATTCGAATTTTATACACGATGGAAGGCGGTTTTGCCATTTTTTGCGAAAAATAATTATTCTATAGGTAGTAATAAGTACCCAAACTAAATGATTAAATCGGATTGCATTACCTTATCAAAATCGTTGCTCTATATTATCGGTGGTTTTCCATTCAAAACATTTTTGATGATCTTTATTTGGGTAGGTATATTTTAGATGTGAGCTTGTCTTTTATGCTCTCGGAAATTTAATGGGGACTGCTTTATTAAGTACTAGTTTTTACCCGCGGCTTCGCCCGCATGATATTTTGATTTTTGTGCCATCCCATGGGAGCCCTTAATTTATCCGGGATAAAATGTAGACTATGTCACTTTCCGTCTTTTAAACCCGAGGCCCTACTATACCACCCATAATAATGCAGGTGGAAAATAAATAATCGGCCAAATACGAGTCAGACTCGCGCACGGAGAGTTCCGTACTGTATGGGAGCACCCCTTAAATATTTATTTTATTTTAATTTTATTATTTATTATTGAAGGGAATATAAAACTAAATATTCTGTGAACATTTCAAGCATCTACCTGGTACCATTATTAATATAGAGCGAAAAACGTCTAAAAATTCAGGTTTGTTGTATGGGAGCCCTCAGGCAGGGAGGCTGTATCTCATGAACCATGATAGCTAGGCAGCTGAAATTTTCACAGATGATGTATTTCTGTTGCCACTATAACAACAAATACTAAAATAAAAATAGATATTTAAGGGGGGCTCCCATACAGTACGGAACCCTACGTGCGCGAGTCCGACTCGTACTTGGCCGATTACCACAAGATTTTATTTAACTTGCAATGGATGCACCTATGTATGTACGAGTATAATGTATATAATATATAAGTTCGGGTGGAATCTCGCAAGTTTAATTTGACCAACTTCCCGGTTTCTGATTGATCTGAAATTTTGCACGCATATGTACGAGTATATCGCGTGACAATGCAATAATATTATATCATAGAGCAGCGGGGCAATTCTGTCAACCAATCTCGTTACTAAGGTGACACGTTCTTAAACCTATCTCGTTTTTCTGTCAGTTTTGAGCTGTCGGAACTGTCAGAAAAACGAGAGAGGTTCAAGAACGTATCACTTCAGTAAAGAGATCGGCTAACAGAATTGCCCTACTGATCTGATGATGGAGTCGGAAGGTGATCATAGGAACTCCTATACTAAACAAGATAGACCCGTCGGGTTTACTCATTTTATTTGTCTTGGCTAGCACTCTGCTACTACATGATATCCAGTATCTCAAAAGCTTGTACTTTTAAAAAGTTATATTTTTAACCGACTTCCAAAAAGGATGAGGTTCTATGTTCGTCTGTATGTATCTTTTATTTTGTGTATGTTCATCGATAATTTCGCCAATTGTGAACCGAATCGAAATTTATTTTTTCAGTTTAAAAGGGTATACTCCCGAGGTTGTCCCTTTTAAATATTACAGTAATCGGCTACACTGTTTTTGAAAAAATCAACAATAATGTAAGCAATTCGAGCGAAATATCCGTATTTTGTACACGATGAACATAGATAATTTCGCCAATTGGGAACCGAATAGAAAAAATACTTTTTAGTTGGAAAGGGAATATTCCCGAGATTATAAATTTTACAGATATGCGGCTGAGCCGTTTTTGAATTTTTGAATTCTAGCGATATATTTGAATTTTGTACACAATGGAAGGCGGTTTTGCCATTTTTTGCGAAAAATTATTATTCGGGTTATTCTAATAGTTTATTCTTCTCGAAAAAAGTGAATAATCTTTGAAAGTGGCCTATCTAACATTAATATCAACGAGACATAAAAAGCATTTTTATTGTATCCTCAACTTAATAAAATCACCGGGCACCTTCGTCAGAGATAAGATTTATTCCATTCTTTCCTGTTCTCTGAATACATTATTCTTATTTGTAAATAATTATTTCTTCGCCGTTCCATCCCCCGAGATAAGGGTCGTGACTGGTTTATTTCTTTGGCCGGGATCACGCATAGCTTCGCTGTTCGATGAGGGTTGCCAGGTAAGACAGAATTTAGTATAATAGCTGAGTATTTAGTTGGTATACATTGGCATCTTCATTTTTAACCGACTTCCAAAAAGAAGGGTGTTCAGTTTGTTTGTGTGTATTTTGATTTGTATTTTCATCGATCGTGAATTTAATCTCTAGTCTATATCTACTTTAAGCCAAGGAAAGAGATCAGATAAATAAATGTTTTTCGCAAAAAAAAAATGGCAAAACCGACTTCCAAGGTGTACAAAATTCGAATAGTTCGCTCGAATTGATGTGTAAAATTTTCATATTATTGTTAATTTTTCAAAAACGGATCAGCCGATTTCGATAAAATTGAAATTCAGAAAAATTTGGGAGTAGGTATACGAGTACCCTTTCTTGGCGACAATATCGATGAACATACGCAAAAAAACACATACAGACAAATATACCTCTTCTTTCAACGAACCTCTTCCTTTTTGGAAGTCGGTTAATGAGAAGGCAGATGTCATATCGTACAGGGAGGTGAAAACAGCCAAACGTTTAATTGCTCTTTCGTTACTCTGAATGAATTTATTTATTAACCCCCGACGAAAATGAGGGGTGTTATAAGTTTGACGTGTCTGTTTGTCTGTGTGTCTGTCTGTCTGTCTGTCTGTCTGTGGCATCATAGCGCCCGAACCACTGAACCGATTTCAGTTTAGTTTTTTTTGGATGAAAGGAGACTTGATCGAGAGTGTTCTTAGCTATGTTTTATAAAAATCGATTGAGCCGTTTAAGAGTTATGGTGGGTTAAAGTGGGGATGGAAGAACCAAAATTCTACAAATGTGCCCAAAATGGTTGTCAATTGAAAGTTTGTTGTCAAATATTTTTGTGTCGGGGGTTTTTTAATTAGGTATATTATTATGGTTAAAGTAGACGTGAGTACTGTAATACTGTCGATAGATTAATTATTTTTTAACGTCTCTTTTTTTGAAATTTATCTGTTGAAACTAGCAAGGATTTCGTACCCAAAGGGTAAACTAATTACTAAGACTCCGCTGTCCGTCTGTCTGTCTGCACGTCTCCAGGCTGTATCTCATGAACCGTTATAGATAGAAAGCTGAAATTTCACAGATGATGTATTTCTGTTGCCGCTATAACAACAAATACTAATAATCGGCCAAGTACGAGTCGGACTCGCTCACGGAGGGTTCCGTACTGTATGGGAGCCCCCCTTAAATATTTATTTTATTTTAATTTTATTACTTATTATTGAAGTGAATATACAACTAAATATTCTGTGAAAATTTCAAGCATCTACCTGTTACCATTATTAATATAGAGTGAAAAACGTCTAAAAATTCGGGTTTGTTGTATGGGAGCCCCCTTTAAATATTTAATTTATTTTCTTTTTAGCATTTGTTGTTATAGCGGCAACAGAAATACATCATCTGTGAAAATTTCAGCTGCCTAGCTATCATGGTTCATGAGATACAGCCCGGTGACAGACAGACAGACGGACAGACGGACATCGAAGTCTTAGTAATAGGGTCCCGTTTTTCCCTTTGGGTACGCAACCCTAAAAACAATATAAATAATAATCAAGGGGGGCTCCCATACAACAAACCTGATTTTTTAACAGTTGGTAACAGGTAGATGCTTGAAATATTCACAGAATATTTAGTTGTATATTCACTTTAATAATAAATAAAAAAATTAAAATAAAAAAAATATTTAAGGGGGGCTCCTATACAGTACGGAACAAATCGTGCGCGAGTCGCACTCGTACTGGGCCGATTATTTCGTTTCGCTCCGATATTTTTATTTATGGTATAACTTGCTTACAATAGTAATTCAATGTGATATTAAGCTATTGCATAGCTACTATCGCGGGCCTTGAGCGCGGGGACCGAATCCAGAAATTCCGTAACGAAAAAACCTCACGCTCCCCACTCCGACGGGCAAGGAGGTGTGGCTTGAAGGCCGTGCATCGTCTAACGTCGTTTCAGTTCGGCAGTCTTCGACACGGCGTTGTGTGCGATTAGACGTAATGCTATGCAATAGCTTTACCGCGGCAATCCCCGAGTGCCACACGTCTTTTTTTTGTGTTCCTGGTTGCTAGCCAACTTGACCTTTCGGAAATCTATTGAGAAAAAGATTACAAGATGGCGAGGCATTTTGACGGTCATTTAAAATACGCAGACACCAGTGATACTTGTTATTGTAAGGTTGAACTATGTTGAATATTGGAGTATTAAAAAGTCGGCATATTATGCTACTTTTTTCATGCGTGCCTTGGTTCACCCATATACTTAATCGCCATTTTTAGGGTTCCGTACCCAAAGGGTAAAAACGGGACCATATTACTAAGACTTCGATGTCCGTCTGTCCGTCTGTCTGTCTGTCTGTCACCGGGCTGTATCTCATGAACCGTGATAGCTAGGCAGCTGAAATTTTCACAGATGGCGTATTTCTGTTGCCGCTATAACAACAAATACTAAAAACAAAATAAAATAAATATTTAAGGGGGGCTCCCAAACAACAAACGTAATTTATAGGACTTTTTTGCTCGCTATTAATAACGGCAAGAGAAATGGGGCTCCCATACGGTACGGAACCCTTCGTGCGCGAGTCCGACTCACACTTGGCCGATTTTTTTTTTTCATAGTAATATTGTAGATTGTAGACTGGGTTAGCACAATATAGGGGTCAGTTAAACATTCCAGAAGTCCCTAATACGTAGGATAAATATTTTATCTAACCGTAACTCGACCGAAGCAAAGCAGATGAACAAAAACAAACCCATTTCCTGTAAGTTACAGGCCGGTCCACACGGTGCGGGGTGCTGCGACGACGGCGACACAGCGCAGGGCGGTGCCGCGCCGTGGTCCTCATTACAAGACAAATTAATTTATATTTTTTTAGTTCAAAACGATTTTCAAACATATCAAAATAATTACATAAGATTCAAAAACAAATACAATTAAAACAAAAGTCAATAAATTAATTCATAAGTCAATGAAAATTAAGGTTAAAAATAGTCAAAATACATGTCAAATTCAATAAAAATGACAAAATAAATGGTACCTAAATAAAATTATACAATGTCAAATTTCAATAATAATTAATCATGAATTTCTACAATGTCAATCGAGCTGCTGGGACGATTACATTTGTCCCATTGGTCAGTAAGGTTTTCACAATAAGTCACAAGGTGCAGTGAAAAGCTGCAAAAAGCCAGAAAAGGTCCGAAATTGGACCCAGCGAGGTGAACTTGTTCCCAATAGTAATATCTAACCTAAATGTAATGTTTTATCTTTGTAATTTTGTTTTCATAGTGTGGTTGCCCAATAAAGTATTAGTAATCTATCTAGCTACACCTGTCTAATTCATAATACTTATAATGTATTTTTTCTAAAGAGTTGAACACGTATAATTTTTGAAAAGTCTGGATTTTCTTCTGGGGCTACCTTGCTGAACTCACATGATTTGGTTTTTGAGCAGTCTGTTGCGGCGCCTTACCGTCTACGCCTAAATGTATGCGGCGCGACACCGCACCGCATCGTGGGGACCGGCTTTTAGGGTTAGGGGTAGACTGACCACGGGGGTTTAATTAAAATCGACACGCCGCATGTCGGCCCTTCGTATTGTTACCCAAAATAGCGCCGGTTCAGGTGCTCTCCACAATAAAGGGATAAATTAATAATTTGTATTATGTTATATATTATAAGTAAGATTTGCTTGAGGGATGTAGGTATTCAAAAAACGGAGATAGATTTTACCAATACGAAGCGGAACTGGGCTAAGCGTTCTTCTTCGTAAATACAGCGAATAAATGTCATATTTGCACGCTAGTAACAAAGGTATCCTGCATTATGGCGGAAATTTGTTTGGCTGATTATTACTTGCCAACCAACGTACCACATACCGGCAAGCGCAGCGTAGGACGTCCACCCACAAGGTGGACGGATGACCTCATTAAGACCGCAGGATCACGCTGGATGCAAGTCGCTACCAACCGGTCTTATTGGAGATTCATGGGGGAGGCCTATGTCCAGCAGTGGACGTCCTATGGCTGATGGATGAACCAACGTTTCGCATTTCGCCGAATAATCACTTCCCAACTTATTACATAATTTTGTTTCATTTCCCAACCTCACTAAAACCAACTGAAAATAGGCCAAACATAGCCGTTTTTATTATGACAATTTTCAAAATGCCAACTTTCAAGTAACAGAATGTTTTAGCTTTAGAACAATTTTGTAAGTTGGCAAGCGGCATATATTGACTAAGGTGTAGAGTTTATAAAGTAAGAACTTGTTGAGGCGTGTAGAGTTAGGAGCTTGGCTCTACATAAAATCTGACAACTTTTTGAAAGAGCGAAATGTGGTCTTGGCTATATTTCATATGAAAATGTTTTTGTTGCATTTCACTTCCTTTTGTAGATTGTGTAACAAGGAGCACTTTTATCGATTTTCAGATCCCTAGCTTTAAAACTTGCGCAAGTCTTATACCAACTTTTATCCCCCAGTTTTAAGGGTTGGGGGATTGATTTGTTAAAAACTCTGAAATACGTATTTTATTATTTATAACAAAGAGTTATTATATCAATTTTTTAGACTTCTAGAATGAAAATAAGTGAAAGTCTCATACAATCTTTCATCATTCATTCAGGTAAGAAATAACGTGACAAGTTTGTTAGCATAAGTATAGTACATGCGCTGTCGTTTTCTACCCAGCAGATGCTTACATTACTCACGTAGCGTGACTGGCAACTTGCTATTGTTCGCCAGCCTGTTTCTGCATTAACAACAATACGGTAATTAGGACATGTACGCGGGAACACAATGTACTGTTATGTATGTACATATGTTCTGAATATCGTGTAGTACCTACTAAGACAAAATGTACAAATCTTCAAACATTTCATAACGAAATACGTAAATCGGGAATTAACTTAAATCACCCTCGCTAATCCGGAATAGCATGTCTAACCTTAAACAAAACAACTTCTTAACCTTACACTAATTACTTGATCAAACGAAAGTACATAAAGTGTAGCGAATTAGATGCCCTCATATATTTCGTCGTGAATTTTACATGGAGTCCATGCGATTCGTATCAAATCTATTCTGGTCGTCCGTTGTCACCGCGGCGACGAATAAAACCAAAACTATACGCGCTGATTTTGCAGCGGGATGCGCAGAGATCTCGCCACGGCGCGGCTACGGCAGTGAGCTACGAGCCGTAGCTGGGCAGCTACGACGTAGCCGCGCTACGTACCCTCCCGCGGTCGGTTAAACACGTGCGCGACTTCGCTTAATCTCGACATTACTCTATAAATCCCCCCATTTTTCCCCCACCACTTGGGAATTTTAAATTTCCCTCCAAACTGTAATTTGTAAAATTTTACGCGACATTTTTAAAATGCGATTTTTATGTGACTTGTTTTTATGTGCCGTTTTTATGATTCATAACTTTTATAAATTTTATGTTTTTTTTGTTTAATAGAGATATGTTTTGTTGTTGTTTTTGCTTGACTACGAGTACTTAGACTTTGAAATCACAGGCTACTTAGCTGTTTCAAATATTCAAATAAGCAAGTGATTGGAACGTCTAATGGGCAGACGTATTGCTGTGAGTTATAGGCTTTGGATAGTACACTGAATAAAAATATACAATACACAACCATTTTCTAAAATGTGCTGAAAACAACAATATAAATTTTAATCACATCTAGGACAAAAAAAAAATTTAGGCAACGTGAAAACGATGTCTTGATTTTGACTCTACAAGTCTTGACTCTAGTTTTTAACTTCTTGCTGTGTCTTTTAGTCTTCGTTATTAACAACAGATGAACTGTAGAAGTCGAAATTTGGCGAAACAGGAAAAAGATTTCCTTTGAGGAAGCTGGAATAAGTTTGTCGAAAACATTGCCAAAAACATCTGTGATAAATAAAGAGCCTAGAAAATATAGTTAAATTTTAAACACTGGTCAGGACGAAAAAATACTGTTATTTCATAATCATTTAAATACATGCAACTTATTTCACGTCTTAGAACAGTTTTTAAAACAAATACTTGTATTCTGACCGAGGGCGAGGCGTAGGCGGGAACATCCCGCTTCCCGTATTTCTTTGGGACTTATATTCCCTTCTGTCATTACCCAGAATATGTATACATATTGTTCCTGTTTGGAACAAGCTTTGAGAATTGAACTGTGAACGAGGAACAATGACCCGCATTACTTAGCAACGCGCTTTTGATCCGCTTATATTTTTTTTCCGGGACATCTTTTTTTTCTATTATCGTACTAATATTATAAATGTGAACGATTATAAGCGTACGGCTATTTCAGCTTTTAACTGATAAAAAGTAATGGTATACTTATAAACTTTCGCGCACATTTATAATATTAGTTTCAACACATTTTTTACGAATTATCCGTATTGCACTTACTGTTGTTTGTGGGTAATACTACGTCCCGCAGAGGACTATTAAAAGTCTGGTACCGTACCGTATTGCACTAATCCTATTCATATAAAAAATTATGAAAATAATAACAGACACTTATTTTAAAAATAAGCTTTAAGGAGACTCAGTGAATGGACAATTAAATAACAACCTAGGTACCCATATCTAAAAACAAGTAAGATGTATTTTCAAACATGGATTATGAGCATCATCGCTCTACTTGTCATGGACGTCAGGATTGGAGCACAAGAACAGGGTAAGATGATATAATAAATAACGTTTATCACTTCTAGTAGTACTCGTAGCATAATTAAATTGCAAACACAGGCGTGGATGCGGTGAATACAAAAGCAATTATTTTAGACCGTAACGCACCAAAGGACACGAGGTGTAATGTTACAAACGGGGAAGCCGTTTGCAGCACCACAAGTTAAAAGAGAATTGGAGAAGAACCCGTAATGTTGCAAGCGGGGAAGCCGGTTGCAGCACCACAGGTTAAGAGACTTCAGAGAAACCTAACCAACCTAAGAGTCCTACCTAGTGGATAGGATTCCTAACGGTTCGGAGAGAGGAGATTAAAACAGAAAACTAACCTTAGTATTTACACATTTATTTACACCAGACACTCACTGCACTTATAGTCTATACGTTTTTCTTGAAGCGAATAGAGAGAGAATTTTGTAAAGAGTCCGTGGAATGTTAGCCTAACAGGGGAGGGGTAGCACACAAAGAAAACACACTGGAGGCTGGCCGAGGTTGGAGCGAAGACAAGCTGGACTCGCCGATAGACGTAGCGCCAGCAGGGTGCTGGAGATGGAAGCGCCTGTAGCGCCAGCTGTGCATTAGCGTGTATACGCCCGTGGTGTTGTGGCGCTTGAGGTGGAGGCGCATGTGCGCTAGCTGGGCGCTAGCGTGAAGACGCCCATGGTGTTGTTCTGGCGCTTGAGGTGGAATCGCCTGTAGCACTCGCTCGGCACTCTAAGGTAAGTGGCAAGGTCAGTGGCCCCACGTTGGGCGCCAAACTGTAATGTTACAAACGGGGAAGCCGTTTGCAGCACCACAAGTTAAAAGAGAATTGGAGAAGAACCCGTAATGTTGCAAGCGGGGAAGCCGGTTGCAGCACCACAGGTTAAGAGACTTCAGAGAAACCTAACCAACCTAAGAGTCCTACCTAGTGGATAGGATTCCTAACGGTTCGGAGAGAGGAGATTAAAACAGAAAACTAACCTTAGTATTTACACATTTATTTACACCAGACACTCACTGCACTTATAGTCTATACGTTTTTCTTGAAGCGAATAGAGAGAGAATTTTGTAAAGAGTCCGTGGAATGTTAGCCTAACAGGGGAGGGGTAGCACACAAAGAAAACACACTGGAGGCTGGCCGAGGTTGGAGCGAAGACAAGCTGGACTCGCCGATAGACGTAGCGCCAGCAGGGTGCTGGAGATGGAAGCGCCTGTAGCGCCAGCTGTGCATTAGCGTGTATACGCCCGTGGTGTTGTGGCGCTTGAGGTGGAGGCGCATGTGCGCTAGCTGGGCGCTAGCGTGAAGACGCCCATGGTGTTGTTCTGGCGCTTGAGGTGGAATCGCCTGTAGCACTCGCTCGGCACTCTAAGGTAAGTGGCAAGGTCAGTGGCCCCAAAAGTTGAGGTCCTCCTGAAACAAAGTCAAAGAGACCGAAGCCTCGCGAAGAAGAGTTACCAGACGCTCATGCTGTCTTCTCTGCAGGACCCGTCACTACGTTCAAAGATCACACGTTAACATGTATACTTTCTTAAAAAATACCACAAAACATGCACCATCTTTCGTGTCTCTTTCATGACTTCCTCCTCCAGACTGCCCAATTTTTCAAAACAAGGATCGCTGATCCTGTCAAAGAAAAACATTTCAAAAATTTGAATTTCATAACTAGAATTATAAGTTGGCAGTGTTATCATTGGAAGAGTCTGAATGTAGAGAAGCTAACAAAAAGGTTAGTTTCTCTACAGAGGCTGGTATAATAATAATCACAAAATCAGCATGCGTTACATCTAGAAAAAGTACACATTATTCTGAATCTATTACATCAGTTAAAATCAAAAAAGAGCCCTCCATTTTTTTTTAAATTAATTTAGAATTCTTTGTATAATTAAATATATCTACATATATTATTTCTGGCAACTCTGATTAAGCAACCTTGAAATAGCTAAAATCAAAGATCAGAAATACCGGGTTATTCCTAATCAATTAGCATATTAGGCATATTAAGGGCATATTCTGTATACCAAAACTTAACTTAACCAAAGCTTTTGTTCTGCGACTTTTGTCAATTTTCTTGAAATATTGCTCTAACTGGCACTAACTTTTTTATGAATTCTATAATTTTAGCAAAATATGACAAAATTGGAATAATCAGGTAATAATTTACATTAAACAACGAAATAAGCACATTCATATGGCTAAAACAAAAAAAAATTAAGCTGTATTTCCATTTACCGATACAATATATTTTAATCATTTTAAAAATATGGAGGGATGAAAAAATAAAAATTAATTATTTTTAAAAAGCCCATAAAGCAAGCTTTCAAATGATGCATATATCATCTTGGTTAGATTTTTCTCTGAATAATATACTTTTTGTGAACGTCTCTTTTGCTTTTATTGCAGTAACCATTGCCATATGAGCGTTTCGTCATCTACATCTTTTGATTCTTGGTGATTCATCAAGGAGAAAATAGAGAGGAATAGAGTAAAAAGTTTAATGTACGCCATTTCTCCTGGCCCTGTGGTAATTTTGTCTGTATTAGGACCGCAATTTTCATAATAACGTGGACTCCGCAAGCTTGTGGGCGTCCTACGTTTTCTGCTACGCGGCCACCAAATCATCAACATTTTTGATGACCTGTTGTTGCTCTCAGTTTCTATTCCAAATAGAAAAATATTAACACTATTTATTTTTACTTTACGCACCTTATTACCAATCTCAATTGATGCATTATTACTTGAACAAATATTATCTGAAGTTACTAAAGACATTTTGGTTCACAGTCTATTCTTTTGCTAATAAATTATTATCGTAATCTGTGAAACTCCCGCACAGATCGATCAACTTATTTACAAAGTTGGTCAAATATCTAAGCTAAGTTTTTCAATTAGTCACGTCGTTAAGAAACAACAATAGTGGCTCCACTGTAAGCTCTGTAGATAATGCGGTCACGTAACTCTGACCAAAATACAGAGCGCGGTCCGTGATCAAATGAACCGACCCACATCAAAGGGCTGACACGGATCGTACTCGTATAACGAGCAGATAGTTGCATCTTGCATGAATATACTACGCTCAAAAAAGCAAAAGCTTGTCAGAAGGGTTTTTTTTAGTTTCGGCAGCATTTCACCACTTCCTGAATTCAGGATGGCATTTACAACTGAACGCTGCCTTGCCTTAGATGACATTTAATATTAAGATTCACACAATAGTTATTTGTTATACTCGTACAAGAGTGCAAGGTTGCTTTTTAACCGTGTGCTCAATTTTGATGACCGCAATCAAAGGATTCTAAAATTGAGTATCCCATCCTGTAGATGACTTTAGTTATTTCCTCGCTGAGGTGGGATGAAAAGTTATGTGTTGCACTCGAGTGCAAAGATTTGTCACCTTGTGCTCTTTTGCGCTATGGATCCTTCGCTTGCTTCTCTGGTTCATTGTCTTCTAAAGATAATACTAGTATAATTCTTCTACGAGTAATATGCGCAGTCTACCGAATTTGCTTTCTCCGCGAGTTAACTGAAATGTATTAAACTTTCGTTAGTGATTTCAAAAAGAAAATTAGCGTAAAGAACCTTTCACCGCGCTCACTAACTTCCAATGCTTTTATGACCGGACGTACATAATTTCAAACTTGAATGGAATACTGAAAGACTTTTGAAATTGCTAAACTAGTTTCTCTCAAAGTGCTCGCTACATTATAAGTTTCATAATTAAAATGGTGTTGTAATGAAAGGTCTTAAATTTTCCTTTTTTAGGGTTCCGTACCCAAAGGGTAGAAACGGGACCCTATAACTGAGACTCCGCTGTCCGTCTGTACGTCTGTCCGTCTGTCTGTCTGTCACTAGGCTGTATCTAGTGAACCGTGATAGCTAGGCAACTGAAATTTTCACAGCTGATGTATTTCTGTTGCCGCTATAAGAACAGCATACGTTATTTTTTAAAAGTTTTTTGCTCGCTATTAATAACGGCAAGAAGAATGGGGCTAAGGGGGCTCCAATACAGTACGGAACCTTTCTTGCGCGAGTCCGATTCTCACTTAGCCGTTTTTTTTTAGAGTAGCGAGGTAAACTTGTACTTAAATTTTAACTCATATACCTAAAGGTTCTGTGGTGAAAATTTATTCATCTTTGTCTTAACCTAACTCGTCATTTGATGGTTGACTGCTAAAAAAATATTGACTATATTTTCATCCCCACATCTTAGAAAAAGTATTTTTGCTCTTCGAAATCTGAGTGCAAAGGCTGTATTTATCCGCTAGAGGATCGACTAAAATTGATTTTTGAAAATCGTGTCCACAAATTTTGTGAATTCAAAAGATCATTAAACCTATTTACTTCTACCTCCGCGGTGCCGAATTTAGCAAACCACCTTTTTTAATTTGTTAAAAACTCCTCACCTCATTGGTATACATTTTTAGGGTTCCGTACCCAAAGGGTAAAAACGGGACCCTATTAATGAGACTTCGATGTCCGTCTGTCCGTCTGTCTGTCTGTCTGTCAACGGGCTGTATCTCATGAACCATGATAGCTAGGCAGCTGAAATTTTCACAGATGATGTATTTCTGTTGCCGCTATAACAACAAATACTAAAAACAGAATAAAGTAAATATTTAAGGGGGGCTCCCATACAACTAACGTGATTTTTAGGAGTTTTTTTGCTCGATATTAATAACGGAATGAAGAATGGAGCTACGCTAAAACGTTGAAATTGTCATTGATGACGTATTTCTGTTGCCGCAATAAGAACAAACACTAAAATTAGAAAATAAGTATTATTGGCGGCTCACATACAGCAAATCTGAATTTTTAGACGTTTCTCGCTCGATATTAATAACGGTGACCGGTAGATGCTTGAAATATTCACAGAATATTAAGTTAATAATGCACTTAAAAATACAAATATTTACTAAAACAAAATATATTAAGGGGACTCGATCTTGACTGATTATTGGAAATTCATATGACATTTTATCGTTATTAATGTGATCATGCGCGAGAAAAAGCGAGATAAAATTTGGCGTACAAAATCACCTCAAATAAAATACTCCGCCTCACTCAATATAACAATCCTTATCCTTACTTTATTAATAATATTATAAATGCGAAAGTAACTCTGTCTGTCTGTCTGTCTGTCGCGCTTTCACGCTAAAACTACTGCACCGATTTGAATGAAATTTGGTATACAGATAGTCTAGAGCCTGAGAAAGGACATAGGCTACTTTTTGATTCGAAAAAATAGTTTTAAAGGGTTGAAAAGGGGGGATGAAAACGCATTGGCTAGAATCTTAGAAGAAAAAACTTATTTTCTACCATGACAAATGGTAATTTGCATCTTGACTTTCCAAATTACATTCTCTATGCCCAATGCCCATTCAAGGCTGCTCAAGTTGCAAATGTCAAAGTCAATCAATCTTTTCCTGTAAAATTTAGAGAAGGTTACATGTATTTTTTCAGTTTAATTACGTAGTTTTCATTCTAATAGGTATGCCTACAAAACGCGAACGAATCTAGCGCGTAGTTCTAGCGGAGCTCGCGTAAAGAAAATTGCTAGAAGCCAAGAGTCTGAAGAGCACACTTAAACGCATTTGACATTAGATGCCGAGCGCCACGCATCTCAAAGAGCTGCTGAGACTCAAGAGCAAAACCAAACGCGTCGAATTTTAGATGCTGAGCGTCACGCAGCTCAGAGAGCTGCTGAGACTGAAGTTGAAAGTCAAGCGCGGCGACTTTTAGATGCTGAGCATCACGCAGCGCAAAGAACTGCTGAGACTCAAGAGCAAAAAACCAAGCGCGTCGAATTTTAGATGCTGAGCGTCACGCAGCTCAGAGAGCTGCTGAGACTTAAGGAGAAAGTCAAGCGCGGCAACTTTTAGATGCCGAGCATCACGCAGCGCAAAGAACTGCTGAGACTCAAGAGCAAAACCAAGCGCGTCGAATTTTAGATGCGTTAGACGTTAAGCAAAAAACTGCATAGTTCCTGTAGGACAGGACAAAAACTATCGAAAGCAAAACTGTCGCCACTATCACAAAGACGCTAAGTGATTAATTCCTCTATGACCCTTAACGAAACGTCACAGCGAAACGTAATTAGATGACAGGTGACATTGTCTGCAGACTTTTATAAATCACAGGTAGCATGGCAAGGGGACAAATTGTTTTTCCACCATTATATCCCCTTGAAGAGAAAAAAAGTATGGATTGAAAATGACAACTGACATTAAAATTGGATAAAATGTTTTTTTCCCTCTGCATGCCACATGTTACTATGACGTTTAATATCAGGCCGTCATTTTGTCTGCCATTAAAAATATTTTTAAATCTACTATCATTAGAGGTTTAACATGTTTCTTTATTCTACCTTTATGGTACAGAATCATCATACCTACTTTAATATTATCAATCCGAAAAGTTTGTTGGTTTGTTCCTCTTTTACGCAGCAACGGAGCAAAAGATTGACTTGATTTTTGGTATGGATACCTATAGTTTAAAAGACAGAAAGTGATAGTAGGATACTTTTTTATCCCGAGAAAATTCGTGATTCCCATTGGATAGGACAATCACTGTTTCTCAGCAATGGAGCAACGGATTGACTTGATTTTTGGGGTGGGTATAGTTTGGAAGACGGAAAATAACATAGAATACTTTCCATTTCGAAAAAATTGCGGTTCCCGTAGGATAAGACAATAACTTTTTCTCAGCAACGGAGCAACGGATTGCCTTGACTTATTGCATGAATATAGTTTGAAAGACGAAAAGTGACAAAAGCCACTTTTTATCCCAAAAACTTTAACAGTTCCCGTAGGATAGGAAAAGTAAGCGAGCGGGCCGCGGTAGCAGGCGTCTAAGCGCCAGAAATAACCTGTCACTTCAAGTTTAGGACGTTCCTACATTTTTCGCACTCCTTCGCGGCACTCAACAGCGCTAGCCCAGACTCGGGCTCCATAACGGAGCTTGCGCTCCCGCCATAATGACGGTGTGTTTCGGAGCACAAGACACATCGTCATCCACCACTCGGGACTAACCAGCACTGAGCGTCGAACAGCATTCCAACGCCCTGATCCCAGTGCAACGGGTTAGTTATAGTAGCCCAGCGCCTGTCTCTTCAACTGCAGAGGGCAGTGAGAACGGCCATCGCGATAACGACACTTCTCTTCCCCTGCAGCCCCACTGCGTCTGCCAACAGGTTAACGGCCTAGCGGAAGGTGGGTGGCGGCACCCACACAACCAGTTCCATTCCACCGCAGCCCCTAATCCTCGGCTGCAGCGTCGCAAGAGCGGCACTGCAGCCCGCCTCAGAAGCAACACTCCTCATAAGGCAGGCAACCTACCGGCCATCCACTCAGCTGCTTTAGTTAAAAGCGGCTGAACAACGAGTGCCGGCCTCTAAGCTGCCTTGGGGGAAAGACCCAAAGAAGAGGGAGACTTCGAGCGCCGCCTTTTCAGCTGCCTTAGATCTCCCCCGCCACGACAAGGCGGGAATAAACAGGGGGGTTGTATATACACTCCAACCGTAACTTAACCAACAAAAGCATTCCTCTAAGGTATTTTGATGTTTGTCGCTTAGGTTAGGTTTCGCAGCCGACATAAACATTAGCCAAAATCAAAATATAACGCGGGCGAAGCCGCGGGTAAAAGCTAGTATAATATAATTTAGCCACAGTAATAATTCGTTCCGGCGTTTGTAAATGTTATGTTTCCCTTTCCAACAGTTTCGCTCTCATAACTTTCTGTAACTAATCTAACAAACCGTTTCCATTAGTTTTAGTGTAACTATGTACCTCATAAGTCGAGGAGACATAACTGCGGCCATCGGCTACATTAGAGGCCTCTGCCAAGTGGACTACGAGTATTTACGAGTATATCCTTGCTTGTACACGCGTATGTTATTGCGTAACTTCGGCTAGTGTTGTAAATAAAACAGTTCGGGTACTGGCATACTCGTAAAGCTTAGAGAGATTCTAAGATTCTATACACGTTCACTATTGGTCATAGGTCGGTTATAGATTTCACATACTAGGTAGGTACCTATTTATTGTCATTATAACCGGAGGAATTATGTGAAAGATAAAGCCCTGTTTTATATTTTTTTAACGATCTATTTAAATTTATTTCTGTATGTGTATTACAATCGCGCAACTCATTGCTATTATTTTATTTATGTAGTTACGAATGGTATGGAGTATTATTATTTATTCGTAGACTGCACACTTATAAATTATTGTTACGAGATGGGTTCTTGGATAATCAGTCAAAACGCCGATTATTCACTTTGCACTTTATTGCACAAAATCACAGTACACACGACACAACTGGTTCGCACAACACTTTACACTGGCACGAATATTCACACAACTAGTCACTTCACAATCACTGGTACTGCACTTGAACACGAGATGCTTTCGCTTCGGGATAAACGCGATAACTGCCACGAACGAAAACCATCGCCCTATTTATATCGGAATAAGGTTTCTCTAGAAACCTGTAGAATATTCGGTGCCATTGTGATTGACAAAGTAACCAAGTGTAAAGTTCGAGAATCCCTATTGTTCTCAATTATTACGAAAACACCAAAAAAAAATCTAACAAACAACAAACAATACCTAGACGCGACACAAAGACCAGTGGCGCCTGAGTCATAAAACCATAAATCTCACGATTAGGTGTAAACAACTCGCCGTCGTACCGCGCGCGACGCAGCGGCCTACTGCGTAACATTATTATTAAGTATCGTACTCGTATGTACAACTGTAAGTTTATTATTCTCCAAAATCGGGACGTAAAACTAATGACCTTTATCAGACCAGGGTTTAAAATTAAAAAGTAAATATAGCTGTAATTAGTTGTAGCAAAATCTGGATAAAATCATCGCACAACAAAAACTTACTTCGATTACGATTTTCAAACAGATCTATTACCGAAACACTGTCACCAAGTAATTTTAATTTCAAACCATTTTACCAAGTTCAAGCGCACTATAGTTTTCCATAGTTCCTGTCTGTAATAAAGTAGTACGTATTGTGTATACCAGTCACGAGTTGTAGAAGTTGGTCGGAGTTCGCGCCGCAGCCGCTCTGCCTGTTAGTTGTCGACTTGAGACCGACTCTGACTTGACTTCTGAGAGTTATGAAACGACCGGTCGAAACAATCAAGTGAATAAATGACATAATTTGAGAACACAATTCTTAAATAGTAATCATAAATATTAGGGGACATCTTACACATACTACTTGGCTGATTATTGAACTTGGTATCACGTACGTCTGTCTTTTAGGTTTCAGCACTAAGCTAAAATAAAAAAAAGCCGTGGTGGTCTAGTGGTAATGACACTCGCCTTACAATCGTGAGGCCGTGGGTTCAAATCCCGGTCCCGTACCAATGAATTCCTTGGAATTTATATACGGAATTTCACGCTACTGGCTTTTCGGTGAAGGAAAACATCGTGAGGCAACCTGCATACGTCCGTAGAAGAAATTCGATGGCGTATGTGAATCCACCAACCCGCACTGGGCCAGCGTGGTGGATAATAGCCCAATCACCCTTCGTGGGTAGGCCTACGTCCTGCAGTGGACTATCAAAAAGGCTGGTACAGTACTAAGCTAAAATGTACTCCAGAGTGTATTTCCACTATGGAGTACATTTTGGCTTAGTGCTGAAACGTTTAACCTAAAAGACTCAAGAAACTCTTCGTATTACATCGTGATGTTAAGACGCTTCTGGTTCTTGCAAAGAAAAAAATAATTATAAATTACTAAAGCACCATAAGAATTCTAAGTATCACAAATCATAATGTGGTTGTGATATAACTCTTTGTCATGATTATTATACGAAATTACGTTTGTTAGCAAAACTAAGATTTTCATTTAATAATAATTTAGGTAATATAATTTACTCAATTGAGAGAAAACAACCATATTGTATAATAACTATAACTGGGGATAATCAAATTGCTTTTAATAAAGCAGATATAGTAGTATTGTAACTATGTCATAAAATATATTTTTTTTTTACAAAAATCTGATCAAAACTATGTGTAAATATCACAGTAGATAAAATAGAAAAAAAAAACAACGGGTTGCTCTCCAGGAGTGCCGGCAGAAGTGAAAACTTGAACGTATAAAGTACTTACTATCATTTATGTCGTAAATCGCAATATCACACACGCACAAACACGCGAGCACCCTGCGGCGTCTTACGAATTTTCGATCAGGTCACGTGTCCTGACGCGAGTTTAACATGTTTTACCCATTCCAAAAAGTGCACAACGACGCTAAAGAAGTTTTCACTTCAACAAAACAAAATGTACTTATGTAACTTGGACTTCGTAAGGCAACTTATTACTCGTACAGCTTGCTTGAAACCTACAAATTCTCACAGAACCAAGAACAAATAAATCATCATTTACTTAGAACATTGTTTTGTTTCAAAGACTTGATTCTACCGAATAGATACGCGCCAAAACACGAGCTTCGTATCTTCTAAAAATATCTGAAAAACATCAATAAAATCCGCGTCGTTTCGTTACGAAATTCACTAGAACTGAGACTCAAACTCTAAACACAATAGAACCTCTCAGTTCAAGAGAAAAACTGGCTTTTATGTGTCACACACAAACACAGCAGACACGGCGCTGTTCATGTTTGCGATACCGAGTTGTACGTATCGCGCACGTCGTACAATACGACAATTTATGGGCAGAACTGTCTAACCAATTCAATGTCCAATAGTCTATGAGGTCAAGCCTACAATATTATTTGACATGTTTGCGAACAAATCATTGTTGGGGAGAAAAGATCCACAATTGTTAGGGTTCCGTACCCAAAGGATAAAAACGGGACCCTTTTACTAAGACTCCGATGTCCGTCTGTCTGTCTGTCTGTCTGTCACCGGGCTCTATCTCATGAACCGTGATAGCTAGGCAGCTGAAATTTTCACAGATGTATTTATGTTGCCGCTATAACAACAAATACTAAAAATAGAATAAAATAGATATTTAAGGGGGGCTCCCATACAACAAAAGTGATTTTTATGAGTTTTTTGCTCGCTATTAATAATGGCAAGAGGAATGGGGCTCCCATACGGTACGGAACCTTTCGTGCGCGAGTCCGACTCGCACTTGGCCGATTATCATTTCTAGTGTTTATTGTTATGCCTACTTCATTGGGCTGTGCTGTGTGAGGTCTTAGAATATCTCTCTAGCTACATGGTCATTGAACATACTTGACTTACAGTTATTCAATTTATAAATCTTCTTACATTTTATCCGATAAATTTTCCGGATAATTCCGATTTAATATATTTTATTCCAACATATCCAACCTTTTGTCACATGAGTCCTGTTCCGATGTTAGGTACGAGTACGTATCTCTACTTTTGTTCGATCTTACCCTTTACAGGAATAAGGATAGATGTGTATTTCTTGCAGAGTTGGTGAGCCGCCGGTGTCACCAGTGCTCGCCGACAAATGGAACGACGTGCGAGCAGGCACAGGGCTGGCTGACTGCCACATGTCCTGGCGCACGGCCCTACTGTGCCACAGTAGCTGCCGCTCCAGGTATTTGGCCTTGCATAGATGGCCCAATCGTCTTTGAGGGCATGCTTATATTCATTAGAGGAATATTAAAGTACTGTACGGTACAGCACAGCACATTAGAAGGTATACGCCAGGCTGGTGAGATTCACCAGCCGAACCCTACCAGTTGCAATCTTGACTGAAAAGATTAAGTGTCAATACCAGAGGAAAAAGTATGATTCCAGTATATGAAATAATTTTTAATTGAGTTTTCGCACTAAGTAAACAGATGTTACAATAACTAAGAGCCCAAACTAATTCTCACTCTCAAACGTTGTTATTCTAAATCATTGACTTTTCTTTTAGACAAATCAGTGGCATAGGGAAACATTAACTAGGTTAAAATAATTTCACCTTCCGCTGATTTTGCATTCCAGGTATAATAAATTTACGCTGCGCTACTGAATCCTTAAATGTAATCATAGAGATTACCATTCCCACTTAATATGAATAGTGATTAGGCAGTTAATAATAGCCGTAATAACAAACCCCTGGCGTTTTATGTCCCACACTAATTACATACATTCATTAACCAGAATTCCGGAACGCTTATAAATAACAGTAATGAGAGTAATTTTTCCTGGAAGATAAATTGTGATATTAATATTGTGTTTTCTCTCTTATAATGACCGGCACTAGTCGATAGATGTGTCTAGAAGTAGGTAGGTATAGCAAGGATAGGTATCTATCGTATTAATAATAAAGAACAATAGGAGATTATTTTGTTTACTTCTTAGGGGACCAACCCGCACCGGGTCAGCGCGGTAGAAATGGCACAATGACTAGTTGGACATTGTAGTTGGACCACTTCTCAAATAAAATTCTGGACCACTTCCCAAATAAAATTCTTACTGTCCAGATTTTCAAGTATCGTCCAATGTTGCGTTTTTCCTCACGTTTGAACATATGATTATTTATTATTGAACGATGGGGAGACAGTGGTGTGCTTATCACTTGAAGATTGTGTAGATATGAAAGTCTGTACTATATATTCTGATATTTGTGCTATCCCAAAAGGAACCTTTTATTTTTTTCGGAATAAAACTGTATGTATGCATGTACCTAGCAGCCTATGTTACTTTCAGCCTTTTGACCTATACCTAAAATCAAGTCAATCCGTTGCTCCGTTCCTGCGGTAATGAGGAACAAACAATAACTTCTACAAATACAACTCAAGACAGCACACACTTTCGGATTTTAATATTAGTAAGGAAGTAAGGATATAGTTCTGAACGCCGTACGACCCTGTTTTTTACCGACTTCCAAAAAGGAGGAGATACTATGTTTGTCTGTATTTATTCATCGATATTTTCGCCAACTGTGAACAGATTTAGTAAAATCTTTTTTAGTTCGAATGGGTCTACTTCCGAAATGGCCCTATTTAAATTTTATCATCAATAATGTACATGGATGTCACATCAATTCGTGCAAAATATTCGAATTTTGTACGCGGTGGAAGTCGGTGTTGCGATTTTTTTGTTGCAAAAAATAATTATATCGGTTATACTTGTAAAGTTAGTACTTTCAGTGTATTACAACAATTTATAAAAAGTGAGCGAAAGTTTTTTGACAAGGTAGTCCGTCCGTGTTAACACAGTGACCCTAACCAGGCGCTATTTGTTTTCAGATTTCGTGACGTCGCTGGGGTGCGCGGCGGCCGCCACCACCGCTTGTTCATTAGCGCTCTCGCCAAGACAAACACTAGAGCTGACCTGTATTTGCGCCAGCCAACTCTGCAATGCGCCCTTCTCCACCCAACTACGGAACGAACTGCTCAATTTTTCATCGCCAAATACGAGCGAGAGCGGGCTCACTGAAGCGTTCTTTAAACTATTAAACTTCGCTAACGTTTCTGGAAGTACTCTTTATAAAACGATCACCGTCACTGTCGATGCGGCGCAGACGATAACGCCCGTAGGGAACTCGTCTGAAGTAGTTACTTTGTCGTCTGCTCCTACTGTGTCGAGACGTGACGAGGTGCCGCGCGCTGAAGCCTTGAAGCAGCAAGCGACCGTTCCCTCCGATGACGACGAAGATGAGAGTGAAGGTAGCGGCAATTACGAAGATACCAGATCCCAAATTCAGAGCCACTCCGCCTCCGCGCCGGCGGCGCCGAGCTCCTACCTCCCGGCCGACGAAAACAAAGCCATTCATCTTTCCCAAAATTCACTCCTCCCACCCTTACTATTACTTTGCACTTTAGTCTGAAGATTTAATATTACGAAAGAAAATTTAATTATAGAGAGCCCTAGGTGAAGAGTCCCAATTTATCTAATATAAGAGATATTGATTACCCAGAGAATTTAATTAGCGTCGACCTATTGGGAACAAATAAGTACGTATGATAGATGACTTTGATTATAACGGTTGATGAAATTCTTTGCGTTTATTATGATATTTTTTATATCGTGGGGCCTTGAGCTTTAGATTTGATTTTCGGGCTTCGATTGATGTTGGAACAGACTCCCCAAGTGTTCATATTTTTACGTGATTTGTGATACCTTTCAGTATGTTAGTAACGTGCCAAAATATGAATAGGAACACTGTAAATATTCTAGAGCTCGCGACTTCCACGAGTACCTAAAATACATATATCTTTGAGATTTTTAGATGATAGATTTCAAATCACATCTCATTCCTAGATAGGTTTAACATTCTAGGCACAATATGTTTACTAAGTAAAATCATAAATAAACTATCTAATTATAGTAATTGTTGGACTGTTTAGTTTGTAATATAAAACCACATATAATGTTTCTTGTTATATATTATGACTTTAACCAAAGCCGCTGTTTTACATAACTTTTACCTTTTTGACCGACGAACCAAACCGGAGGAGGTACTCAATTCGACGCGTATATATTTTTTTATGTGTAACCACGCATAACTTTTTTCGTAGTAGTCCGATTTCAATAATTGTTTTTTTATTGGAAAGAGTATACTTTGGAATTGGTCCCATTAAATTTTAAGTGAAATCTGCTGAGCCAGTTTTGATTCAATCATTCGATCAAACGATTCGTGTGAAATATTCGCGAATTCTGTACACGGGTGAAGTCGGTCATGCTAAAACTTTTTTGCGAAAAATCATTATAAAATATTAAAACTTAAAATCACATCGTACCAACCATTATTTTTACAATTCCTTATAGTGAATTGGGTTATTTTAATTTTATCCCACTTTTCGTAACCACAGATATGGCAGGTGCGAGAAGGCAAAAGTTATGTAAATATTAACCACTGTCAACCAGATCGAAATTAAGTCATCACATAAGACATTATACCTATATAAATAAATGCAGTTTAACAAAACTAAAAATCACGCTCATCAGACCTTGAAACCTAATCGTGGTCAAAGTTCATTACAAGACTTTTGTATGAAATTCAAAACAGCTATGATACGATTTTCCATCATGAAGTTCCAGCTCATATCTTCCGGCTCATATCATCAGATCAGTTCGACAGTACCATATTATTGTATTGTCATCAGAACTACAAATAGCTGCCAATTTTCATTATGCTACGACCCTTGGAAGATGGTTAAATTAGTTACCTTAGATTCCATTACATAGTTACATACAGGTCGACCTAATAAAAGCGTGTTAAAAAGCTGAATAATGTGCGTAGGTATTGAATTATTTTTAAATTACTTTAATGATCGTATAACAAGGTTTTGTATAAAAAAAGTATACAAGGAGTTCCTTAGAAAAGTATAAGGACTTTCAGAGGTATAAATACTCGTCAACCCTGAAATCGCGAAAAAACAGCTGTTCTAAACAGAAAATTAATCGACTCGCGACGAAATCCATGGATCTGCTGATTTCTTTTGGCAATTTCAGAGTTCACCCGTCATAAACGTTCATAGTATAGGTAGCGGCACATAAGTTAGCGCTGAGCTAAGTGAGGAGGGGATGGATGCACATGGGCTTAGTGCAGCGGTCACCATGCGCAACCATCCCCTCCACATTACCCTCAGCGCTAAACTTACGTGCCGCTACCTGTAATAACTAAATACCTTTTAAAATCATTACTCTTTGCAGAGCAACACTGTTAATTATATTCGAGAATTTTAAAATTTCTATTATGTTCCCTTTGGTACTATTATAAGTACTAAGCATTACGGAAATATATAAGCATTATGAAAGTTTGAACACATGCACCATTACTACAAATTGTGATTTGAAAATAATAAATTGTTAATATCACCGGCTGCAACGTCCAAATATTAGTAATATAATTACTCATTACATCATTGAATTTCTTATAAGTAGATATAGAGTCAATTATTGTATCACGGTCCTTTGATTTTATCAAAAGGAAATGTTGTGATTTAATAAATATAAAATATGATTGTCAATTTTTACTCTATTATCCCTTAAGTTTGTAATTTAGTATAGGCATTGTAGTTAGTTGGTTGCCGGGAAGAAATCACTTAAAGCGATAAGGCCACCAGTCAGAAATCTATAATTGTATTGTTTGGTACCTGTAATATGTTTTTTTTTTTTATGTTATGTGGTTGTCTAACAAAGTGTTATTGTTTGTTTGTTTATGTTATCAGAATATATTGCTTAGGCGCGATTTGTTGACAACTTATTTGCAAAAACGAACAGCGGGCCAATCTGAGCTACAGGTAGGTAAATGTTTTTGTCCGTCTAAATAGAATCCAACAAAAACATTTTCATGTGAAATGAAGCCAAGTCTAAATCACAATTCCCACTATCAAAAAGTTGTCAGATCTCACGTAAAGTCAAGCTTCTAACTCTACACGCCTTACTCTACAAGCCCTTACTCCACAAACTCTACAGCTTAGTCAATATATGTGACTTGGCCGTTTCGTTACAACAAGAACATTAATCTTCACTTTACGCCCATGCGCAGTTTAGGCGCAGTTAGGACTCGCGCATGAAGGGTTCCGTACCGTATGGGAGCCCCATGGCAAAAAAAAAAAACACGTTTGTTGAATGGGAGCCCCCCTTAAATATTTAAATCATTCTGTTTTTAGTATTTGTTGTTATAGCGGCAACAGAAATACATCATTTGTGAAAATTTTAACTTTCCAGCTATAACTGTTCATGAGATACAGCCTGGAGACAGACGGACAGACGGACGGACAGCGGAGTCTTAGTAATAGGGTCCCGTTTTTACCCTTTGGGTACGGATCCCGATTGTGCCGTTTAAAAGTTATGGTGGGTTAAAGTGGGGATGGAAGAACCAAAATTCTACAATTGTGCCCAAAATGGTTGTCAATGTGTCGGGGTTTTTTTAAATTTTTAATTTATATTATCTGTATTGTAATTACTGCTAGATGCATTACGCCATAGAATAATAACGCCGAGAAACCGAGAACAAGCACGCTAAGTGAAGCAAGAAATACCAAGCTTGAAAAGCTTGGTACGCGAACGGCGCGCGGCAGTACTCACAGTCGTACCGTGATAAAAACAGCTCCGGTAATTTATATTTTAAAATGACGGTTTGTGTGATAAACGGGTGCCACAGTGAATCGGCAAAACCAAACAAACAATGCAACATCACATTCCACATGTAAGTATTACAAATTATCTAATAATTTGATGTAAAACGCCTTCTAATGTAAATATAAATTCACAAAATTTCGACAGACGCCATAAGGACTAAAAGTTGCAAGTAAAGGGTAAAACATTTCCCCCACATTTTGATATTGAAATTAGTAATGAAATATACTTCCATTGCCTTGACACGGGATTATCAGTACATATTATTATGTTTTCATACATCCTACTTGATAAGTACCAAAGCGAGACATTATCATCATAATTAGATGGTTATGACCTTAGGTTATGACAGAGCGACAGCGATAAAATTATATAATTTTGTAATGATGATTTAATTTTAATTTTGTGATGATGATTTGTTTTTGATTTTGTAATGACAATTAATTTTTAATTTTGTAGTGATAATTTAGCAATGAGCCTTCCCAATGTAATTAATAATTTGTCATACCCTTAAAGGGTCATATGTATTTGACATTATTATGACATGTAATCTAATAACCGCATGTAAAAATTACATATGTTGCAATTGATAATTTAATTGATATGAATTGAATTTCGCGAATCCCTGGTTGGCCTCATAGTACATTTTGTTCAAAATGATGACCTGAATCACCTCTTTTCGGCTTAGTACACAACAACTTTTTTTTTAATTAAACTGGGTATTACATGAAAGGGCTTTTCGTGTGGAAAACAGTTCGTAGTAACAAAG
Source organism: Hypomecis atomaria (assembly GCA_964007245.1). Classification (NCBI taxonomy): domain Eukaryota; kingdom Metazoa; phylum Arthropoda; class Insecta; order Lepidoptera; family Geometridae; genus Hypomecis; species Hypomecis atomaria. The sequence goes on along the minus strand of OZ023294.1, from coordinate 16,019,014 downwards.
TAATACTAAAAACACAATAATTAAATTGGTCAAAATTTTATTCTAATTAAACGGTTTTATGTAGGTACTAAAAGATAAAAAATAATAACTCAACAATAAAATCGTGAGGTCTTCGCCTGAAAGATTTCATTATGTATGATGCGCCCCACGATTTTATTTTAGAATTATTATTTTTTATCTTTTAGTACTTAAAACCGTTACCGTACCGTTTAGTTAAAAAAATATCCATTTCACAAACTGTGTTCCACACGAAAAGCCTTTTCATATAATACCCATACTAATGGAATTTAAAAAAAAAAGGTATTAACAGAAATGTTTGGAGCCACACTCAAAGGCACAAGTATAAGTTATGCAAAATCTGTACTAAAGGCTCTGATCAAATTTCCCAACTTTTTGGGGGAATCTGATTCTGATAGTAACATTACTTGTTTCGTAGTGTGCGTGTTGCCGCGCGTAAATACGTATGACTCGCGCATACATCAATCGTGTTGATGCTTCACTCTCGAGATTTTTTTGACATGAAATTATCATTCTCGGCGTTATTATTCTATGCATTACGCAATGCCAATTCGCTGTAGTACAATTTAAACAAACATTTTGCATAAACAATAATATGACCGATAACGATGTAGCCCAATGTGATGGTTAGGTATTTTAGATTATAGCGCAAAGAAGTGACACACCGGGTTCAAATGGCACTGGCTATAAATTATGATAACAACGTGAGAAACATTTATTCTTGACTCATTCTCAGAAGCTAGAAACAGTATTTATTGCAATGTTAATACGATGTAAATATTGTTGGACGGCAGTTTAGTGTATCGAATAAGTTCTGGTTCATCGAATTGATATATAACTCGAATATATATTTATTTTCTGCCAATTCTTGACTATTGCAAGTAGCTTCATAGAATAAAAATAAGTAGTGATTCTTCCATTCGACTATAGTACATTGTTCACCGAGAGGAGAAAGTGACCGATTACCGTCGAGGGTGTCGTTTGAAGCCCGAGCCGTAGGCGAGGGCTTTAAAACACCCGAGATCGGGAATCGCACTTTCTCTCGAGTGATACATAGTGCTTTTTACTACACCTACGAGGAAAATAAAAAACTAAATCTTTACTAATTGAAATTTGTATTGAAATTGTTGCAGTTAGTGAAGCTTAATGTAACACTTGAAAATGGCGCCAATGGCGTCTGCAATTTTCACATGTTCTTTTTTCAAATTGTTTGACACCATCCAACACACAGCTAGTGGCCAGTGTCATTTTGCGAACTTGGAGATAAAAACTTTTTGGCTTTTGATATTTAGGTTACCAGCGCATAGTCTTACCCAAAATTAAAAAAGAAAAACCACGTAAGAAATGGATTTTTATACACTTTTCTCTCCCGCTCAGATGCGTTTTCTCCCCGCATATTTGTTCGATATGCAATGACGTACTTTCTACCGTAAATTTGATAAAGTATCAAGGTACTTTCCGAGCAGGTGTAGTATAAAAGTGATTTCGTTCGTGATGATTTCGTGGTCGGATTGCACGTCCATCACTATCAGCTTATGGGCACTGGTGGTGGCACCGGTGCTAGCGAGGTCAGCGGCAAAACTAGAATCGCAAGGACCTCTGAAATGCCGCCACGAGCACTGCCAGTACATGGGCTACGATAAATCTCACCCAGGCTTCCATTATTATAAGGTGGAAGGTAAGTAGATACAGCCGCTTACTTTGTTTCAATGCATGCCTATTGTACCTACCTATACCTACATGTCTTGTATGTAAATCAATATAGAATTCATTTTCGAGCCCATAGCGTACTTTATTGCGGTGTATGTTATGAAATGAAAAATAATTTAATGTTCAGTTTATGAATAATTTTAAAGTATGTGGTCGGTCAACCAACTTCTTTTAAAATATTTTGAAGTGTCTATGAAAACTATGCATGAAATGAAAACTTGAACATCAATATCACACACACACACTCGCGCAAGCACCCTGCGCCGTCTTACGAATTTTCGATCAGGGGCCTTATTCTCTATCATTTTCCGTGTGTAGGCGTGTCTTGACGCGAGCTTAACATTTTTACCCATCCTGAAAAGTGCACAACGCTGCTAAAGAAGTTTTCCCTTCAAAACCTATTATAGGTCTTATAGGTGGCTGAACTGCACCCAACTTGTAGTTTAATTGTTAATACATTTTATGAAACTTTAAAATTTCGAATTTCATTGAGTTGCACATTGTTTTTAGGTCATAAAATTAAAATACAGTACCAAAATGATTCGCATGATTCCCTCAGGATGACAATCGTCTGTAAAGGGGCAAACGTACTGTACTCCCCTGCTCTACCGAGCGCAGAGTCCACAAAACGTCTACAACAAATCAAATTACACAGCTGTCCATTGCCAGCTGAGAGTTCTTTGGCGAACACACTTGCCACACTTAATGTTACCATCGGCAAAGCAAATGCCTCCAACAATATAAGCAACCAACTATCAATAACGGAGCTGCCGGCTGAGCCCCAGCTTGCGGCTAAACATTTCACAAGCCTCGAATGTCTTCACAATTTAGAAATAACAGCTAATAATCACGTGAGCCCTGACTTTGGGTTTCTGGAGCCATTGAAGAACTGCGCGAGCTGTGGATGGGGGAATGTGATGCTTCCAGTTGGCAAACTAGTTGGCATAGAGCAGCTACCCGAGAAGCTCGGATCGCCCTGCGCTGGTTGAAGGACCTTAGTAAGAATCCACTTGAAGCAGTAGAGCTACCGCCGTGGCTAGACTTTTTAAAATTAAAGTCTCCTGCCACAACGTTGCGGCTAGACGAGATTCCTAATCTCGTGAATTTCTTATTGGAAAATTGGACGGAGGAACTGCCAGCGCGGCTGACGCGCTGTGACGAACTGCGCTCAATGCACTTGAAAGCGCCGGCGATGCGTGCTCTGCCGAACAGATGGCTAGAGAACTGCTCACGCTTGGAGGAGGTCATCATTGAACCAGCACTTAATTTGACTGCTCTGCCGCCAAAGTTGTTCCTCGACAGGAGTCCCCTCAAGCGTCTCGCTGTGAAACAAGGAGTGCTCGAGAAGCTGTCAGAAGGATTACTGGATGGCATGTACAGAGTTCTAGACTTTCTCGAGCTATGGAAACCGTTTACGAAAACTTCCCAGGTGAAACAAAAGAATAATACAAGTCTTTTAGTCAATTCTCTCCAGTCTAACAGAACTGGATCTGTCGCACAATCCACGCATCGGTGATGTCTGTATTGTGGACGACGGTAAACGATCCTTTTAACAAAAACAAACCCGTATCCGTAACAATGTCATCAAAAGCGGTCATTTTAGGCATTTTCTCAACTATATAATGCTTTCTCTATCCTATTGAAACCATTGGTCCTGTATCTGTTACAATAACTTTTATTATGCATAACTCTGTGTGTATAGGCACACATCAAGTGAGCAACTAGTTCGTCTTATTTAAATAGTCGGCCAAGTACGAGTCGGACTCGCGCACGGAGAGTTCTGTACTGTATGGGAATTATTTATTTAAATGTTAATTTTATTTTAATTTTATTATTTATTATTGAAGAGAAAATAAAACTAAATAATCTGTGAAAAGTTCAAGCATCTGCCTGTTTCCATTATTAATATAGAGCGAAAAACGTCTAAAAAAATCAGGTTTGGTGTATGGGAGCCCTTTATTAATATTTATTTTATTAACCCCCGACGCAAAAGAGGGGTGTTATAAGTTTGACGTGTCTGTTTGTCTGTGTGTCTGTCTGTCTGTCTGTGGCATCATAGCGCCCGAACCACTGAACCGATTTCAGTTTAGTTTTTTTTTTGATGAAAGGAGACTTAGTCGAGAGTGTTCTTAGCTATGTTTTATAAAAATCGATTTAGCCGTTTAAGAGTTATGATGGGTTAAAGTGGGGATGGAAGAACCAAAATTCTACAAAGGTAGGTTTTTGTGTCGGGGGTTTTTTAAATTTTTAATTTATTTTTATTCTCTTTTTAGTATTTGTTGTTATAGCGTCAACAGAAATACATCATCTGTGAAAATTTCAGCTGCCTATCTAACATGGTTCATGAGATACAGCCCGCGTCTCGGGACGCTGGACCTGAGCCGCACTAATATCACTATGCTGTCGGTCAGTTCCCTACTGAATTTAACATTATTTTAACAGGTCGCTGATTTGTTCCTAACGCTTCATTTATTTCAGTTCACTGATCTGCAGTTCACGGGCGAAGTAAGGGCAGATGTGTGGTTGTTGGGCGCACCGGTGTTCTCTGTCCGAGTGAGACGTGACGATTTTGATCATCTGAGAAATACGCCGCCCAGCAATACTACTTTGCATATCGACTCAGAGCTTGAGTGCGACTGTCGTATGTACTGGACAAGGCGAGCACTCGATCACTCTCCAAATTTAGTGCACCAAGTCAACGAGTTGCGTTGTGTCGGCGGCGGTTTGCTGCGTGACGTATAGCCCGAGGACATGGTGTGTGCGCGGCAAGATGAGTGCGAAGCGGCCATGCTGCCTGCCGCATGCGTCTGCAGCATGTGGGCTCACGACGACAGGGAGCACGACCCGCGCCTGGTGCGCGTAAGCTGCGAGAATGCCTCCTTGGATCGCGTCCCACATCTACCCACCAACTTCACCAATGCGCGATTATACGACCTGCATCTGGCCTACAATAATATTACCAATTTGTACGCCGATGATTTGCAACAAAACATAAAAGTAAGTCAAAATTCTTTGAGTGTTCTGAAATGATTAACTGTCCATTATTTAAATACTGTCTGCATTTCAGGGACTCGACCTGCGTAGTAATTCCCTGACTCGGGTGGACAAAGAGGCGGCAACAAAACTTAACCGCATCAGCGGTGTGCTGCGGGCAGGTAACCCGCTCGAGTGCGATTGTAATGCTGCGCCATTACTGCAAGTACTACATGAGCGCGTCATTACCGGGCGAGATCTCCCAGGTGAAGCTGTGTCGCAACGGTAGTTCGATGTACGATGTGTCATTTGCACACTGTGCCGTATCCGAAGCGCCCGCCAGCCAAACGATGGGTGACCATCGTTTGGCTGGCGGGCGTGGTAACAGTGATATTCGCGCTCGCATTTACAACCACGACGTTTCTTCGTGATGGCGGTACTGCACCGGTGGGGCATCGCGTGGCGCACTGTGGAACCGAAGGAGGACGAGGGCCGCCGCTACGATGCATACGTGACCTTCTCTCACAGAGACGAGAAGGTGGTCCGCGAGTTGATCCGCGCGACTCGAGCCGCCTTATCGGCTGTGCCTACATTATCGCGACTGGATCTCGGGTTGCTTCATCTCTGAGCAAGTAGTGTAGTCGGTGCGCGACTCGCGGCGGGCCGTAGCGCTCGTGTCGCTGCACTTTCTAGCGAGCTCGTGGGCGCGCGCCGAGTTCCGCCAGGCACATGCTTCAGCAATGCTCGATGCTCAGCCACGACTGATAGTGGTGATGCTCGAGGAGCCAAATGTCCTACCTTTTGATTCACAGCTGCAGACTTATATTAAAAGCAATACTTACGTACGGTGGGGCGACCCTTTGGTTTTGGGAAAAACTAAGGTTGGCACTACCGCCGCCGAGGCCAGCTAGCCCACAATTGCCAAGGATTCCCAGTCATGAAGCTGGTCAGCTGCCTCCTCCAATTGAGACAACCATGGAGCTTAACAATATAATCACAGATGATTGAAATGTTGATCATCAAGCGATCTGGAAATCAAAATATCTATTTTTTGCTGTCAAATTACTCGTACTTGCATGATAGCTAGTCGACGTAAAGATAACAAAACAACAATACCCTTCCTTGGCAGTTGGGTAAGAAGTTATTCCAGCTATTTTGGCCGATTGTCGATATGAAATATATCAAGAATTGTTTTTTTATTGATCGTCAAATTGTTGATTTGTTGATAGCGTTGACTTAAATGTCAACAGAACCGACTCATTCTACTGTATACCTAAGTACTTATAGTATCTAATAGCATTTTTTCTTATTTTGTCTTCAAACGAATAATAATCATTTTTCGCAAAAAATAGCATTACCGACTTCACCCGTGTACTTACAGAATTCGCGAATATTTCGCACGGATCAATGTAGCAATTTTCATATTATTGTTGATTTATCAAAAATGGCTCAGCCGATTTCAATAAAAAAATTATGGGACCAATGTCGAAGTATCCTCTTCCCAATAAAATAATAGAATTTATTGAAATCGGACTACTTTGAAAAATGCGTGGTTACACATTAAAAAAATATACGCGTCGAATTGAGTACCTCCTCCGGTTCGGTTTGTCGGTCAAAAAACAGGGGAACTCGAAAATTTTAAAGAGTGCACAAATTCAAGAATATTGACAGCAAGAATTAGACAGGTTGTGGTTATGTTTTACAATTTTAACATCTAAAATTAAGAAATTGTAACGAAATACGCGCGCCAAAGCTACGTAATATAAATACACAAATATCCAAACGCAAAAATGGGGACGCACGAGTAACCATTTTGATTCAGGGAATATTTTTCCAATGGCAAAATATTCTTCTCTCATTAGTTGACTACGAAAATACAAATAAATATTGAGATAAACTTTTTGTTTCATTACTTTCATTTTGCTCCTACAGTTGCTCGTTAACCTTATTTTGAGAGACAACATAATGAGAATTTGAAACCCAATGACAATTCAACAGAACAAACACGGACTGTTCTAGTGACTGTAAAAAATGTATCACTACATAGTATAAAACAAAGTCGCTTCGTTGTCTATCTGTGTTTATGCATGCTTATATCTTTAAAACTACGCAACGGATTTTGATGCGGTTTTTTTGATAGATAAAGTGATTCAAGAGGACGGGGCGGGTCGCTAGTAGAATAATAATTATTTTTCGTCAAAAAATGGCAAAACCGACTTCCATCCGTGTACAAAATTCGAATAGTTACATTACAATATCGTTGATTTTTCAAAAACAGCTTAGCCGATTACGATATAATTTAAACGGGTTGTCCCATTTAAATTTCATCGAAATCTTCGGGACCCTTTTGAAAAAAAAAAACTTCGATTCGGTTCACAAATGGCGAAAATATCGATGAAAAAAATATCCATACAGACAAACATAGAACCTCCTCCTTTTTGAAAGTCGGTTAAAAAATAGGAAAATTAATGCAACTTCACATTGCACGCTATAGCTTTCTACACATGGGACGCGAATATTAAGTAAAGCTATACTTGAGCACAATCTCAAAGGACCTTGAAAATAAATAGCAGATTACCTTAGTTAAACCATAACGGTTTAACTAAGGTAATCTAGTAGCCTCTTATCTTTTCTTTCGATCGACTCAAGTGACTATTGATGAAACTTTGCACAGCCAGATTTCAATGGTAATTATAGTACAAACTAAACTAACAACTCGTTTTATAGGAAAGACAAAAAATCTTATTTTAGCTTTAAAGATAATTTGTTTTCATAAAATTTTTAATTATTACGAGTATTGAGTAGGTATTTAAGTGTGAACCTCCATAAAATTAACGTTCATGCTATTAACTACATACTCGTAGTTAGTTTCATAGGTATATAGACTCTATTAACACTAAAACAAAATATATTTGTATACCTACTTGCCTTGTGTTACCTAAGCGTAACTACGCTTAAATAAAATTCCTGAGACCATTAAAAATTTCCCTACCTTTGTAAATAATCCGCATCACCACTTAGTTATTCGTTTGTGTCTCAAAGGCGCGGATTTAGAGTATCGTATTATTTTCCGTCTCTAAGCAGGTTTTGTTCGAATTTTTTCTTTTCAACTCGGAGATTACGTACGATCGCTTCAAAGAGAACTAATTTAAATTCCATGATTAAAATGTTCGTTTTGTGTAGGGCTAGTCGTTCGTGTCGGGGTTTTGTCTCGTTATTTGAAATGAGAAAATTGAAGTAATGATCACCATGGAATTGTTTCGACATAATATGCGAATAAATTGTTTATTACAAAAATATAACTTTTTAAATACAAGCTTTTGAGATCCTGGATATCATGTAGCAGCAGAGTGCTAGCCAAGACAAGTAAAATGAGCCCAAACACGGCGGGTCTATCTTGTTTAGTATACAGGAGTTTCTATGGCCATCATCCGATCAGCTCCATTCACCAAATATTATTGCATTGTCACCCGATATATGTACATATGCGAGTAAAATTTCAGCTCAATCGGAAACCGGGAAGTTGGTCAAATTTAATTTGCAAGATTCTACCCGAACTTACAATCCGTTGCACGTTAAATAAAAGCTTGTAAAAACGGCCGCAAAATTCGGTTTAACGATTATTTGCCTAAGAAGCAATTAATTCAATAAATAAGTGTTGTAGGTATTGTGTTCAGTAAATACTGTACAGTGTCACAGAGTTAGATATACCTACAGAAAAGGTGTAATATGCCGCATGGCGGTAATTCAGACCATCATTCTGTAGGAAACTAGCATTTACTATAGGGCCAACCTGGAATTTAAAAATAAATCAATGTTTACAACACTGTGGATTCCGAAAGGAAATTTTATTTGAGACTGTCGAATTTGTCCCCGAATTGCAGTATGGCCAAATTATTTGACCATAATGGTAATTTGAATCAATCCTTTCGCCTTCGTAGCTCTCTGAGCAACACTGTATATAAAAATCGGCCAAGTGCAAGTCGGACTTGCGCACGAAGGGTTCCGTACCGTGTTGGAGCCCCCTTGGCCCCATTCCTCCTGCCATCTTTAATAGCGAGCAAAAAAACTCCTAAAAATCGCGTTTGTTGTACGGGGGCCCGCTTTAAATATTAATTTTATTCTATGTTTAGGGTTCCGTACCCAAAGGGTAAAAACGGGACCCTATTACTAAGACTCCGCTGTCCGTCTGTCTGTCTGTTTGTCTCCAGGCTGTATCTCATGAACCGTTATAGCTAGAAAGCTGAAATTTTCACAGGTGATGTATTTATGTTGCCGCTACAACAACAAATACTAAAAACGGAATAAAATTAATAATTAAGGGGGGCTCCCATACAACAAACCTGTTTTTTTAGCCGTTTCTCGTCTGTATTAATAATGGTAACAGGTAAATGCTTGAAATTTTCAGACTATTTAGTTGTATATTCACTTCAATAGTAAATAATTAATTTAAAATAAAATAAATATTTAAGGCGGGCTCCCATACAGTACGGAACCCTTCGTGCGCTAGTCCGACTCGTACTTGGCCGATTATTAGTATTTGTTGATATAGCGGCAACCGAAAAAAATCATCTGTGAAAATTTCATCTGTCTAGCTGTCACGGTCCGTGAGTTACAGCCTGGTGACAGACAGACAGACGGACAGACGGATATCGGAGTCTTAGTAATAGGGTCCCGTTTTACCCTTTGGGTACGGAACCCTAAAAAATATGTTGCTAAAATATGTGTTTTAGACTTGACGTCGTTTTAGCGGCTGGTGTCGAGACCTAGGCCACTTGACGCCGGTTGTGCAAATGAAGGACAATAACGTCCCAGACGCCATTTCATTTTCTGAGTGCCCGCTCTCAGCAGATGTCTATTAATTTTGCGAATAAGCCGGATGAGCATAATGAAATTCTTTCTTGCGGACAAAAACGCTTGTTTTTGCTTATATCAATAGCAATAGAAGGAAAATATTTCGAGGAATATTATTAAGAAAAACCTCCTCCAGAAAATCGCGAGCATATCCGAGCTTCAGCTCTTATTATTTTACGGAAGTCATCGTGAAAAAATATTTGATAGAGCTCTATCAAATATTATACAATAGCTACATAAATAATATAGGTAATCGGTGATATTTATATCACCGATTATGATATTTATGTAGCATGTAGAATCAAGCAATATAAAATGCTAAGATCATAAATCTGTAAAAACCTAAGAGTCAAATTATCCTAATTATATTACTCCTTACTCGTATAAACACGAAAGTTTGTATGTATGGATGTTTGTTCCTCTTTCATGCAAAAACTACGGAACGGATCGAGATGAAACTTTGCAATAGTAATGCTTTTACATCAGAATAATACATGGGCTATATTTATAAAGATATCGCGTGAACCTAAGTTCGCCGGGTCAGCTCGTAAATCTTATTTGTCATTAAGTCGCATCAAAAGAATTATTCAACCGAAAATAAGCATACCATAAATAGAGTCGAACTTCAAAATAACGAAAATAGATTTTCTAGGCACATTAGGCCTAAAGTGTCTCGTCTCGTGTCTAAGTTATTGGAGCACAAAGAAAGTAAATTGCGTCATTTGCTATGTTTGCGCTCCAATATCTAGATTTGTAAAAGTTAGATCAGTGATTTTGCTATTTTTCTCTTCTAACACCTAGGCAAACTACCATAAAGGTCAGAACGTCTTTGGCGTGTCTTTGAAATGTACAAATATGAGCTAAAGAAGCGTTTTTCATATCGATTAGTAGGTATACCTAATACAGAATTTTACGTTGGCTTAGCGCAACGAAAGCTAAATTTTTCGAATATTTTACTCAAATCGATTTGACATCCATGTGCATTATTGGTGATTTATCAAAAACAGTTCAGCCGATTACGATACAATTTAAATTTGACCATCTCGGGAGCATACTCTTTCGAACTAAAAAAGATTTATTAAATCAGTTCACAATTGGCGAAAATATCGATGAACATACACAAAAACCACAAACAGACGAACAGTGTACCTCTTCCTTTTTGGAAGTCCGTAATAAAGCAAGCATCAAGCTTTCGAACTAAAAAAGATTGATTAAATCAGTTCACAATTGGCGAAAATATCGATGAACATACACAAAAACCACAAACAGACGAACAGTGTACCTCTTCCTTTTTGGAAGTCCGTAATAAAGCAAGCATCAAGCTTTCGAACTAAAAAAGATTGATTAAATCAGTTCACAATTGGCGAAAATATCGATGAACATACACAAAAACCACAAACAGACGAACAGTGTACCTCTTCCTTTTTGGAAGTCCGTAATAAAGCAAGCATCAAGCTTTCGAACTAAAAAAGATTGATTAAATCAGTTCACAATTGGCGAAAATATCGATGAACATACACAAAAACCACAAACAGACGAACAGTGTACCTCTTCCTTTTTGGAAGTCCGTAATAAAGCAAGCATCAAGCTTTCGAACTAAAAAAGATTGATTAAATCAGTTCACAATTGGCGAAAATATCGATGAACATACACAAAAACCACAAACAGACGAACAGTGTACCTCTTCCTTTTTGGAAGTCCGTAATAAAGCAAGCATCAAGCTTTCGAACTAAAAAAGATTTATTAAATCAGTTCACAATTGGCGAAAATATCGATGAACATACACAAAAACCACAAACAGACGAACAGTGTACCTCTTCCTTTTTGGAAGTCCGTAATAAAGCAAGCATCAAGCTTTCGAACTAAAAAAGATTGATTAAATCAGTTCACAATTGGCGAAAATATCGATGAACATACACAAAAACCACAAACAGACGAACAGTGTACCTCTTCCTTTTTGGAAGTCCGTAATAAAGCAAGCATCAAGCTTTCGAACTAAAAAAGATTGATTAAATCAGTTCACAATTGGCGAAAATATCGATGAACATACACAAAAAAAAACATACAGACGAACATTGTACCTCCTCCTTTTTAGAAATCCGTAATAAAGTACGAGTAAGCATCAAGCTTGTCTAAAATTGGTAACCTCGGAAATTATTCGTATTTTGAATCATAATTTTTTACGGTTTGAACTAGAGCCACTTTTTAGGGTTCCGTACCAAAAGGGAAAAACGGGACCCTATTACTAAGACTTCGATGTCCGTCTGTCCGTCTGTCTGTCACCGGGCTGTATCTCATGAACCATGATAGCTCGGCAGCTGAAATTTTCACAGATGATGTATTTCTGTTGCCGCTAAAATAACAAATACTAAAAAGAGAATAAAATAAATATTCAAGGGGGGCTCCCATACAACAAACCTGAATTTTAGACGTTTTTCGCTCTATATTAATCATGGTAACAGGTAGATGCTTGAAATTTTCATACAATGTTTAGTTTTATATCCACTTTAATAATAAATAATAAAATTAAAATAAAATAAATATTTAAGGGGGGCTCCCATACAGTACGGAACCCTCCGTGCGCGAGTCTGATTCGTATTTGGCCGATTTTTGTGTTGGATTTGTTCTGAATTAGTGTTCCTGTGTATTACTTAATTCCTAGGATCAAAGTTCACAAATTCACGAGAGTTCAAAGTTTCGGACATGACGATGATGATGAGGGCCAGATTATCCTATCGATCGATACATCTCCTTTATGGTTCCGTGGCGTAACTGTTGATAACAAATCCGTCCATTAATATTAAGATGATTATCGCGCTCTGGCGGGAAGTGCTGTAATACAGAGGGGTTCCGCAGAGCATTAGCATAATGGAGACAATGGAACAATGCGTGGATTACTGCGTCAACAATGGCTACCTCTGTACTGTTACCCGACGCTCTATACTCTTATTGAAGAAGATTAGACTAAATCCAAGGCATTCCTAATACTAAAGCTCCACCAGAGCGTACAACAGAGTGCTGCACACACCATACCGACAGGCGGCGTCATTAAAAAGTCACGTGTCGATACAAGAAGCAAGATAATTATAGATTGTTTTTTTTTTTAATGCATTTTAATAGAGCTACAGTTGGCCACTAACTCGCCTGATGAAAAGCAAAATTAGCCGAGGTTGTTTTTTGGCGATTGTTGCCGAGGATGGAGTACCTATGTAGACCTAGAAGATACCTACCTATTCACTCTTTTCTTTAATATATCTAGATTGTAATTGTCAGAAAATAATGACAGAGATAGCACATTCCAATCCCTGGCGGACCACATTATGAAGGAAGAAGCGAACGAGCAGGTGGTATGGCGACTATGTAGGGATGTTATTTAGGTAAGCAATTCTTGGATAATGTAGGTAAATAAAGGCATTAAGTAGATGATATCTGAGCCTAGAGCATATAATTATGTGATTTTACGCTTAAAGAAAATAAAAGTTCCGGACCAATTGCGATCCGCTCGCGACAGCGTTTTGTTATCGCGAAGCCAGTTTACGGACTATAATGATCCGCCTAATCCGCCTTGCTCTGCTTAGCTTCACTTTGGTGGAAAAGGCCTCATTGTGCTGGTAGCACAGGGTCAACTTACAGAGCGTGACAAAAACTCCGTCTGAGCCATGAGAGCATTATTCGATGTCGACATAGATTAATTGTTGTTCTCTACCTATGCATCGATCGCTTTTGATTTGAGTCTTTTGATTGTGTATCACGTAAATTAATAACAGTTATGTGTGACTTATTAATGCAACAGTCATTCGACTTTTGGCTAACTCCTACGTTCTAAACCCGTTACAAATAATAATTGAGGAAATACATCGAATACAATGACGATTGAGTAAACAGTCAGTCTTCGGATGGGTGACCGCGGATGGTATTAGCGCTAAGTACCGTGTTTGTTGTTGTTTTAACAGTTTAGCCTTGTCAGAAGCCTCCTAAAAAACACCAGTGCCGGGCGTAGGCCGGGTAGCTATACCCGGCCTATACGCACTTAGGGTATTTTTATTATTGGAGTATATTTATCCTTACATATCGCTTAGCTACACATCACAACTCTGGTGGATACGCAGCATAAAGCCTAAACCCTATGTGCCATGTGTCAATCGCGCTACCGTACTGAGCTTTATCAACTGCATACTGATATGCAAGGCGTTCGGTTTCTATTTCGAGTGCCCATTTCAAGCGACCAGCTTGATTGCCAACAGTGTGCAAAGTGCGAGTCCAGCGGTCGATCGTATTGAGCTTCCGAAAAGCAAGTTGTCCGCTAAAAACCACGTTGTGTTCAAGGCCTTATTGCTCGCGTAGGACCATACTTTAGGTATACATTATTACTAAAATAAAATGCTCTCGCCTTATTAGCTGGCAAAAGTTGGAGCACACTTTGTTAATTTAATGAAAAATCAAATCTCATTAAAAAGTTCGGTAGATGGTGTCAAAACTCATTTGGAATTCACTGACGACATTGTTTTCGCCAGTTTTCGCCGCGTTCGAGTTTCCCTAGTTATGATTTAGATAGAGTATTTTTTCAGACACACCTACGCACTTGTTGTTATCACTACATAGTATAAAACAAAGTAGCTTCCCACTGTCTGTATTTCTGTACATTACACCTATGCGAAGCCGGGGCGGGTCGCTAGTTGTTAATAAACATCTTAATGCTCGTAGCAAATAAGGATACTAGTACTGATGTAGGTGACAACTACTATCTTATAGCTACAAGTACAAAACAATGCCAGTCCATGCCAATAAAGAAAAATAAGTTCATAGACGAGTGGCTAGCCCTTGTACTCGCATGTTTGTTATTGCGCAGCCCGATGGGCAAACTAAACGATCAAACAACCGGAACCCATAATTTAACATGTCGATGTTACTTAGACGCCTCGTAATATTTTTATTAATTTAATCACAATAGTGTTTTCTGTGAAGATAAATATTCAGTTACATCAACGATGTTTTTATGTAGACAATCTTTTAATGAGCTGTCGTCCATCATCGAATCATGCTACGTACTTGTCTGCTACGTAATGTTTTGTAGTCCTTTTAAAGCTCGGTAGCTCCACTTTTAAAACATTTTGATAATGCTTTATGCTATCCCATTCGCACTAACATAGGTTTTCAATGCTTGCTCTTGCTCGGTTTTGTGCCCATTTACGTATATTGTACGTCATACTTCAAAAATAGGACCTCTGTATCGCGTTGGTGTGACCGTAGCCTCGCGGTCGGAAGGAACAATGCGGGGGAAGTTCTTTCATCGCATCGCTGAACATTTTATACGGCTTCTGTTCGCGCCGCTGTTCTTATATTTTAATGCCTGTTGAATTTTATTGTTACTTTCCATAAACATGTTGAATACAATAACAAAAATAAGCTGGAAAGAAATGTTGAGTCATCCTAAGGGTCAAAGGAAATTTCGTGTCCAATCATTTTTCTATAGAGGAAGCCTATGTTCAGCAGCGGACATTTTGTGGCCGATATGATGATAAAAGAATTTTATTTTAACTCTCCCAATTCTGCCCCGCTTCTTATCGTGTCGAAAAACGACCTCTTTATCAGAATACTTTCTATGGTTTTTATATTTCACTAGCTGACCCGGTGAACTTCATCTCACCATCTGTCAACGACAACTTTCACAGGCAGGAACATTTTGTATGGGAAAATTAAATTCAAGTTTTTAATATTTTTTCGCTAGGTACTTTTTTAGTTTTTCTAACCGTTTAAACCTTCCCTTTCAGCTTCCACTAATAATTTCGAGCCAAAGTTAGCCAAATTGGTTTAGCCGTTCTCGAGTTTTAGCGAGACTAACAACCACGATTCATTTCTAGGGTTCCGTACCCAAAGGGAAAAACGGGACCCTATTACTAAGACTTCGATGTCCGTCTGTCCGTCTGTCCGTCTGTCTGTCTGTCTGTCTGTCTGTCTGTCTGTCTGTCTGTCTGTCTGTCTGTCTGTCTGTCTGTCTGTCTGTCTGTCTGTCTGTCTGTCTGTCTGTCTGTCTGTCCGTCTGTCCGTCTGTCTGTCTGTCTGTCTGTCTGTCACCGGGCTGTATCTCATGAACCATGATAGCTAGGCAGCTGAAATTTTCACAGATGATGTATTTCTGTTGCCGCTATAACAACAAACTAAAAAACAAAAAAAAAATATTTAAGGGGGGCCCATACAACAAACCCAACCCCATTTAGACGTTTTTCGCTCTATATTAATAATGGTAACAGGTAGATGCTTGAAATGTTCACAGAATATTTAGTTTTATATTCACTTCAATATTAAATAATAAAATTAAGATAAAATAAATATTTAAGGGGGGCTCCCATACAGTACGGAACCCGTGCGCGAGTCCGACTCGTACTTGGCCAATTTTTATTATATATATATATATATAGATAGCTTACACCTATGTCGAAAGCCCATTAAAAACATATGAGATAGTGAAAACATGTGCTGCATATGATGTTTTCTCTAATTAAAATTAGGTACATATTTGTGCAGTGGACTCACGAACTACACACACAGTTTGGTTTTACTCCGCACAAGTCTGCTTCAGTGGACTCTGGCCATAAATGTATATATGTATTGCTTAAATAAAAATGATTTTAATTGCAAGAAAGCCACTAAAAAAATAACGCCAGTTTCCTCACCTCAAACTAGGAAGCTAAACTCAAATCACAGCAATAATTTACGAACAAGCTAGCAAGTAGAATTATTTAAATATGTAAAGGCGCAATGAAACACTTGAAGCGATTAATCCTGACACCCGAACTTGTAATCTCTTGTGCCGTGTGGTTACGACGCGAGGGATCACAAGTTTACAAGTTTCAGGCATCAACAAGTAATATATCTTCCGTGAATAACCTGATTTGGTAATTAGTATTCTAATGCCCTTGAAACGGCTTGGTAGGAACTTGAGAAAGACCTTAGCTAGAAAATATTTTGCTAAATACGTATTTTGAAGAGAGATGATATGTATAAAATTTGTTTATTTCGTTAGCACGGCATTCTACCGAATACATCAATTCTATGTGAGGAAACATACACTGAAAATCCTACTAATATTATAAACGCGAAAGTTTGTATGTATATATGTTTGTTCCTCTTTCACGCTAAAACTACTGAACGCATTGAGATAAAACTTTGCAATAGTAATGCTTACACATCAGAATAACACACATGCTGTAATTTATAAAGATAATGCGTTAATTAAGCGCTACGAAACCGGAAACAAATTTGTTAAAACCTTAAAGCCAGCCAGTTAGCATGAGTGAATTATACTTCTTCAGTATTTTTCTTTTTAGGCATAGAACTTAAAAACGGAAAAATGCTACATCTAGATTTATACTGAACAACTGTACCCACTCTACCAACCTTTATTACCAAGTACTGTAACGTTGATACCGTGCTCCGTCATATTGCATTTTGTTCAGAACCACCTATAAAACGACGATGCAATAAAATGATTGTCAGCACCATTTGGAAGCAGCCATAGAGAGCTTGAGGGAGGCCTGCTCTTTACCAGGCCCAAGAAACAATTTTATGTAGCAAATAGTCATACATCGCAAAATGCATTCTTACGAAACATACTAGTGTTGTGTAACCGCATATAAATAAGGTTTTTTTTTCTTCTCTGTAAGCAGCAAAAGGCGTAATGGCTGGGTTGTATTTGATTTCGGGAAACTACTGGTTCAAATTAGTACCCTTAGTTCTATCGTAGGACTACTGGGACAATTTTGTACCGTTAGTTCTACGATATTTGTAGAACTTACCGGAACATAAATAAAAGATCGGGAGCAGAGTGGAACTGGTCACGCCGCAGGATAAACGTAGCATGCAGGCGTTACGTCCCGCGGAACTTTAACGGTTCAAATCTTTTTTTTTTTATATATTTGACAAAAGCAAAAAAAAAATGTAGGATTGCAAAAGTTTTTGGTAATCTAATCGATGGACTATTAACTTATGATATATTTTAGACACCTCGTCTATTGTACCAATATTCGCGTTTCGCGTAATTTTTATTGACCGACGAAACAGAGGAGGTACTCAATTCGATGCGTATATTTTTTTTATGTTTAACCACGCATAACTTTTTACATGGCTGTCTGATTTCAACAGTTTTTTTATTGGAAAGAATAGACTTCAAAATTGGTCCCATTTAAATTTTATCGAAATCTACTCAGCCACTTCACGCGAGTTCTGTGTATGGTTGAAATCGGTCATGCCATTTTTTGCAAAAATAATTATTTTAAGCAGAGTATTTCGTGCCTAAATTCGAACGAAATAGAACACAAAATACTCTGCTTAAAATCCTCTTATTCGTCCTAACTCGATCGAGACTACATGTCGCATCCACAAGATCTATGGAAGCAACCATCGGAGTGGGTAGCGCGGAGCTGCGGGGTGTTTGCGCTCCGTCTGCTGTAAATCCGTTACAGCGTAGCGCGGCTTGTACCTACTCGGCGTGCTAACAGACAGATGTATTTACGGAAATATATGTACTTACCTACTTAGTTATTTGGTTTATAGTGTGAGTATTGTGTCAGTTGAAGTCCAGGATTGGGCCGTATCCGCTACTCCCATTGCGGGTTGGTATGTTCACATAGGTAGGTACGCCATTGTTTTTTTTTTCCAAACGTAGACAGTTTGTCTTCATTTAAAAGCCAGTGGTGACATAAAGTGTTCGTACAAGCGTTAGAGCGTTGTTCACGGCCGTTTTTTGTCACCGGATAACGGTCCGGTGCGTCAACGCACGTTCATTATAAACCCATAATATACTACCGCGAATCTGGTGAAAAAACGGTCAGTTGTCCAGTGAAATAAATTGCCGTGAACAAGCGCTTTTAGACTTACATTTTAAAATAAATAAATAAATATTAGGGGACATTTTACACACGGTCTCTGACCCCAAACTAAGCAAAGCTTGTGATATGGCTGCCAGAGACTGATATACTACATATACATATTTGAAATACATACTTATACTTATAGATAGTGCCTAAATAACACTCAGACACAGAGCAAACACCTATGTTCATCATATAAATGCTTGCCCTGGGTGGGGATCGAAACCACGCCTCTTTGACCCAGAAGTCAGGGTCACTAACCACTGAGCCACCGAGGCAGTCAAAATGTTCACGTGATGATGTAATGGAACAATATAATGAATTAATGAAATGGTTCATATGACAGAATGGAAGGGAACTTGGGAACTTATAAAACCATCACCATGTTATACCGGACAGGAAGGAAGCCAAAAGAATAACGAATAACAAAGCAAGAGATCATTTCATAACACTTTTTAGGGTTCCGTACCCAAAGGGTAAAAACGGGACCCTATTACTAAGACTCCGCTGTCCGTCCGTGTGTCTGTCTGTCACCAGGTATCTCATGAACCGTGATAGCTAGACAGTTGAAATTTTCACAGATGCTGTATTTCTGCTGCCGCTATAACATTAAATATATTATTATATATAAAAACAAAGTAAAATAAATAGTTAAGATTTAGAAATCATTTTTCGCTCGATATTAATAACGGTAACAGATAAAAGCTTGAAATATTTACAAAATATTTCATTTTATGTTTACTTCAATAATTATTAAATTAATTAATGATAATTAAGTATTCAATTAAAATAAAACAAATAGTTAAGGGGGGCTCCAATACAGTAAGTACGGAACCCTTCGTGTGCGAGTTCGACTCGCACTTGGCCGATTATTTCAGTAACATCTTGACAGGACCATCACACACGATAAAATTAATGCGATCTATCGACCGTACTACGAGCGATATTTAATTGTATCTAACATAAATAAAACTGTAGGTTTAGTCTTGTCAACATGTGTGATGGTCTTAAAATGTAGGTACATGTATGTACGAGTAAGTACCTATCTTGTTGAGTCTGAAAATTAGATCGCAATAATCTGACTTTATTACAAATTGTAGGAAAGTCGCGCTAAGTAGTAAATTGACAGCTGTCTGCTATTCCGCTGACAGCCAGGATCCAGAAATTGAAAGGAAGCCGGTGATGGCGAGATAATTGATTTACGGATTTACTCATAATCAAAGAGCATTATACCGAAATCCGTTTATGACGTGAGCCGCAGACAGCCCGGCGGGGCGCAGCGCCTGGGGCGCTGGGACTTGTCCAATGCAGTGCCGGATTTACGCATATTCGTCTGTAGTCTATTCCAGTTTTGCCGCCCCTACCAATCTGTATATTTCAATACCGTAATTGTTCACAATTGTAATCACACAATATACCACTGTGATTGGTATACTCGTATGCGTAGCACAATATCGAAAAAACTTTGGCCACGTGTTTGTTACTGGTGACACAACTTTATAGATCAGGAGCTAGGAAATTGTGTATCAATACTAAGAATATTTTACAAAGCAACAATTTAGTTAAGACTGTCCAAGACTGGGCTGTATGTTATAAGACTACAAGCCGCTGTTGGCGCCGTAGAGCGCGGCTCGCACCGACACCTCGCGCAACGCACCCACACACCACGCAATAGCTCTATTGAATGATTTGATTGCCAACACGCCTGGAAAGGACTTGTTTTTCACTAATATCACTAATACCACTTTGATCAAAGTTTGTTTACATCATGTTAGTTAAAATTAAGTGAAATGCAAAGAATCGAGACATTTCAGGTAAGTGTGAAATTTTTATTGATTCGCACATATTTTGGTGTTTACTGTATGTAGGTAATTGAATATTTAATAAATAAATTAAATTAAGAAATTGTTTTTGGGTAGGCACAATAATTTTGCCGCCCCTAAAATCTGCCGCCCTAAGCTATACTCTACAGTTTGCTATTAAATCCGCCTCTGGCCTGATGTAATAATTCCCCGCAAACGAACTGATGCTACGAAGACGGCAGCGCCGCCCGCGGCGATGCGTGTCGATCCTCGTCGACAGCGCTCTTCATAAATGAAATGCTGACTGCAGATGTCATTTTTAACCGACTTCCAAAAAAGAGGAGGTTCTATGTTCCTCTGTATGTTTTTTGTGTATGTTCATCGATAATTCAGCAAATTGTGAACCGAATCGAAAAATTCTGTTTTAGTTCGAAAGGGTATACTCCCGAGGTGGTTCAAATTAACAATAATGTAATCAATTCTAACGAATATTCGAATTTTGTTCACGATGGAAGGCGGTTTTGCCATTTTTTGCGAAACATAATTATAGCTCTATGATTTCATTTTATCTGAAGAAACTTGAGGTTCGGAAAAAGTCTATTATGAGTCAAGTAAGACTAAACAAATACTTCTAAGAAGGATTGGGCTCTTAGCATTGGGTATATTTAGCATAAAGCCTTCACTATCACTACATAGTTCAAAACAAAGTCGCTTCCCGCTGTCTGTCCCCATATATGCTTATATCTTTGAAACTACGCAACAGATTTTGATGCGGTTTTTTGTAATTTTTCTAAGTGTTTTTTTAATAGATAGAGTGATTCAAGAGGAAGGTTTATAAGTATAATACACCTGTGCGAAGCTGGGGCGGGTCGCTAGTAAATAATATAAATACTCACCTCTTAAATAACATGTTTTGTATAGTTAGGCCCATGGCAATTTTATAGTTTGTAATTAAACGGTTTATTATTATGTTTTCTATATTATAGTTTTAAAAAAAATCGTGCAGCGGGGCAATCTCGACAGCGGGAAATTTCAACTAATCTTAATAACTTCTACATTTTACTTTATTTGAATAAGTGCCATCTATGACCGGATAGCTCAAAAGCAATTTCATAATTTCTACATAGATGGCACTGCTAGACCCAAAACTGTTTGATCGACACGGCCATTTTGTTTTCTTCTCTTTTTCTTGTTTGCACGTGCAAATTACCTAGTGTCTCACATTTTTGCGAAAAAAAGTGGTAATTAATGTGTTTTTCGAAGATTTTCAAAGGTAAGATATTTAATTAAAGCCTATTTCATGTTTTCAGCTATTTTTTTCTGTTGTAACTTGCGTTTTAACAGCATTTTGGTTTGAGTTTGAATAACCCCACCTGGATTGTAATGGCGGCTAATTTCAACTTTTTTGCAGTTGAAATTGCCCCACCAGATTTTATATGGAAATGAACAAATACTAGTGATGTACATGTTTCGATATGTTTTGTCGATGCAAATACTTTACAAATATTTAACTTGTAGCTATATCATTGTAATCTTTCTATTCGCAGGATCGCAACACGATTCAAATCGATGCATTTCGAGGGATTTTTTCAATTTCTTACTACTTTATTAATTTATTGCAGATGGTTCGCCACTATAGAAAAAAAACGGACAAGTCATACACAATGGCAGAATTGCAGCAAGCAGTAAAAGATGTCAAAAATAAAGTAATGACGAGTTACCAAGCTGAAGAAATATATGGCATTCCTAGATCAACCATTGTAACTAGAGTTTACAATAATCACATGAACGACAACGTTGGAAGACCTATAGCTCTCGGGGAAGATGTGGAGAGAAGAATTGCCCATAGCTTACATGTTATGGAAAAACATGGTTTCCTGTTAACTAGAAAAGAAGTAGCTGTTTTGGTATCTCAATATGTCCGCCAAAGTGGAATCGACAATCCCTTCAAAACGTTTATATAATATTATATTATTTTATTAGACGTTTATATGACCAATTGTAGATTTAGGACGAGGGGTGCTCTGGTTCTATTTTAAATACATATTCCTTTCTTAAAATGGAAGTTTTGATTTATGATTAGTGAGTAGATATAGTACCTTTAGTAGATAGCAGACCAAAATTATTTTATGGTGTATCTATCGACTTATTTTTTATTACGTTCCCATCACTATTAACTATGGCGAGCAGTCGAAATTACCCCGCCTAAACCTTTAACGTGTTTTTATTCAAAAATGAGCCTAGCTGCATACCTATATGGCAAGATTCAATTTAGATTACCATCCCTATAAAAAAACTCTGCAACTGACTAACATCAAGCTAAGCTTTCTAGAAGAGAAATTATAATTAATAGTTGAAATTGCCCCACGGAGGGGGAATTACAACTATTTTTGCTTTTTTTGACAAAAACACATTTTTAAGCCTATCTATTGAATATTTTTCAATATGAGTTTGTAAAAATAATACACAGATAATGACTCTGGAGCGTCAATACATTACATTTTTAATAAAACTATATCATCTTATATTTTTATACCTTCAAAGTTGTGGTTTAGGTTTAACAGTCGAGATTGCCCCGCTGCACCTTAATGTGTTTTGTTGTGCATTTTGATAATAGGATAATTTTTAGTTGTTTTATAAAACTAGTTTTTATTATATCTTTTAGATTATTTGGCAATTTACTGAATATTTTATAGCCATAGAATTTGGGTTTGGTCTTTTGGTTCCACGAGTTTATGTTTATATTGCGACCTAATTTTGTGCGTTTCATCCGATGCTTTTTTAAAATAGGCAGGGTGTTCTGTTACAAATACTTACCTGTACATATTTCGGATATATAAATAGACTAGCTTTTACCCGCGGCTTCGCCCGCGTAATATTTTGATTTTGGCTTATGTTTATGTCGGCTGCGAAACCTCTAAGAGGATGGCCAGTAGGTTGCATGCCTTATGAGGAGTGTGGCGGGCTGCGGGCATCCGAGGATTTTTTTTATTATATCGCGAAATATCCCTGACATGATCAGGGGTCTGAATTACAAATGAATAAAAACTATACCTATATTTCAATGTTTTTGGCTGTTTGCAGTTAAAATAAACATTACAATGGTACAGCAAAGTTTATACCTACTTGTTCCTAATTATTGCTTTTTTTCAAATATTTGTGCAAAAATTCGATAAAATTGTTTTTAAGGTTTTTACGTGTTAGATTAATTCCAATTTTTTGTTCTAAATCAAATCTCTGCTTTCCATAAACTGGGCATTCCAAGATTATGTGCAGTGGAGTCTCCTCTTTTGTGGGTTCACAGATGCACGATGGGCTTTCCCTCAACTTAAATCGATGTAAGTATTGGGAAAACCCACCATGCCCCGTCAGCACTTGAGTTATGATTCCCACTGGTGCTATTTCTCTTACGATCTTGTATGCCGCCCTTGCATCTGGAAAATATGTTTTGGTTACCGCCGCTGTGTGTCCATCCTGATACCGCCGGTTCCACTCGTAAGAGAGTCCTTTCGGATTTCTCGCTTGACGAATGAAACGGGGCAGTTATCGTAAATAGGTCTGCACTTCGAGTGCAGTGCTGCTTCCTTTGCTAGCTGGTCCGCTCTCTCATTTCCCTCCATCCCCGCTGTTGTATAAAGAAGCCTAATGGCAACACTAGAGATATAGTTATTTTTATACTATTAGTGATAGCAACACTTTTCGTCGATCCTGTTCCATGTCGCATTGTGTCTCGTGTACAATAAACCATAAAAGTCTAATAACGTCGTTTCCATATCTTCAAGACCTTCTATATGGTGTCAGAAGAAAAAGAAGATGTCGGAGAAAGAAGACACGGATTATAAATCCGTATTATCGAAGTCTGAGCCCGTACCGAGCACGTCGCCGGCGGCGCCGACACGAGTCAATATGGCGGGTTGCATTCCAATGCAATTCATTGGAAACTTATCCAATAACTGGAAAAAATTCAAGCAAAGCTTTATGATATACCTGCGAGCGGCATCTTTAGAAAATGAAGAAGAGTCAAGGAAAGTGGCATTGTTTCTACACTTCATCGGTGAGAAAGGTCTAGAAGTTTTCAATTCGTTTGGCCTCGACATTGATTCTACCACGTTGCAAAACGTGATCAAATTGTTTGAGGAGCACTTTGTGCCTAAGACTAACGTAACATTTGAATCACATCAGTTTTTTACGTACAAACAACGTGAAGATGAGCCACTTGAAGATTTCGTCGCCGCTTTGAAAAACAAAAGTCAGTCCTGTCAATTTTCTACATTGCAAGATCGCCTCGTCAGAGATATTTTTATTTGCAACATGCATGACAAGTATCACTACATCAAAGAAAAACTACTTTTGCAAGATAAAATGAACCTAGAAGAGACCATCGAATTTGCAAAAACAATTTATCAAACAAATCAACGGGTTACATCTTTAACTTCAGAAACAGAGCAGTCGGCTGTCTTACATATTAGGAAAAAGTCAAACTACAAGAATAAAACAGTTCAGAGTAATAATTATAACAATAATAATTATAGTCAGTCGCAGATCAACATCTCTAAACCAATTTGTGGAAGATGTGGACAAGTTCATCGAGTAAAATGTCCAGCACTGGGAGCAGTCTGTCGGTCCTGTGGTATGCAGAATCATTTTCAGTCCATGTGCAGAAACAAAAATGTCAGGAATATTGAAGTTGATGAGCAAGAAAATGAACTTTTTATTGGTCACATAGAAGAAAACAGTAAGTCAAGTACTAATTGGTCTTTGCCATTAGTTGTAAATGGTGTAATAATAAGTGCTATTTTAGATACAGGCAGCGATGCAAATGTAATATCGTTCAAAAATTTTAAATCATTGAATGTTGATGTACAAATCAATAAGTGTACTAACAGGGTGATGTCATATAGTAGAAATCAAATTCCTGTCATTGGTGAGTGTTTTCTTACAATTCAATACAATTTGAATAGTAAAGTCATGTCAAGTCAAGTAAAATTCATAATAGCAAATGTAAATTCACCAACAGTGATCGGACATCAAACCTGTAGTGCATTAGGTCTTGTACAACGTGTATATAAAATAAATAGGGAGCAGTCAACAAGTGAGTCAAGTCATAATGAATGTAAACATGAATTAACAGATGTACTAAGAAGTCATAAATCAGTTTTTGAGGGTTTAGGCTGTCTCCCAGGTCATTGTCACATTTCAGTCAGAGAAGAAGTCCAGCCAAAAGTAGATGCTCCACGCAAGGTGCCATTTGCGTTGTACAAGAGCTTAAAGAAAGAACTCCGGAACATGGAAGACATGGGTGTCATCGTAAAGGTCACCGAGCCTACTGAATGGGTGAGTTCACTTTTATTAGTTGAAAAGAAAAATGGAAAATTACGTGTCTGTCTAGATCCAAGAAATCTTAATGAAGCAATCTGTCGGTCACACTATCCAATCCCAACGGTGGACATGGTACGTGCCAAGGTAGCAGGTTCAAAATGGTTTTCAACTCTTGATGCCAGTAGTGGGTTTTGGATGTGCTGTCTTGATGAGGAAAGCTCTTACCTCACTACTTTCAATACTCCTTTCGGTAGGTATCGTTTCAAACGACTTCCTTATGGTGTAAACTGTGCACCTGAATATTTTCATCGGGTTATGACAGAAATTTTTGGAGATTTACCTGGAGTCACTGTTTACAGCGATGATTTGCTGGTTTCAGGAGAAACACTGGCTCAGCATAATGAACGTCTAAAATTAGTCTTTGAACGAGCCAAAGAAGTTAATGTCAAGTTCAATAAGTCAAAATGTACTTTTGCTACTCAACAGGTCAAATACCTTGGCCACATATTTTCTGGTGATGGTATAACACCAGACCCAGATAAAGTCAGAGCCATAAAAGATATGCCTTCTCCAACTTGTACCAAAGATCTGCAAAGATTTCTAGGTCTTTTGAATTATTTGAGTCCATTCATACCAAATCTTGCTGCAGAAGTAAGTCAATTAAGAGAATTACTCAAGAAGGATGCCATATTTATGTGGAATTCTAACTATGAACAAGTTTTCAATCGTCTTAAAATTCTAATATGCAGTGCACCAGTGTTAGGTCATTTCAATGTCAATGAACATGTCACTTTGTCAGTGGATTCAAGTTCCACAGCTGTCGGAGCAGTAATTTTACAAAATGGTCACCCAATATACTATGCTTCCAAAACTTTAACACCTACACAACAAAAAATGGCCCAAATTGAAAAAGAATTATATGCTATTGTGTTTGGATGTGTCAGATTTCATCAATTTATTTATGGTCAAGTAGTGACAGTTGAAACTGATCACCGTCCTTTAATAACTTTATTTAAAAGGCCTCTTGTCGATGTGCCAACACGTCTGCAACGCATGATGATGAAAATACAGGCCTATAGCCTAGAGGTGTGTTATAAACGAGGCACAGAGATGTACATTGCTGATACATTGTCCCGAGCGGCCCTACCAGAATGCAGTTCAGATGAACTTGATGATGATGTAATAGTTCATGTCAATATGTTAATTAAGAATTTACCTGTCTCCACAGAACGACTTCAGTGGCTGAAGGAAGCCACAAGCACAGACGACAGCATGCAGATATTAAAGTCTTACTGTCAAAAAGGCTGGCCTGCATGTAAAAAACAAGTCAACAAAGCAGTACAAGAATATTGGAATTTTCGAAGTGAAATACATACCGAAGCTGATCTGCTATTTCGAGGTAACAGCATTATTATTCCAAAGAAAATTCGGCCAGACATTTTAAAAATAATACACAGTGGCCATCTTGGAGTTGACAGATCAAAAAGCTTTGCTAGAGGTATTGTTTTCTGGCCATTCATGTCAACAGATATTAAAAATTTAGTTGAGTCATGCCCATCATGCTTAAAGCATAGAAATGCTAATGCAGCTGAACCATTGAAGCCACATGAGCAACCTACATTACCATGGGAAAAAGTAGGTGTCGATTTCTTTGATTATAAAGGGAAGAAATATGTCATTATAGAAGATTATTACTCCAATTTCATAGAATTGTCAACAGTAGCCAGCACAAGCGCTAAAGCACTAATACTGGTCCTAAAATCAGTCTTCAGTCGACAAGGCATCCCAGTCATCTTACAAAGTGACAATGGACCACCATTCTCTTCAGCTGAATTGAAGAGTTTCATGATTGAATGGGGAATTCAACATACTACTTCAAGTCCATACCTACCCAGATCAAACGGCCTCGTAGAGTCAGGTGTTAAAATAGCCAAACGAATACTTACTAAATGTGATGAGACAGGTACGGATCCATACCTAGCGCTACTACAATATCGAACTACACCCAGAGGTAACATAGCTTCACCAGCTCAACTATTGATGTCACGTTCGCTTAGAACTCAACTTCCTACAGTTTCAAAAAATTTGAAGTCAAAAGTTGTGAATTTCAAAAGTCATTTTCAAATGAAGAACGAAAATATAGAGAAAATGAAAGAATACTATGATAAAAATACAAAACCATTATCAGAACTGGAAGAAGGAGAACAAATACTTTACAAAAGATGTCCAGAAAGTGTATGGTCACCTGCTAAAATTAAAAAGATATGTTCAGAGCCTAGATCATACATTGTAGAAACACCAGAGGGATTAGAATGTAGAAGAAACCGACAACATCTATTAAAAATGCCAAGTCCTACCAAGGCTAATCAGGTACCACTCGACGAGCATGTAAGTAACAATCATCCAACTATTCCAATCACTCAACCATCGTCTTCATCACTTCAGCCAGCGACAACAAACGATCAGCCGAGTGGTGTGCCTGTCACGCCTCCAATTCCAGGTATTTTTAGTTCCCCTTTCGTGACTAGGAGCGGGAGAAAAGTTAAGCCTGTGCAGAGATTTGAATGTAAATAATAATGACAAATCTAAACAATCTGTTAATTCATGTGCTCATTATATTTCAAGTCAATGTCTATCTGTAATGCTAAGTTTTATTGTTAAGATTATTATTATGTTGGATAAATATTGTAATGCTGAATAAGTTTTACTTTTTTTAGTATAGGGAGATGTTGTATAAAGAAGCCTAATGGCAACACTAGAGATATAGTTATTTTTATACTATTAGTGATAGCAACACTTTTCGTCGATCCTGTTCCATGTCGCATTGTGTCTCGTGTACAATAAACCATAAAAGTCTAATAACGTCGTTTCCATATCTTCAAGACCTTCTATACCCGCGTGCGCTTTAATCCAATAAAGTTTCACTATTTTATTTTGTGCGTGTAGTAACTTTATGTTAGCTTTGAATTTACTGCTAAGGGATGGAGGGAAGATACGCCAACTACCGTTTCCAGTGTAGACCTGGAGTCACAAAATATTTTTGCTTTTTCGGTAGCCTCAAGAAGTGCCAATAACTCGGCCTGGTGCACGGAGCACCAATCGGCCAATTTTAGCTTGCGGGTACTGATCTCAGCGGCATCATCCCAAATGGATAATGCCGCCCCAACTTTCCCTTTAATTTTGCTGCCGTCTGTAAATATGTTAATTTCTCGGTTAAGATTTTGCTCTAGTGCTGCTCCGTCTGCCAGGCATATGAACTCCAGCTCCTCCTGCTGCGCTGGGTGTGGCTTCTTTTCTGTCTCTCTATCTCCAGTTACTTGCTGGGAATAACCTTTCTTAGTTTCATAATGCAAGGCTGCTTCCTCGACTCTGATATGACAGCCGAAGATTAGGGGCCGCGGTGGGATAAATGGAACTGGTGGTGTGGGTGCCGCCACCTACCCTACCTTCCGCTAGGCCGTCAACGTGTTGGCAGACGCAGTGGGGCTGCAGGGGAAGAGAGGTGTCGGTATCGCTATGGCTGTTCTCACTGCCCTCTGCAGTTGAAGAGGCAGGCGCTGGGCTACTATGACTGACCCGCTGCATTGGGACCAGGGCGTTGGAATGCTGTCTGACGTTCAGTACTGGTTAGTCCCGAGTGGTGGATGACGATGCGTCTTGTGCTCCGAAACACTCTGTCATTATGGCGAGAGCGCGAGCTCCGTTATGGAGCCCGAGTCTGGGCTAGCGCTGTGTGCGCTGTGTGCTGAGTGCCGCGAAGGAGTGCGAAAAATGTAGGAACGTCCCAAACTTGCCATGACAGATTATTTCTGGCGCTTAGTTTTTATCCTATCCTACGGGAACTGTTAAAGTTTTTGAGATAAAAAGTAGCCTTTGTCACTTTTCGTCTTTCAAACTATATTCATGCAATAAGCCAAGGCAAGTTGCTCCGTTGCTGAGAAAAATTTATTGTTAAGTCCTACGGGAACCACAATTTTTTCGGGATGGAAAGTATCCTATGTCACTTTCCGTCTTCCAAACTATGCCCACCCCAAATATCAAGTCAATCCGTTGCTCCATTGCTGAGAAACATTTATTGTCCTATCCCATGGGAATCACGAATTTTCTCGAGATAAAAAATTTCCTATTATCACTTTCTGTCTTTTGTTTATTTGTTTATTTGTTATATAAAAAAGTACGGCTAATTACGCCAATTACACTTAATTACACTTAGTTACACTTAATTACACTTAAACACTCATACAATTTAAAAATAAAATTAAATCCGTAAGTCAATATAAATACTACAATTAAAATTTACAAGTCTTATATACAATATTGCTCGACAAAAGTCAGCAACAGTCCGCGAATAACAGGCAATTTGTCACAAAAAATGTCGCATTCGGTATAGATTTTAAGAAATGCGTTGAGACCACGAGACATTCTGCAGATAGGGCTGTTAGAACGAGACGTAGTG
Source organism: Hypomecis atomaria (assembly GCA_964007245.1). Taxonomy (NCBI): domain Eukaryota; kingdom Metazoa; phylum Arthropoda; class Insecta; order Lepidoptera; family Geometridae; genus Hypomecis; species Hypomecis atomaria. The sequence continues at coordinate 15,989,012 of OZ023294.1, read as the reverse complement.
CGGATAGTGCCAGTATCAAAAAGCTTGGGTCTGCTACTAGGCCTAAAGCGCGTGTAGTTGTCTGGTACGTACAAGGTGCACATACGATTGTGCAGACTAGGTGAGTCTATGACTCCTCTCAATACTTTGCAGCCGGTCTGTAGCTGTTCGAGAGAACGTCTAACCTTTAACGAGTTAAACCCTAACTGTCCAAGCAAAAAATCCGTTGGATACATGTAAGGGTAGTATCCATAGGTTTTCTTGTAAAGGTTTCTTAGAAATGCCTTCTGGATTTTCTCAAGAGCCAAAATATGAGAGTCACAGTGTGGATTCCACACACAGGCACCTGACTCGAGTTTACTCCTAATCAGAGCCGTAAATAAGAGCCGAAGGATTTGGGGATCGCGGAAATCTTTGGCATTACGTAGAACAAAACCCAGGCGTCGGTAGGATTCCTTCGCTGTAATTGCTATGTGATCATTAAATGAGAGAGCTCGGTCAAACGTCACGCCTAAATCTTTGATCGTCGAAACTCGCTTCATTGTGTCACACCCAATGAGATACGTGTGATGAATGGGATTACGCTTTCGATCGAATGACATGACGTAGCATTTATCTGAGTTAAATTCCAGTTTATTGCGTATACTCCAACGATGTATAGCAGCGATGTCATTTTGCAAGCTATTACAGTCTACTATCGACTTAATTTCAAGAGCAAGCTTTAAGTCATCAGCATAAAGCAAGCATTTGGCGGATGTGACCTCCTTGAACAGATCGTTTATCATAATTAGGAACAGCAAAGGTCCCAGAATCGAGCCCTGACTTACCCCGGAGGAGGTAACGTAGGGCTCAGAGACGTATGCACCATATTTTACAAACTGTTGTCGATCACGCAGGAGGTCTGCAAAAAACTTAAGAAGCCGAGGGGAAAAACCGATATCGGCAAGCTTCTGCAGTAAGATGTCGTTGTCGATTTTGTCAAATGCCTTCCGAAAATCGAAATATAGAACGTCCACCTGCATACCTCGATCCATACTACTAGATATATAGTCCACAAGACTCAGAAGATTCGTGTTGACGGATCTACCCGGCCGAAAACCATGCTGCTCGTCACACAAATATTGAGAAACCTGTCTATAAATTTCGCGATGAAGAATGTGTTCGAAAACTTTAGCCGGCGAGCACAGAATCGCAATGGGACGGTGTTCATCCACTGCAGTTTTATTGTTAGTCTTGGGTATAGGAGTAACCCTAGATAATTTCCACTGACGTGGATAAACACCATTTTCTAATGACAAATTAAATATGTGACAAAGAGGAAAAATCAAATATTTTTTGGCAGATTTTAAAATAAAAGCTGGCAGATGGTCTGGCCCAGCCGAGCTGCTCACTTTGAGCTTACTCAAGCTCTGATCAACCTCCTGGGGAGATATGTAAGGAATATTGACCATTCCTCCCTTAGCAGGAGTATCAGCGCATCTGTTTGCATCCAAGACTGGGGAGTCTTTTAAGAAGACACTTGAAAAGTACTCAGCAAAGGCTTCGGCAGCTGCTACACCCTCTCGATCCGTTCCCTCGTACGATACGGTGGGTTCGAAACCTCCCTTTGACTTTAAGCTTGACACATGCTGCCAAAAAAGCTGGGGATTCTTTTTCAAATTGCTTTCAATGGAAGAAATATGATTGTTGTAAGCCCCAGAAATACGACTCTTGAGATCCGCGCGAAGGTCAGAAAAAGAGCGGTAATCTTCAGCACATTTTGTGCGTTTCCAAATTTTATGTAGCGATTTCTTTCTACGAATGTCTTTGATAATGTCTGGCGTGAACCAGACAGGGTATCTAGCTGAATTAGCCTTTACACGTTTTTTCTTAGGCACACACCGATCAAATACCTTATACAGTATATCGTAGAATCTATCAGTCGCCAACTGAGCGTCAGAACACTCATAGACACAATCCCACGACGATTCGCTTAGCAAACACTTCAAGTAGGACATGTCAACTTTCTTGAAATTCCAATCGTGAGATAAATCAATATTACTAGGAGGCAATTTAGCGTCAAACTCACTACATAAATTGAAACCAAACGTCATCTCGAGTGGAGGGTGGTACAAGTCGACTTTTACCAGGCCACCTGCCGCCGCCTCGACCACAGTCACTCGTGACTCATCGCATTCCCTCCTCAACACCACATCCAACTTACTGCCATGACAATTATAAATATTGTTACAGTCGCCTAAGTCACAAAATTCCAAATAATATTCATAATAGTTTTTAATGTTTGCTGAGGCACTGTTCATGTTTAAATCACCGGTTATCAACAGTTTACCGTTTAAAGTGCCGATAAGAGACTCGACTTTATAAAACCACGTCATGTATTTATTATCTGTAGCGCTTGGATTAATATATACGACGCATATAAATATCGTAGTGCCGCGGTAGGTAAACGAGGCCCACAGATCCTCCCCGTCATCCGTCTCCAAATCGCGGCGACGCTTCAGTAGGATGCCAGGCCGTGCGGCCAGTAGCACGCCGCCGCCGAAGGTGGGCCGGTCTCTCCGCAGGACCGACCAGCCGTCTGGAACTACTTCGGCGTCATTTACCGATTCGTCCAGGAATGTTTCCGTAGCTGCAAACAGCATACTGTCACACAATAACAAGTTTTTATTTAGACTTGATAGCTTGGTCTTCAATCCACGTACATTTTGGTAAATGATACTGATTTCAGCATTCCTTTTTTTACACGGCATGCTAGCAGCCGACTTCGCTTGGAAACGGACGGGTGACAGAGTTGTGTTTTTTATAGTTCACCCATTTTTTAACACGAGCATTGTCAGGCCAGACTTCGACCGAAAAACACTTGTCAAAACATTCTTCTGGGACGCCTATTTTGAACGATTTGTAATTATTCTTAGTCTTCAGTTCTTCGACAGTACACGATTTTTGTGGGCATAGTTCAGTGAGATACTGCTTGATTTCATCTGCACTGGAAACCATGTTCCACAAATGTATGTACTTGCGTGGTTCGACCGCTCTAAGTGACGTCACCGTAGGTCCAGCGAGACAGCGCAGCGATAACGACTGACGCATTGCTTTACTACGCACCTCCGTCCACTGATTTATTGGTACCTGGGCAGATGGTAACTCAGCTGATTTGGACTTGGTTGCTGCACTCTGGGGAGATTGACTCAAAGTATGCCTAGAGAAACCCTCAGCCAAATTCTTTGACGATGAAGACTCACCGTTGACTACTTTTGTTGTTTCACGCTGTTTAGTGTTAGGCGAATAGATCACTACATTATTCCTTTCTTTGCGGCGCTTTTGGCGATCACGTCTTTTTTGAGAAACTGAGTCTTCATCACTGGAGGCAGGTAGTACTTGTGGTGCAGCGGGCTGCGGCTGGGCTGCGAGGCGCTGGCCATCATCGTTGTTGGACTTCGAGAGCTGACCCAGCAGGGATACGCGACGCGTCAAATCCTGAGTCGAAGCACGCAGTTCCTTATTAATTTCGCAAAGATCGACTAACGAGGATCTATGCAACTCGTTCTCACGGTTAAGTCGGATGATCTCTGTCTGGTATGTTTTGACGGATTCTTCAAAACAAGTAATTTTAAGCTGGAGGTCATGGAAATGAGTATTCAAAATCTTATCCAGCTCTTCCCTGAAAATACCTCGAATGCTATCTGCTGATATACAGGAACAATTACAAGAGCTGCGGGAGTTTGTGTCACCATTAAGTTCGCGAGTTACTCCGGTCGGCGGCGGCGCGAGCGCCTGCATCGCTTTCGTTGTAGTTCGAACGGGAGTATTCGTGTTATCCCCGTGTTTGGGTTCCTTGCAGCGGCATAATGGGCACACCCATGATTCTATGAACTCTTTTGAGAAATCGTCGTATTCTTGAGATTTAAAATTGAGGCAACTCGAATGATATTTGTCGGCGCATCGACAGCATTTTAAAAACGGTGCATTTCTTAGCAAACTGTTACACCCGGCGCAATTCATTGCTGCGTGGAGCTAGAGACTAGTAAAAGTCTACTTATAAATCCAACGATGTATGACGCACAGCTGTTAGTGAGCGCTCCTCGGGCCGTGATCAGAAGGGCCTAAGCGCCGTGAAAAACGCGGCGGTTACGCGTTCGTATAGATGAACTTTCACTTTTTGCTAATTGTAGATAACGAAAACAATGTTTGAGTTTATCACTGATAAGAACGGTCACAGGACGGTTTTAATTACTTCACTATGTTTATGTTTGTTTATTCTATAGATTTAACACTATTGTGGCGAAATTATGTTGAATTAAACATTAAAAAAGAATAAAAACAGTGCAACGAGTTAGAAAATGAAATGTTTTAAACCATAGGTATCCATACCAAAAATCAGGTCGATCTTTTGCTCCGTTGCTGCGTCAAAGAGGAACAAACCAACAAACTTTTCGGATTGATAATATTAAAGTATGATGATTCTGTACCATAAAGGTAGAATAAAGAAACATGTTAAACCTCTAATGATCGAAGATTTAAAAATATTTTTAATGTCAGACAAAATGACGGCCTGGTATTAAACGTCATAGTAACATGTAGCATGCAGAGGGAAAATAACATTTTATCCAATTTTAATGTCAGTTGTCATTTTCAATCAATACTTTATTTCCTCTTCAAGGGGATATAATGGTGGAAAAACAATTTGTCCCCTTGCCATGCTACTTGTGATTTATAAAAGTCTGCAGACAATGTCACCTGTCATCTAATTACGTTTGGCTGTGACGTTTCGTTAGTCCATATTAGCGTCATAGAGGAATTAATCACTTAGCGTCTTTGTGATAGTGGCGACAGTTTCGCTTTCGATGGTTTTTGTCCTGTCCTACAGGAACTATGCAATTTTTCGGGATAAAAAGTATCCTAAAGCTCCTTCCGCCTTTTAAACTATGTCCATGCCAAAAATCAAGTCAATCCGTTGCTCCGTTGGTGCGTGCAAGAGTAACAAACCAACAAACCAACAAACTTTTCGGATTTATAATATTATAGTAAGGATACAAGAATATAATTTCAAGGTATATAAAAAATTGATTTATGAAAGTTTTGTTTGGTATCTAATATCGGGAGTTATACTTATCATGCCTCTGTTTCTTGTATTTTTTTACCTAAAAGTCAAGAAAAACCTTTTCATTGATAAGAATACGATTACTATAAGGATACTAATGAACATTGTAAGATCCAGCTAGTGTATCTATTCGCTGTACTACTTAAAACTATAAAGTCATCATCATCATTTACAGGTCTTTTCAACTCACTAAAGACGTCACAGTGAAATTCCTAAAATTGCACAAAAACAAAAGTGACTGAGACTACTGAATAATCTGAATTTAGCTCCAATACGTGGTAGGAAAGTTATAAATTAAAACTCAAAACTGTTAAAAAAGTGATGGAAAAGTATTTAGGTAACTCTGAGTGATAAATAATGATGAAACATAGTGAACATTTTAAACAAATTAATAATTTTTCAAAAGTGACCGGTAAATATTTCATATTTCGCTCCGAGTGTCAAGTACAACAATCAATACGCTACTTCCCGCTAGATGTCACTTCTTAAACCACAGAGTGACTATTGAAACCATAGACAACGCTACATTTTAATCTGGGTTGCACAGATTACACAGGGCAGCAATTAAACAGCGAAAATAAAGCGCTCCTTACACGTAACGACAATATCTCTAGAATTTCCTTTAAAAAAAAATATCGAAAAATGATGGAACACACGCCGATAAAAAAGACAAGCATATCCTTAGAATGTGCAGGCTGCCCAAATATTATAAGAGATCGCCACTACCTAAGATGCTCTTCGTGTAACTTTACCTACGACCTGATCTGTGGAAATGTTTCGTTAACGAGATTTTATATTATGGAACCGGAAAAGAAAGCAGCCTGGAGATGTCAGGCTTGCATCTGCAAGAAAAAACAAATAGGTGACAACTCCAATACACCTGTTGGTCCTCAACCTCTAACAAACAAAAACTTAAATGAAAATATGAATGCAAGAAAACTTAAGTCGCTATACATATCAATGGATGATACTTCATTCCTTAACAAATCCTGTGATGATCAATCCTGTGATGATGCTTTTATAGAAGATACCTTATGCTTAAACGATAGCGACATTTCAGCGAACAAAAATGACGAGCTGTCTCTACTAAAAGCAGAGAAAAAACTGCTAACGCAGCAACTAATCCATGCAAAGGAAGACATAAATAAGCTATTGTCTGAAAATTTTGCACTTAGAGAATCTCTGTCACGTACACAAGAAACTCCAAAGAAAAATAGTAATAAAACGATTCCAAACAATTCATCAAAAAAGGATAAGGAAAATGCTGATCAAGATCTGAAGCAAACAAGTAAGAGTCCAATATCACAGCAAGAAAAAAAAGAAATTAGTTCATCACATGAAGAAAAGTCAAGCAAATTAGAGCCAAAAACGCAGAAAAAAAGAGATATTGAACAGTTAATGCAAAAAACACTAGCTGCTAGTAAAAAAGAAAATAAACAAGAACACAAGAACATACCTGCAAAAGACGATTACAAAAAAATTAATAAAGAAACAGCCAAAATTGTGATTATTGGTGATGAAACCTGCAAGAACTTGGCACCAGTCTTGCTAAGCTTAAGATCGGAACAGAAAAATGCAAGAACATACAAAGTCATAAACTTCACTCATCCCGAAGCACCAGGAGAATACATTTTACGGAATACAGACCTTAACAAGATGGAGATACAAGAAAATGACTGGATAGTGATCAGTGTAGGATCAAATGACTGTAATCCTACCAAACTGCTACATGAATTGTCTAAAACTTTAGGTTTGCTGAAATATCAAAATGTTATAGTCATGGGCGTAACCAGTAGCCGACACTTAAATGAGGGGAAACTGAACTTCAGCATCAGGAACATAGTAAATAAATTTACAAATTGCAAATACTTACAGACAAATCCAGGGCATTACAATAAACAACGTATCACTGTCAGCGTTCAACATACCTCACGGTTGATAAATAATGTAATAAATACTGATGATTATGCCTTAGTATTTCTGAACAAAAATAAAACGCAAGCTTCAGTCTACCAAACCGAAATCAAATTAAAACCTGGCACTATTCCGTACTTTTTCGATAAAATACGTAAAACTACAAGCAAAACTATAAACAAAATTGATGTTAGCCAAAATCACAAACCAGGAACAATACCGTTCTATTTTAAGAAAAAACAAAAACAATCGGTAGTCGATGATACCCCTAAAAATGCTACAATTAATGATAGTAAGCTTTTTCGTTGATCATGATAATAACTTATTCCAAATAATGCATGTAAACATATGTAGTATGAGATATAAAGTAGATGAAATAGAATTATTGAATAATGAACACAATCCTGACGTATTTTGTTTTACGGAAACTCACCTTAAAGAAAATGAGAGTAACATATTACAGTTAGATGGATACCAATTAGCGGCCCATTTTTCAAGGAAAAATAAGTCAAAAGGTGGAGTAGCAATATATTCGAAAAAAACTGTCGACTTCAAAAAACTCGAATGGGTATCGGACTTGTCAATTGAGGGTCACTTTGAATGCTGTGGCATAAGCCTCCCAGAACTTAATGCAATTGTTATAACCAACTATAGACCTCCGAAGGGTAATTTCAATTTGTACATAGAGAGTCTTGAAATGCTTCTACAAAAGCTTACCATAAGAAACAGACGTATTAAGAAAAAAATTTATATATTAGGAGACTTCAACGTAAATTTACTTGAAAATAATAATATGAAAAAGGAGTCATTTTTAAATACTTTGGCATCGTTCAAATTGCACCCAACTATAACAGAGCCAACAAGAATCACATCACATTCACAAACATGTATTGATAACATACTAACAAACACAAATCAATATAAGGTAGAAATAATTAATATGGGAAGTTTGACTGATCATACAGCGCAAAAAATACAGATCAAGACAAACATTAGCTTCAAAGAAAAATACTGGTATGTAGAAAAGAGAAAAATTGACATTCACTTAGATATTTTTATCAAATATATATCACAACTGAGTTTTTCAAGCGTGTATGAGGAAACAGATGCTAATAAAGCATATGAAAAATTTATAGAGCTGTTTAGTTTAATATTCAACTTATGTATACCTATTCAAAGAGAAAAAATATACCACAAGAAAAAACCAAATTGGAAAACCCCAGGTATTGCAATTTCAAGTAAACAAAAGAGGGAACTATACATTAAACAATGTTCTAAAAACTCTGCAGAACATCAAGAAAATTACAAAAAATATTCTAAGACACTGAAGCGAGTTATACAATATTCAAAGAAAGCTGCGAACATAAAATATATACAAAAAAGCACAAATAAATCCAAAGCAACTTGGGGTATAGTTAAACAATATACATGCTCTACAAATAGTATACGTACAACTATTGAAAGCTTAAAAGTTGACAATAAAGAAGTGTCTGACCAAAAATATATTTGTAATAAAATTAACGAGCATTTCATAAATATAAATAACCTTTCACAAGAGAAAACTAACAAAATTAAGCACTTAACAGCAAAAAATGATAAATCTGTTTTTTTGACTCCGGTAGACAGTTGTGAAATCAAAAGTATTGTTAAAAAGCTAAAGAATAAAAAGTCTTGTGGCCATGATAGCATTTCTATGCAGTTAATAAAAAGTTGCATCAACTTTATCGCTGACCCGCTCGTTCACATAGTAAATTTATCAATATCTACAGGATGCTTTCCCGAAGAACTGAAACGAGCAATAATTAAACCCATCCATAAAAAAGGACCGAAAAATGACATAAACAATTATAGGCCTATTGCAATCTTACCATGTTTTTCAAAAATATTCGAAAAAGTAATATTTAACCGGCTATACTCATTTCTAGACAAGCATAACATTCTTAGTGACAAACAGTTTGGGTTTAGAAAAGGCAAAAATACGTCACTAGCCATATTTAATATGCTAAAACGGGTATGGGATGACATTAACTCAAAGAAACCAGGAGTGGCATTGTTCCTAGATATGTCCAAAGCCTTTGATTGTGTTGTTCATGAAACACTATTAAGAATACTGGAACACATTGGCATCAGAGGACATGCTCTTAGACTTTTAGAATCCTATTTAAAAAACCGTACTCAAGCCACTTCTCTTCTCGTATACAACAGTAAGTCGAAAACAATAGAACAAATCCAGTCTGAATTCGAGAAAATTACACTAGGAGTTCCCCAAGGAAGTATTTTAGGGCCACTTTTATTCTTAATTTATATCAATGAATTGCCGAAATTTACTAAAGATATGTGTGTTATGTTTGCCGATGACGCGACTCTATACATACCTAAAAAATCATCCAATGAAGTTTTCGAAAGAGACATTAATCACAAACTGGATGAAATTGTTACGTGGCTAGATGCTATGAACTTAAAAGTGAACATCGATAAAACCAAACTTATTAACTTTAGATCCTACAAACAAAAGACAATAGAACTAAACATCACGAACAAAGGAAATAGTGTACAGCTTGTTGAAAATACAAATTTTTTAGGAGTAACAATAGATAGTCACTTAAACTGGAAATATCATATACTTAAAGTAAACAGTAAATTATCTCAATATTGCTACGCTTTATCCGTTATTAAAAATGCTACTAACAAAAATATCGCTACAAATTCATATTATGGTAACGTCTATCCCCATCTGAGTTACGGAATTATCTTCTGGGGAAATTCTGCGAATATACAATCAACTTTTATTCTTCAAAAACGATGTCTTAGAGTCATATTTAATTTAAAGTGTACAGACTCATTACGAAATATATTTAAATTAAATGGTTTTTTGACATTGACGGGTATCTATATTTTTGAAATATGTTTGTTCGTAAAAAACAATGAGCAATATTTTGTCGAAAACCAGTCAAACCGTGCTGACATTTTACGCTCAAAACAAAAGTATAACATAGGTATACCGCAAGTAAATAATGCCATGTTTGCAAAAGGGTCATTTTACAGTGCTATCAAAGTATACAATCATTTACCACTGGAATTTAAAACCCTCAAAATGTCAATATTCAAAACTAAGTTAAAAGCCTGGCTGATTAAAAAAGCTTTTTATTCGACAAAAGAATACTTCAATGATGATTGAATATACCTAGTAAATAACCACTTGCTAAACATGTCATATTTTATTAACTTTTTAACTAGCCCTTCTTTTTCTTCTTCTTTCTTTCGAGTCTATGCGTTGTAATTTGTAATATCTCTGCACAAACTAAAGATATACTGTGTATCTCTATTGAATACTGTATCTCTGTGAGTCTATTTAAAAAACAATGTAGATGTCATGTTTTATAATATTATTACCTCAGATGAAATACCTATAGGTATTTAATCTGAGATTATTACAGTTAGTAAGTAGTAGTTAGTAATTCTATGCACAAGTGGCCAAAGAGTATATTATTATAGATGCACTTGGCTAATAAAAACAAAACATTGTACTATGTACGCGTACATAAATATTGCACGCCCGAAGAGGGCAGAACTGTGTTACTATATGAAAATTATTTATAAGACCTTTGTACCAGTTTTATGCAATAAATGATTTCTGATTCTGATTCTGATTCTGATGTCACTGAAGGCTTGATTTTGTCACTAGTGACAAGCAGTATTGAAACCTTGCATTGCTCGACTCGACTTCAGCGTAATACCAAATACTAGCCGAGTTATATTTTAATGCAATTTTATCGCAATTACAACTATAAAAAATAAAATCGGTCAAGTGCGAGTTGGACTCACGCACGAAGGGTTCCGTATCGTGTTGGAGCCCCTTTAGCCCCATTCCTCTTGCCATTATTAATAGAGAGCAAAAAAACTCATAAAATTAACATTAGACAGGCAGACGGACAGACGGACATCGGAGTCCCGTTTTTACCCTTTGGGTACGGAACCCTAAAAAAGCATTTATTATCCTGCTGGGTCAAGGCAAACACTGCCTATTGCGAATTAAACTGCACCAAGTTAGTTTCGTTCGTTGTACAGATAAAGAAATGCAAATGTTTCAGATTGTTATATTTTATCTCATGTGCTGTGAGTCCTTTACGTACGGAGTGTTCTGTTTGGTATGGGTTTATTAAACGACTTCCAAAAAGGAGGAGGTTCTATGTTCGTCTGTATGCATGTATTTTTTTGTGTATAATCATCGATATTTTCGCCAATTGTAAACCGAATCAAAAAAACCTTTTTACTTCGAAAGGGTATGCTCCCGACGTGGTCCCATTAAAATTTAATTGAAATTGGCTAAGCCTTTTTTAAAAAATCAAAAATAATGTAAAATTAGTATACTATACAACAATTCGAGCGAACTATTTGAATTTTGTACACGATAGAAGTCGGTTTTGCCATTTGTTGCTAAAAATAATTATGACTATAAGTATGCTTGATGATGATGAACATTTCGCATTCTGTTAAATTGTTTTTATCTGTATAATTGGGCTAGTAGACTGACCAGTATAACTGATCAGTTCAATTTCAACAGCGGGTTTCGCAAACGCTGTAATTGATGGACGTATTGTACCTACTTCATTTTAACTGATCAGTTAAATTAATAACATGATCAAATCTGATATTTACCTGCAGTAAGCAGGTTAATTTGAACTTATTGGCGTATAAAACAGGCTAATCTTATTTTGGGTATAAAATACCTTGTTGCATTATATTTCATCATCACTAGCCCAGCCCTGGTGTTAAACATTTTGTTCTTGAATCAAATTAAAGTTCTACAGCAGAGTTTCAATTGTAAAATTGCGACAAATCTAGTTCTTAAAAGATAAATAGAATTCATTTAATACATTGCTAAATGTTGTGCTCTACGAAAAATAAACTGCGACGCAAATGCACAGTTAAGCTGATCTTACGAGCTTTCGTATAAATTATTCACGGCGCAACTCAGTTACCTAGAGAACAATAACCTGCCAAGTACGATTCGGACTCGCGCACGGAGGGTTCCGCACTGTATGGGAGCCCCCCTTAAATATTTATTTTATTTTAATTTTATTATTAAAGTGAACATAAAACTAAATATTCTGTGAAAATTTCAAGCATCTACCTGTTACCATTATTAATATAGAGCGAAAGACGTCTAAAAAATCAGGTTTGTTGTATGAGAGCCCCCCTTATATTTATTTTATTCTCTTTTTAGTATTTGTCGTTATAGCGGCAACAGAAATACATCATCTGTGAAAATTTTAGCTGCCTAGCTATCATGGTTCACGAGATACAGCCCGGTGACAGACAGACAGACGGACAGACAGACAGACGGACAGGCGGACATCGAAGTCTTAGTAATAGGGTCCCGTTTTTCCCTTTGGGTACGGAACCCTAAAAATATACTTTTAAATTTTACTGTCACGGGACTAACAAAACCCGGAAAACAGTGTATTTTCGCTGCACGTACGAGAAGATTAGGCCACGCTTCCGTGTTTTCACGCTCAACTTTTGCAAATTCAATTTATAAATTAATTTCTTGGTCTGACTCCCCTCGTCTGGCTCATGTGACAGTTATTTTATGAGATTAATTTTGATTGATTATCTTTTTACTTGATTATGACAAAGTTCAAGTATAAATTGATTTAGATTTTGACGACCGAATGCCGAGTTTTGTCGTTAGGTTTTAAGTTGGATATCTTTAAGTCTTCTTTACTTTCAAAACTGAAGCAAAGATGCTTCGTAAAATGGCATCGAGCTCGCCCAAAACTCAGAAACTACTATGTAATCAATGATATACCTGTAACATTGAAATACTCTTGAAAAACATCTCTCTACTCAACAGCATCTCACTGACATCTCACCGATAACAATCTTCTTAGTAAATCTTATATCAAAGAAGACTGAGTTTACAGCCAATCTTATCGAGTCATGAAAAAACAGCCTAACTAAACTAAACTAAAACTAAACGTCACTACCTTAACATGTGAATAAAATGAATGTTATTGCAATTTTGACGATGTATTCGTATATACCTACGCACACGCAGATGTCCTTACACCATTATAAAACTAATGATTATTTTTCGCAAAAAAAATGGCAATACCGCCTTCCATCGTGTCCAAAATTCGAATATTTCGCTCGAATTGTTTACATTATTGTTGATTTTTCAAAAACGGCTTCGCCGATTTCTTTCAAATTTATATCGGACCACGCCTCTAAAGTATACCCTTTCGAACTAAAAAAGAATTTTGCGATTCGGTTCACAATTGGAGGAATTATCGATCAACAAACACAATATAAAATACATACAGACGAACGTAGAACCTCCTTCTTTTTGGAAGTCGGTTAAAAATAATGCCAAAATGCTTTACACCTTGTTTCAGCCATAATTTTCTGATGACCTTGCTTCTCCCGTCACTTCACTTTAACACGTGTCCTGTTCACTGCTCCGGTCATGCCGTCCCGAACTTTTGTTCTATAAACTAACTGTCTGTAGATAGCACCTCTAATTGGCGAAGCGACTCAAGCTCGACTAATAAGGGTTCTTTCAGGAGCTGTTCGAGCCGGCTCGTGGACTCGAACTCCATGAATACGGGATGTAATTAAATAATCTTAGATTGACCATTAGACAAGTTTGCGATGATAGTAAAGACGTTGATTTTATTGTATCGTCAGTTGTGCCCTTTTTGGCGAACAATATTTATTTGACAAACTAAAAACTAAACTAAGTTAAACTTCTTTATGATTATTTCGGCAAATGAATAATTATTTTTCACAAAAAATTGGCAAAACCGCCTTCCACGTAACTGTTTGTACAAAATTGTCTCGAATTGAAAAATAATTAAAAATAATTTTTCGATTCGGATCACAATTTTATTGGCGAAATTATCGATGAACATACACAAAAAAAAATACATACAGACTGTTCAGGCGTTAGGTTAAATAATAGTCGCCGACTACTAAATTCTCTAACGCCTGACGGAAAACCCAGAGCAATGCAGGTCGTAAATCTGTATTACTCTAGGTTGGTTGCGACTTGACAGTTTTCAGAGCGTTTAGCTACCTGTCAATGGGCTACTGGCAGTTATCTAAACGCCCGATGAAACTATTAAAGCACTAGAGCGTGAGCTCTGAGTACTGTAACAGTCAAACCGCAAGTTTCTAAGAGGGAGCCTATCAATCTGTAGTACCTAACATTACCTACAAGACCCTATGATCTAGTATGACAATGTCAAACTAGTACCTATTGATAGATTCCCTAGATTTCCTACAGGACCCTATCCCTACTAGGTCCTAACTCAAGTCAATACTTACCGATTCCCTACGGTTTCCCTAGCTAAGTTAGAGACCCCTACTCTCCTATACAAGGATACTCACCACTGGGTCCCTAGCTAACCTACCTACCTATCTATGATACCTAGCCCTAACCATAGAGCGATATATACATATATACAGATAGGTACGGGAAAACCTGTTGCCGGCGACCTAAGGCAACAAGCGGAATGGGGGAAGGTAATAGGGATACGCACGTCGTGCAATGTGCGCAGGGAATGATACTCCACTGCCGTTCACGCAGGCTCACGTGAACGATGCAGATGGCAACGGCTACAAGGTGTCTTATGCCGCAGTGGAGGGAAAGGGTTAGGTCCAGCGGGAGTGCTGGACGGTGCGCGGAGGCTTCTCTCAGTAGCGCTCGGCGTCAGGGCGGAGGTCGGCTCGTCGCGGGCGGACGTGACCTCGTGGAAGGCGGGCGGGCGGAGCAGCGCTCAGCGTAGGGCGGGCAGAAACCTCGTGGAGGGCGGGCGGTGGAGCCTCTGGTCACAGCCGGTTGGCTGGGCGGGCGGCGTCCCTCTGAGCTCTTCTTGCTGCTCCAGGTAGTTGGGTTCTTCTTGGCTGCTCCAGGTGGGGTCTTCTCGGAGGTGGTGAATTAAAACCAGTCTTCGGTAGTAATTAATTTTATTTTAAAACTAAACAACTTATATACTAAAACACCTATAATCTACATACAAAAAACCATATTTGTGTGCCGTATCGGTGTGAAGCACCGTCAGCACACGTGCTCTGGCCGCGGAGGTGTCGATGCCCGGCGTATCTGGGTCGCGGACGGTGTTTTCGGCATGTTGAAGGTTTTGCAATACATACATGTTCAATTACATTGAACACAGACGAACATAGAACCTCCTCCTTTTTGGAAGTCGGTTAAAAATTCGAAGGTCGCTCGAATCGATATATGTACGAGTATACTTACAATTTTCACATTATTGTTGATTTTTACGGACTTCCAAAAAGGAGAAGGTACTGTGTTTTTTAGGGTTCCGTACCCAAAGGGAAAAACGGGACCCTATTACTAAGACTTCGATGTCCGTCTGTCTGTCTGTCTGGCACCGGGCTGTATCTCATGAACCATGATAGCTAGGCAGCTGAAATTTTCACAGATGATGTATTTCTGTTTCCGCTATAACAACAAATACTAAAAACAAAATAAAAGAAATATTTAAGGGGGGCTCCCATACAACAAACCTGATTTTTAGACGTTTTTCGCTCTATATTAATAATGGTAACAGGTAGATGCTTCAAATTTTCACAGAATATTTAATATTATATACTTCAATAATAAATAATAAAATTAAAATAAAATAAATAGTTAAGGGGGGCTCCCATACAGTACGGAACCCTCCGTGCGCGAGTCCGACTCGTACTTGGCCGATTATTTAGATAGATAGATAGATAGATAGATAAACTCTTTATTGCACACCAAGAAATAAACAAAAAGAAGAAACAAAGATACATAAACAGTGTAACAATGGGCGGCCTTATCGCTGATAGCGATCTCTGCCAGGCAACCTTAGGATGGAGAGGACAGAAAGCGTATAAATAATGGACGGGGTGCGCATTAGTTAAAATATAAGTTTGATTATATCATAAACATACATACTAATAAAATTGATATAAATACTTAACATACCTAAAAATAAAGAAAACCATACATATAAAATTATAAAAGAAACCTATAACTAAATAATAAACTATTACATAATACATTACAATATACTACTTACATAAAACAACATAAATAACAACAACAACAACAGTTACATAGTTAAAGTATTGTCAATTTCTGCAGGTAATGGTTTTTAACCTGATCTTTAAATACGTTCAGTGATTGAGCTTTTCTGACAGTAACGGGCAAGGCATTCCATAGCTGGACTGCCTGAAAGGCAAAAGACCGCCCGTAAAAAGTTTCACACCGTGCAGTAGGGGTCATAAGGGAAAGGTTTTCCTTGGATCGGAGGGGAAGGGAATGTGCATCTTGCCAGAAGGAAAAAGAGTCTTTAAGATAGCATGGAGTAGAAGGATTGAAGAGGATATTATAAAGGAGATTGAGGATATGAGCATTCCGACGAAGACGAATTGGAAGCCACTTGAGCTTAGTTCGAAAATGAGATACGTGGTCATATTTGCGTAGCCCAAATATAAACCTAATGCAATAATTTTGAAGACGCTCAAGCTTATCAAGTTGGACTTCAGTGAGATCTAAAAAGCTGGCGTCAGCGTAATCTAAAATAGGAAGAAGCAGGGACTGTGCGAGCGCAACTTTAGTAGCAGTAGGCAGGAAGTTTAGCTGAGTGTGTCATGGTTTAATCGTTTCTCAATGAAAAGAAGTTTGTGGTAAACACTAGGACATTACTGATATGATGAATTGATGATGAAAAGAGATGCGTTAAAAGCGCCAAAATATACATCTTAATACGAAGTGAACTTTCTACCAAGCATCCTCACCTTAGACCATTGTGCAACGAACCATTGAAAACAAAGTAATAAATATTATAGAAAGTTTGAAATTGGCACTGCGCATTATTTACATCCTCCTTTTGTGCCTACATCTGAGCTCAAACTGCAGTGCACTTGTAAAGAGCGATCAGTTCCTTTCAGATAAGCCAGGTGAAACTTTCCCCAAGATTGTTCGAGACTACAGGGTTATACGACACACCTATGAAAGTAGTTTAACCTAAATTTAGTTATTTAGGTATGTTAAATTTTACCGCATATAATAATTGACCGAGCGAAAGAAACTCTCTACTTCAAGTCGACGATTTTGCTTCGTCTGTCCGGATTCAATGATTCTCGACGAAATTTGTTTTTTTTATATATTAACTAGCGATCCGCCCCGCCTTCGCACAGGTTTATTATAAATATTAACCTGCCTTTAAAATCACTCTATCTATAAAAAAAAAACCGCATCTAAATCCGTTGGGTAGTTTTAAAGATATAAGCATACATGGGGACATGAGTACATGGGGACAGCGGAAGCGACTTTGTTTTAAACTATGTAGTGATAGATTGATTGGAGGGGGGGGGGGGGGAGTATTTGTTACGTATTGTACCTTTTGTTATCTGTTACGTACATCCTGTAGTGAAGTGTGTCCTCCAGCGTAGCCCCGGGGGCGTATCTATAGCGTAGGTCGAGTGAAGTAGATTTTGTAACGTAACTTTTACAGCGTAGCTCTTTTGGCGTAGCCTTATTAGCATAGCGCCTGTAGCGTAGTCCATGCCGCCTAGTCTTGCTATACAAGATTTCGTGTACCAGTTTGCCTAACCCTGTACTACAATTTCTACCTGCGCGTGTTGCAGGCAGCCAATTACGAACGACGCCATTACGAGTATTATAGGAAAGTTTCGACAGTTTTGCGCGATGGCCGATGATAGTTATCTCTGCTCTTATTCACATTCCTCAGTCTACATTTTTAACCGACTTCCAAAAAGGAGGAGGTTCTATGTTCGTGTGTATGTTTTTTTTTGTGTATGTTCATCGATAATTTCGCCAATCGTGAACCGAATCGAAAAATTCTTTTTGACGTGACAACGTCTTATAAATTGGTTTGCCGGGTGACACTTCAAGAAACTGCGTTACGCTCCGCTCACACTTCATGCGCTCACAATGAGAGCGAGTGAGAGGCACGTAAGTGCTCTCATTCGTCTCATTTGTCTCAAAGTCGATGTCACGTAAAACTTTCGCCCGTATACCGACTTTACAGGCAACCAATTTTTGGTTCAAAAGGTTATACTCCCGAGGTGGTCTCATTTAAATTTTATAGAAACCGGCTGAGCCGTTTGTGATAAATCAACAATAATGTAAACAATCCAAGCGAAATGTTCGAATTTTGCACACGATGGAAGGCGGTTTTGCCATTTTTTGCGAAAAATAATTATTACAAGCTTTTATTTAACCTGCTATGGATGTACCTGTATGTGCATAATGTAAGTTCGGGTAGAATCTCGCTAGTTAAATTTGACCAATGTCCCGGTTTCCGATCGAGCTGAAATTTTGCACGCATAATATGTATATCGTGTGACAATGCAAGAGATTTTATTTAAAAACTTATATTTTATAACAATTTATTGAATTGAACTGATTAAAAATAATTATGTTAGGTAATGATGTGAGGTACGAATATAGACCTTCTTTGGAGCTTGAAATATTGAACTAGTAGATTTCTATTCTGCAATAGGCCGAAGAATAAGGTATTTGACTGGTATTTTATTAATTAAAAGTATTAGGATTAGTGAATTGTGTAATTGAATATGATTAGTAAGCCGAAAAAATAATTGAAATTTCTTATCAAGTGATGAGATATAAGCTTGAAAAGATTTTGGTAGGGATAAAGAGGGGATGCCTTGTCCCTTTCCCACAAAGCATAACAATGTGTGATGAATGTCAGGCAGAGACGTCATAGTCTGCTATAGATAACGTGACCATTTATTTATTTTGTCAGAGCGGGACATCTGCGGAATTATATAATACTAGCCTTTGCTCGTGGCTTTGCCCGCGCTTACTTTATAGCCTATGATACTCGCAAATAATGTGGCTTTCTATTGGTAGAAGAATTTTCAAAATCGGTTCAGTAGATCCAAAGATTACCCCCTACAACCTCACAAACTTTACCTCTTTATTATATTAGTATAGAAAAATAAGTTTTTAATGTTGTCCATCCATCCGTCCACCAGCCATTATAAGACTATCCACTGCCAGACATAGACCTCCTCTATGGATATTCAATAAGACCGGTTCAATTAGACCGAAGAAGCGGCTTTTATCACTTGTCCATATTTCGTTCATTTGAGAAAAAAACTCTTTCGTCAGGTGCGTTACTTCCAGCAAGGGCGGATCCAGCCGTTGGTTCAGAGGGACATTTATTGACGTTTTTTCAAAAATTTCTCAATATTTCAGAAATTTTATAAGAGAACAGAGCACAATCAAAGAAAAATATCATACCGCTATTATGCGCGAGCGTAGCGAGCGTGAATTTTTTTCTTATTTTTTCAATGATGTGAAAACATATATGAGTAACCAGCCATAGCTATCATACGCGAGCGAAGCGAGCGCGAAGAATGATGAGTTATTTTCAGTGTTATTATAAGTTATACCTATTATCGTTTGGTTTGTTTGCAAAAGCGGGACAATGTCGGCCTTGCAGGGGACAACGGGACAGACTGCCTGAAAGCGGGACTGTCCCGCCCAAAGCGGGACGTATGGTCACGTTAGCTATAGGGCACTCTTTGTCTAGCAATTCAATAAATATGGTTGGAACTTTTATACCAACTAACTATGCTAAGTTATTTTTTTTTAGTTCAATTTTTTTTTTAATCTTCTTTATTTATGGTTAGCAAGAGAACATCAAAAAAAATGTTAACAAGCCTATTACAAGCTCCAGATATTATCAAGCTCATAGATATCCTATTACCGGCTCTGATCCATTTTGGTGGAACCTGGGCCTATTTGTACATATTTTGTTGTAATTAATAAGTCACCCGCAATCAGTAAATTTTTGTCAATAAATAAATTCTATTTTAAGCGTACCTACCAATTTCAATCACATTTCGATTAGGTTCGGCAAAAGCTGTGCCAATTCTATTGACAAGCCCTGGCCGAGCATTTGATTGACAATTTAATTGCTTTGAAATTAATCAAATGATTACTGTTACAAATAAGTAACAGCAGACAGAGATTTAAGGGCTTTAATTTAACAAATTTTCATGGTTTTCGCTATTTTGTTTGAAATGTAATTAGTGTCAAGTGTTATTGAAACGTGTGCACGTGATCAGACTATAAGGCATAAGCGGCAGTGTTATCCAGTTATTATCAGTATGTTTATGGATTACATATCATTTCTATTATATATTTTCGTACAATATATAGAAAAAATAATTATTTTTTGCAAAAAATCGCAACACCGACTTCCACCATGTTCAGAATTCGAATAATTTGCACGAATCGATATGATATCCATACACATTATTATTGATTGATCAAAAACGGCTCAGCCGATTTCGACAAAATTGTGATTGAACCTTTTCGGTAGTATACTAAACTCTTTTGAACTAAAAAAGGATTGTTTAAATCGGTTTACAATTAGCAAAAATATATATAAACATACATAAAAAAACATACATTCAGAATTCCAGATGACCATGGTAATTCCTCCTTTTTGGAAGTCTATCAAAATGGTGTCTAAAAATAAATAAAGCAATATTTTCACTTTCTGGCTGTGACTGGCTTTCCGATAAAGGATAACATTGTAAGAAAATCTGCATAATGCATACGTCTGTAAAACAAATTCAATGACGACGCGTGAATTGACCAATCCGCACTGGGCCAGCGTCATGGTATGGAACACGAATCACTCCCCGTTTGTAGTCGTAAGTTCATCGGAAAATTATGTGTAAAAAGCTGACTCATATAGGTATGTTCTATAAATAACTATTTATTGCAAAAAATGGCTAAACCGTCTTCCATCGTGTACAAAATTCGAATATTTCGCTCGAATAGTTTACATTATTGTTGATTTTTCAAAAACGGCTCAGCCGATTTCTGTAAAATTTAAATGGAACTATTTCTGGAGTATACCCTTACGAACTAAAAAAGGATTTTTCGATTCGGTTCATAATTGGCGCAATTATCGATGAACATACACAAAAAATTTACATACAGACGAAAATAGAACCTCCTCCTTTTTGGAAGTCGGTTAAAAATAGCTACAACGTCGGATCGTATGAAGTAAAGAGTGTTTTTAATCAGACCCTTGAACATCCCAGGACGACGAGTGTTTACTCTCCGGGACAACGGCGCGCCAGATAAATACTCATTACGACAGGTTATTGAGGGGACCGATTGCTTGCTCACGTCTTTTCCCACCAATACTTCCCATCATCAGTCAACTTACTTTAGTAGTAGTATAGATAGATAATAATATGTTGAGACCTCAGGTTTGGACCTTATAATGTCCCACTGTCACTACATAGTATTAAACAAAGTCGCTTCCCTGTCTTTCTGTCCCTATCTGTATGAATTAGCCATGAACTTTGCACTAAATGTCATGAAACCATCCTTACATAGTATAAAATAAAGTCGCAATTTTTGTCTGTTTGTCTGTATGCTTAAATCTTTAAAACTACGCAACGGATTTTGATGCGGTTTTTTTAATGGATAGAGTGATTCAAGAGGAAGGTTTATATGTATAATACACCTGTGCGAAGCCGAGGCGGGTCGTCTAGTAGAGTAATAAAACACTGCACTAGATAGCTCTAAGATATAGCCCCTAACCACACGCTGCTCACTGATGGCCTTAAAAGGAATAACGCCCAAAATCACATTAATTTCATAACAATTTTGAATTGAGATTGTATCAAATTCAACCCTTGCAATGCATTCTCTGCTATGATATTTTAGTTAATCAATTTGAACGAATATAAGGTTCTGCTATGAGAATAACTGTGAGATTGCGATATAAAGTTCATGATCATGAATTTTCGTCAAAATGTATGAAAATATCGATTTAAGTAATGGCTGTTTCAGGGCTTGCCCTTTAGTAAAAGTTGTTCACAATGGTAACAAAAACAGACATAGTGCTCTGTTAAGAACAGTTATAACTATTTTATTAATAATAGCCTATACGAGTATAAACGCTAAATACAGCACGATTTTCTAAAAGCTAGTTAAATATAAAATTTTTGTTGTTTTTGACCGACGAACATACCGGAGGAGGTACTTAATTCGACGCGTATATTTTTTTTAATGTAAAACCACGCATAACTTTATCATAGTAGTCCGATTTCAATAGTTATTTTTAGTTATTTTTCAATAAAGCATACTTTTTTTTTAAGCTATTGCATAGCTTCTATCGCGGGCCTTGAGCGCGGGGACCGAATCCAGAAATTCCGTAACGAAAAAACCTCACGCTCCCCACTCCGACGGGCAAGGAGGTGTGGCTTGAAGGCCGTGCATCGTCTAACGTCGTTTCAGTTCGGCAGTCTTCGACACGGCGTTGTGTGCGATTAGACGTATTGTATGCAATGCAATAGCTTTACCGCGGCAGTCCCCGAGTGCCACACGTCTTTTTTTTTTATTCTGAATAGGTTTGCGTTTGACCACATACTGCCTGTAAAAACTGAAAAATACATAATTCGAAATTGGTCCCATTTAAATTTTATCGAAATCAGTTGAGCCATTTTTGATATCAACAATAATGTGATGAAATGCTACATCGATCCGTGCGATATATTCGTGAATTCTGTACACGGGTGAAGTCGGTCATGCTATTTTTTGCAAAAAATAATTATACTTCAATAGCAAGTGTAATAATATGTAAAATTCATTTGGTCGCTGTAATATCCAGATGAATGAAAAGTCGATACTGTATGTGGAAATATGCATGAATGGTTCATTTTATTGCGCGCTTAATTAATTTCATGGAAAACCAATACCGACATGTCACTAATTACTAATTTAATTGGAAATTCGTTTACCTACGTATTATATGTCACTTGTACCAATTTCGTTAATTATGTCACCAATAATGAATATCTATAGGGCCATAGGTACTCTAAAAACATGGATGTAGATGTAAATTACTTATACGAGTGTAATTTCAATGTTTTAGATCATTTTTAGGGTGCTGTACCCAAAGGGCAAAAACCGGAACGCTGTTACTAAGATTCCGCTGTCCGTTTGTCTGTCTGGTACCAGGCTGTCTGGTATCATAAACGGTGATAGCTAGAACGTTGAAATTTTTCACAGATGACGTATTTCAGTTGCCGCTATAACAACAAATACTAAAATAAAAACAGGAAAAAAATTAAGGGGCGCTCCCATACAACAAATTCTAATTTTTAACCGTCTTTCACTCGATATTAATAACGGTGACAGGTAGATGCTTGAAATATTTACAGCATATTTAGTTTCCTTCAAAAATAAATTATTAAAATAAAATAAATTTACAAGAAACGTTATTTTTTTCCCCGATATAAATAACTTCAACAGGAAGATGCTTTAAATATTTTCAGAATATTAAGTTGAATGTCATCTTAAAAAATAATTAATAAAAATAAATAAATATCTAAATCCCATACAAGAAACCTGTTTTTTTTGCTCGATATTAATAACGTTAACAGGTAGAAGCTTGAAATATTCACAGAATATTTAGTTAAATATCCGTTTTAAAATTATAGATTAAAATAAAATATATTTAATATATTATTACTATACAGTACGGAACCCTTCGCGCGCGAGTCCAACTCGCACTTGGCCGATTATCTGATTAGTTACTCTTTCACGCAACAACGGATTTAACTATTTTTTGTCATGGATACAGTTCAAAAGTTAGAAAATGACTGCATTTAATTCCGGAAAAATAAAAGGTTTCTATGGATAGCATAAAATAAAAAATAACGCGGGCGAAGCCGCAAGCATCAACTGTTATTAAATAAAAAAAAGAAAAGTTTCATAGGTATCCTATGAACAAAAACAAGGTCAACTATAACACGGACTCGAAACAGACATTTTAATTAATTGTTAAACATAAAAAATGCCAAGTCTTAAGACATCCGTCTGACCGGGAATCGAACCCTGAGCCCTCACCTTCCAAGGCAAACCACCGACCAGCATAAGAGCATCATCGAATTACATGTAGCCAAATCAAGAATTCAGCGGTTATCAGGTAATGTAATATTATTTCTGATGTGGCACATCCGCAGAATTCCTGGAGGCAATCGCTCCCCCTCTGATTGCCTTTTTTATTGCCTCCGATTCGCAGAATATTTTATTGGTTGCTATTTGATTGCACACCAAAATCAATATATTGTAAACCAAATTGCTGTAAGAATGAAACTAATAAGTTTTGTTCTGTGACGTCCTTATAAAACGACATGTTTTCTTATCAATAAATATATTGATTGTGAAGGTTTTGATTTCTTATTCTATTGGAGAATTCACGTGATGATGACGTTTTAGTTATTTTTTGAATAATTTTAGGCCCGAGAAAAATAATAACAAAACCAACCGTAAATTAACCGTAAACTTAAACAAAATAATAAAACCAACATAAGATTATGTGTAGTCCGGGTGATCCGTTTCTACATAAGCCAGGAAACGGGCTGGAAACACAATTTCTGCACGAGTTCAAATATCTAAAAAAAACAACGGGTTGCAGAAGTGAAAACTAGAACAAATAAAGTACTATCATTTATATGGGAAAATAATATAATATCACACACACACACTAGCGCAAGCGTCCTGCGCCGTCTTACAAATTTTCGATCAGGGAAAACCCATCCCATCATATCATTCGGCCGTTCAGAGAATGCGTTCCTGACACGTCATCTTGAAAAAATGTTTTTGGCCGGCAAAAAACAGCATGACCGACTTCACCCGTGAACAGAATTCTCGAAAATTTCGCACGGATCGCTGTAGCATTTTTCACATTATTGTTTACTTGTCAAAACTAGCTCTGCCGATTTCAATAAAATTTTAATGGGATCAATTTCGAAGTAAGTATACTCTTTCCAATAAAAAAAGAATTATTGAAATCGGACTACCACGAAAAAAGTTATGCGTGGTTATACAAAATGGCTCCTATCCCTGGATCTTTATTCCAGGATTATATTACATACATGTCTCTTCTTATTCTATTGCTACATTTCTTTACATGTTATGTTTCTTGCCTTAAACTAAGTATTTCTTTACATTTCACATCTCGTGTTGCACTATTACACAACTTATGTTGTGTAATACCTACGTTATATAGTGTATAAGTTATATGTTAATTAATCGTCGAATATTTAATAAAGTTTCAAAACTACCTATAATTTTAAACATCAGCCAGCGCTTGCCATTAGGCGAGATGATGATCAAATGCAGATTATTTCACAACATTAATATTTTAATGCTCGTGAAGCACCTTTTACAACGGGACATTAAATATTTCCCAATTTTATACGTTCCCTCTCGTTGCGCGGTAATTTTTAATTTCGGGATAAACCAGTGATTAGGGGCGCCGAGGATCGGTAAGCCGGTAAATGAATAAATCTCCTGAAGCTCTGATTAAAGTTTTAATAGCGTTTACTCAACGAGTTGTAGTGCGGAATGGTTCATAAATTCATAAGATTAGAGCTGTTACGACAGCTTGCGAGCAACACCAAATAGGCAGGATTAAGTATAGTTGTCTGATGAATAGTTTAAATTATTTTTTAACTACTGCTTGCATAGTATACAAACCCTCAATATGGTGGGGAAAAAATCATGTCATGTACCCACCCATTTGCAAGTAATTTGCTTCCCTCGTCTATCCTAAGTTTTCTGTGGCCTCTTTGTTTATCGTACGCTTCAGTTGTCTCCATCTGAAAGACTTACAGCTGTAAAACCCAGATTTCACCATTGCAGAGCAGAGCGGACAAAACTCCACTATATTACTTATTTTTCGCAAAAAATGGCTAAACCGCCCTTCATCGCTGCATCGTGAACAAAATTAGAAAATTTCGCTCGAATTGTTTATATTATATTTGTTTTTTTTTCAAAAACGGCTCAGCCGGTTTCTATAAAATTAAAACGAAACCACCTCGGGAGTCACTCACCTTTTATCGAACTAAAAAATATTGTTTCGATTCGATTCACAATTGGCAAAATTATCGATGTAACATGGAACCTCCTCCTTTTTGGAAGTCGGTTAAAAAAAGCGGAATTCGCTTGGCGATGAACAAAACACACCCGTGAGCAGGGTGGAGGTCATAAAGCAATAGCCAGTATAATCAAAATGTGATTAATTATCTTCAAAAAAGCAACGTAAAAAATAAATAAGTCCATGCTGACAATTCTAATAAATGACCCAAAAATCTAGACGTTGAAAAACTGTCTAGATTCAAGATTCGACATTTTGCTTCTACCTGACTGAGCCAGGTAAGACAAATGAAATGAACGATATCGCCATCTCTACATTGATTAATGGCTAGCAAAGATATAGCTTCTTTGTGTTACCGTGCAAGGGGCACGGAACTATCTAACTCTCTATTATACATGATGTTATAAAACCTCGACACATTTTGTTCTATGATTTACTGAAGAGACCAGCTATAAATCTTCACCTGATGTTAACCGATGGATCACAACAATTGATCTTCCATTACTGGATGTTAAAAAAAATAGACTAAGTGTTGTTGCAAATTATACGTATGACAATTATTATTTTATTTAGTTTTTAGGGTTCCGTGTACCCAAAGGGTAAAAACGGGACCCTCTTACTAA
Organism: Hypomecis atomaria; assembly: GCA_964007245.1. NCBI lineage: Eukaryota > Metazoa > Arthropoda > Insecta > Lepidoptera > Geometridae > Hypomecis > Hypomecis atomaria. The sequence goes on along the minus strand of OZ023294.1, from coordinate 15,962,430 downwards.
GACTTCGATGTCCGTCTGTCCATCTGTCAGTCTGTCCGTCTGTCCGTCTGTCCGTCTGTCCATCTGTCAGTCTGTCCGTCTGTCTGTCTGTCTGTCTGTCTGTCTGTCTGTCACCGGGCTGTATCTCATGAACCGTGACAGCTAGGCAGCTGAAATTTTCACAGATGATGTATTTCTGTTGCCGCTATAACAACAAATACTAAAAATAGAATAAAATAAATATTTAAGGGGGGCTCCCATACAACAAACGTGATTTTAGGAGTTTTTTTGCTCGCTATTAATAACGGCAAGAGGAATGGGGCTCCCATATGGTACGGAACCCTTCGTGCGCGAGTCCGTCTCGCACTTGGTCGATTTTTATTTTTAATGTCTATGTAACTGGTAGAACTTTTAGGCAACTTACATCTTTCTTTACAGGTACCTATATACGCACGCTGATCAGAAGTAATATATTTTTTAAAACGACTTGAATAAAATGTACATGTAAGTTTTTCAAATTTCATATTCTAATAGAACGATCTTTTTTAGGGTTCCGTACCCAAAGGGAAAAACGGGACCCTATTACTAAGACTTCGATGTCCGTCTGTCTGTCTGTCTGTCTGTCTGTCACCGGGCTGTATCTCATGATAGCTAGGCAGCTGACATTTTCACAGATGATGTATTTCGGTTGCCGCTATAACAACAAATACTAAAAACAAAATAAAATAAATATTTAAGGGGGGGAATAAATTTTAATAAATATTTAAATTAAATATTAATTTTCCCATACAGTACGGAACCCTCCGTGCACGAGTCCGACTCGTACTTGGCCGATTATTTTTAACCTCGATACTAGATGCACTTCTCTTGAATTTCAGAGTTTTTCTAACATCCTGTAGAGTTCTCGCTCGCTCCGGCTTGTACGTGACGAAGATAGCTGCGGTTCGGGGCTTGAGCTAAATACTAATTAGAAGGAGCTTTCTTTTGTTTATTTTAAAGTAGAATGCTTTTGAAAATAGAACTGTGCTAATCCTTTGAATGTGAAGGTATTTCGTTAAGGATTTTCCGCTGCCTGAGAGCGCAACGGTAATCTTTACTAAAGGCAAACGCGTTCATAGACGCACCCATAGGAGCCAAATACATATCGTATTTGACAGAAATGTAATTCGGATATGTAGATTATGTAGGTTCGTCGCCACTAGTACCTACCATTAAAAGTTCCATGCTGGAACTACTGTTAAAAATTTACAACACTAGTTCCATTTAAAATGGATTTCAAAATAATGGAACTAGTGTTAATTTTGACTTAAAACTAGTACCATTCACAAAAATGCAACTCGGTATCGACAAAATGTATGAAATAGCCATTTTTCTTTTCAAATTTTCGGTTGGCTTCAAAGCAAAAGTAGATCATAATGGTGATCTGAATCACCACCTTTCGACTCAGTACCAAAGTTCTAGAAAACCAGCCCTACAATTTAAAACAGTCCTTTGCCATCTGAAATTTGCAGCAAGAACCGATTCAAAAATTCCGTGTTTGTGTCGTTTATTCAATGTATTGATTTCCAAGAGAACATCATATTCGTAAAAAGAGTCCTATTTGTCAGTGAAATGTTCCGTTTGCGCGTTTTAACACTGTACAACGCCATCTACCGGTGGCACGGTCAATGCATATTTGATACAAATCATCAAAGGAATGTATAAACACTATAAACGCGCGACGACCATCGCGCTGGATGCAAGTCGCTACCAACCGGTCTTATTGGAGATCTATGGGAGAGGCCTATCTCCAGCAGTGGGCCTATCTTCAGCAAACGACGTCGACGAAGTTAATTTTTTTTAAAGCAAAATATTATGAAATTAAAACTACACAAGGTAAATTGTGAGCCAAACTCAAAATGTCATCGATTTTTAAATTGAAGGCCTGCCTGGGCAAAAACAATATGCCACTAGGATTAATAAGCGGAGCTTGGTTCATCTTTAAATATAAAAATGTTGTGTCACGTTGTTTGTCCGCTATGAAGTCCTCAACTACTGAACCGATTTTCACCAAATTTTGTATAGTGTACGCAGTTTGATCCAACTTGAGAGATAGGATAATTTATATCTCAATTTACAATTGCGTTTTTTTTTATTGGTTATTTTTGCTAGTAATAATATAACGAATCAAGGTTTAGATTTAGCTCCAATAATAGCTGTACCTCCTTTTAACTACTTACTTATGTATTAAAGATCATTGTCAGTAAGTAGTTCCATCATGGAACTGTGAAAGGTACTAGTGTTAACTCAAAATTAACACTAAGTAGTTCCATTATTTCGATATCCATTTTAAATGGAACTAGTGTTGTACATTTTTAACAGTAGTTCCATCATGGAACTGTTAATGGTACTAGTGACGACGAACCGATATGTGTAGGCAAGTAGGCAATGATTAGTTCAATGTGTGTAGGTACTACGTTGCATACAAAGATTGATGAAAAAGTTAGTTCTCACAAGGAGAGTGTGCAATGCAGAACATCCATCAACTACTTACCTGGTCAAAACTTTTAACCAATTGTGAGGCATCCGATAACTAGGGGCTAAATTATACATTAACTAGATTTTAACCGCGACTTTGCCCGCATGATATTTTGAGGCCCTACCTTACCACCCTTAATAAAGGAGGTGGAAAATAAAAAACAAAAAAAATCGATTTGACATTTGTTCGATTCGACAGTTCTTTTTTAGGGTTCCGTACCCAAAGGGAAAAACGGGACCCTATTACTAAGACTTCGATGTCCGTCTGTCCGTCTGTCTGTCACCGGGCTGTATCTCATGAAACATGATAGCTAGGCAGCTGAAATTTTCACAGATGATGTATTTCGGTTGCCATTATAACAGCAAATACTAAAAACAAAATAAAATAAATATTTAAGGGGACTCCCATACAACAAACCTGAATTTTTAGACATTTTTCGCTCTATATTAATAATGGTACCAGGTAGATGCTTGAAATTTTCTCAGAATATTAAGTTTTATATTCCCTTGAAGAGAAAATAATAAAATTAAAATAAAAAAAATATTCAAGGGGGGCTCCCATACAGTACGGAACCCTCTGTGCGCGAGTCCGACTCGTACTTGGCCGATTATTGTCATTTTTTGGAGCGCACGCTACAATAGCTCGCAGATGGCTTAATTTTTCCTACTTACTTAACACTTATTGTTATAATATGGAAAATTTACGCAATATCATTATAATTTATAGGCTATGTGTTATTCTGATATATAAGCTATTTCATTGCAAAGTTTCATCTCAATCCGTTCAGTAGTTTATGCGTGAAAGAGTACCTAACAAACATCCATCCATCCATCCTTACAAACTTTCACGTTTATAATATTAGTAGGATTTGACAATTGCGTCAACTTTATTCTTAACTAGATTTTGCCCGCGGCTTCGCCCGCATGATATTTCGAGGCCCTACCTTACCACCCTTAATAAAGGACGTAGAAAAAAAAATAAAAAAAAAATCGATTTGACATTTCTTGGAGCGCACGCTAGAATAGCTCGCAGATGGCAGAATTTTTCCTACTTACTTAACACCAATTGTTATAATATGGAAAATTTACGCAATGAAAAAATGAAAATGAAAATATATTTATTTACATAAACATAGGTTAACAGTAATTACATGACCAAGTTAATTAAGGTAAAACATATGTTTATGGGTGTTTTATATACATTACAGAAATAATAGTGATTCCCGCACTAGGCTGGGCCTGTATCGCGGGAATCTGGTATGATTTAGCTTAATTAAATGTATAATTAATATACATTTAGCATTTACACCTCTGATTTTTATCTTAAAACAAAATCTATTTAAAAATAATCGAAACATATATAAATATTGGAATACTACATAGTCTTTTCACAGATGTTACATTAAAAAATCTAAAAATATTGCTCGCAAAAAAGATTTTACTATTTATAAATTTTTAATAAAAAAAAATGCTTTTCATCACTTGGGAGGAATATAAAGCTTAAGATATAATCCTTAGTAAATCCTCAGTCTCTCTATGATCCAGACTAGACAAAAACTTATGAACTGTTTTTTTGGCTTCGTACACTTTTTTATCTTTTAAATTGCAGTGCTTGTCAATGACATTGTAAATATGGGCTTTAATGAAAAGACCAAATCGACGAGCGAAGCTGGTTTTGACTTGAGGAAATGGCAACCTTCTAATTCTTTTTTGCGTCGTCTCTCCATCGTCAGCGGCACCAAGCACAGACTTGTGAACAGAGAGTGAAGTTTTGAGTATGAACAGCTGTCTCACGCTCAGTACTCCACTCTCTTTGAACACATCAGCCGTGGGGTATCTCAAGGGCTTCCTCATCATAACTTTTAGTACCGATCGCTGAGCTCTTTCGGCGAGGATGATGAAAGTCACCGCGGCACTACCCCAACACGTTATGCAGTAATTTAAAAGAGACTGACATAAGGCATAATATACTGACATTAGTGTTTCTGGAGGTGCAACGTCACGTAATACTTTCATTATCCCAATTACTTTGCGTACCCGAGACGAAAGAGCAACCAAATGACTTCTAAAGTTTAAATTTTCGTCGAGAATAACACCCAAATACTTAGTTGTCTTACATCTAGTAAGTACTTCACAGTTGCACGAAAGTTTGTCACACGAAACTTTATGAAGCTTCAGATTAGTCAGTGTATCTGGGGCAGAAGCAACAGTTTTATGAAAACACAAATATACTGTTTTTTTCGTATTTAAAGTTAGGAGATTTCTCTGAAGCCATCCAGAAACACTAGACATACCAATTTCAGCATTTTCTAAAGCATTTGCCCAGGTGGAACCGTGAAACACAATTGCAGTATCATCAGCGTAGCAAACGATCTCTGCATTTTTCATTTCTAAATCGTGGATATTATTTATATATAAATTAAATAATGTAGGACCCAGAATGCTACCCTGTGGTACCCCAAAAGCGATGCTAAGAGTGCTACTCGATTCACTTCCAATCTTTACACACTGTTTTCGTAGCGACAGATAGGTAGTGAACCAGTTTGAGGCAATCCCCCTAATACCTGATTTGTACATTTTCTTTAAGAGTATTGGAATGGAGACAGTGTCGAACGCCTTTGCTAAGTCTAAAAACACTGCTACGCATTTTTGTTTTTTATCTAATTTGGACGACACTACCGATGTTAACAACGAGACTGCATCTTCTGTGCATTTACCCTTCCTAAAACCAAATTGCCTATCTGATATTATACCGTGTATATCTAAAAATTTTGTTAGTCTTGTATTTGCTATTTTTTCTAGAATTTTTGAAAAAGTCGTTAATAGTGATATAGGTCTATAATTTTCTAAGCAGTTTTTTGGACCACTCTTATGTATTGGACTAACCGATGCAACCTTCCACAAGTCAGGAAAAATTCCGGTCGAAAAACTTTGATTATAAATATGAACTAATGGCACAATAATTTCTTTTCTGATATGTTTGATAAGAGTGTTTGTCAAACCATCTATACCCGGCGCCTTACCGTTTTGTAGTTTTATAATCAGTTTTTCTACTTCTTCGTGATCTGTTGGGCCCAAAAAGAATGATTCAGAAGGCGAATTTTGAGTTGTAGTATAATTAGCCAGATTTTCTTGTGTTTCATTGATATTATCAAGTATCTGGTTTGCTAAACGCTGCCCCACAGTTGCAAAATGGTTATTACATATATCAAGCGAATGTTGCGGGGTGTCAGAGTTCTGCAAAGCTAACAGTTCGGTGTGTTCTTGTTTATGCGTAGACAAGTTACAAACAGATTTGATCGTCTTCCAAAGCTCTCGAGGGTTACCTTTGTTGTTCTCCAACTCTTTACTCTCATATTCGATTTTGAGTTTACGAAGGAGGCCTACAAGGAAGTTCTGGTATCTTTTATATGAAATTTGCAAAATATTATTGTTAGGATCGAGTTTCGCTCGCTGGTGAAGCCTGTCCCTGTGTCTCATACAACGCATAAGCCCTGGGGTAATCCAAGGCTTAAGATTGTGTTGGGTTCTACTAAGACGTACTTCATGAGTATGTTTATTTACGATATCTGTCAAACATTTTGTAAATATTTTGGTTGCTTCGTTTACGTCACAAACTTCTTCTCTTCAATATCATTATAATTTATAGCCTATGTGTTATTCTGATGTATAAGCTATACAATTGCAAAGTTTTATCTCAATCCCTTCAGTAGTTTTTGCGTCAAAGAGTAACATACATCCATACATCCATCCATCCATCCATCTTTACAAACTTTAACGTTTATAATATTAGTAGGATTCTTCAACTACAATATATCTTCCATTTTCAGTATTCTACAGCTTAGCGCTATAATCACTTGACGTCTGGCTCCAGATTGAATCTAAAAAAACTCCCTTTTAAAGCCGACCATGAGCTTATTTTTATTTTTTTCCATATACCCGCAATCGCCAACCACAGCTCGTTTTCGGCAGCATTTATTCTTGAAAGTCTGTGGTTGACTGCCGCTTTCGATAACTTGTGAAACTCCGGTTCTTAAACGGCACATTATTTAAAACTAGCTTTTGCCCGCGGCTTCACCCGCGTGATATTTTGATTTGTGTGCTATACCATAGGAACCTTTTAATTTTCCGGGATAAAACGTAGCCTATGTCATTTTCCGTCTTTCAAACTAAGTATGTCGACAGTTCTTTTTTTGACATTTCAAAATTTCAGATGTCAAAATCGCAAATATCAAAATTTTTCCTACTTACTTAACACTTATCGTTATATTATGGAAAATTTACGCAATATCGTTATAATTTATAGCCTATGTGTTTTTCTGATATTTAAGCTATATCATTGCAAAGTTTCATCTCAATCCGTTCAGTAGTTTTTGCGTGAAAGAGTAACAAACATCCATCCATCCTTACAAACTTTCGCGTTTATAATATTAGTAGGATGTGCAGTTTTTGTATCAAACCCAACACAATGATACATTTGTAAGGGAGATCATTATGCAGCAGTGGATGTCGTACAGATGATAATATAATGAGGTGCTCCAGGAACTATAGAACACGTAGTCCATATTCTCAGTCTAGGTCAATAAAAATCCATGCAAACCCGTAAAAAGTTTTTGCTAACGTGATAATGATCACCAAGGTTGAAACAGAGGAACCATAAAAAACTTCTGACGAGGGTAGTTCGGTGAAAGATATGAGAATATAAAATAGGCTATTCTGACGGGTGCAATCCACACGTGTCAGGGAAGATATAACGTGTGCCTTCATAGCTAAAGTTTTTGTTGTTCCAACAAATTGGCCTGGCTTCTACGGAGCTGGATTAAAATGGCGGGCCCATGTTTGGTTTGGTGGAAAGGTTAAATTAGTTAATGTCACAGAGCGTAAGTAAATATTGTTAGGATGGGGTGGGAAAGTATGACTTAACTTAGCAATTTACATGCGCCTAATCGACTACTACTAAATCGATGTTAATGTTCATCGTCGGATCCAAATCGGCTAGTCAGAGCGTTTGGATAAAAGCGTTATAATATACTACAATTCACGCTAAGTACATTAACCACATTTCTTACATTTGCTCATATCTAGGTTACGAATATTATTTATTTGTAGTATCTAGGCGTATTCGTAGGTATCAAAATGTAGTTTTCCCAAAGCTCAGAGAAAATGTAAGAACATTACAAAGGAATTGCGAGCGGATATTGTAAAGCGCAAAGCTCGGAGGCGCAGGTGCGAGTGGATTCCAGCTGCTTCTCGACTGCATTCTGCCCGCGTTTACCGCACGTATTTCATAACCGGCTTTTCTAGTTTCTGTTGCCCTGGTATCAGATTGCTGAACATCGTAAAATATGGAAGATAAGTAGGAAAATATATACCTACAAGTTACATTATAGTAAGAAACTTCGAATAGTGGGGGTCGACTCTGATTTTTAAGTTCTTAAGCCAGAAAGCTTCTGATATTCTTTAAGGCATATTTATAATGTCTGTCAACTACTGAGAGAAGCAATGGATGCAAGCCGTACAACTAACTCTATAGAAAATTAAAGTGACAGTAAGAAATTAAAGTACAGTCAACATCTGACAATGATGATTCGTACCCGATCGTTACCAAGTAAAAACTATCAAATACTTGACAGATTACGCGCTACTTGCTAGTGCCTGGCACCTATGACCTATTTTGAAGACTTTATGGCGCTAACGTACTGGTAGGTACGCTTGTGGTACCCTTCTTCTTCTTCTTCTCACATCAGTAAACCCGTCTTAACATTTTACAAACATCAAAAACGCAATATTAGTAGAGCTAGTTCCTCAGATAAAAACTTTGTAAAGATAAAAAGTGAATTTAATAAGCATCTTGGAAGCCACTGGGGCTTAAAGTACACTTTTCAAGAAGCAGAAGAAAATTAAAAAGCTAGTCTCCCAAGCGCCTGTCGCCTTTTCTCGGCAGTAACTTCAAGATGCGGTGGAGCATGCTTAGCTCTGGTGCCACTACAGACTCAAATATGTACCTATAACACTATAAATGCTAAGAGTAACTTCGAAATGACATGTGCAAATTCAGACTTTCGTTGAAAGGTAAGAAGGTGAAGTTTACTATTTTTATTATTAAGCGGGTTGACCAGATGCTCGTTATTTTTTTACCGACTTCCAAAAAGGAAGGGGTACTGTGTTCGTCTGTATGTATTTTTTTGTATATGTTCATAGATATTTTCGCCAATTATGAACCGATTTAAAAAAATCTGTTTTAGTTCGAAAGGGTATATATACTTCCGAGGTGGTCCCATTTAAATTTTATCGAAATCGGCTGAGACGTTTTTGATAAATCATCAATAATGTACATGGATGTCACATTAAAGTAAGTAAGTTCGTATAGGCCGGGTGGCTAGCCCTGGTGTCAGAGTTTTTAGGCCGCCTGAAGGCCTCTGACATGGCTAAACGGTTAAAACAACCGGGGCCTACAATTTAACGTGTCATCCGAGCCACGGTAGCGCTCAGTTGGAAAATGCCACCCGCGGTCACCCATCCAATTACTGACCGTGCGGAACGTTGCTTAATTTCGGTGATCGCTGACAACCACCTAGTCAAAGATGTCACATTGATTCGTGCAAACTATTCGAATCCTGTACACAGTGGAAGTCGATGTTGCGATTTTTTGCAAAAAATAATTATAATTAAGAATATTCTTATAGAGTGCCTACTTGTTAGAATTTCAGATCCAACATTGACAAAATTGGTGCAGGACTGTGATTAACGGGGTATAAAAGAGGCAATTTTACATTTATTCAAGAAATCAACATACAAAAAAAAATATTAAGTACAAGTACATACTTTATGATGTCCCTATGTATGCTTACATCTTTAAAACTACGCAACGGATTTGATGCTGTTTTTTTAAGATATAGTGATTCAAGAGGACGGTTTAAATGTAAAATACACCTGTGCAAAGCCGGGGCGGGTCGCTAGTATTTATGATAAAACTAATATTATTATACTTAGTCATTACGAAAGCAAAAGAAAATCTTTTAGAGATGCGAGCAGGTGCGGGTTTATTCCCATCTGCCGCGAGATCTAACAAATAGGTAGGTATTACATCCTTCCCGGCTTCTGCAAATAATGCCGCTACAGCCCTCCGGCGGCGTTGTTCTTAGTATACATATTTCATAGACAGCCAAACTCAGAGCGAATCACATCAGTGCATGTTTTACCTTACCTTGTTTACCTAAAACTACAATTATTTTCATCTGCTAGAAACAAACGGTGAAATATAATTCTATGATCTTGAGGAAACCAATGTGTCTTCTTGCTTCTTCTTCTCTTTTTTGCAGCGGCCTCGTGTGTCGGGTCGTCCTCTGCCCTCAAACATGGTCGAGGAGAGCGATGGCTGGCAAGCTGGCACATGCGTTACACTCGTGTTCGGGCGCTGAATGCGGATCGCCGCCGGTTTGCTCGTGGCTTTCACGCAATGCATCGAAACTATTAACTTAGACTAAGATTTGAACACACCCATCTCTGTTGTACAGTCGCATTTAAACAAATGTATACCAATTTAACAAATAGCACAGTTATTTAAATTTAAACAAATATATACGTTACGAATTTCTTGGTGTTTCCAAAGATAAGCAAGCAAGTACCACGCATTGGGCAAGCGCTCAGTGAAATATGCCCTAATACCACAGCCTAATACCTACCTAAAGCTTTGCGTAGTGCCTAGAAGCCTCCGCTAAGCTGTCGGACACAGCTTTTTATTTCACAATATTGACATAGAACATAGAAACCTCCTTTTGGAAGTCGGTTAAAAATGATTAATATAGAAGTGGTTGAATACGTTTTTTTTACTAAAAATAGTGTTGAAAACGCATTTCTACCGTGTGCATAAGTGCATCTTGCTTGTCGATTCTTTTTGGGTTAGCCTAGTAATTGCAGCCTTATTGTAAGATAACTGACGTGAGCAGCTCCCAAATTGTATGTATTTCAAGTCTATATACCTCTACAGTTATTTGTCTATAGATGGTCTACCATATTTAAGTTTTATATGTAAAGCTGTAGATAACAGAAAATTATGGATGCCCGGATGGAATTATACCGTACCTAAATGTCTGCCTACCGTACCTCTACCTACAACCACTAATTAAGTTATTCGGTATTAGAGAGTTTATGCAAATGTAGGTAGATAATTGGTACGTGATATTTGGATAAAGGGTCAGACTGGCTTAAAAATATTATTCTATTTAATTAAATAACACTTTTAAAAATCATCCTGAAGTTGTAACAACTTTTGTACAATATAGGTGGCATGTCATATTTTACGAAACAGTTGATCTAGTTGATCTCTCTTGCGATGTTAAAATTATTTTTTTAACAAAAGTTGGTCATGACTTCGAGTCACTATTTTAACTTTAATCTTTAGTGTCTACACAGATACACACTGAACTACAGAGGTGACTCTCATATATAATAAACAAATGGTAGCGACTATAAGATGAGAAAAATATTCGCAAAATACACACGTTATTAATAACCTCGAATATGTTATAAGCGAAACAAATGCCCTGGAAAAATATGCTAAAAACATAAAGTACCGTGTATGCTGAGCTTAGTAGACTTGTAAATCGGCTTCGCTAAATAAATTCATTTGAACTTTAGAACTTTATCATAGTTTTCTGAAATAAAAATAGGTAAATGTTTTACTCTACGACATTTGCTTCAGTAGCCTAATGTAAAAAAAATATTTAGTAGTGAATATATAAAATATCTGTTCCTTTTGCCAGCATATATGAGTACCCTTTGAACATGGATAAATTCAGAAACACTTTCAAAAAATCAAGCCACAAATCTGCTCTAAAATATAGCAGTGAGTAGCGCGCTCTCAGTATGTCTTTCAAGCCGGAGTGATGATAGTTGCCGATATCAATTTTGTACTCAGCGCATTTCATTCAAATGCATCTAGAAAGTCCTTCTGATTTTTTCCATTCTCGATGATGGGCGCCCCCAAACAATCATAACGAGATCAATGCAAAATTAATTCTGTGGCCAACAAAGACAAATATAGATAGCTATTTTGGGCTTCATTAATTGGACGCCTGATGTCTCGTCTGATTGCTCCTGCAGTGTTGTTTTCAATGAAAATTAATAGCATTGTTTACGATGCGATAATAATAATGCGATATTAATAAATTTACAATGTATACATTTATATTTTGCGGAAAGACAACGAAATTTTTATAAAGAATAAATGACTTTTTACAATTTCACAACTAAGCTGCCGCATAGGTAGGCAACTGCTACTAGTATCTATTAATATATGTTATTAATACACCTTTCGTAAATATCTTGTATAAGCATAAGCACCAAATATTGTTTTACGTATGGTATCTTATTTCTGCTCTCCTTTTCGATAGTACTTATGCTTACCGGAAAATGAACATCACTCTTATCACAAAACAGTGCTACCAACAACAGTTCATAATCTTGTGTGAACTATACACAAGCCTCTAAGGCGTAATGCTGACAAAAATGCAACGCTAAGTATGTCAGAAAATCTTTACAAAAATTACGTAAACTACAACGGCTTAAAAGTAATCAGGAAGGCAGTCTCACGTAGAGTGAAATATCACGAAAGCAACATTAATCTTGAGAAAGAGTTTAATAAGTGAGCATGTGAATGTAAAGTCATCATCCAACATCAATCACCCCGTAAGCAGTCGCGGCGCCCGCGAGGCGCATATTAAATAATTTCTCCAAGAAAATTAAATTAAACCACTCGTATCCGTCTCCGGTTCCTACATAGAATATTAGTTAGCTTTGTGAAACTAAATTCTTGGAAACTTACTATTTTACTCGTTAATTTTATTTCCCTTTCCTAATATTGTACTTTACATTTTGTTAGCTGTGATTTCTTATTTAAGTTTCCAAACTACTTATTAATATGAAAATATTTCCTGGTAAACATTTTCATTTTTGGGGTTCCGTACCCAAAGGGTAAAAACGGTACCCTATTGGGTACCCTTTGGGTAATTAGTCTTAGTAATAACTAAGACTCCGCTGTCCGTCTGTCTGTCTGTCTGTCACCAGGCTGTATCTCATGAACCGTTATAGCTAGAAACCTGGAATTTTCACAGATGATGTATTTCTGTTGCCGCTATAACAACCAATACTTAAAACAGAATAAAAAATAATAATTAAGGGGGGCTCCCATACCTACAACAAACCTCAATTTTGAACGGTTTTTCCTCGATATTAATAATGCTAACAGGTAGATGCTTGAAATATTCACAGAATATTATATTCACTTCAATAATAAATATTTAAATTAAAATAAATAAACTTAATATTTAAGGGCCCTCCCATACAGTACGGAACCCTTCGTGCGCGAGTCCGACTCGTACTTGGCCGATTATTTTTGCTATTTTATTCTGAAAACTAAGCTATAAATATACTGACGAAATAGGAAAGAGCCTAATTCGATTAAATTTGTGAGATACGCAAATGAGATGCCTACACCATTTCTTCAGGAAACCAAAACTTTCATAATCATGCTACGAAAAATTCCCATTAAAAATCAGGTTTATTTTTTAGGCTTGTATAGAAAACAACGGAGAAAAAGGTTTTATTCATAAACAAGTAAAAATGTTATGTACAAAGTTGAGCCACAGTTATTTAAGAACCGTGTCACTCCAACACCCATCCACTCGTTTTAGTACTTCCCAAAACAACGGCTACTAGGTAATCTCGAAATTCAGAGCAAGACATAAAACCACGACTTAAATGAACCGGTCCAATTACGAGTACCTACACCACTGGAACCGTGCCAAAATTTAAGACGGTTGTTATTTCCTGAGTAAATCGAATAAAACGAGGGTATTTCTATTAAAATATCCATTTGAGGCCATCCGGGGCTTCCAGTCTTAACATTAGCAACCGTAATGTATCAGATCCCGAAATCACCCTCTGATATATCGTTCACATTTTCCAATGCGCGCCTTTTTGCGAGCGTTTCCTTGCGTTACCCTTTTTTGTGTTTCATCCCGGCAGATTATATAACAGTTAGTAGGCTGTTGCCCTCGTCACGGGGGTGACAGGGCGATGCCGAAACAATCCTCCGACTGAGCTAGCCATTTAATGGGACCTGATAAGGCATCGAACCTTATTGATCGAGGAAATGCTGAGGACCAATAGGCTTAGTAACACCCTCATCGTCATTTTGTTTCATTAGCACACTTTCTTACTGAGGTAAATCTTTGTTGTGATGTGATCCTTTGATTATAATCAGACGTAAGTAGATATATAACTGGAAGCCGTTCTCAGTCAGCAGCACCGTTATTGACAGCATTTTTCAAATAAATGCGTAAAGCGTAACATATCGCTCGATGTAGCTTTTCAACCAGTCCTCACATACATAAACATCCCAAATATGCAATTCAAAGCAAAAATACGATGATCAAACAAAAAAAGTACAAAAAAGTTTTTCTCGTTAAAAAGAAATTGGTGACGCTATTAGAATAAAATGTTCCATCACTGCGTGAGTGGCCCGTGACGTGGGAACCTCTTTCAAAAGATCCTCGCGATCAAAGGGACCTTACATGTTAAACATAACGAGCCGGAAAAGTGTCTTCCCCAAGTTAAATGCTTAACAAACTAGAGACAAAAAGTATTTCAATATCTCCTCGGCCTCTCCAGCAAAAATCTCATAATATTTTTTGTTGGCGAAGACCCGCCTAAGTTCGCTTTCCCTTCGGCGAAATTTAAGTCATCGTTATTTCCGAAAAGAAACGCAATTTTGTAGGAAAATAATCATTTCACCAAGTTTCTTTGTTTGCTTTACTTAACATAGAGTTAAACAAGGAAACGTTTGTAAAATTGCTGATAACATAATTGAATTTGGTTTTATGAATATAATTTTGAGGGTAGTAATGATGCTGAACGAACTGATGAACAAAACCGAGCTCATTCGTGTTCAGAACTTTAAAAAGGTTTTAAATTTATTGATCCGTGGTTCTGTAGCAACATTGTGTTGTTATGTACTTGTTTGCTCTCCAATATTGGGTTCACAGCTGAGCTCTCTATTGATATTCTCATATGGACTGTGACCACACGGTGCGGATTCAACCTGCACAGATATTGGAAGCACTGCTGATTTCCCAAAAGGTTTTATGCAAAGTCTAATCGCACCGAGTAACTTTTTAATATTTAACATCTCTATATATGCCCAGATTCCACCAAAGCAGAGCGGAGTAAAGCGAAGCAGTTATACTCAAGAAAACCATTGCAAAAATGTCTTATTTTCTTTGCGAAGAGCAAAACACAAATTTACTTCGGTATCAATCGGTATCGATCACTGAAAGTCATTATCGTAATTATTATGAGTAAGTTCGTATGAGCAGGATGGCTAGCCCTGGTGCCAGAGTTTCTAAGCAGCCTCAAAGCTTCTGTCATGGTTAATCAGTTAAAACAAACGAGACCAACATTTTATCGTGTCATCTGAACCACGGCAGCAATCAGTTGAAATACCACCCGCGTTCTACCATCTGAAGACTAACCTTGCTGAACGTTACTAAATTTGGAGGTCGCTAAAAACACCAAAATAATTATTATGAGTGAGTACCCATCATTGAATATTGAATTTATAGTTGAGAATTATCCAATCCTATTGGTAAAACTACAACGCATGTCGTTATTGAGAGCAAATAGCGCTCTGCGCGTAATCCCCGGACGGCGAGTGGAGTCATGCACACGATGTCGGTTGCATGATTGAATCATCCACAAGGATTTTAATAGCCATAAAATTTAGAAAATAGAGCTAAAATTGGCAACTGTTCTTTACTGCTAAAATTGGTCTTAACGAACAATATTTTTAGTTAACATTCAGTCTTTGTTTTTCGATTTATTCGTCATCACAAATTCATCCATAGAATATCCACAGCTAGACTCTGTAGGCATAGTTCTCCCATAAAACCAGCTGAAAGTGACTTGCACCCAGAGTCATATTTTCCTGAATTTAGTCAAATTGTTGGTTACTGGTTGATCATGCATCAGATTGTTTTAGATAAACGAATGAATTTACTTATTAGAAATAAATAGATAGGATATTAGGTATTCTTTGAATTTAGACGGCGGCTATTACTTATAATAAATCATTGGCACGCGATATACCCCCAGAATGCAGAAAAAGAATTACTTACCAACGAACATCTGGTTTGAATACAGCATGCAAGTCCCAAAGCTCCACACAAAGAGCATACCTGACGTAATAGAATGCAAAGCTATATTTTACGTTCCACTGAGGACGGCAAAAGGCGTTCACTTATTCAGCCAGGCTTTTTGTGGAATTGGCGGCAGAACGCGCAGGCCAAGCGTGACTGCGCAGATGCATGCAGGCTGCGAATGAAAGATGCATTTGATTAAATAGTGCGGAACCGAAAATTGGAGTGCATTCTCAAATTTTTGCGTGTTCAGCTTCGCTGCGCTCTCGAATGTGGTCAGTCATGCATAAAAACTTAAATGACAATCGGAGAATTTATGCAAAGTTGGGTGGGACTGATAGTTCATATCACTATGAATAAAAGGCAACAAACATTACCGTCTTTACCATAAGGGCACACGGAGCCCGTGCCTAGGGCCCCCATCCTCAGGGTGACCCGAGAAACCGCCAATTCTCTCACACATTTAGGTAGGTACGAATTCTCAAAAAAGTTTGGACGGGCATTACACTTAAAATGAAACCAGACTAAAACATCAATCTAAATACTCGAAAAACATTCTTATCCTACAGTCAAAGAAAAATCACCCTGAATTTTTTCTGAAACATACATACCAACTTTTTCAATAAAATCGGCCATGTGCGAGTCGGACTCGCGCACGAAGGGTTTTGTACCGACTAGGGAGTGCAATCTTGCAGCAAATCTTTAGTATCGGTATTTGCAAGATTTAAGAGGTATAATCTCGCAAGATCTCGGTATTTTGCGAGATCTTGCAAATCAACGAATTATTTTTAATTATTAGAAGTATTCTATTGAAATTTGGTAAAGTTATTATTCTAGAGGCGAAATACTCAAATAATTTACATATAAAAAATACTGAATCATTTATTTTTAAAAATTACGGATTATTCTGAAAAAAAAACTCCTAAGAAAACACAGCATATCTTAGGTGTCGTCTGCCAACTGGCTTCGGATGTTAAGTGCCAAATACCCAGTAGCAGAAAAGGCCCGTTCTTGCCTCTACGCTTGTTGGCACCACTGATGATAGGCATTGATACGCTGACTGCAGGTGCTACCCTTTTTCCCCGCCTGATTCTAACAGTACTGTACAATCTTGCAAATCTTGCGAGTACACGCGCGATTTTTGGTGCACGATTAATCTTGCGAAATTGGTGCAAGATCTCGGTATTTCGAGATCTCGGAATACCGAGATTGCACTCCCTAGTACCGACTGGGAGCCCCATTCCTCTTGCCGTTATTAATAGCGAGCAAAAAAACTCCTAAAAATCACGTTTGTTGTATGGGATAAATATTTATTTTATTCTGTTTTTAGTATTTGTTGTTATAGCGGCAACAGAAATACATCATCTGTGAAAATTTCAGCTGCCTAGCTATCATGGTTCATGAGATACAGCCCGGTGACAGACAGACAGACAGACAGAAAGACAGACAGACAGACACAGACACAGACACACAGACGGACAGACGGCCAGACGGACATTGAAGTCTAAGTAATAGGGTCCCGTTTTTACCCTTTGGGTACGGAACCCTAAAAAGCGGTATATTGGTCGGCTGGCAGGTGTCCTGCGCCAATTAATCTAACAAACAATACCTAGACCCCAGTCGGCGAAACGCATTCAATCACGAGAATTTGTGTATGTTATAAGTTTATAACAATAAACAAACACCAAACCAAATACTCGAAAAACATTCCTTCACAGCGGCCAAAGAAAATACTCTCTAGCATTGTCAAATAAACGTGAAACTCTGTCGATGCACGCAATATTTTCTGAAACATACCCACCAATCTTTACAAAAAGCGGTATTGTTGGGCCGGCAGGTGTCCTGCGCCGATTAATCTAACAAACAATACCTACCCAGACGGCGGGACGCATTCAATCGCGAGAAATTGTGTACCTATGTTATAACAATAAAGAAACATCAAACCAAATACTCGAAAAACATTCCTTCTCTGCGGTCAACGAAAATACTCGCTAGCATTGTAAAATAAACGTGAAACTGTCGATGCACGCAATATTTTCTGAAACAAACCTACCAATCTGTACAAAAAGCGGTATTGGTGGGCCGGCAGGTGTCCTGCGCCGATTAATCTAACAAACAATACCTACCCAGACGGCGGGACGCATTCGATCGCGAGAAATTGTGTACCTATGTTATAACAATAAAGAAACATCAAACCAAATACTCGAAAAACATTCCTTCTCTGCGGTCAACGAAAATACTCGCTAGCATTGTAAAATAAACGTGAAACTGTCGATGCACGCAATATTTTCTGAAACAAACCTACCAATCTGTACAAAAAGCGGTATTGGTGGGCCGGCAGGTGTCCTGCGCCGATTAATCTAACAAACAATACCTACCCAGACGGCGGGACGCATTCGATCGCGAGAAATTGTGTACCTATGTTATAACAATAAAGAAACATCAAACCAAATACTCGAAAAACATTCCTTCTCTGCGGTCAACGAAAATACTCGCTAGCATTGTAAAATAAACGTGAAACTGTCGATGCACGCAATATTTTCTGAAACAAACCTACCAATCTGTACAAAAAGCGGTATTGGTGGGCCGGCAGGTGTCCTGCGCCGATTAATCTAACAAACAATACCTACCCAGACGGCGGGACGCATTCGATCGCGAGAAATTGTGTACCTATGTTATAACAATAAAGAAACATCAAACCAAATACTCGAAAAACATTCCTTCTCTGCGGTCAACGAAAATACTCGCTAGCATTGTAAAATAAACGTGAAACTGTCGATGCACGCAATATTTTCTGAAACAAACCTACCAATCTGTACAAAAAGCGGTATTGGTGGGCCGGCAGGTGTCCTGCGCCGATTAATCTAACAAACAATACCTACCCAGACGGCGGGACGCATTCGATCGCGAGAAATTGTGTACCTATGTTATAACAATAAAGAAACATCAAACCAAATACTCGAAAAACATTCCTTCTCTGCGGTCAACGAAAATACTCGCTAGCATTGTAAAATAAACGTGAAACTGTCGATGCACGCAATATTTTCTGAAACAAACCTACCAATCTGTACAAAAAGCGGTATTGGTGGGCCGGCAGGTGTCCTGCGCCGATTAATCTAACAAACAATACCTACCCAGACGGCGGGACGCATTCGATCGCGAGAAATTGTGTACCTATGTTATAACAATAAAGAAACATCAAACCAAATACTCGAAAAACATTCCTTCTCTGCGGTCAACGAAAATACTCGCTAGCATTGTAAAATAAACGTGAAACTGTCGATGCACGCAATATTTTCTGAAACAAACCTACCAATCTGTACAAAAAGCGGTATTGGTGGGCCGGCAGGTGTCCTGCGCCGATTAATCTAACAAACAATACCTACCCAGACGGCGGGACGCATTCGATCGCGAGAAATTGTGTACCTATGTTATAACAATAAAGAAACATCAAACCAAATACTCGAAAAACATTCCTTCTCTGCGGTCAACGAAAATACTCGCTAGCATTGTAAAATAAACGTGAAACTGTCGATGCACGCAATATTTTCTGAAACAAACCTACCAATCTGTACAAAAAGCGGTATTGGTGGGCCGGCAGGTGTCCTGCGCCGATTAATCTAACAAACAATACCTACCCAGACGGCGGGACGCATTCGATCGCGAGAAATTGTGTACCTATGTTATAACAATAAAGAAACATCAAACCAAATACTCGAAAAACATTCCTTCTCTGCGGTCAACGAAAATACTCGCTAGCATTGTAAAATAAACGTGAAACTGTCGATGCACGCAATATTTTCTGAAACAAACCTACCAATCTGTACAAAAAGCGGTATTGGTGGGCCGGCAGGTGTCCTGCGCCGATTAATCTAACAAACAATACCTACACAGACGGCGCGGCGGGACGCATTCAATCGCGAGAAATTGTGCACCTATGTTATAACAATACAGAAACATCAAACCAAATACTCGAAAAACATTCCTTTTCTGCGGTCAACGAAAATACTCGCTAGCATTGTCAAATAAACGTGAAACTCTGTCGATGCACGCAATATTTTCTGAAACAAACCTACCAATCTGTACAAAAAGCGGTATTGGTGGGCCGGCAGGTGTCCTGCGCCGATTAATCTAACAAACAATACCTACCCAGACGGCGGGACGCATTCAATCGCGCGTAATTGTGTTTGCGATTGGAAATCGCTCAGATCAATTTGTTGGGGACTTGACGCGAACGGAATACGATTACTGTCGCGTCTTGTTCAGCTGAATATTTTCAATTTTGCCACTATTTCATATTCTTGGCAAGCTTTTCTGTTAGATATTAGGTTCACCTGTGAAGGTCGAACTGAACTGTTTATGATTTGCGGTATGATCGAGCCGAGGGTTTTGATTGACACCACGAAACGTAATTCTAAGTTACTGATGCGTGGAGTTAGTTTGTACACTTAATATTCTGCCTTATAATCTGGCTATATATGTTAACTTTAGTGGGTGTAAGAATTTTAATATGTTTGGTGAACCTGCACAGCACCTCCTGGTCCCTTATCTAGGCTTTAATCATCCCATACGGGCCCGTATATAATTTTAAAACTAATGACGTGGATGTTCCAGTTCCAAACAAAAAGCGTACTTCTAGCACTCAGATTAAACTCACAGTTACCAGTTCACTCCTAGGTTGATCCGAGGTGTAAGCACTTTTTAACCGACTTCCAAAAAAGAGGAGGTTCTATGTTCGTGTGTATGTATTTTTTTAATTTTTTTTTTGTTTATGTTCATCAATAATTTCGCCAATGGTGAACCGAATCGAAAAGTTATTTTTTAGTTCGAAAGGATATACTCCCGAGGTGGTCCCATTTAAATTTTACAGAAATCGGCGGAGCCGTTTTTGAAAAACCCAACAATAATGTAAGCAATTCGAGCGAATTATCCGAAATTTGTACACGATGAACATCGACAATTTCGCCAATCGTGAACCGAATCGAAAAAATATTTTTTTAGTTCGTAAGGGAACACTCCCAAGGTGGTCCATTTTAAATTTTACATAAATCGGCTGAGCTATTTTTGATAAATCAACAATAGTGTAAGCAATTCGAGCGAAATATTCGAATTTTGTACACGATGGAAGGCGGTTTTGAGATTTTTTAGGAAAAATAATTATTATTCAGCAACGTCTTATTTAATAACATGTAGGTACTACTAGCTACTTGTATTTCCAGTTACGTTTTTCTTTTTGAAACTTTGACCAATAAATTTAATATATGTTGTAAACGTGCTCAGTACCAGCCCCTTGTCCCGTATCTAGGCTTTGTTATCCCAAACCGGGCGTATATAATTTCAAAGCTAATGACGTGCACATGTCGCACGGCAACTATTTGGCACATAGTGAGGTATTACGGGAGATGTAGCGGGGAGTTATGACGCAATACCGCGGCAGCTGTCGCGGCGCCATGTCTCCTTATTAACTTTAACCCCGTACATTAACCGCATCGGGACACTAACGCGCTAAATGGCTTTTCAACCGGCCACAGATATCTTACATTTTTAAGTTTGAATACATAGGCGTTAAATTTCTATTAGTATCAATTAAAAATCATCACACTCTATTAATACGAGTATAATACAGATAAGTAGATTTTGAAATCATTTTGAGTTAACAGAAGAGACTGAAAAAAAACTCTTAAATTTGTTTTTCGTCAAACTAAGTTATGTACTTAAAAGCAAAAAAAAACGTGTGTAATTGCAAGTTAAACATGAACACATGATTTTTAGAAATTTACATGTAATTTTTTAGGGTTCCGTACCCAAAAAGGTAAAAACGGGACACCCTATTACTAAGACTCCGCTGTCCGACCGTCTGTCTGTCTGTCACCAGGTTGTATCTCATGAACTGTGATGCTGAAATGTTGAAATTTTCACAGATGATGTATTTCTGTTGCCGCTATAACAACAAACACTAAAAACATAAAAAAATATTTAAGAGCGGCTTCCATACAATAAACCTGAATTATTTAACGTTTTTCACTCGCTATTAATAACGGTGACATGTAGATAAAACATGAAATATTTGCAGAATATTTAGTTAAAAATTCACTTAAAAAATAAATAAATTCATAAAAATAAAATAATTATTTAATACAAGAAACGCGTTTTTTTGCCCGATATTAACGGCAACAGGAAGATGCTTGAAATATTTACAGAATATTTAGTTGAATATTCCCTTCAAAATTAAATAATAAAATTAGAATAAAATATTTTAAGGGGGGCTTCCGTACGTTACGGAACCCTTTGTGCGCGAGTCCAACTCGAACTTGACCGATTATTTTCTAATTGCGCGCGCGAGATGTAATTTGGCGTATAGAATGCCATTAACTGAGGCACTGTATATTAACCGCATCGGTGGGACGCCAACACCCTTAATTTAACGGCTCGGCCTCTCCTCTCTAATCCTGCATAACGTAGTAGCTTAAACGTCTCACAGATTTATCAACAAGCCCTGCATTTTTGCGAGTTACGCTACGCGAGATTCTCTCTTAATTAGTGTCACAGTTATTAATAAACTTGAATTACCTAAAATATTCTGAAATCATTGTAACAAAAATAGACATACTTAAGTGTCATAGATAATGTGCAATATCTACAAGTTTAAAATCGCGATAGCGCGATACACCCTCTCACGTGGGGTATCGTTGAATAGGGTTTTTAAAATGAATGTCAGGTTTCTTAAACCATATTTTAAATTATATATATTGTTTTTTATCATCATCATAATCATCGTCACCATCTACGGAAGCCTATCCATACGCGTATCTCGACACGCACTTGACAACTTATGGTAATTTTGTTACTTTGACAACACTGCTCTGTCATTGCTAGTACAACTAAAAGTGTTTAATACTTAGACACCAATTCGGTTTTCATCAGTACTCGCGTCTACCAAGTATAGTCGGTACCTTGGCTGCTGATTAAAATCTTATTGCTTGTTCACCGTAACGCCAAGACGGTTCCCTTTTTGCACGTACTCTATCTATTGGTTTGCATCAAAGATCAAATTATACAGAATTACTTTGAAAACAATTCTTTCTTTAATTTTTGTCGAAAAAATATTACCTTTAAACGTAATCTGCAATGTGTTGTACCTAATTTCCAAGTTCCGATATTTGTCCTGTTTAACACGATCAGTCATGAAGAGCGGTTCAACCGTTCATATCGTCTATTTGTGTCTTTTGTGAAGTGCAATCAAACATATTGCGGTTGCAGCTCGGAAATAATACTTCGAACGATCTCGTGTTATAAATGTCCTGAATTTCCAGTGTGGGCGAAACCTCGGATGAAAGAGAAACAAAGAGGCAATGTCCATAAATATTACTTAACATGGTATCTCCGAAATATACGAACACTTCTTATTTTTTAACCGACTTCCAAAAAGAAGGAGGTTCTATGTTCGTGTGTATGTATGTTTGTGTATGTTCATCGATAATTTCGCCAATTATAAACCGAATCGAAAAATTATTTTTTAGTACGAAAGGATGTACTCCCGAAGTGGTTCCATTTAAATTTTACAGAAATCGGTAGAGCCGTTTTTGAAAAAAACAACAATAATGTAAGCAATTCCAACGAAATATCCGAATTTTGTATCCGATGAATGTAGATAATTTCGCCAATTGTGAACCGAACCGTGAATCGAAAAAAATTTTTTTAGTTCGAAAGAGTATACTCCCAAGGTGGTCCCATTTAAATTTTACAGAAATCGGCTGAGCCGTTTTTGATAAATCAACAATAATGTAAACAATTCGAGCGAAATATTCGAATTTTTTACACGATGGAAGGCGGTTTTGCCATTTTATGCGAAAAACAGTTATTTTATTTACATTTAGAATGACTGCTACTGAATTGAGATGTTTTTCATGTCTCTTTCTAACTTATGTGCATCGTGACAAACAAAACGAAACGGCCAAGTCACATATATTGACTAAGCTGTAGAGTTTGTGGAGTAAGGACTTGTAAAGTAAGGCGTTTAGAGTTAGAAGCTTGGCTTTACGTGAGATCTGACAACTTTTTGATAGTAGCAACTGTGATTTAGACTTGGATTCATTTCACATGAATTTTTTTTTGTTGGATTACGTTTTCAGCCACCGACTGCATGCTACGGCTCTCGCGCATTTATTACGAAATATTATTATGTAACGCTTCTTTGCCTAATGATGTTGCTAGCTACCGCAGAAGGTAGTGCAAGTGTATCACTGACTCCTCAGCGCCTAGCCTAAATTTTTAATTTTAAATAAATTTTGTTACATAAATAGTACTTAAATACTAAAACAGTGTTGAATTTCCAAATTAGCATGTGTTGATTTTTTTTACAACTCAAATCTCATAACCGTGACAAAACAGACAGACAAAAAAATCTGTATCTACTTCCCCTTTTCTTCCGAGGCTGAACCGAGCGCACGCCACGGGCGTCGATTGACGCACAAGCGCTGCGTCGATTAGTTATATTTTCCTTCGAGCTACATTTATCGTAGTCGGTGTTCACAATTTATTTTGTTGCCCGGGGGACCTTTTTGAATAGGCAATGTGGCGTATAAATTTCTCGAGCCCCTGGAGGACCGTAGGCTCGGGTGTCTCCGTTAAAAGGTGCTACGAATTAATTTCACCTGACATGAAGGCCGTCGTCAGAATACGTTAGCCGGTAATGAGATGGCACTGTAAACATGTTTGGCGCTGAACAAAGTGAGTACCTGTTTAATTATGTATATTGTGACGTCTATCAAGTGTGTGCTCGCGTTTCAGCGCTTATTTGATGTTCCCTCGCCTTGGCGTTTGCCGTCGCTTTGTGCAAGTTATTAGTTGTTAGCTGTTTATTATTAATACGGGTATATAGTTAGAAAAAAAACATAATAGGTATACATAATCTTATAACTAGATTACACCATAACGTTATTGGTACCTACCTACTTACTATACATAGTACTTACAGAACTATTATTGACTCTAGATGTTTAGATTTTTAATTATTATTGCAAACTAGTTGACCCGGCGAACTTCGTTTCACTTCTCGCCTTTTAAACCTTCCCTAGACCTCCACGAACATTTCAAGACTAAGATAAGATAAATCCGTTTAGCCGTTCTCGAGTTTTAATCAGACTAACGAACAACAATTCATTTTTATTTACAGAGATTTTGAAGGCGATTGTGGTAGGTAGGTTAAAGTTTTGTAGGTACCTCTAAATATTTCCCGACTCGAGTGATTTTTTTTCATGCAATGCACTTCAATCACTACGGTTAGTTCTTACAGTATTTTATATGAGGCTTATAACTTAAAACTGTAAAAACTAAGACATTTAACCCTAGCGATTAAAGTGCTGATTACATGAAAAACAAAAACACTCAAATTGGATTATGTTTAGCTTCTAAAAAGCCAGATTTTACGAAAAAACTTGGCTGAAAATTAGACAGAAACTAAAAACTTTTCTAAAATAAATAATTGGCCAAGTGCGACTTGGACATGCACACGAAGGGTTCCGTACCATATCGGAACCCCCTTAGCCTCATTTAAAGCGTCTACCTGTTGCCGTTATTAATATCTAACACAAACATTTTCATGTGAAATGGAGTCAAGACTAAATCACAGTTTACACTATCAAAAAGTTGTCAGATCTCACGTAAAGCCAAGCTTCTAACTCTACACGCCTTACTCTACAAGGTCCTACCTCACAAACTCTACAGCTTAGTCAATATATGTGACTTGGCCGTTTCCTCTATAACACGAAATTGTTAGTAGCTAGCAACAACAAAATTTGGAAAATACAATTCTCTGTCTACAATTTAGAAGCTCGAAACATTTTCGCAACCAACCCCTGAAATCGCAATGTTTGTAGTTTGAAATTGCTTCATCGAGTGTTGCACTGCCAAAACCGGTGAACAAAATTAGGTACCTTTCAACTGAACTAAATTGCTGCGAAGGTACTCAATATTGCTGACATAATCTTAAATGTGCGGAAGTTGTTTATATC
Organism: Hypomecis atomaria; assembly: GCA_964007245.1. Classification (NCBI taxonomy): domain Eukaryota; kingdom Metazoa; phylum Arthropoda; class Insecta; order Lepidoptera; family Geometridae; genus Hypomecis; species Hypomecis atomaria. Next base: position 15,936,725 of record OZ023294.1, on the reverse strand, counting down.
GGGTTACTAATGGTAATAATGATTTTGCACCCAGAACCAGAAATAACTTTATTCGTTTGTTTAATATAAAATATATTACCATAGGATCAGTTCGAAGAACATTGCCTCCAGCTTTGTGGAATCAGTTCGATTATCCACGTTCCGAGTGGACCTTTTATATGGTTTTAAATAAGAATCTTATGACTCCATCGACTTGTATTGCAGAAAATACAATATATTTTACCGAAACACATTAAATATCTGAAAATCAAATGGGTAATTTTTTTTAATTTCCGGCTCCCGATTTGCAAATGCGCACCCTGTCTAGTATAATTATCCTCTCCACCCTAAGGTGGCCCGGAAGAAATCGCGGCTAGCGATAAGTTCACCCGTTATTAGACTGTTATTTTATTTTGTATCCTGTAATTTATTTTTATGGTGTGCACAATAATAAAGCGTTTTTCACTTGTCTCCCAGAGAAGCCCAAAAAATCCTTCAAAGAACCTATTGGTTAAACCAATTCCTAGGTTAGACACTCTCATTTACTACATCTATAAATAAAAAATCTGCCAAGTACGAGTCGGACTCGCGCATGAAGGGTTCCGTACTGTATGGGAGCCCCCCTCAAATATTTATTTTATTTTAATTTGATTATTTATTATTAAAGTAGGCATGCAGCTAAATATTTTGTGATTATTTCAAGCATTTACCTGTTACCATTACTGAAATCAAGCGAAAAACGTCTAAAAATTCAGATTTCGTGTATGGGAGCCACCCTTAAATATTATTTTTATTCTATTTTTAGTGTTTGTTGTTATAGCAGCAACAGAAATACATCTGTGAAAATTTCAGCTTTCTAGCTATAGCGGTTCATGAGATACAACCTGGAGACAGACAGACGGACAGAGGAGTCTTAGTTATAGGGTGCGTTTTTACCCTGTGGGTTCGGAACCCTAATAAAACAATGTGCTCCTTCCAGCCAAGGGATTATGCAATGTAACCCTATAAACACTCAGCAGAACTAGATGCATATATACTTATAGTTGGAGGAAGTTTTCTCGTTGAGGCCGAATCGTATCGGCTACGGAGCACTGAGCTTTTGAACTTTCAGTTCAACTATACCTCTATCGCGTTTGGCCTTGGCAAGAATATAAAGTAAATGATTACTTATAGTTTAGGAAGTACAAGTATAGCTAATGAACGATATACAAGTATAGATCACGATTGAATTTAAAACACTATACAAATAAATAAGCTCTCGATTTAACTAACTCTCGAGGTCTCGTAGCGCTCATAGAAACACTCGACTCGGAAAGTCTTTGAATGGGAGACCACAGCTGGCATTTACAACAGAATAGAACATATACCGTGGCTCTGATAATACCTATAGGTTAAAATATTTGATTTTTTAACTGTTTTGCCATGTATAGAAGCCCAAAGACATAAAGCTTTCTTTATGCCCATAGAGGATTTAAAAACTCTGACTTGCTAATACCCGGCCTACATGTACATTTTTAGGGTTCCGTACCCAACGGGAAAAACGGGACCCTATTTCTAAGACTTCGATGTCCGTCTGTCCGTCTGTCTGTCACCGGGCTGTATCTCATGAACCATGATAGCTAGGCATGTATGTATGTAGATGATGTATTTCTGTTGCCGCTATAACAACAAATACTAAAAGCAGAATAAAATAAATATTTGAGGGGGGCTCCAATACAACAAATGAATTTTTTAGAAGGTTTTTGCTCACTATTAATAATAGCAAGAGAATGGGGCTAAGGGGGCTCCAACACGGTACGGAACCCTTCGTGCGCGAGTCCGACTCGCACTTGGCCGATTTCTATTTTTTGCTGTTATATCGGCAGTAGAAATACGTTATTTGTGAACGTTCTAGCTATCACGGTTCATGAGATACAGACTGGTGTCAGACAGACAGATGGACAGCGGAGTCTTAATAATAGGGTCCCGTTTTTACCCTTTGGGTTCGGAACCCTAAAAAGAGAGAAACAAACAAAAATAGATTTGTATATTTGTAACGAATAATCGGCCAAGTACGAGTCGGATTCGCGCACGGAGGGTTCCGTACTGTATGGGAGCCCCCCTTAAATATTTATTTTATTTTGTTTTTAGTATTTGTTGTTATAGCGGCAACCGAAATACATCATCTGTGAAATTTTTAGCTGCCTAGCTATCTTGGTTCATGAGATACAGCCCGGTGACAGACAGACAGACAGACGGACATCGAAGTCTTAGTAATAGGGTCCCATTTTTCCCTTTGGGTACGGAACCCTAAAAAGCGAAGATAGACCATACATATAATTTCAATAAGAATCAAAGTCTTATAGCTCAGCAGCTTGAGAAGATTGGTTTGCAACACTTAATAGCTTTCAATTAAAGCGCAGTTTCTGTGCGGATGGTTACATGTTGGTGCTTACTACCGCTGTTGGATGGCAGCCAACAAGTTAGGCTACTAGGGCAAACATACGATTCATAAGAGATCTCTTTGTGCATGAAAAACCAGAAGGTAATTTGTAGCGCGCTTTCCCTGTCTTTCACAGCGAAGTGTGAACAAACCTGAATTTTGAGACGTTTTTCGCTCTATATTAATAATGGTACCAGGTAGATGCTTGAAATTTTCACAAAATTTTTAGTTTTATATTCACTTCAATAATAAATAATAAAATTAAAATAAAATAAATATTTAAGGGGGGCTCCCATACAGTACGGAACCCTCCGTGCGCGAGTCTGACTCGTACTTGGCCGATTATTTAGACGTTTTTCGCTCTATATTAATAATGGTAACAGGTAGATGCTTGAAATTTTCACAGAATATTTAGTTGCATGTTCACTTCAATGATAAATAATAAAATAAAATAAATATTATATTATATATGGGGGGCTTCCATACAGTACGGAACCCTCCGTGCGCGAGTCCGACTCGTACTTGGCCGATTAATATTTCAATGCTTGCTTCTGTTTGCAGTCGTTTGCTATTATTATCAGATAATCAAAATTGTATTCATTTGTTTATTCGATATATGCTAATACGGCTAATAACGCCGATTAAACAGTCATCCAACATTTCATTAAAAAAATACACAAAATATGTCCGTAAGTCAAGATAAAATACAATTAAAATTTACAAACATGTCTTATTATAAAATCGCCCGTCAAAAGTCAGCGATTAATTATTATTCTGGTTCTTTTAATTAATCATTTACTGGTCTGTACCAACAGCAACAATTTCGGCTTGATAAATGTTGTAGCTTACTAATTCACTTCCGAAATTCTCAAAGAAAATTCATTCATTCATGTATTCTACACGTTTTTTCAAGTATATTTTCTACTCATATCTCTAGATTATTTTTCTCGGTTAATGGGCTATTTAATGAGTTTTATGAGCTTACGCGCACTGAATCAACGTACCTTCGTACAATCAAGTCAAGAAACAAGTCAAACTACTCAAATGTCTTTAACCTAGAAAACTCATTCGAAATCCAAAACACCATTTTTCGTGTAGATAGCCCCGAAAAAATAAATTATTAAATAACGTAGACAATTTGTTTGCGCCGAGTCGCTTGCAGAGGAGAGGCTGTTCATGAAACATTCAGGGCTCTGTCACTCACAGTCTGAGATTCCTCTGAATTATTGATTTCTATTCCACTCAAAATTATTGTTTATTGTCAACCCGCAAGAGGTCTTACTTTGATCTTGAAGAATATATTTTTATACGATACATTACAACGATGTTGTATAAATGATGAAGTGACAAGGCAAGCTATACGTTAAACCTGATGTTAGCATCGGTGTTACGCACGCCTCTCACAGATCTGCAACAACTAGAATGTTGAGCTGTACCAGCAGTGCTAAACTCTGGCACAAGTTTGAAAACTTATTCCCGTTTGTTGTATTAGTAGAACAACTGGGAACACTCCTGCGCGACACAGCCTGTACCTGTACCAGCCTTTTTAGGATTCCGTACTAATTGCTATTTTTCGTATTTAGTCAAAATTGAATTGTATAATGAGAAGATGACAAATAAAATGAGAAAATAGTAGATTTATACGGCTAAGTTATAAAATATTTTATCTACACTAATGTTGTAACATTCTACTTATGTTTCCAATACTTGACTTATAATGACTACTGTTATAGCGCAGACAACAAAACACTCAATTTAAGCAATTTCACATGATGTTATAATATCCACATCGATATCGTAAAATCTCATTATAACATCGCGCGCTCGCTCCTGATTGGCCCTGCGCGCGCAGCTGCGCTCTCATTGATTAGATTTTAATGGCGCCAAGTTCACTGTGACAATACACGTACGCGTGAATTTAATGTTTCGCAATATGTTTTTTACTTTATTTTTATTAGTGAAGATAAAGTAGTGTATGCAACTGCATATAACACGGGTATTAAAACACTGGTTACTATTATGAAACTCGCTGCGCTCGTTTCATAAACTCACACTCGTGTTTTAATACCCTTCATTATATGACAGTTGCATAAACTACTATAATGTGGTACACACATAATAATATAAATAATAAGTAAACTACGCACACCGTTTTATTTTACGGCTCAAAAAAAAACAAAATATGTTTTCAAGTCCATGTCTCAAAGTCTTTCAAATCAAGTGCAAAAGCCGTATACAAGTGAGATGCATATCTACGTATTGTACTTTACGTTTTATAGTATGTATTTATAAAGTAGGTCCATTTCCAGTCAACGCCAAAGCTATACATATTTTAGTATTCATCATACCCACTTAACTCACTTTAAACTTAGCTCAACTGAGCAATTTTAAATTAAGCTACAGGTACAGTCCTCCCCCTGAATAATTCAATGAATGATACCTATCCTGGAACGGAATGCAATCAAAACTTTAGCGAGGTGGGATATACTTCTAACTCGAGTTAGATCACGGGAAGTTGACCGAGATATGAAACGCTGGATAATTGCGTAGTCATTTTGCGAGTACGGGGATAATTTGATTGGATAATGAGGTTTAAAATAATTATAACGCTATCAACTCGCTGCGTGCGATATCATCATCATCATATCAGCAGTAGTATCAACGTCCATTGCTGGACAAAAGCCTCCCAACAGATCTTAAATAAGACCGATTTGACGAGGTTTGCATTCCATACATCAATAAAAAAATCTACCAAATACGAGTTGGACTCGCGCATGAAGGGTTCCGTACCGTATGCGAGCAAGCAGCAAAAAAATCACGTTTGTTGTATTGGAGCCCCCCTTAAATATAATTATTATTCTGTTTTTTGGGTTCCGTACCCAAAGGGAAAAACGAGACCCTATTACTAAGACTTCGATGTCCGTCTGTCCGTCTGTCGCCGGGCTGTATCTCATGAACCATGACAGCTAGGCAGCTGAAATTTTCACAGATGATGTATTTTGGTTGCCGCTATAACAACAAATACTAAAAACAAAATAAAATAAATATTTAAGGGGGGCTCCCATACATCAAACCTGAATTATTTGACGTTTTTCGCTCTATATTAGAAATTTTCACAGAATATTTAGTTTTATATTCCCTTCAATAGTAAATAATAAAATTAAAATAAAATAAATATTTAAGGGGGGCTCCCATACAGTACGGAACCCTCCGTGCGCGAGTCTGACTCGTACTTGGCCGATTATTAGTATTTGTTGTTACAGCGGCAATCGAAATACACCATCTGTGAAAATTCCTACTCTCTAGCTAATACGGTTCATGAGACACAGCCTGGTGACAGACAGACGGACAGCGGAGTCTTAGTAATAGGGCCCCGTTTTTTACCTTTGGGTACGGAACCCTAAAAAATGCCAAGTCGATGATTCCGAATGTTCCTATATGTTTTCCTGTGACATGCGTCACGATACGTTTTCCAGTGCATGGTCTCTATTCGAGATCTTTACAGTCCCAACGACCACCGGCTTTCCGGGCTCATCCGCTGAGCTATACCTATCGGTAACTTTGACTTTCATGTGAGGTCACTGTCTATATAGATAACCATTAATTCACCTCGGATTGAGCCGAAAGTTTAGTTTTTCCAGCTTCTTTTAATCAATATAAAAAAAAATATATATATATATATATAAAGCATCTCACCATACAACTGGCTTTACTAATAATAGTTTCAGAATCAGCGGAGTATTTCAGTAGAAAAGCGATTTGATTTATAACTGTTACTTATACGAGTATCTTGGCAGGCATATACTTTTGAAAACTTACCTAATACCAGCATGTTACGAGTAAAATGCTCATAGATTATAATAGTTCCCAATATTACACTGACAATAGAGGCTTAGTTGAGAGTACATTGTATCCCTAGCCTGAACAAAAGCGAGTTTAACACACGATAAAGTAGAGCAGCCCTCAGATTTGCGCGAGATAAAAGCCCTGTCAGCCCCGTCATGGCTACAATGCGACGGCGAGATGGTGAGACAGTTGGCCGACTGGTTGGCCAACGGATAGATCTAACGGATAGAATTAGTGGATATGGACCATAGAGAGACAATAAGCTGAGACAGGTGCGAGCGGCGGGGACCCGCCGCTCGCACCTGTCTCAGTCCCCTTTGTCGTCTACCCCCGCGCCTCTGTACCGCGCAGGCGAGGACTCAGTTAAACGGTCAGACTATAGCAAAGGGTAAAAACGAGACCCTATTACTAAGACTCCGCTGTCCATCTGTCTGTCTTTCACCAGGCTGTATCTCATGAACGGTGATAGCTAGAACGTTGAAATTTTCACAGTCGACGTATTTCTGTTGCCGCTATAACAACAGATACTAAAAACAGAAAAAAAATACTTAAGGGGGCTCCCATACAACAAACCTGATTTTTTTGCCGTTTTATGCCGGTAATATATAGATGCTTGAAATATTTACAGAATTTTATTTAAATGTGTCAATGTTTCAAAAATAAATAATCAAATTAAAATAAAACAAATATTTAAGAACCTCCTCATTTTTTTGCTCGCTATTAATAACGGCAAAACGAATGTGTACGGATGATATTTATGCCACTTCCGGCTTGATGACTGACTGCTAATTGAATACTAAATACATCATACTAATCCATCAGGTATCCACCAAGTATTAATCTAATCTTCAAGCTTCAAGTAAGTACCTAAACTACTGAGCTTCACTTGTCACACAATATCTAAGCAAGGTGTTAACTTTTAGAAGTGAAATCATCGTTACCTATTATCAACATTTAGCGACCCGCCCCGGCTTCTCACAGGTGTATTATACATATAAACCTTCCTCTTGAATCACTCTATCTATTAAAAAAACCGCATCAAAATCCGTTGCGTAGTTTTAAAGATATAAGCATACATGGGGACAGGCAGCGGGAAGCGACATTGTTTTATACTATGTAGTGATTTTACAGCTGGCAAATGGCGAGAAAAAATTGCTGTTCTATTCAAAAAGTTCATTCAAGTCAAAAGATCACAAAAGAAGCACGTACTTAGAAAGAAGTTCCAAAACGTATGTCGTTTGTTCGTTCAACCATAAGACATCCACTGCCGGACATAGACCTCCCCTAAAGATCTCCAATAGAACTGGTTGATAGCGGCTCGCATCCAGCGTAATCCTGCGGTCCTAATGAGGTCATCCGTCCACCTTGTGGGCTTGTGGGTGGGGTGGCCTATGCTGTGCTAGGATAAAACGTACGAAACAGCTGAATTTTATCGCCATTTGAGGGTTGGTCCCACAGTAAAAATGTGCATCATGTTGACACACCTCCGAATATCTGTAAGTAACGGTCTCACGCATATTAAACTTATTATATTACAATAATACTTCACGATTTGTACAGGGAAATCTCAAAGACTTAGTCCATTCTCACCCAGTAAAGATCTCAAAGCCCCAGCAGTCCAAGTTTTCAAACAAAGAGTTAGCGCAAGAGCGATGGTTCAAGTTTAACGCAACTTGAGAGATTACTCCCCTAATTCAAACCCGCTGTGAACTGTGGATGTTTTAACTACAGAAGGTTAAATTCTACGTAGGTATCCAATACCGCCAGGTTTATTTCAAACTGGCCGTTGCCTGCGGCTTCGTCTGTGCTTACTTTGCCTTAGCCTACCTAACCTTAGCCTATGACATAAATAATGTGGCTTTCTATTGGTAAAAAAATTTTCAAAAACGGTTCAGCAGATTCAGAAGAATCCAGAGATTTACCCTTTAACCTCGCAAATCACAAACGCTATCTCTTTATTATAATAATTTAGATTTTGTCGTTATTATACTAAAATAATATAGTTTTTGATGATCTTTTTCTGAGTTGCAACTTTGTGTGGAAGAGCTGTTTTTTTTTCTTAAACTTATAACACCCCTCTCTTTGTCGGGGGTTAAAAATCGCTGGCGACAAATAATTCAATCAATTTATAAAACCTGTGTACGAAGAGATTTGTTGAAAAATGTGACCTATAGACGAAAATCAACATCTGGGCCACAGAACAGCAGAACGGACAGACGAAAGCAAAATAAAATCGCCGACTTGAAGCAAAGACCTTCGCTTCGCTTCGGTCAATAAATAAGCCAACCAGTATGCTAAATCTTTTTGGAAGTTGGCTGAAAATATCGACCAAAAAGTACCTAGGAATACTTTCTTAGAAAAATATAATGACAGCAGTGGAAGCAGGAACTCCAAAGACTTGGTTGATTTCCTAATTCGATCACGCGACCAATTTCCCTCGGCGAGCTTGTGAACACAGGCGAGATTAAATTTCACCGCTCACTCTGCAGAGGGAATAATCTCATCTATGTATAGAGGTAAGTTTAACACGCCTACGGTATAACCAGGAAAGAAAGGCTTATAATGAGATTAGCCAATCTACGCCCTGGAAATTCTTCCGCTTTCATAGAAAAGTCTAAATCTACAAAAATATTATGATACATGAAAAATATCTTAAGTTAAACGTATTTTTAACCCCCGACGCAAAAGAGGGGTGTTATAAGTTTGACGTGTCTGTTTGTCTGTGTGTCTGTCTGTCTGTGCCATCATAGCGCCTGAACCACTGAACCGATTTCAGTTTAGTTTTTTTTGGATGAAAGGAGACTTAATCGAGAGTGTTCTTAGCTATGTTTTATAAAAATCGATTGAGCCGTTTAAGAGTTATGGTGGGTTAAAGTGGGGATGGAAGAACCAAAATTCTACAAATATGCCCAAAATAGTTGTCAATGTGTCGGGGGTTTTTAAAAATTTTAATTTTTAATTTATTTTGGCCAAATATTGGCCGCCTTATGCCTAAAGCATGCGTAATACTTTTGTGGTGAGACGGTGGATGTATAAGATTTATTAATGGATGTATTAGAGTAGAAAACATGTGTTTTTATGGTTCCGTACCCAAAGGGAAAAACGGGACCCTATTACTAAGACTTCGATGTCCGTCTGTCCGTCTGTCACCGGGCTGTATCTCATGAACCATGATAGCTAGGCAGCTGAAATTTTCACAGATGATGTATTTCTGTTGCCGCTATAACAACAAATACTAAAAACAAAATAAAATAAATATTTAAGGGGGCTCCCATACAACAAGCCTGAATTTTTAGACGTTTTTCGCTCTATATTAATAATGGTAATAAGTAGATGCTTGAAATTTTCACAGAATATTTAGTTTTATATTCACTTCAGTAATAAATAATAAAATTGAAATAAAATAAATATTTAAGGGGGGCTCCCATACAGTACGGAACCTTCCGTGCGCGAGTCCGACTCGTACTTGGCCGATTATTTTTATTCCGTATAGGTTTGCGTTTGACTACATACAGCCTGATCTTGAGCAGCAGTGTTTGAACGAATATAATTATTTTTCGCAAAAAATGGCAAACCGCCTTCCATCCTGTACAAAAATCGAATATTTCGCTCGAATTGTTTACATTATTGTTGATTTTTCAAAAACGGCTCAGATGATATCTGTAAATTTAAAATGAGACCATTTCTGGAGTTTACCCTTTCGAACTAAAAAATATTTTTTCGATTCGGTTCACAATTGGCAAAATTATCGATAAGTAAGTAAGTTTGTATAGGCCGGGTGGCTAGCTCTAGTGCACTACATGGCTAAGCGGTTAAAACCACCAGGACCTACAATTTATCGTGTCATCCGAGCCACGGTAGCGCTCAGTTGGAAAATGCCACCCGCGGTCACCCGTCCAAGTACTGACCGTGCGGAACGTTGCTTAATTTCGGTGATCGCTGACAATCACCTAGTCAAACTACGCTACGAGCGCTACGAAAAATTATCGATGAACATACACAACAAAAATACATACAGACGAACATAGAACCTCGTCCTTTTTGGAAGTCGGTTAAAAAATGTGATGTGTGAAATCAAAATCACGATATATGATTTTGTCATACGAGTACATAATAGCCAGTTTAAATTATTCCAGTCCAGCGATCGAACTCACCGCTGATTATATTTTGTCGTCCTCCTGGCATACTTGTTAGATACAGTTTCTGACACAGGGTGTCCCGAATTGCCCAATTATAGGCAGATAAATACTATTAATAATATACTACGTAAAAATCTAGCTTCGCAGTTTCCTGTTAAAAGATGCGAGACAAAGTCAGTTAACACGTTCATTGCCGTTCCACGCGTCGTCGCGTAAAGCCCCCATTGCGAAACGCGACGTCACGTGAAGCTCTCTTTTAATTATGTCCGAGCTACAAAGTAGCCACGGTGGCGTATTGGCTTCTTTAATTCGTTTTGGCCAGTATAATAAGATAATAAAAACCAAATTCAACGATTTTTTCATTCTATCTCTTATCGTACCTACAGTTCAACATTTTGGCTTGGCAATTAACGTGTTTATTTATTTCGCAGGGAAATAGATCTAAGAGTATCAAAGTTACTGGAATGAAGCCACTAATAGACTGTTTTAATCAGACGTATTACATTTAGCTCGGTAGAAGATGGATTATTATTAATTTATTTCGCTATCTTTGCTACGGCGTAGACGCGCTACGGCCTTAGTTTCTACGAAAAAATCTACGAGCTGTCAAATATTGACTACGAATACATGCACACTCATATATTTTCTATACCAATATTGTAAAGAGAAAAGATTTGATTGTTTGTTTGCATCGAATAGACTCCGAAACTACTGAACCGATTTGAAAAATTCTTTCACTATTGGAAAGCTACACTTTCCATGGTGAACATAGCTTATATTTTATTTTTTTTTAAAGTAGGAATCCTTACTATTTATCTTCTTTAGCCAATCGTACCCGGGCGAAGTCGGGACGGGCAGCTAGTATTTAATATTTCACTACAATGGTAGTGAAAAGTATTTAATATTTCACTACAATGGTAGTGAAAAGTATTTAATATTTCACTACAATGGTAGTTAAATATTAAACACTGCCCGTACAGCAGTATTATATACAGCTGCCCGTCCCGGCTTCGCCGAGGATTTTTCCTTATCTTATTCTTAGAAGAAAAATAAAGAACAATGTATATTTTATCATTTCCTGTGATTACTTCGGTAACAAGGGCGCTACACCTTGACAGGTGCCAGTGTAGTTCTGGCAGTGCGAATGAGTGCCATGCGCGGATTTGGATATTAAACCAACTTTCAAAAAGACGAGATCCCAGCATCTCCACGTTGTCTTTTTCCCATGGAGGTGTGGCCGGCCCTTAGTATGGAACGCAACTTGTGTAGATACTTTGGCGCCGTCGCACCTTTCTGAGACTCAGAGTAGGGCTGGAGCGGCGGCCAATTCGGCGGAGCAGCACAAGCGGCGCAAATATGCTAACCTCGGTAGTGGTTACATATTTGAGCCATTTGGAGTTGAGACTTTGGGTCCGTGGGGGCCGGGAGCTCATGTTATTTTCAAAAGTCTTTCTGTGCGTCTGGTGGACGCGACGCGTGACCAAAATGCTAGCGTTTATTTGGCTCAACGCATAAGCATTGCCATTCAGCGTGGCAATGCAGCCAGCATGCTGGGCACGCTGCCAACTGGCAGTGGGCTTGAGCATTTGGATTATCTTTAGACCTTCAAGGGTCTGTGGACGATCCAATGCTTTTTATGTATAGGTAGTATTAGTGTAGGTAGTTTTAGCGTATAGTACCAATTGTATTTAAAAAAAAATAGAAAAAAAAGACGAGATTGTCTCTACGTTAGTATTATGTTGTAAAAGATTTCAAGTTTTTCTTTCTATTTCGTTTTTATTTATGTAGAATTTCTTTGTAAAATCTTAAACATATAAGTCGAATGCCTTAAAACTTATAACGTACCATACTTTTCTATCTTATTATGTACTTAATGGTAATTTAAATACGTATTGTACTGGTATTGTAGTTAACAAAGGCCAGTAAAAAAATAATTTAGTTTGTGCGCCTAACAATTTGTCAAAGAACCTAATATCACGGTATATAAAATATATTTACTATAAGAAACTTGATATTATCGTGATTAAGATCCAAAATTAATCTGTGAACCTACGACACAAATGCTATATTTGCAATTAGCTAAAAATAAAACACAATCGAAAGTAAAGCGGAGCTGCGTTTTGGTTTTCATTAAACAATAATTATCTTTCGCAAAAAAATGGTGAAACCGCCTTCCATCGTGTACAAAATTCGAATATTTCGCTCGAATTGTTTATATTATTGTTGATTTTTCAAAAATGGCTCTGCCGTTTTCTGTAAAATTTAAATGGGACCACCTCGGGAGTATACTCTATTGAACTAAAAAATAATTTTTCGATTCCGTTCGCCATTGGCGAAAACATTCAAACGAACATGGAACCTCCTTTTTTTTCGAAGTCGATTAAAAATTACTTTTCTGCAAGAAGCTTACGGACCACATCGTTTGGCAAGCTCCACTTTGTCTCCTTTGCTCCACTCTGGTAGAGTTTGAGCCTTAGGAGAGATAGGACGACGCATTTTATACGCAGGCAAGACTCAGCATAAATGATTTATTTATTCATAAGTAGGCTGGAATACAAAAAGTATTTTTTCACCAACCAAAATAAGGTCCAGCTCACACTGAACGACTGAGACGAGACGCAACACGGGTTAAAAATGGGTGAAAAATAACCATTTCTTGTCGGGTCGTCGTCGCCGCAGTGCGCATCTTCGTGAAAAAAATCAAATTTATCAAACTAAAGTAATGACAAAATATTTCATAGTCCGCGCCACACAAGTCGGCGGATGGGAAGTTAAAGTAAGTTAAAGTAAAGTAAAAATCCAAATATAGGTATGCGCGGGAGCCAGAGAGACGAGACGTGAGGGCACACCCGCCCGCCAACCTCATGCCTCCCGCGCACTTCCTACGCCCGTGCTCACCACTTCGCCACTTGTGTCTGTATTGTGCCCACATGCGCAATAATTAGCGAATCACGGCGAAGTGTTATCTGCGGCTAACTCCCCATCCACCGAATTGTGTGGCGCGGTTTATACAGAAATTGTATAACGCCTGCTTGATCAGACAATTGACAAATCAGAAGGACTTTTGCGTTGATACATCATAAGTTCGATAAACTACTCTAAAATAGAATAAAATTGTAGCGCCTTTCTCTTTCCCATGTGCGATGTCCTACCTAAACACTTCAATACGTGAAAATACCCTTACTACCTACTGACACGTACAAAATTCACTCGCACATAAAATGTTGATACAATTCCGGAAAGTTTTTATTAAAATTCAGAAAAGGACGTCCCAGGCGATGTGACGGATGTCCACAAAACTCGTATAAAATTCATAACCAAGTTTTAGAAGGTAATTGATCGGAATACAGCTCCGGGCTGGGTGACCTTGGGTTTTATTTATTCTATCCACAGGGATCTAGAAAGAGGTCTTATTATCCGGCGCAGGAGACAAACTCGTAAACAGATAAACACAATACGTTTTATTTTATTTTTTTCGTAAATTAAAATATTACAACATCGTACATTAAAGTATTACAACATCGTTAAGGCTGCTCGAATAAAAAGACTGGCAAAAGGCTTTAAATAGAGTTATTTTAACATAATTTGTGCATCGAGCAAACCTGCTAATGTTCTGCGTTCTCTTCCTATATCTTGATCATCTTTGAGATCATTTGTCACTATATGAAGATATTTAAAGCTGTTAACAATACTTAATTGATTTTGTAAATGATATTATTGATGCTTTTTCAATCTATGTGGCATCCGGCATATGTGTTACTGAGCGCGACGATCAGCTGGTACACAAACAAGTTTAATAATTTAAGTGATGTCAGCCCCCCCTGGTGGACACCGCATTCCAAACCATACACTTCAGATACCACACCTGCCCACCGCACAACATTTGTTTGATTGGAATACCACATTTTAAATATTCTAAGAAATTCTACAGGCAATTCAATTTCAGTTATTTTTTTCCACAATATTTCATATGAAACAAGATCAAAAGCTTTGGATAAATCTAAAAACCAGGCATAACTCGGAGTTTTTCTATCTGTGTAATATTTGGCAGTGTGCTTGAGAGCCATGATAGCACTTCCTGTAGACAATTCGCCTTTGAACCCAAATTGGGCGTCATGTAGATTTTACACACCGCAAAATACCTGATTCTGAAACATTGTACATAACTGACGATACTTTTCAGAATACAGTACTGTATGAGCGCATATCAAATAATTATTTTTCGCAAAAATGGCAAAACCGCCTTCCATCGTGTACAAAATTCGAATATTTCGCTGGAATTGTTTACATTATTTATTGTTGATTTATCAAAAACGGCTCAGCCGATTTCTGTAAACTTTAAATGGAACCACTTCGGGAGTATATTCTTTCGAACTAAAAGAGAATTGTTCGATTCGGTTCACAATTTGCGAAATTATCGATGTTCATCGTGAACAAAATTCGGATATTTCGCTCGAAATACTTACATTATTGCAGATTTTTTCTAAAGCTGAAATGGCTAAGCCGATTTCTGTAAAAGTTTAAATGGAACCATATCGAGAGTATACCCTTTCGAACTAAAAAATATTTTTTTGATTCGGTTCACAATTGGCGAAATTATCGATGAACATACACAAAAAAAAATACAAACACACGAACATAGAACCTCCTCCTTTTTGGAAGTCGATTAAAAATGATTTGTTGTGCAACATGTTCGATCTTTTGAGATCTGTGATTTTATCTAATAAATTCCGTGTAGCATGTTTATTTGGGACTGAATATTTATAGTAGCCTACGTCGAAAAAGGATCTGGCGACGTCTAAAAAGGAAAATGATCTCAATGGAGCTGTGCCTGTTGTTTTTTTTTAAATCTAACTTAGAGTCATCATAATGTTGGGTTTTGGGAAAAACTTGCATATTTTAAATAACCGCGACTAAGAAGCCGTGGTGGTCTAGTGGTTGTAACGCTGGCCTGGCATTCTTGGTGGGTTCAATCCCAGTCCCGTGCCAATGAGATTCTTTGAAACTTATGTACGGAATTTCACACCACTGGCTTTTCGGTGAAGGAAAACATCGTGAGGCAACCTGTATGCGTCCGTAGAAGAAATTCGATGGCGTGTGAGAATCCATCAACCCACACTGAGCCAGCGTGGTGGATGCCACCCTTCGTGCGTAGGCCTACGTCCTGCAGTGGACTATTAAAAAAGGCTGGTACAGTACAGTGGTTTTTGAACGAACACGACAGTTCGAAGGCGGTAGTCAACCACAGACTTTTCAAAAAGTAAATGCAGCAGGAAACGAGCCGTGGTTGGTTATTACAGAGGTGGTCGTCGAGCACAAGTAAATTTAAATAATCGGCCAAGTGCGAGTCAGACTCGCTCACGGAGAGTTCCGTACATTACGGGAGCCTATATTTATTTTATTTTAATTAAATAATTTATTTTTGAAGTGAATATTTAACTAGATATTCTGTGAATATTTCAAGCATCTACCTGTCACCGTTACTTTTTTATGTGTAACTTTTTCCATAGTAGTCCGATTTCATTAATTCTTTTTTTTTGGAAAGAATATACATCGAAATTGGTCCCATTAAAATTTTATTAAAATCGGCTGAGCCATTTTTGATAAATCAACAATAATGTGAAAAGTGTAACATCGATCCGTGCGAAATATTCGCGAATTCTGTACACGGGTGAAGTCGATCATGCTATTTTTTGCGAAAAATAATTATTAGGTATTGAGGTTTTCTATCAAAGCGTGTTTCTGCATTAAGTAGTATTTCCTTTAAATTTTTACCACAAATCACCGCAGCAAAAACCTCTTGCATTTCCGCATGAAATCCTTTCCATGAAATTCCTCAACAAATCAAAACAATAAAAAGTAATAACGCAGATAGACACAAATCACTTAATAACCGTACTTCCCTTTCAAATACCTCGCGAAATGAAATAACTTATATGACGTCACGTTTTCTATAATAAAACATGCTATCTTGCACGTTGATATGAAGACGTCAGTGAGTGAAATGACTGCCGAAATGATGAGATAAATAAACCGTGTTTCGGAGGTTTTCCTCGTCGGCTTCCCTTCGGGTAACGGTAACATTGCTCTTGGCAGGATGGCAGGGTTATTTAATTTCATTAACATCACACGCGAGGTGGGGTGATCAAGGAAATAGATGGAGTTAGGCTGTGGTGCTATTTTCTTTTAAGGTACAGTATAATATAATATAATATTTAGTTTCATCAAAAATGGCACAACCGATCAACAGTTCTTGTAAAATTCGAATAGTTCGCTCGAATCGATGAATGCCATATTTTTTAGGGTCCCGTACCCAAAGGGAAAAACGGGACTCTATTACTAAGACTTCGATGTCCGTCTGTCTGTCTGTCACCGGGCTGTATCTCATGAACCATGATAGCTAGGAAGCTGAAATTTTCACAGATGATGTATTTCTGTTGCCGCTATAACAACAAATACTAAAAACAGAATAAAATAAATATTTAAGGGGGGCTCCCATACAACAAACGTGATTTTTAGGAGTTTTTTGCTCGCTATTAATAACGGCAAGGGAGTGGGGCTCCCATACGGTACGGAACCCTTCGTGCGCGAGTCCGACTCGCACTTGGCCGATTTTATTTTATTATTCTTTATTTTTCAAAACCCGTGGAGCCAATGTTGACATATAAAGTGGGACCATTTCTGAAATATAATCTACCTGACAAAAAAAAACATCAAAATCGGTTCAAAGGTTCAAACTTTACGGAGTAATCGCGTAACATCGCTCGTATTCGCTGAGGAACATGATCCAAACGAAAATACTTTTAGGGATAAATATAAATAAGACATCTTTCAAAAAGTAGGTAGGCAAATAAATAAGATTGCTTTGCTTTCTCTCCAACTAGAAAATTTATCTCACTCAAAAAAATAATTCGAGAAAATATCAATCCATCTACCTATACTAACTTACTTGTAGGAAAGTAGAGCTTCACTTGTAGGTACTAGGCAACCAGAAATAACAGGCAATTATAGATTCTTTTATGTAAGGCATCTATAGAAAAGTAATAAGGGTAGGTCTATCTATAGCCATCCTTTGAATTTCGTTTCGTTCTCTTTTGAGGTTATCATTCGATTTGATTATATGGATCCATAACTGAACGTAACCCTTTAGGTCAGATTCTAATCCACTTAAAGGTCGAATTTATGTAGATACACCTTATCAGCTTGGCTCAGTATTTTCAAAGGCTTGCAAGTTGGGTCGGACAAGTCGTTGCCAGTACCCTTAGTACGAGTTTTTTACTCACTCTATACTGTACAGAGTGTTTTACTGTAGTGTCGATACAAGTACAGTGAGGTAGCGAGTAAGTATTCATCACTATAACTTTTACTATGAAAACAGTGGACGATACAGTTATCGTTACAGTTACAATACTCTACCAGTTTTCTAAAGTGAAAGCTTCTTTAGCGGCGTAGTGCATGTTTTGGGATGGGTAAAAAATGATAAACTCGCGTAAAGTTACGAGTAGACGCGTAAGCTGTACGAAAATTCGTAGGACGGAGCGAGAGTAGACCGCCGCCGCGGCGCGGCGTAGATAGGAAGTAATATCCCCCTTTTTTTCTACCGCGCGGCGAAAACAGGGCGGTTGCCCGAGTGTGCGTGTATGATATTGTATTTTACCACATAAATGATAGTGCTTTATATGTTTAAGTTTTCACTTCTGCCGGCACTCCCGGAGTGCATCCCGTTGATTTTTTTTATCGTTCACTGTTAGACTATAAAACTACCTTCGAAAGGCGAAAGGAAGGAAGGATAGGGCGATATTCACCACGCTGGCCCAGTGTAGATTTACATACGCCATCGAATTTCTTCTACAGACATATGCAGGTTTCTTCATGATGTTTTCCCTCACCGAAAAGACAGTGATGTGAAAACCCATACATGCATTCCAAAAAACTTCTGGACCAAGATTTGAACCCACGGCCGTGAGGGTTCTCTCACTAGGGCACCACAACTTACTCAATAAACGTGAACTACATTTTTCTATAATAAATGTAGAGCACAATCTATTCTCGAAGTTTCGTTTCCAATGGAAGTTTCAATCACATGGTAATTCTCGTTAACTCTATCGAATACATAAGTAAAAAACTTGTACTCAGGACACAATTGCCGATATAATCCCTCTGTCTGTCTTCGAAAGGATTACGAAATCGAGTATCTGTCTGCTTGGATACTCTCCTAATCTCAAGAAAGTTGTAATTACTGTGAGATTAGCTGAAAACTGTTTATTCGAATAATAACTAAATAATAAGTATAATACTTGTACAATATTTGTTATAGAGTTTACGATGGACTTGTAATGCAAAGACTTTTAGAGCTTTGTTTCATTATGGAAGATTTCTACTATAGTAACCCTGAAATCGCGAAAGAAATCAGCTGTTTCATACATTTCATCGACCCTCAACAAAATGTATGGAATTGCTGATTTTTCACACGATTTGGGGCTTACAGGATTGGTTCAATGTTCAAAATGAAACTTCGTGCACTTTGCAAGACAACATCTTTACTCTAGTACCTACCTTGTACTATACTTAAGATTCAAGATACTTTGTTTGTTAGTTTAATAGTTGGTATATTCACATACGCCATCGAACATCTTCTCCGGACGATTGCTACTCGATATTTTTCTTAGCCCAAAAGTAGTGTAGTACTAGTAGTGTTAAAATCCGTATATAAATCTGAAAGACCTCATTAGAATGGCATCTGGTTCGAACCTATAACTTACACTTGTAAGGCGAGCTGTCTTTCACTAGGCTTGTATGGCTTTTGTTTTCCTCTATTATGTTAAGAATGGCGTAGTGGCCAATTTTGAAGGCGCCATCATAAATTTAATAGCAACTTAAAATATTGCTCATTCTTTTTAGCTATGTGCATTTGAAAGAGAGAACAATATTTTAAGTTACTATTAAATTTACGTCGGCACCTTCAAAATTGGCCACATTGTTGATTGCAAAATATTTTAGTACCCACATTATGAAGTAAGCTAAGCAAAGCACTTAGCAAAGTAAGAAAATATTTGCAGTGCAGCGGCAGCAGGGTGGTGAAGCAACCCCGTCGTCTTAATGAAAATACACTTAAAATTAATGGGATAAAACATACTGCTGTTAGTATAATCTGGTACATAATTATGATCCTTGTTTAGTGAATTTAAAATAATTTGGTAATCTACTAAATTATTATAATTTTATTCCTATTTGAATGGCTATAACAGATTTATTAAAAGAGTAGTTCGAGTTTGACAGACTTTTTTTCTATATCAATAAATTTATCAAAAAATTTGAATGATTTAAGAAATACACAGTTATCATGATCATCAGAAATCAGCCCTAAGATGTGCACTGATGAACACTCGGTATATAATATATTTTGAGTACGGCCGTATGCATGTGACTCAAGAAAATTAAAATATCAAATAAAATCGGCCAAGTGCGAGTCGGACTCGCGCACGAAGGGTTCCGTACCGTATGGGAGCCCCATTCCTCTTGCCGTTATTAATAGCGAGCAAAAAAGTTTTAAAAATTACGTTTGTTGTATGGGAGCCCCCCTTAAATATTTATTTTATTCTGTTTTTAGTCAGACAGGCAGACGGACAAACGGACATCGAAGTCTTAGTAATAGGGTCCCGTTTTTACCCTTTGGGTACGGAACCCTAAAAATAATATTATTGTTGCAAAAAATCGCATCACCGGCTTCCACCGTGTACAGAATTCGAATATTTTGCAAGAATCGATGTGACATCCATGTACCTACGTTATTGTTGATTTATCAAAAACGGCTCAGCCGATTCCGATAAAATTTTAATGGAACCACATAGGAAGCATATTCTTTTGAAAAAAAATTTGCCAATTGTGAACTGATTTAATTGGCGAAAATATCGATGAACATATAAAAAAAATATACGTACAGACGAACATAGTATCTACTACTTTTTGGAAGTCGGTAAAATATAACAATTCTTATCCCTAACTCTGTATCTCTAATATGAGTTTATCTAGTTTCTCGCTCGACAGAGTCAGCGTAAACTGACTACAATTTGCCAATGGTACTTGTACAACACCATCTGGTCGTGTTGAATTAACAGTGTCATTTCCATACAAAAATATTGTACTCTATTGAGCGCGTAAAATATTCGAAGAACTTTGGCCTTAGATACGAGTATGTTTATATATTAAACAGAAACAACAGTAGTTACCGTGTCGCTCTATGCCTTTTAGGGTTCCGTACCCAAAGGGAAAAACGGGACCCTAATACTAAGACTTCGATGTCCGTCTGTCTGTCTGTCTGTCTGTCTGTCACCGGGCTGTATCTCATGAACCATGTTAGCTAGGCAGCAGAAATTTTCACAGATTATGTATTTCTGTTGCCGCTATAACAACAATACTAAAAACAAAATAAAGTAAATATTTAAGGGGGGCTCCCATACAACAAACCTGAATTTTTAGACGTTTTTCGCTCTATAATAATAATGGCATCAGGTAGATGCTTGAAATTTTCACAGAATATTTAGTTTTATATCCACTTCAATAATAAATAATAAAATTAACATAAAATAAATATTTTAGGGCGGCTCCCATACAGTACGGAACCCTCCGTGCGCGAGTCTGACTCGTACTTGGCCGATTATTAATAGTTCATCCTCGTTTCCGTCAGAGGCGCTGTACAATAATACATAGAGCCACACGGAAACCACTGCAGTTTCCGTTTACGTGTAAGTACTGACCCATCTTGTTCTAAGTAGGAATTGTTAAGTGAGATGTTAATGATGATGAACTGCCTCATAAGAACTGAAACACCTGGTTGATCAAAAGTACGAAGTAAGCGTCATCAGGATGAGTGCTGCCATACACAAAGAAGTTACAACAAAACCGGCGGCTCTGAAACGGGTCAAACTCATCTGAAAGGGCGGCTCTCACGAAAAATCTCAAGGAGTGACGTTAACGTGACATCCCGTATAATGCCACGACTGAGATTCTAGAGGTAGAGCTGCTGATCCAGATTATTAAGGTGCTTTAAGTTAGTAAAACAATATTGCCCTAACCTTTCTCATAGGCGCAGTTTAATAAAGGACGGATAACGACGAAAATTATACTTGTAGATCGTAATTGCACGGAAACGGGTCAAACTCATCTGAAAGGGCGGCTCTCACGAAAAATCTCAAGGAGCGACGTTGACGTGACATCCCGTATAATGCCACGACTGTGATTCTAGAGGTAGATCTGTTGATCCAGACTTAAGTATTTTAAGTTAGTAAAACCATATTGCCCTAACCTTTCTCATATGCGCAGTTTAATACAGGATAGATAGCGACGAAAATTATACTTGTAGATCGTAATTGCACGGAAACGGGTCAATCTTAACTGAAAGGGCACTCAATCACAAGAATTAACATGGACGTGACATCCCATAAACCTAATACGAAGAAACCATTACTCATTGTCTTGGCTTCAATGATAGACCTACATAAATTGGTTATTTATACTCCTCCAGAAAAGCTTGTACAGAATGTCATGAAGGTTAGTACACTGAGTCCTGACCGACGCTACGAGCTGTAACATTTACTGTAATAGCCTATCGATGGATCACTGCTAATTATAGGCCTACCTACAAAAGGGTGATTGGGCAATATCCACCACGCTGATCTAAGAGTAACAAGATCTCGTGGCTCGTCGTAACGCCCTGCTTGCAATCGGACGCGCTATGACGTCCGCGAACATTACTCATTCATTCTTCATTACTTAATTGGTATTTTTATTAGTCCACTGCTGATCATAAGCCTACCAAGAAATTATGGTATTTCTGTATCCTCCAAGGCAGGTCAGTGCGGATTGGTAAGAGTAGAGATCATTAGAATAATATTTAAAATATAAGTATCTTAAAATGTGACCGTATAGCTCCCCGTACAATGAAGAGTGACAAGGTCTGGTGGCACGTCGGACGTCCTGCTTGCAGCCGGACGCGCTATGACGTCCACGGCCATTACTCATTGTCTTGGCTTCAATGGGAGACCTATAAATCAAGGAGGATATTTGTTGAGCGGTAGAAAACTGCGTGTAGTGTGGTCATATGTAACTTGATTCGAACCAACTCAATTAGGTAACACAAAGGAGAATAATGTCTTCTGGAAGTATGTAAATGTGTCTGTACTTAGTTGTGTAATTAGATTTTATTACACGTTTAAAATGGCTCGACGGTTTTGAACTACGAAATGTCATTAAAGTCGTAGTATGTGTGTCATGGACCGGCCACATCTGCGCCCTACGGCGAAGTTATCGTCACTGGGGGCTCATTCATCTAATTCAAACGGTAGTAATTGGTTGTTCACGATTTGAACTACTACCTGAAGCTGGGCACACACGCTGCGATGATCGCATCTATTCATCGAAAAATATTGATTTAGCAAAAAAATTTTTGGTATCAAAGTTGTAGAAAATCAAATTTTAAACAACTTTTGTTCTTATAACTTCTGCTGTAAAATTGAAATAACACAAGTTATTGAAGAAATGAAATGGGAAGTACAACCAACTAATTAAAAAAAAACATCGATCCCACAAAAAGTTGATGGGAATCAAAGTTGTAGAAAATCAAATTTTAAACAACTTTTATTCCCATAACTTCTGCTGAAAAATTGAAATAACACAAGTTATTGAAGAAACTAAATGGTACAACCAACTATTTAAAAAAAATATCGATCCTACAAAAAGTTAATGGGAATCAAAGTTGTAGAAAATCAAATTTACAACAACTTTTGTTCCCACAATTTCTGCTGAAAAATTGAAATAACACAAGTTATTGAAGAAATGGAATGGTACAACCAACTATATAAAAAAATATCGATCATACAAAAAGTTGATGGGAATCAAAGTTGTAGATTTTTTTTTTTAAATTTAATTGAATCACAAATATAATTAAACACGTATTTCAAGATTTTTAGTAAATCTCCCCCTAACCTTAGAAACTAGGGGTCAAAAGTTGATATGAGACGTCTGCAAGTTTTGAAGCTAGAGATGGGAAAATCGATAAAATTACTCCTTGTAGTAAACTACAAAAAGAAGTGAAATCCAACAAAATCATTTTCATGTGAAATGAAGCCAAGTCTAAATCACAGTTCCCACTATCAAAAAGTTGTCAGATCTTACGTAAAGCCAAGCTTCTAACTCTACACGCCTTATTCTACAAGTCCTTACTTCACAAACTCTACACCTTAGTCAATATATGCGGCTTGGCTGTTTCGCTAACTGCGCATGGGCGTAAAGTGAAGATTAATTCATTAATTCTGTTATACAAACAGTTCTTGTTGTAACGAAACGGCCAACTCACATATATTGACTAAGGTGTAGAGTTTGTGAAGTAAGGACTTGTAGAGTAAGGCGTGTAGAGTTAGAAGCTTGGCTTCACGTGAGATCTGATAACTTCTTGATAGTGGGAACTATGATTTAGACTTTGCTTCATTTCACATGAAAATGTTTTTGTTGGATTATACCTACCTTATTCCATACGTGTGCAATGGGCACATTAAATATTTGTAACTTGAATCTAAATTAGGCAAATTCAATAATACAGCTAATTTTTCAAGTCGTTTTTTTGGAGCTGCTAATCTTTTTATGAGACAACATTGTTGAATAAAGTATAAATATTTAGTTAATTTAGTCATACCGCAGCTCCATTCATTTCAATACGCTGTCACGCCACGACTACGCGCCGGATGCCCAGCACAAACAAAGCAATTTTTCAGCACCGAACAATAAATCCATCTGTAAATTCTGTAATGCTCTAATATTCTGGTAACTCCATATTCAGTAAGTAATTAAACACGTATTTCAGAGTAACTAGTTTCCAAAGGGACAGGGCCGACAGGATTTAATTCTAAATTACAGTATAACCAACATAACTAAACGTTTCAGTGACGGAGCCACGTACGTTTTCTTAATGGGTACTTTATAGTAGCCGTTCGTTTTGTTAGATTTGAAGTTTGGTCAAGTTTGAATATAGTGTGGTAGGTGCGTTAGACAGGGGTTTGTTGTGGATTCCGGACAGGTATGTTAGGTCAGGCGGTTAGGACACAAATCAGCTTGACATTTGCGAATGTGCCGCGACCATGGCTTTAGCAGTGGCGTAACTATAGGATGGCGGGGCTGGCAAAATGCCATGGACCCCCGACCTGAGGGGGCCCCGGCTCAAGAGGGCGGGAGTTCAGAAAAAACTTAACATTTGAAAAAAAATGCAAATTTTACTACTCTAATGAAATTAACCGGGAAAATTTTCGCGCTCGTTGTGCTCGCGCTTCGTACAAGTAGAAATGTTTCAATTACTCGCATCTTATCTCAACTTATTTCCCTTTACTGAATAAAACATTAAACACTCAAAAACACTCGCACTCAATAAAAATATAATTTTGCGATTAATTCTAAAAGTTGTATTCAAAAGTCTTTGTGTGTGCTTGAGGCAGTAGGAAATAAACTTTATTAAACATTTAACAAAAATACACACTTTATGATTAATAGTGTTGGATAATTCTAAATAAGTGGTTTATTAAAATTAAATTACAACACGACAATCTATACTGAACTACATCTATCTATACTACATCTAAAGAACTTTTTTTTTTATTGCGAATATGTCCGCGCTTGACCACCAACTCGCCTAATGGTAAGCGACGTTGTGGTCGAAGATGAAGCACGCAGACCTAGAAGATACCTTTTCGCTCTGACCTTGAAAGCTTTAGATTATATCTCTTAGGAAACAGGAAAGCAGGTAGACTGTTCCATTCCCTGGCGGTACGAATCAGAAATGTTGAGTCAATCCGCTTCATACGCATCAAAAAAAAATCGACAGTGTAGGGGTGGTAATGTAGTGTCCTCCTACTTGTCCTGTAGTAAAAAGGGGATGGTAGGATAAGGTCGGGCAGCTCAGATGAGACTCAGGTGAGACTTGCCTCGGGCCTCAGATGGTATACGAGTAGTTACGCCACGCCCCCTTCCTCTTGCCGTTATTAATAGCGAGCAAAAAAACTCCTAAAAATCACGTTTGTTGTATGGGAGCCCCCCTTAAATATTTATTTTATTCTGATTTTAGTACTTGTTGTTATAGCGGCAACAGAAATACATCATCTGTAAAAAATTCTACAGAAATAAGTGGTCTTTGGTACCGCCTATGACGCACGACCAACTAATCTTCCAATAATTATTTTTCGCAAAAAATAGCACGACCGACTTCACCCGTGTATTGAATTCGCGAATATTTCGCACGGATCGATGTAGCATTTTCCACATTATTGTTGATTTATCAAAAACAGCTCAGCCGATTTCGATAAAATTGTAAAATGTAAAATCGAAAAAATGGGCCCAATTTCGAAGTATACTCTATCCAATAAAAAAAGAATTATTGAAATCGGACTACTAGGAAAAAAGGTATGCGTGGTTATACATAAAAAAAAAATTACGCGTCGAATTGAGTACCTCCTCCGGTGGTTCGTCGGTCAAAAAACACTCGGAAACGGTTCGAAATTGAGGAAATGTCAAAAATGACGCTGCCCTATTACTTTTTAACGAAGCACGAAGCGTTTTCAAACGTCAAACGTTTGAGTGAAGTCATTTCTATTGCCGGTAAAATCCAAGATATTTTCCGGTAAAGTGCCGAAAGGACATAAAAGTAAAGGGACAAAGTGTAATAAAGTTGAGAGGACAACCGTTTGTCCTAAAATTTTAATCAAAGATTTGCCCACCTTCCGCTTTTAAACAGGTCTTGCAATCTCTTTAAATAATTTATTTATCGCAAAAAATGGCAAAACCGTCTTCCATCGCGTACAGAATTCGAATAGTTTGCTAGAATTGATGTATACAATTTTTACATAATTATTGATTTTTCAATAACGGCTCAGCCGATTTCGATAAAATTTAAATGGGACCATCTCGGAAGTATATCCTTTTGATCTAAAAAATAATTTTTGATCCGTTCACAATTAGCGAAAATATCGATTAACATACACAAAAAAAAAATCGGCCAAGTGCGAGTCGGACTCGCGCACGAAGGGTCCCGTACCGTATGGTAGCCCTTAATATATTTTAAATTAATTATTATTTACTGTATTTTTTTTAAATATTTATTTAATTTTAATTTAATTACTATATCCAATATATATATACAAAACTAAATAATTTATTCTAACTTTTACTAAAATATTGAATAAACGAATACTAAAACTTAAACTAAAAAAAAAAAAAAAAACCCAAAACAAAATAAAACCTAGTCTAAAAGCCCCTCGGCAGAGGGTAACGTGGCCAGAATGCTGGCAGCATTGCCTCGCTGAATAGCAATACTCAGCTTTTGGGCGAAATAGATGCCAGCACTCTGGTCACGTGTCACCTCTACCAAACGCCTGGCCAGATCTTTATATAGGGTATGAGCGTCCGGCCCCCACGGACCTAAAGTCTCAACCCCAAATGGCACAAAATGGTACATCCTGTCTAGGGACCCATATTTGTGCCGTTTGAGGTTTTCCGCTTTAGCTGCAGCAGCACCAGCCCTGTCTGTTGTGTCGGGAAGGTGAGACGACGCCAGTGTGTCGACGCACGTCGCGTCCCACACCAAAGGTCGTCCCACCTTCCATGGCACCAACGTCATTCCGTCGGGTCTTTTACCGTCGTCCCGCAACAGTCCATTAGGCTCTAGGACCGACGGGACGCCAGCACTGACAAAGGCCCGACGGATGATATCATTTTAGGGTGACGTGCCGCGAAAAGCGCCCTGCACTTTTTGTGCATGACAATGCGTGGTGACCGAGACGATCGACCATATCGCCACATTGGCAGCGGTGCGGGACCAGACATGGGGCACCTAAACGGAGAGATACGCCTATCCGGAAAGAGTTATTATCCAAAAGGTTGCCAACGTTACTTGAAGGAAGGGCATGTAGCCAAAGCCCCGACTCCCATCTTGAAACGGCAAGCAAGCGAGCGCGCTCTGTGGTACAACTTGAGGTTTGAATTAGTTTTTGCAGTTCTAACTCACAGAGCGGCCCGTCCCACTGTCTCTGAGAATTGGGAGACTTGGGCAAAAGTTGGCTTGGGCAAGCTATTTTCCAACTTTCGACAGCGTCACTCAGATATGTAATTTCTAAATTTGGAAGAGAGGATGATAATATGTCTTTTACTAACTTTTGCGTGCTGAAAACTGAGGACAAGAAAGCTGGCAAAGATACACTAGAAATTTTGCGTATTCCGAGGCCACCAAACCTCACAGGCAGTGAGGCTTGGCGCCAAGCGCGATCGTCTAAAGGGGTGTTAAGAATGGTGGTGAGTGTATCTCTTTGAACGTTATCAAGCTGTTGTAAAGATAAAGGATGATTCCAAAGCTGACAACATCTAAGAGAATACATAAATTTTGGAACAAACAGACAGTACCGAATAATGAAATATGCTATATGAATGTTAATTTTTTGGAGACGGTTTGACACTGAGTAAAAATTTTGAATTTTTTCGTCAAAATTTTTAAAGTTAATAATTAACTAAATATTCTGAGAATATTTCAAGTATCTACCTATCACCACTTTTAATACCGACCGAAAAACGGCAAAAAATTCAGGTTTGTTGTATGGGACCACCCCCCTTAAATATTTTATTGTTTTTAGTATTTGTTGTTATAGCGGCAACTGAAATACGTCGTCTGTGAAAATTTCAACGTTCTAGCTATTCGGTTCATGAGATATACAGCCTGGTGACAGACAGACGGACAGACGGACGGACAGCGGAGTCTTAGTAATTGGGTCTCGTTTTTACCCATTGGGTACGGAACCATAAAAAAATCAACGAGTTGCGCTCCGGGAGTGTGGGATTATGAAAATAGTTAATCTTTTAAACAAAACATAT
Organism: Hypomecis atomaria; assembly: GCA_964007245.1. Taxonomy (NCBI): domain Eukaryota; kingdom Metazoa; phylum Arthropoda; class Insecta; order Lepidoptera; family Geometridae; genus Hypomecis; species Hypomecis atomaria. Next base: position 15,908,438 of record OZ023294.1, on the reverse strand, counting down.
CTAAAACAGGGCTTATCATCAATCAGTTCATGCATTTGCGCACGGAAAATGGTTGAAATTTTCAAACAAAATTAGCCAGCTCTTTGCCTTACTAACTTTGGGCCGTTATTGGAACTGATTGTAATTTTTTGTAGCCTACATCAATGGTGCCAATAAAAACCACCAATAACATTAAAATTCTGTTTTATTTTTAGCCACCCAAATGTTCCCTGGTAGATCAGTTCAAGCTGGTGGGTTTATATTTGTTCAAGATTATTTTTTTATTTAATAAATACTTTACAATTTAGTCATTCTTTTTAGTGTGCAAGAAGTATTTATTGTATCATATAAAACAACATTAAAAGTACAGTCTCACTCAAAAGCCTTTGCGGAGTCGGTTGAAATACAATTAATACAAATATTCCGGTTCCATTAGTCAGTGTTCCGTGCACTGCAAACGGATCCCTAATGGCTAATCTTTCATTGTCCAATCCCTAATGATTGCTAATGGCCGCCCTATTTGTTATTTTCTTATTCCTTGTTATTTTACCGGGGTCTGAAAAGATTTATGAATTATCTTAACATCTTGTTTCAACTAAAGTAAACACTAAACGCTAAATTTTTCAGTAAACATTCTAAAGCACATTACTTCTTTTAAACATCATTTATCATACGTAGAATGCGTACTATTGGACATCAGGTTTGTTGTATGGGAGCCCCCTCCTAAAATATTTATTTTCCTCTGTTTTTATTTGTTGTTATAGCAGCAACAAAAATACGTCATCAGTGAAAATTTCGTGTTCTAGCTGTCACGGCTCATGAGATACAGCGTGGTGATGACAGACAGACGGACAGATGGACGGCGGAGTCTTAGTAATAGGGTCCCGTTTTTACCCTTTGGGTGCAGAACCCTAAAAATTTAGTCTTGTTTAAAAAGCTATAACCTATATGTAGAAAAGTATATACAAATGCATTATCTACACGTCTACAGTGGCCCACCTGCAAAATGCTGTTTCCATTAGAGTTTTCTCCCGGGAGCTGAGACTTGAACCATACAAGAATGAGCACAACCAAAACAAGTAAAAAGAACACTGTATGTATTAGAATGAGTGCAGCCGAAGCAAATAAAGTCATGTGCAAGACGTATTTACGTGCTAAGGGGTTCAGTACAAAAACTTTGTTTTAATAGAAAAGATTATTTGCTCAGTGGCTTGCGATTAACAGGCTTTTAGACTTTTTTGGTTCTTAGCATACAAATTTTGTGATTACTGGTTGTTTAACTATTATAGATCAAAAATTATGAATGTAAAAATGTCCACGTTTTTTGTGTATAAATCGTTTTAAAATAATACCTCTGTATATCAGGTACCAATTTAAAAAAAATTGCTTACTTTCAGTACTGATGAAACCAGCTCATTTCTTACTACTGACTTATTAATAAGGCTTTTATTTTGTAAACCTTTATTTAAGAACCCTAAAAAGTGTTACCAAATAACCTGCAGCGAGATGTATTCTACTCTCAGATTTTCTGAAAACCACAATAATAGCTACTACAGACTACAAGGTTACAAAACACACCGTGGAAAAGTGCAGGTACTTACTAGTTTTTTTATGGAGAAATTTGTATTTTTATTAGAAATACGATAATAGCGCCTCTCACTTAACTGTACTTGGCAGGTCCAGTGGTCTTTATTTGAGAAAACCGACGATGCCACTAACGTGCTCTTTTCTAAAAAACCTTTTCACTGCGGCTCTCGTAAAAACTGGATCTGAAACAAAGAGATATACTGTTGTTATCTGAAAAAAAAAGACTATTATTGCATAAAAACTATTACTTATTACAGTAGAACTTGCAGCCAAGGGAACCGCATAAATCTCCAATGGAAACCACACATTGCAAGAGCTATTGCACTATTAGAACCATCGACACGAAGAAGAAGAAGAATTGTAAGAGCACCATAAGGCAGCCATCTATGAGGTGGTAATGACCTGACAAAAACCGTAGGAATGTTAGGTACAATACAAAATCTGTACCATACCTTCATAAAATGAACGTGATTGCACCAAAAGAGGAAAGCAAGACTGCCAACCATAGTAAGTTTAAATTTTGCTGCTCTTCCAACAATTTTACGCAATTTCGCTAATTTATTGTAGGATATACAGGATATTGTAGGATATATAGGGGAGACCTTTGCCCAAAAGTGGGACAGTATAGAATTTAAAAAGTGCGAGTCGGACTCGCGCACGAAGGGTTCAGTACCGCGTTGAAGCCCCCTTGGCGCCATTTCTCTTGCCATTAACAGCGAGCAGAAAATCCTAAAAAATCACGTTTGTTGTATGGGAGCCCTTAAATATTTATTTTATTCTGTTTGTAGTATTTGTTGTTATAGCGGCATACAAGTTGGCGAATGTGAAGTTAGCTATTAACTGCGCAATATCCAATCTGGGCAGCTTTGTGAGCTTCAGTCAGGATTGCATATTGCGCAGCTTATAGTTAACTTCACATCCGCTGACTTGTATAATTCGGCCTATACCCACATTTTAATACCACTACGCAACGTTTACGATTAATAGAAGTTCATACGACCAACATAGATAAATAACAATATACCTAAGTAGGTAACAAACAGCTATATGTATACTTATCAGTTATACTCCCCCGAGGCTTAGGTACGTATTGACACTTAAAATCTAAACAGTAGCTAATTGCTTTCGAATATAATTTCACCACGAACAAATATTACATTTTAATACCATTGCGCAACGTTTACTGTTATGAAAAGTTCAGACCAACAGATTTATAGGTAGAACAATAAATAGCAATAAAAGTAGAAGCAAGTCTAATAAAAATTTGACGTGAGTACGATGTCGGGTCTTTCGCCCGAGGCTTTAGCTGCGACATGAAACTTGCCGAGAATCGGGAGAGATATTTTATACACCTTCGGGACTTGACTCCTACAGCCTTGCTCTAAGTCACAAAGTAACTCTCAGACAGTCTCTGAGAGTATTTAAATATAACATAGATCCAAGTCATACTTGCGCACAGATCTTTTAGATCTGAAATTTTACATTGGCGTTGATTCTATTTCATTTTTGACCGACGAAACGAGGAGGTACTCAATTCGACGCGTGTTTTTTATATTTATAACCACGCATAACTTTTTACGTAGTGGTCGGATTTTAATCATTCTTTTTTTCTTGGAAAGTGTGTACTTTGAAATTGGTCCCATTTAAATTTTATCGAAATCGGCTGAGCCTTTTTGATAAATCAACAATAATGTGAAAAATGTTACATCGATCCGAGCGAAATATTGCGAATTCTGTACACGGTTGAAGTCGGTCATGCCATTTTTTGCAAAAAATAATTACTATGTCTCTAATGTACAATCTAAATTGATATTCAATTTCTTTAAGGCTTAAATACTTACAGTAACTAGCGCACAACTTAGATAATACCTACTATACGCAACCTCTTAAGGTTTATTTATTTACCTACGTTTGCATGCAACGTTGTAGAGCACGGTAGAGCAAAATCTTAGGGATCTGTGAGTAACATCAACCAATAACGAAATAATTATTTTTCGCCAAAAATAGCATGACCTACTTCACCCGTGTACAGAATTCGCGAATTCTCACAATTTCGCAGATTTTACACGGATCGATGTTACAATTTCACATTATTGTTGATCTATCAAAAATGGCTCCGCCGATTTCAATAAAATTTTAATAGGACCAATTTCGAAGTATATTCTTTCTAATGAAAAAAGAATTATAGAAATCAGACTACTACGAAAAAAGTTATGCGTGGTTACACATAAAAAAAAACGCGTCGAATTCAGTACCTCCTCCGGTTTGGTTCGTCGGACAAAAATACATTTCTTGCATGACAATACGTCCATATCAAAAATATGCTAGTAAATTAAACAAGCTGCGATAAAATTATGCCAGTTGCCATGAATGTGATGCAAGCAGTATGCTAGCATGTACGGTAAGAGAATTATTACATAAAAAGAAATATGTCACGGCTTAAAAACTATGTTTTACGCTAAGACAAAGGATATAGATCCTCTACAATGCCTTTTTACCCTTTGGGTATGGAACCATAAAAAAACAAACACGACATTGAGTCACAGCTCAGCGGAGATGGGCCGGCCATTGGATCGCATGATTCGATCTTAACCCTGACGATGCTCAAGTGTTATTTATATCTGGTAGGGTCAGCTGAGGGGAATAAATAGGCCGATGCAATCACGCGCCTGGACGGTGGAAGTTCACGGCCGATACCATTTGCGGCGCATAACGCAATCCTTCCCACGTTGCTCAATCAGACTGGTCACGTAGCAACGTATGCAATGTTGATAACAAACATCATCACTTTGCTGGCAAACGCAGCGTCGAAAAGACGCCTCAAGGGTGGAGGTGGTGGGTAGAAACCCATCGAATAACCGATCGCGATGCAAGCTGCTTCTAGTCGATCTTATTGGAGAACTTTAGGGGAGGCCTATGTACATAAGTCGACGTTCTCTGACTGAAAATGATCATTTTATCCATAAAGCGCCCTCTGCTAGACATGTGCCTCTCTAAAAATTTCCATAAAAAGAAAAACATGGCCAGAATTTAGAAAGATTATAAAGTAGATTTAGTTATAGTAGCTATCTACTATGTATATATAGGTATTATATAACTTACTAATTATATAGCAGGGAATGGAACAGTCTTCCTGCTTTCCTGTTTCCTAAGAGATATAATCTAAAGCTTTTCAAGATCAGAGTGAATAATTATCTTCTAGGACTGCGTGTTTCATCTTCGACCACAACGTCGCTTACCTTCAGGCGAGTTGGTGGTCAAACGCGGACTTAATCGCGACGAGAAAAACTAGCACTGTGATAACCTTGTTAAAATTGGCTTCTAGTTTTGGTACCTTTAATGAAATCAACAACATCAGATCAGCCGTAGGACATCCGCTGCTGACCAAAGGTCGCCTCTAAGAACTTCCAAAATAAAGATTGGAAGCAATTTATATCCAGCGTGTTTCTACGGTCTAAAGACTGAAAATATGCTTTACAAGTCTTTTTGTTTCGACCAAAGCCTGTCTAGAAATCATACAGAACCTAACGTTCTTAGTACCTACCTACCTCCTCTAAAAATCTTCTGCTAAAATGTTCCAAAGATTTATTCGTCGACTTTAAGTCTGCACTCTATCTTCATTGTAGACGTCTGTCGACGTCGGCGCTATAAATGACTCTATTTGTATAGATTTGAGACCCGGAAATGCATTAAATGTAAACTATTAGTTGTAATCCCGATGGCCTGTAATACGAGTAGGACATTGTAAAATGCAAAGCTAGAAAAGCTCGCCATAAAGCTACGTAGGTATATAAACTGGGAATTTTAAATATAGAGCGAAAACTTTATTGGTCTAGATACGAATACTACCTTGTGTGCACAATGTATGAAAGTACTAAATTAGCCATAGTACCTACTCGTAATAAAACATTTACCTATTTCCAATTTTCCATCGGAATGCATACATACATATATACACTGGATGCAAAGGGATTTCCAACCAATAAGACTGCATATTTAAAATTCGTAATACAAGAAATTGTTTGAGTTCGTGAGCTTTAATTATTACTTAACTAGCTAGCCCGGCGAACTTCGTTTCACGCAATATCTTCATAAATTATAGCCTATGTGTATTCTGATGTATAAACATTATTATTGCAAAGTTTCATCTCAATTCGTTCAGTAGTAGTAAGAGTAACAAACATCCATACATACTCACTAACTTTCGCGTTTATAATATTAGTAGGATCTGTGCATCAATTATGCGTCTGTAAAACAATTGAAAACTGTCGTTCGAAAAAAATCACCAACTAATATTGATCATTATACAACTAGAGAGATAGCACTGTTGAAAATGATGGAAATGCACAGAGTTATAGCTCTGTGTGAAAATGTATGAAAAATCTTGCCCAGTGCTGTCAAAACTGTCAAATATGAATTGGAATTTGACACTACTGAGAGAAAAACACGGCAACTAGCCACTGAATTGAGATATTTTTCATATCTCTTTCTAACTCATGCTATATTAAATCATTGCATCTCATTCTTTCTTTTCTCGATCGACTACATTATCCCTCTGATGCTAATCTCAGTTTAGTAAATCTGTGCACGTCATTACCAGGTAACACATGTATCGACACCGCAAGTCAGTAGGTGTAATTTGAGGCACCCGGTGGCCGAAAGAGGCTTTATGCTCGGAAATAGGTCGCAGCATCGGCCTGCAATGCGGTGCGCTGCTTCTAGCCAGGGGCGCACTTACTCTGGGAGACTAATAAATTACGTCTCATACCTAATTTATTTTTAGAATCAGAAATAAAGAGGTTCATAGACGGACTTTATAACTGACATAACATGTAATTGTCATGATGAAATGGCAAGGCACATACGGAAAATAAAAATAATTTTTCGCAAAAAATGGCAAAACCGCCTTCCGTCGTGTACAAAATTTGAATATTTCGCTCGAATTGTTTACAATTATTATTGATTTTTCAAAAAAGGCTTAGCTGATTTCTGTAAAATTTAAATGGGACCTCGTCGGGAGTATACTCTTTCGAACTAAAAAAGAGTTTTTCGATTTGGTTCACTAACTAAATTAACGATGAACATACACAAAAAAATATATATACAGACGAACATAGAACCTCCTCCTTTTTGGAAGTCAGTAAAAAAAACAAACCGATAAGATAAATTCTTTTAGCATACTTGACATCAACGATGGCACATACTATACCTACCATTGACACTATTTATTAAACGTCATTGCTTGCCGCACTAACAGTGTTACCCAAGGTATCCGATGTGTTATCGTTAGGACAAAACTCTGTTTTTACAACGTCTTAACAATAAAATAAACCCTCATTAAAAAATTGGCGCCAAACGTGGACCACATTGGTGTTGGAAATAAATCGCAAGTTGAGTGCCGCTATTGGATCGCACAATTACAAAAAATTATATCTTATTCACTAAATAAACATAGTCACATCACGTACAACTAATTCACTCAAACGGTTTACGCACGAATTTACTTATAGCAGGGTTAGTCTTGATTATGTCTGTTAAACTGGCGCCCAACGTGGTCAACATTACAAGGACAGAAAAACTTGACTTAGTTTGACTCTGTCCATATGCCGAACTGAATTTTTTATGCGACAGGTAGGCGTACGACGGAACTGGAAGTAAAATGATCGCTGACGTCAACTGCTGGATTACAGCCATCTGCTATACCTACCTATTCATTATACATGTCTACTTATTGTGATGTTGGGTTGGTGGCTAGATGCCAAGTTCAAAGATCCTTAGTACGTACGTTGAAGAACTCAAAATTCAAATTCAAAATTATTTATTGTCATAGGATACAAATTATGCAATGGTTACAGAGTCATTATTCTCCAAACTGGGTACAATGAAACACCCGTATCTTGGGGCCTAGGCATTCTCGCTATTGAATAGGTATAAGAAATAATTTGTAAATTCACAAAACTTCAAGTTAAATGTCAAACATGAAAAATTTGATTTTAAAGATTAACTTAACTCCAAAGCTGATTTTGGGAGCTACTTTCGTATTTTCCAAATAGATTTCTGGAGAAAATTGTAGTTCTCTTTTACAACCACTCCTATATACTGGTTGTACTTTAGTGGAAAACTAATAATAGATCACAATAGAATACCTAGACATTTCGGTATGTCCAAACACTTGGCAAAAATATGGTGAAATAAATCTTAAGTAGCAAAACAGCTCTCAGAGGGCCGAGTGGCAGATTTTAACAATGGTCGAAACCTGCTCGATCGTGTTAACGTTTGATATGATTTCTATGGAAACGGCACAGCGCTATCTTGTGTCACGTACGGAAAACGGAATAGGTCAGTATGAGTTTTATTTACGGTAATATAACGAGCGCCAAACCGATCGAACACAAGCGCGGCAACGTCTGTGATTGGCTTAGTCAAGTGTGTGTGTCAATGTGCTCGCGTGTGTGCTCGGCGCGCTCGGTTGACGCGACGTAAAAGTAATTCGATTTGATTTGCAAAACTCCCACTCGACACTCTGATAAGGTTACCAGACTTGTTTTCGAACTATCGATAGTTTTTCCGTCCCATCGCACTCTCGTTTCAATTAATAATGGTTCAACACAACAGAAAAATAAGTCTTGCTATAAAATTGATTTTCATAATAATTTTGAAATGTCTTAGTGGTCGTCGCTAACTTTGTTTGTAAATAAATAATGCAATTTATTTTGGTTCACCAAAGGTTTTTGTCGTCTACTTTGACATAAATTAATAATATCGTACTAAAATATTTAAATTCAGCAATATGGAAACAAAGCACCCCATCGCGAGAACTTAGGGGTGGCAGCCCGCCATCTTAACTACGATTTAGATAGCTTTTCATCGCAACCCATAGGGATTTTATTTAGATCCTACTAGGGTTTGACGAAACAATACTTTTGTGAAACAAATATTACAATACCTTCTATAGTGGACTAAAAATGGTTATTTATGTTTCTTAGATTTATATCTAACACTCCCCGAACTATACACAAACATTCATACTATAAAAATTATATGCTTTTTAGGGTTCCGTACCCAAAGGGTAAAAACGGGACCCTATTACTAAGACTCCGCTGTCCGTCTGTTTCAGGTTGTATCTCATCAACCGTAATAGCTAGAGAGTTGAAATTTTCACAGATGATGTATTTCGATTGCCGCTACAACAACAAATACTAAAAATAGGACAATATTCAAGGGTGGCTCCCATACCACAAACGTGATTTTTTTGCCAAGGGGCTCCCATACAGTACCGAACCCTTCAAACGAGAGTCCAACTCGTAATTGGCCGATTTTATTTAGGTATACCTTTTTTCGGTAATAGTTGCTACTATTTGGGGTCAATTAGGTCAACGTCGTTTCTATCAGCATTTCTTATAATTATTTTTCACAAAAAATGGCAAAACCGCCTTCCATCGTGTACAAAATTCGAATAATTCGCTCGAATTGTTTACATTATTTTTGATTTATCAAAAACGGTTTAGCCGATTTCTGTAAAATTTAAATAGGACTATCTCGGAAGTATACCCTTTCGAACTAAAAAAGAATTTTTCGATTCGGTTAACAATTGGCGAAATTACCGATGAACATACACAAAAAAAAACATACACACGAACATAGAACCTCCTCCTTTTTGGAAGTCGGTTAAAAAAGCATTTACGACAATATATAGTTTTAGCAAAAGAAGCCCTTCAGTAGCCTCAACGTAAGTAATCACTCTTAGAAAACTAGAAACAGAAAACTAAGTACACATTTACGCAATAAGACCAAAACAGCTCCAAGGGCTGTCAAAAACGCTTTCGAATATACGAACAAATCTTCACAGAAGCAAGTTTTTCTTACTAACACTGGCAGCCCTATCGGCCATGTCGCACGGCGCTAGGTAATCTATTTCCCGGAGTGTTTATTCATGCTCCAATTTATTGTCGCTATACGATCGTATTTTCTAAAGCGACCTTATTTTCTTAGAAACGTGTTTTATGTGCGGCCCGACAACAGGGATACTGGCAAAATGGCTGTCTCCGTAAAAATATAAGGCCTATAAAGCGGTACATTAAATATGGATTGCCAATAGACACATGAACCAGTCATATTACCTACTTGGTAGGTCTGATTTTGAGATGTGCAAAACCGGATTTAAGGATTTGAGTTAAATGATCTGGAGATCTAACCCACCGACATGAACGACATGGTTCATATTGATGATTGATCATTTGATAAATGTTCAGAACTATTCATTCAAACGAGCCAAAGGAGGGGAAGGAGACAAGATTATGCCATGGTCGGCATTATTGTTATATAAATAAGTCCGTGAGGGTCACAACCCGTAAAGGATGTCATTAGTAAAAACTTTGTATCTGTGAGTGGGGGCGTTCCTACAAAGATCCTTAATATTCTTTGGCAAGCATTCCTCCAAAAGAGTTTTGTGAGTGAAATCCCGTGTAACACTCCAATGCAGTAGCTTTCATAACGTAGTTTGACTACTTGTTTGTCAGTGATCACCGAAGTTAAGCAACTTTCGACACGGTCAGTCTTCGGATGGGTGACCGCTGGTGGCATTTTCAGGTGAGTGCTACCGTGGCTAGGGTGACAAGTGCAATTTTAGGTCCTGGTTATTTAAAACTTTTAGCCGTCAGATGCCTTCAGGCGGCTTTAAAAACTGAGACACCAGGGCTAGCCACCCGGCGAACCCGGCGATATTCGAACTTACTTACCCCAATACAAACAAGCATCTTTCTAAAATGTTCTCATCGTCAATAAAACAAAAATCTCATTTAAAGTTCGGGCACGAATCACTTGTGAGCAGATAAGCTTAGTACGAATAACTATAATAGATTACCTATAGTTAATGAGGAAAAAACATTGGGCGAAATGTGGCATTAGATTTTTGATTGCGTAGACAGTAGTTGTAAAAGACAACTTAGACTTCGTAGTTCTAATAGATTTGCAGTTGTAGTAGGCATTTCGGAGAATGTGCATCTGAGCTGATGACCTTATCCTACCATCCCCTTTTTACTACAAGACAAGTAGAAAGACGCCACATTACCACCCCTACACTATCAATACGTACGAAGCGGTTTGACTCAACATTTCTGATTCGTACCGCTAGGGAATGGAACAGTCTTCCTGCTTTCCTGTTTCCTAAGAGATATAATCTAAAGCTTTTCAAGATCAGTATGAATAGGTATCTTCTAGGTCTGCGTGCTTCATCTTCGACCACAAAATCGCTTACCATCAGGCGAGTTGGTGGTCAAGCGCGGACATATTTGTTATAAAAAATAAAACAGACGCTTTATTGATTGATTTATCTCGTGTATCATTAAACTTGTATTGTTTACCATAAACTTCACAATTTTTTGACAACTTAATCCTTACTAATATTATAAATCCGAAAAGTTTGTTGGTTTGTTGGTTTGTTACTCCATCACGCACCAACGGAGCAACGGATTGACTTGATTTTTGGCACGGACATAGTTTAAAAGGCGGAAGGAGCTTTAGGATACTTTTTATCCCGAAAAATTGCATAGTTCCTGTAGGACAGGACAAAAACCATCGAAAGCGAAACTGTCGCCACTATCACAAAGACGCTAAGTGATTAATTCCTCTATGACGCTAATATGGACTAACGAAACGTCACAGCCAAACGTAATTGGATGACAGGTGACATTGTCTGCAGACTTTTATACAAGTAGCATGGCAAGGGAACAAATTGTTTTTCCACCATTATATCCCCTTGAAGAGGAAATAAAGTATGGATTGAAAATGACAACTAACATTAAAATTGGATAAAATGTTATTTTACCTCTGCATGCTACATGTTACTATGACGTTTAATACCAGGCCGTCATTTTGTCTGACATTTAAAATATTTTTAAATCTTCTATCATTAGAGGTTTAACATGTTTCTTTATTCTACCTTTATGGTATACATCATACTTTAATATTATCAATCCGAAAAGTTTGTTGGTTTGTTCCTCTTTGACGCAGCAACGGAGCAAAAGATTGACCTGATTTTTGGTATGGATACCTTTGGTTTAAAAGACAAAGTGATAATAGGATACTTTTTTATCTCGAGAAAATTCGTGATTCCCATGGGATAGGACAATAACTGTTTCTCAGCAATGGAGCAACGGATTGACTTGATATTTGGGGTGGGTATAGTTTGGAAGACGAAAAGTGACATAATAGGCCACTTTTTATCGCAAAAACTTTAACAGTTCCCGTAGGATAGGATAAAAACTAAGAGAGCGGGCTGCGGTAGCAGCCGTCTAAGCGCCAGAAATAACCTGTCATGGCAAGTTTAGGACGTTCCTACATTTTTCGCACTCCTTCGCGGCACTCAACAGAGCTAGCCCAGACTCGGGCTCCATAACGGAGCTTGCGCTCTCGCCATAATGACGGAGTGTTTCGGAGCACAAGACACATCGTCATCCACCACTCTGGACTAACCAGTACTGAACGTCAGACAGCATTCCAACGCCCTGGTCCCAGTGCAGCGGGTCAGTCATAGTAGCCCAGCGCCTGCCTCTTCAACTGCAGAGGGCAGTGAGAGCGGCCATCGCGATACCGACACCTCTCTTCCCCTGCAGCCCCACTGCGTCTGCCAACACGTTGACGGCCTAGCGGAAGGTAGGGTAGGTGGCGGCACCCACACCACCAGTTCCATATATCCCTCCGCGGCCCCTAATCCGCGGCTGTCATATCAGAGTCCAGGAAGCAGCCTTGCCTTATGAAACTGAGAAGGGTTATTCCCAGCAAGTAACTGGAGATAGAGAGACAGAAAAGAAGCCACACCCAGCGCAGCAGGAGGAGCTGGAGTTCATATGCCTGGCAGACGGAGCAGCACTAGAGCAAAATCTTAACCGAGAAATTAACATATTTACAGACGGCAGCAAAGTTAAAGGGAAAGTTGGGGCGGCATTATCCATTTGGGATGATGCCACTGAGATCAGTACCCGCAAGCTGAAATTGGCCGATTGGTGCTCCGTGTACCAGGCCGAGTTATTGACACTTCTTGAGGCTACCGAAAAAGCAAAAATCTTTTGTGACTCCAGGTCTGCACTGGAAACGGTAGTTGGCGTATCTTCCCTCCATCCCTTAGCAGTAAATTCAAAGCTAACATAAAGTTGCTACACGCACAAAATAAAATAGTGAAACTTTATTGGATTAAAGCACACGCGGGGATGGAGGGAAATGAGAGAGCGGACCAGCTAGCAAAGGAAGCAGCACTGCACTCGAAGTGCAGACCTATTTACGATAACTGCCCCGTTTCTTTCGTCAAGCGAGAAATCCGAAAGGACTCTCTTGACGAGTGGAACCGGCGTTATCAGGATGGCCACACAGCGGCGGCAACCAAAACATATTTTCCGGATGCAAGGGCGGCATACAAGATCGTAAGTAGCACCAGTGGGAATCATAACTGAAGTGCTGACGGGGCATGGTGGGTTTTCCCAATACTTACATCGATTTAAGTTGAGGGAAAGCCCATCGTGCATCTGTGAACCCACAAAAGAGGAGACTCATGTGCAGTGGCAAATAATCTTGGAATGCCCAGTTTATGGAAAGCAGAGATTTTATTTAGAACAACAAATTGGAATTAATCTAACACGTAAAAACCTTAGAAACAAATTTATCGATTTTTGCACAAATATTTGTAAAAAAGCAATAAATAGGAACAAGTAGGTATAAACTTTGCTGTACCATTGTAATGTTTATTATAACTGCAAACAGCCAAAAACATTGAAATATAGGTATAGTTTTTATTCATTTGTAATTAAGACCCCTGACCCTTGCATATACACTCCAACCTTGCATTCCTTTAAGGTATTTTGATATTTGTCGGTTAGGTTATTAGGTTTCGCAGCCGACATAAACATAAGCCAAAATCAAAATATAACGCGGGCGAAGCCGCGGGTAAAAGCTAGTAATAAATATAAAAGGACGAAAAAGAGGAAGAAGTCATCGCGAAGAACAGTAAATATCGATATGTCATATCGATATTACAGCGAGGAAAAAACAATTAGTAAAAGACAGAGAGGCGTGGAAATAGCTCCACCGACAAGAACTAAATTTTGAATTAATGAAATCATATCCTAACTAAAACGAGCTAAAATCACCCGTGAGGTAGCATTGGCGTAGCAAAGATGTAGAGTGGACGTAGCGTAAGTTTAGCGTTAAGAACAGTAAATATCGATATGTCATATCGATATTACAGCGAGGAAAAAACAATTAGTAAAAGACAGTGAGGCGTGGTAATAGCTCCACCGACAAGAACTAAATTTTGAATTAATGAAATCATATCCTAACTAAAACGAGCTAAAATCACCCGTGAGGTAGCATTGGCGTAGCAAAGATGTAGAGTGGACGTAGCGTAAGTTTAGCGTTAAGAACAGTAAATATCGATATGTCATATCGATATTACAGCGAGGAAAAAACAATTAGCAAAAGACAGTGAGGCGTGGAAATAGCTCCACCGACAAGAACTAAATTTTGAATTAATGAAGTCATATCCTAACTAAAACGAGCTAAAATCACCCGTGAGGTAGCATTGGCGTAACAAAGATGTAGAGTGGACGTAGCGTAAGTTTAGCGTATTTGTAACCTGATCGTAGAGCGGTCGTAGACTGGTCGTAGCCTCGTCGCAGCGTGGTCGTGGACTGGTCTTAGCGTGTCTGTAGGCTGGTCGTAGCCTCGTCGTAGCGTGGTCATAAGCTCGTCGTAGCGTAGTCGTAGGCTGCTCGTAGCGTGGTCGGGCTTAGCATGGGCGTAGCGTAGAACGACTCTACACAATTGACATAGCCCTTTTCTCATGCTAAGTAGCTGGTGCCTGCAAACCAATAATGAAAACAGATAGCAAACGTGACATTTATTTTCGATGGTTTTAACGGTGTTTTTTGTCGATTGTGATGATAAAATGTTAAATTTCATATCAATGTCATTCAATTTCCTAACTCAATTGACCTACATGCAAGTTATGGAGGTACATAATTAAACGCTCTGTCCCGGTAGAACTGGGTCGTGTATCGATGTGCTCACAAATTACTCGATTCAATATGCATTGAGTGTTGGTTTACCTACAGAATTGGTAACAAGTAATAACTATTAATACATACATAATCTATAGGGTGATAGGATTATGAATTGTGCTTGTCGGTACAACGTGTTTTAGGTAAAGTTCATTAACTATTGTTATTTATTTATTAATTTTTTTTTTTTTCCCAGACGACTGTTCTGGCGCAGTAGGGAGTTTCTCTGCCTATATTCGCTATGGGAGCCCCTGCCGGGCTAAGATGCGCACGCAATATTTCTTTCTACGTGTTAAAACGAGACAGAGTTATGGCAAAGTATATATCTGTCACTTTTTCACACGTCGAAAAAAGTTATTTTCGTGTCTTTTCGTGGTCGCATGCTTGGCCTACTGGCCTCCCATATCGATCCCCTCCCATGGGCAGATGAACTCCCAACAGATCTTTGGCCAGATTTTTGGTTGATGAATTAAAATATCTCTTCTGGGTCTGGAACTCTGGATATACTTAGTCATTGCTAGTGTTCTTAAGAACCCCCGACACAGGGCTTGCTATGAAGTTGAAACGTCGTTTATTAGGGTTCCGTACCCAAAGGGAAAAACGGGACCCTATTACTAAGACTTCGATGTCCGTCTGTCCGTCTGTCCGTCTGTCTGTCTGTCTGTCACCGGGCTGTATCTCATGAACCATAATAGCTAGGCAGCTGAAATTTTCACAGATGATGTATTTCGATTGCTGCTATAACAACAAATACTAAAAATAAAATAAAATAAATATTTAAGGGAGGCTCCCATACAACCAACCTGAACGACCTTTTAGACGTTTTTCGCTCTATATTGATAATGGTACCAGGTAAATGCTTGAAATTTTCACAGAATATTTAGTTTTATATTCCCTTTAATAATAAATAATAAAATTAAAATAAAGATAATATTTAAGGGGGGCTCCCATACAGTACAGAACCCTCCGTGCGCGTGTCCTACTCGTACTTGGCCGACTATTTATCTATCTGTTAACGTCCTATAGCTAAAAACAAACAACGACTTAAGGTGGGCATACACGATGCGATGATTTGATCAAATTTTCGCTTCATGCCAACTGGGAGCTCATTCAGTTAATGAAAAGGTAGGAATTGGTGGTTCACGATTTGAACCACTACCTGATGCTGGGCTCACACGAAACTATGATCGCATCTGTTCATCAGATCAGTGCAGCAGGGGCCATGTAGTATCATCATGTACTTAACCATTGCTGGTAGGTAGTTATTGAAGAAACAAAATGACACCACCCATCTCATTCGAAAAATATAGATCATACAAAAAGTTGATGGGAATCAAAGTCTATTCGAAAAATATTGTCGGAACAAAAGTTGTTTGAGATTTGATTTTCTACAATTTTGATTCCAACAACTTTTTGTAGGATCGATATTTTTTTAAATAGAGAGTTGTACCATTTTGTTTCTTCAATAACTTGTGTTACATAAATTGTCATCAGAAGTTGTCGGAACAAAAGTTGTTTAAAATTTGATTCCCATCAACTTTTTGTAGGATCGGTATATATTTTTTAAATAGTTGGTGGTACCATTTCATTTCTTCAATAACTTGTGTTATTTCAATTTTACAGCAGAAGTTATAGAACCAAAAGTTGTTTGAAATTAGATTTTCTGCAACTTTGATTCCCATCAACTTTTTGTAGGATCGATATTTTTTTTTAATAGTTGGTGGTACCATTTCATTTCTTCAATAACTTATGTTATTTCAATTTTACAGAAGAAGTTATAGGAACAAAAGTTGTTTAAAATTTGATTTTCTACAATTTATATCCCGTCACCTTTTTGAAGGATCGATATTTTTTTTTTAATAGTTGGTGGTGCCATTTCTTTTCTTCAATAACTTGTGTTGTTTCAATTTTACAGCAGAAGTTATAGGAACAAAAGTTGTTTGAAATTAGATTTTCTACAATTTTGATTCCCATCAACTTTTTGTAGGATCGATATTTTTTAAACAGTTGGTGGTACCACTTCATTTCTTCAATAACTTGTGTTATTTCAATTTTACAGCAGAAGTTATAGGAACAAAAGATGTTTGAAATTAAATTTTCTACAACTTTGATTCCCATCAACTTTTTGTAGGATCGATATTTTTTTTAAATAGTTGGTGGTACCATTTCATTTCTTCAATAACTTGTGTTATTTCAATTTTACAGCAGAAGTTATAGGAACAAAAGTTGTTTGAAATGAGATTTTCTACAACTTTGATTCCTATCAACTTTTTGTAGGATCGATATTTTTTTAAATAGTTAGTGGTACCATTTCATTTCTTCAATAACTTGTGTTATTTCAATTTTACAGCAGAAGTTATGGGAACAAAAGTTGTTTAAAATTTGATTTTCTACAACTTTGACTCCCATCAACTTTTTGTAGGATTGATAGTTTTTTTTAAATAGTTGGTTGTACCATTTCATTTCTTCAATAACTTATGTTATTTCAATTTTTCATGAGAAAACATCGGAATCAAAGTTGTTTGAAATTTCATTTTCTGCAACTTTGATACCCATCATTTTTTTGTTAATACATTTTCGAATAAAATAGGGGTGTCATTTTGATTCCTCAATACGAGTAACTACCTACCTACCGGCAATGCAACTATATTAGGACCTCGCTGGACTGATCTGATGAATTGATGCGATCATCGCATCGTGTGTGCCCAGCTTCAGGTAGTAGTTCAAATCGTGAACAACCAACTACTACCGTTTGAATTAGTTAAATGAGCCCCCAGTGACGATAACTTCGCCGTTGGGCGTAGTTGTAGCCGGACCATTATAGGTTGGCGTACCTATATCAGATCATAGAGCTATTACAATTACAACCAGAGGGATAATCTGATTGTCATGAAAAATACCTATTTCATTTCAGTGACTGTTGCCGTATTATTCTCACGATAACCCTGTTTGCCGCCTACGCAAAAACGACGGGGCGTTATAGTTATAGAAGAAAGAAAATTACACATCTAGATACCTTTTTCGTTTTATTTGAAAAATATCAATCATAGAAAAAGTTAATGGGGAACAAAAATGTAGGAAATCAAATTACAAGCAACTTTAGTTCTGACCATTTCTCGCGTAAAATTAAAATTACAAGAGTTAATCAAAAGTAAGTGGAGTAAGTGGTTAGGAAGTGGTTCAAATCGTGAACCACCAATTCCTGCCTTTTCTTTAACTAAATGAGTGCCCAGTTTGCATGAAGCGAAAATTTGATCAAATCATCGCATCGTGTATGTCAAACTTTACATACAATATATGTGTATACATAAAAAATATATTACCCCAGATTTCCAATTTGTCTTAAATAACTGATAAGAAACTATCTCGATCAAATCATTTTTCAAAAAAACAAATAAAAATATTCATCCATTCAGGAGCTCTCCTCCTCTTTTTTACGACGATGTCTTTTAGTTTATTTTTCCTTTTTGCGACAGTCACATTTTTAAATAAAAATTACATAGGCTACAACAGCATCTCAATTACTTTGCTGGGACATTCGTCCCCAATTTTTGCAAAATCCGAAAGATAACTTGTTACCTCCCTTAATCCCTTGAGTTGCTTTTCATGATGCGACGATCAAAAGGACTGTTTCGTACAAATACGGAAGTCTTTCGATTTCTACCAATACACTTAGTAATGGGAAAGGGAATTTGACGATATATATTTCTACGGAATATTTTTTTATTTTATTTTATTCGGCAAGATTCGAAATATTTTTAAAGTTGCTGCGCTCTCAACGTGTTGTTTTTTAAACGGTTTTATTTAACTTCACTTGCCCGTTTTTTAGGTCAAATCTAGTAATTGAAATTTGACCCCCTTCCCGTAGACAGATTGATATAATCTATACCAATATTATAAAGAGGAAAGATTTGATTGTTTGTTTGTTTGTTTGCATTGAATAGGCTCCGAAACTACTGAACCGATTTGAAAAATTCTTTGACTGTTGGGAAGCTACACAATCCCCGGATGTCATAGGCTATATTACATTTTCAAAAAAATTAGGGATCCTTGCTAAAACTTCAAAAACGTTACTCAAGGTGTAAAAAATTACCTAATAATTTAAATATGTAATGAGAATATGTAAAAAGTATGTAATATTTAACTGTCATAGTCTATTGCTTATTGTTACCCTAGCAACCAAAAATATGTGTGTCACTTCTGTCAAATGTTTGAAATATAAACAGCTAACAGTTTACAGCTTTAAACACATTGAATTATAAATTTCGTTGCTTAAACACATATTTTAGCGTTATTTTATTTAACTGTGTAGCTGCAGGCCCGTTTCCGTCATAACTCCTGTTCAACAGTTAGCAAATCATTTATGAGGTACAAAGGCAATTTAGTTATATTTTCTACCATTTTAAAATGCCAAGAAGATCAAGATCTCAACTTTCTAGACATAGTTCCCAGGCGACGGCATCAAAAATACGTCGTAATGAAGAATCTTCATCCGAAACTGAAAATCGTCTTGCAAGCCGGAGAGAATACGCGTCGCAATCGCGTGCCAGAGAGTCGAGTATCGAGCGTTCGCAGCGGCTTGCTGAGCAAAATTTGAGAACCTCTCAAGTCCGCGCGCGAGATTCCAGTATCGAGCGTTCGCAGAGGCTTGCCGAACAACATTTGAGAACCTTCCAAAACCAAGTCCGCGCGCGAGAGTCGAGTACAGAGCGTTCCCAACGGCTTGAAGAGCAAAATAATAGAAATATTCTATCGGAAACTGAAAATCGTCTTGCAAGCCGGAGAGAATACGCGTCGCAATCGCGTGCCAGAGAGTCGAGTATCGAGCGTTCGCAGCGGCTTGCTGAGCAAAATTTGAGAACCTCTCAAGTCCGCGCGCGAGATTCCAGTATCGAGCGTTCGCAGAGGCTTGCCGAACAACATTTGAGAACCTCCCAATACCAAGTCCGCGCGCGAGAGTCGAGTACGGAGCGTTCCCAACGGCTTGAAGAGCAAAATAATAGAAATATTCTAACTCGCACTATGGAATCGAACTCTGAGCATTCCCAACGCCTACGAGATCAGAGAGAAAGACAACATACCTTAACAACTAGAGTTCGAACTCAAATTTTAGCTCACAGTAACAGATCAGCATTCAGATACGATCCACAAATAGATTATGCTCAACAGCCTTCATTTGAACCATGAATAAGATTTGCCCTAAGTGTTATGCAAAAAAATGGAACAATGAACCTAATGGTATATGCAGTGCAGCTGGAAAAGTTAGTCTCCCCAATATTCAAGAGCCGCCACAACCAATAAAAAATCTTTTGACAAGTAATCATTCACTATCCGGACATTTTTTAAACAACATACGAAAGTACAATAGTGTCTTCCAGCCGGTCTAGGATGCGCACCACGAAATATTTCTTTCGACGTGTTAGAACGAGACGGCGTTGTGGCAAAGTATTTATATCTGTCACTTTTTACGCGTCGAAAAGAGTTCCTTTCGTGGCTTTTCGTGGTCGCATGCTAAGCTAGCAGATGACTTCATTTGGCGCGAAAGAAATCTATACCAATATTATAAAGAGGAAAGATTTGATTGTGTTTTTGTTTGCATCGAATAGGCTCCGAAACTACGGAACCGATTTGAAAAATTCTTTCACTGTTGGAAAGCTATGTTATCCTTGGATGCCAAAGGATATATAATATTTTTTAAATAATTAGAGATACTTACTAAAACTCCCATAATGTAACCCAAGGTGTACAAAAAATACCTAAAAGAATATTTACATCGCGTGCGCTGCGAAAACTATTGATGATACAATAAAATAATGTACTACGTCTTTGTAGAGCTTATCATTATTTACAAAAAGTGTCGAGACAGAGTATGTCTATATATTATAGTTAAGCCACAACAAGTGTTCTTTTATTTGAAAATTTTAATTGAAATGCCGCCGCAAGAAAAGGCTCTTAATTTATATCATGGTATAATGGGGTCCTTCCTGATGGTCAAACTCGATAGTCTAACTGTATTTAATGTTATGTAAACCCTTATCAAAATAAACTACTTTATATTCAAGAATAATTCAGGACCTTTATATACCTTTTTAAATTGTTCAATTCGGACATTTCATTCGAAAGATATATCATGAGTTTAAAAATGTAGGTAAGTATTAGAAAAAAATCGCGTAGTCACCGCTCACCCCGCTCGGCTAGCTAGGCATCACCATATTTTATCTCCGCTATTCCTGTAGGTATCAGTTCCTATACCAGCCTTTTTTAATAGTCCACTGCAGGGCATAGGCCTACCCACGAAGTGTGATTGGGCCATATCCACCACGCTGGTCCAGTGCGGGTTGGCGGATTCATAATAGGGCATCCGGGCATCGAATGTAAATGTATCCTCTAAAGTGTTTTAAAAAAAGACTTTATCCTTTAACTGCTTACAATTTCGACGAAAGTATAAAGAAGTAATATGAAATAGACATGAAACCGCGACCGCGTTGTATTCTATTGAGTAGCGAGAGAGTCTACCTACGGTTGGGCCATATCCACCAGGCTGGCCCAGTGCGGGTTAATGGATTCCTATAATAATACGTAATCCAGTTCCTTCTACGGACGTAGGTATGCAGGTTGCCACACGATATTTTCCTTCACGGAAAAGTGAATGTGATGTGAAATTCCGTACAAAAGTTCCAAAGAAACTCATTGATACGGGATCGGGATTTGAACCTACCAACTCACGATTGTGAAATAGGTGTTACTATCTACCACTAGACCACCACGGCTATATAGCTCCTCTATTAATGCGTCTATTTATGTAGTACCTACAGATTTGGAAAAGCTAAGTTAGGCAACCGACATACAGACGATTTATAATTTCTGTTGTAGTGATAGTGAATGGAGTGAGTGTCCTGACACATACATAGTACGTAAAACGAACGATCGATGGGCCTTTAAAGTTATCGAATGTAGACAATGTATTGGCAAGTGTAGAGAAGGTCTTCACGTGAATCTAAGACCTGGTAGAGACCATCGGAACACATTGGATGCCAGCGCTTCCAATGGTTCCATCACAACTTTTTGGGTTAGCAAGTTGAAGAGGCCATAGGTAGAGCACACAATTTCTAGAAGTAGAACTGATGGCTAATATTTTACGAAGTACTCGAATGAAGAAAATATCAAAAACAAGTGTATATTAGAACGTCAACTAACTTACGTTGATAGAATATGTGTTAAGCAGTGGGTGTTCTGTGGAAAAAATATTTGCTTATATGATACTGTAATATGAAAACGCGCTAAAATAACTGTGTTCATGTGATTGACATATCTACATTACGTGGTAGGTAAATAGGCACAATACTCATAAAATCTGTCTTCTTTAACCAATCGTACCCGGGCGAAGCCGGGGCGGGCCAGCTAGTATTTAATACACACTTTTAGTTATGGTGACAATTTAATTTTTTGTATTCTGTATTGACGTAAATACAATATGGCCACCGCCACAACATGGCGGATCACATTTTTAGGGTTCCGTACCCAAGGGGTAAAAACGGGACCCTATTACTAAGACTCCGCTGTCCGTCTGTCTGTCACCAATCTCATGATAGCTAGGCAACTGAAATTTTCATAGATGATGTATTTCTGTTGCCGCTATGACAACAAATACTAAAAACATAATAAAATAAATATTTAAGGGGGTTCCCATACAACTAACGTATTTTTTGCCGTTTTTTTGCTCCATATTAATAACGGCAACAGGTAGACGCTTGAAATGAGGCTATGGGGGTTCCAATAGGGTACGGAACCCTTCGTGCGCGAGTCTAACTCGCACTTGGCTAGTTATTTTTTTACACAACCCTCTCAATATGGGTAACAAATGAAAGGGATTTTCGTGTAGAACACAGTTTTTAGTAACAAAATAAAAACTAAAACTGGTAAAAACTTTTTTAAATAAACGGTTTTATAACATATTTGCTCGTAAAGTGGCTGTAATTACACCAATTTCAATAGCGTAATGTATTTCATTACGCACTTGTGCGTTATTGTAATGTAAAACGCACTAGTGAAAGATACTTTTTAAAATCTTAGCAAAGAGTTTTTATGTCAGAAAAGTGGTCAAGATTTTATGAATAAAATTAACTTTTGGAGATAAAATATAATAAATAAGCATTTAATTCTTTATTTTAATTAATTTTGACAATAAATTACAACCATTTATCTGTAACAAAAACACAAAAATATTAATTTACTTTATTATTATTATAATACTGGCTGTTTTTGTAGGTACCTACCTTTGCCTAAAAAAACGTTGATGCGCGCGCATTGCTAATTTGTGGACAAGTAAAAATTTAATGTACTATTATGTAGTAGGTACTTAAAGGTAAAAAATAATAACTCATAAATAAAATCGTTATGCGCAACGTGCCTGTGTAATGAAATCTTCCAGGCGAAGGCCCCACGATAACTAATTTAAAAGTAAATTTTTGAATTATTATTTTTTATCTTTCAGTACTTAAAACCGTTAAGTTTAAAAAGTTTTTCACTAGTTTTATTATTTAGTTGAGGACGAAGTTTAAGCTCTAAATCTTGCCTGGTTTAATATAGGTACCTTAATGTCATAATGTTATTTTTATGCTAGGTATTTCCTGATATAATAGTTTTATTCACAAGATATTACAGGTATATTGCATGACAGAAATGAATTTAATTGCTCAAATTTATACAAGCTTAAAATGATATAGCGGATATGGCTGGTACATATCATATGTAAACGTTATATAGGTATCGTTGAGTAGAATAGTGAAAGGTTTTAGTGATCGATGTCAATTTGATTATATCAATACAAATAACCATTAGGAATTGTGAACGTCTATTAGGACATGGCTACACGTATCGTGCCCGTAATATGCGTTTCGTTTCAATTTTGTATTTTGTTAGTTGAATGACGAGACCTATTGTTGGCGGTACTATGTATTATTATACAGATTTTGTATTTTTAATTATAGTATTAAGCTCGATACGTCAATAAATGATTCTGATTCTGATACATTTTATAAAACTTTCAAAACCTTTTATTAACATTTTGTATAATCTTTTTGTTGCAAATATGTAGATAACAAATCTGTAAAGATAGTCTAGTCAGCATTGTACTGATAGCTTGTTGAACATATTCAGTAACCTAAATACTGACATTATAGTCATAGCCAGATTTCAATTTCATGGTGCAAGCGCAAAAAAATTTCGATGTATTTTTTTTAAAAAACGGCAAAGTAACAAAATATAATCTGCCAAGTACGAGTCGGACTCGCGCATGAAGGGTTCCGTACTGTATGGGAGCCCCCCTTAATTATTTATTTTAATTTGAATATATTATATGAATATTTCATACCTGTTACCATTATTGATATCGAACGAAAAACGGCTAAAATTTTTTTATGGGAGCCCCCCTTAAATGTTTTTTTTTTCTATTTTTAGTATTTGTTGTTATAGCGGCAACAGAAATAAATCATCTGTGAAAAATTCAGCTTTCTAGCTATAGCTGTTCATGAGATACAGCCTGGAGACAGACAGACAGACGGACAGCGGAGTCTTAGTAATAGGGTCCCGTTTTTACCCTTTGGGTACGGAACCCTAAAAACCAATTATTTTTATAAAACAAAGCGAGAACATTTTTTTTTTTACGCTCTGGGATATTTTTCAAAATGTGAGAAGTTGTAGAATTCTATCTGCACACTAGTCTTTGGTTAAATCCTATAGGATTACAAAAATAAAGTTTTACTTTTAACGTAAAAAATAATACGAACAAGTCACATTTTTTCATTAAGTAAACTATCCAATATGCTTCAACGAATTGGAAAGTAAATCATAAATGTATTTATTATTTACAAAAACGTAGCAAAGACCATTGTGTTCGCTGCTTTGCCTCGTAGAATCAAACCGTAGGTCCAAGCGCGACCACGTATGTAGTCGGCGCATAAACGCCACCATTCACGGGTCCAATTTACTCTCATCGAAACAAATTTATTAATATCAACATACTAGAAAACTATGAATAAAATTTTAAAAGTATAAATGACAGTGCAAACAAATCTTATGTGATTAAAATGGCTTCTAAATTATCAAAATTGCGCCAGAGGATTGTCTCGTGTGCGGTTTTCATTTTCCTAAGTGGTACGTACGAGTTGTAACTTCTGACTTTATTTTCTGACGTCTGCAACTTTTGCTGTAAATATTCTAGCAGCTGAGGCCTGCTTGTTCACGCGATTTTGTTATAAAACTTCGTTATGAATTTATAGGGAAAACTAATGAAACTTGTGTAACCTTTCAGTTTATATTAGTATACTAAGTTTTTTTATACTACACCTGCTCGGAAAGTACCTTGATACTTTATCAAATTTACGGAAGAAAGTACGTCTTTGCATATCGAACAAATATGCGGGGAGAAAACGCATCTGAGCGGGAGAGAAAAGTGTATGAAAATCCATTTCTTACGTGGTTTTTCTTTTTTAATTTTGGGTAAGACTATGCGCTGGTAACCTAAATATCAAAAGCCAAAAAGTTTTTACAGTGAGTTTTTATCTCCAAGTTCGCAAAATGACACTGGCCACTAGCTGTGTGTTGGATGGTGTCAAACAATTTGAAAAAAGAACATGTGAAAATTGCAGACGCCATTGGCGCCATTTTCAAGTGTTACATTAAGCTTCACTAACTGCAACAATTTCAATATAAATTTCAATTAGTAAAGATTTAGTTTTTTATTTTCCTCGTAGGTGTAGTATAAAGCACTATGTATCACTCGAGAGAAAGTGCGATTGCCTACGGCTCGGGCTTCAAACGACACCCTCGACGGTAATCGGTCACTTTCTCCTCTCGGTGAACAATGTACTATTTCTTATTTGTTAAGTATGCAATTTATGTAAATATAATATTATTATACTTTTCTTGGTTATCTTTGACGTGGAGGTTGTTTAGTAGATATATCAGAGGTCTTAAGGCTAATTAAAAACTCTGATAGGGCTTGCTGCATACTAAATTTTAACTTGGAGGTGGATAGATAGACAAACCTTTAATTATGCATAGCACAGTATATGCATAGATTAAAACAAATGTAAAAATAAACTATTAATAATCTATAACTATTTTTCGCTAAAAATGCCAAAACCGCCTTCCATCGTGTACAAAATTCGAATATTTCGCTAGGATTGTTTACATTATTGTCGATTTTTTCAAAAACGGCTCAGCTGATTTCTGTAAAATTTAAATGGGACCACCTCGGGAGTATATATACCCTTTCGAATTAAAAAAGAATTTTCTGATTCGGTTCACAATTGGCGAAATTATCGATGAACATACACAAAAAAAAATATACATACAGACGAACATAGAACCTTCTCCTTTTTGGAAGTCGGTAAAAATTAGCGAAACAACTGACGGCCTTATCACTAAAAGTTTCTCTTTTCAATTTGTAACTCAACTAACACTAGAAACTCTACTTAACAAAAAAGTTACACGTGGGAAATGACTTTTTAAAAGTATAGTAGAAATTAAATTGTTTGTCGTTTGATAGATATACTTAACTGGTGATGTTATTTTAGGACCTTATTGTTATGTTCGTCACTTTGTTGTGTGAGTATAACAAGTCGAAGTTTTGTCAGTAGGTTGAAACTATCACTAATTATTGTACTTCCAGGTAGGTATGTAGTTGTAGGTACCTACCTGGGGAGCCGATCTCCACTTAGTTTTATAATCATCATTTTAACCATAGGATGATAGGATACAGTGATGGACTTAGGCCTCCCCTATAGATATTCAATCATTACATTCAAACATCATTATTGCACAAATCGATAACACTTACAATCCATTAAACACATTAGCCATTAATATCTAATAAAGGTGGCATCGAGGTTGACTCATTAAAATTTGCATTATTAACACTTACCTCAACAGTAACTACAGTATTCGTAACTGTAGTTTAAGCTAAGTCCGTAATTAACTGTAAAAAGTAACCGACGTCAGTTGTTAAAAATCGGCCAAGTACGAGTTGGACTCGCACATGAAGGGCTCCGTACAGTACGGAGCCCCTTGGCAAAAAAAAACACGTTTGTTGTATGGGAGCCCCCTAAATATTTATATAATTTTGTTTTAAGTATTTGTTGCTATAGCGGCAATCGAAATACATCATATGTGAAAATTTCAACTCTCTAGCTATTACAGTTCATGAGATACAGCCTGGTGACAGACAGACAGACTGCGGGGTCATAGTAATAGGGTCCCGTTTTTACCCTTTGGGTACGGAACCCTAAAAATGAATACAGGCTCAGGGATGCGCCTTGGGGATGCAACTAATTATGTTGTAGAGTTTTGTATTAAAGAGGGTAAAGTGACCAATAGAACCAAAAGTACCTACAGTTTTTATAAGCTAAATAGATTTTCATTTTTCTATTATTAGGGTTCAGTACCCAAAAGGAAAAACGGGACCCTATTACTAAGACTTCGATGTCCGTCTGTCCGTCTGTCCGTCTGTCTCTCTGTCTGTCACCGGGCTGTATCTCATGAACCATGATAGCTAGGCAGCTGAAATTTTCACAGATGATGTATTTCTGTTGCCGCTATAACAACAAATACTAAAAATAAAATAAAATAAATATTTAGGGGGGCTCCCATACAACAAACCTGATTTTTTAAACGTTTTTCGCTCTATATTAATAATGGTAACAGGTAGATGCTTGAAATTTTCACAGAATATTTAATTTTATATTCACTTCAATAATAAATAATAAAATTAAAATAAAACAAATATTTAAGGGGGGCTCCCATACAGTACGGAACTCTCCGTGCGCGAGTCCGACTCGTACTTGGCCGATTATTCTTTTTTCGTTCTAGTGGTGTATACTCTACTTTTCATACCTCCTGCGAGAAAATAAAACCCCAAGAATATGAGTAATACTTATAAACTCACTAAGTGTAGGTACTCACTAGGCAACTCGGTATTGTACACAAAAAAATTAAACAAATTATAATGTACCTACGAATTTTCATAGAAAAACACACAAAACCGTAATAAAACAGAGAATGTAAATATTGTACTACGTGAAAAACATAAGGCCATGGCCAGTTCGATTATCATGGCCAAACACAGGCATTTCAAGGAGGTTTTATTCTATAAAATCGAACTGATTCAGGCACCAAAGAAATTTAATTTTTTAAAATCGAATAAAACCTCCTTACAATGCCCGTTCCCGTGCAATTAAATCACTTTACTCCCTAGGGAATTTCATACAACATTATTGACTTGCCATAGCCCGTAGATTGAATAATAATAATGACTGGTTTTACATTGAGATTGTACGACATATAATGAGTCGTTTTCGAGCAAGTGGTATCAAAATAAAAATACTTCACTGGTTGCCCCACCGCCCCGCACTGATTCCGTCCCCGCAGCTGCCGTTCGTAGGTGAACCTATCATCAAGTATTCAGTGTAATTTACTGCGACCTTACCCGCAGATGTACGCTCCCATGATCAGCCAACATTCGCTGTTTGTTTTTCTTCAATTCCCTTGCGCTGTTCTGCTTCCTTGTCTTGGAGGAAGCATGTAAGTGTGTAATTAGCGTGAGGTCACGGTAATGTGACCCAATTCGCTAATCAGACCTCTTGAGGGAAATTACTAGAGAATAATTTCTATACATAGATGTTGAACATGCGTTATATGTAGGTAGGTACTATGAGGTAGGTTTAGGTACACCAAATTAATAATTATAGAGTACGGATAGAGATGTTATAACCTTTCAATTTGTGGTCTTATCGAAGACCACAAATTAACCAAATATAATTTACTTAATCTGTAATTGACTATCACTTTTGAGTTGAAATTGTTAATAATAATAGGTATAAGTCATCTATAGTTATCTGTACTTAAAAAATATTTCAAATATTTTTCTTAATATAGAACTACCTACTACTTATTTTTTATAAATCACTATTGTACGCTCGAAATGGGCAGGCTGTTGAAACAATTTTTATGTAACATCTTTTTACACGGCTTAACAATAAACGTTTTCTTATTCTTATCGATAACGACATTTTTTGGATAATTGACGGCGGAATGCTTTTAATAGGACTACCGGCCTTTTAATAGTCTTTTATTGAACATAGGCTTACCTGCAAAGGCTGGCCGTTGGTAGGTGCTGTAAACTGGCGGTACTGACCAAACCTTCTTGTGCTTTGTAATATCATTTCCTACAATATTAAATTACCTACCACTAAGCGAAACTCATCCAATATCCCCAATCAGAAAACATCTAAACAACGCATTGCTCCTATGATCCGTTTTCGAAACAATTGTAATTGCAGCTTTAATCCCCAGCAGCTGGGGCATGAACTAATCACGAGCGGCAATCAATCGTGCGCAAACAGCGCTGCGGCAAACATCCGGCAAACTACCCGCAACAGTATTTATCACCCCGGCCATTTAAATTTGTAATTGCGAATAAGGGTGCCGACACTACAGTACGTACCTAATAGTATTTGGCCCGACACTACAGTCACAAATTAAATAATATAGTTACTTTACAGTAGGTGCCTTATAAGTTATAACCGAGGGCCATATTTACGAGCGTGAGGGTGTGTTTCAATTCTAGGGCTTAGGGCTTACGTAGGTAGGTATGATGGATAGGTATTTTATAGCAGTGACGGTTCTAAGGTTTAATTTTAAGGGAGGGTTGATTCAACTGAGGGTAGGATTTAACAAGGGGAATTCAGCAGAAACTGTGGGCGGCTCCTATTGTTTTTTTTTTAAATCTCATTCAATCTAGGTAAACAGCAGTGCGCCAAACATCCGGCAAACGTCGTCGTCGTGTTGGTCGTCGAGCGCCGCTCATACATCTCGCTTGTAAACAAAACCGTAAAAACAGAGAACTCATTCATACTTACACGGTACCTATAAGTCCGACAGTCCGACATTTTAGTCGGTGTTTATCACCCCGGGCATTTAAATTTGTAATTGCGAATGAGAGTGCCGACACTACAGTAGCCAAATAGTACCTACCTACTATTTAGGGTCGCATTTACATGCAGAGGGCATGTTTTAACCGACTTCGAAAAAATAAGACGTTCTATGTTCCTATTTAAAAAAATATTTTTTAGTTCGAAAGTTTGTATACTCCCCAGGTATGGGTAATTGGGTATACTATATATACTGGTCCCATTGAAATTTTATCGAAAACGACTGAGCCGTTTTGAAAAATCAATAACATAAAAGTTGTAGTAAACGTACATCGATTCGAGCGAACTATTTACACAATTGAAGTCGGTTGTGCTATTTTTTGCGAAAAATAACTATTCTAGGATTTAGATTATAACTTGATTATAGTTCAGATAAACGATACGCTAGAGTTATACTGGGTGATACCTAATAGTAACATAAGCGTTACTTTTGTAAAAACGTTGTTATACTAGTTGACCCGGCGAACTTCGTTTCACGCAATATCTTTATAACTTATAGCCTATGTGTTATTCTGATGTACTTATAATCATTACTATTGCAAAGTTTCATCTCAATCCGTTCAGTAGTTTTTGCGTGAAAGGGGTTCAAACATCCATACATACCTACAAAGTTTCGCGTTTTTAGTAGGATATCGTAGGTTACAGGCGAATAGTTTGTTTCGTAACTCAAAACTGCGGTATCTATTACCAAACTAATAATTATTTTTCGCAAAAAAACTGCAACACCGACTTCCACCGTCTACAGAATTCAAATCATTTGCACGAATCTATATGACATTCATGTACATTTTTGTTGATTTATCAAAAACGGCTCAGCCGATGCGGAAGCGGGAAGCTTTAGTACTCACGAGGGAACGGGATAAAGGGTAATAAAAATGGGTAATAAAGCTTCAAAACTTAGATTTGTTAAACTAAGAATATTAGAAGCTTTGGAACTTGAAACTATTGTAAAGGTTTTAGTTACAACGCGTAACTTCCAAAAAATATTTTTAGATTAGGTAAGTACTCATCATGTCTATTTCACAGAATCTATTAGACGAAGAGAGGACAGTGAATTCCGTGGTTCAAGTAATGTACTTTTGCTTGAACGCATATTTTATGAAGCTTGACTAAACTTGAATTTATGAAGTTTCACATAAGCTGTGGTAGAGACATGCAGATAGTTCATAATTAAATAAATAAATATAAATATTAGGGGACATCAAGAACGCACGGTCTCTGACTCCAAACTAAGCATAGCTTGTGATATGGCTGCCAGAGACTGATATACTACATATACATATTTTAAATACATACTCATATAGATAGTACCTAAATAACACCCAGACACAGGGCAAACACCTATGTTCATCACACAAATGTTTGCCCTGGGTGGGGATCGAACCCACGCCTCTTTGACCCAGAAGTCAGGGTCACTAACCACTGAGCCACCGAGGCAGACAGAATTATTATAATATTGTGCATATTACTTATTTGTTTTCCAGTATCGAGCGCGGAGGAGCGCACGCGGTGCTACTGGTGCGGGCCGCTGTCGGAGCAAGTTCACCGCAGCCAGCGCGCGCCTTCCTGCGACATCTTCGACTTGGAGCAGCACGAGACGCTCTGCGACCAAGGCTACACACACTGCGCCATCGTTGCCGCTTCTCCACGTGAGTTGTTATTACCTAGGTACTTATTGAACGGTTGCGCTGTGCTATGTGTGTGTGTGTAGTTGTAGGATCAGGCGCATCGCAGTCAGCGCGCCACTTTCTGCGACAGGAAGACCTCAGAATAGCAGCACGAGAAGCTGTGACTAAAGGTACACACACTGCGCCACCGTCGCAGCTTCTCCACGTAAGCTATCTTTGTGGGATAAACTTGTCTAGTTGTTTTAGCGACTCTAACGTACTAAGTTGGGATATTACTTATATCTGCCTTCGAAGCTGGGAGTCACCGTCCGATCCCCGGCTAGACGTTTGAGTGATGAATTAGTAGTTTATGCAACTGTCATATAATGAAGGGTATTAAAACACGAGTGTGAGTTTATGAAACGAGCGCAGCGAGTTTCATAATAGTAACGAGTGTTTTAATACCTGTGTTATATGCAGTTGCATACACTACTTTATCTTCACTAATAAAAAAAAAATTAAAAAAAAACATATTGCGAAACATTAAATTCACGCGTACGTGTATTGTCACAGTGAACTTGGCGCCATTGAAATCTAACCAAAAACCTCGAAAACGATACCCATGACGACTTTTTCAAAAAAATGACGTCCGCCATCTTTAATTTCAAAATGGACGCCATTTTCGAAATCTACTCCCCCAAAAACCTCGAAAACGATACCCATGACGACTTTTTCAAAAAAGTGAAGTCCGCCGTCTTTAATTTCAAATCGGACGCCATTTTTGAAATCTATACCTCCAAAAACCTCGAAAACGATACCCATGACGACTTTTTCAAAAAAGTGTCGTCCGCCATCTTTAATTTCAAAATGGACGCCATTTTCGAAATCTACTCCCCCAAAAACCTCGAAAACGATACCCATGACGACTTTTTCAAAAAAGTGAAGTCCGCCATCTTTAATTTCAAAATGGACGCCATTTTTGAAATCTATACCTCCAAAAACCTCGAAAACGATACCCATGACGACTTTTTCAAAAAAGTGACGTCCGCCATCTTTAATTTCAAAATGGACGCCATTTTCGAAATCTACTCCCCCAAAAACCTCGAAAACGATACCCATGACGACTTTTTCAAAAAATTGAAGTCCGCAATTTTTTTATTTCAAAATGGACGCCATGAGAGCGCAGCTGCGCGCGCAGGGCCAATCAGGAGCGAGCGCGCGATGTTATAATGAGATTTTACGATATCGATGTGGATATTATAACATCAAGTGAAATTGCTTAAATTGAGTGTTTTGTTGTCTGCGCTATAACAGTAGTCATTAGGGCGTCGGCAGAGGATTCATTTTGAAGAATCTTACTCCTCGTGGTGTAATACTACGGCCGGCGTACCTCAGGGTGGCGTCTTATCACCCCTTCTTTTTGCCATTTTCATAAATTCTATTTCAAATTCTCTTTCTACGTCCTACCATCTTTACGCCGATGATCTGCAGCTGTACTGTCAAGCTCCTCTGGGTTGGCTATCAGAAGCCGTGGAAGCGATCAACAATGACTTGCGCAGCATTTTACACTGGAGCAAATCTTTTGGGCTCAAAGTGAATCCATCGAAAACGCAAGTTATTGTAATAGGCAGCTCTCGCATGATATGTCAAATAGACTGGGACACGCTTCCGCGAGTGATTTTTGATGATGTCACCATTCCTTACAGTGACACGGTTAAGAACCTCGGTATTGTCTTCGATCGTTGTTTGTCCTGGGGTCCGCAAATTGCTGAGACTAGCCGCAAAATGTTTGCGTCTAGCGGTTCCTTGCGTAGATTGCGTAACTTTTTACCGACTGCCACTAAAACTGCGCTTGCACAATCCCTTTTACTTCCAATCCTTGACTATGCCGACGTATGTTACCTAGATCTCACGCAAGTCCTGCTGGATAAACTTGAGCGCCTCCAAAATGTTTGTATCAGGTTCATATTTGGCTTGCGCAAATATGACCACGTTTCAGAGTTCCGCGCTAAGCTCAAGTGGCTCCCCATTCGTCGTCGCCGGGATGCTCATATTCTTTCCCTTTTGTATAGTACTCTGTTTATTCCTTCGTCCCCACCCTATCTCAGAGAGCGTTTTCGTTTTCGACACTCTCTATTGAGCCGTTATCTAAAATCTTCCGATAATCTCACCCTTAGTTTCCCTCGTCACAAAACATCTTTCTACGATTCTTCTTTCTCAGTGGAGGCAGTCAGGCTGTGGAATGACTTACCTTTAGAAATTAAGCGTTCACCTTCCTTGAATGTTTTCAAACAACTTGTGAAAGCTCACTATCTAAAACCATAATGCTACTTTTTCCCATAGCTACTATTTTGTAACGTGTGTAGGTATATGTAGGTATAATTATTATGTAGGTATATGTAGGTCTTATTGTGTAGGTGTATGTAGAACTATTTATGTAGGTATATGTATTATTATTTGTATTTAACGTATATATGTAAGTATATTTAATTTTTGTATTATATAAGTGTGTTAGTTTATTATTCTTAGGTGTTTTCTTTTGTTAATCTCTAGTTAAGGCCACTATTTTATGTTCTTGTCAGTTCATTTTCGTGCAAGGTTGCCTGGAAGAAATCGCCATGGGTGATAAGGCCGCCAATTTATAATCATATTTGTTTCTTTTTTGTCTGTATGTGAAAATTATTTTTATTTTAAATTGTGGTTGTAAATAAAGAGTTTTTGTCTTGTCTTGTCTTGTCTTGTCATTATAAGTCAAGTATTGGAAACATAAGTAGAATGTTACAACATTAGTGTAGATAAAAGTATTTATTTTATGAAATCTCGACGAAACTCACCTCTACTATACCTAAGATAAAGAAATCATAGAGAAGGGATTTTTTGAAGATTTTGAATAACACTCCTACTTCTAGTATTCCATTGTCATATTTTTTTTAATTCCATATTTAATTTTAATTATTTACAAAAATTGTTTACCTCGTACTTATATTTACATTGTTCGCAGCTTACGCCGAGTCGAGGCTATGTGTGAAGTTCTACCAAGACGAATGCTACTCTCTGTACTGCAACTCGACCAAGACATGGCGCATGGTATGCGCTTGCCGCGGGGACCTCTGCAACGGCCCGCGCACCGCCCGCGAAACGCAGGCCTTCGCCCTCCTCCCCAAGTCCGGCAAAACTAAACCACGCAAACGAAACCTCATCTCGCACTTCATTAGCGTCAAAACCAGGACCCCGGACGAAGACCATATCGACATTGTAATAAGCAAAGAAAATGAAACAATTTACAACTTCCAAAGCGACCAACCGAACGAAAATATCAATAACGTATATACACCTACCCCGAAACGTGAAGAAGATAACATAATTATTATACATGGGACTCCGGACAGTGAGGAAAATATTAATGACTCTTCTCTAAACAATTCAGAAAATAGTGATGAAAGTAAAATACACAGTGCAGATGCAACAGAGCAACCAGCTGCAGAAGATATTAAGGATGCTAAAACGGACAAAGAAATTGACAAGACCGAAGGAAGTAATGTTGACGATGCTGCAGTGGACAAGCATTTTAGCAATGTAGATAAAGGTCTAGTCAGTTCAGATCCAGCCTTGCATCTTGGCAATTCTGAATCAGGCAAGCAATTTAACAACAACAATCTGACAATGAACAATAATTCTGATGCAGACAAAAATGGCAATACTAGTGTAAGCAAACCCCTCAATAATGCCGAAGTAAATAAGCATGAAAACGTAGAGGTAGACAAAGATCTTAAAAATACTAAAGTTGATAAGAATCTTACTCAATCAGAAGCAGACAAGGTCACAAGTGTTGAGATGGATAGACCTGCAACGATAACTACAGCAGCAGCTGCATTGGTTGAAGTCAACAAAGCAAGTCAAGATTCTACTACTACTACGATGAAGCCAACTACCGAAAGCGCAGTTGCAGTTCAAAACAGTGTTACACCTGGGAAGTTGCCACCAGCAGAGGCTTTACAACAAAACGTTACCCCAACTAAAGCCATGGAAGTCACGACAATGGGCACTACAGCAATGAGCACCGAAAATCATCTCAAGGAAACAACACTGCCCACTGAGGTCAACAATCCAAACAAGAACGGAGGAATACGGAACCTAGCACTTTTTATTGTTCACTTTATGACGTTACTTGTACAATTTTGCATTTAAAATTATGTATTTTAATGAATGTTTCAGCTCCGAATTGGCATTGATCTCTAAAAACTAAGCTTTAACTACTTTTATAAGTTTGAATGTTTGTCAAATAGTGATTGTGATATTAGCAAGTAGTTGTAAATAATTTAGTTTTTACACATGATTGGATTCTAGTACACGAAAATCAAACACTGCATTTAAATAACATTGTTTTATTTACAAATTTTTTAGTTAAACATGAAATCGTAGTCTTTTGATATTTGTCTACAGTTTGACTTAGCTTCTAAGCTTTTTGCTCCTTGCGCGTACGCTTCTCTTATATCAGACTCGAAAGGTTTCTGAAACTTCTGTTTTTTAGGTACCGGACCATAATAATCATACGTTGGCGGGGGAGCTACTTCTACGCCACTAATTTGATCACCCACATGCTGATCTTGTCTTTCCACGTCAAATTCGTCGTCACTCAATTCATTTACTATAGGAGTCGGTTCCTGAGCTTTCACAAAATTCTTGTACTTCACCTCTTTTTTACTCGTGATCGGTTGTTCCTCAAGCCTTGTAAATGGTAATATTGGTGCAGGTTCATTAACTTTCTTTGTTGAAAAGTAAAGGCCTTTCTGGTCGTCCAAACTGCCAATATCAGGCGGTGGAGGTGTTGCAGCTTTCGGCCTCACATCTGACCAAGTTTTAGGTTCTCTACTGCTTACCATCTTTCCGTGGTCATCGAACATGTTGTCCGATTTCCTTTTGCTGGAAGAAGCTTGAGGCGGTGCGAATTCATTGATTCTTTTATCCCTCTGTTGCTCAACATACTCTTCTTGCGTCATTTCTCTGAACTTCTTAGCTTTCTCGTCAACACCGTCTTTACCGAGATCCCATTCTCTGACGTAAGCCTCGCGGAGCTTCTGTTTTTCTTTCTCTAGTTCTTCCTTTTTCTTATTCTCTTCTTCTTTAGCCTTAGCGTCTGCTTCGTTCCTTTGCTGTGTTAGAAACTCTAGCAGGTGGGCAGCGAAGTCTTTTGTGGTATCTGAAACAGAAATTACAACAAATTATAATGCAAAGTAATTATCCTTATATAAGTTTTTTTTTCAATGTTTACTTTGTTGTAATTTTATTGCATTGCAATTAAATTAATTTATGAGAAAATATGGTGCTTATCTTCTACTCCAAACTAAATCAGCTAAACCGTTTTTAAAAAAACAACAATATTGTAAACAGATCGAGCGAAATATTCGAATTTTGTACACGATGGAAGGCGGTTTTGCCATTTGTTGCGAAAAATAATTATGGTTATTATTCATGAATGAAATGACAGTACATTGGAGATGAGACAATACATTGGTCTTCTTCTTCGTGTCAATGTTTCAAAATTACTAAATTATTTTTTTCCCAATATTTGACCATTGCACCCCGCAGGGGTAGCCTTGTAAAGATCTTCCATCGTACAAGGGTTTGGACACTATGGGCACGTGAGCAGGTGATCCAAACTCTGCTCAAGACCTCCGCAATCACACTGTATCCTGCCAGCATCCGAGAATCCCCACTTGGCTAGGTTTATCCTGCAGCGACCCACTGGGCTCCGGAGTCGTTTTATCGACTTCCACGTAGGTCGCGGGAGGTCGCTGTCTGCTGAAGCTGTTCTCCTGGCTTTGTGAAGTCAGGGGGTGGTGTTAGCATGGATTCTCACAACTTTAGGCGGGCTTCAATCGGGCTTTCGGTGAATGCAGCAGTTTATTAAGAAAACAGTTACGGCTCTTGAGTCGTCTATTTGGAGGTGCAGCGTCAGACAATGGGTGTCTGAGGTCCGATTTCTGCTTCCTTTTATTAGAGTTCCGTACCCAAAGGGGAACCGTGATAGCTAGGCAGCTGAAATTTTCAGATGATGTATTTCTGTTGCAATAACAACAAATACTAAAAAAATCAGCCAAGTGCGAGTCGGACTCGCGCACGAAGGGTTCCGTACCGTATGGTAGCTCCGTTCTTCTACCGTTATTAATATCGCGCAAAAATACTCCTAAAAATCACGTTTGTTGTATGGGACCCCCCTTAAACATTTACTTTATTCCGTTTTTAGTATTTGTTGTTGTAGCGGCAACAGAAATACATCATCTGTGAAAATTTCAGCTGCCTAGCTATCATGGTTCATGAGATACAGCCCGGTGACAGACAGACAGACGAACAGACGACAGACGGTCATCGAAGTCTTAGTAATAGGGTCCCGTTTTTACCCTTTGGGTACGGAACCTGACGAATACAACAAACCTGAATTTTTTGCCGTTTTTCGCTCGATTTTAATAATGGTAACAGGTAGATGCTTGAAATACTCGCAGAATATTTAGCTATATGTTTACTTCAGTAAAAAATAATTAAAATAAAATAAATATTTAAGGGGGGCTCCCATACAGTACGGAACCCTTCGTGCGCGATTCCGACTCGTACTTGGCCGATTATTTCTAGCAGGTGGGGCTATACCCGCTAACGGGTATGACATGTTAACACCCCGGCTTGAGGCAGCCTGTTATCGTGCTGCACGCTTCGTTCGGGGCGACATCCACTTGCTTGGCGATACATTGGTTAGGATTATTATCAACTCTAATAGAATATTACCTTCAGGTTCCTCCGGGGGTAAGCCAGCCCTCATCCTCTGGCGGGCGCGCGCCGCCTTCACCCGGGCCGACATGATCTCGTCCCGTTTCTTCCTTTGTTCTTCAGCCTGCTTCTGCGCTTGCAGCGTGGCTTCTCGTTCCTTCAACAACTGCTGCATTTGATTCTGACGCTCGGCTTCGTCGGTGCTGAAGGCGAAGTAGCCGACGCCGTGCATTCTTGCCTCTGAAATTTTTAATCTTAATTTTAACAGAGACTAGAGGCTTATAAGAAAAGAGGACCACAGCCTGGATACTCCGCGGTTTTTCATACAAAATCTGCTGTCTTACGCACACTACACAGTACTTACGCACAGACAACACACATACGCACGGTCGCTACACGTGCATTTGTGTGCTGAACGTCTATGACTGTCAGCGATCGCCACAACGTGACATGCCGCGTGAGTGAGACAGTAGTCAATTTACAAAAATGAATATAAATCTAGAGCTTAAAAATTATTATAATTACTTAATTTGGAAGCATTTTAACAAAAAGTAACCGATCTACTTCATTCGAAAGAAAATATCAAGAGGAAGTTACCAAATAATGTATAATAAGTTCCTATTATTTATTTTTAGAGAAACATTACTCGTTTTGTTACGTATCATTCATATTCAACCATACACAGTACAAGTCTTCCCTAGGTAGTTTTTATTAGAAAATCCACCGGTCTGTGCAGCCGCACGCAGAGTGCAAGTTCTGTCCGTGGACGCGGGGTAGAAGTGAGGAAGACTCAAACGGGTATGGGGTAACGAGTGGCCGTTCTATACGTAGTATTATTATATATTCTTTGCTTATACTCAGCATTGCAGGCTGATAATAGTGATTAATTTTAACAGTCCATGGACGGGCAAAATCGTAAAGAGCAGTCGCAACTGTAAACAGATTTGATAACAAGGTAAAATGGAGAACGCGAGCGCTCTCTTTGGTAATATTATAGCTGAATGGAAGCTAAGCTCGTTTAAGTTCCGCGTGACGTCACGTCGTGCTACATTTTTTGAAGTCAAAACTTCTTTACCGGCATTGTTCACTTTTTGGGATGCGCAAAAAATTTTAAACTCGCGTCAGGACACGTGACCTTATCGGAAATTCGTAAGACGGAGGAAGAGTAGACCGCCGGCGCGGCGTAGGAAAGTATCTTCATCTCTTTTTACCGCGCGGCGCATGTAGATGAATGTAGATAGGTGAATGTAAGTAAATGTAGGTATGCTTGCTCCTGCTGCTTCGTTTCGCGCGGCGCAGGACGCTTGCGCGAGTGTGCGTGTGATATTGTATTATACTACATAAATGATAATAGGTAATTTATATGTTCAAGTTTTGACTTCTGCCGTAACTCCCGGAGTGCATCCCGTTGTTTTTTTTTTCTACGGCGATGTCACGAGGTTCCACCAACGAAGTTTGAAGCTATTTTTATTTATTTGTAATTATTTGATAGGCAAAAGAAAAAATGTGTTCAATATTATTTGATACTTGAACTGATCAACTAATTTTATTATTTCTACCACTACCGAGGTAGGAATTATTTAATACGCACCATCGAACAACACATCCTGGTAGTGTATGTCCTTGTCTTTCCCCATCAATTCCCGTTCCTTCTCCTCCCACTTCTGCCGTAGCGACTGCAGGTAGTCATTGGTTGTCCGCACTAGCAGGGGCTTCTCCTTTTCTGCCTCCTAAAAAATAACATCATGTAGATTGCCTAGAAGAGATTACTTTCAGCGATAACGCCGCCGATTATTACACTATGATAATAGAATTTACTTAACCATTCTACACGGTTTATTTATTTGAATATAGATAAATACATGACAGTAGTTGCCGTTACGATATGATAAGTAACGCAATGGCAGCGCAAGCAGGTAGATTTTAAGTTAAAACCTATCTGCTTACGCTGTACTAAGTGGAAAGGGGCTGATTATGTCCATCATTATGAAATTATGACCAACTTTTACTAAGGGGCTAACCCGGAATTCAAGAAAAAATCTGCTGTTCCATACAAAATTGCAACTCAAAATCGAAAAAATGTATGAAACAGACGATTTTATTTTTAACCCC
Source organism: Hypomecis atomaria (assembly GCA_964007245.1). NCBI lineage: Eukaryota > Metazoa > Arthropoda > Insecta > Lepidoptera > Geometridae > Hypomecis > Hypomecis atomaria. The sequence goes on along the minus strand of OZ023294.1, from coordinate 15,868,352 downwards.
CGACGCAAAAGAGGGGTGTTATAAGTTTGACGTGTCTGTCTGTCTGTCTGTGTGTCTGTCTGTCTGTCTGTCTGTGTGTCTGTCTGTCTGTCTGTCTGTGTGTCTGTCTGTCTGTCTGTGTGTCTGTCTGTCTGTCTGTCTGTGGCATCATAGCGCCTGAACCACTGAACCGATTTCAGTTTAGTTTTTTTTGGATGAAAGGAGACTTAATCGAGAGTGTTCTTAGCTATGTTTTATAAAAATCGATTGAGCCGTTTAAGAGTTATGGTGGGTTAAAGTGGGGATGGAAGAACCAAAATTCTACAAATGTGCCCAAAATGGTTGTCAATGTGTCGGGGGTTTTTTAAATTTTTAATTTATTTCCTGGTTATATGGTATAGTAAAAGTTGCTTAGAACACCAGTTCTAAAATAAACCAGTTAAAAATAAATGAAATTGAATTAAATATTCTACGATAAAATTACAACGTAGTATAGGCTGCGCCACACAAGTTGGCGGAAATGAAGTTAGATACAAGCTGCGCAATATCCAATCAACGCGCGGCTTTGTGTGAGCTTCAGTCAGGATTGGATATTGCGCAGCTTTTAGCTAACTTTATATCAGCCAACTTGTGTGGCGCAGCCTATATCAGCCTTAAAAGTACCTGGTTATCAGAGACCTCTCCATCTGCTGCATCTTCATTCTGGCCGTCGTTGAACATCACTCTCATGAGGTCTTTGTCTCTCTTTTTGAACATATCCAAGTCTGACTTATGACATTTGCGTGTTCTGCCGAGGCAGTCTGTGAATTCAGTCCTGAAAACAAAAACATAATTATTATGTTAAGCCGTTAAGTTGCTATTTGGAACTGAGCTGCCTACTGAAACTGCCGAACTAACTGTACTGAAACGACTGATACAAACTAGTACCTAATCACGGTGATGGTATCTAACAGTACTGTGATTTGGCCCTTTCCCTTAAATATATACCTATAACCCGGTCAGAATATCTGTGCACCTCGCTGGAATGCGGCGCCTCTCCCGCTTCCCCTGTCACCTCTCCGCGCACTCCCCGGTGCGACAGTACGGTTAGCATCTTCGTTGCCGATACACGTCCCGATAATAATTTACGTCCGGACGGTATACTAGACGTCCGGTAATGTATATACGTCCCGATAATTCGATATGACGTCACGAAGTCAGGTGCACAGATATTGTGACCGGGTTGTACAGTGCCACGTGGCCACGCAGACCGTATCACGCGCTAGGGCTGCCCGCCTTCAGTATTTTAATTTCATCTACTTACTCTTCACCTACTTAAATGTCTTTCTAGTTTCTATCTATTATGATGTAAAATTATTATATTTATTACAAAAAAGAAATTCGTTATGAATGAAAAAGGAAACGTTCAATAAAAATACATATTTGTTTTTTTTAATGTTTTTAGGGTACCGTAGTAAACCGAGGAACCCTAAAATCATCGAACATAAATCGAACGCTTACTATGTAGCCACAAATCCACGCGTTCGTTCGTCATTACGACGCGCCGCGACTGACTCGCATACCAAGAGCATACCAAACTCCGAGGCGCATAGGTATGATTCGCGATCCGACGACCGTTTGTATAAAGACGGAATACTGTTAGACTTCATTTGTTTTGTCTACGCTATATAAGAAACTCCGAGTTTCTCTATATAAGTAACACTAGAATGTAGTGAAGCCGTTTATAATGCCCTACCAAGAAAAAACACATTTTTTTTTGTAAAACCGGTCAATTGGTCAAATGTTGTGAACAAGTGGTTGTGCAGTAGTAATATGTATACTTGTAGGTAACTTGTGAAGTTACCTACAAGTATACATACTCCTTATCCTTAGTATATGTTGTGAACAAGTGGTTGTGCAGTAGTAATATGTATACTTGTAGGTAACTTGTGAAGTTACCTATAAGTATACATACTCCTTATCCTTAGTATATGTTGTGAACAAGTGGTTGTGCAGTAGTAATATGTATACATGTGTAGTAATATGTATACTTGTAGGTAACTTCACAGCCACCAATATATTTGATTCACACTTTAAAACCTGAACTATTAGCCATAAAAAAAATTCAATAGAGGCAGAAAATAATAATGAACGAAAAATATTAATACTATTGTAAAAATAACCGTGGAGCGCTTTGTGCCAATTCAATTAATTTTTCGTTCATTATATTGAAATTTTTTTACAATTTTTAGTTTGATAAGCTATGAAAGCGAGTTTTTTAGTTATTTTTTAAACTATATTTATTTTTCTCTTTTTAGTAATCGAATTGTCATCATCATCAATGTCGCATTGTCATCGGTCTTTGACAGGTGTGCAAAGTTTAAAGAAAATCTGACCGCTCAAAGTTGGGCAAAATCGAGCTCAAAGGGGTTGGTTAAAAGCAAGCAAGCAAACATACAGGTGAAACTAATAAAAGCGTGTTAAAAATATAGCACACCATTCATCATCATCATCAACAACATCGTCGAATTTGTCCTCCTCAACTTCTTGTGTACTAGTTGACGCTGCCCGCTCAATTAATTCTTTGGCTGCTTCATCTTTCTTAGCCTTGAAGTCCACAAGAAACTGGCCGGATAGCTGTGAGTCGCCAGCGCTATCTGCGAGGTGCTCATATAGTGCAGCTTTTTTTTCTAACGCTAACCTGAAATGACAAAGACAACAATTTTATATTTCTTGTTGATACAGATGGATAAGAGTGGGATTTAAATTAAAACCAAAGGGACCATAAAATATCCTATTTATTTACTTATAGCCTTTTTTGCTGACTGTAGTTTTTTCTTCATTATTATGTAATGCAATGTCAAATTAAATAATGCATTTTTTGTCATTTAGGATTATATATTATTAGTTTTCATATATAAATGTATTATTAGTTTCTATTAGTGACATCAGTAACTATCTGATATACTAATATCTTACTTATCAAAGAATTATTAAAAACTAGACACTAAATATATTTCTTTTTATGTGGCCCCTAGTGCATTCAGCCTAAAGTTGCTAACTTCTATGATACTACTGTAGCTTTGAAGACCCATCAAGGTGATTATGGAATTGTAAAAAGTTTTATATCTTCAGAAATAGAAATAGAAATAAACTTTATTGCGTTGCTGTGTACATACAATAAGATGTTATCCTTACATAGTATAAAATAAAGTTGCTATTTTCGTTTGTATGTTTGTTTGTCTGTATGCTTAAATCTTTAAAACTACGCAACGGATTTTGATGCGGTTTTTTTTAATGGATAGAGTGATTCAAGAGGAAGGTTTATATGTATAAAAATACCCGAAATTCCCACGGGAACGGGCACAACGCGGGTAAAACCGCGGGGCGCTGCTAGTAAGACATATAAAAGTTCCAACAGCCTGCCCATTTCGAGCGTACAATAATGCACTTATAAAAATAAAAGTTAATTACCTGATGCATCAAATTATCTTAAGCAAAATGGCAAATAAGAGTAGGTATTATTAATTTATAAATTAGGTAAGCCAAGTGATTGTTATTGTTAAACTTTCGCGATTTGAACACATTATTTTTGTTTTATTGCGCGATAAGTCCCGTTTAGTAGTATGATAATATCTTCAATGATATTTAGTAATCCATTTTTTTACATTATATTATAATCAGTCTCCTTGCGTAAGTAACTATGGAACTAAAGATCTGTATTTAATTATTTATTTATTTGCTTATAGATAAATAACATTACAGTTTAGCATTGCATTCTAATTATCTAAACAATATAAAAAACTTAAGAAATGAAGTCTAAACAATCTTATTCTTATTCTTATTCGATGTGGGGGCGATAAGTCCTGCACTGACGTCCCGCATGGGGTGTTTTGTGCATTTCCCCCTCCAGCGTCTACCCGAGCCAGCCCAGCTCCTTAAAGTAACGGAGCGTGGCTCTGGGCCGCTGGCATAACTGCTCCAGTAGCTTAGATGGTGAATAATATGATGGCGATGTGGATGACAAAGCTAATGATAATGCCAATGCAGAAGCGTCATGCAACCCGTTAGCTATTCTAGTGTCTTCTGTGGCTTTGCAATGCCACATGCTCATGCTCATACATGCTCAAACATGCTCTACAGTTTCGTTTTCTTCCAAACAGCCACGACAAAGTGGGCTGTCAGTGGCTCCCAGTTTATATAGATGGCTATTTAAGTTGCAGTGACCAGTTATGAGGCCTACCATAAGTCGGAGATCTTGTCGCTGCAACTTCAATAGGTCGTTCGTGATGTTTTTATTCAGGGTTGGAAAAGCAGCCTTAGAATGCTTGCAATCCTCCCTTTTGTTCCACATATTCTGTTGTTCTTTTTCAGTGTGACGGCGCAACAATTCACGCACTTCCATCGCTGTCGGCTTACAGTGTATTGTTGCCCCGTCCCTAACCTGTTTTCTCGTACCCTCTTTGGCAAGGGTGTCGGCTATGTTGTTGCCCGTACATGAACCGTGACTCTTTGTCCAACGCACGATGATTCTATGCTTACGTGATAGAGTTTGGAGTGTTGTATGACACTCAGCAATGACTCTAGACCTTGTTACAGGTCTTCTGAGTGCGTAGATGGTAGCAGCACTGTCAACCGTGAACACGATGACTTCTTTGGCCTCTCTGTTTCCAGTAGCTGTCAGAAGCTCATTTAAGGGTTCAAGTGCTTTTGCGGCTAGTAACAGGCCCAGGGCCTCCGCTTGCAAAATTGTTGTAGTTTTACTCACGGCCACGGACTCTCTGAGCCCAAGCTCCGGCGAGTAATAACCGCAGCCTGTTCCTTCCTTGTTTTTTGCACCATCCGTGTACACATTCCAAGATGGCAATACATCGTTTGATACATCGTTCTCTATAATCAACTCATACTTTTTGCTGTCGAGATGAGTTTTAGCTATTCTATCCGTACCACGGCTTGCTTCGGGAATTATTGCTGTCGCCCGATCTATTATTCTGCAGTGGTTTGTCGTGGCACCCGTACTTTTCCACTGATTTGTAGATTTAATCCGTAGGGCAGAAGCCATCGCCTCCTGCTGTATATGCAGGTGCAGTGGTGTGAGCCCTAAGATGACTTCGAGAGCAGCTGAGGGTGTCTTTTTCATACATCCGCTGATTAGAGAGCACGCAAGTCTTTGCGTTTGTTGTAGTTTAGTTATAGCGGTCGCTAGACTAGTGCGTGTCCACCACACGACACAGCCGTATGTGAGAACTGGACGCACTATGACTGTATAGAGCCAGTGACAGAGCTTTGGCTTAAGACCCCAGTCTTTTCCCACCGCCCTGGTGCACTGCCACAGAATATTTGTTGCCTTCGTGGTGACATATTCAAGTTGCTTTCCCCACAAAAGTTTGCTGTCTAGCCAGATACCTAGATATTTAACTTCCTTGCTTAGTGATAACTTAGTACCAAACAGCGAAGGAGTTTTTAAGTCTGTTTTCTTGGTTTTTCGTGTGAATAACACTAATTCGGTTTTTTGTGGATTCACAGAAAGTCCATGGCGTTCACACCATTTTTCAACGATCTTGAGCGCCTTTTGCATCTTCTCACACAGAGTCGACTCGAATAGTCCGGACACCATGATCACCAGGTCGTCAGCATATGCCACAGTGACAATGCCTTCTTTGTTAAGGAGTGCGACGAGTTCGTCCACCACTACTACCCATAGTAAAGGTGACATAACTCCTCCTTGTGGGCAGCCTTTTGTGACTCGACAGCGCGTCGCGCCTGCCGTTTCAATGTTGGCTGTTCTGCCAGCGAGCATTGTGGTTATCCAACCATTTACTCTACTGTCTACTCCGTGTTTTTTCAATCCATCTTCAATACTAGGGAAAGTTGTCCTATCAAAAGCCCCCTCAATATCAATGAAAGTGGCCAAACAGGATTGTTTGCTTTCCAGTGCAGATTCAATTTTGTAGACTACTTGGTGGAGAGCAGTCTCCGTTGATTTGCCCGATTGGTAGGCATGTTGATTATTGTGGATTGGATTTTCCGTTAGGGGTTCACCTCTTATGTGCTTATCGCAGAGTCTTTCCAGCGTTTTCAATAGAAACGAGCTGAGGCTTATTGGTCTAAACGACTTTGGATTTGTGTAATCGGTCTTTCCTGGCTTTGGTAGAAATACCACTTTCACTTCTCTCCAGGCTTTAGGTACATATCTCCACGCCATACACGATCTAAATATGGCGATAAGATGTGTTTTTATTAGTTTTAGGCCCCATTGCAGGAGAGCCGGAAATATTTCATCCAGTCCGGGTGCCTTGTGTGGTTGGAAAGTACTAATTGCCCATAGAAGAGTCTCTTCTGTGACAATAGAATCTGCAAAATCCCAATCTTCCTTACCAGGTTTATGTGGTATATGTGGTTCCCATCCATCTGTGTCGTTCAGTTGACAATCTGGAAAGTGTGTTTGTAGAAGCAATTCAAATTGCTCCTTTTCTGAGGCTGTGTAAGTACCGTCAGCTTTCTTCAGAGTGCCTAACTTTATTTGTGAGTCACCGGATATAATTTTTCTGAGTCGTGCAGTTTCACTCTCCGATTGGATAGAGTTACTATACTTTTTCCAAGAGTTTTTCTGGCACTTTTTGACCTCCACCTTGAATCGGTGGCGCATCTTTCTGTACTCTTGCCAGTCCACCGGTGCATCAGTGTTCATAGCTCTGTTGAAAAGGTGTCTGACCTTCTTCCTGAGCTTGGTCAGGTCCTTATTCCACCATCTGTCTTTTTTAGGAATTGAACTATAGTTTTCCTTTTTTAACGGACAAGCTTTTTCATAGCTTGTAATCAAAGCATATACCAGTACTTCTGTCGTGGTCTCTATTTCCTGCGGAGATAGTTCCGCATTTGGATCTAGTGGTGTTCCTGACATAGCCTTTTCGAGTTCAGTTCTAAAGGTAGGTATGTCAGTTTTCTTCGGGTTTCTATAGGTTCGTGGTTCGTGCTTACCAACGGTTAGACTATATCTGATCCATCTATGGTCCGAACCAGAGTATTCATCAGTCGCCACGTGCCAATCATTGATTGTATTAGAGATATTACTTGTAGCCAGTGTTATGTCGATAATGGTTCTGGCCCAAGATGTTACAAAAGTAGGCTCAGAGCCATGGTTAAGTAGGTTCAAGTCATGCCTGAGGATGAACTCAAGCACATCATTTCCCCTCTCATTTGTATCGGGACAGCCCCACACAGTGCAGTGGGCGTTTGAGTCACATCCTATTATACATTCTAGTTTGTTACTTGCACAGAAAAGCATTAATTCTTCGAGCGCCGGATGTGGCGCATCTTCTGTGATATCTAGGTACGCCGAGGCTACAACTACGGTGCTGAGGTTGCCTCGAAGACCGGTATCTAATTTAACTACAGTGAGATCATCATTACACAAATGTGTCACCAACGACGCCTTATACGGCTGCGGGATATATATAAGAGTGCGCATTTTATTTTGCACGGGAGGAATGAATACGTTACCTCGGAGACCATTTAAGCCGCTTACCTTGCCACGGATTAAATACGGTTCCTGGACCAGTGCTATTGTGTTCTGTCGCTTCTCAAGGGCTTCGCGTAGGGCGGCGGAGCCTGAGACGCTATGATGAATGTTACCTTGAATGATATTGAGATTAGGGCCACTGTTTAGTGTACTATGTGAACCTCCGGCTGCCGAAGCAGTCGAAGTGTGTGTGTTTTTGTGAATTAATTGAGTTTGGCAATCCATTTTTAAAAATTTATGCGGACCTACCTACACATTAGGCATCGTGGTCGGCGCGGGAGGGGCCTGCACGATCCGCGTCCATGGACGACGCGGGCGAAAAGATGTTGAGCCCGTACAGGTCCAGCATCCCGTCGCCCTCGTCGGCCGCGTCCAGCAACCGCTCCTCCTCCTCCCGCGTCCACCCCATGCTCTCGGCGAGCGGCGTGTCGTCGTCGGCGTCGGGCGGCGCGAGCGCGGTTTGACTGCACGAAGCAGCGCCCCCGACGTTCTCGCCCCCCGGCACCCCCGACGACCCGCCCCCTCTGTTGGCTCTGTATCCCCTGACTCTCACGAAGACCTTCGCGCAAATATAATATAGACGAAAGTCCACGCGTCTGAGGGGCTCTAAGTCCTCTGGCGCAATACCCACCACTAGGAGGTGGTTACGAGCGCTACCCACGATTTCCACCTTGTGGGTGAACACTCGCCACCTCTCAACACCTACCTCCGGGTTCATCGCGGCCAGGTATCTCACAAGATGCTCCGGCCCGTCGCCACACAGCGCCGGCACTCCTCTCCCAAAGTCGGGGACATTTATGACCGCGGAGTAGTACCGCGGCACCTCACTCTCCGGGACGACGACGCACTCGCCAAAGCCCTCCCACAGAGCTGGCGACCTCTCTACTATCGACTTGAGCCAGTCGAGTGCGCAGTCGTCCGCGGGTACGTACCTCAGCCCGCCGCGGGACGTCGTCGCCAGCCTTTCGAACTGAGGCAGGCGACCGTTGGCCTGTATCTCACCGTTCACGTAGCATTCCTGCTGTGCCTGCTCGACTGTCATTCTTACGTGCATAGCGCGCATTTCCTCCATCGGCGCACGGCTGCGCTCCATAATCAGAACCGCGGGGCCCCAAGTCCTGGCAGCCTCGGCGTACGACGAGGGCCCCGCGGCGACCATACCTCGTCCGCCCGCGAGCGCGCCGCCGCCGGGCAGCAGCGAGCCCGCGGGTGTCTCGTGTGTGCCGCGAGTGTTGTGCATCGCGTATGAATCGGCGGAGTTCGCGCGTTGGCAGATCTTTTTGTCGACTGCCACGCTCGACGTGGGTGAGACGAAGTCAGAACTCCGTTGACGTTTAGCTCCTCGGGTCGTCCCCTCTCCTACCCCGGAGTGTGGAGTGTCCATGTCGGACGCAACGACTCCGGCAACCTCTCTCTCTATCCCCTTCCCCGTCCCCGTGCTCACCTCCTTACACTTTTCCCTCCTATGCCCGTTAGACGGGCATAGGGCGGTTTTCGCTCCAGGCCGGAGAGCACTAATTGAGGCGATCGGTGCCGGGTCGCGCGCCACGTGTGGGGCGTTCAGCGGCAGAGCCCTCGGGGGAGGCGGCGGCCCTCGGGCGCGCGCCGCGCCGGCCGTGACGGTCGCAGGCCCGGCGCTCGGGCCCGGACGTGGCGCGGCTACGCGGCCGAGGCTCGCCGCCTGTCGCGGGTCACGCATCATGCAGGCCACGATAGGGGGCGCAAGCGCCGCCATACCGGGCAGAGGCATGACGCCCTCCTGCCGCAGCTGATGCCAACTCTCCCTCAGCTGGTCCCCGAAAGCCCTGCGCTGCCTCGTTAAAGCTCGTCGGCTAATGCCGCGATATAAGCCGGGGGACGGCCAGCCGCCCTCCCGGCGCCCACCTGACCCTACTCCAGCGTCGCTCTCCGCCGCCGTCTCCCGGCGCCGCCCGCGCCGCTCCGCTCCTGCTCCAGGCTTCTGCACTGGTCCAGGTGCTGCTGGCTGCTGGGTGGCTGCCGCGTCCGTCCGTCCAGTAGCAGCTGCGGCCGGCGAGGCCTGGGACTCCACCCCGCCGTCGCCTTCGGTCGCCCACTTCACACCCTCCGGCCCGGGAACCAGAGGGCGCCGGGCGCTAGCCGGATCACAGGGCATGCTAGTGTCGTTGTTTTGGCTCATCATATTATTGTTAGCAAAGGAACTGTGGAGCAAGCAGACAGTTAATGGGCGCTCAGCGAAGGGTAGAAGCAGTTGCCCAAGCTACTTCCCCCCGATATTTCGCGTGCTAGGTGGTGAGCGGGTCGTCCCGAGAAACACAAGGGAGGCCGCACTCCTCCACCACACACGCCCGGCCACGGGCTGCCGCGGAGGGGATGGGGTGCTCGGCATACCAAGGAATGGTTTGAAATGCCGTACACCCTATCCCCTCTAGTGCCCTCACTCTTTATCCGGGCTTGGGACCGGCATCGAACTGCGGTTATTGTGCTGAAAGCGAAAAGCAAAAGCTAAGCAGCGGGTGGAAAGCAATAACTACAGTGAAATGGCGAGCTTACAGTGAAATGGCGAGCTTACAGTGAAATGGCGAGCTTACAGTGAAATGGCGAGCTTTACAGTGAAATGGCGAGCTTTACAGTGAAATGGCGAGCTTACAGTGAAATGGCGAGCTTCACAGTGAAATGGCGAGCTTTACAGTGAAGTCTAAACAATATAGGAATCATATTATGCATGAATATGATGGTATCTCACAACCCTAAAAACAAAGATCTGATCTAGAATGCACCTAAAAACAAAGACCTGATAAGGAAAACACCGAATGCAATCTGTTTAAAACTGGTTTTATTGCAGTACTGTCCATGATAGTTGAAAAGAAGCATCTAATTTTTTTTCACAATATTGAGTTATATGTACAGGCAGGTTCGCGATTTTTTTCTCAGTCAAGTAAAATAATATGTAACTCAATTACGAAAAAAATTGTTAGATGCCTCTTTTTACAAGCTTTTGCCTCTTTCCACAAGCTTTTATTTAACTTACAATGGATGTATCTATGTAAGTTTGGCTGGAATCTTGCAAGTAAAATTTAACCAACTTTTCACGTTTCTCATTAAGCTGAAATTTTGTGCACACATGTATATTGCATGACAATGCAATAATATGGTACCATGGAGCTGATTTGATGATGGAGTCAGAAGGTGGCCATAGGAACTCCTGTACTAAACAACATAGAGCCGTTGTGTTTGGGCACATTTTACTTGTCTTGGCTAGCACTCTGCTGCTACATGATATCCAGGATCTCAAAAGCTTGTTTTTAAAAAGTTTTATTTTTATAACAATAATTTAACTATCAGGGGCATAGTAGATGTCCTATGGATGAATATCTTAGTACATACTTAGATTTCCTGCAGGCCTCCAACTCATCTGTATCAACTGCTTTAAGTGCATCTTTGAAAGTCTTCTTATATTCTTTTTCATCTGACTTGCCGCTTGTTTTAGCGACGGGACGTTTGTAGTTCTCAATCCGATTCTCAGGCTGTTGCTTCTTGTCAAGTACCTCTTCTCGCTTTTTATAGAGCTCAGCTTTTAAACTCAGCAACTGAAAAACACAGGATCGTTTGTAAAGAAGATATGTATAAAAACTTGTTATCGGACAGACTTGTTTTGTTGTTGTGCCTATGGATCATGTATTACTGGAACACATTTATTATGTCAAAATAAATGATTTGTTTGTTTGTTACAGGCCAAAAGCAACTTCTTGCGACATCAAGAGTAACTGTGCTGGCTGTGATGTTCAGTCAGGTTTGGGTAATCCACAGCTGCCAAGAATTGACTCCTCGGTGATTGAATTTGACTGCCTCGGTGGCTCAGTGGTTAGTGACCCTGACTTCTGGATCAAAGAGGAGTGGGTTCCATCCCCACCCAGGGCAAGAATTTATGTGATGAACATAGATGTTTGCTCTGTGTCTGGGTGTTATTTAGATACTATCTATATAAGTATGTTTTTAAAATATGTATGTGTAGTAAATCAGTCTCTGGCAGCCATATCACAAGCTTTGCTTAGTTTGGGGTCAGAGACCGTTTGTAAGATGTTCCCTAATATTAATTTTTTATTAATTAATTTTTAATTTTTTTAGTTTAAGTTTCATTTAGCCTATACATCAGATAACATCCTTCCTAATATACAGTCAAACCTGGCTAACTGAGAACTGGATAAGTGAGAAACCTCTATAAGTGAGAGTAATTGCCAGGTCCCGTCATTTTACCCCTCAAATACCTCTATAAGTGAGAGACAAAAACCTCTATAAGAGAGAGTCGTTTTTCCCTCATGGACCTCTATAACTGAGAGTACTACTTGTCTGAACCTCTATAAGCGAGAGTTGAGGGTAATGAAACATCTGCACTTTATGATCCATTCTTGAATTTCGTGGAACTAACTACCGTTGCTTTCGGATCGTGTTCTATTCACACATTTTTTTTTTTGTATTTTGTGGAAATAAGTAACATTGTTTTTGTATCGCACTTTTTCGGAACACGTGCGTCTTTTATCCTTTTTGTTGAAATAATGTTCTATTTAAAATATTTTTGTTGTTTTCTTTAATCTACCTAACATTATTTTTGTATCACATTCTTTTGGAATAGCTACACGTGCGTTTACACTATCTTATTGGTCAAACTTACTCCAGTTGATAAGTATCAATTGAGGAGAAAGGTTCTGTGTTAATAAATAAATCTTTAGAAATAAATAAGTTGTTAAGCGATTAGCTTAAGATAGGTATTGTATGCGTTCAAAAGTGAAAAATCTCGAAATAAAATACGCAATGAATTTGACTTATCAGAATTACTTTTATAAAATTATAAAATCAAAAGATATACGGTCCCTATAAGGTATCAGTGCTCTATATGGCATAGAAATATTTAAAAAGTAGATGTTTTGATTTTCCCAATATTTAAATGTGTCTTTTAGAATGAATAAAACAAACTATCATCCATGTTCAATTCTAATCAACACAACCCAAACAATTAGTACCTATAATATATAGTATTTATAAACATATTTATCATTCTTTACGCATGTAGATACCTACATACAAATTAGACGTATTTTTTAACCTCTGTAAGAGAGAGTAGCCACTTCCGAAACTGGATAAGTGAGAAACCTGGATAAGTGAAAAACCTCTATAAGAGAGAATAATATGGCGGTCCCTTCAACTCTCTCTTATCCAGGTTTGACTGTATTTTACAGAAATTATAATATATAAGTAAACTTAGGAAAAGTGCACAGTTACTCACAGAAGACTTGCTGAAGAGAATCTTCTTATTGGGTTGCACATTCATGTTACAAATTCTTCTGTAACAGAAGTGATGATTTGGACTTCGTCGACACGTTCATGTGCAAAGGATCAAGATAACAAAATTAGCACTTGTCGAACATTGCGCATAGTGTTCAACTTACAAAGATTTACAATACACTACTTGGACGGGTCTTAGTTTGTTTAATTTTATTGTACATAGCAAGCTGAGCTATTCTGTGATATGGAGATACAGATAAAACAAGTAAATAGTAATAAAATCACTTTTTTGTTACGTTTGATTGCTTTTGTTAGCAAAATCTCAAAATAAAAATCAGGATTTAGTTTTTTCAGATTTCAGGAAAAACCACAGGGAAAAGCGAAAATACAAAAAATATTATAATTGTTTGTGTGAGTGATCCTGATCCTTGTCATCCTTGTGTGAAAGATGTGTGATCAAATCAAAGTGACACTGACATTTGATAGTATCTTTTTTTATTAATAGAATTTTGATTGTTGGCTTCACACACTCATAGCTTGCCAAAATGTTTATTCAGAAGATGACATAGTAAACTCATGGTCCGCGACCGCGGCAACCTGGCGGCCTAGTCTCTGTACCACCCGTTCTTGGCTTCGGAACAAATTATTTTTTTTAAATCTATAACTACTGAGTTAAATCAATTAAATAATCTGTGGAAAAACTTTATTGCTAGCAAGAATGACAACATGACAAAATGAAAAAATCCTTGTTTTTGGCTTACGTGGAATCTGTTGCTAACTTCATAATTTTAACCAGCCTAGCAGACCAGTGGTTAAATTCTCTTTGTAGCAGACATCCATCTCACTGGCCGTGACGACAGAAAATTTTGTACAACGACAAAGGCAGAATCTTTTGTGTACAAGCAGAACTGGTCTAAAACTAACGGTTATTCATAATAAACCAAAAATTTTACACCTCAAAACACGGTTTACGTGAACGTTCCTAGTGAAAATAAGTGCGTGAAATCAAAATGTCAACTCCTGCCAGAAGACGCTTGATGAGAGATTTTAAACGGTACGTATTTCAAGAAATTCCTCTGAAACCCAGTATGATACACGTCACGCCCGAATACCTCCAACCAACTCGAAGATGGAGATACCTTTGTTCCGGGTCGTCGTGCTGATTCATCAAATTACATCACTGTCCTTTTCATCGATTTCTATTTTGTTCTCTAATTCCAATTGGTAGATTTATTCTTAGCTACAAACGTATGACCCTATATATCTGTTTTGAGAGGCTGCAATAAGTCGCGCATGAATTAGCAACGTCACAAGATAAAAGTTGTTTGTTGGTATTCATTATCTAGGTTATCCAAATATCCACCTACATTCACAGAACTACAACAAAAGAATCTTTCGCACAGGCTGTTAATGAAATAATGGCGCGTTTTCATTTGATATTGGCTGGGTACTCTCTATTCTACACCAATAAAATAAGTAAATTGTGACCTTGAACTGTTAACTGTTTATTCTATTTAGCCTTTGTATGCTAATGAATAAAATTCACAGTTACAAAATTCCGTCTCCTACAACGTTTGCAACAGCAAAACAACTACCTAATGTCTTTATTATTATAATAAATTACTATGTACCTATACAGTCTTCTAAAGTGCTTTTATAAGTGACCTTAATTTGACTGTTCTAATTTTAATTTGCCTTTTCTGCAGTTTACAAGAAGACCCACCAACCGGGGTATCTGGTGCCCCCACTGACAACAACATCATGATCTGGAATGCTGTGATATTTGGACCTCACGACACCCCATTTGAGGATGGCACATTCAAACTAACGATAGAATTTACAGAAGAATACCCTAACAAACCTCCCACAGTGAGATTTGTTTCCAAAATGTTCCACCCAAATGTTTACGCTGATGGTGGAATATGTTTAGACATCCTTCAAAACAGATGGAGCCCTACATATGATGTATCTGCAATTTTAACCTCTATACAGGTAAATATTTTCCCATCATCAATCACTTAGCTATAAAAGGTCTTCATTGTTGTAATAATTTATGTACTAGGTGCCCTTTCTGGCTTTGCCTGGCTACAAATGAATTATCACTGTAAACACATAAACAAAATGATATTGAAAACAGCATTACAATCTGTTGTGTTGCTTAAAAGATTTTTATGCAGATACACCAACAGACATACAAAAAGGCGGCTTTGCTTTATTATTATGTAGTGAATTTCCTTTTTATATAATCCAAATTAACCAGTTAGAGGTGGCTTGCATCCATCAATTATTCTTACTGCCCAACTATGAATGTCAATTTGTCTGTCCACCTGTAAATTTGACCTATTTTAATAGTTATTTGCTCAAACTATCTATATCATTCTCTCTTAGCTATAGTCGCTGTCTATTGAATTTGTAAATAAAATACAATTATTTATGAACGATGAAAATGTATATATTTAAAGCTAAGCAACAGCTAAGTTATACAAGTTTGCATGCTTGTGTTATGTACCATTTAATCAGGTCTAACAATATAGAAATGAGGTTGCTGGACTATGGTCCTGCATTAAGGGTTCTATACCCAACGGGACCCTATTACTAAGACTCAGCTATCCGTCTGTCTGTCTGTCCGTCTCCAAGCTGTATCTCATGAACCGCTATAGCTAGAAAGCTGAAATTTTCACAGATGTATTTCTGTTGCCGCTATAACAACAAATACTAAAAATAGAATAATATTAATATTTAAGGGGGGCTCTCATACAAAAAATATAAATTTTTAGCTGTTTTTCGCTTGATATCAATAATGGTAACAGGTAGATGCTTGAAATATTCACAAAATATTTAGCTGCATGCCTACTTTAAATAAAATAATCAAAATAAAATAAATGTTTAAGGGGGGCTCCCATACAGTACGGAACCCTTCATGCGCGAGTCCGACTCATACTTGGAAGATTTTTCTGTATTGCAGCTCCTGAGTATCTTGAGTTTCCATTTCTACAAACTTCTGACTTATATTTTTGATTGCCTAAAAATGCCATAAAAAATTAATTTGATTCTAAAACATTTGTGGGTTTAACACATTTTTTTGTACAATGAAATTGTGTTGCCTATAAAATCTCGTTGTAGTTTGATCCCCTAAAATGTTCAGTAGTAGAGTTTCATCCTCTGCAAAAGAGTAGCCTGCAATTGGAATAGGTTGCCTGAGGATGTAATCTCAGCAAGAACTATAAACACATTTAAGAATAGATTGGACCTTTGGATAAAGAAGGAAAAAATATCTTTTTCAGATAAATACTAATTTTATTCGACTCTGCTTGATATAGGCACATCAGTATACACTGTTCGCCTATAAACAAATAAATAAATAAATGTCAAATGGTGACCTATGAACCTGACTCATCTGCATAGGTATTTATTTTTAAGACATTTCATAACAATGAGCAATCTATTATTGTGAATGTTGTGAGTAATTGTACTTTTTTCTTACATTTCAGTCATTATTAAGTGATCCCAATCCCAACTCTCCAGCGAACTCAATGGCAGCACAGCTTTATAAGGAGAACCGGCGAGAATACGAGAAACGGGTTAAAGCATGTGTAGAACAATCATTTATTGACTAGCACGGACACGGGCCGGCCAGCGCCTCGCTCGGTGGCAGAGCCACCGTCGCTCCAGTGACTACAGCCGATACCTCCTTATTAATTCATTGGGACAAATGTGTAAATTCACATTTAATATGTAATGCATTGAAACGTAAATTGAAGCTATGTGTGGGTTTTAAAACATAATTTTTACTAACAATACCTATGAACTAAACATTTGGCATACAAATATAACATTTGATAAGCTTATAAAATTCTGATAACATTTTATTGTAAAAATAGACCCAGTAATCCCACTAAATGAAGCAAATGTGGCCATTTGCTTCATTTAGGCTTTGCAATTGGGAATAATAGCTCCTCTCAAAATCTACACTTTTAACCTTTTAGTATGCAGTTTGAGTAACTGATAATAAATGTAATTATTATGTGAAGGTTAGTTCTATTAGTAAAATATGTAGTTGAATGCCTTATTTGTTCTGTAGTTTACATTAAATCTTTCGTAATTAATTAAACCAAGCAATATTTACAAAATATATCGCGGGCTTCAAACCATAGGGGCGTATCAACAAAACCCCTACTTTTCAGGAGACGAAAAAAACTTAATAACTTTTTAATTAATGTACCTACAGAATTAAAAATTTACATGTAGCTATGAAAATACTTCTGTATATATGTGGAATGCTTAATTTTTTTGTAACTTTTTCTAAGTTCTCAATAATGCACATACGTCTATTTGGTTTGATATAGTAAGACAAATCTTTTCTTATTTTTTCTCAAAAAACGCTTTGAAAGAATGGACGTATAATACAAAATCTTATTATTCAATGTGGTAGGAAAAAAACATAAGCATTTTCTACCAGTATCGTGCAATGGTACATTGGTATAACTTTTCATGCGACTAAATCCACTATTTCCTATTTTTTCTGAGGTTATACGTCCATTTGGCTTGGCAAAAAAGAAAAAAATACTATGTTCCAGGACAGACGTATGAATTTATTCAGGGTTAGTTTCAAAGAATGAGAAGTAAAAGAAGTATACTCAAAAAAGTTCAAAAAGCTTTATTTAAAAAGAACTTCAAAATATAACAATTTATACAATTTTAAAGTGTATCAACAAAACTTTTACTGAACAAAACAGAGCTTACTGAACAGTCTTATTTTCTATTTTAATTTTTTCTTCTTATAAAATTCTTATGTCTATGACCTAGGTTTTCAAAACAGCACAGTTCTTGATACCTAATTTTAGAGTTTAGTTTACTTATCTACATAATATTATAATTTTCTTAGAGAACATTTAGTAAATTATAAGTATACCAGCGACATGCTTTAATAATACCAACGACACAAATTGCTATGAAATATAATTATTTAAGAGATCAACAACTTGGCTGCCATCATTTTCTAGTCTTCTTTCCCTGTCTCTTTTTGGTAACGTAAAATGTATTAAAACTTATTTTTACAGAGAAAAGCAATTACCTAATGTATTTCACTCTAATTCTGAGCTTCATAATGGTAAAAACTTAAAAAACTAAACTTGGTTACTATCAAATACACATCAGTTCTTTTTTCCTGACCGGCGTCTCAAGTATGAGGCTCTTGAGGCAGACAGTTCCAATTCGTCATCATCATTTTGAGGCTTCATCTTTTCCAACGGTCTTGAATTCACCGGCAGATTCTGGTAATAAAAGTGATGATTTTTTGGTATCGTTCCATCCTTACACATTTCCATCAGATCTGAATGTTTTACTCTTTTTAGCAAAATTTGTTCAGGATAAAGCTTTGCTAGACAAGTATTACGTTCCGATCTTTTTGATCTCTCCTTTAATTTTACCTCTTTGAATTCTTCCCAGTATTCACATTTGAAAAACAAAGAATTTGGAAATTCTTTGTTAAATTGTAACCATCTCACATTAGCCCAGTGCAAAGGAGTTCCATCCGTGGCTTTGATTTTGTTTGGAAAAATATTATTGCCAATTGCTTTGAAATCCAAAAAATCTGTATGTTCCATAACCTGAACATTGTATGGGTTATCTTTACGGGCTAGCCGTATTACATTTTGCCAGTCATCAGGGGTATAGATTTTAGCATATTCAGACGCTCGTTCGATTGTAGAATGCATGTTGTCACACTCCATGTATGTGTGTCCTGGTTCAAGAAATTTATAGTCAATAACTTTGATGTGATTGTCAGGTGATGAAATAATGTAATTGAGCATAGTTGCAACCACAGAATTTCTGTTTTGTCCAGGACAGCAATCGGAATATAATACAAGGTGGTCAACATCAGAAAGATTGGTTATGTATTTATAGAGACATGTCGACACTTCGTTAGATCCTCTGTTGCCTTCATATTCCGGCCAAAAATAACAATAACCTTGCTTGGTTCCTGCATTGTGAATTGTAAAATTCATGCTGCCTAACTTCCGTTTATAAAATACAGGCTTTCCCAAAACCAAAGGACTGTAGAGCACAGCTTCAAAGTCAAAAGTGCAAACTTGAAAGTGTTTATCGACCTTTGCTTTTATTTTATCAGATTTTTTCTCTTCCTGTGCAAAGTATTTTCTGTTTATATGCTCTTCGTATTCTTCTTGTTTCTCCTTTTGTTCATCCTCAGTTAATTGTTCATATTTGTTACACCAACACTGGTCTTTTCTTGGTTTATGAAAACCTATATTCTTTTTTAAAATTAGTTCTTTATAAGATGTTTTGCCAATCGCATTCTTGTTATTTTCCAGACAAAATTGCTTGTATAAATCGTACATTTTTTCTTTATTCAGAGCTGTCTCTAAGTAAATCTTTTTGGTATCTTTACGGCACCAATGCGAAGGTACTTTTGGAAATGAATCTATATGATCATTCGCGAACTTTAAGTCATCTGTGTCCAATTTGTTAGATGGTGTATGACGACCTCTTTTATCAGGGGATGGAATACTTCCTACTCCTCGTCTAGCTTTCTTTAAAGCAGTACGCACCATTTTGTCGCTAATGTCCAGTGTGCTAAGGAAAAACGGTTGGCACACAGTAATTTTATTAGAATCTATCTTGAAACTATAACTTAATGTATATTTCCTCCTTGAATTGTTCACTCTCGAATTGACTGCTTCAGTTGAATTCACGTTAGAGACTATAAAATCTCTTTGTCTCTCAAGACTTCCCAAACTCCAAAATGACAAATGTAGAGTCTCTCTTGCGTTATTGTCAATTTTTGTGTGACAAAGTCGTTGACACTTACAATTTTCAATGCCACACTTTTTTGCGGGTACATTTTTGCCTTTGGCTGATCTGTATGTTTCGCCGTTGTTTCTTTTCTTTTTTCTTATGTTTTTCTTCCAATTTTCTGGCACTTTCCTTTTATGTCTTTTTACCTCTTGACAACTTGGGTTATTTTCACTTGTGGACAATTCTTCTATTTGGGGTGAATTAATATTACATACTGATGGTTCGTTTTCATATGTGGACAATTGTTCTATTTGGGGTGAATTAACATTACTTACTGATGGCTCATTTTCATGTGTGGACAATTCGTCTATTTGGGGTGAATTAATGTTACGTACTGATGGCTCAATTAAAGATGCAACAGGTGACATTGGTGAGCATTGATTTTTTTCATCTTCGGGTTGGTAACTGGGGTCTGCTATTGAATCATCGCTATCTTCAATGTATGTTTGGTCAATAATGTTTGGGCTTTCAAGGGAGTGTACCGAAGGTATTGGTGTGAAAAGCGGTGTAAGTTGGTTTTCAACAGACGGAATGTTTGTTTCTTGTTCAAAATCCTTATTTGTTGTCAGCACAGACGGTGGCGATTTATTTAAATAAAATGGAATATCATCTTCAATTTCGTCATCAGAAAAGTCTATGTTTCTCATTTCAGCTATAACCGTTTGTTGTTGGACTGTGAGAGGTGATTCTCTGTGAACCTCAGTATTTGTCTCACACTCCAGAGTCTTTGTCGGTGACGAATGTTCCATATTATGCAACATCTCCGTATTCTGCTCTTCAACCAAGATGGGTGAATTCTTATTTTCTTTACCCCCTAGAAAAAACAAGTTTTGTAAGGTTTATAATATATTAATAACTAGCTGCGCCCCGCGGTGTTACCCGCGTTAATCCGGGATTAAAAGTAGCCTATAATATGTTAATCCAAGGTCTCAGCTACCTACATACCAAATTTCATTAAAATCGGTGCAGCCGTTAAAGCGTGAAAGAGGGACAAACATACACACTTACACATTTACACACTTACAAACTTTCGCCTTTATAATATTACTAGCTGCGCCTTGCGGTGTTACCCACGTTAATCTTGAATAAAAAGTAGCCTATGTGTTAATCCAGGGTCTAAACTATCTCCATACCAAATTTCATCAAAATCGGTCCAGCCGTTCGAGCGTGAAAGAGGGACAAACATACACACACACTTACACACTTACACATTTACAATTTACAAACTTTCGCCTTTATAATATTAGTATGAAGTATGATATAGTATGAAGTATGATAGTATGATTAGTATGATAAAAAATCTGCTGTTCCATACATTTGTCGAAAATTTTCCATACTTTTGTATGGAACAGCTGATATTTTTTTTCGCGAATTGCCTATAGCTGTAGAACAAAAGTTGTTGGTATAGATGTACTAAAGCCACCCTTAAAGGTTATGCGTTAATTACCAGTAACCCTGTATACATATTAATATATTTTATTCGACACCCTGTATAAATAAGTTAAGTTAAGTTTACTGTATAAATTATTGATTCATATAGTAATAAGACACGCATGTTTAGCATTTTGAATAGTAAATTGTTTCTGGCCAAGTTTTGAGGTCAGATACCACACTGTGCAATTGTGAATCGTTCACTGCAGGTGTATTTATTGATTTCCTAGCTACCACTTCTATTACTAGGTAAGTAATCTCATCAATATTTCAAATATTTAAGTTTGTTTGCGTCTTGTTTAACGAATTCGCATGAAATTTTGCCTGAATATGTACCTACTTTACCAAAACCACAATAATCAACAACAATAACATCAATACTCACTAAATACGAAAAAAGATACTCACTGTGTAGAACTAACCCCAGAATGTGTTTGCTTCGATTCATCTTCACGTTTTATTCAGCTTTTATTACTTTTATAACGAACGGTCCATACGTCCACTCACGTCCACTATACACGGCCGACTGTTAGTCACTGCGCGGGGAGCGAGGAAGCTCGCTGACGCGAAGTGAGGTCGTATGCGTATTCGTCTTTATGGCGCGACGTTTGAACTATCAATTACATAAAATTTGATAGTTGTATGCACATACGTCCATGTGGCGTGACATTATACTACAGGTCTAATAAAAACCGACGGTCGTAAGCACATACGTCCATGTGGCGCGACATTATCCTACAGGTCTAATAAAAATCAATGGTCGCATGCACATATGTCTGTATGGTACGATACACAAATTCGTCGCTTGTGGATACAACCGTTGTACGTCTTTCTGGCATGATAATAATGTTTGACTGTCAGTCATACGTCAAAATAACTTTACTTAATATATTTAAAAATAATTGACCGATTTTTACAAAAAATTTAGGGATGATGTATCTAAAAAATTAAAAGAGATTGACATAATAAAAAAAAAAAAGCATTTTTGCGTATACGCCCCTATGGTTTGAAGCCCGCGATATACATACTTACATTCACAAAATATTATGTGCCTAACCTACTCATATTATGTGTAGTTGGTAGATGTATTATGCTACTATATTCAATCATTTTGCGAGCTTTAATATTCTATTGTCGTGTGTTTTCGTACACAATGCGAGAGTCTGCTTTTAAGCCATATACAAAGAATAATTTTATTTTCTCATAAACTCAAAAGTTAGTTTAGGCCACTATTTCTTGTTCTCGTTAGTTAATATTCGTGCATGGTTGCCTGGAAGAAATCGCCATGGGTGATAAGGCCGCCAATTTGTAATCTTGTTTAGTCCTTAGTGTGTACATATTGTTTAATTATTGTTTGTGGTTATGAATAAAGAGTTTTGTCTGTCTGTCTGTCTGTCAAAAGCTTTTTCTACCTTAGTCAATTGTATCGAATACAAATTTCAGTACAAGTTGTAAGATAAATATTGATAAGTTTTACCAATGCATTCGATCCTAATTTGTGAATGGATTTAACATACTTCTCATACATGGTTTAAAAGTTGGCTTGCTCAGATTGCAGGTTTTTTTTTGTATAATTAGTTATCTAAACACATTCTACTGTATATTTAGTATATTATTTGATATGTAATAAGATAATCACCCCTTTTATGTATTAGTGTCACACTTCATGTCTCTGTTATTTACTTATATGTATTCAATTTGTATTTTTCTATTGTTTTTTTTTTTGCAAAAATTTACTATGTATTCGTTTTGACCCTTATATAGTGGCCAACAAATATTTACCCAGAAATAGAACAGGTGTTTTGTTTGTAATTATTTCAGTTTTATTAGATGCGCTACAGCTTTGTTTATACTGTATACCTACCTATATCAAACTCTGCTGCACAAATGAAAAACCCTTACTAAATGTGTGAAGATTTGGCAAATCTGCTGGTAGTAGGGTTTAAACCAAGGTCCCAATGAATGTTTTTGAAAAGTGTAGCAGTTTTCTCGTTTTTTTATTAATAATATAATTACTAAGGAATGTCTTAAGTGCTCCAAGACATTTACATAATTATATGTGTAATATTTTGTCTTCTAGTAAAATATTATTTTTGGTTTTAAAAAAGTGTTTTAATTTTTTTCTCCTTTTAAGTTGTAACAAGTTACAAGAAATTAAAATCATTTTAAAAATAGTAATTTTTATTCGAAAACTATAAACCTACATTCACCACAAAGTATACACAATGTATTGCTTTAATCATCCAAATTACAAATAAAAAATTCATAGTACAAAATTAAGTACCTACTTGATTAATTACTTTATTATAATCTGGATTTTGTATCATACAGTAATGGTTAAAGAACAATCTCAAATACTACTAATAAATACCTACTGTAGTAATAATTATAATTGTTATATATGTATGTATCACATTGAAAAGAACCTTCATAGTCGTCATCTGGTTTTCAAGTCTTCTTTCAATTTGAAATGCAAGAGCTCCATGCAAACCATCGCATCTTCAGCACTGTCATGCCCATCTACAGAGTTCTGAATTATCTTCTTCAGATGCTCAGATGACAGATTTCTCAATGCTCTCTTATAGGGAGGTCCCATTTTATGAGGGAATAATACACTGGTGTCAACTACTGTATCATGGATAAGTTTTAAAACCTTGAAATCTGATTCTAAGCTGTGTCCAACTAATATAGTCTTACTGTTAAACATTGCTAAGAGTGTCGCTTGAACTTCTAACAAAGTGGTCCTGACATTTGCCATTTGTTCTTCTGTGATGCCTGAGTACCTCGTGTTGTAGTCAATGATAGGGTGTAAAGGCCTCACGAGTGTCTCATAGATTACCTTACAGGACGAGTTTATTACAGTCACTCTGGTAAGGTCCAGGCCATGAGTAGTATAACACATTTCACAATCTAGTGAGTAAACACCGTAATCTTCCATTTCTCTCTCTGGAGGCAATGTCCTGACATAGCCTTTCAGGTTCTCAAAGTCTACATATTCATAGACATGGCTTGGGGCTACACAGCATCCGTCAGATGTTGCGTCTTGACTGCAACATTGATATTTAGCTTCCCCTCGGACCCTGTACAATCTGTTAGGATGATAAATACATTCTTCATTGACTGCTGGAAATCCTTTCTTAGTTACTGTATATTCTTTTTTACATCTGCAACAAGTCCTTAAATAACCCTTGGGAGGCTTCTGTTTATTCTCACCATGGATAATAGCCCTCCCTTTTTCGCGGCTAGGATGAGGTCTCGGAAAACCGTTACTTTGTAACTGCTCTTCAGTTAGCACCCATTTAGATATATTGTTGTAAAACTTAGCTCCGATAAATTCCTTGGATTGGTCATTGGGTTTTCTATTCTTACTTTCTATACTCCATGAGCCAGCAGTGTTGCTGGATGAGTCTGACCCTATCACTGAGCAAGAAGAACTAGTCTTCTTAACTCCATTACACTCTTGCAACTCTTTTCTTAATCTGCTTACTGCCAGTACAGCAGAATTTTTGTATATTTGCACAGTTGAACATTTCTTACTCGTGGTGAGTTCTTCATGCTGAGCCCTGGCATAAGCATCTGTGGCACTAATGTACAGTTTAAGACATTCATCAATCATCATATTCAAGTAGATTGACCTAATATTTGCTGCTATTTTAGATGCAAGTGGTTCCAGAACTCCTGGTCTATCAATGAATTTTTCATTAGGGATGTGTGCTACCCTCTGTACACCTTTCTTTATAGTCTGACTAATAGTAGAGCTTGTGGACGGTTGATTTGTTTTAGTCTGTGGAGGTGGTATTGTCCTTTTAGCATTCAACATAGTTGAAGCATAAGGCACATGTGCAATTCGAATTTTAGAACTAGTATTTGTAGTGCTTAGGGTATTCTTAGATACATCAGTTTTAATACTTGGACTTTCAACATTGATTTGAGGCGCGGGAGTTGGTGGTTGTCTTGAGTTATGAAATTCTCTAACTTTAGCTAATCTCTCTGCCATTGCTTGAGCTGCACCAATTTTATAATCAGGTTTGATTGGTGCTTTAGGTATTACCTTGATATTTTTATCAACTGTTCTAGAAACTCTTTTCTTTGTCGGGATATATTCTTCAGTAAAATCTTCTGTTTTGGGGATTTCTTCTGACTGTTTCAGCTGCTCTGTAGGTACATATTCTTCAAAAATCTTTTTACATTCCAAGGCAATGGTCTCCTCATCATCCTCTGACAAATCATAATCATCCTCATCATCAAACCCATTTTCTCCCGTATTGAAATCATCATTATCAGATTCATTCACTGTTATAGATTTACTCTTTTTATCATCTTCATGTTTACTTTTGTGCTTTTTATCTTTTTCTTTGCTCCTTTTTTCTTTATGTTTAGATTCGCTCCTAGATCTTTTGGAATCAGAATGTTTTTCAGAAGTCTTAGATGAACTGTGCTTAGATTGCTTAGAACTGTCATCAGATTTTTTAGAACTATGTTTACTCTTATCACTATTGTGCTTATCTTTACTTTTTCTATCCTTGTAATCTCTCTCTTTGCTATCCTTGTTATCTTTTTCTTTTCTATCCTTGATATTTTTTTCTTTGCTATCTTTGATATCTTTTTCTTTACTATCCTTATATTCTTTAAGCTTACTACTCTTGTATTCCTTTTCTTTGCTGCTTTTATGTTCTTTTTCTTTATTGCTCTTATGATTTTTCTCTTTACTATCTTTTTGGTCTTTTTCTTTACTTCTACTATGCTTTACTTCTTTTTCTTTGTCTTTTAAGCTTGAGCTTTTACTTGATTTCTTATCACTATTTTTATGCTTATCCTCTTTCTTGTCTTTTTCTTCACTTGACTTATCTTTTCTATCTGATTTATTTTTGTGATGAGACCTCTGTGTTTTATCTTGTTCACTTTTCAAAGCGTCACCATTCTTTTCTTTGTTATTTGAGGTAGAACGTTCAGATTGTGATTCAATAACATCTTGTTTTAGGGCCCTTGATTTAGATTCTTCAACAGTTTTCTCTTCATCTAATATTATTTCATCTAGGATATCAAATTCGGGTCCCAGGTCATCTAAGCCGTTGAAGTCGCTAGACGTCTTCCTTTTCTTATTTTCAGGTTCTTCTTCATCACTAGAAAAACAAGGAGCGAGTGACCTAGGAGTTGGTTGATATGTGACTGATGATTTATTACTTTTTACAGGATTAGATGGCTTGTACTCCAAAATTTTCTTTTTGATAATATTTTTATCAGATGATGGGACATAGTTTCGTTTATTAGATGTATCTAAATTCGTAGGGTCAGGAGTGTATTCCGGCAGCTCTTTTTCTGTCCCTGGCAGGTATTTTTCTTTGGACTCGGTGGTACCAGGAGGAGTATATGTATCATTTAGTACATTCTCAGCAGATCCCGGAATGTATTTCAAAGGTGGCGGATTATAAATGAACGGCTTGGAAGAACCATTGGTGTCTATAGGTCTCTTTATGGGTAAACTGGCAGGTTTTCTTGGCGTGTATGGGACCGGTATGTGTCGTTTTCTCTGCTCATTTATATCCTCATTATTTTCAGCATCTGTGTTGTTAATTTTGTTGAGTTCTGCTATTGGTGTTGGACTGTATGTGACCTTAGTTGTAGAAGAGACAACACTTGTTTTACTGATGTCAGCAATTGTATCAACAACAGCAACCTGAGTGGAAGCTAACGTTACTGACGCCTCTGTCTGCTGTAGAACTCTCTGAACTGCCGCAGACACCAATTTTTGTAGGATCGCCCCACTTTCCATCCCTTCATTGGTCGTGTTTTGCAAATCTTTTCTCGCATGACGAAAATGACAGTAAGGTCTATCACATGGACCATTTTCATAGAAAGGACAGTTGATTCCTTTGAAGTAGCCTGTCGATGGAAGCATTGCTCTGACAAAATACAAACTAATTTTTACAAATTACAAAACAAATTCAGAGAAAGATCTAAATCTAAAGAATGAACGGAGTTTGCTAGGAATGAATGAACAAAGTTGACATGTTTTGAATGAACATTCCATAGACAAAGAAAAAAACAGACTAAAAATTTCATGGATTTTTCCATGCGCCGCTCGAAGTCCCAGACTGAGGCCGCAGGCCGCCTCCAGACGAGCTAATGCCATGGCCGAATGAGGAAGTTTCCCATTGACCAGTTTTATTACGGAGACGGATTTATGCGTGTGACGTCACAACTCCCTGAAGCTGCGCCGTGGGTTCGGCGGGAGAAAGGATACTAGAACGTATCCGTAACTCAGAAAAATACCCGGTATAAAATGAAACACTTTGTTTCCTTATAACATAACATATTAAGCCCGTCTCGGGGCTTTTTTGTTTTGTGTGGTGGTCTTTTTGGTTTTTTTTGTGATGTGGGAAACTTCCTTATTAGATTTCTCATCGTTCAAGTAGCCTGCCCAAAATGGGCGAATAAAAAAAAAAAAAAAAAAAAAAACATCGTTCAAGTGTTTATACTGCGTACAAATTAAAATAGCTTGCTGCTGCTGCCTAGCCAGTAAACCATCATGCTCTCTGTGATCGTGCTAGTGGGAATAAAGTCGTAAGAATTTTATTAGGATCTAATAATTTTTGACATAATTTTAACAAAAGTAGGTATTAATTAAACGTAAATGATAAATACGTACCGGCAAGCGCAGCGTAGGACGTTCACCCACAAGGTGGACGGACGACCTCATTAAGTAAGTAAGTTCGTATAGGCCGGGTGGCTAGCCCTGGTGTCAGAGTTTTTAGGCCGCCTGAAGGCCTCTGACATGGCTAAACGGTTAAAACAACCGGGGCCTACAATTTAACGTGTCATCCGAGCCACGTTAATTTAGCCGAAATTAAGCAACGTTCAGCACGGTCAGTACTTGGATGGGTGACCGCGGGTGGCATTTTCCAACTGAGCGCTACGACCTCATTAAGACCGCAGGATCGCGCTGGATGCAAGCCGCTAGCAACCGGTCTTACTGGAGATCTTTAGGGGAGGCAGTGGACGTCCTATGGCTGAAAGGAAGGAAGGAAGGAAATGATAAATGCGCTTATTACGTTATACACAGAGATACATAGCTCTGTATGTTCATATCTATTTCACACCCAGTAGTGTGCAGTCAAACGTCATTTTCCCTCCACGACGCAAACCAATACGAAATTTAAAAAAAAACTAAATCAGCTGTTTTTGACACTGACATCAAAAATGCTGTCATTTCTCATCTGATGTCTGACGTTTACAATACAAATACAGAAATCGTGTAATTTTTCTCAGCTTTTTATTGCGAAACCATTCAAGACGCGGCCTTGAATTTTATTGCGGTAGCAGGTTCTAAGCAACAAAAGTTTCACAATATTTTGAAGGTAATGGCATATACTCAAAACCTGTGTAAGCACATGGCAGGATACCATGGAGTTATTCGTAAAACTTTTACGTGCGTGTCCTCGATCTTTTAGGGAACTAACGAAAGTTATTACCGACTGTTTTGATAGTTTGATAAGTGTATTTCAATATTTGTATCCAGATTTCGGTGCTGACTAACTCCGTAAGATGTTGGAAGAAGTTGTAGAAGATTATGCTGCTTATTTCAAGTTGGATGTCCTCGACGGGTTCCAAACCGTTCAAGATGTAGTGGATAACATGCTAACAAGGCTCGAAGAGTTGACCAGTGTGCTGCATATGATCAAATTGAAAAATAGTGACTGTGCACTAGCTGTTTCTGAAGACATCAGTAAATATAGAAGTGAGATTACCACTCTTTCCAAAAAAATTGCTACCCTGAGCTATGTCATAGTGAAACTGCAGAATAATATAGAACTCCTTGAGAAGCAAGTTGAAAAAGCAGAAAATGATTTTGGAGTTAACAATGAGAATAAGATAAAAAGTCTACTAAAGCCATTCCTGAAAAGAAATAGCAGTACTCCTGTTTCCAACGTTGTACAATTTGAGAGGTTGCACTTAGAAAGTGTTGTAAATAATTTTGAGGATAGTACATAGTGTATTGTTTACTTATCTACATGGAAAGTTATGTTAAGTTATATACTATGGAGTTTTGTTTGCTTTGTTTTAAACTGAATTCCCTAAGAGATATGTGGTGCTATAGTCCGCGCCACACAAGTCGGCGGATGGGAAGTTAGGCGCAGAACGCTGCACAAAAGGCAAATTATAGGTATGTGCAAAATACCATATAGCAAAATATAAGGAGCTAGAGAGACGAGACGCCGGGGCACACTCGCCCGCTAACCTCATGCCTCCTGCGCGCTCCCTACGCTCGTGCTCACCACTCCGCTACTTGCGTCGGTATTGTGCACACATGCGCAATATTTAGCGAATCATAGCGAAGTGTCATCTGCGGCTAAATTCCCATCCGCCAACTTCTGTAGCGCGGATTATTCCTTATGGTAGAATTTTACTATTATATATTAAAGTTTTTCATGTAAACCTGTCCTATTATCGTTTTTTTTACATCTAATAACTAATGTAAAATCTCTGGATAAGTTTACTTACTGCTATACCTACAATGATCTTATGTTACACCACTGCTGTTATTTATGTATACATGTTTAAGGTCCTATTCTCCATTTTTACTCTATTTTGCTAAATTACTTGCAAGTCACTTTAATTATTGTATTTTGTACTTAATACAACTCATAAACACATTCCAAAACTTAATTAAGTTATAGTCACTGCATTGTGCCTTATTTAGGGTTATGGTAATAAAATATCTTATGTATTTAAAAACTAGTTTTATTACAAAATAATCTTAGCGACTAACCAACTTTAGTTTAACTCTAGCTATAACAATGAGATAACCAGTTTATCCATAATTAGTGAACAAATGCCGATAAACAAAATTTAAAAAAGATGCTAGTTTCATACTATGTTGTCCTATCCATTACTAACAACCTTTTAGTATCTTAACACCAAACAACTTCTATTAATTGTGAAACCATATTATTTCTCGCTCAGATGATGTGATATAGTGCTCAAAGCTCAAAAACCACACTACTAACATTTGTTTGAAACTGTTTAAAAAATCTTAGCATTACTTGTTTATAGGAATGAGGTAATACACTTTTTCAATTTATGAACATAACCCATCTTCAATCTTAAGAAAAAGAAAAGTATCAAAACAATTATATGACCATTGCAAGCAGAAACCCATTAACTTTACTTTCTCTGAAAATTACCATTAATACATAACGAACCATAGGCTTTAAGGTTCAATAAGAAAGGCAAAATTATACAGATTCTGCTTAACATGGCTTTGAGGCGATGACTTGTTGACTGTGTTGACGATTTTATTTAGTACCTGTGGAACCAAATCCACCTTCAGCTCTCTTCGTTTCAGACAAGTTAGTAACTTCTTGCAATACAGGGTAGTAGATCCTTTCACAAATGAGCTGAGCAATCCTGTCGCCTTTCTTTACTACAAAATCTGTATCAGAATGATTGAAAAGTACAACACCAACATTTCCTCTGTAATCTTCATCAATAACACCCGCTGAAACAGAGATAACATTATTTTAGTAATGGCATTTAATAGTCTTATTCATAGACTGTATTTCATAATCGGTAATGTATGAGAGTCGGAATCACTCACAAAGGGTTCCCTACTGTATGGATGATTTTAACTATTTATTTTTATAGGGAATATGCAACAAATATTCAGTGAATATTTCAAGCATCTTCCTGTTGCCGTTATTAATATCGAGCAAAATAATTGTATTTCATGTATGGCAATTATACATAATTTATGTTAATTTAACTATTTATTTTTAAAGTGAATATTTAACTAAATGTTCTGTAATATATCAAGCATTTACCGGTCACCGTTAATAATATCAAGCGAAAAACTGGTAAAAATCAGGTTTGTTGTATGGGAGCCCTCCTTAAATAATTATTTCCTTTTCTGTTTTTAGAATTTGTTGTTATAGTGGCAACAGAAATACATAATCTGTAAAAAATTTATTGTTCTAGCTATCACAGTTCATATGCTACAGCCTGGTGACAGACAGATGGACGGCAGAGTCTTAGTAATAGGGTCCCGTTTTTACCCTTTGGGTACGGAACCCTAAAAAGTAAGTTTGTATAGGCCAGGTGGCTAGCCCTTGTGTCAGTTTTTACACCACCTGAAGGCCTCTGACATGGCTAAACGACTGGGGCCTACAATTTAACATGTCAACCGAGCTACGGTAGCACTCAGTAGTAAATGCCACCTACGGTCACCCATCTGAAGACTGTTAGTGCTGAATGTTGCTTAAATTTGATGAACACTAACAAACGTCTAGTCAAACAACGAAAATAATATAATTTTAGGAAGTAATGACCACTGATGACTGAACAGCATATGGGACAAGTGTTTGCCCTCATGTTTTTTTTAATTTTGGGTATCTCACCTCCAACATCGATGAAATTCTTCACAGCTAATCCAGAACGTGGCGCCACTCTGCCGTAGCAACCTGAAGGTAATTCAATTTGCAGATCCGTTTTCACCAACTCTTTACCGCGAGCAGGAACAATGTAGTCATATGCGCTGGAAATAATGACAGAATTAGGGATAGGAACATAATGTAAAGCTATATGACATTGGTCGCAAAATAATTTTACCTCTTCAAATCGAATCCAGCTGCCTTTTCAGAGCCTTTCAACGGTGGAAAGGCATTCTCGCTCAAACGTGTGAATTTCAAAGCTTCAGTTCCGAGAGACATGGTAAAAAGTTTGGTAATGTTATTTATTAGACGAGAAATCTTGATATTCAATATAGTTCCTAAAAGTAATAGTAAATTGTAAAATAAGATTAAAATTCAATTAAACGGAAAAACACTTCCACGATTTCACGATTCAATGTAATTGGCGCGAAAGTTGCGACGTTGCGTGCGCATTTTTTGGCAGGTAAGTATTGTCCGAAATACTCTAATAGACAAAGTAAAAGTAATAGAGATACTACACTCTAATGACTCTCAAGACTTTTCGTAATAATATTATAAAATAAATAATATTATTATTTATCAAGAATTGAAACCTTCTCTACCTACAGTCCTACACCATCGCGCACCGGTACAATTAGCACTATCATAATACATAATACAGAAAATTTGCAAAAAAATAAGTCGTACAATACATAAACAACAGAACAAACAAATCATAAAACACAAAAAAAACAACAGTATTACCTAATAGTATACCCTTGTCACAAAACTGGTCCCAACTCAGCGACCTCAGCGTAATGCTAGTTGCGCTATCAACTACACGTCATCAAATAATACAGCGGCATTGCATCTATCTGCCCAAAAACATCTAGCTAAAATGGTTGAATAAATTCAAGGTTTCATTGATTTATTATAATAGGTAGGGAAAAAAGTCTTTTCACATTTTTTAAGAAAGTTTATTTACATTTAACTTAAGTATGTAGGTACCATTTTGTTCGATAACTTTTTGCCATCTTGTAGGTAGGTAGGGACATGCTCCCATTGACTATAGAAATTTTGGACTTTTGATCAAAATACCGCGACAAGCGGTTTTGGCAGTTCTCTCGTGATGTTAACCTGACACTACCTAAAGAATTCTGAAAATACCGAAACAGGTGGGAATATGAAGGTGCAAGGTCAGGACTATACGGCGGATGCATTAACACCTCCCAGCCAAACTCTCTTAATTTTTGCTGAGTGGCTAAAGATGTGTGAGGTCTAGCGTTATCATGAGGTTCATTAGGTTTCTTTCAGTGAGCTCGTGAGGTACCCATATATCGAGCTTTTTTGTGTACCTAGTTTTTTCAAATGCGCCATAACTGTTTTGTGGTCAATTCCCAGTTCTTCAGCTACGTCGTAACTACTGATATGCCGATCTTGCTCCACTGTTTCTAAAATGGCATCCATTTTATCCGTAATAGGGCGACCAGAGCGATGTGCGTCTTTGACATCAAAATTTCCGGATTGAAAACGGGTGCTACTCTCACAGACACTGCACTAGGTTCATAAACATCGCAAAGTTGTTTCGTGGTTTGCGTTGCATTTTTACCTTTTTCGTAGTAAAATTTTAAAATGTATCGAATTTCTTCATTACTTTCACTCATCTTGACAGTACGAAAAACAAATGAAAATCACACATTTTCCTAATTTGAATTTGGAATTATGTTCTTTAAAATTTAAACTTTCAATGATACCAAAACCAGCCAGATACAAATAGTATAGCCAAAGAGATTTTATTAAAAGTTCAACTATATGCGAATAGACTTTTTCCCCAACCTAATATAAAGTTTTTTTTTTAAATCGTTTAATTTCGTTTGACAGACTTCTTCTTCTTCTTCTTCTAGCTGTACATACAATCGGTAAGTTCAATGCGGACAGGTGAATAAACCAGAATTGAAAAGTCAATGTCAAAAAAAATACTAACGTCAATGTCACGTTAATGACGAAAACTTTTTTTCTTTTTGGTTATTTATTTTCCACTTTATTTTCTAAATCTCAGAAAAAACATCATTCTTCCGCGTTCTCCTATTGGTTTGTGTTCCGCAAAACGTGCGCAGAACATACATGGGAGTCGGAGCGAGCATTAAAAATCCGTCGTTGCGGTCGTTGTGCGAGCGGAAGGGCGGACAGTTGTTTTTTAACATTTTTTAACACACAGAAACACGAATCAGGTATTCAATACACCTTTCAAAGAATAAAACACACTATGGTTTTCTCTCTTGCATTAGGCAAGATTCTTCTTACATCCAGACAGACAGAAATATCATGATTGGTGGATCCCGCACTCCACAGCCCGCAGCCATGCCCCACAAAATATAGAAGATACCTATGCTACTAAGTATGTCATGCCATGCCTGCACCTTACCCGCAGCTATCTGGAGGATTATTCATTTTGTTGATGACTGTGGACCCTACAATAGCTCTGTGACTAAGGGCGAATCATATATCTTGGCGGCTGTGATGTTAGTTACAATCTGCGTGCAACTTGAGTTCTCTCTCCACAGCTTGTAGCTAAAATCACAGCCGCCAAGGTGTATGATTCGGCATGAGTTCGGCATGCACACATTATTTTGTGTCTAAATAAAAAAATATACTGTTACACAAGACTGGCAAAAGCGTGCCAATGCGCTCCTATAAGTAGTAGGGTAATTTTTCTCCGATAACTTCTGATGAAAATTGATATAACACATTTTATTGAAGAAACAAAATGGTTCAACTATCTAAGTATTTAAAAAAAATATCGATCCTACAAAAAGTTGTAGAAAATCAAATCTCACACAACTTTTGTTCCGACAACTTCTGATGAAAATAGAAACAACCAATTCCTACCGTTGAATTAATTTAATGAGCTCCCATTGATGAATATTCGCCGTTGAGCGTAGATGTAGCCGCACCATGATGACAATACAATAATATGGTATTGTCGAACCAATCTGATGATGGAGCCGGAAGATATGAACTGTAACTTCATGATGGAAAATCGTATCATAGCTGTTTTAGATTTCTTAGAAAAGTCTTGTAATGAACTTTGACTACGATTAGGTTTCAAGATCTGATGATGAAGCCAGAAGATAGGCACTGGCATTCTATGATGGAATATCGTATCATAGTCGTGTTTGCACAACATGATAAATCTATAATCATAAACATATTTCGCGCATTTATAAAAGCGTGATTTTCTCGTGTTTTTAAACTAGATATTAATTTATTCTTTTTGAAACTATCTTTGAGTTCCAACTAGAATAAGCATGATACTGGGTCTGTATTTACAACCGTCTCCCAAAAAAGAGGAAGTTCTCAATTCGTCTGCAAGTTTAGCATGTTTTTTGTTCCGATATTATCTGATTCCTTCCGTTTTCGTGAGCTGATTCACTAGGTTTTTGTTTTAATTTATAGATAAATATTGCGAAAGTTTCTAAAAAATAATTTGTTTTAGTATTTATGAAGCAATTCTTCAAAATATATTAAAATAGTAGAGCCCACAGAAAATGAATAGCAATATCGCTACCACTTTGGGAACTACTGGCCTATTGTATAAGTTTCACTGTCCCATATATTGAGCACAGGTCGCACCGCACTTCATTAGAAGAAAGGTAAGGCAGAGCAAAGTACGTATAGTCTACTACGCTGACATAGTAAAAGCTGTGGTGTGTGGATGTGCATAATCCGTACCACACCAAGTCGGCGAATAGGAAGTTAGGCGTAGAACGCTGCGCAAAACACATTTATATGTATGTGCGGGAGTCGGAGAGACGAGACGCCGGGTCACACCCGCCCGCCAACCTCATGCCTCCCGCGCGCTCCTTACGCCCGTGCTCACCACCACGCCACTTGCGTCGGCAATGTGCATACATGCGCAATAATTTGCCAATCACGGAGAAGTGTTCTATCTGCGGCTAACTAAAGTTAATCAAATAGGTTATGACTATACCTATTTGATTAACTTTACATCTATGTTATATGATTTTTGGAAGTATACAGGGTTATTTCTAATCAATTAGCATCCTTTTAGGGGCTTGTTTTGTACATCAAAATTAACAACTTTTACTAGTTCTGATACTAACTCTTCCAAGGTTCTCAAAAATAAAAATGCTGTTCCATAGAAATAAAATCGGCCAAGTGCGAGTCAGACTCGCACACGAAGGGTTCCGTACCGTATGGGAGCCCCATTCCTCTTGCAGTTATTAATAGCGAGCAAAAAAACTCCTAAAAATCAGGTTTGTTGTATGGGAGGGAGCCCCCCTCTAATATTTATTTTTTCTGTTTTTAGTATTTGTTGTTATAATGGCAATAAAGCAAAAAAAAACGTTACCAATAGATTTAAAAAGAAGATCTTGCAAAGTGGGACCAGACTATGTACAGTAGCTCAAAAAATCCATTAAAATATGGTAAATAAATGCGCAGAGTAAAACAAGCGCCTTGAATGCTTAATTTGAATAAGATTTCATATTTTCCAATTTTATTTTTGTTCAAGACCACCTTCACGCAACTACACACGATTGTAATGAAACAAAATAATATGAAAATCATTTTTACAAAACAAATAATTGAAAACTGTACAAGGTGATGGCCTAAGCGCCTAAGCTCGATTATTATTATTTATTATATTTTTCCATTCTTTTTAGCAGATTTTAAATCAAAATCTACGCTTACATATAAATTATTTTACAATGTATCTTCATGCGAACAACTTTTAAATTTGTGGTTTCCGAATTCCGTTTCATCTTATCCCAAACCGATGCACAAAAAATATCTACCTGCTACAAAAAAGGTCTCAAAGATTTGGACACAATACGGATGTGAACGATCGATTCAACAGTAATGATAATCTCCTTTTTATAAATACCGAAAAGAGCCAAAAGATATGTCGAAGTGCGATACTCAACGATCGATATTTTCGACAGTACTTTAAGGAAATTATTAAGTAAATAAAGTGCACCTTCTTAATGGCATTTCTAAAATACTAATTCAAAATCTGTGCAGAGAGTGATTTTACTACAAAACGTCGAACATAGCCTCGGACATATTATGGCAAAGGTCTTTGCCCAATAAAATGTGAGGCGTTTCGTGCATTACTGTGATTCATTCGGGTGAGCCCCCAAGAAGGGGAGTTTGTCCATTTTTATATTTACATCGTGTCCCTCGCGACATGCGCGGCGTCTCTCCGTCAGTCTCGCTACTACAGTATCACGCTCGTACACCAGCGCATGAAACTCATGTAAATATTACTACTACGGTGATATTTACGCGCGAGTTGTTATTTTTAAACGTTCAATATGCAGTGTGAGTGTTATAGATACAAATTGGAGTGAAATATACAAAGTTTTAAGTGAGAATTCACGAGAAAAGTGTCTGAGTTGTTCCGCTTCGATCCAAGTCTAAGGAAATGCCGCCGTTCTCAATGTGCCTATTTCAGGAAGCGTTTCAGCAAGGAACTTTTTGTTCTCATAACTTACGCTAGAGGTCAGTATAGACATTTGAAAAGTTTTGTATTTATAATTGTAGGACATGAAATAAGGGATTAATTTGTGCACATCTAAAGTTCAATCACCGACAAGCTTCCCTCTATCATCCCTTCTCCGCCCTTTACGCATGATCGACCGGAGTTTTGGGGTTCCCTTTGTAGGGTAGGGTGCGATAAAGCACGCGTATATGTATAGATAGGTACGCTGCTTACTATAGCAAGCGTGAGGTAAGTACACTGGGCTCCGTGTCAGTATGTGGATGTAGAAGGAAACGATGGATACACGAGTGGTGACACAAGGTGGAGATTATATAACAGTTTAAAATTTTAAATATCACAAATTTACTATTATAAATTTTTGTCATGAAAGTTTATAATTTAGTAGCTTACACTTTGTGTAGATTTGTGTAGATATTACATATCATAATGTACAATTGTATTAAAATTATTGTTTACCTAATAGACCTGTATAATCGGCCTGAGAGATTTTACCAAATCTTTATGTCTCTAACAAATGGGTAAAAAAAAGATTTTTGACATGAAAATCAGATAGGCACTTATTATATAGACATAATTTTGCTTACTTGGATATTTGTTTATATACATCTACAAAAAATACGACGATTTGAAACCGATCCCCTACTTTTTGGGCAATTGTTGTAAAAAATGAGTTGATCGTTGAACATTCTCGATGAACTTCATCGACAAAGTTCACATCTACTGCAACTGACGAAAAAAACAGAGTTATGTACAATTGACATAGGTATTATTATTTCACATTACTGGCCCCTGGCCCCTAAAATACCAATCTTCATTTTATTTTTATCATTTATGTTCCAATAAACACTACAATATTTTAAATAGTACTTATGCCTTTGTCTATAACACATTTTCTAAACTCAATAAACTTAAATTATAAAATAAATAATATAGGAACGCAATTATTGAATTTCCAATAATCTAAACAATATAGGATTATAAGTATATCCTTACATAGTATAAAATAAAGTCGCTATTTTCGTTTGTTTGTTTGTTTGTCTGTATGCTTAAATCTTTAAAACTACGCAACGGATTTTGATGCGGTTTTTTTTCATGGATAGAGTGATTCAAGAGGAAGGTTTATATGTATAAAAATTCCCGAAATTCCCACGGGAACGGGCACAACGCGGGTAAAACCGCGGGGCGCTGCTAGTATTCTAATAATCTAAACAATATAGAACATTACTTAAGAGATATTGTATTGGCAATGTAGGAACACAATTATTGAAATTCTAATAATCTATATAAATGATTGACCTGAGCGAGACCAATCATTCATCTAAGAATCTAAATAAAATAAAACACACACGCTTCTAAACGAACGAAATAGAGAACGGTGTAAATAAAGGAGTTTTCTGAGTTCACACGGAACCCTAAAATTGTGCGCTGTGCGTCTTCTACTACAGTACCTAAAATAATGTAGACTAGACACTGATTATCATTATAATCGAATTTATGTCCGCCTCTTACTAGAATACCCTTACCCCGCACCACCGCGCCCGCACCCCTATGATCGCGCAGTTTTTTTCCCTTGCTATTGATAGCATACAATCAAAGATTTTAACTAAAGAAACGATCATAAAAATAAATACTTCGATCGGTCGAGTGGAAGCGATGTTTGTTTTCATAGGTACTGGCGACCGGTCCGAATTATCGTCGCGATTGGTTCAAAATCCATAACTGGCCCCCGAGAGCCAGGTGTCGTTCACACCGCGGCCTCGCGCCTCGTCTCGTTAATCACTCGTGTTCGCTATTGTTAAAGCGCGCCGAACAGCCATCTTTGTCAAATTACGGCGAGTCAAATATCTAATTCGTGTTTGTGTGTGTTTATTCTAATCAAATGCAACAAAACGATTATTTTACTGGAATGAAGCGTTTGTTGTGCGGCGGAATCGAGTGCATCGCTACGTTCTCTTTTGTTTCACGATTAACTGAAGCTAGCTAGCTATGTGCTGCCGTTGAATGGAAGCGTAACGCGATTACGGCGTTAACAACCAGTCGACCATTAAAATGATGGATGATGTCGTCTTTTGCAAAAACAGTGCAAAGTGTTAGCTTTAGTGAATCAAGTGAAGAGTGCCGTTGGTGTTAATGTTCGGGTGTAAATGTGATCAAAACTGCGTCGTAATCGGCCAAACACATTGGATAAACGAGTGAAATGGCGATGCGGAGCGCGCGGGCCCGAGCATGCGCGCCAGTTTCCCCACGTTCGCTCGGAACGCACTGAGTGTTTTACGTTTACGTGCATATCAAAATGGGAAGGTCGAGATTCCCAGGGAAACCACTTAAGTTTCAAAACAGAAAGCGAATCAGTGTTCTATCGGGGACTGTTTACCATGAGACTGCTCCAGAGAGTCACCCGCCCGCCCGCGGCAATGCTTCTAATGACTTTGCTGGGGAACCAGAGGTAAACCTTGTTTAGTGCCACTGTGCCCTTTGTGGATCAATTAAGCGAAAATAATGGCCAACATACGGATCTGTTTTGTTTACGTAATATCTACAAGCGTTACGAGGCGCTAATCATCGGTAGCATCTTGTGTGTCGTATCTACGATCTGACTATAGATATTTTGACAAGTCTGTGTTCCATTTTGAAGTCAACAATATGCTCTTTGTAAAGTGTTTTTCTTAATCATTTCTTTAGGCCAGTGTCAACATTATACTGAAAATTGACTGCATTTATTGTATATTGTAAAAAAAAACATCAAAAACATCTCTACATAGAGCCAACATAACCTCATACTTATTTGTGTTCTTTTGTCTTTCATTGACAAATCTCAAGGCAATCTTAATATACATACCTACCAAACAATTTGAGTTAGTAACTGATTAAATGCTTTCTTATCAATTTGATAGCATTCTTGTTCACATTGAACCATCACACAATATGAATGCAGAGTCAATATTGTTAAAATTAAAACTTATTAAATTGAGCCTGAAACATTTAATCTCTCATTATTCATGTTATAGGTTCTGGTTGAATTCTAATTTCAAATTATACGCTTTGTAGTAACTTATTTTACTGACTCCTTTTGGAGGAGGTACTATGTTCATGTGTACGTATTTATTTTTTTGTCTATGTTCATTGATATTTTCGCCAGTTATGAACTAATTTAAAAAAATATTTTTTTGTTTGAAAGAGTATGCTTCCGATGTGAGCCCAATTAAATTTTATTGAAATCGGCTAAGCCGTTTTTGATAAAGCAAAAAAATGTACATGAATGTCACAACGATTCGTGCAAACTATTCGAATTCTGTACATGGTGGAAGTCGGTGTATCAATTTTTTGCGAAAAACTATTATGTTTTCTGTTTTGGTAGGTTTATCCATAACAATTCTACTTGAGTCCTGACTTCCGAGACTAAAATGTGCCAAGGATAGAGTGTCTATAGTTAATATTGTGTGTTGATAATGTTTATAGTGACTAAAATTATGCACACACCTCTGTATGTATCATAGTAGGCGTGTATGCAGACTCCACATTGAGGTGTGACTATTACTGATTATATTTTCTCTCTAAATGGGCTAAGTTTTCTAGTAAAATGTTAGAATATTTTCCTAATTCTTTGGTGTAATGATGCTATTCTTATGTTTGGTGGACATAACAGTGTTTGTTATTTCTGGTAGAAATACTTATGAACTTTTCTGATTCTTGTAAATGTAATCTTTTCTGGCTCTTGGTAACTTCATACATGAGTCCCAAGGAACAAGCTTGTGTTTAGTTTTGGCTCACCTTCAAGCCTTATTCTTAAACTATTATTTAACTGTTTTCGAATATTTGTAATCTTTATATGTATAGGGATTATTTTCAACTATTCTTTGCTGTTTCACTCTTTTTGTCTATTTCTTTTTTGATAATAAGCTTACATTGTTATTTTATTAGAATTGACTCTCGCACATCTGGGTTGCTAGAGAAAGTTTCAAAACATACATTGAAAGACAAAATATCTACTATGGACAGGTTATTATCAAACCTACTGTAATAATGATTTAGTTAAAAAATGCTATTTTAAAATTTCAGGAGGAAGAGAAGAAAGAAAATAATAATGAGAATGAGACAAATAAGAACAGCGAAGATCAAGTCTCAGATGGATTAAATAACAAATCAGATAACTCTGACAAGAACCCCAGTGACTCATCTAAGTCTCCAGTAAGAACTAGATCACAAAACAAAATGGAGCCAAACAAAGGTGATAAACCAAAACCAGTGAAGAAAACAGTAACATTTGGCACTGTAGAGAGTTGCGAAGATATCTTTTTCCCACTAAAGAAAATTCCAACCAAACACCATGCTCCTCTCGTGCCCATCATCAAGAAAAAGTCTGCTTTGAAACAGACAGAATACTCTACCTTCAACAGTATTCTCAAACCTGCTAAACTAACAGACCTAAGTTCTAAATCATCTTCAGAATATCAAGAGGGGTACCAGAGAAAGAATTTGAACCCTTTGTCTAAACCTATGAATAAATTCTCTCAGTTTAGTGAAAGTCGTTGTATATCACCTCCCCCAAGAAATATGTCGCCGGTCGACAAGGAAAGTGGGAGTTCTGCTAAGTTTGTGTTGCCAATGAGAAGTGCACATTCTTCTAGAGTTATAAAGCCTAACAAGAAATTCATAGATGGAGAGGAACATACCACAAGCAGTACATCATCTAGTAAGGTTCTAAGAAAACCAAAACTAAAGAGAGTGGTGTTCAACAACTTACATGATGATGATGAAACACCTGACGAAGAAGATCTCGATAAATACATCATTGAAAAAGATAAAGAAAAACAGATAAAGTCTTCAAACCTGTTTAAAGATAAAACAACAACAAATTCTTTTTCAAGTCTCAATACTGGTGCAAGGCAACCTGTGCATGATCTGTTTTCCTTTGAGAAGGAGCCTGAGTATCCGCAGGATGAGAATTCAAACTTAGAAAGTGTTGATAATGCTAAGAATCAGTTGAGTAAAGATGAGCGGACGGGGCACGCTGGTCGTAAACTCATGGATATATCTGATGCTAGCAGCTCTAGTAGTACGAGTAGTGAATCAGAGACGGGAGAAAGCTGGGACAGTGATAGTCCAGAAGGTAGCGGGGCAGAGGAGGAGAAACCGCCACCTCCAAGTCCTGAAAAAGACAAGTCCTCTGCATCACAGTTGCTCAGAGGCAAAGTTATCATCAGAGAAGCGAGGCTACAACTGGCTGCACCAACTACACCGACAGGTTTAGATGGACCTTTTACTGCTACAGCATCTTCACGTAAGTTACACTTATTTACTTTTGTAACTAATACAACCAGCATCTTTTATAACATATGCAATATTACACTAGATTGCACAAGGTCTGTTAATTGTGGCATCTTGGCAGCTTACCTTTGTCATATGTTTTTTATGTATAGGTTTGTGATATTTATTTACAACATCTGGCTTCTTTAATTTTGCATAACATGAAAATAGAGTAAATAAAATATTATCATTTTAAACAGTATAATGACAGCATGATATCAATTTTGACTAGCATCTTTTTCTAAAACTTGATTTTAAATGAGAAGTTAATAATGTAATTACATTGTTATGGTACTAAAAAAACAATATTATTTTTTAGCAACAAACACACCACCAACAACAGTAACATGTGGAGTATGTGGCGCTGTCAGATTCTACCGATTTGTAAAGCAAGCTCGCAAATTCGGAATATTCTCCTGC
Source organism: Hypomecis atomaria (assembly GCA_964007245.1). Classification (NCBI taxonomy): domain Eukaryota; kingdom Metazoa; phylum Arthropoda; class Insecta; order Lepidoptera; family Geometridae; genus Hypomecis; species Hypomecis atomaria. Next base: position 15,825,706 of record OZ023294.1, on the reverse strand, counting down.
GAGTCCTGCCGCAAGTTCATATCCAAGATGTTGAAGAAGGAGAAGCTATCACACAAAACTGGAGTTGTTCAGATGCTGGAATGCTTGAAAGGAGAAGGTATGACAATTATTTAAGTCTGGTGCCAAATATATAATAAGTGACAAACAAGCAGTAAGTCACCTGTTGGAAAGTGGAATATGAATACTTGGGTGTTATTGCTGTGTTGTCTGCCTTGGAGAACTGTTCATCCTCATTTAGCCTACATTCTATGTCAAGAAAATAGTGAAGAAAAGAAACTAATATAAAATGTGAAAATAATAAGTAACTAATTTGTTTAGACAAAAGTAAATATTTATTTTAGTAAAACAGTAAATATTTTTTTTCTTTCAGGAAATTGCAATGTACCACCAATAGTCAGGTCTCAGCAGTGGAAATTATTGCCATGTACAAACAAAACTAGGTGTCCAGCTTGCTGGCTGAAGATGTGTCTAAAGGCATTCCAAGTTCCACCAAACATAAGAGCTGGGCTAACTGCAATGTTGCCACCTTACATGCGGTCAGGGTTGAAGTCTGTGTCTTCACTGGCGCCGGCAAATCCATTGAGGATAGGAACCCAGCCGCCTACACCCCAGTCTGTGTTTGCTGTGCCTGCTTCCAACGACAATGAGAACAAAATCTTTGGTGCTCTGAAGCCAACTAAGAAGTCTGAAAAGTCTGAGGATATTGAAAAATTAGAGGTATGATATTTTTTTTTAATAACTTTTGTAGTAAGAGCGAAATTTGAATTTGTTGAGCGAGAATTTGTAACAAAAATATAAATTATTGAATTATTCTTTAAAATTAGTTGCATAATGAAAATAATGAAGATCTTTACAACTCAGTATTTGTATTTTGTTTACAGGAAAAGGTTACGAAAGTTCCTTCCAGTGTTGTAGCCGAAGAGACTAAAGAAGATTTCAGCACAAACAGAAAGAGACAGCTGACAACACGAGTCAAAGTGCGTAAAAAAGAAAAGACGGAAAAGATTGAGAAGACTGAGGCTAAACAAGTTGAGGACCCGAAACGGCAAAAGGTTGAACTCAAAGGCCCTAGAGTCAAGCACGTCTGTAGAAGTGCGTCCATCGTGTTGGGGCAGCCGATCGCCACATTCCCTACTCAAGAAGAGAAAGAGAAGCAAGAAAAGTCCAGTCCCTTACACGACGAGAGCTCGATAGCGATCGCTATCAAGGATAGAGAGACTCCTGACTTGCCTAATGAACCTGAGGTGGATGAAAATAAACCTCAAGTTGTATTAGAACCTGTTATCAAAGAGCCTGAATCGGAAGCTCCAGTGGAAGTGAAGAAGAGGAAGATAGAGGTTCCGGTTCCTATACCTGTTAAAGTGCAAAGCAAAGGAGAGTCGAGTGAAGACGAAACTATTATGGATCTCGTTCCAAAAAAGACTGTTTTCAAACCATTCACCAATATTACGAATGTAAGTATTTTAAATCTCTGATAAGGCTATAACATATATTATTGTGAAGAAACGCGACTGCAACATAACAGAGCTCAAGATTGACATAAAAATTGAAACAAAAACAACAAGCGCCGTCTTGAGATAAGTCGTAGCACGCATGATGCTGCCTGCAGGCGTATTATGTACGCGTTCTGACATTCGGCTTCGCTTTTCCTCCCGGTCGCAGTCGTGGTGCAAATAACTGTCGCGAGCAGGAGAAAAAGCGAACCCGAACGTGTACTTAATACGGCCACAATAATGTACACAATCAGGTACAGTAGTAATACCCCAAAGTTACGCGATAAGTGAGACCAAGCAATAGCCGCGTAAGTCGGGGTCTAACTTTGCATGTATAAAATGTATGAAGAAAGCATATAAATACGTTCGAACTTGGCGTAAACAAAATTTGCGTACGTAAAACAATTCCACGCGGAACACGTTCGAATTTGTCGTAAATCAAACACGCTAATGCGCGCGGTGAAGAAAAAGAAAACCGCGTATAAACCGCGCGTGGCCGCGCCACACAAGTTGGCGGAAATGAAGTTAGCTACAAGTTGCGCAATATCCAGTCAACGCGCGGCTTTGTGTGAGCTTCAGTCAGGATTGGATATTGCGCAGCTTGTAGCTAACTTCACATCCGCCAACTCGTGTGGTGCGGCCTATATCTCTGAATTCGCGTAAAACGGGGTAAAGTAAGTCGGGGTATTACTGAATAAGATTTTATACCTGATTGTCTACATTGAATGAATGTAACATTGTTCAACTTCATGAACTCTTAAAATATTGCACCACAGTATGAATTGACTCTTAGTATTTCTGGGAAGGCAGACACATTGCTATATTCGTACCATTACGTTTTCAGATTCGCAGTCGGTCTCAAAAGTGCGGTCAAAATCGTCCAGAACTAATTTGCATCGACTTCTGGGAGAGCTACGATCCAGATGAAGTGTGTAGCTCGGGCTTCGGCCTCATCGGCGCCGGGCCCTTCACCGTCGCCAAACTATGCTTCCTTTGCGGAAGTGCCGGAAAAGAGAAGGTATGGATTATGAGGTCGTCCACACGATGATAATGATGTTAAGATAACCGCTCACAAAAGAGTAGTCCACCGGGCGAGGCGTTGTGCCCGGGGATAGCTAGCCGATAGTGTATCATTAGGTCTTATTATGGTTCGGCCGTCGCTGAAAATGTCGTTTGCGCGATGCAGACTTCGGCTTCTGATTGGCTGAGGCGCGGCGATACGCCGCTGTGATTATCGGGCGGAAGAATTCGTAGCTTAGCTAGCGCCATCTTGTAGCGAATGTAGCGAAGTTAGTCGCTACAAAGGTAAATCAAGGACTGCAATCTTTTAGCTTAAGGTCATCCATAAATTAAGTCATATTAAGGAGAGAGGGAGTCAATCAAGGGTGATGTGTACATTTTTAGGGTTCCGTACCCAAAGGGAAAAACGGGACCCTATTACTAAGACTTCGATGTCCGTCTGTCCATCTGTCTGTCTGTCACCGGGCTGTATCTCATGAACCATGATAGCTAGGCAGCTGAAATTTTCACAGATGATGTATTTCTGTTGCCGCTATAACAACAAATACTAAAAAGAAAAGAAAATAAATATTTAAGGGGGGCTCCCATACAACAAACCTGATTTTTCAGACGTTTTTCGCTCTATATTAATAATGGTAACAGGTAGATGCTTGAAATTTTCACAGAAAATTTAGTTTTATAATCACTTCAATAATAAAATTAAAATAAAATTAATAATTAAGGGGGGCTCCCATACAGTACGGAACCCTCCGTGTGCGAGTCCGACTCGTACTTGGCCGATTATTAGTCTAGACTCCAGCTTTCATGTCACATTGCGGAAATTCGTCGTGTGACGTCGAAGGACGCTCTGTATTGCGTGCATACTTTAACGCTCAAGCTGAGACACTGTGACGTATAAACTTGTGCAAGTCGCGGCACGTTCCGAATGAGGCAAGAAGGAACTCGTCTCGAGGCTACTTAACTTTATAAAGAAAGATTTATAGTTATAATAGGATAAGTTTCATTAAAGTATCGTTATTTTTTTGAATAATATATTTATATATTTAAAATAGCGCGTAAGGTTCTTGGGAGCTGCGCGCGTCTACACAGGACGTAAGTTTGCCGCACTAGTATGCGCGGAAATACCAGGTACCTAAAAATCGGCCAAGTACGAGTAGGACTCTCGCACGAAGGGTTCCATACTGTATGGGAGCCCCCCTCAAATATTTATTTTATTTTAATTTTATTATTAATTATTGAAGTGAATATAAAACTAAATATTCTGTGAAAATTTCAAGCATCTACCTACCTATTACCATTATTAATATAGAGCGAAAAACGTCTTAAAATTCAGGTTTGTTGTATGGGAGCCCCCATTAAATATTTATTTTATTTTGTTTTTAGTATTTGTTGTTATAGCGGCAACAGAAATACATCATCTGTGAAAATTTCAGCTGCCTAGCTATCATGGTTCATAAGATACAGCCCGGTGACAGACGGACAGACGGACATCGAAGTCTTAGTAATAGGGTCCCGTTTTTCCCTTTGGGTACGGAACCCTAAAAACGGCGACTGCGCGTGGCATCCGCGTTCAGTTGCCACGTTATCCTTGGACACGCACTTTTTCTCCAGGTTTTCTCTACTCTCAAGGTCTACTCTAATCAAGTTTGAAGACTTTATAAACACGATTTAAAAATGTTGTTCTCTTTGTTTAATAGATTGCAATGAATAAGACAGCTATATTTTTAGCTTGTAAGTAAAGCCTTCAAAATTGAGCCCAATGTAATTATAATGGCATAGCCCGAATGCTGATAACAGTAGGCCGGTGGAAGAGTATTTTTTTTGGGGGTGATAACTCCTGCACTGACGTCCTGCATGAGAGCTGTTTTGTGCATTTCCCCATTCCGCATCTAACCAAGCCAGCTTAGCTGCTGACAGTAACGAAGCGTCGCTCTGGGCCGCTGACACAACTGCTCAAGTGGCTAGGATAGTGTATGAGATGGCGATGCTGATAATGCAGAAGTGTCATACAAGCCATTAGCGATTCTAGTGTCTTCTGTGGCATTGCAAAGCTTAGGTACAGTTTAATTTTCTCTCAAACAGCCACGACAGAGTGGGGATATCATTGGTGGAGTGGAGAAGTAGAACAATGTAGGGTTGCGTGACGTTCCAGATGCTGGTGTGCACGTCGTGCTGCGAGTGGTACCACAGCTGGTGCGCGGAGGAGGCGGGGCGCGGCGCGTGGACGTGCGCGCGGTGCGTGGCGTGCGCGGCGTGCGGGCGGGCCGCGGCGCGCCTGCGCTGCCGGGCCTGCGCGCGCCACCACCACGCCGCCTGCCTGCCGCCGCCGCCGCCCGACCACCGCACCGACTGGCCGCAGGTACAAACACTTAATAGTTCAGCAGTCCTCTCCTATGATCTTAAAGTGATTAATAACAGGCTGAATCTTCATGAGCAGGTTAAGTTCGACGAGACGCTCAGATTAGTCTTATAAATAAAACTCGATCGAGGTAGCTAAAGTACTGCGCAGGTATAAACAACTTCTAAGCGTAGGACTGGAAAAACATACCACTAAATTTGTAGGACTATGTAGCCATTTGATTGTATAAACATTTACTAAGCTGCACACAAAAAATCAGCTTGTTTTTAATAAATATCAATATCGACACCCCACCTAATCGACATGTTTAATACCTGCGCAGTACTTTAGCTACCTCGATCGAGATTTTTTATAAGATTTATTTGGGCATCTCTTCAAACTTAACCTGCCCACGAAGATTCAGCCCGTTTTTAATCACTTTAAGGTCACAGGAGAGGGCTGCTAGACTATAACCTTCCTACACCCTTGCATTGCTTCGTGACACCGACGACAAAATATTATTTCCCATCCAGTCACGGCGGTAGCGTGTCCAGCCAAGACAAAGAAAAAGGAACTGGCGACGCAGCAGCCGTGTGTAATATTACATGAACCATTTCGAGCCTCTTTTGACCCCTACATAACTCGAAAACTATTTAACCTAAATATTATATGAAATTTAGCATATTTATTAAAAAAAATTAGCTTGTCTAGAATACAAAATTTCATTAACATTGCTGTAACAGTTTACGTTTGAAAACCGGGGTTTCATTGACTGATTCACTCACTCACTCACTGACTTATAGATCAAAAACCTAACCCACTTCTAAATGACCTAGAAACTGGATATTTGGTGTCAAGGAAGACTATTATGCATATACAAAGGAAAAATCTAAAACTTCGAACTTTTACTCCCCAACCCCATGAACTAGGGGATGAAAGCTTGTATGTGACTTTCATAAATCACCCCCCGAAATAGGGAAAATTGATAAAGGCACTCTTTGTTATAAAGAATAAAATACGTATTTTAGGATTTTTAGTAAATCACTCCCCAACCCTTAAAACTGGGATAAAAGTTGGTACGAGACTTCCGCATGTTTTGAAGCTAGAGATCTGAAAATCGATAAAAGTACTTCTTGTAATAAATAATCCACAAAAAGAAGTGAAATTCCAACAAAAACATTTTCATGTGAAATGCAGCCAAGACAAGATCACAATTCGCACTTTCAAAAAGTTGTCAGATCTCATGTAGAGCCAAGCTTTTAACTCTACACGCCTTAACTCTACAAGCCCTTACATTATCATACTACTATACGGGACTTATCGCCCTTACATCACAAACTCTACACCTTTTTTATGTATTAATTGTATTTTATTGAATTTTAATTGTTAATTCATAATTATTCGACATTCTTAAAATTATTTATTATTTGACAATTGCTTATTTATGACTATCGCTATCCTGACATTTTAAATAAAATTGCTAATTTAAGATTGATTTAATTTTTTCTAACTTAAATATAAGCAAATATAATTCAATTTAATCTCATTTTAGTTCATCGTTATTATTTGAGTGGTGTAAATCAACCAACCAAACCAGCTGGTGGGTTTTCATAACTCATATGGCAACATTGTGTTGTAATTTTTAGATGAGTTTAATATTACTTCTATTGTTTTTGTTCATTTATTTTTTCGTTGTATTCTTGGATTAATGATTAGTCGCGCTACCAATCATTAATCTCAGGTTATTTATTATTTTTAACTTTATTGTTAATGATTTGAAATGTACTTACATTCATGACGTTTCAAAAGTGTATCTTAGGTACTTAATTGAAATAAATATATATTTGAACTTTGAACTTTAGTCAATGTATGTGGCGATTCCTAATATTGACAAAACTCTAATTGCTTTCAGATTTGCAGCTCGTGTCTAAAATGCAAGAGTTGTGACAGCAGTCGCGTCAGCAAGTTCGTGGGCAGCTTGCCGTTCTGCGGGCCGTGCTTCAAACTGCGACAGAAAGGCAACTACTGCCCGCTCTGCCAAGCCTGCTACAGGGATAACGACTTTGACAGCAAGGTAAATAAACCACAAAAAAATGTTGCACTCCGGGAATGCAGGCAGAACTGAAAACTTGAACATTATCATTATGCTATTTGGAATATTTTGGAATGGTTAGGGAATAATTTCGCACGAATTACTTTATTTAGTTTACCCATCACAAAACGTGCACAACGCCGCTAAAGAAGTTTTCACTTCAATAATAATTTTTTTGGAAAAAACAGCATGACCGACTTCACCCGTGTACAGAATTCGCGAATATTTCGCACGGATCGATGTAGCATTTTTCACATTATTGTTAATTTATCAAAAATGGCTCAGCCGATTTCAATAAAATTTAAATGGGACCAATTTCGAAGTATACTGTATCCAGTAAAAAAAATAATTTTTAAAACGGACTACTATGAAAAAAGTTATGCGTGGTTATACATAAAAAAAATATAAAATACGCGTCGAATTGAGTACCTCTTCCCGTTCGTCGGTCAAAAATTCGCACCACTACAAAATACTAATTTGTTATTTTTCGTTAATTTTAGATGATGGAGTGCGGGTGGTGCGCGAGATGGGTCCACGCCAGCTGCGAAGGCCTCTCTGGAGAGGGGTATCAGCTCTTGTCAGCCCTACCACCATCCATTGAGTACATCTGCTGCAAATGCATGCCCAACGACCCTCCATGGAGAAAAATGCTCACAGAACACCTCAAAGGAAGACTGCTGCATCTCCTCAAGCTCCTGGCTAAAAACAAGAAAGCTTGCGCACTTCTAAAACTGACTCCACACAAGAATACTCCAGTTCCTAACAAGCCGTTCAGGCTGATGTCGCCGCAAGCGATCAGGAAACTTCATTTCGACGTTTCCGAAGATGCAATGAAGAATACAACGGAGACCAAGGTGTATAGAAATACCGCGAGAGGGCGACGTAACGGACCTAGCAAGCTAGACGAGCCGAGCACCTCGAATGTGTGGCATTGTTCGTCTTTGTTAAACGTCGAAATTCAAAAAGATATGCCCCACGCGTCGCACAAAGTAGTGAACCTCCAAGAGCCGCTAATGCAAAACAAAGAGATATGTTTCTCTACGGGGCTCTATGACACGAAAACTGAGCTTTTCGATACGGCGTGTGTCGAAGTCCACGAGATTAACCCGCCGCAAACCAAGAGTGAAAAGGCGACGACAATGCTGCCTACGTCCGTTCACGTAGACAAATACGAGCCGATATCTGATGATGACGAGCCGGTGAAGAGCTTCCCGCAAGCTAGGAGCGAGCAAGAACTAAGTCCAGCTCTCGTGAGACACCAGGCTTCACCCATTCTTGATGACGACGACATGAGCAGATTAGTCTCGCCATCTCTGCTAGACATAAAAAAGAGAGTAAATAGCGACGAGTACGTTTCATTGAAGGACTTCAATTACGACATGAAAGAGGTCATCGATAGAACGTCTAGTTTTGACCTCAAAGCGATATACAAGGAGCTATTCTCAGAAACGTTCCCATGGTTTGACTGCGTCAACAACTGCTTGCAGCCAAACTTAGAAGTGGAGGGAGAAAATGACGACACGGAATCTCTGAAAGATGTCGATATGATCGACAATAAGAACATCAAGAACGTTGATCACTCTGTCGAAAGGCCGTTCGATCAAATCGTGCCCAAACCTGAACTCGATGTTGAAAAATTAGAAGAAGACTTGTTGGAGTTATATCCAGCTGTTGATTCACGGATTTGTATCCTGTGCAAATCTGTTGGGGATGCAACGCCCGCAATGGAAGGTCGCCTTCTATACTGTGGCCAGAATGACTGGATCCACGCAAACTGCGCTCTATGGTCTGCTGAGGTGTTTGAAGAAATCGACGGATCTCTGCAGAATGTTCACTCTGCGATATCAAGAGGGAAAATGATCAAGTGCGCTACTTGCGAACTGAAAGGTGCGAGTGTTGGGTGCTGCGCTAAAAACTGTAGCGAAACTTATCATTACGCATGCGCGAGAAAAACAAGCTGCGCTTTCATGGACGATAAAAGAGTGTTCTGTCCAGCGCATGGAAAAGACATCCCAAAGAAGAGCCTACAGAAAGATGCCGATTTTGAGCTGACGAGGCCTGTCTACGTAGAGTTGGATAAGAAGAAAAAGCGCTACAGCGAAATCAACAAAGTGCAGTTTATTTTGGGTTCTCTGACAGTTCACAGTCTTGGGAAAATTGTCCCATCAGTATCTGACTACGAAGATTTTTTGATGCCAGTCGACTTCTCATGCACCAGACTGTTTTGGTCCTGTAAGAAGCCTTCCAAAATTGTGCGATATACTATAAAGACCAAGTTAATACTGGCCGAGCCGATGCCCGGTTTCGATTTTGGCGTAAATATAACAGTGGATCACAGCATGGACATTCAGGTTGTCGAAAGAGTTATGGCTGAAATTGGCGCCTGGCACGAAAGCATTGTCACGGGGTCCGGGAAATCGGCATTCAATCTGTTGAAAAGTGACAAATCGCCAATCAAATTCGGAAGCACAGTGACGCTGGAAGAGCTCGCCGTGAAGCAAGTGGTGGAACATTTACTTGACAACGTGTGCAAACAAGAGCAGCAAGACGAAGAAGAACCTCAAAATACGGCCGATCTCCTGCCGCCTGAAGTCAAAGATGCCATATTCGAAGATCTCAATCATGACCTTCTAGATGGCATATCCATGCAAGACATATTCCAAGACTTGAAAAACGAATTCTATTGCGCGATGAGTCAAGGTGACGACAGGAGCAATGATAAAGCAGATTTTCGATCTACAGATTTCATCGACGAACTACTGAATGCTCGATTTGAATCGGGAAGTAAGGAGTTGAAAAGAAGCAAATCTGAGATGCTTTTGCAAAGTCACAGCTTGAAGACGTTAACTACTGGACGAGGCCAACAAAGGTCTAGCAGCTGGAACAGCAAATTCGATACGAGTTTGCTATCTTCAACGATAAAAAGATGTAAGATGGGCAAAACGTCGATGCCCACTGTCACCGGCAAGCTGAGTCCGATTCAGAAATTACCATCGGCGGAAAATTCCCTCGATTCCATTAAAGAAGAACCAGTCAATAATGGTAAAAAAGATAAAGTAGATACAGGAAACAGCAGTACTTTATGTGATGAAGCTCCGCATACTTCAGGTATCAACTACCGCACCACATCGCCGAAACAAAAAGACGAACCGGGAGTTGAAAAAGCCGACAAAACGGAAGGATATTACACTGACGTCATCGATTTCTACACTAAAATTCAGTGCAGTCCAATATCACAATTGGATGGTGCCGCAGACTGGTCCAGTTCTGAAAGCGACTGTAGCTCGCGACCAAATAGCCCACATGAAGACAACGATTTCACCCCAATCCAGCAATTAGATGGTGCGGAAGACCACAACGGGAACGATAATGGCGGCCAGTCTAATCAATTCATGTACAGGGCCAGCGGAACTGAAAGCTATACGGTGACTTTTGCTGGGAACTCGATCAGCGGCCAGCCTGAACTAGTGATGAGACCTTTGGGAGACAACTCGGGAACGCCGAATATTGAACAACCCGTGCGATGCGATAGATGCCAATGCACCTATCGAAATAAGGAATCCTACGATAGGCACGTCCCGTCGTGTGACATGATATCGACAAGTGAAAGTGAGAGCGAAAATCCGAAATCACCAGAGAATAGAACATTAACAACGTTACAAAACGCATTCGGGAATGCTTTCGCTCAGCCCATGATCATACATACGGGCGTCGTCAGCGGATCTGACAGCACCATCAAGGCGGAAGGGATTTCGGCTAGAAGAACTTCGATAAATACGAGACAGATCACGATCAATGGAACCATCGTCGAAACGCCTTCGCCGGGCCCTTCGAATGAAATGACCATGACCATTACAGAACAGATGAAGTCGGGAACCGTGATTTTTGACCAGAGTAAGACTACCAATGTGCAAGTATCGGCAAACCAGCAAGTAATGTCATCGCCACAAATTGTCGTCACGCCACAAATGCTCTTACCTCCAAAAACGAGTACTGCCGGTGGCCAGAAAATCATGACACCACAATTGATCACGCAATCTGGCCTCTTGCCATATAACATCTGCGTAAAACCAGGAAATGGTGGCGCAAATATCCAGCAAGTACAAGGAGGCGATATGACCCAATTATTATCGGGTTCTGGAGGTATTCAAGTCATCTCCTCAAATTCTAATCAAATGCTTACTTTGCCACCAAATCAACAAGGCAACATCGCGCATATGATACAGGGCAAAAATCAAGTAGCGAATTTCCCAAACATGAGCGCCTCGTCTATTGCGCTTCCAGTAAACTCTATTCAAGGAATGCCCAATACTTCGATTATACAGAATATTCAGCCCATGATTAGACCGCAGCTTCAAGGCAACCCCACAATAATGGTGCCCGCCATGACAACACAGAGGCTAGCGACTCCCAACACGTCAAACAAGCAGCATATCATTATGTCAGGGCTGCCTCAGAAGTCGCCGAAAAAGCAACCGCAACCAGTGCAGCCGAAACCTATATTTCAAGCTGCGAACAGAGGCAGAGGTCGCCCCATGCCGAAACCGACTACGATCAAGAGACACACGAAACTGGAGAAGACATACACGACAATCAACCAGCCTCTCGGGCACGGGAATACTGTAATCCAGTTACAAACAAATAATCAAACTGGACAACCGTCAATCATTGTGCAGCCAGTTGCTAATCAAAACATAATGTCTTATGTGGAAGCCCTCTCTCAGCAACAAAATCAAAACATGCAGTATATCGCTACTATAGCACCGCAGGGAGACTTCAAGACGGCGCCTACGCAGTTCATTTCACAAAGCGGGCTCATGCCTCAAACGTTCCAAATACAACAAACGGAATCTGGTGGACTAGTTGCGGTACCGAGCGGCGGAATACCCGTCCTGCTTCCACAAGGCAATGTTGGCATATTGCCTCAAGCATTACAACAAGGAGCCACGATCTTGCCCCAAGGCGCCATACAAACTCAGGGCATAATTTCTCAAGGACCCAATGGACATACTATACTACCACAGACTCTTCAAAATGGAGCTACTATAATACCTCAAGGATCGACACTTCTGCCTAACAATACTCTGCAATCGGGAGCGACAGTCGTGCCACAGAGTGGAATCGGCAACGGTCAGACGACCATAATCCCGAATACCTTACAAACGCAAGGCAATACCATCATCGCTTCTGGTCCAGGTGGTACTACTATATTGCCTCAGGGTGCTTTACTGCCTCAATTTTGTAATGACCAAGTTATTTTGGGCTCAACACCGACACTAGAAATGGTCACGGATCAATCTGGTTGCATGTACTTGACTACCCAACCGGTGTATTATGGCCTGGAAACTATCGTTCAAAATACAGTGATGTCGTCTCAACAGTTCGTTTCGACTGCGATGCAAGGCGTGCTAGCCCAAAACAGTAGTTTTTCTGCAACAACAACGCAAGTGTTCCAAGCTAGTAAGATCGAGCCCATAGTTGAAGTACCGACTGGATATGTGGTAGTTAATAATGTGGGAGAGACTGTCGCGGCGTCGACACCAAACGTGGTCGCTCAGACAGTACAATCGTCGCCACCATCCATGAAAACAGTGAAAACTACTGTGCCGAATTTGACTTTACAGCCACTGCCGGATAAATCTAACAATAATAGGCAGACGCCTAAAGTGATTCAGATGAGTCAACCTCAGATCATAGGCTTGCAGTCCAGTCCCGCCATAATAACTGGCAGACAGAGCGTCAACCCGATCACATCTCAGATACACAGCCTAACGCTATCCACTGGGTCACCGACTATGCACAGGAATATGCAGAAGTCGAGCATCGTCTCGATGTCACCGAACGTTACTCTCGTATCGTCGATGGGACAACCCATAATGGCCATCTCCCAGTCGATTCCTCACTCAATAAACTCGTTTTCGATGCAATCAATACCTTTGTCGCAACCGATAGTATCGAGTTCTATAGCACCCTCTGCCAACAAAAATAATATTAAAATGGAAAATTCGCACGTTATCGAAATAAGTGGAAACTTACAGGATCCCTCTAATTCTTCAAGTGTACCGACAATAAGTGTGACTCAAAGCATAAAGTCGCCGACGCCATGGAGACAAGTTCACACGTCAATCACTACCGATAACAAAATGGATATGCAAAATATACAGATGAAGTCGATGAATATACAAAACAACACCACGCCTATGAGATCCATCTCTCATAATGAGCCTGATAAAACTAATCAAAACTGTTTGATAACTATACCAAGTAACGGAAATACAATACCAGGAATCAATATGCATTCTCATCAGTTTGAGTCTACTTTGAATGTGAGCCACCATTCCACATCTCATTCAACATCAAACAATGTCATTCAAATCCAATCCGGGAACATCTATCCACCTTCTTCAGTTATGAGCAGCAATTTCGATGCAGATACAACATTGAAATTGAGCAAAATCAATGCTCTTTCAAAAGCGGAAGGTGGCCACTTGAATTTCTCTCAAGAAATAATGGCGTCACATTCACAACAGCATGTGAACAATGACAAAACTTTCCAAAATATTGGAAATACAGATAATAAGCATTCGGATAATATGAATAATCAAATCAATCTGCACAAACTCAATAGTTGTCAGATGGCTAACAGTCCAGCTATCAGCATCGGCCCGCACGGCGTAATGCGCCCGCCGATGCAAAGCACTAATAATAATAACCAAAATCAAATGTGCTCAATTCCCAATAGTGCTAACCATAGTCAAATACAAATACTGAGTTCTGGAAATAACTCGATGCAAAATATGAATCTATCATGCCAAGAGACTAGTAATAACAGACTAAATATTACTGTTACCAGTGACAACAGTATGCAGTCAAATCAGCATGAAATGTCTAACTCTTCTATGAATCCAACAGTCATGCCGCACGGCAATATGCAGATAGTCTCACAAGAGAACAATCATATCCCATCATCTAACCAGATCCACATAATGAATGGACAAATACAGCATAATCGCCAAGTTGAAACCAACAACCAAATGCCGCAAATAAATCAGAGTTCATCTGCAAGGCCTTTCCACGATAACATAATTGGCGTACAACAAAATCAAAATATGCTTTCTAACCGCAGCACTCCCGATAACACAAACCTGATGAACCAATCAATGAATATGCACAACATGCAAAATAGTAACTTGAATAGACCCGATTTGAGTGAGCTAAATCACATGCATATGCAGCAATCTATGGGTAATACGAATATGCAGAATAATCGTATGATGTTGGATAGCTTGCAGCCACACAGCTTGAATAATATGAGCCACACGATGCATCCTAATAGATCCATGGAGAACATGCATAATACACAGCTTCACAGTATGCAGCAGATGAATCATCATATGAGCAATCAGAATCGCAATCAGATGGAGAACAATATTCACATTAACCAACAAATGTCTATGCAGCAAAACCGACAGCTAGACAACCTAAATATGCATCACCAACATCAAATGCCTAATGTGATGCAGATGCAAAATAATCGCCAACACTTGGAGAACAACGTAATGGGCATGCACCAGCATCCGCCTGCTCAAATGCATAATAGACAACAAATGGATAATAATATGCACATGCATCATATGTCGGGCAACGCTTCAACTATGAGCTTGGGCAATCAAATGGATAGCTCGGGCGCCATGCCAAATATTCACGGTAACAGATACGATAATAATTCAATGTCAATGCAAAATATGAATTCTATAAATCAGTTGCAGAATAACCGAAACTCAATGGAACACAATTCAATGATGCAACATCAGATGAGTAACATGGCGTCTATGAATAATATGGCGATGCATAATAATCTAAATAATTCTATGCAAATGGGAAATGCACATCAATCCATAAACAATACAATCATGCATAACATTCCTGATATCAAAAACGAAATACAGAGCTCTTGTAGTGGAAGCTGTTCTAACAATACTACTCAATTTACCAACAATCAAAATACTATGGAGCTATGTCCCAATATGAATACAAACAACATGAATATAGGAACAGGAAACATGATGCATGGAATGAACGTAAACAGTACAAATATGTCTAATAACATGATGATGAATGCCGCCAGTAGCAGCAACATGTATGGCTCTAGCTCCCAAAACAATCTGAACAGTCATGATATGCTAATGAATTGTAGCAATGCCACAGACCACAGTGTCAACAACCTCATGACTAGTAACAGTCACTTGATAATGAACAGTACACAGTCTCATGGAACTAATAATCAAAATCAGATCTTGGGTAATCAAGTTCCCACCAATACTCAAATTAACATAAACAGCTGCAGTATGAATAGCAGCAACTCGGCACAAAATCACAATATCACTAATTTAGATAATCAAGTGAACAGAAGTATGTCTGTGAATGATCCACCGAAATTCCCGCAAGAACCAATCAGAGGCAAAAACATGGGACCACCACCAAACGCAAATATGCCCATGACCTTACCGAACAATGATTGTGCTAAGGTCAATGTTGTGAATGATAAACACAATATTTCAGTTAATAACCAACTAGGGTTCATGCAAATGAACGCAGCGAACAACAATAGGGTTATTAATCTGCCAGAGAGGGGAAGAATGAACAATACTAATCTCGATAACAACATAAACCAGCATGTACCACAGCAGCATAATATTCGTGTGGTCACCAACAATACTAACAACAATGTTAGTGGCATAAATGCAGAGTCCCTAACTTTCCAACAAAAGGGCGAAAATAGTGGAACCATGATAAATGTGCCGTTCCAGGCGATACCTAATAGCGCACCGATGAATATCAACGTTAACTCCAGCAATAACACCGTCAACATAACGGTTCAGAATAATTTGGTAGATCCAAAGATCGCTTCGAAAGCCACCGCCGATTTGAATTTCCCTATCGCAACAAATACCATACTGCAGCCGCAAAACATACCACAGAATAACACCACTCTAATTCCAAATCAAAGCAGCAGCAGCAACATGATATGCATTCCTGTGCCGCAAAATAATACAATAAATTTGCCCACACAAAATAGCTCCAGCATATCTTTACCTAAAGCACCACCTACTCAGCAATCCGGTATTCCAACCAACGTCGTTAATCCTTTATCAACGAGGCCTACGAACAGGGTGTTACCAATCCATAGAGATGGTCAAAGCAAATCTTCAAAGACTGGAACATCCAAGACTGCTCCAACAGCTGCCCCGAAAACCAGACCTGTAAGCCACGACATGCCCGATCTGAATATAAAAGACGACACTATTGACAGCGATCTTGAGAAAGCTATAGAGGAATCTAAAAGAATTATGGAGTTGGAAAGAGTAAAAAGAGAAAAGGAAGAGAGAGATGCTGCACAGGCAATTCAACTGTCCACAGAAATCCAGCAGGCAAATACGAGTTCTGCTCCAGATCGAAACCCTATCGAGGCTAGTGAATCAGTCGAAGCCGCTTCCAAGATGACGTCACTCCCTAGCTTGGATACTGAAATGATTGACATTGAACCACCAAAAGTGTTAACAGAGAAAGATCCAAACAGGACACCGGCTCCCTCGAAACCTTCGAGCGCTCCGACAAAAGTCATGAAAAGACCTCTAGACAAAAAGTCTGAAAGCGAAGCAGTCATTACTAAAAAGCAGAGTAAAACCGCGAAAGGACAAGAGAACAAACCGGTTGCGCCTAAACCTGCACCAGAGCCTCCTAAAGACGACGGCCCTAAGTTGATTTACGAAGTGACTTCAGAAGATGGTTTCATATACACTTCATCTTCTTTGACTGACTTGTGGGCTAAAGTGGTGGAAGCGGTACAAAATGCGCGAAAAGCATCTGGACTTCCTTTGATCCAGTATAATCTGCCGTGCAGTTTATCTGGAGCGCATTTACTGGGACTTAACAATAATGCTTTACGATATCTCATCGAACAACTACCAGGGGTATGTAAACTTGATATTTTAGAAGATTTTTCCGTAATTAACGTGTTTGAGGAGTATACATGTAATTTATTTCATCTTACAGGCAAGTCGCTGCACAAAGTACAAGATACGGCAGGGCCGTCAACTCAACAGCTGGGACAATGACTTGGATCTTAGTGAAGGGTTCAAGGAAAGTCTTTGGGGCAGCGCACGCACCGGTCCTGTTACTAGAAAACCTAATCACGACATGTTCAGCTGGATGGCTTCACCATTCAGAGAAGAACCTCCACCATTTGGAGGGCAAGATGGAGAAAGTTCAATATCTAGGTAAAATTTTAAAGCCGATTTATTGATACGTATTTCTTAATTTATGTTTTTGCATGTTTCTAGTTGAATAATAAACATATTGGTTTTTTACAGACGACTGGCGACTTTACCACCGGCTATGAGGTTCCGGCAGCTGAAAGAAACGTCGAAAGCGTCAGTCGGCGTGTACAGATCACACATACATGGACGCGGTTTATTCTGCAAACGAGAAATTGAAGAAGGTAAGTTAGTAATATTTTTTATAACATATTTATAGTGGCTGTAAATACACCAATTTCAATATCGTAATGTTATTTCATTCATTCATTAATGTTGTTTCATTACGCACTTGTGCGTTATTGTAATGTAAAACGCACGAGTGAACGATACATTTAAAAATCTTAGCAAAGAGTTTTTATGTCAGAAAAGTGGTCAATATTTTATGAATAAAATTAACTTTGGGAGGTAAAATATAATAAATAAACATTTAATTCTTTAATTTAATTAATTTTGACAATAAATTACAACCAATCTGTAACAAAAACACAAAAATATTAATTTACTTTATTAGTAATACTGGCTGTTTTTGTACCTTTGCCTAAAAAAAAACGTTGATGCGCGCGCATCGCTAATTTGTGGACAAGTAAAGATTTATTCGTTTTATTAATTTCCTCGCAAATATTTTATAAAACGTCGTATGACATACGTGCGCTTTGAAAATTACAGCCTAGCAATATCGCCTCGGTTGTAATACTTTCAACTTACCGCACTTACATCATAATGTACTATTAAGACCAGGCATCGGGCCGAGAAACACGAAAACGAGTACTTTTCAATGCGCTATGTAAGAGGACGAATGATATTGATTCAAATTTAAAAAATATCAAAGATAAGGGAAAATCTTGAAAAATTTAATGACCAGGACAAAATTTTAAAAAGCAACCGGCTTTATTATAAAAAAAAAAATTTAAATCTCTCACCAAAAAATAAGTTTAATAATTAAAATGCTCAGAATTATCAGCGACAACACCCCATTATTTTTTACGAATAAAATAGCCAGATCACTTTTCTATTTAATAGCCGGAGAAGTAATTTTTTGTAATGTGTATATTATGAGTAATTAATTAAAAACTCAATCAAATCCATTTGCGCCTTCTCTAGTTTAGCTTTTACCCTACAGCGTTTGCTCAGAAAATTTGATCAGGCACTATCTGGGCCGCCGCACGCAGTGGGGACGGCGCCGCCGCCGCACCGATGCGACGTTGCGACTCCGACGAGCGCACGATTGCCTGTTCGCACAGCGTCGGGCTGGCAACGCCGCAACGTACGGACGGCGCGAGACGCGTGCTGTTTGTTTTGGTTATTGTCTTGTACCTACTCTGTGCGACGACAACCGAGTGATTTACTTCAGAATTATTTTCAAAATTATAAGTTAGACTTTAGTGTACTATATTATATTGTAGCTTCAGAAAATTATTGTAGTAGGAAATAAGTTAGGTAATATTTTTATGGTTTTTTCATAGAAAGCGTTAGTTTTAATACTAGAGTACACGCGTGGCATACTATAGTAGACCAGGGTATATTATTGGCCATATTTTTTAAGGTTTTCGGGTTGGAGAGTTGAAATTACAGGAAAGCTTCCTTCTTGAAATTTGTCAACAGATTAGTAACTGATATGACGTATGTGAGTACTCAGATTTGTATAATTTCACGCCAAAACCGCGGGCCTACCATAGTAGTCCGCGCGTGTATTGGTGTACCAAAAGTAGTCCAGCAAGTTTTTATTTATTTTTTGTTAATTAGGTATTTTTACCATATTTAATATTGTTTTGTTGTATAAATAGAAAGTTTATAAAAGATTTATTTAATTTTTTGTGTATATTTATCACCACTTTCACTATTTATGAATCTAGGATAGCACTATTGAAAAGATGGCTGACGGAAATGAATGATGATTAGAATAAAAAATTTAGCCAAAATTTAGTAAAGTAATGTTAGTAAATACTTCCCCATCAGCAGAATAACACGATTTTATACCAAAGTTAGACCAGATTAGTCAGTGGCCGCCGGCCACTCCATCCGAAATGACCAAAACGTGTAGCAAGTGAATTTTCCTTGATCGCTAAGAATTAGTACGTTTTAATTGCTACAAAATGTAAAAAAATGTATTTTAGTAAAAATGCCAAATTCCGAAAATGAACCTCAAAGGTGCCATTTTTCTTACATTTTCATATAGTAAAATGTATAGTATTTTATTTTATTTATTTGAAGAAAGTATGTATACACAATTTTGCTAACTTAAATGAAAATGTAAGAAAAATGGCACCTTTGAGGTTCATTTTCGGAATTTGGCATTTTTTACTAAAATACATTTTTTTACATTTTGTAGCAATTAAAACGTAGGTACTAATTCTTAGCGATCAAGGAAAATTCACCTGCTACACGTTTTGGTCATTTCGGATGGAGTGGCAGGCCGCCACTGACTAATCTGGTAATATATCATTTCAATTGAATTTTAATTCATTTTTACTTTAAAAACTTACTAAGAGCCATTTTAAAAAGGCCTACTATAGTAGGCCACGCGTGCTCTGGTGTAAAAAACGTGGGCGCGTATACTCTAGTGTTAACATTAAGATTTACATAAAACAATATTCATTTGTATATTGTATGAAAAATAACAAACATTAAATAGTTCAAAAGAATTTTTGCCTTTTTTAAATGGTTGAATAAGGACAAGGCGACTCCATGATATCTATGCTCTGGTTAGGCAAATCAAGTTGACGCGTGCCGCCGCCGCGCCGTTAGCAGCGCCACATACGCTAGACCAGCGCTGCAGCCCGCCGCTCTGGCGTGATCCTGTCGAGCGCGATCGCATAAAATTTGTTCGAGTGAAGCGGCGCAGTACTCGATTTTGAAACAATAGTTTATCAATGCGTCACCTTAAACCGACTTCAAAAAAGAGGTTCTTAATTCAACTGTATCTATGTTGTTTTTTTGTATGTTGGCAGATTATTCCACCAATTATGAAGCGATTTAGATCTTTTTTGTTTGGTAGATCATATTTCAGAGATGATCCCATTAAAATTTTATCGAGACCGGCTGAGCTGTTTTTGATAAATCAACAATGATCTGAAAATGGCATCGATTCAAGTGACCTATTCGAATATTGTACGTAGATTATAATAATTGAAGTCGGTTGTGCCATTTTTGGTGAAAAATAAGTATTGTACCTAATTCTTTTTAACCCCCGACGCAAAAGAGGGCTGTTATAAGTTTGACGTGTCTGTTTGTCTGTCTGTGTGTCTGTCTGTCTGTCTGTGGCGTCATAGCGCCCGAACCACTGAACCGATTTCAGTTTAGTTTTTTTTGGATGAAAGGAGACTTAATCGAGAGTGTTCTTAGCTATGTTTTATAAAAATCGATTGAGCCGTTTAAGAGTTATGGTGGGTTAAAGTGGGGATGGAAGAACCAAAATTCTACAAATGTGCCCAAAATGGTTGTCAATGTGTCGGGGGTTTTTTAAATTTTTAATTTATATTAGTTATTAACCAACAAAATAGGCTGATTCAATAACTTGGCGGCTGTAATATTAGCTACAAGCAGAGGATAACCCAATCTTCGGGCAGGTGCTAAGTTACCTTTAGTCAGGATTGGTTTATCCGCAGTTTGTAGCTAACATCATAGCTGCCAAATTGTTTGTTTCGGCCTATATAAAGATTAGTTTCGGTATCGTTTTACGGTTTCATAAAGTTCACATTATAGGTAAAACTCATCTTTGCACGCAAAATATTTTTTTTTACTACATGGAAATAAGTTTTGGTTACTTCTCCAGGTGATATGGTGATAGAATACGCGGGCGAAGTGATCCGAGCTGTTCTAGCTGACCAACGAGAGAAGAAATACGAGACGATGAGCGGACGGCGCGGCGTCGGCGGCTGCTACATGTTCCGAATCGACGACAACCTGGTTGTTGACGCTACACTGAAGGGCAATGCTGCTAGGTTCATCAACCACTCGTGCGATGTAAGTTCTTTACTAATTATAAAGTTATTTAAAAAAACGGCCAGGTACGAGTCGGACTCGCACACGGAGGGTTCCGTACTGTATGGGAGTGGCACCTTAAATATTTATTTTATTTTATTAAAGTGAATATACATATAAATATTCTGTGAAAATTTCAAGCATCTACCTGTTACCATTAATTAATATAGAGCGAAAAACGGCTAAAAATCAGGTTTGTTGTATGGGAGCCCCCCTTAATTATTAATTTTCTTATGTATTTAGTATTTGTTGTTATAGAGGCTACAGAAATACATCATCTGTGAAAATTTCAGCTTTCTAGCTATAACGGTTCATGAGATACAGACTGGAGACAGTCACACAGACGGATAGCGGGGTCTTAGTAATAGGGTCCCGTTTTTACTCTTTGGGTATGGAACCCTAAAAAAACAGGGATGTGAAGACACTGGTTGGGGACCGGCATACTTGAAAGTTGCGCCACTTACTAGAGCCTTACTCTTAGTTTTGAATGAATAAAAAATATCAGGCGATGAAAAGGTCACGCGACGTCGGTGGTTGCTACATGTTCCGAATCGACGACAACCTGTTTGTTGACGCCACATTGAAGGGCAACGCGGCTCGGTTCATCAACCACTCGTGCGATGTAAGTTGCTTACTAATTATATGTGTATTTAAAATTAGCAATTCGAGCGAAATATCCAAATTTTGTACACGATGAACATCGATATAATTTCGCCAATTGTGAACCGAATCGCAAAAAAATTTTTTTAGTTCAAAAGGGTATACTCCCATTTAAATTATAGAGAAATCGGCTGAGCCGTTTTTGATAAATCAACAAAAATGTAAACAATTCGAGCGAAATATTCGAATATTGTACACGATGGAAGGCGGTTTTGCAATTTTTTGCAAAAAATAATTATTTAAATTCTTGCCTATTCTGACGTGTGCATACTCTTTTCTTCTCCAGCCCAACTGCTACTCGCGCGTCGTGGACATCCACGGCCACAAACACATCCTGATCTTCGCGCTGCGTCGGATCACGGTCGGCGAAGAACTAACCTACGACTACAAGTTCCCATTCGAAGAGGTCAAGATACCCTGCACCTGCGGCGCCAAGAAATGCCGCAAATACCTCAACTGAACACCGAAATTACGTGAGTGATCTGTGTCAATTACGCTTGCGACGCAAGCAAAAACTGAACGTAACGGAAATACCGCATAACTCCTAAATTACTCCTTAAATTAGTAGTATTAAACGGTTATGTAAAGGGAATTTCTTAATAGCATAATAAATAGAAGTACATTGATAGGCGTTAGATACTATTAGACATGTGACGGCTTTGAATATAGCGTTGAAGCACACTGGTTTTGGCAATCGATGGATCTCCTGTGAATTCTATGTGAGAATTTGTGAGTGGGGAAATGAATGTTGGTTGGAATACTGGGTCGAGCACAATTACGTGTACATAATTATTTAACTATGACAATAAGTCAAATTTCACATATCGCGTTACTCCCACCTCGTATTGAAATGTTCTGGTACACTGTAGGGTACTGGCATGTACGATACTAGAAAACTTTCTTGGACTTTGTCGAGTGAAAGCGAGAGTTGTCCCGTTTCGCTCAACAAAGAATTTGACATCTTCTAGTGATGTGCACGTATAGGATTTCAGACTGATATTAGATCCTCACAACACAACTCGGCTATAGGCCGCGCCACACAAGTTGGCAGATGTGAAGTTGCTACACGCTGCGCAATAGCCAATCAATGCGCGGCTTTATGCGAGCTTCAGTCAGGATTGAATATTGCGCAGCTTGCAGCTAACTTCACATCCGCCAACTTGTGTGGCGCGGCCCATTCAAGCTAAGTATTAAATAATTTTTACTATTTTTTGTGTAAATTAAAATGATATTCTGAATGGAAGAAAAAGCGTGACCGACACGAGATCGTCGCATCATACCCGTTTTGCTTCGGACTTAAAATTCTCCTCTAACAGACACAAAATAGAACTCATTTTCCAGTGCGTTGCGTATAGCCGAGTTTACGTTGGGTGGCTCTAGTGTGTTGAAGTCCTTCAGGCTGCTATAACCCTAAAGTGCAGACATTGAAAATTTTACTTGAATCTTGTTATGATCTCTTTCTTGAATCTGCCCAGTGTTAGCGTTGTTGGATCGTTTAATAATTTTACATTAATTTTAATTGAAAAATCTTATTTTGATAGGTTTATACAATTTTTGTAAATATGTTTAGTTAAGTTGTTTTTGTATAATGGTTAGTTGACGGTACGCGAAAATGCACTAAATTCGATGTGATATACTAAGCCCCGGGATTGGGAATGGTTAGTGCATAGGTATTGTATATTTGTTCCTCATTTTGTTCTTAAGGTGGCAACTCAGTGTTATTTTCATTGAACTTTGACCTGCTAAGACTAGAAAAGTGTTTAATATTTAGTTATCAACCAGTTTCACTAAGTTAGAAAAAGTATCAATAAATAAAGCTAGGTGTTTTTTTTTCGGTTTAGGTAGGCATATCTTTGGTGATGTAAAACCGGAATGATAGCAAATATGTAGGTACTTTTCAAGCACTAACAGTACAAGATTCAATAAAAATAACTAAATGAATTTAGCCCTTAAACTTATTTCTCTTCACATGTGATCAGTTAAGTCTCGACTAGCATAGCGCGTTGTAAATAGGGTAATGAAATAAGGCGTTAATTGAAATATTTAGTACATTCGAAAAAAAGGGTAGCAAAGTTACGAGTACAACGTTACTTTTTGGTAATTTTAACGTGTATTGTATAGTATAATTGTAAATAAGAGGAATTATCTGACATAATAATTGAGTTTAAACGACAAATCGTTTTATTGTAGTCATAGTGGTAGGTTGTACTTTATAGAGTATATTTTAATGTGTACATAATAAGTTATTGAGATGTGCGTGGGGGTAGCGGGACGTCTGACGCGGGGAGAGGGGGCAGGGGACCTCAGAATCAACAAACAATGTTACAAGTTTACAACTAACAGTATGACTGCGCCGTTTTTCTTACAAATATGTGTCGAACTTCTGGGAGGTTGTGAAATTAGCTACAAGCTGCGCTAAAACTAATCCTGGGTAAAGCCTCAGGGTAAAGCTCACTTAATGGTGCGGCTTCACTCTCTACGAGGCGACAGGAGCACCACAGCTGTAGCTAACTTCACATCGCCGATTTGTATACAAGTCAGCGATGTGAAGTTAGCTACAGCTGTGGTGCTCGTGTCACATCGTAGAGAGTGTGGCTGCACCTTAACAGCTGCGCGAGGATTGGATCTTGCGCAGCTTATAGCTTATAACTTATTTCACTACTGCCAAGAACGTTGATTCGGGCTATACTTGGTCGTCAACCAGCCTCTCGACTAAGACGACTTTGGTAGTTGTATGACTACTTATTATACGTTAAGAAGTGGTCCGGATCGATTCAACATCGAAAATTATTAAGGTTATTTTGTTGAGAAAACTGGTTAACGACCGTTTAGCACAGGCATCAACATCTTAACTCCATTTCTTTCGCCCAGACAAGACGGCGTGCAATTTATCAATAAAAACAAATGTCTTGTCAGTTGACAGATATTGAGATCAAATCCTGGTGATTTTACTAAACTATTCATAGTTCTGTTGCTGTCTTTTACTTTCAGAAACACAAGAAAGAGTGGTTTACATACACAACTTAGACAGGACTGACGCAAGTCTCGACTAGAGTTTTTTAAGTGTATCTAGTACCTATACGATTTCCTTCTGAGCTCAAATAGGTACTATCGTATGACAGCATTTTAGTGCGCGCCATCTCTTTCTTGTGTTCCCGATAGTAAAGGATACCAAAATAATTAAGTACAGATTTATAAAATCCCCAGGAATTAAATTGTGTTGGAATATTGCAACGCCATCTATATTGAAAAAACTAAACTTAATTCACTAACGGTATGAAAAACGGTTCACTGCTTGTTTATATTTGGTCGTATGCACATTAACTTATCTATGGGAAAACATAATAAACATTCAAAATAATATTTTGTGTGAATCAACCTTTGGAACGTCCTGAAAAGTATCTTGAAACAGCAAACTGAAAAAACTCCCGGTACAATGACGTCAGTTCCATCGTGACATTTTCAAAATGTTTGACAGCTCTAATATTTCCGTCTCACAACTTTAATAGAACGAGACGTATACAGGGTTATTTCTGAGTTAACTAAAAACTTTCTCGCTGGCAGCTTTAATATGTTACAGTTAGCATTTTTGTTGTATAACATCACAAAACTTAAAATATGTTTTTTAGGAAAATAAAGAGTCTTAAGTTTTAAATCGCGTCATATTAATCAAACTTTCACAATAGACTATTTATTGTTTATTTCGAAACTTTTAATATCGAAATTAACTGGGACAACAATTTGGTTAATTTAAAATAACCCTGTATAATTTTAAAGCTGTCATATTAGAAATTGTGCGAATCAATGTATGTTTTAACATAGAAATGCACATTTTTAGCTATAACACAGCACAGCTTGAGTTTTGACAATACATGAAATAATCTAATCGATTGCCGTGTTCAAATTGGTCATCATTTTAAATTTTAATATCCATTAATAGACTGATTTAATGCATCACAGAAAAAAAGCCATCACATTTTACCAGTTAAAAAAAATATTCTTCACAATTTTAGTAATAGATAAATTTAGTTGCAAGTACAATAGTGAAATCAAAAGCAAAATATCTTTACTGTGTATGTAATACAGTATTACTAAATGTGCTCCGAGTATTTCTTACTTCAATAGACAGATATAATAGTAAATAGTTAATATCACTAGTATTATTGTACTTTGTATGCCCGAACAATTCATTATGAATATACTATAATTTTTCACTGCAAATATTGACATGGTTATATGGTAACATATCGAATATTAGTTGCACCGAAATTCTAATTAAGGGGACTTACAGACAGCACGGTTTGACTCCCAATGACACTTAAAACGTAATCGCAATTGTTTCTGATGATGTGTCTCTCATTTGATATCTTCAGAGTATAAGAAATAATGTATATTTCAAAACAAACCTGGACACTACATGATATCTTTCAAAAGACATGCGCAATGGTCACCCTGAATTTGTATTTACAAAACAAATCACACGAATGAGATTTTGAACACCTCGAATTGCCACGGAAAAAGTCCGTGTTTGATGTATGAAGGGCGGTTAAGTTGTATAGTAAGCGCCACACAAATCGGCGGATGAGAAGTTAGCCGCAGATGACACTTCGCCGTGATTCGCTAATTATTATTGCGCATGTGTGCATGGGCGTAGGGAGCGAGCCGGTGGCATGAGGTTGGCGGGCGGGTGTGCCCCGGCGTCTCTTCTCTCTGGTTCCCGCGCATACCTATATTATCGGCTTTTGCGCAGCGTTCTGAGCATAACTTCCCATCCGCCGATTTGTGTGGCGCTTTGTATAGCGAACATGTTACTGTATCAATTTTGACCTAATGCGATGTTTGCGTCTATCACAACGCGCAAAAGATGTTCTGAGTATTATTCTGATGAGATGTTTGAGCTGTTATTCTCTGGTCCAGGTTCGGTTATCTCTTTTACTCCTGTAATATGCAAATCTCGGTTACCTCTTAATTATTGAATCGGGTGTCAAATCGTGTTGTATGTATAGTTTTCAATATTTTCTATAATAATACTGTAATCTTGAGTGTTCGTATGCAATAGCGGTGTTCATTATTACGAGAATAAACACCACTATCGCATCATCGATTTCTAATGTATCTAGATTTTTCACAATAGTCTTTAAAAACATTTTACTGTATCAAAAATATTGCTGTCCATTACAATAGATGTATGTAATTAAGTGTTATTTTAATTCAGTAAAACAAGTGCAACTTATGGAAACTGTTAAAAGACATACTGGCAGACTAGTTGTGGTCGTTTGTCAAAAAAATACGCTTATAATGAATTCTGAAAATAGGTATCTTTGGAATGGTGTTCAATAAATTATGGATAAAATAAGTATGTGTGACAAAATGTAATCAACTTGAAGTGAAAGCAGCTTGCCGATATTTTGTACTGTATTCAAAGATACGCGCTTAAATCGAAACAGAGAAAAGCTATTTGTCTCACTCTTCTGCGTTTGTACGATCTTCGTGAAAAGCGAACAGGTTGATAGCAACAGTAGGTAGTAATATAAGCTCTACAGAAGTCATGATCTGATACAAGCAATAAAAAAATAGTGTACTTTGTCTTTTTTAGTCCAGTGAAATTTAGGTCTAGCCATTCCTGAGCATAAGCATGATGTGCTAGAGAGCTAGATATAGAGCTATCTCGCTTCCGCGAACGTCGAAAACATGGTCGTGCATAAGAGACGAGTAGGTTATCCCTATTTCACCTTTCAATTGGCAGACAAACGGCCTAACTTAGATTAATGTACGAGTGTATCATAAAAGTGATATAAGTATCACGGTACTGTGATGACTGCGTTCCCATCAATGTTATTAGTGATATATTCAGAAAGCTGAAGGTATCTGTAGACTAGTCTAAATCAGTTTTAGTGTTATGTATACTAGTTACATTTTAGGTAAGTGACGTCACGACGACTAAAGAGGTTCAGTTGTTCTTGTTGAATAAAATAATGGCCAAATTATAGGAATCGGTATCGCTAAATGTACAGTTTTTTTATTTTTTCATTTCGATAGCCGAATTTTACTTAATATACTGCAAATTAGTGGGATTTGTAGTTCTAATTCACCTACTTGAAGAGCCATCTATATTATAATAGGGATGAAAAAAAGTGATAGGTGGCGCCACTGTGTCGTATACATACAAAGTGACGCCACCTGTCATACGAAAGTGTAGGTTCTTAAAAAATAATAGCAAAATATATTATCAAATGAAGTTTTTAAAAAAAGTCCTAGTTTTTTTGTTCACTATTATAATTGTATTATATCGTGGCGAAATCACCAAGCCGTAAAATGTCGTGACGTCACGTACTACTACTGTTTTTATGATGTGGACTTAGCCATAACAGGACGAGCCATTCTTTTTAATGAATAAAAGGTTGTTATATTTTGTTTACATTTGATACGAGAGTTAGTTGAAGTTATAGTTTACATCGAGTTAACGATAATAAAATACAAAGTACAGGTAATTATAAAACAATATCGATTAATTATTAACATCTATTTTATAAATGTTAGTTTAACTTTGTCATATAAGATTAACACGAGTTTCCTTTTCCTCTCTCCTCATTGTTTCTCGTGTACTTTTTTTTGCTAGCCCGCTGTCAGGTTTGAACTAGTAGCAAAAAGGCGTAAGTTACTTCACAAATTCTGTAAGTTACATCTTTTTTCCGCTGGTTGTGGAACTAAATGGATTGTGAATTCGAGTTATTATTTGTAAAGAGCAAGACGCTCGATGACTTGTTTCGTAAACGTGAATAACTAATATGCTTTAAAAATAATGTACATGTGCATTTTTAGTCATGTATTACAAATAATTAGAAATGAAATCAAAAGACCAAATCACAAAGTGATGAATCAATTTGAGTTGATTTTTTTATTTAAGTGTATGCATCTGTTCTTGATATTATTTGTGGTTAAAATAGTAATGCTTTTATTTTTAATGTACACAATGCCATTTTGCCTAATGTTATTATAAATTATATGAAAATGCTTTAAAAGCACCAATTTTACAATGCATAGTTCTATGACCTGTCTTATACATTTTATTACTTTATTTATTTCTATCATTATTTTGTATTGTGGTAAATTTTACCAAAAATAAAAATACTAAAATGTGCTTTATGAATTGTTTCATTCAGAACCCTATAGGTCTTACGGTTCATTCTCTGCGCCGAGGAGCTAGGCAGCTGCCACTCGGAAATTCCAGAGCTTTTATAATTGCGGGCTAACTGTCCAATATCTACACATATATTATGTTAGTCGTTAGGTCTCAAGGACTCAACGGAAAATCATAATACCAAGTTTTCAATGTTTCAGACAGCATTGGCGTTGACGGTACTGATGTCATACAAGTACCTAATATAAACGCTTCGCGCTCGCAATATGTATAATCGCACATGAGCCACAAAACAAACGACAGACATTTTGTGCGAAATAGTCGAAAAACTATTATTACTACGACTATTACTAGTTGTTTTGAGGCTATGGTCTTCGGACATGCGACTAAAGCCGAGCATTTTCCAATACTAGTGGAGCAGCTCAATAGGAACCACATGCCCCACATCTATATGCGGCTTTAGATAAAGCGCTATAGTCCCTTTGTCATGATATACAGCACAGAACAGAAAGGAATTGAAGGAATTAGGGGAGACCTTGGCCCAGCAGTGGGACAGTACAGGTTTTAAAAAAAAACGGCCAAGTACGAGTCGTAATCGCGCACGGAGGGTTCCGTACTGTATGGGACCCCCCTTAAATATTAATTTTATTATTTATTCTTAAAGTGAATATACAACTAAATATTCTGTGAAAATTTCGTGCATCATTTCGTGAAAATTTCGTGGGTCCCGTTTTTACCCTTTGGGTACGGAACCCTAAAAATGAGGAAGGGATTATAGCGCAGGATCTGAAATAAAACCACTACGATACGCAATAATAGTCTATAATACTATCACCTATAACTGTATCGCTAGTGCCCAGATATTGACGATGCAGTACATGTACTTGTTTTCCCAGCGCACCGTGCACGCGCCATCGGTTGCCGTGTCCCAGTAGTATGCCGCTGCTGTATGTAACCCGGAGCCGTTTTTCTGAGTTATAGTTATACGCACTGTGGGGTAAAGAATAACGCTTCACACTTAACCCCCCACACTATGGTTCCTAGCTTAGGACTGTGTCGGGGGTTCCACGGAACAAACAAGAAAAAGAGAACTAACACCATAAGCACGAGTAGCATGGCAAAGAGAAAAAACCATCTTATCCACTTTTAATGTCAGTTTTCATTGTCAATCCATACTTTATTTCCTCTTCGAGGAGATATAAAAGTGGAAAGACAATTTGTCCCTTTGCATGCTACCCGTGTAGATGTTAAATTCATCACCCAAATATCAGACCGGCCGAAAATCGAACCCCTGAATCTGTGTTCTCTTTTTCTTGTGATTCAATTTACCTACCCCAGAAGGTATATATATATATAGGTACTACCGACGGCACCAGGAGGGTAGTTGTGAAAAAATCGCTAATATTGTAGCTAAATTCGGTGCATAGCTTATGGAAAACGGATAAATTCCTGACGTAAACCAAGCGCCACACAAGTCGGCGGATGGAAAGTTATGCGCAGATGCGCGAAAGCCGAAATATAGATACTCGTAAGCCGCGGGAGCCAGAGAGACGAGATGCCGAGGCACACCCGCCCGCCAACCTCATGCCTCCCGCGCGCTCCCTACGCCCGTGCTCAACACTACGCCACGCGACCTCAGCATTGTGCACACATGCACAATTATTAGCGAATTACGGCGAAGCGTCATCTGTGGCTAACTTCTTATCCGACGACTTGTCTGGCGCTTAGTACATGTACTTATCAGCATTCTGGCGTAAGATTAGATTTGGAAATCTTTAAAGATATCCAAAAAGACTGGTTGGAAACTGCAGATTGCTGGAAAATCGTTAAAATTCAAGTCATCATCAAGTATAAAACGAATTCCACATTATAAATATCGACTTACTGATATACTTGAACGGCTTGTTCAGTTTGTTGATCCTCGTCAAAGTCTTGTCAGTGATGATGCTGATCCATTGAGGACACCGCGAATGGCTGTAGGTATTGCCGCCCAGACATAGTTCGATGTTGTCTCGGACTATCTTCTGCACTTCTTCTACGTTGAATACTAATTCCTACAATGAAAAATACACAAGATTTTAGCAAAATATGAAGGTAGATAAGTATATAAGCCAAATATAGTGACTGAGAGCAAAGAGAAAGTAAAAAATCCTATGTAAGACCCGAGAGAGCCCCTAAGCCTCTAGCGACAGGTAATTGAAACTTTTTTTATCAATATAGGTAAGTATAATCTTGTTTATTTCACTTTTCTCCAGCCTTGTTATGCGTCTCTATGTTCTAACTTCTATTCCTACCGTCCCTACCGAGTCTACTCGTACTCAGCCGGATATTGGTTAAACCTCTACATGTCTACATCTTACGACTCCATTTCATTTTGGGTTTGGGACGCCTATGGTGGCGCCACCCTCGTCGCTCGCGCCAACAAAATAATAATTATGTCCAGCTGTAAGAAGAGTAGGTACAGGCGGGGCCTATACCTGTGTTAGCTTATTACCCATGTATATTGGCACCATAGTCTGTGATTGGCACCATGTACGCTGGACGCTGCCTGGTTACGGAAATGAATCGTTTTATGATAGAATTTATAGGTGTTGTGTTACCATGGTGAGCGGAGTCCATAATTAAGTACTTTATGGAGGTGTCGTAATCCAAGCCACTGGAGCAGTTATGCCAGTGGCCCAGAGCCACGCTCCGTTATTTTAAGGAGCTGGGCTGGCTCGGGTAGACGCTGGAGGAGAAATGCACAAAACACCCCATGCGGGACGTCAGTGCAGGACTTATCGCCCCTACATCGAATAAGAATAAGAGGTGTCGTAATGAGATTGGGCCTTCACAAAGCCGCCACTCAAGTTTTCAAAAACTTACTACAAATTCGGTATTAAAAACGTGGGAAAAACTTACGGCAAAAAGCAGCTAAACACCTGAAATATACTGAGCGAAAGCCTATAAATTACTACCATATTCATAAACATTAGGGCCAACCAACCTCCTCATCGTCTTCTGGAGCAGCTTGAGCCATTGAGTCCAATAAAATATACAAATATTATGTAGGTATTTAGATTATGATTTAGCTATCGAAGACTCGGAGTAGGTACAATATTATTTTAGCTTAAAATCTTATTTTTTTCCAGTACCAAATCATTATTTTTTGCATGCATTTCATATGTCATGTGGGTCTCAGAAGAATCCTGTAGTTTTGTAGAATAGGTTTTGTATTCTCTTTGCATGTGATGTCAA
This sequence comes from Hypomecis atomaria, assembly GCA_964007245.1. NCBI lineage: Eukaryota > Metazoa > Arthropoda > Insecta > Lepidoptera > Geometridae > Hypomecis > Hypomecis atomaria. The sequence continues at coordinate 15,793,425 of OZ023294.1, read as the reverse complement.
AAACTCTTTGGTCACGAATACGATCATGAATCGCTATAGAGGAGCATCTCATTCAAAATAGGACATAAATTATGTGCGGTGCGCCTACTCTAAAATAGGTAATAAAATTAATTACACCCACTGCTAAAAATACTGCATTAATAATAGGTATTGAAGAATTTTTGAACTCGTTTCGGGTTGCACATAAACTGCATGATTTGGTCGAGCTCATTAGAGAGAACCAAAGTGTACCATAAAATAATATATGGAGAAACCTTCTCTTTTGTTCGTAGTCGGCTAATGTTTTTTTTTAAATATTCGCCCATTTTTGGGCAGCCTAATCTTACGTATTCTTTTACTACGTTAGATTATTGGGAGATCAGACGTAGGACGAAAGTCCAGGACTTCGGAACCATAGTAGCGAAACTTAAATGGAGCTGGGCAGGACACGTGGCAAGACGCAGTGATGACAGGTGGTGCAAGGCGATAACAGAGTGGTGGCCAAAACACTCAGAATAAGGAAAAACAGCCAAAACACGGTAAGCGTAGTGTGGCTCGTCCGGCAGCAAGGTGGGTGGGTTGACGATATCGTCAATATCGCGGGTCGAACGGACACGATTGGCAAAGGACCGAGGCAGATGGCACTTTAAGAGAGATGCCTATACCCAGCAGTGGGATAAATAAGGCTGTGGATGATGATGATGATTGGGATTTGTAAAAATGGTGAACGGAATGATTCGGATAAAGCCTCTCTCAGACTAAGACAGGCTGCGGCCGTAGTATTATTAGCCTGTGAAAAAGAAAGAATTTTCGGGATGTCATTGTCAATGTCAATTTTTATGTTATGTCATTCATTTCATCTAGTTCGCTGTTCGCAACGCATTCGCAGCATAATTTTATTTTTATTGTGTTTTGGTATGTTTGTGTCGTATTTTACCAGGTTTCGGCTCAGAATTAAGTTTCAGGCAGGCTAAAGTGTTTGTGAAATATGTCTTAGACGAATACGTGTAGTGTGTATCGAGGAATTTTGTGATGGAGCTGAAGGTCTGGGTCGAAGGGATACAAAGGATAGTTTGTGGGGTCACAGAGACTACCACTTGTCAGGTCAGTAGAAATTCTCATAATTATTTATTGACATGGTCACAATGCTATGAGAAATAAATTTCACTTTTATATGCTACTTTCTATAATCGTTTGTTATTCGTCTAGGATGTGGTTTTTGCACTGGCTCATGCTACTGGCAAAGTGGGCAGATTCACACTAATCGAGAGATGGCGAAATAATGAAAGACTCTTGGCTCCTCAGGAATATCCACTGAAGGTACATATTTTTTATGCCTAAATATTATCAATTGTGTATTTGAAATGCTTGGTACCTACCTAATAATATGTGATGTAATTTTAGATTTTAATGAAATGGGGTGAATATTCAAATGATATCCAATTCATCCTGAGGCGGTCTGACCCCGGTAACAGCCAGAAACCTTTGCAACCTGCTAATAACTCCAAATCACCTGTTGGAAATGGGTTTGTAACATACCTATTTTTATTAAACTATTTATAGGTGTAACAGCTTACTAAAGCTTGCTATTGAAATGTATCCAGTGTATTTATGTTTGAACCTGCTCTGGATAATATAGATTTTATGTGTGAATATCAGTCAGTACTCAGCAATTTTGCTAAGGTACCTGTTCATGTTTTGTTTAAATTAAAATGGTGTTTTGTTGTATCCAAGAATTGTCATATCATATTTCATCCATATCTGTCTGGTTTATGGAATATGTGAAAGAACAGATGACAAATGGATAAATAGAGAATGAATGAAAACATCTTGTAATCAGAAATGTATGGTAATGACAGTTAAAGGAATTATAATGTATTTTAAAGTTAGGTTTTTAAGCTATTGCATAGCTTCTATCGCGGGCCTTGAGCGCGGGGACCGAATCTAGAAATTCCAGAACGAAAAAACCTCACGCTCCCCACTCCGACGGGCAAGGAGGTGTGGCTTGAAGGCTGTGCAATGTCTAACGTTGTTCAGTTCGGCAGTCTTCGACACGGCGTTGTGTTCGATTAGACGTATTGTAAAATTATGCAATAGCTTTACCGCGGCAGTCCCCGAGTGCCACACGTCTTTTTTTATTATGTTACGATTATTAAATTATGTGAGTTATTGAATTTTGCGAAAACCACAATGGACTTATAAATCCGAATCGTTTTTGAACCCTGAAGAAAAAATATTGGGTCTGATAGAATGTTTGGTTTCTAATGTTTCGTTTGTGCTAAGATTTTACTATTGAAATATAAGCTTATGTTAACTGTTATATGGCCTGATGTCAATTAAGATAATTGCCTAAAGCTAAGATCCTTATAACTGTGTTCTATGATTCACACCTTATTTCCAAATACACATAAAATTGTGAGACATAAACTCACTATGATTACAGGATGTGTCAATGAGTAACTAGAGATGTAAAACCTGTTTTTTTTTCTTATTTGTCAATAAAACTTTAAAAGATCATATATTTTATGCAAAAGATTTTAAATGTAGTGTATTACACTGTAATAGCTTTAAGTGAAGTTTGAAATGGCATTATTTTGATCAATAGGTAGCAACCTTTAGTCTCAAATAAAGTTATAGTTATTGTTACTGGGCAAAAATGTAGCTTTCCAATTAATGTCACTTATTCAACTTTGCAAAGTCCTGTGGACTTATAGAGGATCAATTTAGATGTCTTAAAACCCAGTCCTAACTTAGAGCTAGAGATCTAAACCATATCCCCATGCAACAGCCAGTCATTACATTTTGTTCAAATATGAACCAAATGTTAAAAATAAAATCCCACAATATTTCTTACCTATTATTTTTTTGCTACCCTACAAACTATCAAAACAGCTTGACTATGAAAATATGCATATAGTGCATACAGCTAAACAAAATTTTATTTTTTAGGAGTCACAACTCATCCAACCCCAACATCCTAGACCAGGGCTCCCCGCACCGCCTGAACACAACCCCCCCTTATAGCAATAATGTTAACACCTCCCCCGGCAACCCCGTGGGGGTGGTGAAGGGGGTGCCGCAGGGGAAAGCTCCAGACTCAGAAAGTCCTGTTATGAAAGATGTCCCACCTTACAGGTACGTTGAGTAAAGTATCTAATCACTACATAGTATAAAACAAAGTTGCTTCCCGCTGTTCGTCTCCATGTATGCTTTTATCTTTAAAACTACACAACGGATTTTGATGCGGTTTTTTTTAATAGATATAGTGATTCAAGAGGAAGGTTTATATGTATAATACACCTGAGCAAAGCCAGGGTGGGTCGCTAGTGTAATATAAAGGATTTAGCACACTGGATGCGTTCTGCGGTCTGCGGGCAGGTCAAATTGAACGCCCATACGCGTTCTAACATTCTTTCTGCGTGATTGCATGGTCAAATCGCATAACTATACAAAATATATAGAGACCGACAAGGTTGTTCATACATAATGCGGGCTGCATTCAATTTGACCTGACCGCAGAACGCATCTAGTGTGCCAAATCCTTAAGTATTAATTTCCTATTGCTGTAATCCAATATCACATGCATATATGTATTTCTTTTACTTTGCGAATTTAATTTGAAATAAATTATTCTTATTAAATTTAATATGAACAACATATCAAATTAAATAAAAATCGAGTTTAAATATATTTATATAAGATATATTTCCTATATAGAAATATATTTCGTGCAAAATACTTGAAAACAAAACCTAATTTTGGCACGAAAACGCGTCTTTTCGTAGAGAATTACCTAATAAGATTCCTTGAAACCACTGCATCAATTTCAAATAATCTTTTACTATTTTAAAGTTACTGTTTGCTATATATTATGTAGTTTGTACATGATTATATAAGATCTTATAGGTCAGGCCAGGTGGCTGGCTGGCTCTGGTGTGAAATACATAATTGATTAGCGTTGATTATGTCGGCGTCGACAGTAGTTTACAAATAGTACCGTAAATATGTTCAAAATGCTTCTTAAAATGTGTTTTACGATAACTTTATTACTTTAAAAAATCGGCCAAGTGCGAGTTGGACTCGCGCACGAAAGGTTCCGTACCGCATTGGAGCCACTTTTAGCCCACTTCAAGCGTCTACCTGTTGCCGTTATTAATCTCTAGCAAAAAACGACAAAAAATTACGTTTGTTGTATGGGAGTCCCTCTTATATTTATTTTATTTTGTTTTTAGTATTTGTAGTTATAGTGACAACAGAAATACATCATCTGTGAAATTTTCTAGCTATCACGGTTCTTGAGATACATCCTGGTTATAGACAGACTGACAGACGGACGGACAGCAGTCTTAGTAATAGGGTCCCGTTTTTACCCTTTGGGTACGGAACCCTAAAAATTAATGTCCAAATTTTGGATGGCACTGTCTTATAATATTAATGCTTAATATATGCACTAGTGTCACTTAACATTCTTGCAATGTCTCAATTGTATTGAATTGTACCAATAATTCTTTTTCTCTAAAAAATGGCAAAACCGACTTCCATCATGTGCAAAATTCGCACGTGTTATTAAATAAATAATTAAATTAAAATAAAAAATGAATAGTTGATTTAAAATAAAATAAATATTTAACCCATACAAGAAACGTTATTTTTTTCAGAACAACAGCAAGATGCTTGAAATATTCACAGAATATTTAGTTTTATATTCCCTTCAAAAATAAATAATTAAAATAAAATATATGAAGGGGGGCTTCCATACGGTACGCCGGTACGGAACCCTTCGTGCACGAGTCCGACTCGCACTTGGCCGATTATTTTATTTGGTCTGAGATTAATTGGCATATACCGGCAGCATTTTAAAGAGCTGAGCAACACACACATGGACTTTCATTTGTATCAAAGAAGATAATTGATAGAAAGTGAAAACCAAAGTCCCAATAAAAACTTAGATAACATTACAATAAATGATCGATGGCTACAGAATGCCATGAACGTAAATCTGACGCAAATGGTCGCAGTGGTTGGTATTAAACACTACATTCACATTTGCTTATTTAAATGCCAAATGCAACTACATCCTGCTGTTTAATTAATGTTGATGATTAATTTATGTGAATGCATTCGTAATCTACCATTATTCTAGTGGCCTCCAAATTAAACTGCCAGGTAATGGTTGAAGGAATGTTTTTTTGTACAATTCAGTTCAATTTTAACCGACTTCCAAAAAAGAAGAGGTTCTATGTTCGTCTGTAATTTTTTTTCTGTGTATGTTTATCCATAATTTCGCCAATTGTGAACCGAATCAAAAATTCTTTTTTAGTTCGAAAGCGTATATACCCGAGGTGGTCCCATTTAAATTTAACAAAAATCGGCTGAGCCGTTTTTGAAAAATCAACAATAATGTACACAATTCGAGCGAAATATTCGATGTTCTCGATGGAAGGCGGTTTGCCATTTTTTGCGAAAAATTATTATTCTAACGAATTAGTAGTTCTCCCGGCCCCCGTGCCCCGGCCCGGCGTCTCGTCTCTCTTGCTCCAGCGCATACCTATATTTTGCCTTTTGCGCAGCGTTCTGCGCATAACTTCCCATCCGCCGACTTGTGTGGCGCGGACTATAAGCTACTTTGGATAGGAAGATTAAGTACGCAGTCTTCAGGTTCAGTTTCACCTAGAAATATAACCATGAATAATTATTTTTCGCAAAAAATGGTAAAACCGCCTTCCATCGTGTACAAAATTCTAATATTTCGCTCGAATAGTCTACATTATTTTTGATTTTTCAAAAACCTACTACCTCGGAAGTATACCCTTTCGAACTAAAAAAGAATTTTTCAATTCAGTTCACAATTGGCGAAATGATCGATGAACATACACAAAAAATATACTTACGGACGAACATAGCCGACAGCTTGTTCCTATTTTTACCGACTTCCAAAAAGGAGGATATACTATGTTCGTCTGTATGTATTTTTTTTGTGTATGTTCATCGATATTATCGCCAATTCTGAACCGCTTTTAAAAATTCTGCTTTAGTTTGAAAGAGTATAAATCCGAGGTGGTCGCATTTAAATTTTATTGAAATCGGCTGAGCCGTTTTTGATAAATCAACAAAAATGTACATGGATGTCACATCGATTTGTACAAATTATTCGAATCTGTGCACGGTGGACGTCGGTACTGCATTTTTTTTGCGAAAAATAAACTATATCTTGTTATCTTCCCCTTTTCGCCTTGAACAGAGAGCCGCCTCCGCCGTACCGTTCTCCGCCTCCACCGTCGCAGGCGCTCCGGAAGTCTCCGAACCGGTCCCGGCCCCGGAACATGTCACCCGTTAACCTGCCTGAAGATAGCGAGAATCGGAACCCGGAGCCAGTCAGCTACAACACACAGTATAGAGAGCTTGTCTCTCTGGTCAACTACCAACGAGAGAAGCTGTCAAGTCAGCAGGTGGACCTTATAAAGGTAAGCTAACCTCACTGTAGATAGGAAAATAAATCAGGTTGCTTTATAGATTCCAGAAAGTTAAAATTACGAGTGAGCTACTAATCGAAATAGCTTATATCGTTGGCAACTACCAGCGGGAATAGCTGTCTAGTTATGGACCATTAGCAGATGTTCCTTGCGAAATAGTAGGCACATTACTGCAGCGGCCAGCAACAAAGGCATTGATGGACGAAGCATGCAGATGGGGGCGGAGGCGAAGCACACATACGCGAGTCCATCAATGACTAGTTGTGGCCAAGGCTTGTATAGTTAAAAAATGCGCGGAAATTATTTCCTAAAATAATTTTCAAAATTAATGATGAACAACAAACAATAATCATTTTTCACGTGTTCATTTTATTTTCTTCAATAAACAGCTGTTCTATTTCCTCTAAGACCTCTAACATGGCTAAACGGTTAAAACAACCGAGACCTACAATTTGACGTGTCATCCGAGCCACGGTAGCGCTCAGTTGTAATTGCCACCCGCGGTCACCCATCCGAAGACCAACCGTGCTGAACATTGCTTAAGTTAGAACCAAGCGTTTCGAGTCCTACGAACCGCCAAAACGTGGAACGCTTTGCCTGAGTGTGTCTTTTGAGTAAATAGGTATCTTCTAGGTAAGTGTGTTACACCCTAGACCGCATATTTTCTTGACATCAGGCAGTGTGTAGTCAAACGCAAACCTACTATATGAAATAAACAAAAATCGCTTACGAACACCTATTCAAACTACGCCATGAGCGCTACTGCGCGGTATTGTTCAGTCTCAGTTGGAATGTATTGGTATCCCTATGTATTTGTGTATATCGACAGTTTGATGCCGAGATCGGTTACTGGGAGAACAAGGGCCGCGAGCAGGAGCGGCAGGTGGAGGTGCTGCAGCATCAGATCAACTCCGCCGACAGCCAGCTAAGGATCACCACTGAACAGGTAATGGGGCAGCATCACCATTTCAATACCTTTATTGAAGTGAAACTTCTAATGCGACTTCCAACAAGGTTGCGTTAAACGTTTAACGCTACCATGGAGGGGGTATGAAAGCACTGTTGCGTCGAAGTTTCACTTCTTCCGCGCGGAGGGACTCCACTTGCATTTTTTTCTCTAACTAAACAATCAACTTTCCATTACACATTTAAAATGTTACAACTTCGTTTACCTAGCCGCGCTTAGCGTATAGTCGTCGAATCATACAATTTGGCGGCTGTGGTGTTAGCTACAAGCTGCGGATAACCCAGTCCTGACTGAAGCTCACTTGACACTACTTGACATCTGCGTGAAGGTTGGGTTATCCACAACTTGTAGCTAACATCACAGTAGCCAAGCTGTACGATTTGGCCTATACCTTGCCTCGCTCAGCGCAGAACGGTTTAGCCACGGTAATGATATCTACAGTATTCCGTCTTCATACAGACGGTCGGAACGCGAATCACACCTACGGCCTCGGACTTTGATATGCGCTCGGTATGCTAATCAGTCGCGGGGCGGCGAAGTGGCGAACGAACGTGTGGATTTGCAACTAATAAGCGTGCTATTTACGTTTTTAGGGTTCCTCGTTTTACTACGGAACTCTAAAAACATAAAAAAAAAACACTATGTATTTTTATTGAACGCTTCCTTTTTCATTCTCAGCGAATTTCTTTTTGTAATAAATATAATAATTTTACACCAAAATAGATAGAAAATAGAAAGAAACTCAAGTAGATAAATAAAAAGTAGATGAAATTAAAATACTGAAGGCGGGCAGCCCTAGCGCGTTCTGCGTGGCCACGTGGCGCTGTAGCTAATTATATATTTTAATAAAGACAGGTCCGAGTCACAATACTGTAATATATCATTACCGTGGATTAGCGGACCGAGGCTAGAAGCAAATGGTCAATTCGTCTGTTGGCTCAAACACGTATCTCGCTACGGCATCCTCGCACATCTTTGGTGGAAACGCAGCATAACACTAATTAGCTTTACTGAACAAAAAAAAAGATTTTTTTGAAATTTTTGTTCAAAACACATTCAATTTAGAACAATCAACAAATGACTAAGTAATACTAAACAGATACAAGTTACCAACTTGCTTGTCTCGTCTCCCTGTATAGAGTGTATAGGCCTCAACTTAATGGATTCTGTGAACACGATGCGAGTAGTTCTGTACCAGCCTTTTTAATAGTCCACTGCAGGACGTAGGCCTACCCACGAAGGGTGATTGGGCCAACTCCACCACGCTGGCCCAGTGCGGGTTGGTGGATTCACATACGCCATCGAATTTCTTCTATGTACGTATACAGGTTGCCTCACGATGTTTTCCTTCACCGAAAAGCCAGTGGTGTTCAATTTCGTACATAAATTCCAAGGAATTCATTGATACGGGACTGGGATTTGAACCCACGACCCCACGATTGTGAGGCTGGTGTCATTATCACTAGACCATCACGGCGAGTAGTTGCGCAGTAGCAACTTATTCATATGTCAGCTGCACAAGGACTAGGGATTAATGCAGCGTGTAGCTAACTTCAGACACCACTAATTTTGATTCAGCCTAAAACGAAAAACTTTTGCACCCAGGTGCAAGCATTGAACTACATAGATGAAGAGAACGAAATCGTGAAGCAGAACGAGAAGACCCTCAAGTCGGAGATAGTGCTGGTGCGCTCCAAACTGGCCAACTGCGAGACTGAACTGCTGCAGTGCAAGAACAAGATTCGGAAACTCATGGAAGAGATACATAACGAACAGAGGATCATCAATACCAGACAGCAAGAGAACCGGTGAGTTTATCTATTGAACCGACTTCCAAAAGTAGAAGGTTCTATGTTGGTCTGTATGTATTTTTTTTACAAGCTTTTATTTACTTTCACCTGTCCCGTTCTCTGTAATCAAGTCTTGCAATTTAAATTTGATCCACTTCCCGGTTATCGATAAAGCTGAAATTTTGCACACATGTGTAAATCGCGTGGCAATGCAATATAACGATGATATGGTGCTGATCTGATGATGGAGCTGGAAGGTGGCCAAAGGAACTTAGCAATGAAACGACACAACCTCAACGAGTTTGGGTTCATTTGAATGATCTTGGCGATTGTCTATCATTTGTCTTTCAATGGTAACCACGGTCTGATGATGAAGCTGGAAGGTGGTGATAGGAACTCTGTAATAAAGCGATGGAACCCTAGTTTCGGCTCCTTAGATTCGTCTTGGCGAGTACTTGTTCAGGAAAAGCTTGTTTTTAAATAAAGTTTTTTTTTTAATTATAATACTTGTTTTGCGTATGTTCATCTACATTTTCGCCAATTGTGAACCGATTAATTTTTTTTTGGTTTGGTAGATCATATTTCTCTGGTGGTCCCATTTAAATTTTATTGAAATTGGCTGAGCCGTTTTTGAAAATGCGATAATAATGTAAAAATTACTACATGTACACATCGATTCGAGCGAATTCGAATTCTGTACACGGTTGAAGCCGGATATGCGGCATTTTTTGGCGGAATATAATTATATTGATATGTTGTAACTTTGTTGTAACATCACTTTTGACCTGACTGCTAAGGAAGGATTATGTTTTTTAATGTATTCAATAAAATAAATGGCAATATTTTAAGTAATTTTATGATGGCGCCTTGGCTGGCCACGATGTATGGTTTGATCAACATTCACGATCACGATCAACGATCACGATGTGTGTTTTAATCATTTCATCACTCACTCACTCTTTATAACAACTTTACGCCAGGATTTCCTGTGAATCGACGAAATGTAGGTGACGGTAGATGTACTAAAATTTACGGATTGGAAGATTTCGCCATTGAATTACTCCTACGGTATGCAGGTTTCCTCACCATGTTTTCCTTTACCAAAAAGACTGGTATAAAATCCGTACATTGAATCTACAATCTCACGAAGCCAAATTGAGTGTCTCACTCTCACTAGCCCATTTTCCCACAGTTTTCTACAGACAAAACCAAAATATACGTTACTTTATATACAAAAATTTTAACATCAATATGTGGTCACACGCAAGCATATAGTCAAAAATCAAGCTTCATTTTTAGGGTTCCGTACCCAAAGGATAAAAACGGGACCCTATTACTAAGACTCCGCTGTCCGTCTGTCTGTCTGTCACCAGGCTGTATCTCATAAATCGTTATAGCTAGAAAGCTGAAATTCACAGATGATGTATTTCTGTCGCCGCTATAACAACAAATACTAAAAACAGAATAAAATTAATATTTAAGGGGCTCCCATACAACAAACCCGAATTTTGAACCGTTTTTCGCTCAATATTAATAATGGTAACAGGTAGATCCTTGAAATATTCACAGAATGTTTAGTTGTATAGACAATTCAATAATTATTATTTAAATTAAAATAAAATAAATATTTAAGGGGGCTCCCATACAGTACGGAACCCTGCGTGCGCGAGTCCTACTCGTACTTGGCCGATTATTTATTAAAAACAAAATAAAAGATTACGTTTATCTTACGCGTCTCACTGCGTAAAACTATACAGAATTAATAAGTCCAAACATAACCATTCTATTTCAATACTTGGCAGAGAAATCGAGCTCTGCCCTAAAAAATATAAAACCCCGTACCGAATACACATTAAAATATCCCACGTCTTAACAAAGAGATTTAAAAAACATTTTAAGTACTCTGAAAGCTCCGTTAACGACTTAATAATAGCTTCTTGGCGCTTAACTTCGCGTAATTACGTTTAATTGAGTTGTACGAAGTATTAAACGGCGATGTGTGTATTTGTAAAAGGCATACATGTTAACCACAGACATCGAGAGAGAGAGAGATACATAATTCTTTATCCGGCACGCAAGACATTTTATAGCAAATACTCATACCATACACTGTAAAACGCATGTTTGTAAACATACATTGCAGAATGTGGTGTTATGTGAGCTCGTAATTATGAGTAAACTAGTTTTTGCCCGCGGATCTGCCCGCGTGATTGTTTGATTTTTTTTCATTTAAAGTTATGTCCATGCCAAAAATCAAGTCAATCCGTTGCTCCGTTGCTGCATGAAAGAGGAACAAACCAACAAACACACTTTCGGATTTATAATATTAGTAAGGAAGGATGAGCTTATTGATTTATGATTTGTTGTGCTCTACGAGTAATAATTGCGTTATTATTGGCTTTGCGCGTAGTTGTGATTTTATGTAGAGAGTTTCGTGCGGAATTACGTCCCCACTAGTTTGAGCCGACATACCTCATCTCGCGATGTCTGTGATTTAAATCAATACCTACGCGTATTAGTGTTAAACAAATAAAATTACTGTTATAATTAACGGATTTGGGTCACGCTTTTTAGGGTTCCGGACCCAAAGACCTGCTGTCCGTCTGTCTGTCACCAGTCTGCATCTCATGAACCGTAGAGTAGCTAGAGAGTTGAAATTGTCACAGATGATGTATTTCGACTAAAAACAGAATAATATCAGTATTTAAGGGGGGCTCCCATACAACAAACGTGTTTTATATTTGCTGAGGGGCTCCCATATGGTACGGAACCCTCCGTGCGCGAGTCCGACTCGCACTTGGCCGATTATTTATAGTTTCTTAAATTATTTATTTAACTGATTGTCCCGGAAAAGATAATGTTATTCAAGTGTTTGTAAATAACTAACTTCTCCCATGAGATCTAACCTAAAATCGTGGGAAAAGAATCAGTCATACATTTTGACGATTCGGAATTAAGATTTTATAGAGTAAGTACCTAAGTTGGTATAGGCTAGGTGGCAAGTTCATATAGACTGTACCTAAGTTGGTATAGGCTAGGTGGCAAGTTCATATAGACTGTACCTAAGTTGGTATAGGCTAGGTGGCTAGCCCTGGTGTCATAGTTACTAAACCACCCGAATGCCTCCGACATGGCTATCATCTCACAGTAATAAAAATCTCGTGTCACAGTGTTTCTTATCGAATCAGCTTGGCATCATCATCATCATCTTGCCCTTATCCCACTAGGTGGGGTCGGCACAGCACGTTTCCTTTCGCCACTTAACTCTATCATTCGTCATCTCATCATCAACTCCTTTCTCTCGCATGTATGTCATCTTTCACACAATTCATCCACACTTTTTTTGGTCTTCCCCTCCCGGTTTTGCCATTTACCGTCATATTAAGAGTTCTTTTTGTGACATGACTATCCTCCCTTCTCATTATATGCCCATACCAAGATAGCCTGCCACTCTTTAATTTCTCAGTCACTGGCGCTACTTTCAGACTTCCCCTAACATATTCATTTCTAATTTTATCCATCCTCGTCACTCCGCACATCCATCTCAGCATTCGCATCTCCGCTGCATGCAATTTCCTTTCATTTTCCCCTTTGGTGGCCCAACACTCTGATCCATACAATACGACAGGTCTTATGATGCTTTTATAAATTTTCCCTTTTAATTTAAGGGACATCCGCGGATCGCAAGTTGTACCAGTAACCTGTCGCCATTTCATCCAACCTGCGTTTAACGTCCCGGTCGATCGAATCAGCTTGACCGATTTTTAATATTTTTTTTGTGTATATTTGGTATGTTAATAGGTAGTTGGCAGCTTTCTCAAATATTTTGTCGATTCCGATCCGCAATTTTGTATGGGACAACTGATTTTTTTTTCGGATTCCATGTTAGCCCCATAATATAAGTTATTCATTTGTCTGAATAGAGATACCATAATGATTTTTTGCAAAAAATGGCATGACCGATTTCAAACGTGTGCAGAATTCGCGAATATTTCTTACGGATATATGATGCATTTATCACATTATTGTTGATTTATCATAAATGGTTCAGCTGATTTCGATAAAATTTAAATGGGATCAATTATGAAGTATACTCTTTCCCATATAAAAAGAATTACCGAAATAGTATTATCTTCTTTAGCGTGGCTATACATAAAAAAAATAAACATACGCGTTGAATTGAGTAACTACCTCCTCCGTTTCGTCACTCAGGGGGCGCTTTTGGTTTAATACACCCTTTCTGAATAACCGTGTATAAAATCCCTTAACAGCAATGCATTTCTAACCGACTAAAACAGGAGGTTCTCGATTCGACAACATAATTTATGTTTTTTTTGGTCTCTGGACTGCGCTATAGATGATAGATAATAGCGTAGTATTTAACAAATTAGATTAAGCTAACATGTACTATACTGTAAGTACATGGCTTACTACCGGCACGTACAACCTCAATAGCGTCTATTTCAAGCAAAACGCTGAGCATTGAGTAGAGAGTTATGTGAATTACTCGCTTCGTGGGAACGGTTGCTGGAACACAATCGAATTGTTTGCTCAAAGATTGACTCGATTAGAAATATCTCACGTTTGTTGTGCTTAGAGTAGGACTTAGGAGGAATTCTTTACGATTTTTATCACGACTTTCACCTAGTAAAGCTACCGGAATAGCTAACACAATCTTTATTTGGATTCCCGTTTTACCTTTTCCGGTACGAAACCCTTAAAATTAAATCTCTTTACTGAGATATGGCTAAGATTTTTAGGGTTTCGTTCAGTGGTTAAACGATATCTGCCTAGGACCACTCGTATCGTTTACACTTACATTAGAATAGTCTTGATTCCGATCCCGGTCCCGTAGCAATTGGGAAAATTTTTGGGAATTATATCTTGCTTTTGCTATTAAGATTAGGTAACATCTGGCTATTTAATCATTCGATGAAGGAAAATAGCCTAAAGAAATTATGTGGCTTTTGTAAATCGTGAAAACCAGCAAATGGGCCAGCGGCGTGGATATATTTGTTCTTTTGAGGCTTATATCAGCAGTGATGGATGATCAACATCAGTTCTTGATAACCCGCTGCTGAGTTTGCCATTCACTATTGGGCCTTGTCGATTAACAATAACAACAATATCTTTATTGTACACCAAATTGACAAAAATTAAAGCTATTTATAAATGTTGTACAAGGGCGGCCAATGTACATTTACAGTATTAATCAAACAAGTTAGTAAGTTAGGGTTTAGAAGGTTAGGTCAATGCACAGATTGTATCGTATCGTAAATTACACGTATAGCTCAAACATATAATAATAATATATTATGATCAAAGTTAACTTTCACTTTCTTTCGCTAAATGTCACCACGCCATCAATTTTATAAGACGGAATTAATTTTGCATAACTAATTTCTATTACGTATTCTGCGAAGTGCTTACCTTCTAGTTTTAATTTTTTCTTGCGCATTAGAAAACTGACCAATATTACATTTTAGATAGTGTTTGTTCCCTTAGAGTAGTTTATTTCATATGTGATTCAAATAGTGGCTAAAATTTCAGGTCAATACAAGCGACAACGTTTCAGCAGTCCTTTACAAGCCGAATCAAACATGTTGGCAGCTGTGAAATTAGCTATAAGTTGCGGGAAACCCAATCCTCGCGCAGGTGACTCAGGAATGGGTTATCCGTACTTGTAGCAAAGAATATTATAATAATACTACGTATAGAACGGCCACTCGTTACCCCCCACCCGTTTGAGTCTTCCTCACTTCCACCCCGCGTCTACGTACCGTATCGTGCACTCTGCGCGCGGGCTGCACTGGTCGGTGGATTTTCTAATAAAAACTACCTAGACTGTGACAATAGGGAAGACTTGTACTGTGTATGGTTGAATATCAATGATACGTAACAAAACAAGAAATTTTAATGTTTCCCTAAGGATAAATAATAGGAACTTATTTTACATTATTTGGTAACTTCCTCTTGATATTATCTTACAAAAGAAGTAGATCGGTTACTTTTTGTTAATATGCTTCCAAATTAAGTAATTGTTATACTATTTTAAGCACTAGATTAATTTTCATTTTTGCAAATTATGTACGTAACTGTCTCACTCACGCGGCATGACGTCACGATGTGGTGATCGCTGACAGCCATAGACGTTCCGCACACAAATGCGCGTGTAGCGACCGTGCGTATGTGTGTTGTCAGTGAGTAAGTACTGTGTAGGTGTGCGTAAGACAGCAGATTTTGTATGAAAAATCGCGGAGTGTCCGGGCTGTGCTTGTAGCTAACATCACAGCCGCCAAGATGTGTGATTCGACCTATACCTAATTTTTTTCATACACGTAAGTCAGGACACAAATGTCTGGTCTAGACTTTAGTGTGTTGGATATCATTGTACTACCTCATCGTTCCAACTAATTTCTCCTATGAGATCTACCCTGAAATCGTGGGAAAAGAATCAGTTGATTCATTCATTTTGACGATTCGGAATTAAGATTTCATAGAGTAAGTATACCTAAGTTGTTATAGGCTAGGTTACTAGCCATGTTGTCAGAGTTTTTAAGCCGCCTGAAGGCCTGTATCACCTATATCGCCAGCTTTGCATTGTTTGGGGTCAGAGACCGTGTGCCCAAATATTTAAAAAAAAACTATAATTTGACAAAATGTATTGTTTCCAGGCAAGCGTTAGAGCGGTCGATGCTCGCTGAAGTGGACACGCTACAGAGCCAAATACAGCAAGCCAAGCACGCCACCGAAATCAACCATTTGACTGCCGAAAACTTGAAACGGGAGGTAAATATTTTGGCAAAACAATGATCTTTTAATTGAGTTCCAAAAAGGAGAAGATTATCAATTCGACTACCGAGAACTTGGAACGGGAGATAAATATTTTGGCAAAACAATGATCTTTTCATTGAGTTGCAAAAAGGAGAAGGATCTCAATTTGACTGCCGAAAATTCAAAACGGGTGGTAAATATTTTTGCACTACAACGATCTTTTAACTGACTTCTAAAAAGGAGAATGTTCTCAATTTGACTGCCGAGAACTTAAAACGGGAGGTAAATATATTGGAACTACAATGATCGCTGTTTTTCATCGACTTTTAAGAAGGAGGAGGTTCTAAATTAGTTTGTATGTTTTTTAGGGTTCCGTACCCAAAAGGAAAAACGGGACCCTATTACTAAGACTTCGATGTCCGTCTGTCTGTCTATCATGAACCATAATATATCTCATGTATCTCATGAACCATGATAGCTAGGCAGCTGAAATTTTTACAGATGATGTATTTCGGTTGCCGCTATAACAACAAATACTAAAAACAAGATAAAATAAATATTTAAGGGGGTTCTCCCATACAACAAACCTGAATTTTTAAACATTATTCACTCTATATTAATAATGTTACCAGGTAGATACTTGAAATTTTCACGGAATATTTAGTTTTATATTCACTTCAATAATAAATTATAAAATTAAAATAAAATAAATATTTAAGGGGGGCTCCCATACAGTACGGAACCCTCCGTGTGCGAGCCCAACTCGCACTTGGCCGATTTTTTTTTCTATTCTAATGTTATATGCCGAACTTCACAGTCACCATTATGTTTGAAACGGCCTATACTTACAATGATCGTTGATGTTTAACCAACTTCCTAAATTGAGGACGTTCCCAATTCGTCTATATGGATTTTTTCTGTTTGTATGTGAAATTATAATTCCTACTGTATCTGTTGTTTGTAGGCCGATTTTCGAAATTATTTTCACGATGTGTAGAATAACATCGCGTTAACTAGCCCATATTTTTAGGGTTCCGTACCCAAAGGGTAAAAACGGGACCCTATTACTAAGACTTCGATGTCCGTCTGTCTGTCTGTCTGTCACCGGGCAGTATCTCATGAACCGTGATAGCTAGGCAGCTGAAATTTTCACAGATGATGTATTTCTGTTGCCGCTATAACAATAAATACTAAAAAGAGAATAAAATAAATATTTAAGGGGGGCTCCCATAGCACAAACGTGATTTTAAGAGTTTTTTTGCTCGCTATTTGTAAAGGCAAGAAGAATGTGGCTCCCATACCGCACGGAACCCTTAGTGCGCGAGTCCGACTCGCACTTGGCCGATTTTTTTTTTTACATTTACTAACGACTAGCTTCTTGTTCCGGGCCCCCATTAATCTTGAATGAAAACTTGTCTAATATGTCGTGATTTGTTGTGTCGCTTTCAGATGACATTTTAAAAGGATCGTGAGAACACTTTCTAATCGATATTTTGTTTATTTTGGCGAAATGTGTGAAGTCTTGTCTCCTCAATTCTAAAACGAGATTTATGGAGACGAAAAAAGATGTTGTTCGGGTCACGGATAAATAAAATCTTGGTGATTTATGATTATGACAATCTTTTTTAAAGATGCAGTCTATTAAATCCTTACTGTACTCAGCCTTTTTTAAGAGTCCACTGCAGGACGTATCCACCACGCTGGCTCAGTGCGGGTTGGTGGATTTATATACGCCATCGAATTTCTTCTACGGATGTATGTAGGTTGCCTCACGATGTTTTCCTTCACCGAAAACCCAGTGATGTGAAATGCCGTACATAAATTCCAAGGAATTCATTGGTACGAGACCGGGATCGAACCCACGACCTCACGATTGTAAGGTTGGTGTCATTACCACTAGACCATCACGGCTAAATTAAAACTTTACTATTACTTTACATTAAATGTTTACTTTAAATTAAATCCTTACTATTACTTTAAATCCAAAGATGTTGGTGTGTTTGTTACTCTTTCACGGAGCAACAGAAAGGAGGGATTGAGTTAATATTTTATAACATATTTGCTCGTAAAGTGGCTGTAATTACACCAATTTCAATATCGTAATGTATTTCATTACGCACTTGTGCATTATTTTAATGTAAAACGCACGCCGCCCCGACTGCTGTCACTCTGTGGTCTCGTTTCTCCTACTTTTACGCGGCGAGTGTAAGAGACATTACGGCACTTGTGCGGTAATGTAATGTAAAACGCACGATGCTTCGACTGATGCACGACTTCCACTCCGAGTCAGAGTGCTCCATTCCAGTGCATGTCTTCTAAGAGTTTTATTAATTTCCTCGCAAATATGTTATAAAACGTCGTATGACATACGTGCGCTTTGAAAATTACAGCCTCTGCTTCCTTACAGCCCTCTAGGGCTAGCAATATTGCCTCGGCTGTAATTTTCAACTTACCGCACTTATATCATAATGTACTATTTCAGGGATATAGTTTAAATATCGGAGAGCGTTATAAACTATTTGGGTCTAATGGTGTAATACAATAAATAACGGCGCGCCGTGGATAGATAACTGTCGGCTCTGTAGGCAGGACCTAGTCTTATTATTACGGCTTCGTTCCGGAATATGTTTGCCCACCTCATGCGCAAGACCGATTCGCCGCTCTGTTGCGACTGCTTGAGAATAGAAGATACCTACCATATTTTGATGGAATACGTCCGGAACGAGGCGCCCAGACGCCTGTTATTCCAGGACAGTTCCATTGGTTTATGTAATTCGTATTTAGCTCAACCTACATCTGATGAGACAAAGAAGATACTAGCCATGGTGAAAGCAGGTCTAGCTAATAGGACTAATGTATTGTAAATATTTAAGATGTAATTGTTTTCCCTACTAGTGCGCCATTTTCGCTGTGCGAAAAAGCACTTTAAAAAAGATTTAAAAAAAAAATAACGGCTGTGAGGTTGGTGCCCAAAACCCAATCCTGACTAAAGTTCACATAAAAGCTGCGTGTTGATTGTGTTTCTCGCAGCTTGTACTAATTTCGCAGCCGACAAGTTATTTGATTCGTTCTATAAGAATATTAATGTTACGTTTCATATTACAATACATTTTTTTTCAAGCTTTTATCTAGTTTCATCGGTCCCGTTGTCTGTCTGTCGGTCTGTAATCAAATCTTGCAAGTTGATCCACTTCCCGGTTACGGATTGAGCTGAAATTTTGCATACATGTGTAAATCGCGTGACAATGCAATATTATGATGACATGGTGCTGATCTGATGATGGAACTAGAAGGTGGCCAAAGCAACTTAGCAATGAAACGATACAACCTCATCGAGTTTGGGTTCATTTGAATGGTCTTGGCGAGTAGTTTGTCTTTCAATGGTAACCAGGGTCTGATGATGGAGCTGGAAGGTGGTCATAGGAACTCTGTAATGAAACGATGCAACCCCATCGAGTTTCTTCTCGTTTGGTTCGTCTTGGCGAGTACTTGTACAGTTAAAGCTTGTTTATTTAAATAAGGTTTTTTTAAATATAATACTTGTTTCAGGTTGGAGTGTTAGAAAACGCGATAATGGAGAAGAAGCGTCAAGTGGAGCGGCTCGTGCAGGAGATGAAGGAAGCCAACCTGCAGAGCCTCACCGGCAGCGTCGACGAACTCAGACATCCTTTGGATGGTAATTATTATTTTCTCAAATATGCTTGAAAATATAAGCATCCCAACAAAAACATAGTATGTAAAAAGTACAACAAGTCGAGCAACAATTCTTTAGTAAAAAGTGGTGAGTAAGCACAAGTCGGTTTATTCATTCAATACTTGTCTTGTTGTATAATAGTGAGTGTATATATGAGTGTGTCAGTGACAAAATCAAAGAACTTTGACTAGCAATAATTCTTAAATGACTGGTTCGATTTTGATGAAATTTAGAAATATTCTTTGTTATATGACGTTCTCTTGATAGTAAAAAAATCAGACGTCTAGCTTTATCCAGACCAAAGTTACAGGGGGTTGAAAATGGCCTGAATGGCTTCGGGAAAAGTATGCTTACGGCTGTGCTCGACTTGTTTGGGTGCACTGCCGTGCCCCAGATTCTTTTGGCAACCTTCTTCGAGATAAATTGAAATTTCTGTACTGGCCAAACACATGCGAGCAGCGGCCGGCAAAAGTTTTATGAAAATCCATTACTGTCGTGTTATTTAATAATCGGCCAAGTACGAGTCGGACTCGCGCACGGAGGGTTCCGTACTGTATGGGAGCCCCCCTTAAATATTTATTTTATTTTAATTTTATTGTTTTATTATTGAAGTGAATATTATACAACTAAATATTCTGTGAAAATTTCAAGCATCTACCATTATTAATATAGAGCGAAAAACGGCTAAAAATCAGGTTTGTTGTATGGGAGCCCCCCTTAATTATTAATTTTATTCTGTTTTTAGTATGTGTTGTTATAGCGGCAACTGAAATACATCCTCTGTGAAAATTTCAGCTTTCTAGCTATAACGGCTCATGAGATACAGCCTGGTGACAGACAGACAGACGGACAGCGGAGTCTTAGTAATAGGGTCCCGTTTTTACCTTTGGGTAAGGAACCCTAAAAATGGAACGATTTTTTAGTCCAACAACAACCGACTTCAATCGCGTATACTAAGCGCCACACAAATCGGCGAATGGGAAGTTATGCGCAGAACGCTGCGCAATA
This sequence comes from Hypomecis atomaria, assembly GCA_964007245.1. Lineage (NCBI taxonomy): Eukaryota > Metazoa > Arthropoda > Insecta > Lepidoptera > Geometridae > Hypomecis > Hypomecis atomaria. The sequence goes on along the minus strand of OZ023294.1, from coordinate 15,772,740 downwards.
GCCGAAATATAGGTAAGCGCGGGAGCCAGAGAGACGAGACGCCGGGGCACACCCGCCCGCCAACCTCATGCCTCCCGCGCGCTCCCTACTCATTTTACACACATGCGCAATAACTAGCGAATCACGGCGAAGTGTCATCTGCGGCTAACTTCTCATCCGCCGATTTGTGTGGCGCTTAGTATACATAATTAGAACAGTTCGCTGGAATTGGTAAATCGCATACAATTTTGAATTATCGTCGAATTATCAAAAACGGCTCAGCCGATTTCGATAAAATTTAATGGGATCTTTGAAGTATGACCAATCAAACAAAAAAGTTAAAAGTGATTTTGCGATTTTTGCGAAATATAATAATTTTTTAACCGCTAGTGATTTTTCGAAATATAATTATGTTTTAACCGCTTAGCCATGTCATAGGCCTTAGAAACTGACTCCAAGGATAGTCACGGCATATACAAACTTATTTTTTTACGTTCCAGGGCTATGCAAAGCGGGTAGCGCACGTCGGATCATAGGCTCACCCCGGCAGCTGGAAAATGCCGCGCCCACCAATAAAAACCCGCACGGAGTGTGGGTGTGAACGCCCGAAGGCCTTATTTTATGCACGTGTTATGGAATTTTCAGTTTTATTATTTAGCGGGATAAGTACAACAGAAGGCACAATTTTAAATCCGCCATGGTAATTTTAATAGCAATTTATAATGTTCTTCTAGGACCAATACTATTTTTAATAGGCACTATCAAGGTTTTCTATTCTATTGACTTCACGTTTTAACTCTAGTAATAAATTAATATACATAGATTGTTGAGAAACGCTTTTACATATTTATACAATACAATTCTTATGGAGGTATTGATGTATATAGAATCACTCTTGATCGATACGATAAAACTTTGAAAGCATATTTGAAAAGCATTCGGTACATTTGGGAAATAGCGTTCTCGATAAAATAAGGTATCGGGTAATCCATTATAATACCAATTTCTATGTTTTATAATGGAGGAGCTGGCAAACAAAAGCGGACATGTCCCAATAATCATTTTTTACAAGAATAGTAAAAAACTAAATGAGAAGGAAGGTGTTCGATTTATTTACCTACAACATTTAGCTAGAGTTCTAATTTTTTACATGTGCATTCTGCATTAATTTATAATCATATTCCCGTTTTCAGTTTATCTAAATTGGGGCCCATCATTTATCGTTATTTTTTTTATTTCTGAGACATGTCTTTTTCTGCTTGAAAATGCATTTTTTGATGTTTAAATTTTGTATGTTTTAGATCGCCAATTTCTTCAGGAATTTATAGATGAGTACAATAAGAACCCGAAAATGCAAAAAAAAATCCCTCTGTGCACATATCCGCCATTGTTCGCCAGCTCCTCATTATGGATTACTTTCAATGTTTAGTTATATCACTCAAATATATGGGGTTTAATTCCTGTAAGGCTGCATATTCTTAGAAATGATTTTATTTTTAGATGACCAACCATTTCGAATAAATATTTTTTAGACTACTTTCAGCCAGTTTAAAAAAAAAAAACAGTGTAAAATGCCTCAGGCAGTTTTAAAGAAATCCTGAACTAGCTTAGTAAGCCAGTTGCCTTATGACTGGATTCGAACTGCAATTTAATAACGTCAACCGGCACTGGGGTGGGTTTATATTGTTCCAGTTGGCCAGCGCTAGATCCGATAACTGGACTGGAATAATGTAAACCGGTCATTATGACCAGTCGCACTTATCTTCGAAAGTGCGGTAAAGAATTGTGCTAGACACTTTAGACATTATTGCCCGGTTTACATTATTCTAGTCCAGTGATCCAGCGAGAATCCAGTCCAGTGGTAGACTGGATCTGTAACGTCTACATTATTCCAGTTATTTTTCTTCACCATTTTAAAATTCTTTCTTAGGTAATCAACCAAATCGTGTTAACTGTGTCAGCACTGGAATGGCCGTCTACATTATTCCAGTTGCACTGGATTGGTCGCATTGGATTCAAAAGTAGACCGCCAATCCAGTTACTGGACTGAAATGCTAACTGGATTCAGTGTATTCCAGTGCCGGTTTACATTTTTACAGTAAGCAATCCAGCGCTGGATTCGGTCCTTGGACTGGAATAATATAAACCGGGCATATTATATCACAGACTTTAATGTACATAAGCTATTAGACAAAATAACAATTAACTTATAAAGTTCCACCTATAAACTCGAATATTTTTAATCACATAGACTTCGACATAACGATTTTAAAGATTTAGTATAATTAGGTACATTTTTCTAGATAAATATTTAGCGTGTATTTGTGTTCAATTTAGTGTCATATTTAAATTATAACGTCACAAATAGGGTGTTATTTAATTAGATATTATTATGAAGTGTACTTAAAAATATTGGCCTAATATTTTTATTTGACGCTTTTAAATAAAAGTATTATATATCTTGCCGTATATAGCTGTTGTGTAATGACAGTATTTATTAGGTAGTTTTATAGTTGAGTTGAATATGTAAGATGTTTTTCGAACGTATGCGCCAGATATGAACAAGCTTTGTAGAAATTTAATTACAAATAATTATATTGATTTATATGAATCTGTTTTTGGTAATCGTTTCGATCAGTTTTTTAAATCTAAAAAACAAAAACAAATTTAAAAGATAATGTTAGTTTTGGGCCCACTTTACATTTGTATTATACGGTTAAAAGTAATAAATTGCTTATGTCGGATGTTATCCATTTGAAAATTAAAGGAATCATCACTTAAAATATCTTATAACGTACTTAGCTTAAGCCGCGTTATTAATAAAAGTTATTTCGGAGTAGTTAATTCGTGTTTTGTCTTTTATTCTTTCTTAGATAATTTTAATTCACTTGTACAACACAAGACGAACTAACTACTTCAAATATAACTTTATTTATTAATAACGCGGCTAATGTCTTAAATAATACATTTAAGATCAAATATCAGGTAAGTGGACCCTTCAATTTAAGATCCGTTTGCCAGCCATTAGATGTAATCAATGAAATTCTTATTTTGATGCTTGTTTGAATCTCTGGTGGTTTTAGTGTTCGATTGGTTTTAAATTGTGTGACAAATGCATAAATGCCTAAAGTGTGTTTATATTTTAGCTGATTTTTTATTGAATTAACGATATAAAACCTCAGTACAGGCTGCTCTAATTTAAGTTTCGATACGAGTGCTAAATGTATACTTTAGTTGTAATTGCAATTCGGATGGCGTTATACACGAAGTGGGGATAGACATACCATAAGGATATTTTTCTTTACAACATGACAATGCTTTCGGGTGCTCCGCTTTCCTAGGATAGCGGTGTTCATCATATAGCGGCCGTAGTACAGCGGTGAAAGTCGTCACTAGAACGTGGTCTATCCGAACAAAATGGCGTGGTGTCCTAGAGAGCAGTAATTGGCACGGTAAAATGAAAGAACTTACAAAGTCAGTTACATCGGCCGCTATATGACGGCACCGCACAGCAATCCCAGGAAACCAAAGCTACTGTATTACCGGACACGTTGCTTTTATTTACGATGTGAAGGGTTATGTTGTATAGATTGGATGTAGTCATCTTTCGTTGAATATTACATGGCATAATATAGCACTGCTTTGGCAACACACAGTACGGTATGTCTTACCTTACTCTGTGGTTTTGCTTCAATGTTAAAAACTAGTAAAATTTCATGGTTAATGAGACGTTTCTAGTGAATTGACCTATATTCTATCTATCAGCGTATTAGAAGGTCCATAGACGCCATTTTAGAAATTACTTAAAATGCATTTTAACTTAGAAGCTCTAATAACGCCCTGCATTTCTATACCATTTCAGAATCTTAGATACTGGGTATCGTCTCATAAAATATCCTGATAATTATGATTGTCCTATTCGCAATATAGTTATAATTAATAATAATAATGTTCTAGTCGAAAATATAAGCCATTGCAATATTTTATAAACCATTATATTAAAATGAACTTCTAACATTTCAGATGACTTGGCATTTATAATTCAAATGATATTATGCTATCAAGTAGACTTGTATGGATTGTTTATTTTAAAATTAAGATTTTGTTTTAAGATACTATATTATTTCACATGGTTACTAATAGTATTTAGAAGACGTGTGTATAGATCAATCATATGAATAAAGCCATATAAATAATTATAATGTTTTATTCAAATATCTCAATCAGTAGTGGCATAGATTAATGTTAGTGGCTAGAAAGTTCAAGTATACGTATTGTATAGTCCGCGCCACACAAGTCGGCGGATAGGAAGTTATGTTTTAGTGCGCGATTAGTCCCGTAGTACATAATAATAATATGCGCAGAACGCTACGCAAAAGGCAAAATAAAGGTATGCGCGGAAGCCAGAGACGAGACGCCGGAGCACACCCGCCCGCCAACTCATGCCTCCCGCGCGCTCCCTACGCCCGTGCTCACCACTACGCCACGCGGCGTCGGTATTGCGCATGTGTGCGCATGTATTAGCGAATCACGGCGAAGTGTCACGTCTAACTTCCCATCCGCCGACATGTGTGGCGCGGATTATATTACTTTTCTTACAACACAGCTTTATTGTATCAACTTTGTGACAACTACAGGTTGCCACACATAAACGACAAATTCTACCCCAAAACATTTACTACATTACGTTCGGCATCACTCGGTTTGGGCCGATCGGGTGCAATTGGCACCATTCGGTTTTTATTCGGCAATCACGCGTCTCTCCGTGCGTCGTCGCGTCGCGGCATTAATCTACATTTATTTTGGTTTTACCCCCGGCTTTGACGATCGTGCTAGCTCGCTGCCGAAAGCCGATCAGCATTTTCCCCAATATTCATCTATACCTTTTCAATTTTATTACCTGGCAGTGCCGATTGTGCTGGCTCGCATGTGGACACAGAAAACGTGTTTTAGTAAAACCTCTTTTTCACTGTGCGGTATGTGTAATGCCCTTGAGGAAGAGTAGGCAATACAGATAGAGCTTGTGCAAAAAGAGAACCGTCGTGGCGTTACGGTGAACTAACAATAATATTTTAATCAGCAGCCAAGGTACCGACTACTTGGTAGACGCGAGTACTGATGAAAACCGAATTGGTGTCTACCAAGTATAAAACACTTAGTTGTACTAGCAACGACAGAGCAGTGTTGTCGACGTAACAAAATTAGTAAACTGACACACGGGCGACCTCGCTTACGACGCTTCTCTTTTTGCACAAACTCTAGGTCTCTTTGTTGTAATCTGACTCATATCGCCTTATTTTATTTTAGGAAAAGGGTTAATGTGTACCTTCTGTATTCGACAAACGTGTCACATGACGTTTGTCCAATAGTGTGTGTAGTGTGTACACACACACGTAGGTGAACGTGTAGCAAAACAATAAAACAAGTGATATTCATGAATCCTTATATTCAATATAACTTATTTCAAATAGTACGAAATTATATGTTTTACACAACTATCATAAAGAATACTCTTCATACAATAGATGCCGTAAACGCGTTATCCACGCTGTACTTCTATTGTTTGACTGAAAAAAATATATTTACATCTTTCTTACATTACAACCTGAAAACATCATCCCGACAGGAGATTCTAACAAATTAATTTAATATTACTTACGCAATCTGCGGGCTAATTCTGAGGCAACGTGGAAAAAATGTAAGGATATACCCCCACCTATATTGTTTGAAATTTGGTCGTTCGCCGCTTTATTCATGTACTAGCTTTTGGTCGCGACTCCAACCGCGTATGTATATTTTGATTTTTGTGCTATCCCACAAGAACCCGTTACTTTTCCGGGATAAAAAGTTGCCTATGTCACTTTTCAGCCTTTGAACCTCGGTTTCCTCCGAGCTTTGAACTATATTCATGCGTGCGTTTATTTGCGTAAGAACGCGCGGAAATTACATTTCCATCATTTTTAGATTTACTTAGAAATGGCAGCCATTTTGTGAGAGAACTAACGTGTGGTATTATGCTGGTTTTACTTGTTATTTCATCTCCATTTATTTCCATCTGAGGATATAGATATTTTTTTCACTGGCAAGGATCAATCACATGGGATATTATTTTGCAGAAGATTTATTTATTATCTATTTTAAAAGCGTTTTTTGTTGAACAAAAACAAAATGCTTAGAAACATAAAGGCAACATGTTTTGCCATTATAAAATTTAAAGGCACCTGGAAATAAATTTAACAGGCTTCTTTGGCCAAATTCGGCACAAAATAAAACACTTACAGCAATATCACATTAGAATTAAGTATATTTTTTTTTTTACAAAAGAGCTAGCGGCTTTGAACTTTAGGATTTGTCTATTCCTTTCTTGTAATGTGGAATTAGGAAAATATCATACATTTTTTATTAGGGTTCCGTATCCAAAGGGTAAAAACAGAACCCTATTACTAAAACTCTGCTGTCCGGACGAACGTCTATCTGTCTGTCTGTCACCAGGCTGTATCTCATGAACCGTGATAGCTAGGCAGCTGAAATTTTTACAAATGATGTATTTCTGTTGCCGCTATTATGGGAGTCATATGACACACGTGTTTTTTTTGCCTTTTTTACACGATATCAATAACGGCAAACGGTTGACGCTTAAAATGGGGCTAAGGGGGCTCACAAAGGGCACGGAACCCGACGTGCGCGAGTCGTACTTGACCGATATTTTTTAAATTATTAGGAGCAAAGAATTAGGAGACAAAAATTCCACGTTACAATATTCGCTTAATTTGCTTGGTTACGCGTCACTCTCAATAAATACCGCTACTATCACTCATCGCGATAAATATGAAAGTAACGGGACAGAAATTACGTCGTTCGTTTCAGTCATAGGACGTCTACTTCTTCTGCTGGACATTGGCCTCCCTTAAATATCTCCAATAAGACCGGTTGAAAACTAAAAACTATGTCGGTTGCCTTAAAATTAGCCCGCAGAACTAGTCACATCTAAACAAATGAAATTAAAGTCATTTCTATAAAATTGAAATCACATTTCAATACTTGAAAGGTTTGCAGGAACTTGATCCCCGCTTTGACCGAAATGAGTGGATATTTATATACTAGCTGTTATATTGTTTTTATTACTATACATGCCTATGTTGACGGGTAGTGAAGTATACATAATTATATAGAAAGATATCTTAAATGTGCCAAGGTAATGAAATAAAATAATGATTGAGTTATTGCAGCAGGTATTGAATATTCTATTAAAGCATGGTTTCATCAGAGTTGCCAACTGTGGAATCATGCCAATAAAAGGCGTGGTTCCACCGAATTTGCCCACTGTGACCTACACTGTGTGTTTCACCTAGAGAAACATTTGTGCCCAAAAATGTGAATATTGGGCACAAACGTTTATCTAGGAATTCTAGGAGGAGACTGACAAACAACATCTACAATTAAAATTAGCTTACTGTCAACAAATGTGTCAAATGTGTCGGCGTAACCGCGCCTTTAGACAACGGATGTAGACTAGGAATACTATAATATTTACCTACTACTGTTCAAATGTAACTGCAACGCCAAATTTCAGGATCCAAAGTATTATTTTTTTACCTTTTTTGAACCTATAAATTGAGGTGCTTTGTTTTTTTATACTTAAAATTTTTTTTTATTATAGATTGCCAACTGCGTAGAGGAAAAAATTGTAGGATATGGAATTCGGTACTGTTGAAATCAGTAATACCTATTGTAAACAAAAGCGTCTATCTGGCTACGACTGAGTAAGTTCAACGCAGATTGAAACTGGTTCAGCTCTGTACTTTATTTTAGAATATCCACTCATTTACAGCCTCTCAACTTCAGCAAACACTATGCTTTCTCCTCCTTCTCTCTGTTATACCGTTCTAACTCTTTAAGGAACTGTCCTTTAGGTTTCATCACGTTGGGCCGGTCGCCGCGGCATTTGGGACAGAACCACTTGCCTTTAGGCTTTGTCGACAACGAGACGCAGGAGAAATGGAACCATTCTATAGGACACAGGTCGTTGTCACAGAGGATCATCTCGCCGAAGGATATCTGGTCGCAGAGGCAGTAGCGAGGCTCGTCCGGGTCGATGGCGTCGGTTTCCTCGGGCGGGGTCTCGGACCGTTGTGCCGCTTGGCGCGCTTTGCGTTTTTTCTTCTTGCCTATACCTGAGGGAATAGTAAGAGTTAGATCTGTGTTGTTGCTGTGAGAAGTTTTATAGGAAAGTTAACTGCCCTTCTTATGATAAACAAACAGCGTGTGCATTACAACATGATCTGAAAGAAAGATGTCGGCACCTCATACATACTAATACCTGTTGTACTCGTATACGAATACACTCATTTTCTCCCAAGTTTATTTCTAAAAATGTTATGTTCGTCAGAGTAATTTATGACGCTTCTAAAACTGTTCTGATATGTACAAGTTCGTTTTTAATTAGGTTTTAAAATATTTGGCCACACAATCATTGGTAGGGGATTTAAATGGCAAGAACATTAAAAAATCACTGTAATTTTTTTGATGGTATAATTTTAATTATAATTAGTGATATGACAACAGCAAAAATCACTATATTTTTGAAGCACATATCATTATTAGAAAATATGTTTTGTTCCATGATTGCAAAAAAAAAATGTTTTGACAGGTCGAGTCTCTGCATCCTTCTTTGAACTGGAGAAGATCGCGGAAAATGTACCTCAGGAAAAATATATACCTCAGGAAAAATAGAATTAAACTTTGCACTGAATTTCCGATCCAATTTTATTTTTTTATAAGGTTTAGGATCACTTACAAAGTATAAAATCACAAAATGCTGACAGATCCAGGTGGAGTTTCAAGCGCCATCTTGAAAAAACGTTTAGGGCAGCACTTTAGGGCAAAAGTCATGGAGACCATTATTGTAGAAAATAAAATTTCGCATCTTTTGTTTCTTGTAAACTTTTTTGTAAAACTTACCGTTTACGATTTATGGCCAATTTAATGAACCGGTTTTACTATCGCAGCCGATAACTCTTGAAATGTTAGATTAATCAATAAAACGATAGAAGCTGTCAGGACAGACTTTTAAGGGAATAAGATACAGAATATTAAAAGCTCATATGGGGATATCGCTAGAATTATGAACAGTAGCTATTGTTGTAAAATATCACTAAAATGTCGCTTTGAGACACGAATGCTGAAGTGATCGAGATGGTTCTTAGCCCTCTAAGAAACAAAATTTGTTGCCATGGTGAAACCTCTTCACCTGATTGACTGTTGAAATTTCGAGCGTTACATAAATAATACAAATCAACGACTGGTATACTAAGCGCCACACAAATCGGCGGATGGGAAGTTATGCGCATGTACGTAACTTCGCCATTTGTATAGGCATTGTGCACACATGCGCAATAATGAGCGAATCACGGCGAAGTGTCATCTGCGGCTAACTTCTCATCCGCCGATTTGTGTGGCGCTTAGTATAGCTGGGGTCCCACCTCCGATGCTAGAGGCACTCTAGGTTATTTATTTTTATAATATTTTTTATAGATAATGTAAAAAAAAAACTTAAATTTAAGGAAATTAATAGCTATCAGAATATAAATCATAATATTGATTTAATAAGTACGAATAATGGCTATAATATATTTTGGTTACGAACTCCGGTCATAGCTGCAACGTCGCCACCACCGGCAATATGAGTGTGATTTTAGTCTCACGCCGACGGCACGTTCACCGTCGGCGCTGATGGTCAATATGAACTTCGCTCTCGGCGCCGGCCACCGTGCGCGCTGATAGCTACGCGTCATTCAAAAACGCTTCCTAGAAGTTCATATATCTCGGCTATTCAGCGCCGACGGTGCGCGTGCCGTCGGCGTGAAACTAAAATGAGCCCGAGTGCAACATTACCTTTCTTGTGGTGCGTGTTGTGCGCGTGTCGCTCGCTGTCGCGCTCGCTGGAGTCCGCGCCGTCCGTGGCCGCGCCGGCCGCCGCGCGGGACCGCCGCGCGCGCTTCGACCACCGCTCGCCTGGAATAATGCAACATTTTGAATACCACATACGAGTTTTTTAGGGTTCCGTACCCAAAGGGTAAAAACGGGACCCTATTACTAAGACTCCGCTGTCCGTCTGTCTCCAGGCTGTGTCTCATGAACCTTTAAAGCTAGAAAGCTGAAATTTCCACAGATGATGTATTTCTGTTTCCGCTATAACGACAAATACTAAAAACAGAATAAAATTAGTAATTAAGGGGGCTCCCATACAATAAAGCTGAATTGTTAGCCGTATTTCGCTCTATATTAATAACGGTGACATGTAGATGATTGAAATATTCACAGAATATTTAGTTGTATATTCACTTCAATAATAAATAATAAAATTAAAATAAAATAAATATTTAAGGGGGGCTCCAATACAGTACCGAACCCTCCGTGCGCGAGTCCGACTCGTACTTGGTCGATTATTGATAACACATTTTTTTGAACCAGTACCACTGCTGAGGAACAAATTGTCGTGCCATCAATTTATCTCCTCGGAGAGGAAACAAAGTATGAAAAATGCCGACGCAAGCGATATAAAGCAACACTGGTAGACATATAAAGTAAAGCCGCGATGGTCTAGTGACACCCGCCTTACAATCGTGAGGTCGTGGGTTCAAACCCGGTCCCGTACCAATGATTTCCTTGGAATTTATGTACGGAATTTCACACCACTGGCTTTTCGGTGAAGGAAATCATCGTGAGGCAACCTGCATATGTATGTCCAAGGAAGAAATTCCACCAACCACCAGTGAATCCACCAACCCGCACTGGGCCAGCGTGTCGGATATGGCCCAATCACCCTTCGTGGGTAGGCCTACGTCCTGCAGTGGACTATTTAAAAGGCTGGTACAGTACAGTACAGGTAGACATATCTGTCTACTACTCTTACTTCCCGACTTGTCCCGCTCCACCTTCTCCTTGTCCTTGTCGGCGGCGCGGTCGGGCGGCGGCGCGGGCGCGGCGTGGGGCGCGGGCGGCGGAGCGGCGGCGGGCTCCTGTCTACCTATCCCAGTCTCACCTCCCGACTTGTCCCGCTCCACCTTCTCCTTGTCCTTGTCGGCGGCGCGGTCGGGCGGCGGCGCGGGCGCGGCGTGGGGCGCGGGCGGCGGAGCGGCGGCGGGCTCCTGTCTACCTATCCCAGTCTCACCTCCCGACTTGTCCCGCTCCACCTTCTCCTTGTCCTTGTCGGCGGCGCGGTCGGGCGGCGGCGCGGGTGCGGCGTGGGGCGCGGGCGGCGGAGCGGCGGCGGGCTCCTGTCTACCTATCCCAGTCTCACCTCCCGACTTGTCCCGCTCCACCTTCTCCTTGTCCTTGTCGGCGGCGCGGTCGGGCGGCGGCGCGGGTGCGGCGTGGGGCGCGGGCGGCGGAGCGGCGGCGGGCTCCTGTCTACCTATCCCAGTCTCACCTCCCGACTTGTCCCGCTCCACCTTCTCCTTGTCCTTGTCGGCGGCGCGGTCGGGCGGCGGCGCGGGTGCGGCGTGGGGCGCGGGCGGCGGAGCGGCGGCGGGCTCCTGTCTACCTATCCCAGTCTCACCTCCCGACTTGTCCCGCTCCACCTTCTCCTTGTCCTTGTCGGCGGCGCGGTCGGGCGGCGGCGCGGGCGCGGCGTGGGGCGCGGGCGGCGGAGCGGCGGCGGGCTCCTTGTCGCGGTCGCGCTCCCTCACCGGCTCCGGGGCAGGTGCAGGCTCTTCTTTGGCCGTGCCGTTTGTGTTCACTTCTAGGCAAGATACTGGAAATTAAAAGTTTTATGTTATTTTACTATGTTGGTGAAGTGACCCGGAATGACCGTGTGGTGGCTAGCTCGTGGCAATTTTATATTGTACTTACATTTATTGTTTTAAATAAAAACTGTATTTCTCCCCAATTGACAAGTTTTCATATTTTATAAGGCTTTGAAATTCCAAAACCATTTCGAGATATCGGGATGCTGATCATTATGCTTATTTTTCCAAATTTTTTAGTGCAGTAACTGCTAAGATATTAGATAAAAACTATAACCCAAGCCGTTTCGGGATTTATACTAAAAGTTCAGTTGCCTATGATAAAAAAAAATCACTAGCAATATAAAACTTAGAGAAATAACGTACTAGAGGGAGTACTAAATTTTGCTCAAATAAAAACTGTGTAACAGCTGTCTTATTCTTAACTGGTTATACAGCATACGCAAGAGTGGATGAAACAAAACAAAACGCAACGTCTGCCGTCTAACGTCAAAATCACAAGTTGGAATGTCAAAATGGTTAAAAGTTGGTTCTAATTTGTCACAGAATAAATAATAGTATAAGTATAGTGCTACTAAATCAAAAATAATACATAACGGAGCTGCGATCTTCTTTGTGAAGATCAACTGTCAGTGGTTGCGTGGCTATGGTTTGTCAACACCGAATGCCGGTTGTCGAGTTTTAATACAATTTATTAGAAATAACTGTTTCAAAGTGCTAAAACTATGTAAATTTGTATAAATTCTTTATGAATGGTGTATTTTATATCAAATGGCGTGTCTTATAAAAGGGTGCACATCGCATTCATCCCGAAAAAATAATAAGAATGAATTAGTGACTTTTCATCGGTGAGTTTTGTTGGAATATATACACTTTTTGTGATTTAAAAACAGCTACGTCTAACAGAAATTGTTTTAAATTATATTATTACGAGATTTTACATACATTTTGGAATAATTTGTGTAATTTTCATTCAATATTTTACAAAAAATAATAGTTCAGGTTATCACGTCATAGTGCTGTGGTAAAATGACTGTATCGATGTTTTTTTGATTGTACTTACACTACTTTTTAGGGTTCCGTACCCAAAGGGAAAAACGGGACCCTATTACTAAGACTTCGATGTCCGTCTTTCCGTCTGTCCATCTGTCTGTCTGTCACCGGGCTGTATCTCATGAACTATGATAGGTAGGCAGCTGAAATTTTCACAGATGATGTATTTCGGTTGCCGCTATAACAACAAATACGATAAACTAAAAACGAAATAAAATAAATATTTAAGGAGGGCTCCCATACCTACAACAAACCTGAATTTTTAGACGTTTTTCGCTCTATATTAATAATGGTACCAGGTAGATGCTTGAAATTTTCACAGAACATTTAGTTTTATATTTTCTTCAATAACAAATAATTAAATTAAAATAAAATAAATATTTAAGGGGGGCTCCCATACAGTACGGAACCCTCCGTGCGCGAGTCCGACTCGTACTTGGCCGATTTTTGTTTTAGATTTCCCAGAGATGAAGTAGTTAAAAATCAATGGATTACACTAATTTCAAGACCAAACTGGGCACCAAAACCACACAGCCACATTTGTTCTTATCATTTTTCGGAAGATTGCTTTGTGGGTGAAAATATTAAACATCGACGTCTAAAACCAAATGATGTACCTACATTAAAACTAAATCAAACAATATTTCACTTCGAAGCAACTCCTCAAAAATGTAAGTTAGGTACCTACATTATTGTTATTACAGGTATCACACTGTAGAGTGAGAGCTTTGTCGAAACTATTCTGATATGTAAATATATAATAATGACATGATTTATACAAATTATTGTAGGCGTGCGAGTTGAATGCAGAGCTTAGGAATGCGAATGTCTCCCCCCGCTATCCGCACGCCCAACCCGCCCAGGCGCGTGAGGTGGGGCGGGCGGATAGCGGGGGGAGATGCTCCCGCTCTTTACCTCAGACCCCGACTGTATTCAACTCGCGCGCTATCTGTAGGTATGAATGTCAGACTGATAGATGATCTACAGCCCAAGCAGCTGAATATATAATCTTGAAATGATTCAGATAATTATTTTCAACAATGATGAAATATAGACCAGAACACTCCCGATTGATTTACCTTTAAATGAATTAATTAATGTCAGTTTATCTGTTCGGGAACTACAATGCCACAGATAGACACATAGACACGTAAACTTAAAACACCCCATCATTTTTGCGACGTTAAAATAAATATATTTTCTTATCGATATTTTAATCGACTCAGTTACAACACTAGCATGTTGCTTATGGGATGACAATCTCATGTCACCTCTGATAGCTCAATCCTAGTTTGTGATACCCTTCGAAATTACGTAAGTTCGAGTATATGTACATCTTTTTCTAACACCTTTTAAATTTCATAATTAAAATGAGACAAAGAGATGTATTCTCTTGCTATTTTAGTACTCCTTCTTGTACTGGTCATTATTCTATGATATAAAATGACACTTCACTCACTGTTGACACATAAAATGTAGTTTAAAAATAAAATGTCAGTGTCATTTTCAAATGACATATTTTGCTTTAGCCCGGGAGGTAAGCGCAAAAAATGCAAGTACTTTCCAAATGACGAATTTTTGGTATTAAGTTAGCAAAGTGGTGTACATCAATACCCGGAGTCAGTCAGCTGGGTCCCATTTTGCTTAGCATTTGGTGGAGGAATCCGTTTGAATTTTTAAAAGTTATTTGGTACTACTTAATAAGTAGTAGTTATTCTTCTTCTTTAAAGTGGTGCTAATTTAAACCATGTATGGCAGGCCCTGTTACATATTTCAGGTGATTGGCAGTCGTTAAACTATTTTTTATATTTTTCTTCCCATAGTACCTACACCAATTTTCAGCTTTTTCAGAGGTAGTTGCATGATGTTATTTTTTTTTTAAATTGGCACCCCCGCCAAACGCTAAGAAACCGCAGGAGTTCACTGACTCCGGGGTATTGTTGTACACCACCATGATAACGTTATACCAAAAATGCAGTTGTCAGAAAGTATTTGCATTTTTTGCGCTGACCTCCCGGCCTATTTGTGTGAATTGTGAATGTTGTGATGGATTGATTGTCATTGACAGTGACATCAACGCTAGCTCTTATTTTTTTTCCTAATGTGGCTTCAGTAAAATTGTTTATGATTCCTTAGTTTTGCAGTTACGTCCTTTTAGAATGAGCTACTTTTCAAAATTTAATTTTACGGAAAATATAAGTCGTATTGGAAAAATAAAAAATACGTATATGTTATTTTGCAATATTCTTTTAGAAAATAAATAAATAAAATTATGTTAAAAATTTGAAATGTTGTCAATTGTTGGATATTTGTTGTGTGTGTGGCAAACGAAAGATCTACAGAACTAGGTTCAAAATACAATCATTTGAAATAAAAAAAACTGCATCCCCATAAAAATAATCGGACAAGTGCGATCCAGACTCGCGCACGAAGGGCCGTGTTAGAGCCCCTTTTAATTATCTCAAGGTCAATCTATCAACAACAATTTATTATCTGTGTATAATTTAATTGATTTCTGCCTTGGTGGCTCAGTGGTTACTTGGTTAGTAACCCTGACTTCTGGGTCAAAGAGGCGTGGGTTCGATCCCCACCCAGGGCAAACATTTGTGTGATGAACATGGGTGTTTGCTCAGTGTCTGGGTGTTATTTAGGTACTATATACATATAAGTATGTGTTTAAAATATGTATATGTAGTATATCAGTCTCTGGCAGCCATATCACAAGCTACGCTAGTTTGGGGTCAGAGACTGTGTAAGATGTCCCCTATTATTTATTTATTTATGTGTATAGGCCGAGTCATACAAGTCGACAGATGTGAAGTTAGTTACAAGCTGCACGAAACCCAATCAACACTCAGCTTTATGTGGGCTTCGTTCAAGATTGGATATTGCGCAGCTTGTGGCCAACTTCACATCCACCGACTTGTATGATTCAGCCTATAGTAGTGGTAGATTTATTGTATTTTGTTGTAGTTAGTATTATGTACAGCAACAACAGTTAGTAAAAAATAAGAATTGCCCTATAAAAAATTAAGTAATGAATTAAGTGCATAATACTAACATAGCTTCTTGTGGTCTGAGTCGAGTGCTCGCTGCTTGTTGTCTATGAGGTCTTGCAGAAGCTGCACGAGCTGTAGCTTCTCGTCACCCGTCTCCTGTGCGGCCACCAGTGCGGCTTGCAGTCGGAGCGCTGCGCGGCTCCGACGGCGCTCTTCTGTGTTCGCTCCAATACATACTGCTAGGTGCTTCTCTGCCTCTCGTAGACATTCTGTTTACAACAGCTTTGTCATTGAAGAAAGGATATAAGCATGATTTCTTTGTTAAATGAACATCACTACATAGTATAAAACAAAGTCGTTTCCCGCTGTCTGTCCCCATGTATTTTTATATCTTTAAAACCACACAACGGATTTTGATGCGGTTCTTTTTTAATAGATAGTGATTCAAGAGGAAGGTTTATATGTATAATACACCTGTGCGAAGCCGGGTCGGGTCACTACTATTGGACAAAGAAGGAAAAAATGTCTTGACAGATAAATACTGATTATTCAATACTGTTTGATAATTTTAGGTGCATCAGCACATGCTGATCGACTATAACTAAATAACATTTGTAGGTGGCAACAACCACCTATGATGGTGGTGGTGGTTGTAGAACAATTTCTAGTAAGAGTTTGTGCAAAAAGAGAAGCGTCGTAGGTGAGGTCGCCCATGTGCCATCTTACTAATTTTGTTACATTACCAACACTGCTCTTTTTTCGTTTAATACTTGGTAGACACTAATTCGGTTTTCATCAGTACTTGTGTCCACCAAGTATAGACAGTACCTTGGCTACTGATTAAAATCTTATTGTTAGTTCACCATAACACCACAACGATTCTCTTTTTGCAGATACTCTAGGTACTGTCCATTGTGCTTTATTTTGTAAAATTATATTTAGTGAGATTCAATGATGTATTCGGATCCACCAATCTGCACTGGGCCCGAATATAGCCCGATTTCCTTTTGTGGATAACCCCATATACCACAGTGGCGAAATAGTACAGTAAGTACATTTAGAGCAAAGTAGTCTTAATAATTTGTTAAAATATTGATCATTAGTAAATTATTCTAATATTATTTTTAGGCTATGTGCCTACTAGGTTTGGTAATATCAAGATTGTACTTAACAAACTACTTATATTTATAATGCATAATTATGTTGGGTATTGAGACTGTATTATATTCTGAGCATTATTTATGTAATACATTTCTATTATGGTAGATTTCATCAAATAAGATTATATATTGTCCAGACTGTGTTAGTAAATCTAGTGCTAGCAAAGCGTAATAACTCGGCATGACGCTGCTGAAAACTAATTGATCACAGATTGTTGTTATTCAGGTTAACAATCACACTGGGTAGGTACTCTATTTTAGTCACATCATGACTAACAAACTAACAGATACGGCTTGGGAGCAAGATATTCATTTTGTAAGATTAATTAGGCAATAAGCTGCTGGAAATGATGTTATTTTGGTCTCAAAATATAGAGGAAACATTGACTGTAAATAGATATGCGTACGTAGTTGAAGTTGAAAAGCAAACGTCAACACAAGATTTTTACAAACTTTTTCTGGCGTATTTCTAACTTATATAGGATTAAAGGCTTTGTAAAAGTGATGATTATAGTTTTGGTCGGTTTTTAACTTTATAATTACCTCGGTAAGTCACGTCGAGTTCTCGCATACGCGATAAATGTCGCTGTAGATCGTTGGGAAGGTTTTCCACACAATCCAAGTAGTTCTCAACGTAGGTTGCTGAGAGCAACGCTTCGGTTGATGTCTGGCTTAACATGGTTACAAATTACACACAGATTTCATAATGTTATCAAGAGAAAATTCACAAAAAACCACTTTAGAAATCAAAGCAAAGTGCAAACAACAATTTCGCTACATTGAGAGGGAGGCAATAATGCATGACACCAATAAGATATGGGTGATAATGTAGAGCACAATAACTCGCTAACTTATAATACTTGGAACAAGTAGTCTTCACTATGTTATAATACGAGTATGATAACTTTGTGTTTTTATCGTTTGACTTAATATTTTATCACAGATATAATTATAATATTGTAGGTATATTATAATATTTAATGTTCTCAGATTGATAATGCTGTTCAGCAGTTGTAATTGTAACTTGAGGCAATCAATCAATCAATTCTTGATTGACAATTTTGCCAAATTCAATGTCATGTGAGGTACTGCCATCAAACGTAGAGAATTTGTACGATGTTTGATGTGTTACCTGTATTGGATAGGCAACAGTTTTTGGATTTTATATCATTCACCACTGGAACAAACACAGTATAATCTATAAACACATAGGACGAACACAAACACACAATATACTAAACTACTATATAATTAATGGTTAATACTATTTACAACTTAATATTATTATTTCTAATAATGTTTAAATAATTAACTTGAGGCGATTCTTAACCACAAATATTACATAGACAATCTTGCAAAACTGCTGTCAAAACTATCAAATACGTATTGGTCATGTAACCACACACCTGGGCCTATGTCGATCTTTCAGTCTAAGTATTCTTTTTCATTACTTAAAATCGGCTCTTTGTGGAAAAATTAACAAAAAATTTGTTACGCTCACTTTCGAAATTTGTTCAATGACTAAACATTGAACAAATTTTGCACTTTCTGCTCTAATGCTCAAAAAGCGACGATTCAAGGGCGAGTCATAGTGCCATGTCAGACTTTGCTCAGTCGGTAGTTCTTAGATGTACTTCATAATAATTCATTTTAGGGTTCCGTAGTAAAACGAAAAATTCTTATCATTTCATCGTATCCTTCCGACCAAATTGGACTACATGTCCTAGGTAGACGTACGAGTCAAAAACTTCAAGAACCGAGCTCATAATGTTGGACACTCACATGGATTTCAATAGTCATATTTTTGTTCTATTTAATAGTTTTCACATATTGCAGCAGCCAGTGGTTTCTGAATGCCAGTGTATGCAGTATGAAGATCACCAAATTACAGGGGCTGCAATGGTTGAATTAAAATCTGTGATAAGTTGACCAGCCTGCAACTTCAGGACGCATCCATTTCAAAGTAGTAAAGTAGCACAACTGTACCTAACTTAACAGACACCATTAAGTGCGATACCCTATACTTAAGTTTGAAAGAAGAACGTATTAAATAGAGATAAATGGTGCAGGGGAGGCAAGAAATGTGGGAGATGCTTGTCGGAATGATAATTCACATATGCATTTACTGCAATGTAGGTACTATAAAAATAAAGTTATTATTTCGAGTAAAAATTCTGTATAGACATGATATAATATCAAGAAACTAAGCTATAATAATAATTGAATCATTCAAACGGCTGAACGTATAAATGGACACATGGCCAAGTGGGAGCGGGAGCGAGCGTTGAAAATATGCAGGGTGGCGGGCTGACGTAGACAATAGACCAAATATTTGACCTTCTGTTTTTTAGCCCTCGACATATTTTTAATTCAATAAATAAAACTATTTGCTTACGTATGTACAATTTTCTAAAACATCATTTTATGTAAAATAATGCAATGTGTAATGCTTTTCTTGTTGTTCTTTATTTTCGCGACGAAAGGTATCGTCCCCAAAATAGTGTTGCCAACTACTTTTTTCATAATTTTTCATGGTTTTTCTTTTTCTTTAAAGTAGTAAAAGGACATGTTCTTTTTTGTATGGGACTTTGGCTCAATGACGGGCTCTAAACTATAATAGGGAGAAAAATCAACTTAATTCGATGAGGTATAGTGTTTTTTAATCGAACAGTGAATTAAAAAGCAAACAATTTTTTTTGCTTTGCGTTATTGCCATATTAACCGCCATTAAAGTCATCCACCATGTTGTAGATCATGGATGTAAGAAAGAAGTCAATCGGCAACAAGATTCAAAATCTGCAGATTTAAATGTCACGGTTGTCCAAAAAAGTCATCGCCAGATCTGTCAGATTTGTAATATATCGAAGTCCATTATATTTAACCATGTTGTGAATAAAGAGAATCGAATTGTCACAAACGCAAAGATATCACAATGCATTCGTACATTTAAAGCCGAATGAGATAAAACAATAGCAAACCGTAAACAGTATTACCAGTTTCTATTTTCTTAGTTCCCAGAAAAATGAGACGAAATTCTCCAATAACAAATAGTAATATTATGTAGTAGGATGATTTGATACCTACATTGTGTTTTCGCAATCACTAGGTAAGATTGAAAAATATCGTAGCTCATCTCATCAACAATTATGCGTGTTTTCGCGAAATTCCTTAGATACTCGCTACAAAACTATTTATCAAATCATACTACGACACTCATATTTAGCATGAAGATCCTTTTTCATTTTAAAATAATAATGCCTCATGATCGATAAAATAATATAAAAAAATCCATGCGTTTAAATTCAATTACCAATCGAGTTAAAATTCCCCGTGATTCGGGTGATTTCCCACAAAGAGGCAACGCTGAAATTAACTTATTCATTAGTACACTAGATGGCGGAAAATTCAAATCATGGGTTGCTAGGCCTGCGATAATGATAAATGTTTTGCTTTTTTTCTAAAGCGTTTGGATTTTTTTCAGTATTTTTTCGTGATTCGTCATATTTTTGTCTATAAGATAAAAGCAAGCCAGGTATGGGCCAGGTTTGAGAACATCACCTTTGGAAATTTTGTTCTAAATGTTGGGTTTGGGCTCTTGGGCCGGGGCCCCCTCGGGTTGGGGACCCGTGGCATTTTGCCAGCCCTGCCACCCTATAGTTACGCCACTGCTTTTGACAGCTCTGGGCAAGTGGGCAAGATTTTTCATATTTTTTGCCTCTAGTGAGCGACAACAGCTAGTTGTAATAGCTCTGTGACTGCCATCCATCCACAGGTGGCCAGTTGGCCACAGCACCAAATACCAATCGAGATACATGTTTCGTCTAACTCGTGCACTGCACGGGTACCTATATTTTTATAAACTGTGAACTCGTGCCATATTTTGTGCCTACAAAAATACAGAGACGCAAGCTTGGATTCCGTATAACGTTGCTAGGAAAATAAATACAGGCACTTTGTAAGTCGACAAAAATACAAAATGCTGGGGCAATAGATGTATTATAATATTATAAGGCCGATTCATATAAGTCCGCGGATGTTAAGTTACAGGCTTATCCAGAACTGGTGTAATAAGCCGGAAGAAGGACAGTCCATCATTATGAACAACTTTTACTATGGGCCAACCCAAAAAACAATTGAGTAAAAATCAGCGGTTTCATAGATTGATTTTGAGTGTAAATTTGTGCGGAACAGGTGATATTTCTTACTCGAATTCTGAGTTGGTCCCATGGTAAAAGTTGTTCATAATGATGGTTTGCCGAAACAAGCGTTTTTAAAATGTTATTTGGCTGTGTTTTATTATTCGATTAAAATAAATCCAATCAAAAATATACCTAAATGTGAATAAGAGGCAAAGTTCTACCTATACCTACTTATTATTTAAAATAATCGTCGTTGTCGACTTCGCTTAAAAGAATTGAGATCTACTTATATGAGTGCCACGTTCTATGGAGAAAATCATGCAATTATTTCACTTGAAATGTAATTTAATCTCAATATTTGATTCGGCTCAATTTCAGCCCGTAACTGCTTTGGGCATAATTTTCTCTCTCTTCTTTTACAACACAACACGATTACAAACAAACCACTTTAAGTTTGGAACAAAGTTGGAACATCTGGTACCTGTACCAGCCTTTTAATAGTCCACTGCAGGACGTAGGCCTACCCACGAAGGGTGATTGGGCCATAACCACCACGCTGGCCCAGTGCGGGTTGATGGATTCACTTACGCCAACGAATTTCTACTACGGACGTATGCAGGTTGCCTCACGATATTTTTCTTCACCGACATTCCGTACATAACTTCCGAAGAACTCATTAGTACGGGATCGGGATTTGTGAGGCCTGTCATTACCACTACCATTTCCACTAGATTTCTGGTAGGTACATACCTACGTTTAAAATGATGATGACGATTAAGACCAAAAAATAATATGAATGGGTTAACCTACCGTACCTAAACCAGGAAATACTAGATATCCTAAAATATCTCTAGTTCGCCTCGCTTAAAACAAAGGAACTTATGATCATAATAATAATGAGTAAATTGTGTCCCACAACTCCAACACCTACAGGCTTCTCCCACGCTAACCACTCCAATAAAATAACGCAGTATGATATCCAAACTCGACCTCACTGGCTAGTTAACTATTTTCCTTCGCCATTTGACACCCGTCAATTCCACTTAATTTCCAGTCAATTCTGTAGAGCCTTTAGACATAGGTAAATTCTCTGTATTCGGTATTTTTTATCCGTAAATGCAATCGCGCATTTTCTAAATTCTCCGTGTGTCTGTGTTTGTGAAGTGCCGTCGCGTCGGTTTACTAAGATGTCTTCGACGCTGATTTTCGTGGGGCTGCCGGAGGATTCCAAGAGCTCGATAACAAAGTAAGTTTTACATGAACTCCAGAGAGTAGAGAGTAATTTTAACAGATCCATCAGGCGACGCGTCTTAGGGATTTACTTAAATCTTTCGTGGAAAGGACTCTAGTATACCCACGAATAAGTCTGCCTATCTGTATGAGTAAAACTATAAAGTCCGTATCACGAAAGGAGTCCCCCGAAATAAATGAAACTAATTTTAACCGATCGGCCATGCCATTGTGGCGACCAGTCTAACTAATTTCGTGAAACACAGTCTAGACAAGCTGTGGATGATCGTCATCGGTGGCGATCATTTTGTATTATACTCGTAGTTGGGAGGAACATCTGCTTACTACGAAGAACAGGGATTGGATTCCCTGCTGGGTAGATGTTTGAAATTTATATATCTGATCTGTTTGAATGATGAATGTTCTATGGTTCTGAGTCTAGGTGTTTGTTGTTCTCGTCTTTGTGCTTATCCATTGCACCAAGGCGTCAAAAACAAGGCCGTTGTGGTTTATTTTTAAATTCTCGTCCACCTCTACACAGTTATTTCTAATCAATTAGCATCCTTTTAGGGGCACATTCTGTACATCAAAACTAACAACTTTTGTTCTGCGACTTTTGTCAGAACTCAAAAAAAAAAATCTGCTGTTCCATACATTTTGTCGCGGGTGAACGACATTTTTCTATGGAGCAACAAAAAATTTTTTTGAGTTTTGACCATGTTTTGATAAAAGTTGCAGAACAAAAGTTGTTAGGTAGTTTTAATGTACAGAATAAACCCCTAAAAGGATGCTAATTGATAAGAAATAACCCTGTATACGTTAAGCTTCTTTATTCTTAGATTTCCAATAAACAACTTTAGACTGGGATTTCAACTTGGGCTCAGGGTAACTTTTTAGGGTTCCGTACCCAAAGGGTAAAAAATGGACCCTAATACTAAGACTCTGCTGTCCGTCTGTTTGTCTAGGCTGTATCTCATGAACCGTAATAGCTAGAACGTTGACATTTTCACAGATGACGTATTTTTATTGCCGCTATAACAACAAATACCTACTAGATGTAGGAACAAAACTATGTTTGTGGGGGGCTCCCATACAAAAAACCTGATTTTTCGCCGTTTTTCGCTCGATATTAATAACGGTGACAGGTAGCCGCTTGATATATTCACTGAATATTAAGTTAAATATTTACATACTTTAAAAACAAATAATTCAAATAAAATAAAATCAATATTTAAGGGTGACTCCCATACAAGAAACGTGATTTTTTGCTCGATATTAATAACGGCAACAGGAAGATGCTTGCAATATTCACAGAATATTAAGTTGTGTATTAATTGCAAAAATAAAATGTATTTTTATTACTTATTATTTAATAAATAGTATAATGCTTCCATACGGTACGGAATCCTTCGTGTAGGTACGAGTCCGACTCGTACTTCGCTGATTATTTCGTTTATGTTTTAATTTAGGATCCTTCGAGTAAAATGTGTAAAGAAAATGTGTTCTCCGTCTCCCCGTGAAGAGTAGACAACGCACTTGTGACGGGTCGGATGTTGTGATTGTAGCCGGCCGTAGCTATGCCATAGCCGGCGGTGATGTCTTTCTATCAGGAGACCTGACACCTTGTTTGCCACTAAACTATATAGGTAATAATATAAGAAACTCAGTAAAGCACGACCAAATAAATCCGCCAACCCGCACTGGGCCAGTGCGGTGGAAATGGCCCAATCATCCTTCCTGGGTAAGCCTACGTTCAGTACGTTCAGACGTTCAGTACTTCACGTACGTGTACGTTCATTATTGAACTAAGTATTAATAATCGGCCAAGTGCGAGTTAGACTCGCGCACGAAGGGTTCCGTACCGAAAAATTACGTTTGTTGTATGGGCCCTTAAACTTTTATTTTATTCTGTTTTTAGTATTTGTTGTTATAGCGGCAAGGCAACACAAATACATCATCTGTGAAAATTTCAGCTATCTAGCTATCACGGTTCATGAGATACAGCCCGGTGACAGACAGACAGACGGACAGACAGACGGACAGACGGACATCGAAGTCTTAGTAATAGGGTCCCGTTTTTCCCTTTGGGTACGGAACCCTACAAAGGTACAAAACTTCCTCGTTTTTGGAAGTCGGTAAAACGGCTAAGCAAACTGAGTAATCGACTAAAACTGAACTAAACAACAAGAAACAAGTTTCTAATAATTGTAGATGCGGCAGGCTGTTCCAGATTTGTGGGACCGTGGGTGGCGACTGCCTTGGGACTCCAATTAAGGACGTGGTGCCTTGTTTACGCCTCGATGGTTTCTTTGCTCAAATTAGGAGTTACGTCGACTTGTGCTCTATTAAGATGCAGTTTCATTGAGCTGTTTGACTCGTTAACTGCAGCAGGTAGGAGGTAGGCAGCCTACATTACGTAATTATCGCTTCGTTGATTAGCTGAATTGGGAACTGCAAGGGCGATAAAGCTCAGGAATAATGAATACTGATTTATAGCTTTTACCCGCGACTTTTCTCGCGTGATATTAGGAGATCAGGCTTTGGAACTAGTACATGTAGAGCTATCCAAAAAAATAGGTTTCATACATTTGTCGATTCTGAGTTGCAATTTTGTACGGAACAGCTTATTTTTTTCGTCAAATTTTGAGTTGGCCCCATAGTAAAAGTTGTTTATAATGATGGTCTTAATCATATCCTTTTGGCTCAGTGCAGGTTAAGCAGATAACCCTGTATTGTTGCTGAAATGGGCTCTATAACGTCTTTCTTTATTACCATTTTTGTCAGCAGCCTTTTTTGCACCACTCCTGGTACAGGTTTCTCTCTTACGTTTCGTAGGTACCACCTGGGGCCTTATTCCCTATCGTTTTCCGTGTTAAGGAACGCGACGTAACATAGAATTGTCAAGGAATGGTATTCTGTAATTCAAAATCAAATTCGTTACTACGTTGACGTAATGTTATGAACTGTCAAAATTCCTTGTGTAATTTGGCGCGTTTGAGGCAGGTTATCGTCGGAAACATACAATACATCTATAGAACGATTGAGTTTTGCTTACCTACTTCATTTTTCAATATTCGATAAACAAGGTGAATTTTGTAATTTAACTGCTTCGTTACTGTGGCTTAATTTCTGTTTGCTCAAATGAAATTATTTCTGCCAGTAGTAATACTTAGAAGCAAATAGTGTTTTGTGAGGTCCTACTGCTGTTATGCCCCTTGCTACTAATGACCTAATAATGTAGCTGGAAGAGTCAAAGTCAAAAGTATTTATTCGTAGAAAAGATTCCAGAATGTTCCAATAAATACATACGTACACAACATTGTGACAGACAGGTCAAGGCAACTTGTGACAGTGGAAAAACAGCTTTACATTGTAAACAGAAGTGGTATTTCCGCGGCCTTGAGGATTAATGCGCTCCTAATTCAGCAATGCAGCCATTTGGCAGTCGCTTTTGTGTCTGTTTTGGACAGAATGCAGGGCAGATTGCACGACGATGAGTCATTTGGTCCAGTTTAGGACCAAGGGGGACGAAATGTCTTGTTGGCAACGTTAATAATAATTCACATACAATATACATGCAATGCGTGGTGCATCTTTCAAATTCTGAATTTTAAAGTTGTAAAATTACAGACTGATGAAGCATGGCTTCATCTTGCATCCTTAAGAACTTAGGTACCTTCCTTCTAGCTTAAGAAAGTTGAATAATAACGTAGTATGTTTGTTGCATTCATATAATTAATTGAACACTTCATGAAATTACACATATTATCATACAGTATTGTTGTGTATATCAACACGACATACTCTAGGATGTCATCGTACTCGACATCATAACTTTTACTATGAGACCAACCTTGAAATCGAGAAAACGTCAACTGTTCCATATCAAAACTTCATTTTACATTAGACAAAGTGATTTTAGACAAACTATAGGTATTGATTTCTTTCCCCGGTTTCAGGGTTGGTCTCATTGTATAATTTGATCATAATTTTGAGCAGGTACAATGATATCTCAAAATACATCCTTTGTCTAGACTTCATATACAGTCTAATTTTGTTTTATTTTATTTAAATAGGTTCGGTTACAGACAATAGGTTAACATTAAATAACAATAATGGACTTAGTACAACATTTTGAACCTAAGGTTATAACCGCACACAACTTAGCCAACTTAAGAAAGGTTACACAGTTAGTTTTAGTAAGATCAAATTTTGAAATTTAATTTACGATTTAAAATAAAAATTCAAAAGAAATTATTAACAGCAGATTTAAATGATGCATATACTGCATAGCTGCAAGAAAACATGTCATATGCACGACACATCCTAATCAAAGGACTGTTCCGTGAGACGTTATTGAAATAATAGAGAACCTTCCTCTCTTTTGGGGAGTCGGTTAATACAAGTGCGAGTAACCATATGGTATTCCATACATATAATAGGATCATAGGCTCAGACAGGCGGTAACAGGACACCGAAGCCCCGCGTGGCCAGGATTTGTAATGTAATGCAATTGGATGCATGTGGTGCACTTCAAAAAACTTAAGCTTAGTCTATTATAGTAGTCGTATTTTTAGCGCTTTTTACCTACTATCCCTTTATGGTGGTTATTCCGCGCGTTAGAACCAAGCGTTTCGAGTCCACATTCTTCATACGAACCGCCAGAATGTGGAACGCTTTGCCTGAGTTTGTCTTCTCGCTAAGGTACAATGTAGGTGTCTTCAAATCCCGAGTAAATAAATAGGTATCGTCTAGGTAGGCGTGTTACACCTTAGACCGCATATCTGCTTAACGTCAGGCAGTGTGTAGTCAAACGCAAACGAATATGAAATAAATAAAAAAAATATACATGATGATGGAGACCACAGAACGCAGCGTAGGGCGTGCACTCCTGCCTAAGGTGTGGGCCAGACGATCTGATTAGGATTGCACCATAGCGTATATACAATTCGCTTAAATTAATGCTATTGTAAAATTGGGAAGGCCTATGTGTAGAGAATGTCTTACGCCTGATATATATGAATAGGAATGAATGAATAAATAAATATGAATATGACGACGATGAACTGGATGCAAGCTAAGTACTTTCAACTCATCCGATTTAAAATTTGGTGGTTTGTCTGTTCTGTGGCGTCTACATCACAATTTGACAGGCCTAAGTCCAGCAGTGGACGACCTATGACGTGAATGTGCCGACTGAAACAATGCAATGTACCATAAATTGGCTAAAACCATTTTAACCGACTTCCAAAAAGGAGGAGGTTCTATGATCGTCTGTATGTTTTTTTTTGTGTAGGTTCATCGATAATTTCGCCAATTGTGAACCGAATCGAAAATTATTTTTTAGTTCGAAAGGGTATACTCCCGCCCGAGTTGGTCCCATTTATATTTTACAGAAATCGGCTGAACTGTTTTTGAAAAATCGACAATAATGTAAACAATTCGAGCAAAATATTCGAATTTTGTACACGATGGAAGGCGGTTTTACCATTTTATGCGAAAAATAATTTTTAAACTGTTTTTTGTAAGTAAATAAATAGGTGATCAATATTGTACTATACCGTAGCGGCATTTCGGTGGTTCACTGGTGAATATACCCTCGGACCTGGCTCGCGCGGTTTTCACCACGCTGGCCCAGTGCGGGTTGGTGGATTCACATTCGTCATAGAAATTCTTCTACAGACGTATGAAAGTAGGTCAAAATAGAGTCAAAAATAGGCCACAAGCTTGACAGAAAATGATGCAGGAAATGTTAGTTCAGAGGAACACAATAATTTAGTGCGCAAAGGATACAATTCTATTGTTTTAGTTTAGTCCCAATACAGACCGATTAGACCGAACGACCGACTCTAATTGTCAAAGCGAGCTATTGTCACCAGACCACACCGGCGGCGGCGGCGTTGATAATTTATTTGGCTCTGAAACTATTGCTGCACTTGTATTCAATTTCAAATCCATATTGCAGCAAAGATAATCATTTTTCGCAAAAAATGGCAAGACCGCCTTCCATCATGTACAAAATTCGAATTTTTCGCTCGAATTGTTTACAATTTAATTTAAACGGAACCACCTCGGGAGTAATATACCCTTTCCAACTAAAACAGAATTTTTCGATTCGGTTCACAGTTGGCGAAATTATCGATGTTCATCGTGTACAAAATTCGGATATTTCGCTCGAATTGCTTACATTATTGTTGATTTTTTCAAAAATGGCTTAGCCGATTTCTGTAAAATTTTAATGGGTTCATTTCGGTAGTATACCCTTTCGAACTAAAAAAGAATTTTTCGATTCGGTTCACAATTGGCGAAATTATCGATGAACATACACACAAAAAAAGATACATACAGACGAACATAGAACCTCCTCCTTTTTGGAAGTCGGTTAATTAAAATTGAAGGGGAAAATCAACAGTAATCTAGACACGCGGCAGCGTGTCCAGCCAAAGTGTTCAAAGAAAAGTGGCGACGCAGCGGCCGTTTAAATTTAATCCGTAATATTAAATTACACGAACCATTTGGAGCTACTTTTGACCCCCTCACAACTCAAAAACTATTTAGCCTACATACATGAAATTTGGCACATTTACTAAAGTCTTTTAGCTTATCAAGAATCCAAAATTTCATAAATTTTGCTCAGTCAGTTATTGATATATTAACGTTTAAAAACTCGTGTTTCATTGACTGATTCACTCACTGACTCACTCACTGACTTATAGATCAAATACCTAACCCACTTCCAGATGACCTAGAATCTTGATATTTGGCACCAAGGTAGACTATCGGGCATAAATAAAGGAAAAAATCTAAAAACTGAAAATTATTGATAATTAGTACTATTAACAAAGTAATTGTAAAATTTACCTAACCAATACTTCAATAAATGGCGGTAGCGTCGAGAGGCACTGAGATTTTCGATAGATGAACCATGCCATTTGTGATAGTAATATAATAAATACTAGATAACTTTTTCAGAGATAAGTGTACTATGATAATCATGATGTAACTAATAATTATTTCTGAACAAAAAGTTATGATATCTCATCAAAAACATAAATGTGAAATGGGAGCCAAAGTGTCGCCACCAAAAGAATTGAGATCTAACACGGGGGCCAAGTGTTCTGTAGAAAATCCTAAAGTTTAAGCTACAAGAATATACCTACAACATTTAAAAGAAATTTACTTATGTAATTCAAGCTCAAGATTTGATTTGGCTAGTTTACACGTACAGACAAATGCTTATTTGCACTGTACTTATTCTTAAACTAGCCAAGTCAAATCACGAGCTTGAATTACATAAGTAAATCCCTTTAGAATATTGTAGGTATGATCTTGTAGCTTAAACTTTAGGATTTTCTACAGAACACTTGGCCGCCGTGTTAGATCTCAATTCTTTTGGTGGCGACACTTTGGCTCCCATTTCACATTTATGTTTTTGATGAGATGTAAACAATTCTTGCAAAATATTCGAATTTCGTACACGATGGAAGGCGGTTTTGCCATTTTTTGCGAAAAATAATTATAGCTAAACATTTTCGTAACATTTTTGAATTAACTTTCGGTATCGATCCAACTGTTTATCTATTGATCGGTAGATTTTCATTCCATCACAATTACATCACACGCGTTCAGAGCAGCCGAATTAGGCACATCTTGCCATAAAGCCATTCGTAACTTGTAAGTTCGCCGGTGACATTTAGCAGACAGTCACGCGCCAGCAGCCCGCTCCGCACAATGGGTCCACGCCCTCGCGGAAGCTGCTCGATTACTCGCTCCACGGCACACTGCCTACTGGCTCTTCGCGACCTATGTTGTCCTGGTACTTGTTTTTAATATATAGATAGATAGATAATTCTTTATTAGTTTAACCACAATTACAATACAAAAAACACACGAAAAATAAAAACATTACAAAGTTATACTAAATGGCGGCCTTATCGCTTCAAGCGATTTCTTCCAGGCAACCAAGTAATACATGCTGCTGGAAAGTGTTTGAAAAATACGAGTAGAGCAATTTACATTAAAACAACTTGATTCAATGATCCTCCCATCCATCAGCCGTATGAAGTTCATTGCTGGACATAGGTCTCCCCTATGCATCTCCAACAAGACTGGTTGGAAGCAGCTTACGTGCCCTGCCCACTGCCATTTCAACTTGCCAGTCGGCTGGGCTATGTCGGTACCTTTGGTCTTTCTACGGATCTCTATCTACATTCTTGATTCAATCTCGTAGAGAGACTCCAAGCATAACTCTCTCCATAGCTCGTTGTGCTGCTTGGAACTTACTAATATCACCCATAGTGAGAGATTCAATGATTAAAATACATGATATCAACCCCCAATTGTTTATTATGATAATTACATTTATTATTTTGAGCACATTGTATTACTATGTTGGTAGATATGTGGGGCATTGTGCACTGGATCCTTACAATATTTCGACTGTTTAGTAGGTACATTGCTAATGTTGCCTACATTTTAACTTAGGGCACAAGTATGTATATAATTTTCTATGTTGCCTCGGTATCTACTCAGAATAGCAATCTTATTTTTTCCGTAACCATTTTCTCCATCTCATTTAGAATTTAAGATGTAGGTGCAGCTGAAATAATGATGAGAACGATGTTGATTCTGACTTGCACTGACAGCTAGCTCTTCGCGACCTAAACTGCTGTAATATTCACAATTCAGACCAAGCGTTATCGAAACCTACTTGTAAAATTGTAACCCTACTGTATCACTAATATGCACAAAGCACCGTAGAAACGACTTATGTAAATAGATTACTCAATTTTCGCTTTCACTACTGAAAGCAATATTTTTTGAAACCGCAAAACACAACTATTTAGTATCCTTAGTACTTATTTAGAAAACTTTCCATTGTTTCCAGCGGATCTATCAACCTCCTGCCGCAGAGTTACGATCGAACAATTGTAAAAGCGCATCGCCTGTTCCGTCGAATGTTCTTTTGATTGTCCGATATTTGTTCCGTCTCGCTTACGATATCTGTTAATTAGAGGTTTAATACACAATGGGTGTAGAGACAGATAGTGTCAATTAGTGGGTCCGGCCGACACGATAAAGACACGGTGCGTCTACAGTTGACGCAGTAGCTAAGCTTGATACATAATCGTAGTGTATTTTCTAAGAATACTTGCTTGCTTGTTAAATAATTTGTGTCAGTGTCATCCAGAATACCTAGGCATGATTGACTGGGTAAAAAATCATTATTTTAGTAAATCCGTGAGTTAGATTAGATTATCAACAAATATTGGACACGTATTTTTTCTCAAACAGCAAATGACAAAGACAAACCTTGTTAAAGTTTGGGAGTGGGGGTAATGACGTCACTTCTTTGACAAACATTTATACATTCGTATGTGACTCATGACGTCATGCGGAACTTTGAGAGGCTATATTTTCATCAATTTTTGTTTAATTGACAAAAGAAAAATTACGTGTTTAATATTTTTTGATAAATAATACGAGTAATTTATCTCACGGACTAATTATATTTTTTACTCATCATACCTGTTGTAAACTCATCATCAAGCCTCTCTCTAACTGTGCCATCTGCCTGGCCTTGGTCCTGTGCCGATCGCAGCCATATTCTCGTTTCCGAACTCACTTCCGAATCGAGATCTACATTTTCCGTCGGATACGGATTCGCTTCCGAAGGAGCCGTGAAACTGCATTCTAGAATCCGTTCGGAATGAACTTCGGCATTCTTCGGGTTTTTCCGATTGAAATACCATAGTCAAGGTAGACATTAAATCGAGGAAACATTTACAGAGAATGATTCGTATTGGTAGAAAAAAGAGACTATGGTAGAAATTTAAATGTATGGAATTGTAGTCAATTACGACCATCAATTATCAAAGTACATGATCTTTTACATAAAGCAGACGTCTATGAATATTATAAACTTATGAATATTTCACATAAGCGACGTTTAAGATTACTTGCGTCGACTGCATTTTGCAGGAACATACTTCGTAAACAAAAACTTGGTGGTTTATAACTGTCATTGTCACTCTTGACTGTCCAGTTTTCAGTTGCAGTCTTCTTCTTTTTTTATGTTCTGGCGTCGCATAATTGTACATTTGCAAGTGTCAAGTATTTAGTTTTAATTTTTTTGATATTTCATCAAAATAGTCACGTCATAGTCCAATAAAGTCGCGGTTAATTCCAAACATAGTTCAAGTCAGTCATACCTCAGTAAAGCAGTGGGAACTTTATTAGAGGCGTCTATGGAGTATTGGTAACAACACGGAACAACATGATACGTCACATTATATCACTTGCCTACACTCATGCACGTAAATCAGCTCATAATCAACGAAATACCACAATTTTTCACTAATTATCGCTGATAAAAACACAAGTTTAACAAATTATTACAATGAGGCGACATGATTTTTCCGCGTTCCCGCCAAAACTCCACAGTTTCAGTCTTAGAATACCTATAAGGTTGCAGTTGACTTTTGTTTACGTTTCTATACCTTTCTTTTGTTTACCTACTTGCGTGCGTTAAAGATATTGGCGAAATTGTGAAAACTTATATTGAAATTGTGTAGCAACCTCGCAAAAGCCAAAAAACAAGAATTGAATTGAGTTAAAATAATAAAAATGAACACAGTAAGTATAATTAGTTAAAGTAGTTTTACCTGTTTAATTTATTTTGATTCATATTATTTTATTATCGTGACTGTAGCATCTAATAATATCATAGTTCCCTATGATTCCTAGAGGACAAGGGCGTCATTAGAACAGCGGGAGAGAATGCTGGAATAGGTACATGATGGGGCACGACTTGGCCCGTGGTCGAGTCGCCGGTGCCGACGCTTCAAGAAGGAAAGCATTATTGATAAAAAACCTGGAAAAAACCGCTGAAAAGGCCTCAAAAAGTACTTTTTATGTTGCACTCACAGTTATCGGAATGCTTTCCGAGAGCAATTAGCTGTCGGGAACTTTTCCGACAAAAATCAGCTGATGCAGTCTGAGTTCTCGAATTGAAATGTCAAACGATCTCGAATTCGGAAACGAGAATCGCTGAAATGAAATTCGTGTCGGGAACGTTCCCGTATTCGATTCCACTGCCTTGAGAATAACCCTGCAGATTCAACCCGTGATTTCAACTAAGTATATAAGTATCGTCGACACAACTTAATTCTGAACTGTAATAGTTTAATCCTCAAAAGTCCAGGTTTACACGTAAATTAAAACTACAGCTGTTTACGTATGGCTCCATACATTTCTGTACAGCGCCCCTGGCTGAAACGTGGAAGAACTAACCAAAATGGATGGAGCCACACGCGAACGCGAAAGTTTTATTAAACTACGCAAAACCTAGACTAAGGGCTCAGGCAAAGTGCTTTTTTTCACACTCTCTGTAATGACGCTCTAAGTATAATTCAGATAAATGCTCGGTCCCTCGAGTTTCATTTCAGAGAGTTTACACTGCAGTTACATACTCGTAACTGTCTCTCAGTTACACTACGAAAGGGCTCAGTGTTTATTTCGGCCGTAGGGCACAAATTGGTGTGTGCAGCTATCAAATTAAGGAAAGGTTTATAGTGTACAAATTGTTTGTTATTTTTATTGTCTATCGGCATGTAATGTTTGTTGTGAGAATAATGGCGATGAAAGTGCTTGGCTTATCTGACTTTTATGGTTGTATGCATTGAGCGTTGCATCTGGGAGTGTCTGACACATCAAAGGTACTTTTATTTGTTACTTGTCTTGTATTTCTAAAGTAATCTTTGTCGTACTCTGAATTTGCAAAAATAACTCTATGTTTATGTATTACAAAAACAGTTAAGTAAATGTATGTTTTCTCCTTCTTCTTTTACTGCCTCTCCAAATGCAAGTCGGCTTCTTGCATATTCCTATGATCCCATAACTATAGCAAAAACATTTTCATCCCCCCATCTCGGAGACTATTTTTGCTCTTCGATATCTGAGTGCAAAAGTCGCTTTTGTATCCGCTAGAGTGGAAAGTAAAATTGAATTTAGAACATTGTGTGCACTAAGTTTGTGAATTCAAAACATAATTAAACCTATTTACTTCTATCTCCATGGTGCCGAATTTATCATACAACCTTTTTTAATGTTTTGAAATCTTAGACTCTGTACCTTCTTGGTGTAGGTACTTATTTTTTAATTTGTTTTACGCGCGCCATTTTTTTTTGTCGTGTAACTTATGTTATATTATTATACTCTTTGCCTTATGTTCAAAGCCGTAGTTTTGTATTCTCTTTGTTAAAAACAAGAAACTTGAAAATAACTGAAAAACCTAAAATTAGTGATTCTAGCGACGAGGTTTGTTTGACACCAACAGAATTGACTGAAACTGTTAATAATGCGCAATATTATTACACTCTTTGCCCTAGTTAAAAACAAGAAACTTGAAAATAAGTGAAAGACCTAAAATGAGTGATTCTAGCGACGAGGAAGTTTATTTGACGCCAACAAAATTGACTGTACAGGATAATAATGCGCATATGAACTTTCTCCCTCTACTATCACGCAAGAAGTATTTGAAACAGTACGGTATGTAGACATTAAGCCCGATTACAGAGGCGCCAGCGTAAATTTAATAGCAACGTAAAAAGCGTTCTCTCTATCGAATGCCTAAAGTGAAAAAGAAACAGAACTATGCTATTTAGCTAATATAATTACGATGGCGCCTCTGTAATCGGGCTTTTAGTCTTAGTAAACTTTAGTTATTTCCTCGCTAAGGCAGGATAAAAAGTTACGTGTTGCACTCGAGTGCAAAGATTTTTCACCATGTGCTCTTTTGATTCCCTCGCTAACGCTCATGATTCTAATTTATGAATCACAACTTCCAAAAAGAAGGAGGTTCTATGTTCGCCTGTATGTATTTTTTTGTATGTTCATCGATAATTTCGCCAACTGTGAACCGAATCGAAAAATTATTTTTTAGTTCGAAAGGGTACATCCGAGGTAGTACCATTTAAATTTTACAGAAATCGGCTGAGCCGTTTTTGAAAAATCAAAAATAATGTAAACAATTCGAGCTAAATTTTCGAATTTTGTTCACGATGGAAGGCGGTTTTGCCATTTTTTGCGAAAAATAAATCTATTCTATAAATCCTTCGCTTGGACGGTCATCAAATTGAGCACGCGGTTAAAAAGCAACTTTGCTCTCTTGTATAACAAACTAGCGACCCGCCTCGGCTTCGCACAGGTGTATTATACATATAAACCTTCCTCTTGAATCACTCTATCTATTTAAAAAAAACGCATCAAAATCCGTTGTGTAGTTTTAAAGATATGCAGACAAACAGCGGGAAGCGACTTTGTTTTATACTATGTAGTGATGATAACTATTGTTTTACATACCAATTCCTGATATTATGAAGCCATGAAAATGTATTATGCCCTAAAAAGTTGATTTAGTTACTCTGCAGGTAGGTACTTAGAATATGCGATCGCGTTATGTTGAAATAATGTATATGGATTTGAGATTCAGAGAGGGTACAGAATCACAACTAGCTACTTACCATTGTCTGAAATTCAAACCATGTCTATTAAATCAAGATAGCATCGAAGTTAATTTGACGCTTTCCTGGTTCCTACAATGTAAGTAAACAATTACTTGCTTGTCTTGCCGGCATCGGAACCGGCTTCGAATGTGCGCTCTATCTAGAGTACTTTCGTAGGGAAATTACTATTTAGTACCATGGTAAAATAAATGAACAGAAGAGTTTCTAAGTGATCGCTATTTGCAATTTTGCATTTTGAATGAGAATAATTATTTTTCGCAAAAAATGGCAAAACCGCCTTCCATCGTGTTCAAAATTCGAATATTTCGCTCGAATTGTTTACATTATTGTTTATATATCAAAAACGGCTCAGCCGATTTCTGTAAAATTTAAATGGGACTAATTTGGGAGTCTGCCCTTTCGAACTAAAAAATAATTTTTCGATTCGGTTCACAATTGGCGAATTTATCGATGTTCATCGTGTACAAAATTCGTATATTTTGCTCGAATTGTTTCCGTTATTGTTGGTTTTTTCAAAAACAGCTCAGCCGATTTCTGTAAAATTTAAATGAAACCACTTCGGGAGTATACCCTTTCGAATTAAAAATAAAATTTTCGATTCGATTCACAATTGGCGAAATTATCGATGAACATATACAAAAAAAAATATAAAAAAAAATCGGCCAAGTACGATTAGGACTCGCGCACGAAGGGTTCCGTACTGTATGGGAGCCCCCCTTAAATATTTATTTTATTTTGTTTTTAGTATTTGTTGTAATAGCGGCATACATCATCTGTGAAAATTTCAGCTGCCTAGCTATCATGGTTCATGAGATACAGCCCGGTGACAGACAGACAGACAGACAGACAGACGGACAGACGGACATCGAAGTCTTATTAATAGGGTCCCGTTTTTCCCTTTGGGTACGGAACCATAAAAATTACATACACACGAACATAGAACGTCCTCCTTTTGGAAGTCGGTTAAAAATTTGAAATGATAGCTTAATGAAATAAAATGCAAGTTGATTGACCAATAATTTTGGATGAATCTGGTTTGAGTGACAAGAATAAATCGACTAGTTATACTATGCCATAATTTTGATCTGTTCAATTTAACCAATGACTATCCCGTATATACCTATTTTAATAGTACCACTGTTGGATACGACCTACACTAGAAGGGCTTGAAGGTTCGGGCCGTAGGTATCCACTATCCACGCTGATTTAGTTGGCCCGAGTTGGTACGTTCACATAGAGCTTAATTTTGAATTTCATTTTAGTGCCTTACCGCTAATATCACCTTATACTTTAGCTACGACAAGATCTATAAGATATATCTACCCTTGGCTGTATCTAGATAAACCGCTTAGAAGAGGCCTGTTTCCAATATGTATATTAATTGTATATTAGTTGAATTGAATTAGGTGCTTGTCAGCTTTCTGGATGAACGTCCTACACCGAGAGCCTAAATGTTATACGCATAATCTCTAACGTAGGTGACTATGATTACCTTTTTTAACTGACTTGCAAAAAGGAGGAGGTTCTATGTTCGTCTGAATGTATTTTTTTTGTGTATGTTCATCGATAATTTCGCCAATTGTGAACCGAATCGAAAAATTCTTTTTTAGTTCGAAAGGGAATACTCCCTTAAATGGTCCTATTTAAATTTTACAGAAATCGGCTAAGCCTTTTTTGAAAAATCAACAATAATGCAAACAATTCGAGCGAAATATTCGAATTTTGTACACGACCAAAGAATATATAATAATACTACGTAACGTACTATGTACTATAATACGACGTACGTGACACGACGGAAGGCGGTTTTGCCATTATTTGTGAAAAATAATTATTATTGACCAAAATTGCGAAATGTAATTTATTAGGATACGATACGCTTTACGTTAGGTTAGAATCACAGATTAGTACAGAGTCTACCGAGTCAATAGGCTTTCAGGCTTTCCCTGTCTTGATCTCCAATTAATTAATTGCAATGGCTGAACACGAGCACTCGGAAGTAATCTGATGACTGCTTCATTGAAATTATGGTGCAACCGGATTTCGCTTCAATTATCTATGAAACTGTCAAAGAGACTGAGGAGAGACAGTAGAAAGCTTATTGTTAGTCTAAAGATGAGGCGAGTAGATAAGCTGTGTGAGGATGTGTAACAAAACCAATGACTTTGAGCGATGCAGGTCAACTTGCATTCAGCAAAGCTATTATCATGTTATCTGTCCAGCCTGTGAAGGGTTTCCCAAGGCTGCGTTTGGCAGTACGTGATGTCCATTGTCCATTCGAGAACTTGCAGTGCCGTTGGCCTAGTCGTGCGTACTATACATATATCCTGTCCGTTGCTATTTAAACTTGCTAATCCCTTGGGTTTTGTCAAATGTCTGTAACTTGGTTTTTTCTATAGATCTGTCTCCTCATATTTGAATCGATTTCACAAATAAATTCCCAATAGGTGTCCAGTATCCCAGAAGACTCTCCATTGCTCGTTAGGCTAAGTATTTCAAAAATTTTGATTGGGGGTAACAAACAGCAGTGAAAATGTCAGAAATCGGAGCCATTTAACTCTCATTATCAGTTTCTCACCGGCGAGCGCATTTCTTTGTTTCGTACAGGCCGCTGCCCCTTTGTTCCGTTGACACGAAACCGTCGCGTCATCGTTATTATAAAGAGATATCATGCACAAAATGGACAAATAATGACCGGTAAGATAACTGGCACTTTCACCTGAAGCGCCTGATTATCGCGGCTTTGGCACGCTATTAGATAATGAGGCATAAACTGGAGTTTGCGCTACCGTTGCATTGCCTCCGGCTGTGATGTCTCGTCATTTCAGTCGTGCCAGGTGCTTTTGATGTCAACAGTAGAGCTTTTGTAGCATCTATTTTTTTACAATCTCTCCTTGATGGATATCCAGCACAGGTGACGCAATGTTCTGATCATTTAGGACGACAGGAGCCAGCGCTAAACACTTTGGAATCTTAAATTTAAGGGACCACAGAATAGCTAACCTAAAAGCTTTTGCATTAACGCTTCATCAATAATTTAGTCCAAATTAAGCTTTTTTGTTTAGTAAATAAATAGTTAAAATGTGTTTATCTCTGTGACAATATGGTTCTACGGAAACTAATGCGGATGCCTCATCATGCTCTTGAGAGGTCGATTTTTGGTAACTGAGTTATACCGAGCGGCTCCAAATTCATAAAGACAATAAGCCAATGTCTCTACATTTAAAAGTACGAAACCGTATAGCAAAAGTTGTCTCACGGGAGGACAGGAACCATGTAAGTTTCTTATCTAACAAGACGTAGATTTGTGAGTCACGTACATAATCTTCTAAAATAAAGTGATGATCCAAAAATTTGGCTCCAAATTCATAAAGCCAATGAACCAATGTTTCCAATTCTAAGTACGAAATAGTATAGCAAAACTGGTGTCACGGGCGGACTGGCAGCGTAATGGCCAAGTTTCTTGTCTAATGAGCCGTAATGCTGATCGTGGTGGCCGCGGGCGCGACTCCTGTCTGTTGTCAGCCCACCGTTCCGCCGATAGCTGTGCTAATACCTTATTATTTCGCTCTCTTGGAAATTGATTCAAAGGATCGCCTTTGATGTTCAATAGTTACTGTTTAAAGGTTTTGAACATTGTGTCGAGTAAATTATTAGGTACGG
Organism: Hypomecis atomaria; assembly: GCA_964007245.1. NCBI lineage: Eukaryota > Metazoa > Arthropoda > Insecta > Lepidoptera > Geometridae > Hypomecis > Hypomecis atomaria. The sequence goes on along the minus strand of OZ023294.1, from coordinate 15,733,244 downwards.
TGTGGATGCTTGTAGATGATCATTTGAAGTTGTACTAAAAACAGTTTTTGATTCCATCATGCATTCCTTCATTAAACTAAGTATTTGTAAGTTGAATAAATACTTCTGATGATACTCGTATCCTGCGTGCATGACGTGATTTAGGAGCACTCCGGCGTCAACACAAACTATCTGTTTTTGCCTATACACTTAGCGTACCTACCTACAAATTCTAAGTGCGGGTACCATAAGGACATCCCACTTATGTGCCACACCTTTCTACCAACCTACCCATAATCTTCCCCTTTCCTAATTGCACTTCCACCGCCGGTGTTAGGTCACTCGCCGGCGACGGAGTCGTGTAGTGTGTCCGAGTTGTCATACTACGCCCGGAGCACTCTGGCAAATTTAACACAAATATCTCTACACAGCGTACCGACCACTTACCTACTACCCTCCTCTTACCTAATTCCCACTCCTCCTCCAGGGACTCCTCAGTGACGGAGTCGCGTAGTGTCGGCGAATTGTCGTACGTGTTCCTGGAGAACTCCGGAGTCAACACCAGCGTCACTCGGGATGAGATAGAAACTCTTTTCGACACTCGCTGGTGAGCCACGATTTTATAACGACATCGTGTCAGTCGTAGCTTTTTAAAATAATCCACTTCAGGACGTAGGGCTAGGAAGGTGATTGGGCCATATATCCACCACGTTGGTGGATTCACAAACGACATCTAATTTCTTCTACGGACGAATGCAGGTTGCCTCACGATGTTTTCCTTCAACGAAAAGGCTGGTGGTGTAATAATAATTGAAAAGTGGTGTGAGATTCCGTACATAAATTCCAAAGAGCTTATTAGTACGGGAGCGGGATTTGAACCCACGACCTCACGATTGTATGGTGTGTGTCACTGCACTACGGATGCACGGTATCAGACGTAGAATAGCCGTAACACCAACGTAAAGGACATCAGATCCCGTATGACGCATAACTTAAGTAAAGACCGAATCAAACTTCGTGTCGGCTGTGAAGTTAGCCGCCAAGTTGTGTGATTCTATAATATCTAATAGTTACCTCAATGTGTAATAGATTGCGATTGCTAGTTCCTTATTAAAGCTCTTTTATGAGCCGCGAATTATTGACGCCCTTTATAAGGCTCAAATTGCTCGGTCTGTTTGTAAATTCGCTTTCTCCTTTATTATCGTTAATTACTCGTTTGAAATGGAAAATAGTCTATGCTACGATATCAACGCTCTAGTTTCTTTGATTTTCAGAGAAAAGACGAATACTTACAAATATCTACTGCTATAAAAGTTATTTTGAACATCTAAAATTACAAACAGTAGATTCTAACAGTAGATTAATGACTCAAATATTATATTTTTTAGTATTTGAGATAGTCAGTTGGTATAATATAAATGATACAGTTTCGGTTAGCCAAATTCAGAGATGTATAAATACGAGTACGAGTGTTTTTACCATTAAACTGTTGCTTTGCATTAAGAAAGTATTATCGAACCATTTTCTTGGTGCATTTAGATGTTTTGTAGGTTTTTGGTCAGTTTTTAGGGTTCCGTACCCAAAGGGAAAAACGGGACCCTATTACTAAGACTTCGATGTCCGTCTGTCCGTCCGTCTGTCTGTCTGTCTGTCTGTCTGTCTGTCTGTCTGTCTGTCTGTCACCGGGCTGTATCTAATGAACCATGATAGCTAGGCAGCTGAAATTTTCACAGATGATGTATTTCTGTTGCCGCTAACAACAAATACTAAAAAGAAACCTGATTTTTCAGACGTTTTTCGCTCTATATTAATAATGGTACCAGGTAGATGCTTGAAATTTTCACAGAATATTTAATTTTATATCAATAGTAAATAATAAAATTAAATAAATATTTAAGGGGGGCTCCCATACAGTACGGAACCCTCCGTGCGCGAGTCCGACTCGTACTTGGCCGATTAGGCCTTTATAGGATAGGTACCTACAGACATTAAAAATAACAGATTACGGTAGCCAATAAACAGCGTGCATATCTTATATCTCTCAAAAACACTATGAGCGGAATAGCATAAACTCGAGGTCAGGTTTGGTGTGGCTGGCAGGTGTAAGATTGAGCATGAGCTCAATCGGTGACATGAGTCACCTATTACATCAATCCTATTACGGAAAAAAATGCTGTCTGCATAGTAGCAAGTGCTTACTTAGAATATGTATCAGGATAACTTAGAATTTCAGGCAAATTATAAAAACTGTGAAAGATCTGTAATAATTATTTTTCGCTTAAAATTACAAAACCAATTTGCATCGTGTACAAAATTCGAATATTTCCATCGAATTGTTTATATTACTGTTGATTTTACAAAAACGGCTCAGCCGATTTCTGTAAAATGGGTCAACCTCGGGAGTACTTATATACCCTTTCGAACTAAAACAAAAATTTTCGATTCGGTTCACAATTGGCAAAAATATCGATGAACATACACAAAAAAATACATACAGACGAACATAGAACCTCCTCCTTTTTGGAAGTCGGTTAAAAAGAAAATGCTATGCGCAATCTACTGTTTGAATCATCTTTTAAATTAAAGTAGGTTACTTACCTGTTTAACTCCAAATTCTAATATGTGACATTGTTTGAGGCACAATGAGGCTGGCCGTCTCCGCCTGGCACCGGCTGAGCCGATTCCGATGCGATCGATAAAGCAAATATATAACGTGCGTGATTGATGATTCTCGCACAAAACGCGAACTCGGTTATTGTTGCGGATGGCCAAATCGATGGATTTTTTGCCCTCATTTAGGTTTATTTGGGTTAGCAGGGACGTTTCGTTTCGGTCTCATGTCTATAATAATAGAAGTAGGTAAATAATATTTTATTAGCAGTGCGAATACGATCATCACTTTCATTAGTATTTTCTAGGTAAGCCCTAATATTTGCCTGATAAGTCTATTAACTTGTAAAAAATTCAATGCAACCTAGACTAGAAATTTTCAAGTCAGGTAATGGACTAGGTACTTTCTAAGTAGACGTATGTAGACGCACTACTTAGACGACATGCATTAATTAATCACCTATGCATTCAATTGTGAGCCTTTTGATCAAAGCAATAAAAAACTCAGTGTCCTGGGACATGTGCTTGTAAAAAAATCTCCCGCACACAAAACACGCTCCGTTATATGTTTACACCTATATGTTTGCGCAGATGCGGTATTCGCGTTCCGTGTGTGGTCTCTTTAAGGTTAAATATTCGTAGATGTCAAGTAAAACGATCTTTCTAATTGCATTATCGCAGCGGAGATGGCCAATAAAACCACGGCAAGAGCTGCTACAAGTTCGCCGCTTGCAACGAGGAACGAACTCCCTAAATTAAAGCGATATTTTTAAACAACCGATTCTGTTGTATGCTCTGCAACAGAAAAATCCTGCAGGGTTAAAATTACACCAATCCGTGTTAGCATTTTCGGGAAATTTCGGGACATTTTAACAGCTTCTACTTGTAAAACTTTATGCCGCGTTTGTACACCACAAATCGAGATATTTTTTTTAACAAGTATGTATGAGTAGGTATATCATGGTATCGCAGTTGTTGAATAAATAATTGGTTATATACAGAGAGCTTTCAAAATTTTGTTAAGTGGATGAGATGATAAAATTATTGTGATATCCTAAGACCAGCAAGATACCCTAAATTTCGATCTAGTGATCGGCATGACTGACCGCTGGTGTGACTATATCTTACGATATACTTTGTTGAAGATGATACCGTGTTGAATTACTTGATATCGCTTATTTGCTATCGCTTTCGGTCCTCATCTTTCTCAGCCACTCGTTAGCTCTTCGCAGCAATTGAATAATTTCTTCCTGCATTAAAAAGTAGATGTTAATTGAGAGTAAGAGTTGATCTGATGGTGATTATTGCGGTATCCCAAGATTCCCGGATTTGCCGGTCGCTGGCGTGACTGGATGTATTATCCATGTTAAAGGTTTTTTTATACCGCTTTTAGAGATTTATAGAAATGTTGTTAGACTGCGGAATGAATGTGTTGATTAAGTTTTTTTGCTGAGGAAAATGGTTTCCTTGTACGTCGTGGTGGTATAATGTAATTAAGCTTGTTTAAAAGTGCGGTTTTAAGACAGTTCGAAAACCTTACAATGTTTCATTAGTTTGAAATTTTATTTATGATTTTATGACTAAGTAAGTACAATATGGTAACACTTTGGATACCACCTTTTTGCCTTTGGAACCCTTGTTTGTGACAAAAGACAATGATTTTCATTTTTTAGGGTTCTGTACCCAAAGGGAAAAACGGGACCCTATTACTAAGACATCGATGTCCGTCTGTCCGTCTGGCCGTCTGTCCGTCTGTCCGTCTGTCTGTCTGTCTGTCACCGGGCTGTATCTCATAAATCATGATAGCTAGGAAGCTGAAATTTTCACAGATGATGTATTTCTGTTGCCGCTATAACAACAAATACTAAAAAGAGAATAAAATAAATATTTAAGGGGGGCTCCCATACAACAAACCTGATTTTTTTGACGTTTTTCGCTCTATCTTAATAACGGTAACAGGTAGATGCTTGAAATTTTCACAGAATGTTTAGTTTTATATTTACTTTAATAATAAGTAATTAAAATTAAAATAAAATAAATATTTAAGGGGGGCTCCCATACAGTACGGAACCCTCCGTGCGCGAGTCCGACTCGTACTTGGCCGATTATTTTTGGCTCCATATAGGTATTGTTCAGGTTTTCCTCGTTTCATCAGGGGTGCCGTACAAATAATTTTGGAAGCACATGGAAAGTACTGTAAGTACTTATTTTTAGTTTACGAATAATCTTATACTAATGTCTCTACTTAGGATGTGTTTTTGCTGTTTGTCTTTGAAAGCTACATGCTAATAGCCTTCAGGTAACCTTAAACCTTTGACATTAGAGCTGGTTACTTGGCAAGCAGCCTATATGAATTTACCTCATTGCTACCAGGGGGCAGCGCCGTCTCACGGGAAATTGTAAGCCCAGACACATCGTAAATGCATCACAGTCAAAATGTTCCAATCATAAGTCTTCCTACTCATACTTGGGCGTAGGGGTGGCTTAAGATCAAGGGACGTTGAAAAATTAAAAAAAAAATGTAAATGGCTTTTGGTTATAATGTATAGAAGGTGCCCGGTAATTAATTATTCCGCTTTCGATCGGCTCAGGCGGAAGTCGGCGGAACGTGACACTTTTTCGTGCGTGCAGCGGGGGTTCATAGATTTATAAGACGCATATTTACACAGTATCTCCTCTGAGGTCCAAATATCGCGGGTGGCAGCGCGCGCGTTTTTTATAGAGTTAATTATGTTTAGACCGGTCAAGGAAGAAAATAAATACGAATTTTCAGAAGTCGCAGAATAAAAGATGGTTGTTTTGATGTACAAATATACCCTTAAAAGGATGCTAATTGATTACCAGTAATGTATGAAGATATTATGATACCTGATTGTTTACGTTTACGCAAGATTAAGCAATGTTAAAAATTTTGAAAATAACTCACGACGGTAAAAATCTCATCGAAAAAGAATAAAAGACGTAATTTTTATTATTTGGGAACATGCATTAAGCTACCACGTACACATTGCTGAATACAGAATTGTAATCGGACATTTCGTTTTGATTATATTGCAACATTGTTTTGCACTAATATTGTGGCGCCCTCTAGTGAGTTACAGCCATGACACCTGTCTAAGAACATGAACTCATCAAACACAAACCCGTTATTGAAAACCGCATCAAAATCGGATCATTAGTTTAGACTTTAGAAGATAGGTGGGAACATTACTTTGCACAAACGCACACACAAACATCTCTCACCCTAAACGCATATACCTGCTCAGTTCCGTCGTGGGTAATAAATACAAAATTGTTTTTATGCCATGTAATATTATTGTGCTATTATTGCCTATTAAAGTATAATTTATTAATTATATACTGATTTTGACATAAAAAAACGAAAACGATACGATGGAAATATAATCTTTAAACCTAATCCTCAAATCGTTGCCAATCAATTGCTCTAATAATTTTGCAAAACAACAAAATCTCATATGGCAACCCTACTGATTGATAAATGTGCGTTTAATCGAGGAAGCGATAACATTTCATCATTCATCATCGACTCCTGAATCGATGATAAAATATCTGCGAACCGATTGGCATTAAATTACTCACTAGTTCCTTCCTAGATAGCATTGCTTGTCTGTGGATTGCCGCTCTTCTTGACCCATTATTAAATAGGTACCTTTAGTTGTAGTCGCTTATTTGTTTGGTCTATGTTAAATATGTTTATAATTATTTTTCGCAAAAAATGGCAAACCGCCTTCCATCGTGTACAAAATTCGAACATTTCGCAATTTTTGCTCGATTTTGCAATTTTTGCTCGAATTTCAAAAACGGCTCAGCCGATTTCTGTAAAATTTATATGGGACCATCTTGGGAGTATACCCTTTTAAACTAAAAATATTTTTTCGATTCGGTTCACAATTAGCGCAATTATTGATGAACAAAAAAATACATACAGACGACCATAGAACCTTTGGAATTTTGGAAGTCGGTTAAAAAAAAGTGTCCGAGCACCGCAGGCAGTCATACTTACTTACGTAGATACTCGTATATACATTAAATAATTCACAATTACTCATTTTCTCGAATGTCGACGTTATGTCGCCTAATTAGTACTTGTAATCGAGCACTTTGACATCGCGCGGCGTTGTGGTCGGCTTGCAATCACTTTACGACTAACTAGAAAGTCTGCCCACTACGTAGCTTGGGCAAGGTTTTGTCTCGGACACTTTTTCTGCACGATTGTAACTCTATAGATACTTGGTCGATGGCTGTACCGTACATTTTATTAAGAGCTAGTATTTTTTGAGAATGAACCGTATAGAAGCCTCGCTTAATATTATTTATTTTTGAAGTGAACATTAAACTAAACATTCTGTGAATATTTCAAGCGTCTACCTATCACCGTTATTAATTTCGAGAGAAAAACGGCAAAAAAAATCTGGTTTGTTGTATGGAAGCCTAAATTAGGTAAGTACTAATATTATTCTGTCTTTAGTGAAAATTTCAACGTTATAGCTATCACGGTCATAGACAAACAGACAAACGGACGGACAGCGGAGTCTTAATAACAGGGTCCCGATTTTTAACCCCCGACGAAAAAGAGGGGTGTTATAAGTTTGACGTGTCTGTTTGTCTGTGTGTCTGTCTGTCTGTCTGTCTGTCTGTGGCATCATAGCGCCCGAACCACTGAACCGATTTCAGTTTAGTTTTTTTTGGATGAAAGGAGACTTAATCGAGAGTGTTCTTAGCTACGTTTTATAAAATCGATTGAGCCGTTTAAGAGTTATGGTGGGTTAAAGTGGGGATGGAAGAACCAAAATTCTACAAATGTGCCCAAAATGGTTGTTAATTGAAAGTTTGTTGTCAAATATTTTTGTGTCGGGGGTTTTTTAATTAGGTATATTACCCTTATTGCGTACGGACCTCTAAAAAGTTAAACTTGACCTAAGTATGAAACATGACTTTATATTACAGTATTTTCCTTCGGCATTTCTTCATTAATACCAATCGTAGTCCAATACCTGGCTCGAGGCAGTTATTATTGCTACCAGCCAGTGTCAGCCATTCATCTCTACGGTCGTGACGTCACGAACGCTGCGTGAAACAAGTGCATCGGACAACACAATTTGTAAATCGTCCCTTCTGGCCGAGGAACGTAGAATGATACGACCACATCGCCATAAAGTGGCTCTTTCGTGGGTTCGCCCCACAAGCTGTTCGGTCCGCGGGGCGAATCAACGAAGCCTCTTTTTGAATGCCCTCTTTCGCCCCGCTCCAAACAATGCGGGGCGAAAGCGGGCCTTCAAAAAGAGGCTTCGTTGATTCGCCCCGCGATTCACTTTTTTATCTGTACATTTAAGTAGAAAAGTAGTTAATGGAAAAAAAAACAATTGCATTATATCAAGGGCATCATTCTATGAGTCCTATGAGGGGGTATGAACAAAAATGCAATTGTTTATTGATGATTGATTGATGATCGTTATCAAGCTTAAAAAATGAGAAATGTCAAACCTTTCCACGTACAAGGTGAAGAAAAAAAAAGGAGTTTTCTTCACCTTGAATATGCTATCTAAATCAATACAATTTTGGCACATTGTTTTCATTCGATGGAAGTTTAGATTCTATAATAAAACTATTATAATGACAAATTTCATGCAATTCGGTTCTTTGTGGTAGTTATGAGGTTTTGTGACTTGAGGACGGACAGATGGGAAGACGGCCAGACAGACGGACTGTTATTTTTTGGTACTAGGACTAAAAGTTACTTATTTTCTCCAACTTTGGTAATTTTAAGTGAAAAGTTTTAGTAAAATCTAAAATTTTATTTTTTACTAGCAGCCTCCCTAATTTAAAAATAAAATATAATATTGCCTATGATACCCGGGATTGTGTAGCTTCCCAACAGTGAAATGATTTTTCAAATCGGTTCAGTAATTTCGGAGCATATTCAATGCAAACAAACAATCAAATCTTTCCTCTTTATAATATTGGTATAGACAATAACTATATTCGTAAACATTTTGTAAAACCTATAGTTTCTCAGATAAACAATAACTTAACATTAAAAAATTAAATTGCGTCCTGTGAAAAACGCAACCCCATATGTAATTTTATAAAATGGTCCATAAACACAAGATTTAAAAAAAAAAACAAAATCAATATCGCTCCACCCGTTCGTAACGTTGAGCTATTGAGGATTTCAACTCAATTTCTCGGTTTTAACTTTTTAATTAACATGTTTTTTTCCGATCTGGGGTAAATTATACTCCACATTGTATGCGAAAGGTAAGCGGCATAATTCTACATAATTTCTATTTCCACAAAAGTGAGAGAGTTTAACGAGATGTCAGATGTCAAACCTAAAAGTGGTTAAAAAGTAATGTGAAATCAAAGACTTAGGAACCTGTAGCACTCTTTATTTGAAACCAAACATAATATTTACATAATTTTAAATCATATCAACCGACAGACAGGGGGTCCCAGCGCGAAGCTTGGGTACTATTTACAATGCAATTTATATACAATTTAAATATGGCGGTGCTTTTGCGCTCTGCATCATTTGTAAACCCGGTGAAATGGTAGAAAAACAAACTTAAGCCCTCAGCTCATAAGGTTTGTTATATCAATATAGTAAGTTTTTGTTAGTTTGTTTTTTCTTGTTTAGTTTTTTTATAGCGTTGCATATCTGTTGATTACTTGTAGTGGGATTTTTATTTTATCTCATGTAATTTTATGCGTGGCTGTACCATAAGAAATACGTAATACTGATGCGGGAAATTGATCTTTATCAACGTGGACCGAAACGGCCTCTTCTTTTATCGTTCTCGGCGTTTCGCCCCACGGGGCGAAAGAGGGCATTCAAAAAGAGGCTTCGTTGATTCGCCCCGCGGGCCGAATAGCTTGTGGGGCGAAACCACGAAAGAGCCCATAAAGTTAACCATTGCCAATTTAGAAGAGATAATTTTCTTATGCTGACAATAAATACTTCAAGCGTGAGGACTTCACAAGAAAATTAGTAGGTAGGTACTTAATAATTATTTTTTGCAAAAAATCGCAACACCGACTTCCACCGTGTACAAAATTCGAGTAGTTTGCACGAATCGATGTGACATCCATGTACATTATTGTTGATTTATCAAAAACGGCTCAGCCGATTTCGATAAAATTTAAATGGGACTAGTTTGGATGTATAATCTTTCGAACTATTTTTTTTTAAATCGGTTCACAATTGGTGGAAATCTTGATGAACATACACAAAAAAATACATACAGACGAACATAGTACCTCCTCCTTTTTGGAAGTCGGTAAAAAGGTAAATAAATAAGCTATTTTTGTACATTTTGTCGATTCCGAGTTGCAATTTTGTTTTGAAATTATAGACAGCTAATTTTTTTTCTCGAATTTTCTCGAACAAACAAACATCTCTCACCCTAAACACATATCTATACCTGCTCCGTTCCGTCGTGGGTAAAAATATCTAAGTAGCGTAAAGTAACGAAATTGAGAACCAATGAAAACTAACTAAATTACAATCTTGCTTTAAAATTAATGATGGAATAAATAGGTGAAGGAGGTGAACCACCCACAACATGAAGCGCAGTAACAAGAAATCTTTGTTAATCCTTCCCCGTGGCGTCAAGGAAGCATTTGTATTTCTTTGGCTTCATTGTTGCTTTGCCGAGATAGACGCCGTCCGCGACCAACTCAGAACAAAAAACAGTAGAAACCTAACGCCTGAAATTGATTGAGGGCCTTTCTCGCAAAAATGTTTGTAATTGTTGAGTCGTAACTGTAATAATTATTTTTCGCAAAAAATGGCAAAACCGCCTTCTATCGTGTATAAAATTCGAATGTTTCGCTCGAATTGTTTACATTATTGTTGATTTATCAAAAACGGCACAGGCGACTTCTGTAAAATTTAAATGGGACCACCTAGGGAGTATACCCTTTCGAACTAAAAAAGAATTTTTCGATTCGGTTCACATCGGCGAAATTATCGATGAACATACACAAAAAAAATACATGCACACAAACACAGAACCTCCTCCTTTTTGGAAGTCGGTTAAAAATTATCAAAAAATGTACAATAAAGTGACTTTTTCATATTCCACTGCTAAACATAACTGTCCACACAGGGCGATTGAACCGTATATACTACGCTAGCCCAGTGCGGCTTAGTAGACTCACACACGCCAACCACGCCAACGAACGCTACGAACGTACGCAGGTTGCCCCAATAACTTTTCCGTCATCAAAAAGTCAGCGGTGTAAAAATCACTACATAGTATAAAACAAAGTCGCTTCCGCTGTCCCCATGTCCCCATGTATGCTTATATCTTTAAAACTACACAACGGATTTTGATGCGTTTTTTTTTAATAGATAGAGTGATTCAAGAGAAAGGTTTATGTATATGTATATTAAACCTGTGCGAAGCCGGGGCGGGTCGCTAGTTTGTAAATAAGTCGCAAAGGATTCATGGTAATGGGAGTGGGATCGATCATACAAGAGTAGGGCAAGCGTTAGGTACTACCACTAGGCCACCATAGCTATAAATCCAAGCTATTACAGCAGCTGGCCGCGTTCATTTCTAACTTAAGAGGATTCTAAATTCCGAATCGACCAGTGTTTTCGCGTTTTCTGTACAACATCGAGAAAATCGCGGTACATTTTTGATAACATTTACTTTCTGGGAGAAAACTCTTTTAACCCTTCTATTGTAAAAAAAAATGTTGTTTTTGGTGTCAATCAAGTAAGAAATATTGCACGCTCGTACGTCTTATTTTTTCTGAAAGTTTTTTGTTTCTGTATACTTTTCAGCCAAAGTTTTGCTTAAAAAATATATTTTTTTTAAAGGTTTATAACTTTAAGGAGATTTGAAAAACTAAGACGTATAAACCTAGCTATTGAAGTGCGGATTGCATGAAAAAAAAATCACTCAAATCGGGTAATATTTAGAGGTGGATAACAGCTTACTCGTATTGTTTTTGTATGGCCAAGTTGGGACTTCATACTCGTAATTGCCTTAACTCGTGTCTTAGCGAATTAATGTATCTCTTTCAGGATAATTATCTCGATCGACCGAGTTATACTTCTGTCTACTCTGTGGCAGAGAAATGGAAACACGTCCAATGTTAAATAGATGGCAGGAAATCTGAAAGCAGATTCAGATTTATTTGTATAACGCCTGATACTAAATCTGAGGCAATCGCTATTTAAAATCAGTGTTAAATCATCGACTTTACTTTGTTGTGGGACAGATGCTTGGTCTGTAAAATTAGCAATGTAAAGCAAAAGTTGGTACCGACAACTTATTCGACAAATTATTCAAATTAACTAAGTTAACGTTCTTCGTTATACATGGCTAGGTACAATGTACTCGTATATAAAAACGATGAAAATATATGTATGTTTTGACGCGATCATGTTGTTGTTTTAGGGTAACTGAGGTAATATTTGGGTAATTTAGTACTGCTGCTTTGGATACCTGTAGTATATACAACTAGTGAATAATGTGGAGCTCTTAAGAACTAATGTTTTTTTAGGATTCCGCCCTCATAGGATAAAGTTGTGATGACACTTATTCAAGACACAAGAAGAATTGCCTGTTAAAAATAATAGACAATATTTTTTGACTTGTGATCGAAAGCCGTTTGTTTCTTTTTCACTGAATTGCTGTTACCCATCCAAGAAATATAGAATTTAAATACTTTCAAGTTTTCTGGGGTGGACAAAAAAGTTTCCAGATGGTAGGCTGGCGAAGGCGATTAGTATGCAATGCCCCCCATGCTTCGAGCAAATATCTAAAGAGTCCCAATTGTGTAAAAAAAGTGTCCAAGCCAAAACCCTGCCCAAGCTACGTAGTGGGTAGGCTTTTTAGTTAGTCGTAAAGCGATTGCAAGCCGACTACAACGACGCGCGATGCCAAAGTGCTCGGTTACAAGCACTAACTTAGGTGACATAACGTCGAAATTCGAGAATACGGGTCATTGTGAATTATTTAATGTAAATATCTAAGTCGGTATGTATGACGGCGCTCGGACATGTTTTTACTACTTTCACTTAGGGACTGTGGCTCTGTCGATGTCTCGAAGCCTTCATGGAGGTCTTCAAGGCAGATTCAAAGGTGATACTGATAAGTTTCTTCTATGTTTATATTGATGTTCTAAATTACCAAATACAGTCTTATTGTGTTTAAAATAAATACTAAAAGAGTTCAGCAAGCTCAAGAGCACTCAGTTTTACAATCAAGTCATACTTATGTCCACGTCTCCGCGTTATTAAGCTTAAGTAAGATCTCCTCGGGCAATAAACTGAAGCATCAGATTTGCGTCGAGATGGCAGATTAGATATTAAATTGACAGATTGCTCCGGCTGGGCTAATGCGATGAGTTACGGCCCCAGGACTCGAATGGAGAGCTGCTCTACGGACGGCCCTTAATAGAGTTAAAGCTGGTTTTAATTAAATGTAGTCGTTGTATTTATTATCATACTTATCTCTATTTTTAGTTGTTACCAATCTGTACAGATGACGGTGTATTTATATAGAACTGCCCCCGTATTGTCTATGCGTTCTGATAGGTCAGTACAGTTTACACGTAAATTGAAACTACAGTTGATTCCGTATGGCTCTATAAATTGTTATACAGCACCCCTGGCGGAAACCAGGAAAAAAATAACCAAAATATATGGACCCACACGCGAACGTGAAAGTTTAAGTAAACAAAGCAAAACCTGGACTAATGGATCTGGTGTTCGGCTTCGCTCTCGTGGCGCAAGTAACCGCCGCGAGCAGGAGAATAATTATTTTTTCACAAAAAATTACAAAACCTCCTTCCATCGTGTACTAAATTTGAATATTTCACTCGAATTGTTTGTTTTGTTGATTTTTCAAAAACGGGAGCTTACTCTTTCGAACTAAAAAAGAATTTTCGATTCGGTTCACAATAGGCGTAATTATCGATGAACTTAAAAAAAATACATACAGACGTACATAGAACCTCCTTTTTGAAAGTCAGTTAAAAAGCGAAGCAGAACGTCAGAACGCGTACCCGATTCGGCCGCAGGTCTTTTAAAGTTCAGAGTGAAAATCTTCTAAATCTGCACAATTAACTGTCGACCTCGGCATCCATTGAATCGAAGCTGTGGTCAGACATAGGTACTCATTCGGTGGATAAAAATTTAAAGGTTTCTAAATCAAAAGTTAAGCTCAGTCTACTAAAAATACAGTTTGCCTAGTATTTTGGTAAATTTAAACTAACATCGAATAAGTAATTAATACGAATTAAGTGATCAACGCTTTTGTTACGGTTGCCTCAGGAACCAAATGAGTAAAAGTAGGGATTTGCATTATTTAATTAATTTGTTTGGGATTAAACTTAAGACAACGATTTCTCGAGCTCCGTTACGGTCAATTAATTCAATTCAATTTGCGACACTTATCCAGAATACATTAAGGTAATACGCGGTTATAAGTTTAACGTGTATTTATATTAGCCGGATGAATTTTCTTTCCTATTTTTTTTACAGCGTATCCTTATCCTACCATCCCCTTTTTACTACAGGACAAGTAGGAGGACGCCACCATCTCTACACTGTCGATTTTCCCTCGATACGTACGAAGCGGTTTGACTCAACTTTTCTGATTCGTACCGCCAGGGAATGGAACAGTCTTCCTGCTTCTTATTTTCCTAAGAGATATAATCTAATGCTTTTCAAGGTCAGATTGAATAGGTATCTTCTAGGTCTGCGTGCTTCATGTTCGACCACAACGTCGTTTACCATCAGGCGAGTTGGTGGTCAAGCGCGGACTTTTTCGCGATAAAAAAAAACAGCAAATAAAACTAAATTTGACTGCTGACTCGTCTGATGCTAAGCGAAGTTGTGGTCGAAGATGCAAGCTGCAAACTTCGTATTGTACACAGTCAGGTTTTTTGCCAACTAGTGTAAAAAAGCGGTATTTTGTACCGATTAGAAAATTGTCTTTGTCCTCATCATTATGAACAACATTTATTATGGGCCTTTTATTTTTGTTTTTTTTTTTTTACGAGGGGGAAATCTTCTAAAGATGCCCTAACTGCATTGGGGTGCAGAAGGGTTATGTGGAATTGTACCCACTAAAACCCCCTCGGTGGCCAGCCTTTGTGCCTTCTTGGGAGTTCCGGGATCTCCAAGGGAACACACCGGTGCTCCCAACACTTTACACGACTACTCGCCTGGTATTTAAACCAGGCTTGTACCGTCCTTTACGACAGCGTTGCCACACACGCTGCCGTCCTCCTCGGGCCCGCTTGAGTGGATGGCCAGAGCCCCAACTCTGTCCACCCACGAGCCCAGGGGTCCCCTTTTAGTAGGCTCTTACTACAGGCAGGGGATACCGTTGCCGTATTCTAGTGCCCCGGCATCAGGGCAAATTATTTAATAAAACATTTATTTAAATTATTTATTATGGGCCTAGTCCTGAAATTATCTGTGTTTACTAAATACCTACTCATTTCGAACGAAGTCAGGATGGGCATCTATAAGATAAAATATTGCTTATGTAATGTGTATTTATGCGCTTTTCCCTTCGATATTTTTTTTCACATGGCTAATTTATCCATTCGTTTAATCCACAAAGATAACAAGCTTTTTAACCTCTTATTGATATAATTAAAGCCGTAAACAGATAAGTTAAGCATCGCTAAGTGCCGTCCAGAGGAAAATTAGAATGAATTTCACTACGTCGTTAATATCTCCGACATCCGGGTTTCCACACTGATTAGTTATCCGGCAAGTTGGTACTTTGTACGGTGTAACAACCACAATTATTCTAAAACATTCTTGTTAGTAGTTGGTGCTGTTCCACGGTTTTGTTCGCTTTCGATTGTAAATAATTATTTTTTGCAAAAATAGCATGACCGACTTCAACCGTGTACAGAATTCGCGAATATTTCGCACGGATCGACGTAACATTTTTCACATTATTGTAGATTTATCAAAAATGGCTCAACCGATTTCGATAAAATTTAAATAGGCCAATTTCGAAGTAAGTATATTCTTTCCAATTAAAAAATAATTTTTGAAATCGGACCGTTACGTAAAAAGTTATGCGTAGTTATACATAAAAAAAATATACGGATCGAATTGAGTACCTCCTCCGTTTCTTCGGTCAAAAAATAAGTTAAGCAGTTTTTTTGACAAAATAAGAAAATCGATGTCGTAGCTCGTCCTTAAAAATCATCCATATGTGAGTAATACTACTGAACGTTCTTGCAACGTTACGCTGCAACTAAACAGTAAAATCAAAGGAAAACAATAAGTCCATTGACATTGCGCTATCCTTTTCCAAAGACAGGGTAAATGGCAATTTCATTTTTATTTGGTGCTAACTTTATCAAATATGCAAATAAATATACCTATACGTTATAGCGTATTAAAGATCTAAAAATTTTAATGGCCCACGTTTAGTAAGTAATGCTGATAATTTCCTTTGCAATACGAAGCCTATTTCGAAAAATGTCTACGGCGAAATATTTACATGTCTTAAATGATCATTGGTTACAGAAGAACGAATAACTAAAATTAATATTGGGCAGGTACCTAACAAGGTGGCAGCCGTGGTGGTCTAGAGGTAGTAACACCTGCCTTATAAACGTAAGTTCGGTCCCGTATCAATCAGTTCTTCGGAACTTATGCACGCAATTTCACACTACTTACCTGCTTTTCGGAGTTTTCGGTGAAGGAAAACAGTGTGAGGCAACCTGCGTGAAAAATGTTCATAACATCATCTCCAGACACAATTACGTCGATGAATAGTACTGACGGTAAAATAATGAAAGCTTGTCATTTGGTAATGATATGCTGCACAAATTGTAGGGCTATTTAGTACCTACCTTTAACAGGAAACGCCCTGTGGGAATGAAAAATGTGCGCATACCTCAGTAATTGTTTGGAAATATTCAAATGGGATAGTGATAGTGTTAACTGTAATAGTAGTTCTTTTGTTGTGACTGGCAAGTTGTACGGTGTTAGTACAACAACGTAACAGAAATGAGTTTCATAATTCATTTATTCTGCTTTCATGCAGGATATAGTGGTAATTATAATTTTGGGTACCTACATGCATATACACCCCGCAGCAAAATCTGAAGCTAAAGTTGATAGGACAAATAAAGTTGATACATTGAATTAGAAATGAGGAGATTCGTATGGGAACAAAATTTGCCGACATAGCCCAGCGATCCAAAGCAATTCAATTGCCACTGCTCTAACCTCTGCTAATGGACTGTCACTATTAGGACAACTTCGATACAACCAGAGCATACAGTATTTTTCATCCAAAATAATATGCGCTATGAAGAGTCCAAGTCCAATCCTGAAAAACTGTACAACTAAAGACAGAGACAAACAACGGGCAGGCAGTAACGACACGAAATTACACACCATTTTCAAAAACAGTTGATTACGCAGCATGTAAAACATGAGCACACATGTAATAAATCAACGCTAAGCGTATGCAACATTATTTACCAAACCAAGTGCTTCAGTAGAACAATACTCCTTCAAACTTACTGACGCAACTTGTAAGAGAGCCCGGCTAAAGGGAAATTTAACTACCGTTTAACGAGGCCCATTTTAGACAAAGCGCTTTCTTAACCATTTAACTCAGTGTTTCAGTGTTCGCAGAACAATGCTCAATTGTATTGGGCAGACGCCTGAACGGTAGCTGCGGCTAGTGTGAAGCATTGGATACCTTAACTTAAGTATTCTAGGATCGAAGACAAGAATTACTGTAATTCTATAGAGATAGACTTGCTAGCTACAAAGAATTACTTTTGTCTAGCTTTATCAGCAATAGAGAGATTGGAACAAAATTTAGTGCATGCTGAGCTTGAAAAGCCTCTACTTCATACTTCACAAGCATTGATACGACGATGTATTAGGAGATAAATACCTGTAAGAATATTGTAACTATAGTGATACTCGTATTCTGTATATTGCTTTCGCTATCGCTTGGAATAGCTAACATTGGAATGCTGTGTACTTACATGTAGTGAAAATCGTGGCCAAAATTTTGCTCTCGCTACGTAATATTTCAGCACGCTACAATATATCCGTGTAGTTTAATTTTTATTGATTTTAGAGAACACTCAAAATAAATATTATGTACCTACATTAAACGTTGGTTGTGTTAGAATTTCAGGTCGTGGATCGAAGGAAATAACATCACTGAGTACATTGAATTCGTTTATTGTTCATCAATTAACACATCCAATGTTATTTATATTGTATGATTGTATTAATATTTATAGATAATCTTCTTACAAGTAAACGATTAGAAAAAACACACCATGCCGTGGAGAGGCAGGAAATAGGAAGAGAACGACAAATCTATTTTGACAGTGAAGTTGACATAAATTAGATGAGCTGTGTGTTGCTATGATAAAATACTACATTCTAACACTTCCCCTTAGGATTTTAACATGCTCAAACAAAAATAACATTTAACACACATATTATTTGAGTCAACATTCATAACAAAATCAAATTATAGTATGTCATATTTTTATGTAAAAAACAAAATTACATTATTTTTATACATGCATGTCACAAACCAATAAGAGAACAAGATGTATAGGTATATTACATATATTGCAAATAGTGTGCATAATTCAAGAAATAAAAAATCAAGAACTAAAAACAAAACTATCTTATCTTAGCATTACATGAACCTAAAATAATAATACCCATGCCTACTTAGGAATTACATTCATTTCATGCATAAAAGTTTTGTGCTTATTTGTGCTCAAAGCTTTTGTAAGTATATCAGCTGTCATCTGCTCTGTAGGTAAATACCTAATAGATATGAAACCTCTTTTTATCAGATCTTTTATATAATGATAACGAAGATCAATATGTTTGGTCCTTTTGTGACAGTATTCTTTACATTCCAAAAGCTTGTGTGCACTCTGATTGTCATTATATAATGTTATATCAATATTCAAAACATTAATTTCAGATAAAAAGTTTTTAATAAAACAAATATCTTTGCACACTTCTGCTATTGAGACATACTCTGATTCTGTACTCGATAGAGATATACAACGCTGCCTACGTGATTCCCAGCTGATCATGTTAGAGCCAAGTTTAATTATAAAACCTGAATAGGACCTACGGTCTACATTATTTGCCCAGCTAGCATCACAGAAAGCAGTAACATTTAAATTATTAGACCTATAAAAACATAGACAATAATTTATTGTACCGGCTAGATACCTAAGGATGCGCTTCAAAGCCAACCAATGTGTTCGGTTAAAATTGTTATTAAACTGGCTCAGATGACTACATGCATACGATATATCGGGACGTGTAGTAACAGATAGCCACATTAGGCTACCTAAAAGTTCCCTATACTTAAATACATCATCATCCAGGTGTTCACTCTCATCATTTTCAAATTTACAGTTTAATACCATTGGAGTGGACACCGGCTTACAATTTTGCATACCGAACTTAATTAATAACTTATGAATATATTCAGACTGGTCAAGTTTTATAATATGATTAGACTTATCTCTAAATACATTCATACCTAAACAGTTTGTAACTGAACCTTAATTTTTAATAATAAAGTTATTTTCTAGCAAGGTTAAAAGTTCATTGTTATGTGAGTAAAATATGTAGAAATCGTCCACATAAAGAGCCACAATAATAATATCTTTACCTATGTTTTTGCTATAAACACAAGGTTCACATTTACTCTGTTTATAATCATTTTCTGATAATAATGTATGAACTTTCTCATTCCAAATACGACTGACTTGTTTTAGGCCATAAATTCCTTTTAAAAGTAAACAAACTTTATTATTATTATCTAAAAAACCTGGAGGCTGCTCCATATAAATTGTTTCAGATAATTTACCATTGAGGAATGCAGTGGCGACATCTACATGATCAATGCTTAAATCTAACTCATTAGCTAAACTAAACAATATTCTCATAGTACAATGTCTAACAACTGGTGAGAAAGTTTCACTATAATCTATTCCTTTAATTTGTGTGAAACCTCTGGCAACCAAACAAGCCTTATATCTATCAAACTTACCAGATGCATTGTGTTTACATTTGTAAGCCCATTTGCATTTTATGACATTTTTGTCAAGTGGCCGGTCGACAATTTCCCACACATTATTAGCGATAAGCGAATCATATTCGCTTTGCATGGCAGCTTGCCATTGATGGCTGTCAGCACAGGACATGGCTTCCTCATAACTTTGAGGATCGCCAGGTAGCGCCACAAGAGAGAAATCAGTTTCATAATCCTCATACCTGACAGGCGGCTTAGAGCGAGTAGTACGAACTGGACGGCTAGTAGAGGGCGGTGGCAGATGCTCAGGTGAAGCAGAAACTTCCCCTAGAGGTGCCACGAGATGCGGAGACATCACTCGCTCAAGGAGCGCGTCTCGCATTGGCGAACACGAAGAGCCTGCCTCGTCCTCACTGCTAGTGCGGTAGTACTCGTCATCAGCATCTGAAAACACAGATTTATCTGTTTTAGTATCAGCTGATAAATTATTCTGATTCGGCTTAACAACCTGACTAGAATTCGGCTGACTTTCTGTGCTAGAATTCAGTTCAGTAGTATGACTAGAATCTATAATGTTAGAACTTGGTTCTATAATACTATGACTAGACTTATAATTCAATTTATTATAATTAAATTCAAAATTATTATAATTATAAGAATTATCACAACAATTAGAATTATTATTGTCAGTTGCATAAAATAAATTTTCAATAAAAGTTACATTCCTAGATATGATGACCCTTTTAGGGTTAATGGGGTCAGCGAGTCTATAGCCCTTTGAGGTTTCACTATAGCCCACAAAAATATATTTTTTGCTTTTGGCATCTAATTTAGTCCTTTTTTGTTCAGGGATAAGTGAATATGCTATGCATCCAAATATATGTAAATGACTAAGATCAGGTTTTGATCCAGTCCATTTTTCATATGGAGTCAAGCCAGACAAAGCTGAAGTAGGAGACCTATTTTTTAAATAGATTGCAGTCATGACTGCTTCACCCCAATACCTCTTGTCTAATGACGCTCCTTGGAGCATGCATCGCGCTTTTTCTACAAGTGTCCTGTTAAGACGTTCTGATACTCCATTTCCCTGCGGACAATAAGCTATGCTTGTTTGATGCACAATGCCTTCCTTCTCAAGGTAGGTAGCTAAATTTTTATTTATGTATTCCCCACCATTATCGGAACGAAAAATCTTTATTGAGGTACCCATTTGTTTTTCTACAAGAGATTTAAAGGCAATAAATGTAGAACTTACCTCTTTTTTCTCTTTAAGTAAGTATCCGAATGTCTTCCGAGTAAAGTCATCTGTGTAGGTGACTAGGTATCTTGCCCCGCCCCAACTTGTTTGTGAAAATGGACCACAAACATCGGAGTGGATCAATTCCAATGGTCTACTGGCCCGGGAGGAGCTGCTGGTGGGAAACGGCTTAACGGTCATCTTACCCTCCATGCACGGTATGCAGTTTTTCAGATCCTCCTTATTAGTATTCTGAAACAACACACCATTAGCCTTACCATCCCTTAATGCTAGCATACCTGACAGACCAAGGTGGCCTAGCCTCCTGTGCCACATATCGATTGACGCCTCGGCTAAATTAGCACTCTGTACCTCCTGCTCTGGCAGGAGAGTTGAAGAATGCACCACCACACCACACGAAGACGACGGGTCAGAGACTTGAGACTTACCAGAAAACTTGTAAATTCCATTCCTATTACTAGCCTTAAAAATTGGTGTACCAGAGATGGAACATTTTTGGTAAACATGGCAACCAGTTTTAGAAAATATTACAGTATAACCTTTCTCACACAGTCTGCTAACACTAAGTAAATTTACCGATAATTTAGGTACATATTGAACATTTTCAACACGTCTTACCAAGTTATTGATATTCAGTAATATATCTCCAGATCCTAGGCTTTGAATACTATCATTATTTGCAATTTTTATATCACTCGTAGATTGCTTGAAGTTGTTCATCCAATGTTTGCTATTGCTCATATGGTTCGAGCACCCGGAATCAATTACCCAATCTTGATCTTGAGAGAAGAATGCAGTAGCGACAAGAGATTTTTCTTCCTTTGTGTTTTCCTTCTTGTCGCGTTTCAGTTTGAAGCATTTGTTCCGAATATGTCCTTTCTTCGAGCAATAACTACATACTTTGGTTGAATAATTCTTCTGTTTCATTACAAAAGCCATAGAAGTTCCATTTTCCTTTTTGTAATCTTCTTGAAGAAGTCTGGATCTGACCATTTCAGTAGTTAGCGAACCAGTTATACAGAAGGTTTCAAGACCAGACACGATGACATCGTAGTCACTTGGCAGTCCTGTCAATAATATTTCGGCAACTTCACCATCCTCAATTGGCTTTCCTATGTCAGCTAGTTGATGAACTATGTTCATTACGGCTTCTATATAATGTGTGATTGACGAAAACGATTTTAGATCGATCCTGTGTAGCTGTCTAAGTAGCAGGACTCTTCGATACAAGCCTTTGTTCTCAAAGATGTTTGCTAGGTTATCCCAGGCTTCCTTACTTGTTTTCGCGTTCATTACATACTGGTAGCAATGAGGTCTGATTGAAAGGCAGATTCTCGCCAAGGCGCGTTGGTCTTTGTGTTGGTCCACATCATTTCCCAAAACACTGGACCACAAATCTTCCAAAAACAATGCCATCTTCATGGAAAATTTCCATGAACTGTAGTTGCTCATCCCTTCGAGCTTCTCCACGTTGAAATTAGCTCCAGAGTGGAAAGTCGATGTCCCACTGGATGACATGGTCGCTGCGGCAACATCGCACGCGGTCGGAATCGCTGTAGGCACAGACATCACGACGAGCAGTACGGCGCAAAACACACGCATTCAAACAGATTTTTGTTTTTCCTTTCTTTCTTGTTGAACTCAAATCAATGTACTACTTGTTATTTCCAATTAGCCAAATCTGGGCATAATAACCTGTTAGAATTTCAGGTCGTGGATCGAAGGAAATAACATCACTGAGTACATTGAATTCGTTTATTGTTCATCAATTAACACATCCAATGTTATTTATATTGTATGATTGTATTAATATTTATAGATAATCTTCTTACAAGTAAACGATTAGAAAAAACACACCATGCCGTGGAGAGGCAGGAAATAGGAAGAGAACGACAAATCTATTTTGACAGTGAAGTTGACATAAATTAGATGAGCTGTGTGTTGCTATGATAAAATACTACATTCTAACAGGTTGAACTTACAAATTAAATCTCTGTCGCAAGTAGGTATGTGACTTGTCAAAAATTGTTTGTTTTGACAAAAAAAAGTAGTATATGTATAGATTTACAGCCATCATTATTAAACCTTGCAAAGGTTTGTCTTGGTTGGTATATAATTTTGCGGATGTGCAACTCTCTCGATCGTGAAGAACCGTGGCACGTGCTCTTGCGCATTGTTCCGCAAAAGCTTCCGCCCCGCGGGGAGGTGGGAGGGGGGTGAGGAAGAGATGACGGACGGATCATCTATTTTTGAAATGTTGAGAAACATCCAGGAAGACTATGGTGCCCTCGATTTTGCAATATTGGTTTGTTGCCGGCTGTAACCATCATTAACCGGTGTGCAGCGAAGCGCGGCTAAGCTTGTCGG
The DNA here is from genome assembly GCA_964007245.1 of Hypomecis atomaria. NCBI lineage: Eukaryota > Metazoa > Arthropoda > Insecta > Lepidoptera > Geometridae > Hypomecis > Hypomecis atomaria. Next base: position 15,709,970 of record OZ023294.1, on the reverse strand, counting down.
TATTTGGGATCAGCCCAATTTCATCATCAATAAGTAGATGCTTTAGACGGAGATACGAATGTTTCTTCTTGATCTTTTGAAAAAAAAAATATAGATTTGCGTTTGACCACATACTGCCTGATGTTAAACACATACGAGTATGCGATCTAGGGTGTAGTAAGCAGTAGCTTACATAGAATAGAAGATACCTATTTACTCGGGATTTAAACAGATCTACGCTGTACTCCACCTTAAGCTCTTGAGATCACATATTTATTAGAATTGAACCTATTATTGGTCTAGTGTTTATTGCGGGAGGTTTGTTTTATTTTTCAAGATTGCAGCTAAAGTTTTGATACGATTTTAGTAGGTTGACGTTTGTACAGAAGTAATTTTAATTTTATTTATTTATTAAAATCAACAGCCCTTAAAAACATAAAACAACTTAAAAACTAAACTTAAGGCCAATAACTGATTTAAAATAAGTTACCAAATTTATTTTTAATGGGTACAGTACAACTTATTAATACTTATTATACAGTAGCGCTGTTTATTTATATATGTGTGTGTGTGTGTGTGTATGTGTATGCTATTTACATACTTAAAAATTTATTTGAACATACAAATATATTATGTAAGATGTAGATACACACTAAAATGAGTTTTCTTTGTAAATAAACATTTAACAATTTTTAGTACTTACTGTTATAGGTAGAGTACATTGGAGTAGTGGGAAATCGATTGATACTTTTTAGGGTTCCGTACCCAAAGGGTAAAAACGGGACCCTATTACTAAGACTCCGCTGTCCGTCTGCCCGTCTGTCTGTCTGTTTGTCTGTCTCCAGGCTGTATCTCATGAACCGCTATAGCTAGATAGCTGAAATTTTCACAGATGATGTATTTCTGTTGCCGCGATAACAACAAATACTTACTAAAAATAGAATAAAAATAATATTCAAGGGGGCAACAATACAAAAAATCTAAATTTTTAGCCGTTTTTCGCTGGATATCAATATGCTTGAAATATTCACAAAATATTTATCTGCATGCATACTTTAATAATTAATAATCACATTTAAATAAAATAAATATTTAAGGGGGGCTCCCATACAGTACGGAACCCTTCATGCGCGAGTCTGACTCGTACTTGGCAGATTCTTTTTGTTTTTGACTACCTATCTTTGAGACACATTCCTACAACCGATTTGTTTTATTCATACAGAAACAAACGGCATATGATATTTATTATCATTATCACATGAGAGTTAGTAGTACAATAAAAATACCTACACGAGTATTACAAAAGCAGTAACACGCGTATCTATTACTGCATTACAGTTGATTTGACGGCGTGCAAGACAAGGTGTGACTTAAGTTACTATAGCACTTTGTCAAAATAATACGTTATTATATCCATAAGTTCTTAAAGAAAGTATGGATGCGAAGTTATTGAGCCATGGTTGTGTAGCGGTTTGTGATTTGGACTGCACATGCAAGCGAGGTAGTAATCAATCTCTCCGTTCTAAATAGGTAGTTTCGACACCAAGTCCAATGGATAATAAGTGGTGCTTAAATACTGCTATAAGTATACAATGTGTGTAATTTGGTTCATAACGTAGGTAGCAGGCCATCCTGTCTTTGAACACATACACATTGAAACACAACATTCAATGAAATATGGCGAACACATAAAGAAGAAATTATTATTTGTATTTTTTATTATTAAATAAGCATAATTATTTTTCGAAAAATTTGCAGCACTTACTTCCACCGTGTACAGAATTCGAATATTTGCACGAATCGATGTGACATCCATGTACATTTTTGTTGATTTATCAAAAACGGCTCAGGTGATTTCGATAAAATTTAAATGGGACTATCTCGGAAGTATATCAAACTAATATTTTTTTAAATCATTTCACAATTGCGAAAATATCGATGAACATACACAAAAAAATACATACAGACGAACATAGTATCTCCTCCTTTTTGGAAGTCGGTAAAAATATAGGTTTGTATTTGACTACCATCATCATCCGGGTTCTTCTCCCCCCGTGTTTGGCGGGAGTGAGGGTTCCGACTCGAGCTTGCGCTCTTTTCGGAGGCTGGACGCCTCAGCTATCGAGTATTTGACTAGATTTTGCCTGATAGTTGATTGAATCAGGCGTTACTTTGCGGAAGTTTAGCAGATATGCGGTCCAGGGCGTAGCAGGACTAGCAGGCTAACGTAGAAGGTACCTTCCTATGTGCTCGAGATTTAAATACCCATGTTTTGCTTTAGCGGGTTCGTAGTGGGCGATTATGTAAATCATGATGACCGAAGATGATACTCAGATTGCTAAATTCTAGCAAAAACAACTACACTCTTACTGTAGCCATTATTTTCCGTGATGGCGTAGCGATAACTTCAACTCTACCTTTTGTAGAGTTTGTTTTGTTTCTAAACATTTTCTTGGACTATCGCTAAAAGTACTAAGTAGAATAATAGCACTTGCTAATCGGCGTATAAGGCGCATTGTCGTTGATATCTGAAACAAACACAAAAGTTTTATAATGTGAATTCGAGTGAAATTACTGAGTTAATTTCTTTGGAAAACTAGCGTCCCATTCTACTTCGTCCAGGGATAAATTGAAATGTTTTATATACGATAGCCTAAAAGTCCTACTGAATTTTATTTTAGGACTAGGCTCTGTCTTTCACGTCTGAGAGAAGGGTGTTGTCGATGTCTATTTTGGACACTGCGCATTTTATTCAAATGCAGCTAGAAAGTCCTTCTGTTTTAGTCCATGTTCGGAGGACTAGGGGTTTATTATTATCATCTGTACTTCGCAGCCTTCTTTATCCCGTAGTTCTCTGTGGATATAGTATAGGAACTCTCTCTTATGGTGCCATTGGTTTCGGTCCTAGGTTAACCGTGTCCAGGTTCGACTCGCAATTTTCACAATAATAAATAAATTCGCCTTTGGCGATGTCTACCCAATTCACAATATTGTTCACTGAAGGGGGTAGGTATACCTATGCATAATTATAGAAATATCTCTATTGTAATTTCCTCTTGTAGTGTCTTGTTTCTACACACCCCAGTGCGTTATAGTCGTACCACACTAATTACAATTTCAAATTCACCTCTAGTGTTTTTATTGCACGCGGTCGGTAAGATGAATGGCTACGATGCACATCAATGGGTTTCGATCTTTTTGAATGGGAGCTGTTTAAAAACGGTTAGCTGTTTTTTTTTCTAACCATGTTTTTAATTTACATCAGTTTGTGGCTAGCAACTGGATAAGTTTCACTAGCTTGAAATATCATTAAGAAGGTAGTTTTGGCGGTCTTAATGTTCATTACACAATCTGATTTAGAATTGTGAAAAAAAGTGGGTCAGAATTACTTTTTCCGACATCTAAACGTTTTTGGTATTTTACAGTACATCGAGATCTACTAGATGACAAATTATTTATTATACATAGATATTTTTTTGTGAATTATAAGTTTTATAATAACTTTAGTAAAAGTGGTTAATAAATAGTTGTTGAAATAAATGGATTGTCAGTATTCTAGTCTACATTATTCAAGGAGGAACTAGGTATAGTCTGATTATGGCTCGTTTGTTGTTTCTATCCAAATATTTCAGCTGTAGATTCCGCGTGTTATACTCGTATTGCTTGCCCAAAGCTACTTTAACTGTCGAAAAGATTGCTTGGTCTACGGATGTCGTAGAGAATCTACGTAGACGTTGAAAATCCCCAAGCATAGCCCTTTCTATAGCATGTTGACATTGACGAAGTTAGGAATTTTCTCTGGTGAGGGGGCAGCTGGTAACTACCTACTTTTGTCCAACCTAGAAAAATAGAACGTATTAACTTTCAAGGTTTCCGCCGTAAGAAAAATAATCCAGGTTGAGTAAGTCTGGCCCGTCCTCCCTCTATTTACGCCCATGCATGTTGATCTACTCGTATTTTGACTTTACTGCTGGCCATTTAAATGAGACCCTTTTTGTATCGGTAGTGGAAGTGGGTCGAGTGTGGTTAACCGTACTTAGATGTGGTTAACGCAATGCTGATTAATTTGGACGATATACATGCGGTTCATTTGGACGATATTCATGTAGAAACGAGCAATGATTGCGGTGTGCTGCACTCTTTGATCGAACTAAAATTGACAGAAAATCGATTCGTTTTATCTTGTTGCGTTGTGTTAGGGTCTTTTTAGGGTTCCGCACCCAAAGGGTAAAAACGGGACCCTGTTATTAAGATTCCGCTGTCCATCCTTTCCGTCTGTCTGTCACCAGGCTGTATCTCATGAACTGTTATAGCTAGAAAGCTGAAATTATACATACAACAAACCTGAATTATGTCCGTTTTTCGCTCGATATTAATAATGGTAACAGGTAGAAACTTGAAATATTCACAGAATACGAGTATTTAGTTGTAGGTGTATTAAATTCAATAATAAATGGTTAAATTAAAATAAAATAAATATTTAAGGGGGGCGCCCATACAGTACTTTGTGCGTGAGTCCTACTCGTACTTGGCCGATTATTATTAGCTATCTCCAAGCTCATACTATCCATCAGCTCCTCATACTATCCAGCTCAGCAAGAAATGTACAGACGTTTGAAACAGCTTATTATTACCTTACTAGGGACCCACGCTTAAACAAAGGTGTTGATTTGCAGGAATGTGTTTATTTATATATTCTTGGCGTTACTACAAACGTTTACTATGAGACCAACCCATAATACCTGAAATATCGGAAAAACTCAACTGTTCTATAAATTTTGTTAAAAGTCAAGCATCACGATTGTCTAGGCATAGCAGTTCAACTGTCTGAAAACTAGCAATTCAAATTCTTGCGCATCGCAGGGCTGCACTCATCCAGCTAATATTTCAGATGTTCCTACCTGCTTAATTTAATTTATATCCACAATACACATATCTTTACAGGATTCATCTAATGCGATGCGATAGTGTAGCTAACAATCCGAAACTAAAAATCTTAAATACACCTCTTAAAAACATATTTACATGATTTACAACAACTTATTAATCTCTGTTGCCATAATATAATACAAATATACAAATCTATTTTTGTGAATTCATGATCATTGCTCGTTTCCACATTAAATCTCCGTGTGACCCAGAACATCTACCTATATAGAAACATCGTTCTTTTTCTTTAATGTAAATTCCAAAATACTGTAACGCTTCAGCCTTTTATAATTCTACTTGTAGAACGAAAGAGAAGTTTTTTCCCAGGAGGGCTGCAAATGAACTCAGTATAAAATCACTTTCCACGTCACTTATACTCGTAAATAGAATACTTACATTCATTATTTATATTTAATTACAACATTTACAACACATGCAAAGTTTGTCACTGAGATCCTAGGCTGTTTACATTGTTTATGCATGCCTAAAGACTGCACTTGTTTCGCTTGATGGACAGATTTTGTAGCCGAAGATGGAGGCTGTAGATTGTAGACCCAAAAGATTCACTCTTCTCTCTTGGCATGAAGAACCACACATTAAAACAATATTTTCTATTTACAGGTAAGTGTTTTCTTCAAAGACGTTTCAACTACTGCAGCACATGTAAGTGTTCGTTTTAATAAATCAATGAATAAATTGAAAGAGTATTGTGAAATGGCTGTTACGGCTTTATCGGGCGCCGTATGTGCAGAAAACTGTACAAGCCGTGATGTAATGTTTGTAATTGGCCATTACTCTTATTGCTAGTTAGATAAAGCGATTTGTTTGTAAATAACGTTCATGGAATTGGGTTACGTGATTGAGGTTTAAAGAATAGTGGTTTTAAATTTAAATTATGGTTCATTTAAACTTGGTATTTAACATTTCGGATTTCAGTATTTGAGCGAATTTAACATGTTTTACTAAATATGAAACAGCTATAAATATACAGGGTTATTGCTAACTTACGCACTGCCTTTTAAGGGCGACTTTAGTACCTACATACTTTTTCTATGGAACAGCTGTTTTATTCACCAATTCGGGATTTGTTGGTGGTTGTGGTTACCAGTGACCTCTATTTAATAAACTTGGAACAAACTACTTTTGCTTAGTGAAATCTCGATATTAGATTCTAAGATTCTGTAATTTACAGTAAAGTCATTGAAGAAACAAAAAAAGTCCTTGCATAATTTGTATTTGGATGACACAACAGCTTGACTGTTACGTTTATTCATAAATCAAAATGTTACTAATATACTTACAATTAATAAAAACACTCTAAAATATTAAGAGACATAGTGAGTGACAAAACCGTAGTAAACCTGTTAATGACGATTAGCCGGAATTCCCGTAAACACGACTTGCATCTCACTATCAAAGGGCGACGTTTCGCGGAACTGCATCTGCAGCTGAACGCGAATTTCCATGTTCTGAGGTTGGGTAATAGTCCGATGCCGTTTTGTATTAGTCCAGTTACTCGTCACAGTCATGAAACCTTTACTTTTGCTGCATCAGGCTTTTAGTGGTGGTGCCTGGGCTCATTAATTATGCTTATTTGTAAAGGTAAATATCTGTTAGCAATCACCAAAGTTAGCAACGTTCAGCACGATCAGTCTATGGATGGGTGACTGCGGGTGGCATTTTCCCACTGAGTACTGAGTGTACCTCGGATGACATGTTAGATTGTAGGACCCGATAGTTTTAACATTCTAGTCCTGTCAGAGGCTTTCAGGCGGTTAAAAAAACTCTGATAAATCTGATATTATCTGAGCTCGCCACCCAGCTTATACGAACTTACCTAGGGTCGATTAGGTTATATTCATCACCCTGGCCCAGTGCGTACCTACACCGGAACCTTTAACCATTACTGGGACGTAAAGGAGACTTAAAAGGATTGAAGTTTCTAAGATGTTTTTCTAGATAGGGAGATTCGTGTTTGATCACGTCCTATATCTTCCTAATATTTATTGCTGTATAAGTTGCTTTACAATTACTTTAAGATTACTACATGAAACATGACGTTACTATTTGATGGTTTATCACAGTAATCTGAGATTTGCCTTATCATTCTGTCTTTGTTTAAATTTTTTTTTGATCTTGTGTAAGCTATAATCTTTCATCATATTCATGTTTGGCGCTAAAATCGTAAGAAAAGAAAAAGTAACGAGTAGGCACAGAACAAGGTGTAGGCGTGGTTCTTGTCCGCGATAGTAGCAAATAATTTCCAACATTATGGCTCTCATTAGATACTTTGCTACTGGCAACATATTTTTACTGCCATGAAATGGCATTCGTCATAACTTAATAATCCATTAGCGACGTTTAAACGGAAACTGTAATTCTAGAGTCAAGACTTCGCGAGAGTACAAACCGTCAAAGAACATCCTGCAACTCGATAGAGCAACGTGCAGTATTTAATTAGACAAAGGCATATTTGAGAAAATCGTAAGCTATAGGTATATAAAGAAGAAACCTGTAGTTCTATTAGAATTTGTAATGGTGGCCAGCAATATTTCTGAATAGTTTTGCTAACCACCGCAAACAATTTTGACAGGTACTTATTTCAGAACTAAAAGATTAGTTTTTCTAAGGAACAAGAAGATCATGAACCAAAGTTCCTATTTAGTGGATTTACTAGTTAGATAGAGGCAGTATAAGCAGCGCACATACAAATAACACTCAATTATATATTTAAGACTAGAATTTGCCCGCGGCTTCGCACGCATGATATTTCGAAGCCCTATAGCTAAACCTTACCACCCTTAATAAAGGAGGTGGAAAATAAAAAAACAAAAAATTCGATTTGACATTTGTTCGATTCGACAGTTCTTTTTTGACATTTCTTGGCGCGCACGCTAGAATAGCTCGCAGATGGCAGAATTTTTCCTACTTACTTAACACTTATTGTTATAATACTAAAAATGTACGCAATATCATTATAATTTATAGCCTATGTGTTATTCTGATATTTAAGCTATATTATTGCAAAGTTTCAATCCGTTCGGTAGTTTTTGCGTGAAAGAGTAACAAACATCGATCCATCCATCCTTAGAAACTTTCACGTTTATAATATTAGTAGGATATTTAAGATTAACGTGGAATTTGAATTAAAAATTTGAATTAACGTTCAGCGTGGGAATGCAGCCAGCGTTCTTGGCACCCTACCACACGGACACAGTATTTGTTTCGATTTTTAGCCTCTGTTTTTTTTTTTTTTTTTTTTATTCTGTATATAGGTAGGTTTCATATTTTTGGCACATTTGTATATATTAGGTAGTTTAGAATAATATTCCAATGTTTTTTAAGTTAGAAAAATAAACGAATTATTTAGATGAAATTATTTGCCCCATTAGGTTATTCATCACGTACCTATTAATAGATAGAAGTTATATCCCTCGTGAATATTTTGATACTGAATAGAATATTATAAAATTTGCTTAAGACTAACGTAAGTTAAGTTTTGATTCGAACAATACAATACAATCGCAAAAGCCAATTCTGACTGAAGCTGCGCGAGGATTGGATTTTGCGCAGATTGTAAAGCTTACTTCACAGTTGACAAGAAGTTTGATTTGGCCTATATCTGTAAGTAATTCGAGGCGTTTTCTTCATAGCTGAGATACGACTTTTTATGCTTTTTTCTTTGGACTCATTTATCATATTTAAGTAAAATCCCAGCCTAGAACGTCTAAAACGGCAGCTTTGAGCAATTCATTGGAAGACGATTCTTGGCAGATGAAATAAGTTCGTATAGGCCGGGTGGCAGGCAGATGACTTGAATGATAAATAGGTATGTAGGTAGTTGTTCGCACATTGAATTGCAGCATGTACTTAGCGATGTTACGAATTGGCAAAATGTACCTATATATGTAGGTATTTTTATTGTGATTAGGGCAAAGTAGCCGTTTTTACTCGTAGATGTCAAAATGTTTACTAAAAGAATAATTATTCTTCGCAAAAAAATGGAACCATCGCCTTCCACTGTGTACAGAATTCGAATAGTTTGCACGAATCGATGCGATTTCGATAAAATTAAAATGGGACCACATCGAAAGTATACCCTTTCGAAATAAAAAGATTTTTTAAAAATCGGTGCACAATTAGCAAAATTTATCGATGAACAAATACAAAAAAAAATACATACAGACGAATATAGTGCCTCCTCCTTTTTGAAAGTCGGTTAATTAAGACAGATGACCTACTAAAATAAAATATCATAAGAATGTGATTAAATGGTGAACTGATAAGTGCTGATGAAGCAACAGGGACCGCACCTGCTCCACTGGATCAGTGTAAACCGAGCTGGTCTCGGTGGCCGTTCTCGGATCGACTAGGAAGTATCCCGTCCTATTTGTGCGATTCTATTCCCGCCCTTTGTTGCTCGGTTTATTTCTGTTTACGTCCAGTTTCGAAACTTTACGACCGCACTGGAGATGCGTCTGCGTTGCAACAGCCACGTCACAGGCTACAACATAGTTTGTACCACCGCAGAGTAAATACTTACAGATGCGGTGTTGATGGACATTTCGCGCGTTACGCGACCAAAACCTTACTGATCTAAAGCTTACTTTCGGATAGTGCAGTAAATTTTACAATAAGAACGAGGTGTAGGTATAAAGTACACAATTTTACCTTTGTAAATAAATAAATATATTACCAATGTAATACCGATTTTTTTTTTCCATTAAAACGCAATGTTGTTAAGAGAAAATTCATATTAAGTATACCGGTTTAGTGACGATCGCTATGATAATTATTTTTCGCAAAAAATGGCAAAACCGCCTTCCATCGTGTACAAAATTCGATTATTTGGCTTAAATTAAATTAATTAAGCAATTCGTGGTTACGTTATATTTTATTTTTTTTAAAACAGTTCAGCTGATTTCTGTTACATTTAAATGGAACCACCTCGGGAGTATATTTTCGAACTAAAAAATAATTTTTCGATTCAGTTCACAATTGGCGAAATTATCGATGAACATACACAAAAAATACGTACATACAAACATAGAACCTCCTCCTTTTTGGAAGTCGGTTAAAAGTGATAAAATGTAGGTTATTTTCCTTGCAGGATTTTGTCGCAAAAACTCTGTCTGGAGGTGCCTTGCTGCCATTTTAGGCTTTGTTACAAATAATGTGAAAAACACAACGCAATGATGGTAGAGTTAGAAAATTCGATGCATGTATCGCATTACCTATGCGATGTTTAGTAGCTTTTGCGCAAACCTATAGGGCGCATATCTCTATATAAATGTATGTACGTTAGTACAGATTCTGGCAAGATAAGCTATCAGTTAGTATAGCCGCAGATTACGTGGTGGTAACTAAAGTTCAAGTTATTAACAGATGCCCGGGGCGATGCCACAGTTTAGCGTTATGTTATTTAGAAATAGAAATATGTTTAGGATTGTAATTTATCACTGAGATTGGGGTTACGTCTGTCTGTCTGTCTGTGAGATAGTGCATCTTGGAAGTACTACCTACTTTATGGCTTTTAATAAGAATTCTGATATCGCGATTTTAGATCGATGCGGACAGTTGAGATATTTTGTTTTATAATAATTTGGATCGTAAACTTTACGGAGGAGTGGTTGGATGAGAAAGTCGCATGCCTTAGGATATGCGCAAATGCTTACAGCAATGCAGTGTTAAGTACCTTGATTTTGTTACACTCCTCAACTGGATGCTATTAAATCTTTTATCTACACTAATGTAACATTCTACTTATGTTTCCAATATGTCCTCTTTCGCCTCGACCTCCGTGCAAGAAAGACGTGTCTGTGTTGCTCTAAAAATCAAATTCTAAAATTCATCGCTGCGAAACAACAACAGTGAGTCCTTCCTTGTTTACCACGCAAATAACTGACAAATAACAAATCAGCTGAGAGAGGTCATTAGGCTTTTATCAGCTGTTATTGGAGACATACTAAGGACCTGCGTAACAGCCGCTGTGCACACATCGCCGTAAACCGGTCTAGCCCCGCCCTATAATACTGGGTGAGTACGAGCAACCTGCACACACTGACACTTTCAAGTCGAGTGCGGTTATCCGTTGCAAATTACCCAGCCCGCGTTTGGGCCTAAGCGGGCCGAGTTTATCAATAACATGACTAATTTCTTGCGCATGACTCCAAATAAAGGCACAAAACCGAAGAATGGGAACTTCTCTGATCCAACCTCGTCGAAAAATAAAAAAACAGGGCCAGAAAACAAACTCACAACATCACGAAAAACAAATCGATCTGAATGTGAAGATTCCGACGACTCGTCTCGGAAAAAAATGCGGCCTGAGCGAGATGACTTTGAGGACTTCAAGTCTGAAATGAAAAATATGCTCTCAACAATGTTTTCAGCCTTCAGCACAAAACAAAACGAGCGTATGAAAACAATTGAGAGACAGTTATCCGAAGTCTCAAGCCACACTGCGCCCATTCACGACATCGAAAAATCAATCGGTCTTCTGTCGAGTCAACTCACGGATATGAAAAAGAAAATAGACAAGTTAGAAGGAGACAAGAAAGAGATAAAAACCCAAATTATGGCTTTCGAAGAAAAAATAGAAGGCATGGATAGATTGGCAAGAAAAACATGCGTAGAAATAAGGGGCGTTCCGAGACAACAACGAGAAAAGAAAGATAGCCTATTTTCCATGGTTGAAAATCTACTCACGACCCTTCGAATTGAATATTCAACATCAGACTTACGAGACGTATATCGCATTCCCAACAAGAACAACACTTCAATGCCAACACTAATAGCCGAATTTTCGAACACATTAATAAAGGGAAATGTATTAAGCGCTGCGAAAAAATACAACATGAGCAACTCAACCAAACTGGGTACACGACAATTCGGACTGGACGGACCTTCCACTCCAGTGTATATATCAGAACACCTTACCCCCAAGGCCAGACGTCTCCACTACCTGGGAAGAGAATTTGCTAAAGAACAAAATTTCGCATTCTGTTGGCCATCGAACGGATCCATTTTCCTGCGACAACGAGAAGGTTCACCACATATTTTGATTAAAAACGAAGCACAATTAGAAGAAATGAAGAAAAGGGCGTGACTGTCCTGGTACCTACCTGCCCTTCATCACTATATTGTCTTTATTTTATCGGTCACCGATTGCCTGAACCATAAAAAAATAAATCAAAATATTTTGTTCTATGTAGTAATGATCATTGTAGAAATTGCAGCAATTATACCGCTCAGTGATAAATATCGGAATTATGGAAATGTAATGTATTCAATACTTTTCTCATTCAAATTCAATTTTGAACGTAAATATTCATACAATTTTAAAACTCGCTCAATAAACACCCGTTATAGGCACTACAAGCTATCAGCTAGGATTTTCACCTATACGTTAGGCCATTTGTTAAAAGTTAGTATTTTAAACTCATTTATCAAAGCAAATTTAAGCAAATACGTTATCGTAGATCAAGCTCCTAATAATAAGACCTATACTCGTACAACATCTATGTGGTGGTTTCTAAGGAACCTATTAAGGCTATTAATAATTTTAACTAAAATTTTCCTTTGCCACTACTATAACAATAGAAAGTATGAAAATACGTACCTAAATAGGATCCACTCCCATAGTAAAAAAATACAGGCACTGTTAAAAATAACACTTTTACAACACAAAACAAACTGCTTTTCAGCTAGCCTCACATACCTACCTACCTTCCACATTTGCAACATACTTATTAGCACAGTTCACTTCTTCCATGATATTATTAGCAAACTCATTGAAAATTGTATGTGGCTTAATCTTCCAATAAAAGTTGCACAATTAAAACTGGGTTGGAAAATTAACAAAAAACTCATGAGAGCCCAAGTCAAGCTCCGAACATTGCGTAAGCATAAGTACTATTTTTTCGTACCAATTACGCTTATAATCTACATAACAAGTGACAGCACGTCTAACCACCAACGGGGTTCACGGGAACTGATTGATTCCCTAACTGGATCTTATCGCAAAACATGTTTACCTGTAACTAATACACCCAAACGAGCTATAACTAGCCGTAAACTTACATACCTACGTGACGAAGTCACTCAGATGCAGATGATTCAGAGTTGCAAAACCCATCCAAGCCCTTCATATAGTACTTTAAAAATAAGCAGCAAACATCAAAACTTTCCTAAAAACAGCTTTAAATCAATAACTAGCAGTACCTTAAGCACGTACGTTGAAAAATGTATGTTATTAATCAATGTTCTGATTATTAACTTTACTATGCATCCTTCACATTCACAACTATACCTGACACATACAAACACCTATCACTCAATGACGTCATCCTCTTTCTACGTGCATAATAACTCCAGTCCAATTTGGCAACAAACTTTAAATTATATAACATTGACAATTACATGCTATTTTAACCATGGTACCATCCATACATCACCCATAGAACGTCCACTGCTGGACATAGGCCTCCCATATAGACCACCAATAGGGCCGGTTGGTAGCAACTTTCGTTCATCGCGATCCTGCGGTCGTAGTGGGGTCATCCGACCAACTTGTGGGTGGACGTCCTACGCTACGTTTGCCGGTACGTGGTCTCGAATCGAGAACTGTTCGACTCCTTCGGTGAACAGCTTTGCGTGCTATCTGTCCTGCCTACTGCCACGTCATATTACTAATCTGCTGGGCTATGTCGAAAACTTAGATTGTTCTATGGATTTCTTAATTCCTAAGTCGACATTGCAGAAACGGTGTTGTTTTATGACAAATACAAAATTATCACAAACAATAAAATTAAGGAGTCTAAAAATGCATTCCGACATGCATTGTAAATATACCGTTGTAAATTATAGGTATATCAAATATATAACTTGTACTTTAATAACCAGTGCAACTTTGCCCACTTCCTCAGTCAAATACAGAGTAAAATTTTGCCAGAGAAACAACTATTACATACTTCACAGTATCAAAGCGCGCACATATAATATTCCTCTCAAAAAATATAATGGATAACAATTTAAATATTATTAATGCCATCGATAGCACTGAAATAGCCTATAGCCATATCACATCTATGCCAGAAATGTGTAAAGCATACCTAGGACTAGATCAAAATAAAGACCAGTTCTTAATTGTCTCACAAAATATTCGTAGCATACGCGCTAATATCGATAAATTCACCGTCTTCCTTTCTCGACTTAATTTCCTACCACACGTAATAATATTCACAGAGTGCTGGTTGGATCAATCCTTTACTGGAATTCAACTAGAAAACTACTGTTGCTCTTATTCCAAAAAAAACCTCAATCAAAACGATGGGGTTGTAGTGATGACAAAGGTAGGCCTTTCCGTTAGTGTCTCTGAGCCTCCACTGCTAGAAGCAACTGGTCTCCTTGTTAAAATAGCAAATGAATATTCTATACTAGCGTTATATAGATCTCCTTCTTTTGACAGTATAAATAATTTCCTGACCTCTCTGGAAACGATACTAGATGAAATGAAAGGTCAAAATATTTCTTTAATAACGGGAGACCTTAATATAGACCTTATTCCTAACCAACAGAATACGACCAAGCAGAAAAAAGCCGATGATTACCTTGATCTACTGGCATGTCAAGGATATATTCCAGGCCACCTTTTTCCTACTCGGGAATCTTCCTGTCTTGATCACGTTTTAATAAAAAGTCCCTATCAGCCATCAGTAGTTGTATGTTCAAACAAAATCACAGATCACGATGCAGTCTTAATTTCAATACCGGGAAAACCAAAATATTTCAATACAACTAGACGATTCTCTAAAGTTGACTATATAAAAGTAAAAGATGATTTAGAAAAACGAGACTGGACTAACTTTTATACACATTCAAATCCAGACGAGGCAGCTAACGAGCTTGTGAATATCCTAAACTCTTCAGTAGACGCACATAAAACGTATAAAACAATACAGAACTCAAAATCTATAAGAAAAGACTGGATTACGCCAGGACTAATAAAATGTATGAAAAAGAGAGATGCGTTACAACAAAAATCAAAAAAGAATCCTAATAATATACAACTGGCTGACAAATACAAAAGATATAGAAATTACTGTAACAATATTTTGCAAAACCTTAAAAACGAACATGATTGTCGTAAGATTAAAACAAACATTGGGAATAGTAAGGCACTGTGGAGCTCAATAAAAGAAGTCTGCAACATTAATGCCGCTTCCACCAAAAGTGACGATTTGTTGAATTCCGCTCCCACACCAAAGCAGGCACTTAACAAAGTCAATAGTTACTTTGCAACTATCGGAGAGTCACTGGCAACAGATATTCTTCACTCAAATAAAACCACGGAACAGGAGCTGGCAAACTCGGTAACAGTGCCTATCTCACCTGCAAACTCCCTATTTTTAGCCCCAACTAACCCTACAGAAATACAAAAATTAATAGAGTCACTAAAAACAAACTCCGCTCCGGGCGCAGATAACATAACTAACAATTTATTGAAGTCTGCTAAGCATGTTTTATCGGGTCCGATTGCATTCATTTGTAACTTGAGTCTTGAATCAGGAATTTTTCCAACTTGTTTCAAGGATGCCAATGTATGCCCAATCCACAAAGCCGGAGATACAGAACAGCCGTCTAACTACCGTCCAATTTCTCTTCTTGCGTCTATGTCAAAGATCCTAGAAAAGGTTGTAAGTAAAAGTTTTATGAACTTCCTTGAAAATGAGAATATTCTTTCGCAAAATCAATTCGGTTTTCGCTCGTCCAGGTCAACGGAGGACGCCGTTACCTCTCTGGTTGATTTTATTGCTGGTAAGCTAGATACTGGTCAGAGATGTATCGGCGTCTTCCTTGACCTGGCCAAAGCATTCGATACAGTATCTCGCGTAATCTTACTTAAAAAGTTAGAAAAGCTGGGAGTTCGAGGTACACCTCTAAAGTGGTTTCGCTCTTATCTTACTGGTCGAAGGCAGCGTGTGAGGGTCAATGGACAGTACAGCGATTATGAAGAGGTGTCTTTCGGAGTCCCACAGGGCAGCGTGCTCGGTCCTTTACTATTTTTAGCATATATCAATGATTTATGCCAGCTGGAAATAGCGCACGCCAAAATTTTCACCTTTGCCGATGACACGGCCATAGTATTTCACGGCCGAAAATGGGATACAGTAACAAACTCAACTAACAGGGGCCTGCGAGATATTGCAGACTGGCTCCAGCGAAATCTCCTAACTCTCAATGTTTCTAAAACAAAATTTATAGCATTTCGAGTCTCGAAACGATCAGCGCCTCTATATCCCCTCCAAATTAACCTCCACACATGTAGTCCTGATTCCTATCAGCAATGCTCCTGCAATTGTCCAATGCTTGAACAGGTGAAAGATATAAAATATCTAGGTATTTTCATAGATGAGTTATTGTCCTGGACAAAACAAATACAAAACTTGCACAGTCGACTTAGAAAACTCGTATTTGTTTTTAAAAGGCTTAGGGTAATTGCAGATACGCGAACAATTGACTTAGTCTACAACGCACTTTGCAAATCAATAATGACCTACTGTATCACTTCGTGGGGTTCAGCCTGCAGTTCCTTCTTTATTAAAATAGAACGAGCCCAAAGACTTATTCTCAAAGTAGCACACAAAAAACACTACAGATACCCGACAGATGATCTTTACAAAGACACTGAACAGCTCCGGATACGACAGCTATTCATTTCAGCATGCGCATTGAAATTTCACAAAACTGCACTAACAAACAGTACACACAAACGTACCCATAGATGGGAAGTGCCAAAAACAAAGACAAAAATAGGGCAGAAACGCTACACTTTTCTTGGACGCTTTATCTACGATCAACTTAATAAAAAACTTAACATAATAAATAACAACAGGTACCTATGCAAGAATAAAATAAAAGACTACCTCCTTACACTGAACTATAAAACTACAGAAGAAATGATAAAACCAATATGCTAGCTTCAAGCTCTCTTTGAACGTGAATGTAAGCATCGCCGTGAGCCCAACTCTCTCGAGGCTGGTGCTACGCGACGTTGCTTACCAATTTTGAATCTCCTTGTACTCTCATCATTTTAATTATATCCTTAGTCAAATATATGCCAAATATAATTAATCTTTAGTTGTTTATCAATTGGTTTATATAGCATACATTAATATAATCATTCAAGCATACACAGAATACGCTCTTAATCTACATATTTTAATTTATCAGCATCCCGGAAGAGTACTAGCTCCCGCAAACTCAGGGTATCCTACCGCGGGAGCTAGAGTTTATGTTTGTAATCTTCTAATTTTATTTTACCTACCCAATGGATAAACTTTTTTAACAATTATTATTATATAGAATTATTTTTATTGTTCAGCAATCTATTGAAATTATGTTATTCTATTAAAATTATGTTAAATTGAATAGTTTTACAATTAATCAATTATTTATCTAAAGATTGTCATTTAATTCATAATTGTTAAGATTTTAATTCAAGATTGTCAAAATTTTAACTCAAAATTGATAAAATTTTAATTCAAAATTGTTAAAGTTTTAGTTTTAATTCAGGATTGTTAAGATTTTATTTCAAAATTGTTAAAGTTTTATTAAGTTAGCAGATGTACATGTTATGGTTACTAAATAAATTATTATTATTATTTATTTTAGATGATTTTTGTATCTCTCCCGTTACCGGGGTAATCCTAACTATTTTCGCGGGCTTTGTGGCCAAACGAAAATAGGGTTCCTAGTTGTTGTTCGAAGTTAAGAACTTTCGGACTATGCGACAAGTATTTAGTATTGCCGCTTTCTGTAGTGTTACAAAAGTCAGTTTATGTACTCCTAGTGTGTCTAAACTTGTTAAGAGAGAATGTGGTATGACACCGGTTGTTGAGATAATGACAGGAACGGTTTTGACTGTTTTCACTTTCCACTGAGATTTGATTTCAATAGATAAATCGGTGTACTTGGCTATTTTTTCGGAGTAGGTGGAAGCTAGGTTATGGGTGTTTGGAACAGCAATATCTATCAGAAAGACTGCTGAGCTTTTTTTGTCGTGCAGCATGATATCCGGTCTGTTACAGTGTACTATCTTGTCTGTTAAAATAGTCCTGTCCCAGTATAGTTTGTAGTCGCGCGATTCTAAAATAATATCAGGTTTATATTTATAATATGGTGTCTTTTCACTTATAAGTTTGTGTTTGAAAGCAAGATATTGATGTATGATAGCAGCTATTTGATCATGTCTGTGCTTATAGTCTGTTTGGGTTATAGAACTGCAGGCTCCGGTGATATGTTGTATGGTTTCTGGGCTATTGTGGCAATGTCGGCATATGTCTGTTTGCAGTGTGTGATCTTTAATGATATGCTTTCTGTAGTTTAGTGTGTGGATGGTCTGATCTTGAATTGCAAGCATAAATCCTTCTGTTTCTGGAAAGAGTTCACCGTGTTTAAGCCACATGTTAGACGCTATCTTGTCTACAGCTGGATTCATCAAATCACGGCGATGTCTTCCATGCAGAGATTTTTGCAGCCAAGAACTAACTTTATCTTGTGCCGATACAATGTTTTCGTTCATTTGTTTTGTTTGCTGTTTTAAGTTTAACGGAGTGAATTTGGTATCTGCTTGAACTATGGCGTTGTGCAGTGCTGATTTATTGGCTTGGCAGTGGAAAAATTTGCGGATTGA
Source organism: Hypomecis atomaria (assembly GCA_964007245.1). NCBI lineage: Eukaryota > Metazoa > Arthropoda > Insecta > Lepidoptera > Geometridae > Hypomecis > Hypomecis atomaria. The sequence continues at coordinate 15,691,366 of OZ023294.1, read as the reverse complement.
CGTTATTTGGGAGTTATGCAGGTTTTTGATATCAATGAGGCCTCTTCCTCCTTCTCTTTTAGGGAGCGTAAGTCTTTCCACGCATGATCGCGGATGGTGTTTTCTATATTTAGTCATGGTCGTATTTATGACACGTTGTAATTTTATTAAATTTGTTTTGGACCAGTGGATTATACCAAATGAGTAAGTAAGTATCGGGATGGCAAAAGTATTTATTGCTTTTATAGTATTCCTTGCATTTAAATGAGTGTTGAGTATTTTATGAATACGGGATCGGAACTTTTCTTCTAAGACTTTTTTAGTTTCGCGATGGTGAATTTGTCGGGTTTGAACGAATCCTAGGTATTTGTATCCGGATTCTTCATCAACGGGTTCTACGATTTCACCGGTTTGTAAAGAATAAGTATTTTGTTCTACTTCACCATTACGAATAGATTGTATTTTGCACTTATCGATACCAAATTGCATTCCTATATCATTAGAAAAAAGTTCTGTAAGCTCTGCGAGTTTGTGGATTTCTTCGAGGCTACTTCCGTATAATTTTATATCGTCCATGTATAGTAAGTGTGATAGTGTGTGCTCCGAATTGCCGTGCGTAATGTTGTATCCCAAGTTACTGTTGTTAAGTAGATTAGAGAGTGGATTAAGAGCCAGACAGAACCATAGGGGGCTGAAGGCATCACCCTGAAAGATTCCTCTGCGGATGGCTATAGTTCCAGTTTCCAAACAAGATTCACCGTTTAACAGTTTAAGGGTAGTTCTCCAGTTCAACATAGTACTTTGTAAGAAATGGGTTATTAGCGGGTGGATTTTATAGTGTTGGAGAACGTATATTAGCCAACTATGCGGGACGGAATCAAATGCTTTTTTATAATCAATGTACATTGTGAAAATATTACGTTTTTTGGTGCATGCTTGTTTGGATACTACTGCATCTATAGTCAGTTGTTCTTTACATCCTAAACTACCTTTTTTACATCCTTTTTGCTGTTCTGCTAATAAGTTGTTTGATGTTATGTGTTTGGCTATGATCTGTGTTATACAACCCGTTATAATTTTGTAAATATTTTGGAGACAGGTTATTGGCCTGTATTTGGCGGGGTTTTTTGGGTCGGTCTTATCCTTAGGCAGCATATATGTTACTCCTAACGTTATATAGTGCGGCATTGTTGTGGGGGATTTAATGAAGTTATTTATGTGTGCAAGTAAGAGCGGGTGAAGGTAAGTAAACTTTTTGTACCAGTAGTTGTGTATTTTGTCAGATCCAGTAGCTTTCCAATTGTGTGCTTTATTCAAAACTATTTGAAGCGTATCTATATCTATTTCGTCAAATGACATCTCAGGCAAATCAGTTAGCAGTTTTTTATCATGATCAATCCAATCGCCTTCTTTGTGGGTTATAGGATTTGACCATATATTTGACCAGAATTGTTGTAGATTTTTAGCTTCCGGAGTTTCTGTACTGTTATTTTCTAAGTTATTTTGTGAGGTGGTCAATTTTCGGTAAAATTGTTTTTCATTGTTATTAAATTGTGCATTTTGTGCTTTTCTAATAGTAGTTTCCTTATACCTACGTAACCTGTTCGAAATTATGCTCAGTTTTTGCTTTAAAGTATCCAAAAAGTGAGGTAGGCTGGTATTTTCATTTTCGTATCGAGAGTGTATTTTGTAATTGGCTTTAATTTTGTCTATCTGGCGTGTTAATGCTATGCTTCTGTTTCCTTTTATGTATTCAGTCAATCTTCCTATTTTAGCTCTAAGGTCTGTGACTTTTGTTTCTAGCCGTTTTTGCCATTTTGGTATACGTTTAGTTTTGTAAGTGTTGGATGTATCTTCGGCTATTTTGCATCCATTGTGTGTTGCAGCCGCGTAAGCCCCGCAATATGTAGCGTTTTGTGTTGTGGTGAAGTCTGATTCGTGTGTTACGTATTTTGGTAGAATGGTCTGGTTTATGAAATTTACAATAGTTGCTAGTTTCTTGGACGTTTTTTGTTTTGGTATACTAGGTCTAGCGTCGGGTTCTACGTCTTTATATTTGTTTAAAAGTGATACAAATGTGTCTTCAATTTGTGTCTTTAAGTCGACCGGCAGGTTAGTTATATGTTTTTGGTTTGTATTGTCGTCATTTCTATGTTCAGTATGTTGAGTAGGCAGAACAGTAAATAAACTAGGGCTGTTTTGTCTATTTTCCAAAGAATACGAGATAGCCGGTGTGTCTGTCGGGGACTCCAATGTATTGGTTGCAATTTGATTGTTCATGTCAGGGGTGATATTTTCTATTCCATTTTGTGTCAGTAAATCAAATTCAGAGTAGGTTTCGTCTTCTGACCTATTGGATAATTCTATAGCAATTTCGTCCTGTATTTCTTGCAGTCTGTCAGTACTTATAAGTTTGTTGTTAACTATTACTCTACGCTGGTCTGCAACGCGCTGTTCTGAAATATGGGACAGGTTTGGGTATTTTCTTATGAAAGCTTGGTGTAAGGGTTGCCTGTACGCAGATTTTTTGGTTTCGATTTCTGTAATCCTGTAATAACTGGCTATAATAAATTCGTTCAGGTCATTATCCCACCGCATTCGTTGACTTCCGTCTATATTATTAACGTTTTGTGTCTGTTCCATTGTAGGGTTGTTTAAATAGGCTTTCGCTTCATTGCGTATTGCTTCAATCTGTTCAGTAGTCAATAGTTTGCTACGGATTATTGCTCTGCGTTGATCACCTATTCGCTGTCTACTAACGTCCATATCTGGAAACTTTTCCACGAATTTTGTATGAAGTTCAGGTAAATACGATCTTATATTAGTTTCCATAGTTGTTAAGATATAATATGTGCGCAAGATAAAGATATTCATATCGTCTGTCCATTTCTTGCGTGCACGTTTTATAGCTTTGGCGGGTGCGGGGTTGTCAGCGTTTGCTTCCCGCACAACGTCCTTAGCTAAAAGTGATGAGGTTGATTTCGAAATATCGGAGTCCATGTTCGTAGCGTACGTCGTTTGATAGTCAAAGACCCCCACCCGGAGATTCACCTGGCCCCTGGCGCCACGAGGTGCCTGCCTACTATCATCAGCGTCCCCCGTGGTACCGCCGGGCACTTGGGGCAAAATTGACGGTTTCTTATTCATGTTTGTTTTTTGGACAAAATGAACTCAACTCACCTTGTCCCAAGTGAGTGAGTGCGTAGTGGACTTCCTAACTGAGCCCAGGGGCGCCGCCGTTGGTATTACACATGTATACTCCTCCGCCACCGCCCAAAACCACCGTCCTACACTAACGTTGGTTGTTCTACTTAAGCCTCCTCAAGACTTCCTTGTCTGAGAGCCCTAATGTAGCTTTATCATTATTCTACTTTCTTTACGTTCTTACTATCACTTGTTCTTCTCCATACTTATTTACTTACTTCTTGATCACTTTACTACTCTTGCTACGTTCCTACTTCTACTTATTCTTGGGCGTACTTACTTACTTACTTCTATTTATTCTGCATTTACTACGCTGTTACCTACGATTTAATTTTTCTGCCCTTTCTTCCATACTTACTTAATACCTGCTTACTTACTTACTCTCTTACTTATGTACTTACTTACTTACTCTCTTACTTATATACTTACTTACTTACTCATATGTTTACATACTTACTTACTTACTCAACCACGTTTCAGAGCCACGTTAGCCGCCCAGTAGTTTCTAATTTGCGTTGCCCGCCCCCCACGTGATCAGATGGTCGATCGGGACGCCAGTAGTTTCTAATTTGCGTTGCCCGCCCCCCACGTGATCAGATGGTCGATCGGGACGTATTATTATTATTATTATATAATACTTGACTTATAATGACTACTGTTATAGCGCAGACAACAAAACACTCAATTTAAGCAATTTCACATGATGTATCCACATATGAATATCCACATCGATATCGTAAAATCTCATTATAACATCGCGCGCTCGCTCCTGATTGGCCCTGCGCGCTCAGCTGCGCTCTCATTGGTTAGATTTTAATGGCACCAAGTTCACTGTGACAATACACGTACGCGTGAATTTAATGTTTCGCAATATGTTTTTTATTTTTATTTTTATTAGTGAAGATAAAGTAGTGTATGCAACTGCATATAACACGGGTATTAAAACACTCGTTACTATTATGAAACTCGCTGCGCTCGTTTCATAAACTCACACTCGTGTTTTAATACCCTTCATTATATGACAGTTGCATAAACTACAATTAATGATTTCACCGAAAATCTGTAGAAATACAGCGAAAGTAAGAACAAAAAGCCATATTTGTATATTTAAGTAAAATAACTCTTGCTTAGCCCGAATATTAATAAAACTAATAAATATTGAAGAAAATTCTTCGTTTGTCTGAAATAGCCGAAGTAAGGTGATACGTGGAGTATGGTGTATGTGAACGGGTTTGGAAATCCTGATCTAGATCATTATTGTTCACTTACACTAGCAGTCATAATTTTATTAGCTTTATGAACAACTTTAAGTGCGGAACGAACCCAAAACACGGAAAGTAACATAGTTCCAAAGAAAAATAGCAGTGCAATAAAATGGTTGCATATTATTTTCTTGCACTGCTATTTTTTCACGATTAGGTTTTTTTTTTTCAAATCTTTCCATTGCCTCTCCAGACTCATTCCGTATTTTTACTTCCAAAAAGGAAGAGGTACTATGTTCGTCTGTATTTTTAGGGTTCCGTACCTCAAAAGGAAAAAACGGAACCCTTATAGGATCACTTTGTTGTCCGTCTGTCCGTCCGTCCGTCTGTCAAGACCCTTTTTCTCAGGAACGCGTGGAGGTATGAAGCTGAAATTTATATCAATTACTCAGGTCTTAACTTAAAAATCAAACTTCTAAGCCAACGCAATCAAAAGATACAGCCGTTTATGCCGCAAATTTTGAAACTCGCAAGTACTCGCAAGGGAATCAAAACCTAAAGGGTACTTCCAGTCGACCTAGAATCTTGAAATTTGGCATGAAGCAACGTTTTATAGCACACATAAAGGAAAAATTCCGAAAACCTTAAATTTTTAGTTACATTACAAAATATATATTTTTTAATAAATATAAACTTATTACTTTTTTTGTCGTAATGAACGAACTTTGTAACCTTGCAGGTTTGTACGGAACCCTCGGTGCGCGAGTCCGACTCGCACTTGGCTGGTTTTTTTATGTGTATGTTCATCGATATTTTCGCCAATCGTGAAACGATTTAAAAGAAAATCTTTATTAGTTCGAAAGTGCCCCGAGCTGGACCCATTTAAATTTTATCAAAATCGGCTGAGCTGTTTTTTATAAATCAACAAAAATGTACATGGATGTCACATTGTTTCGTGTAAACTTTTCGAATTCTGTACACGGTAGAAGTAGTTGTTGCTATTTTTTGCGAAAAATAATTATTGTTTGCAAAAATGGCTAAAATAATGGCTCCAAATATTTTTGACTAAATAATTATTTTTTTACATATGTAATAACTATTATTTATTATTCTAAATATTTTTTAAATGTTGACTAGTCAGCCGGTCTCTTTGCGTCGTGTTCTTATTCTCGGTCGTAATTTTTAGGGTTCCGTACCCAAAGGGAAAAACGGGACCCTATTACTAAGACTTCGATGTCCGTCTGTCCGTCTGTCTGTCACCGGGCTGTATCTTATGAACCATGATAGCTAGGCAGCTGAAATTTTCACATATGATGTACTGTTGCCGCTATAACAACAAATACTAAAAAGAAAATAAATTAAATATTTAAGGGCTCCCATACAACAAACCTGAATTTTAGAGGTTTTTCGCTCTATATTAATAATGGTAACAGGTAGATGCTTAAAATTTTCACAGAATATTTAGTTTTATATTCACTTCAATAGTAAATTGAAATAAAATAAATATTTAAGGGGGGCTCCCATACAATACGGAACTCTCCGTACTCGAGTCCGATTTGTACTTGGCCGATTATTCAAATAATCCCCGCGAAATCTTTTCAGATCATTAATTTAAGCCCAGTAGATATAAATTACTGTTCAGTGTAACTTTACAAGCGGAATGTGTGCTGGATTGTTTTCCACCGAACTTCGTGGCCTGTAGTTTGTTCCGGACATAGAAATCTAGAGAAAGGTCTCTCTTTACCCGGTGGGCGAGACGTTTATCTGTAGCAAGCAGGCAAAATATGCATGTTTACAATATATAGCATAGATAAGGTAATGTGTTGTGGTCTGAAAGTAATAAATGTTACTAGCTGACCCGGTGAACTTCATATCACCTTCATTTGCCTTTTTAGCGCCACCAACGACCAGATACGTTAACTTTTACATGCAGGAACATTTTGTGTGGAAAAATTAAATTTATATAGATTTGTTTAATAGTACTTTATTGCACACATACTTAGTATGTACTATCTTTGTAAATTCGTAAAGGCTGGGTGGCTAACCATGGCCTCAGAGTTTTTAATCCGCCTGAAGGCCTCTAATATGGCTAAACAGTTAAGACAACTATATGTTACTAGCGAACCGCCCCGGCTCTGCACAGGTGTATTATACATATAAATCTTCCTCTTGAATCACTCTATCTATTAAAGAAAATACCATCAAAATCCGTTGCGTAGTTTTAAAGATATAAGCATACATGGGGACAGACAGCGGAAAACGACTTTGTTTTATACTAAGTATGTAGTGATAATACAATGGGAGATCTTGAGCTCCTACATTATCTACCAATACAATGATGGCATTGTGTATTTAATGTGTGAGTATTTTAAGCAGAAACTTTCGTGCCAAATTAGGTTCTAGATCGAGACGACATGTCCTATCTGGCAAGATCTGTGGTTCCGAACAAAATGGCTGCAACAATCACGTAGTAAGCGCGGGATGACTAATGTTTTCTATTAATGGATATTTATTGTGGCCAATTCACAGCCATATTTGTTGCTTGTGTTGTCTTCATTTGTTTTAAATAGGGTTGTCCGATTTTAAAAGGTGAAAGCTTCTGAATTAGTGCTTTGAGTATGATTAGATTTAAAACTTCAAGCCACACACATAAGCACTGAAAGCTGTTGGGGCCCTGATTTTCTATCGTCATAACGTAAAGTGCATTAGATTTTTTTTACTTTCTCATAATCTGAGTTTGAACATGTATAGGTGATTGGATAAATAAATATTCATGAAAATATCTTAGAAACAAAATTTAACTTAGGGTACGTATATTAGGGTAGGGTACGCGTATATTGGTACAGAATCATAGTTCCTAATTTAGTGGAAAAAACTTTTGCGATGTTTTTTTACCCCATATAAGTACTACCCACTACATACATTATTTGCCGTTATTCTCATCATACGATTGGCGATCGACATTCTTCCCGTGACATCCTTACTCGTTAATGGCAATACATCAATGAGATTAGGGCTCTGCACGGGAGCAGCCGCCTGACCCTTGGCTTCTTCCCACATGAGGCTAGAGGCGTTAGAAAGCTAACGCCCAACTCTTATCGTAGTTCGGTAGTATAGGCGCTGCTGGGTGGTTTGTTTACTGATGTTGACACTATAACTAGGTGCACAATCGTCGTAGATACCTACGAGTACCTATAGCTCCGTGACAAGTCGCGCCGAATAATAAGCCACGGCATATCGTGAAGTACGAGTAATGTCTCAAATTTAGATGCACTTTAACATTCATGCTCCGTAGCTGTATGAATGAGTAACATACAAACATTAAGTAAGGATTGTAATAAATCAGTTGATTCACGATCAATTGTAAACGTCGTTTGAAATGTCATCAGTTCGTTATGAAGTAGGATTTATGTATAAATGTTCATTCAAGTTACAGGGGCCTTATTTTGTAAGCGCTCTGACGTTCGGTGTCGCTTTTTGTCCTGCTCCCGCCAGTTACTCACACCACGAGAGCGAGCGGGAGGAAAAGCGAAGCCAAACGTCAGAGCGCTTACACAATTAGGGCCAGGTTTGCTGATATCTGATTCTCATTTAAGCGTCGGGAATATGCATATTTCTGATCAAGACGTGATAGAATAGACCACATGTCGCGTTCATTTACGACAAATAAAATAGCTGCCCTCTTTTTTGACCGACGAGCCGGTTAAATATCTTCTAGCTGAGCGTACTACACCCTAGACCGCATATCTGCTCAACATCAGGCAGTATGTAGTCAAACGCAAACCTATACGGAATAAAAAAAAAGGTACTCAATTCGACGCGTATATACTCGTATATGTATATTTTTATGTACACATATAACTTTTTTCATAGTAGTCCGATTTCAATAATTCTTTTTTTATTGGAAAGAATACACTTCAAAGTTGGTTCCTTTTAAATTTTATTGAAATCGGCTGAGTCATTTTTGATAAATCAACAATAATGTGAAAAATGCTACATCGATCCGTGCGAAATATTGGCGAATTCTGTACACGAGTGGGTCGATCATGCTATTTTTCGCAAAAAAAAATATGTTTACCTAGAGTTATATATGAACGTAATTTAAAGTGGACCGGATATTAGAAATAAGGTGGCATTTCTGTTGAAATAAAGATGTAAATATAAGTACCGCTTTGGGTAGCTTTCGAAATTCAAAATTATTTATTGTCACAAGATACAAAATTATACAAGTGTTATGCAGACACTGGGTACAATAAAGCACCCGTTTCTTTACAAGTTTTTTCAAGTTATTCCGCCATATTGCTGATGCTAATGTGACCGGTAGTTCAAGTTTAGTCAGTCGTATAGCCCTGGAGTCTTTAAGGCCTCTGACATGGCTAAACGGTTGAGACAACCGGGGCTTTTTACTCGACTTGTTTGGGTGCATTGCCGTGCAACCAGATATAAAAAAAATATTAGTAATAAAGCTCGACAGGCGCTCTCGCACTACAAGCCTGCAGCCGCTCGAGTCTAAATGAAGTGTCGTGATTCCCGACGATAGTGTCCCGGGTTTGATTAATCGTCGCGCCACATTTTAGTATCGCGATTTCGACTGGGGCTACGACACTACTCATTAGAACGGTCACTGATAACTTCTGATAGCTAATGAAGAGAAATTCGGTTTACGTAGATATTGTTTAAAGGAGAAGAAGGCAAACTTGGCCTTACTAAAGCAATAAGCTTTTGTCTAACTCAAAAAATTATCCGATTTGAGTGATTTTTTTCCATGTAAATCAACACTTTAATCGCTAAGTTAATTAAACGTCTTAGTTTTTACAGTTTTTTAAATGGCTTCAAAGTTTTAAAACTCTAAAAAGTCATATTTTTACGCAAAAACTTGGCTGGAAAGCTTACGAAGATTTACAGAAACTTAAAACATTCTAAAAAAATAAGACATACGAGCGTGCAATATTTCTTATTCAAGTTATTTTTTTTGGACACTAAAATCAAAACATTTCGTTACAACAATAATATATGGGGTGAAAAGAATTTTCTCCAGAATCGTAAATTATATCAAAAATACACCTAAAGTTCTCTCGAGCTAACCTACAACGCAAAAACAGTGGTCGATTCACATCCCTCTCTTAGCGATCACCGAAGTCAAACAACGTTCTGCCCGGTCAGTGTTCAGGGGCTTCGCTTTTTCTCCTGCTCGCGCCAGTTACTCACGCCACAAGAGCGAGCGGGAGGGAAAGCGAAGCCGAACGTCAGAGCGCTTACACAGTAAGGCCCCTGATCAGTAATCGCGTAATTAATGAGTTCCAACTGAACGCTACCGTGGCTTGGATGACACATTAAATTGTAAATTCCGTTTGCTCCAACAGTTTATCCATGTCAAAAACCTTCCTTTAGGTGGCCTTAAAACTCGGACACCAGGGCTACTTTTGTATCGTTTAAAATTAACAGTTATGTAAACAAATTACCTAAATGAATAGCAAAATGACGGCCGCAAACAAAATCTGAAACCAACGTAAATAAACAAGCTGAGGCAAACCCTACAGTTAAAATTAGATTTTGTAAATGTTGTAATACAATAATCGAAAGTCTGTTTAAGTAAAAAAATAAAAATAAACTTTATAAAGAACCTGTAGCTTTTTTGGGACGATAAGTGTGTAATGAAAAATAAATAACTCATCTGTTAATTCTTGCGTTTTGCAAAGCATTGTTTTGTAGACATCTAATTAGTAAAAATTAATAACATAAAATACATTGTACAAACGATTGACATCATATGATTAGTGACTGCATCATAGCTAAACTAAGTTGGTGTAATGCAAAATTAAAGAGAAACATGACTTTCTTTCTTTAAGCGGACTTAGTTTATGAAATTTTCAGAACTCTGTTCATGTTCACCCTTATTAATAAACGCCAAAGTTACTTTGAAGTAGCTAGTGTGTTGTCATCATCGAATTTTTTTGTTTTGTCATTTACAGGTCAATAAAAAAATATCATAATAAGAATAATAATTATTTTTCGCAAAAAATGGCAAAACTGCCTTCCAACATGGAATATTTCGAATATTTGGCTCGAAAACTTTACATTATTGTTGATTTTTCAAAAATGACTCAGCCGATTTCTGTATTTTTTTAATGGAACCACCCCGGGAGTATACCCTTTTGAACTAAAAAATGATTTTTTAATTCGGTTCACAATTAGCGGAATTATCGATGAACATACACAAAAAATACATACAGACGAACCTAGCACCTCCTTCTTTTTGGAATTCGGTTAAAAAACAAACACACTACTCCAATCTCTGCGACTTTATTAATAAGGTCGATTCAGTTTAGAACGCTTATATCTTGATATTCTCCGTAACACAAATTACTTAATTTTCTTATCATTTGCTACGATTACTAAATTGAGCCAGAGTAAAGAAATAAAACAACAATTGTGAGAGGAGGTAAATTTATAACACCACTGCATCACCGTAAACATTTTCAAGATTGTTATCTCTATAAATATTAGTAGTTATCTCGATCTATTCTTTTATGTAAATACCGAGACTTTCGTTGTTGCGAAATTGCTGTTTCGTAATCGCGATTATAACTCGATGAATTGAAACGAGAATCGAATCAATGTTTCTTATTCGTTATTATGATTTCGTAGTCTTGTAGCTGTACCTTCCGCAGTACCTACTGACAAAGTTATGTTTAAAGTTCAGTTTGAGTGTTACTATCGTAGTTCTATTTTAGTTGTAGTTGAATTTCAAGCTGTAAAATAGCGATAAAGATGCGAATTATCAACTCAGAGTAAGCCGTAGGTATACACTGTACGATGTACCTACATCTCGGCTACGTTTTCTTTTCTGTAAATTTTGCTACGTTTTCTTTACTGTAAATTTTTTTGAAGCATGAATTGAAATGTATCGATATGTAGATATTGTGCTAATATATAAATACAATATATTTATAGCTGCTGTGTGTTAAAACGCTAATATATATTTTTAATCTCGGCCATTTCACTCCCTAACTTGACCATACTTCACAAAGCATATCATCTGTACCTGAGCTAATAACTATATAGGCAGTTTAGGCACTATAGAGTGACATATTATGATCTCAACGCGTACCTCTGTTTGACATCAGCCTGAATAAATTTTAACCATATTCAGGCAGGATGGTACTAAACATATTATATGCGTGCATCTTTTGAATGGAAATAGAACGACGTAGGTAATCGTACGGACAGAACCGAAATAAAAAATAAGAAATTAAGGTGTTAGGTACAATATGACAAGGGTTGACATCCGGACTAAGCCTAGTTTATAGGGAATCCGGGGAGCGTCGGAGCAGGGCTTCATTTGTAGTCCGGTCAAAGTGTTTAGAACCCGTTCTGGACTCTAAAATCCGGAGTTTTCAAGCGTCTTGTCTTTGTTGCCAAATTTTAGAGATGGCAACCCTAAATGTGACACAAACTCGTCGTCGTCGTTGTAGCCCTATCGACTTTCCTACTGCAGGGCACAAGCGCCTCTTCTCTTCATGAAAAAAGTTAATGCCATGGACTACTTACCACGTTAGCCAAGTGCTGGTTGGCACACAATTCTCAAACATGTTTAGTTCCACCATTTCGTCGTCTTCTCAGATATGTTGGTAGTGCTTGTATTCAGTACCTCATTGCGGATTTCATTACCTTTCCATTCTCGAGCAATTGGTCGTAGATGAAAGGCGGCTGTTTATCGGCGATGTGAGCAATGGCCGGGCTAATTTCCTGCGCTCATTTCCCATAGCTCGGATTAAACTGTTGTTTCTGATTCATATTCATATTTCACGTATTTATGAAGAACATAATAGATTTAGATATCTGTATCTTAAATACGTAATATAATATCAAGTACAGTATAGGCCGACCACTTAACGCGCGTATCGCCTTCGCGGTAAAAAGGGAGCCTTCTCCCGCGCAGGCGATACGCACGCCTATAACAATTAGCTAGTCTTTTTTAGGGTTCTGTACCCAAAGGGTAAAACGGGACCCTATTACTAAGACTCCGATGTCCGTCTGTCCGTCTGTCTGTCTGTCACCGGGCTGTATCTCATGAACCGCTATAGCTAGAAAGCTGAAATTTTTACAAATGATGTATTTCTGTTGCCGCTGTAACAACAAATACTAAAAACAGAATAAATTAAACATTAAAGGGGGCTCCCATACAACAAACATGATTTTTAGCCGTTTTTTGCTCTATATTAATAATGGTAACAAGTAGATGCTTAAAATTTTCACAGAATTTTTAGTTATATGTTCACTTCAATGATAAATAATAAAATTAAAATAAAATAAATATTACTATCCCTTACAGCACGGAACCCTCCGTGTGCGAGTCAGACTCGTACTTGGCCGATTATTTTCTTTAAATTTTGTATTACTCTCTGCAGACTCCGGGGTGTTAAAATTGTTTCGATATTTTCTATAGGAAGATAAAACTTAATATGTACTTTACTAATCTACGTTACGTATACGTACGTACGAGCAGTCCTGCTCCCGCAAGCAGCGCCTGTTCACGAGTTGACGCACGTGCCAGCCATCGTCCTCTACAACCATGTTTTAGAGGGCGACCCGCCAGCTTGCGTCTTTTATTTTGGTTTGTGAAACGATTACACTATCACACCACTATCTTTTGAAAGTACTAGCGGACCTGGCAATCGTAGTTTTGTCATAAAAAAGTATCTGGATAGGACCACCTATTGTTAGACCTACCAAATATTCACATAAAATCATAAAAAATCGGTCAAATCGTTACGGAGTAGTTCGATAACAAAGAAACACGAGATTTTTATATGTTAGAAGATTATGGTTTAATCTAACTGCAATCATCTGTAGAGGCATATCAGGAAAATTGCTTACGGAACAAAATAAAAAAGAACGTTATTTGCATAGCAGTACATACGTTATCCATTCGCTATGATACATTGATATTCTATTGACATAAGTACCGGTAAACTTATAGAAGTATACGCTATACGTGTAGAATAAGACAAGTAATCTCAAATATTACCTAATTTTGTTCTCTAAGTACCCATGACTAAAAATCCAGCGCTGTACAGCACCTATGCTCTTTAATTTCATTTAAATAAATATCACTCTACTGATTGACGATTAAATTGGTACCCAGCAAAGGTGGGAGTCATCTCAAGCGCAGTCTTTGATAATTATTTTTCACAAAAAATGGCAAAAGCGCCTACCATCGTGTACAAAATTTGAATATTTCGCTCGAATTACTTACTCGTACATTATCGTTGGTTTTTTCAAAAACCGCTCAGCCGTTTTCTGTAAAATTTAAATGAGACTACCTCAGGAGTATACCCTTTCGAACTAAAAAATAATTTTTCGATTCGGTTCACAATTGGCGAAATTATCGATCAAGATACACAAAAAAAAAATACATACACACGAGCATAGAACCTCCTCCTTTTTGGAAGTCGGTTAAAAAGAGTCCTAATATAACACACCAAAAAAGCTATTACTGATGGGCAAAAATCCGAGTTAACATTTCCTATCGAATCGACAACAATATAATTCGAATTACAACAATTTTTCTCGATAGCCTGCGGTCGATCGATGGGTCTTATCGATGCTATCTCGACGCGTAAACATTTGGACGTACGGCCGCGTGTCGACAGGGCTGCTACGAGTGCTGTTGTCTGTCATCTGGAATTATTAATGAATGTAGATGATGAAATCCACCAACCCGCACTGGGATAGCGTGGTAGATATGGCCCACTTGCTCTTAATGGGTAAGTTCTGCGGTAAATAATAAAATGGGTAGTTCAAAGGATGGTGAAAAATTACTGGCGGGCGAAAAACAACAAAATTTTTACCGAATCGAATTTGAATAATAATGATTTTTCGAATCGATTAGCTCAAATTGGTGCGACTTTATTCGATAGCTCTTCAGTAAGTATTACCTGCGATCTATTGATCACAACATTCGCAATCGATCGTCTTTTCGATGCTATCTCGACGTGTAAACATCTGGACGGCCACGCCGCGGCAGGGTGCTGTTATCAATTATTTGGAAGTAGTGTACTGTACCAGCCTTTTTAATAGTCCACTGCGGGACGTAGGCCTACACACGAAGAGTGATTGGGCCATATCCACCACCGCCTTATTTTCTGCCTCGAAAATAAAGGTCCGCTGTGATTATAAATATTGCATGATATCAAATATGATTATACTAGCTGACCCGGCGAACTTTGTTTCACGCATCGTTATAAATTATAGCCTATGTGTTATTCTGATGCATAAGCATTATTACCTGTAGCAAAGTTTCATCTCAATCCGTTCAGTAGTTTTTGCGTGAAAGAGTAAAAAACATCCATCCATACAGTCATACTCACAAACTTTTACTTTTATAGTATTAGTAAGATGACTAAAGGTAGAACTAGTTACTTAGTTAATTTAGTTCCTTTGCGCTGTGGCCGGCCTAAAACGCTCTATTAATTTGAATTTTTAACCTATTGCCGACTCCACTTTTTTCTTTCCGGAGTTATTGATGAATTAAATTGTGTTGGTATTTGTTTGTTTGAATTTATTCCTTATTTTCCTTTCTATGAATTTATTTTTTATTTGTCTCTACATTACGAGAAGGCTCTTTCCATTTATTTCAGTCAGGTTATTATTACCAAGTGGCTTTGTGGTGGGTCGATGACATGAGGGCTTTTTTGTCCCGGAAAAATGATTTTTTAAATGTAATTGATACTTTTCCATTTATTTATTACCAAATAAAATACAGGTTATGAAATGGTTTATTTTAATGAATTGTCAACGCTAACATCAAATGAGTCGATTTTATTCGTACTTATTTTGGAATACGACACTCGTATAGCAGACATAAAACAGAAATTAGGTAAGTCTATGCAACTTTGCACCACCAAGCCGACCAACTGCGCAGTGGTGGGGCATAGTTCATTTTTTAGCATGAAATCTACCCCACTCGTCTCACTTATACATTTTGCATTTTTAACCCCCGACGCAAAAGAGGGGTGTTATAAGTTTGACGTGTCTGTATGTCTGTGTGTCTGTCTGTCTGTCTGTCTGTGGCATCATAGCGCCCGAACCACTGAACCGATTTCATTTTAGTTTTTTTTGGATGAAAGGCGACTTAATCGAGAGTGTTCTTAGCTATGTTTTATAAAAATCGATTGAGCCGTTTAAGAGTTATGGTGGGTTAAATTGGGGATGGAAGAACCAAAATTCTACAAATGTGCCCAAAATGGTTGTCAATTGAAAGTTTGTTGTCAAATATTTTTGTGTCGGGGTTTTTTTTAAATTTATAATATAAGTACATGTTATATTGTCTTATTTGTACTGAATGTGTTCTTTTTTTTAGGGTACATCGCATTATGTGGTGTCAACAGAAAGCACTTAATAATAAATTTCAAGAATGTTTGTGTGAAACCAAAATCTTAAGCTAAAATGTTCCGATAAATAGCTAGCGTCCCTAAAGACCTCACGAAATCCCATTGTGTCGCATTTCACGGCGGGCGCTGCGCGTGCGCCGGTCGCGCGTTCCGAGCTCTCGCGCTCGCGGCTCTCGCTGAGAATGCGATTAAAAATGTAACTGAACACGATTACGCTTTTGAAACATTTCGTTTTAATTTTAGGGTTCAGTAATTGTATGAATTTGTCAAGTTTTTAGGCGCGTGATAAAGTTAGCGTAAACTACAATTTTGTATCGGGCCTGTACCGCGTTATCGATTGGCATCGAGTAGGTATACTCGTAGATACATACAAAATTGATCTTTGTGTTAAGTCTACCGAACGCGTAAAAAGCTCAACGAATCCTTTCTAGGGATATTGTATAACCAAGCTAAACCTTAACACAGGACGAAAGCAGTCTAATACAGACAACGGAGACACGCGTCAAAATTTTACGATGCATGATGGTGTCAGTCTTTGTAGGTAAGTTGGCAATGGTGAGTATTTCGGCGAGAGTGTACAGCCAACCGCAAATTTTTCGTGATTGGCTCCACAGTGAAGCTTGTTTATAAGCATGATTACAAATACCGCTGTAAGTACCTGCACTTTACAAAGCAAAACAGCAAGTATAATTCAGTCGTGTCCGTCTCTAAGCTGATATTCAATCGTACCGGTTTCAACTCTCTGCTGAATTTGAGTACTCTACTTTCCTTGTTAATTTACGCAATCTTCTGGGGTTTGTAACTTGTCCATTGCTTTTTGCCACGCTGGCCGATACCAACTGACAATCGCGGTTTCGCGTCTACATCGTCGTCCGTTTCGTGTATACCACTCGGAAGGCTGGTTTTGATCTATTTGTTGGCTTCCTGCCTGGTCAAATGTTTTGTAAGTCACAGCTGGTTATCCAGACACTGTCTGAGATTGTCTGCGTTGAAAATTGGAAGAAGTTTTACTAAATACAGATGTATATGCAAATTTGTAGGTCATTGCTAAATATAGCTATTTTGTTGACGTAGCAAGTGCCTAGGTATGTTTTTGTATGATTAAACGATGAAGCGAGCTCCTACTGACCTAGGAGCTCGACGAGCTCTACGCATGTCCGTGACAGCTTGATTCTTTCGGAATTTTTAACCGGCGAACCAGAGGAGGTACTCAATTCGACGCGTATATTTTTTTGTATCACCACGCATAACTTTTTTCATAGTAGTCCGATTTCAATCATTCTTTTTTTATTTAAAAGAGTATACTTTGAAATTGATCCCATTTAAATTTTATTGAAATCAGCTCAGCCATTTTTGATAAATCAACAATAATGTGAAAAATGCTACATCAATCCGTGCGAAATATTCGCGAATTCTGTACACGCGTGAAGTCGGTCATGCTATTTTTTTGCAAAAAATAATTATATACATTTAAACAGTAATACCCCGGACATACGCGATAAGTGGATCAAGCAATGTATAAACTCGCCACTTTGAGACATGTAATCTCCTGTTGGTATCAGTTCTAAATTTTACGTTGCACAGTACTGCACTTGTTTGTCCTATTGTCTCCTTTTACTTTGGAAGTATTACAATCACGGGACACTGAAATGCTTGCACACTACTACGAGTACTTGGCGATTAATTAACTAGCGAAGGTATCTCTTTAGCTATCTAGCCTCTGTCTGCAAAAAAACCCCTACCACTGAAACACTTAACTATCATTTTAGGTAGGTTGGTACATCTAAATCTTTTTTAAAAGAGTAAAATATTACTCTTTTAAAAAAAATCGGCCAAGTAAGCAAAAAAAAAAAAAAACTCACGTTTGTTGTATGGCAGCCCCCTTAAATATCTATATTATTCTGTTTTTAAGGGTTCTGTACCCAAAGGGTAAAAACGGGACCCTATTACTAAGACTCCGATGTCCGCCTGTCCGTCTGTCTGTCTGTCACTAGGCTGTATCTCTGAACCGTGATAGCTAGACTGCTGAAATTTTCACAGATGATGTATTTCTGTTGCCGCTATAGCAACAAATACTAAAAACTAAATAAAATAAATATTTAAAGGGGGGCTCCCATACAACAAACCTGATTTTTAGGAATTTTTTGTTCACTATTAATAACGGCAAGAGGAATGGGGCTAAGGAGGCACCAACACGGTACGGAACCCTTCGTGCGCGAGTCCGACTCGCACTTGGCCAATTTTTAGTATTTGTTTTTATAGCGGCAATCGAAATACATCATCTGTGAAAATGTCAACTCTCTAGCTATTACGGTTCATAAGATACAGCTTGGTAGATAGAAGGACAGAGCGGGGTCTTAGCAATAGGGTCCCGTTTTTACCCTTTGTGTTCGGAACCCAAAGCAAATATTTAATACGAATTTAATTAAGCTACGGAATCATACCTCAAGAAAACAAACAATATTAACGCATATTTGTACTTTAAATGGCAATATCTGAATCATTTTCTTAGTAAGTGGTGAAATATGCAAATTTCAACTCTCTCTTTCATTTTGATTCAGGTTCTACAAAAAAAAGTATCATACTAAAAATATTTAATGTTCACTTAAACTTAATTGAAATGTTTGGATGTTAAAAATATTGCGGTTACAAAATTAGCTTAATTAAGTAAGCACTTACTTCGATGATGACTTGAGAGAAAACAGATTACGACTATTGATATCCTTAATTTTGTAAAAACATACTGATTCTTTAGAATACTTTATTAAAATTAAATTGTTATTTGTAAATGAGACCGCTGGAGCCACTTCGATATTTTGTAAAAATAAGAACTGTAGATACTTTTCAGCCATCAATAGTTACAGACTAGATAGTGAAGAATTAAAATTTAACGAGCTTTTTAACAGATTTATCATAAAGTTGAAAGACTTAAAAACTTAGATGACAATAAAAGATGAAAGACTTTTAGAAGATGAGGTTCAACAAAAATGTACATGGATGTCACATGGATTCGTGCAAATTATTCGAATTCAGGTGGAGTTGCGATTTTTTGCGAAAAATAATTATATTGTTGTAGGTCTCGTTTAGCCATGTCAGCGGCGTTCAGGTGGTTTAAGAACTCTGTCATCAGAGCTAGCTGAACCCGGCTTATACGAATACGAACTTATTTAATGTGGGGCCAATTACGAAATCGCAATCGCGACTCGCAATTCCGCAAAATAAAATAGGAATTTGAGGTTTACGGCGCGTGAGGCTCCTACAGCATTGGCAGATTATACTTATTGTTCATCATTGCCTTATCTTATCGTGTGACATGACACCTTTCACTCGTACGTCTCGTCATATCTCACCGTCCCGTGTCCGCGTCGTGGTTGATTAATGTACGCTACACACTGGCACCTCATTGACAAGTGGTCTACCTACCCGTCTCGTCGTACTACTCGTATTGTTCGATTAAGACTCAGAGGTTGAGATTCTTGGCGTTGGGTTGGAGTGTAAGCGATTTTGGGCACTAAATCTACTTCCGAGTACAAAATAATTACCTACTTATTATTACGTACACATGCTGTTTTTCGTTCTCTTGCCGTCGACATGACACCTTTCACTCGTGCGTCTCGTCATATTTCACCGTCCCGTGTCCGCGTCGTGGTTGATTAATGTACGCTACACACTGGCACCTCATTGACAAGTGGTCCACCTAACCGTTGTACTGTTCGATTGAAACTCGCGAGGTTGGGATTCTTGGCGTAGATTTAGGGTGTAAGCGTTTAGGTTCTAGGTTCTCTAAAGCTACAAAACAACGGACACTTTTTGCATCAGAGCTTTAATGTGTAGATGCATGCAATGATGTTGTTCTGATTATAAGAGTTTATATGATCAAAAAAATCCAAGTGAATATAAAATAAAATGCGAAGTAAGTGTGCTTATAACTTTATTACCATATCACTATGGCTCGGGTGATACTTTTAGTCGTGGACCCATAGGTAGTAGTAAGTAGTTGCTCTGTGGCATGGACTTACATGATTTAATCCGCTATCTGCCGATAAATGCACCACATGTTTCTAGTGTGTTCATTGTTCAATCTATCAATCGCACAGGCAAGCGACATGACAGGATCGCACTCAATACCGTCACCTACATTTGTCTATACCCCTGGTAGAAGAAAGTCGAATTCCTAAAACTAAGTAGGTACTTTGTCATTTCTTTTCATGCAATGCCTAAAGTAGTAATTCCTGAACGAACTATTTTAACATTGATTAGATTAGAAATGGCCTTTAATACAACTAAATATAATACAAAGTAAATATTTTAAAAACATATTTTTGGAAATAAATGAACAAACAGAAATAATCAGAAAAAATATAATATTCTAAATTATCATCTTTATATATAAGTAGTTTTCGTTATCTCACTTTCGAATGAGCAACTTTCCGACTTCTTGTGGTGCTAGGTATCCACAACGCGTCAACTAAAGATAGTCGCGACCATGTCGCGACCTGCTGTATAAGTACTAACGTCATTACTAGGCTGAAATCATTAAAAGACTGATATCGATAAATCACTTGAAATAAACATGAATTTTCTTATTACTCTACATGATAGATCCAATTTTATGCCACATATTAAATTCAACTTTTGTAGTTTATTTTATAATTGAATCATAGATACGTACAAAACGTTTTCCCAGAAGGCATAATTAATTGTAACAGACTTATAATTCAATTCAATATTCTATTAATTTAAGAACGTCAAATGAAAGTTACTTTAATCAATTACTTTCATCTGCGTATTTATGATCTATCCGTTGCAAAAATATGTTATTAAGAATAATTGTGATTTATTATTTTAACTTGTAGTTATTTGTAGCGTAAATCACTGCAGGCAGTTTGGTATGTTATTCTCATTTTACGGGATTTGCCGTGCAATGAAACACGAGATAGATAAATATGTAATAATTATTTTTCGCAAAAAAATGGCAAAACGGACTTCCATCGCGTACAAAATTCAAATATTTCGCTCGTATTTCTGTCAGCAGTTTTTACATTATTGTTGATTTTTCAAAAACGGCTCAGCTGATTTCGACAAAAAATGGGACCACCTCGGGAGTACGAGTATCTACCCTTTCGAACTGAATAAGAATTTTCATTTCTGTTCAGAATTGGCGAAAATATCAATAACCATACACAAAAAATTACATACAGACGAACATAGAACCACCTCCTTTTTGGATGACGGTTGAAAACTTGAAACATATTTTTAACAAACTTAAAAAAAAAAAAACTTTTTTTGCCTGGATTTGTTTTAGATGATCTTGGGTAGACAGCTACAGCAAGAGATGGAGGTTTTTGTTTCCTGCTCGGTATGATAAATATCTAAGTCTAGCAATTGATTGGAAAGCTACTTTATAATGATTAAGCCTTTTCATTGAGAAATATTAGTTATTTATAATACGCGACAAAGTATAATAATCTCCAAGTCAATGTAACTTTGAGGATGTGGTCGGCGGCGCGCGGGCAAAGTTTCATATCGCAATAATTACAGGAAACTGGAAAATTGCTTTTAATGTCGGCCTATCTTTTACACGAGCTTGACGGATGCGAAATGTTGTGACGGCGCATTTTTACTATATATCCGTGTAGGAGGAGATTTTATGAGTTCTGTGTATGGCTGAAACAACGGAGGAAGACATAGATAACAAATAGTCACGAACAGGTGTTTCTTTATGTCGGATACATAATTATTTTTTTTGCAAAAAATAGCATGACCGACTTCAACCGTGTACAGAATTCGCGAATATTTTGCTTGGATCGATGTAACATTTTTCACATTATTGTTGATTTATCGAAAATGGCTCAGACAAGGAAAATTAAAGTTTTCCTATGCACGCGCAATGTCAATCGGCCTTAGACTAAAAGAATGAGGTTTTATAGGTACATTAATTTATTTGTACCACAGTTGTGATTTGTACTTACTATTGAACACGATCTTTTTGTATCGAAACTATTTTAAGAACAAAGCAACTCAACCAATAAAAAAAAACACTATAACTCACTTGTGAATAATAGTAATGAAAAAGTCACTGTTAGATTACAGGTGTCATTATGTGCCTAATTGCGGTGAAATTAGAGCCACTTTATGAGCAAGTGTGTTGAAAAAATTGTTAATTTTCGTCTTATTCTTACTTCGAAAATTTTAATACATTTCTTAAATTTTCGTTTAATAAGGCGGTTTGTGTTTACCATCTCGCCCTAGTTACCACTGAGTTACGGCCAACCTACGCAAGGTTTGGCCGTAACTCAGTGAGTCATATAAAGAGACGGGTGCGGCATTTAGAGAGCATTTTGTAGATTCATAATCAGGTGTTCTTAAACATCAAATTAATCAACAGCAAACCTTTCCCAAAGAAGCTAAATGCCACAACAACCGTTATGCTAGAGGACAGTGTTCGCAGAAGAATGAACGATCGCCTAGATGCTTATCGCAAGTTTTATTGGCCCAGCCTCTCGACTTATGTTTTCACTTAATCCATTTAGATAACTATCTAATTGAACAATCCGTTTAATGCGTCTCGAAAAGTCGATTAAATAAACATTGCGCTATCGATATGATGTTGGGAAAATGTATAGGTTCCGAGTGAGATGTGAAACCGAGTGTTTAAATTACTGACATCTCTTTTTAAAGCTAAGTAAACGCATAGTAAACGCATTAGTTTTTAAAAGTAACGTTATTTACTCATGGTCAAAATGGCTAACTCCGCCGAATGTCTAATTTTTATCAAGATCCAATAAGATTTTTCTTATGTAAGGTTTTATTCATTTCATATTTTGTATTGTAATGTAAATGTGCATGTTGTTACCCTCCAAAGATAATATAGGTAAATGTATTATTGCTTCTAGTCACTCAAAATGGTTTTCTGTGTTTTATAGTGTTTTTTGTCGTAGATAACGTGAAATGGTCCTATGTAAACATTAACTTATATTTCCACTCATTATATCTCCAATAATATAAAATTACAAATATATTACGTTGTCATAAAAAAAGTCAAATACGAGAAAGACTCACAAGTTTTCAGAATACATATTACCTATATATTGAATAGAGACCCATCAATTCATTACTACGGCCAGTCTTATTTAAACGACTTAGGTCTGAACTTTTGCGTCTTTGGGGTGAGAGATAAAAAATAAATGGTATATCTGTTGGCGAAAATCGAAGGTTACGTGAAATATGAATCATTATGAAGTTTAAATATAGCTAGATGCATAAAGTGAACATTATGTTAACGTTCAATAACTCTATAAATCTATCTATGAGTGAAGATAGAGTGGAGGACACTATTGAGAGGGACATATTTTAAGACTTCACAATGTAAAATTTAAGGCTTATTTTTTATTTACCCATATAACTTTGCTACCATTTCAATTTCACAGATAAGCTGTTGAACGTATAATCTATTACGAAAGGGAAATCAATTGCAACAACAATACGTTTTCTATTACAAAAGGAGGTCGACTAATAAAGGGCACGAGCGGTGCAAAGATGACGAGGTACTATTTTGATAAGACGGATGGAAACCACGGATGAAAGCAAGATGAGGATGCGCGGTAAAATTTTGAAGCCAAGATGTTTTGTTAATTGACTGCGCTGCCCAGCCCACAACTCAAAGAAACTGACAAACTATGGTAGAAAGTACCGTAGAAACTGCTAAAACCAGAATGGCCAAACTACATTTTTTTGGTTCAAGCAGCTTCGTTATCATTGGCATAACTTTGTATAAGTGACATTTAAACTATTCTTCAAATGTCACATAAGTTCTCTCACCAATATGGCTGAAAAACTTCAATCTGCAACTCACCTATTTTTTTAAGACTTAACTTTTAAATCGTGGGTTGAACATGGACACGATTGACACAAGACTGAGGGCAACATCGCAGTAAATAAATTATTATAAAAATATAATTTTGAGATCCTGGATATCATGTAGCAGCAGAGTGTCTATCTTGTTTAGTACAGGAGTTCCTATGGCCATCTTCCGACTCCATCATCAGATCAGCACCATGGTACCATATTATTGCATTGTCACGCAATATACATATGCATACAACATTTCAGCTCAATCGGAAACCAGGAAGTTGGATTGATGGATGGATTGAATTTTAACTTGCAAGATTCCACTCGAACTTACTAACATACTTGCATACATAGGTACATCCATTGCAAGTTAAATAAAAGCTTGTAAAATGGAACTAGTGTTGTAAATTATTACCAGTAGTTCCATCATTGAACTGTTATTGGTACTAGTGGCCACGAACCAAAGACAGGTAAAGAGACGCCTATGTCCAACAATGGGATAAAAAAGGCTGTGGGTTATTATGATGAGGAATTTTAGAGCCGATAATTATTATTTATTCATAAAACGAAAACACATTGCGTTGGGTAATCTCGGTGTCCATCAGAAAGGCGGTGTTGCCATCTTGTGTATTCAAATGACCGTAGGAATTGAATGCATTGTTCATTGATAATAGGAGAAACCGATCACTGGAGTTACAGATTTAGATCAACGTATAAACAAACTGATTTGTTTGTGGCGTTGTATAGGATAGTGGCTGATGATATCTGTCCTTGATTTGGTGCAGGCTGTGCTGACATAATAGGTAAATATAAATGAACAGAGTTTACAAGGATTGGGGTGAGTGGAACAATGAACTTAAAGTATACGGTAACATTGAAAGATTGATAGATACTCGTACTTCGTGATTTTTTCAATGCTACGGCAGACTTTAGAAATAGAATGAATAATAAATTCAAAAGTTATTTTATGAAAAGTGAAAAAGACTGCAAATGACCACATGTTTGGTTTTCATCTTTATCACTATGTTTTAGTTGATTTAGTCATAACAATTCAATTATACCTACTAGCATTGGTTGTTCATATTATTGTGATCAACCTTCTTGAGTACGTCTATGTGTGTGGACTAATAAGAATAAACTTGGTATGGTAAAGACACAACAATCATTCTTTTTCCATTATTTTCATTTTAAATGTGGTAAAATTATAAACTGGCCTCACCAGAAAGCTCTATCCCCCGAGCAGAAAGGTTACCGACACGCACTGTTGCTGCATTTATCTTTCGAATTAGGAAACTAGAAATAACTTCGTTGTTTGTGGTAATAAATGGTAAGGATTATTTATATTCGTACTTTGAATTATTACTGGGTAAAAGTTAGGAGAGAAATAGGAATAAGGCATTGACTGCACCAAAGCAGAGTTGTAGCATCGGACCGCTTTGATAGGTTCTAGGTCTAAGAGATAGACTGTATTGTAGTACTCACATGGAAATTTAAATGGTGGTCCCATTTAAATCCTACTAATATTATAAACGTGAAAGTTTGTAAGGATGGATGGATGGAGATGTTTGTTACTCTTTTACGCAAAAAGTACTGAACGGATTGAGATGTAACTTTGCAATCATATAGCTTATATATCAGAATAACACATAGGCTATAAATTACAATGATATTACGTAAATTTTCCATGTTATAACAATAAGTGTTAAGTAAGTAGGAAAAATTTTGCCATCTGCGAGCTATTCTAGCGTGCGCCCCAAGAAATGTCAAAAAATAATCGGCCAAGTACGAGTCGGACTCGCGCACGGAAGGTTCCGTACTGTATGGGAGCCCCCCTTCAATATTTATTTTATTTTAATTTTATTATTTATTATTGAAGGGAATATAAAACTAAATATTCTGTGAAAATTTCAAGCATCTACCTGGTACCATTACTAATATAGAGCGAAAAACGTCTAAAAAATCAGGTTTGTTGTATCGGAGCCCCCCTTAAACATTTATTTTATTTTGTTTTTAGTATTTGTTGTTATAGCGGCAACCGAAATACATCATCTGTGAAAATTTCAGCTGCCTAGCTATCATGGTTCATGAGATACAGCCCGGTGACAGACAGACAGACAGACGGACATCGAAGTCTTAGTAATAGGGTCCCGTTTTTCCCTTTGGGTACGGAACCCTAAAAACAACTGACGAATCGAACAACCGTCAAATCGTTTTTTTTTTAAATAAGGATGGTAAAATGTGGTGGGTTTGAAAGATGGAAAGTGACATAGTCTACTTTTTATCCCGGATAAATAAAGGGTTCCCATGGGATAGCACAAAAATCAAAAAATCATGCGGGCGAAGCCGCGGGTAAAAACTAGTTTTAAATAAGTATTATCTTTGAAGTATGATCTATCAAACAAAAAAATATATATAAATATCGGACCAGTCTGAAAAAGTTATGCGTGGTCAAACATAAAAAAAAAATATATACGAATCAACTTGTAAACCTCGTCTGATTCGTCGTGGTTTCGTTGGTAATAAAATAATTACTGTCTTTATTGACCGCACTGAATTTCATGCTATCTCTCCCTTATATTTGTCGTAGTAGAAAAGGACGACATCACTAATGTTTAAATTCTGTAACGGTTTGAAATAAGCTGATGTTGATATTGACATTCGAATCGAGGCCTGCCTACATCTGAGTCATTATCATATCAGCAATAAGAACAAGAATAATTTATTTTTCCAGAAATATTTTTGATAATCATTGTCTTGAATCCGTTGGTTGTGAACATACACTTCATTACGGAGCCAATCCTTAAATAAATGTTTACAATAAATACCAATAGTACGAGTATAAACTAGTTTAATAATATTCACTACCAGCACTACAATTAAACATCAAAAGCGACTGATCTGTTTACGTGAATGAGTGTGTGTGTGTGTGTTTTGTTCGTTCAATAGAACGTCCGATGGTGGAAATAGATCTCCCCTATAGATCTCCAATAAGACCGGTAGGTAGCGGCTTACGTCCAATGGAATCCTGCGGTCGTCAGTCTATCTGGTGGGTGGAAGACCTACGTTGCGCTTGCCGTACGTAGTCTGTACAACTAAGTACATGTTTAAATGTTCTAGCAAGTTCAAAAGCACCTTGTAAATTTGCTTGTTACTAGATTATCTCAGAAACGTTTCACACGCAACACAACACAAATCACAAAACACTTTCCTCTTCAATACGGAATGCTATTAATTAAGTCTCTGTGAGAAAATGTAAATTGCATTAGCAGTTCCCCGTGCCATCGCCTGATATATGGCGAGTGGTTTAGGTAGGCTCATTATTACAATGCGAGAATATTCACCGGAATAACTTATTGGCGATATATTGTATGGTCTGGTATCTAAGGGTCAGCTCGGGCTGGAACGTAAAGATGCGTGGAGGCGTCAGACTGTGCAAAATTGCCAAATTGCGTGAAATATATTTATAAACCTCTAATGAAAAATTATTTTTCGCAAAAAATGGCAAAACCGACTTCCATCGTGTACTAAATTCCAATAGTTCCCTTGAATTGATGTAGGTATACAATTTTTATATTATTGTTGATTTTTCGAAAACGGCTTAGCCGATTTAGATACAATTTAATTAGGGCCACCTCGAGAGTATACCCTTTAGAACTAAAAAAAAGAATATATCGACTCTATTTACAATTGGCGAAATTATCGATGAACGTTCACAAAAAAAATACATACAGACGAACATACGAGTAGTACCTCCTCCTTTTTGGGAGTCGATTAAAAATGGTATAGCAGTTAGTAAGACTAATAAATAATCGCCAAGTACGAGCCGGACTCGCGCACGGAGGGTTCCGTACTGTATGGGAGCCCCCCTTGAATATTTATTTTATTTTAATTTTATTATTTATTATTGAAGTTAATAGACAACTAAATAGTCTGAAAATTTCAAGCATCTACCTGTTACCATTATTAATATAGAGCGAAAACGGCTAGAAAAACGGGTTTTTTGTATGGGAGCCCCCTTAAGTATTAATTTTATTATTTTTTTAGTATTTGTTGTTAAAGCGGCAACGGAAATACATCATCTGTGAAAATTTCAGCTTTCTAGCTATAACGGTTCATGAGATACAGCCTGGAGACAGCCTGACGGACAGACGGCCAGACGGACAGCGGAGTCTTAGTAATAGGGTCCCGTTTTTACCCTTTGGGTACGGAACCCTAAAAACGGTGGAGATATTTGCCGTATTCGCCACAACACAATAACGTGGACAACATTTGATGATAAAGTAGAGCACAAGTAGAGAAATATTTTTTCTGAATTTCCTTTCTAATTCATCCAGTAAATTATTTAAATTTTGCCTTTTGTACTAAAAAAATCTAAGTATTCCACGTTTCATTCTTCGGATGCTGAATAATCAGGTTATAAAACCATGGCCATCTCAACTCTTATTAACCGGGAAATGTATTCTTTTACCTGTCTGAATTGCTTAAATAAAGTTCTGTCTTTGTTTTTTTTGCCTCACATCTTGTCTCGATTTGGGACTTGAATAAAGACGGTGGTCGATAAATTCGTATAGTTGTTACACGAAGTTAATGGAGAAAATCGTGGGGCATGATGAAACGTGCTCAACCAAACTGGTATACCTCTGCATCAAACGTGTCAAGCTGAAACAGCGAGGGTTAAGGTGAAATATCGAAAGAAAATATAGTTTACAACATTACAATTAGATGTTTGTTATTTCTTACGGCATACTGTACAAATAATCCACGATAGTAGTGGTGCATTTTTATAGCTAATACTTAGCGAAACTTTATTTCATCCACTAAACTCGAGATATTAGACTAAAATATAGGTGGATGTTAATTAAGCCTGTTGCTTTACTGCCTTAGCACTTATGAACATTCGTTATTCAAACAAAAAAAAAAAACTATCGTAAGATTTTTAATCAACATTGAGGAACAGCTGATAATAAAAGTAAAAAGGTAAGTGAAGTTATAAAGGTAAGCTCCTTTATTTCATCTTTATATCTTAAAAAAAGGTGGAGGTTTTTATATGTGCAGTTGTACACTGCGTAATAAAGCAGTTTATTATTTGTCTTCGCTAGTAGATGTGACTTTTTTAGTAGAAGTTTTGTTAACAAGACAACTAGGCAGTATTTTCTATTTTATCGTTGGCTCTACGCACCTTCCATTACGCCCAAAGAGAAATGCATTGTGTAACTCCTCTGGTGTAATATTTGAAAACAAAAAGAAGTAATGCTTAGGCATTAGCCACGATTCCATACACCTGTAGGGCAGAGATCAAGCTTCTTAGTGTTAACTATGTATTCATTATCAAATATAAATAAAAAGTGAATTAAATATACTTACTAGATATTAAAAAATAAGAATGTTATAATTGCCTTATACCTACTCGTAACCACTAAAATATTTGGTCCCAATTTTGGTTGGCATGAGAACAAACTAAGAACTTCGTTCATTCTAAGGAGTTAGAATGAACAAAGTGCGATTTAATGTAACTTAAATCTTGATTTTCTAATTTTATTTTTTCTATCGTAAGGTTTGAATATTAAATTGCTTGTAATTTTGCTCTATTTAATTTGCATAAAGTCTGTTGTTATTTATGCCAAAAACTTGTACTGTACAAGTTATCAACATAAGGTTTTTAACCAATTGCATTGTGTATCATAGCTGTCGCGCTTGACTTGTGTACTGGCTAGCAATTTTAGTGTAACATAGCCGTTCACTCTTTTGCCCGAGCTCTATCTATCACGGTATCGAACGAATAGAAAATTATATAAATTGCTTCTTGTAATACGCGAGCAAACAGCCGCCTCTCGGTCCAGCTCCGTTATGGTTTAGTCGTGAACAATTATATGGAAATTATGCTTTTTATTATGATTAGAGTGCATTTTGAGATTGAGGCTCGAGATTTTTGTAAGGTCGAAAGGTTTTGAGGCGGATAATAATAGGTCTTTGAGATATTAGCTCTGAGCGTGGCGAAATTGAAAGGATTTCTATTTTGAATTTTGCTTAGCCTTTTTGTATTTGGAAAATATGTTTCGTAATAATATGTTTTAGGAAACTAAATTTTAACAGTTCATTAGTTATGTAGAAATATATCCAGTTTAATGTATTAAACGAGCCATCTGCATAATGAAATAATAATTGTTTTTCGCAAGAAATGGCAAAACCGCTTTCCATTCTGAACAAAATTAGAAAATTCAGCTCGAATTGTTTCAATAATTGTTGATTTTTCAAAAACGGCTCAGCCGATTTCTGTAAAATTTAGGTGGTCCACCTCAGGAGTAGGTGTAACTAAAAAATTTTTTTCGATTCGGTTCACAATTGGCGAAATTATAGATGAACATACATAAAAAACACTTACAGACGAACACAGAACTTTCTTTGTGGAAGTCGGTTAAAGAAAGAACTTAAAGGACGTTTTGCTAATAAGAGATTTTAAGTCAACTAAATGCCTCCGACAAAGCGGTTAAAACAACCAGGGTTTGCAATTTACTCGTTACTTGTCATCTGAGTCACGGTAGCGTTCAGTTGTAAATCTCGCCTACAACCACACACCCGAAAACTGATCGTGCCGAACGTTGTTTCTTCGTCTTTGATAATCGTTCTGAACTTCCTAACGAATCAAAGTTTATACGCTATGAGAATGTAGTGCAACACCTTTATACTTGTACATGTAGATGTAGGTAAGTTTAAACAGACAATTTGGAAGACACCTGAAGTTCCCTGACTTAACTAAATCTAATTATAGCAACATCAATAGTATTCTCTGAATAGTGTTGATTGACACCTAATTAATTATCACCAGGTAGCTTCCATGAGTTACCGCTAGCATCTGATAAATAATACATAGCAGCTGGACAATTAAGGTCACAACGCACTGTCAAGTTTTTGTAATCAGAGACAAACAAATTTGGAATACCTATGCTGCTCTGTGTTAAATGATTTATTGTTAACAAAATGATGGTAGGTAGAGATCTTATAGTGCGGTGGTCACAGGTGATAACAAAAGTAATTCCAGAAGACTAGCATACCAATATTAGAAAAAAAAAACATATCGTTAATATCTGGATGAGACTCATAGGAAATATTGACGAAAGAGAGAGGAAAAGAGGTCATAAAATATGTCCTGCAGTACTTCGAACGTAACTGCTGAACTGAAAGAAAAAGCTGACAATGATGAAAGGTTTTCGTTTAGGACTTCAGTTCCAACCAAACGTAGAGTTATATCAGTAGTTATTATTATCCTTACTAACATTTAAATCCGAAAACTGAGTATAGCTATTCAGCGAGGCAATGCAGCCAGCATCATGGCCATGTTACCCTCTGCCGAGGGTAACGACAGGCTTTTTAGACTAGGTTTTATTTTATTTTGTATTTTTTTTAGTTTAAGTTTTAGAATTAGTTTTCTTTTCTCTTTTATTTAAGTAGATTATTTAATTTTAGTCATAGTGGAGTGTTATTTAAGTTTTTTTTTGTATATCTGCATAATAATAAATTTAATCCGAAAGTCTGTACCAACAAACAGACTTTCGTTGTGTTGCTACCCTTTCCCGAAGCAACACAACAACGGATTGACTTGATACTTGGCATAGATATAGTTCAAAGGTCGGAGTGTGGATTCATCTACTTTTATCCTACTTTACTTTACTTATTACTTTATTACTTTTATCCTGGAAAAATAAAAGCAACACAAAATAATACGCGAAGGCGCGGGCAAGAGCTATTGCAAAATAATTAATTGACAGTGAGCCATTAGTTCTTCCGCAAATAAGAGTGCGTGTGAAAATCTCATTATTAGCCCATAAGTGAACGACTCAAACATGCTTGGAATAAGTAATCCGTGAGCATATACACAAGCTTGCATTAATCATAGTAAATGACTGTGATAGAGCAGCGGTTTATTCTAGAATTCTATTTTAAATTCTTCATTCGATATTTAGGATCTGTTTTTTGGCTGGCACATGTGCCATACTCGTGATCGGGTGCTGCTTGCAGGTCGCCGGTCTGCTCGTGGCATTCACGCAATGCACCGACTTGATAACTTAGGCTAAGATTTAACTATGTTATAATACTCTTTGTACAGTAAAATAAAAAAAAATGTGTTTAGTTAACAAAGGGCACAGACCCTGGAGTCTGTGGTTGCAAAATTTTCGATTAAAAAAAAAAAAAGATCTGTTTTTTTACTGCTTGACAACAACTTGTTAAAAAGATGTTCCTATAACTAATTGTCAAAAGGATGTGAAGCGTTTTGACCTAGTGAGTTCAGTTAGACAAAAAATAGGACGAAATCTCCACTCTTATTCCAGAGGTTTATGCATTGATTTGGTTCAAAATCGAACGTCAGTTCTCAGCCAATCAACAATTCAAATTTACAGGAGTTTGTGCGTGCATTTATAAATTAACCAATGTGTAGACTGTATTTCAAACCTCGTCCCTCTCAAAAACTGAGTTGTTTTTATAGTCGTAGGTGCTGTAGTGTATACGTTGTCCTTTTCTTATTGAGTCTAAGGTTACATAGGTGGTATTCAGAATAGGTCTAGCCCTTGCAACTGCAGTACGCGTACACACATTAATAATCAACACGAGGGCCCTGCTACACACGATTAATGCTCAATATCTCATCGAAAGCGCATTCAACACTAGCCCGATAATTTACACTTTGCTATTAGCTGTCTATTGGGCTTTGTACACTAGCGTTTCTGCGACGTTTGATCAGTTTTGTACCTGCCTAGTATCATCGCTTCAAGTAGTAAACACAAATTGAAGTGAGTGATGAGTGAGTGATGATTCAGATAATACACGTAGGTATTTGATGTTGGTGGATATAGCTGCCAATCAGGAGTTCCTGTTATTTATTTAGGAAACGCTATGGTTGTATTTAGTTGTTGTCTTTAAAAAAACATTTACGGTGTAAATAGGTAGATGCCTGGCCAACCTCGACAACCAAACTTAGATTTTTTTAGAATCAAAGGTACTCGTAGATCAAACTTTTTAGAGTGAGTTAACTATTCAGTACTATGTACTAACACTTAGAAATATCATAGAAAATGTTGACTGTTGACTGAAAATTCTTTACATTGACAATAGACAATATTTTATTGACGAAAACAAAACACAGGAAATACGGCAAC
This sequence comes from Hypomecis atomaria, assembly GCA_964007245.1. Classification (NCBI taxonomy): domain Eukaryota; kingdom Metazoa; phylum Arthropoda; class Insecta; order Lepidoptera; family Geometridae; genus Hypomecis; species Hypomecis atomaria. Next base: position 15,658,582 of record OZ023294.1, on the reverse strand, counting down.
AAGGATTAGAAATACACTAAAGACTAAATAAAATACCTAGTGTTTTATTTTCGTCACCAGCCGGTCCCATCTCAGCATGATGCCGGTTATATACAACCGGCGCTGGTCTTCCGTCGAGACCGGCATTTGGCCGGCCATTCGGCATTGAACGCTGAATTGGATTTTTTTTGGAAATAAATTCATTATTTTTCATAATTTCTTTATAGATTTTCGTCGACAGAACATCACAGAAACATGGTATCTAACTATGAGCTTTATAACTAAGTTCCAAGTAGCACAACGAGCTCTGGAGAGGGCTATGCTTGGAGTCACTCGGGATCGAATCAGTAATGAATAGATCTGTAGAAAGATACCGATATAGCCCAGGGGATTGAGCCACGCACCGGCAAGTGCACGTCCGCACACGAGGTGGAAAGACGACCTCTTCAAGACCTCGTTGGATGCAAGCTGCTGCCAACCGGTATTATTGGAGATCCCCGTGGGAAGTCGATGTCCAGCAGCGGACGTCTCATGGCTGAAACGTTGACGACAACGAAGTGAGTGAGGTGAGGGACTGAAAAGATTGTAAAGCGGTCGCACGCCAGTCTGCTCGAGCCGCCTAACAGTCCTCAGTTTCACTTACAATCTTCACATGTGCATTCGAAAGCACGTTTTATGGCTATCCGTTGAAACTGGAGCTCATGCAAATAGCGTAAATCATACGTTTATTGGTTTTCAAGAGTTATCTAAAGAGTTTACAGCCTCACGGTTCGGTTCGCCGAGCTGGGTTTTTTCATCGCACCGTTACGGGCGAGTATGTTTATTGATCTGTATTTTGTATATGACTTTTATTCAGCAAGAGTGCTCTCGTAATAAGGATTAATTAGCCAGCCAATATTTATTCATTTCAGTAGGTCAATATTTATTTATGTACCCCTTATAGTACCTACTTCAAATATTTTTAAGGAATTTTTAAACGCCTACACAAAATAAGCATTTGCGTAGCGTTCTCATAGGGCACGAATTACAGAAGCTTCTTGCCGTAGAAATGAAAATAAAAACACTGGTGCCTGCTTTCCACGCCAGCAGCAGTGATTTTATTGTACTGAACTGTAGGTACTCGTATATGCAAAAATCGTTATAGAAAAATATATTAATGCGTTTTGCGATGCCATACGCGCTCGAAACAGTGTGCCCCACCTTTAAAACCACAAAATCGCAAGTTCAGTAAAATTACCTATTGTTGACAGATAGGAAACTAACAATAATTCACGAGCAAACAACGTATGCTAGTATTTGTCAAGCAGACAATGGGGTTCGGACACTTAACGGTTCGTGAAATGTCCCAAAACGCGGGGTAATGACGGACGGTCGGGTAATGACGGAATTGGCCGTGTCGGTGCTGATAGCGAACGTGGCCTATTGTTCTGCATTTAACGACATCTATCATATTTTAGAGATCCTTTCGAGAATTTTAAAAGCAGCGGAGCATAAGACTTTTTTAGAAAAAAAATATAGGTATCGTAGTAAATAGCGTGGATTATAAATTAATTCCATCAATAACAATGTTCATAGATTTTTAGTGAATTTTGAAGAAAAGTTGAAGAAATAAATGGGGTCTTTGCGCATTATTAACTTTTGCTTTCTCTGGTGTAAACAAATCATGGGATTCGGGAATGTAACTGCTTGTGCAATGTCCCAGGACTCAGGGTGATGACGGGCGGCCGGGTAATATCGAAATAAATAAATTATTGATTAATGTTATTGATAGTAATTCAATATTTTTGTCATATAAAATTCTTTAGTTCGAATTGAAGTAATATAAATTTTCCATGAAACGTCGGAACCCCGTCGGCGCTTTTGCATTCACACTTTACTGCTTTACCCCATTACATTAAAAAGACAGTGTTCATAAACGGCACCACAATGTGCGGTACAGTGACCCACATCGCCGCAAATCGCTTCCACTTTCCAATGTAAGTATAAATTACATATTTTATTATACCGTTTGGATGCGACCGTTTTCAATTCGCTATTGTTGTACCGTCTAATCGGACCTAAGCGGGATTCGATTCGAAAGAAAATGTAGAGCAGATCGTTGTAATGCAAGATTTCTTGTATCTACTGTTGTATAGTGTAGAGTAGATTTTATTGCTGTGTACGAACAATAAAATTGTTTAGCTGATATTCTATCAAATTCAATTCAATTCAATTCATTTATTTGTCATAGGAACACAAGGTGAGCACTTAACAATGTCAAACAATACAAAAAACACTATCATATTACAATAAATTCACAATATAAGATAAAATAATTCGCAAGCGGCTGTAAAAAAGATCTTTTTTGCCGGACTACGGCAATGTTACTTGGAATCGTAATGTACGGCTATGTTTGGATTAAAGCACTGGCACTTACTTCACTATATATGGCGCTTAAATTACTCAACTGCTTTTGATGTATAGTGTATCATTTGATTAGTTATTTCTATTTGGGTTTCCTAAATGATCGATTTAATATTAAATAAAATAATAGGCCAAGTGCGAGTCGAACTCGCGCACGAAGGGTTCTGTGCCGTGTTGGAGCCCCCTCAGCCCCATTCCTCTTGCCGTTATTAATAGCGAGCAAAAAACTCCTAAAAATCACGTTTGTTGTATGGGATACATATTTAATATTTATTTTATTCTGTTTTTAGTATTTGTTGCTATAGCGGCAACAGAAATTCGACATCTGTGAAAATTTCAGCTGTCTAGCTGAAATTTTCAGCTGTCTAGCTGAAATTTTCACTGTCGGTTCACGAGATACAGCCTGGTGACAGACAGACGGACAGACAGATATCGAAGCCTTAGTAATAGGGTCCCGTTTTTATCCTTTGGGTACGGAACCCTAAAAGAGAAGAGTAGTACTTAAACGTGTAAAGAAAAAAATACCCTACGTAAATAATTACCAACGTTATGAACCTGCAGAAAAATTGTTCGATTGCAATGAAATTACAATCACCCAAAATATTCAATTGTAGTAGATAAACATAAGTATACTATCATATGTATTTATAGGACAGAATACATACGCGTACATATCTAGTAATTATTAGTTTCCGACGGAAAACTTGGTAAGGTGTAAATTAAGTGCTTTCAAAATTATTCTTGTAAATTCATACTTTCTCCCTAAAAGCATATTGAAAAGAAACGAAGAGAGCATTAATTAAAATTGCCTCTATAAAAAATAATCTAAGAGCATAGCACTAAAGGTTAGTTTGCATAGACACAGTGTTCCGATCCAGTGGTAAATAATTATCAGTCCAGTGATGCTGGATAGTTATTGAGGGAAGATTCATCTACATATCACGTATTGGCATTACACTCGTACATGACTCAATTTAAAGAATTAGTTGCGAGATCAGACTTACTAAAGATAAACTTTACTTGCTACACGAAAACATGAAGTTTGTAATGTACATAACCTCTTGTCCGTATTAAGATGCCTTGCTCTTGCCCTTCTCGTCTAATGCACTATATTTTAAACTGGAACGAGCGACAACCCTATCACAAGCCACAGCTGGATACATTTGACCATTATTTGTTGTACAATAGGGCTGGAAACAGTTGTGTGTCCACCAAAAATTAGATGGCCTTTACTATGACGTTTTTGTAAAATACATTGTAAACTGGTGTTTAATATCTTCGAAAATGCGCGAGTAGATAGATGAACGTCATGTATTTCTTCCTTAATCTCTAGTGAAATAAACAGCTAAACTACAAACTGAAATACAATCTAGCGGCATTCGTATCCTTTACTGGATCGAAACACTGTCTCGATGTAAATAAACCTAATGGCAAAGAAATCAGCGCGTTAAACAAAGACGCTATTTCCGCGGCAGATACACTTTCACCGCACTCTTCATTAATCAACTCGAATTAATCTAAATAAAGCTCTCGATGGCCTTTATGTACATTATTAGCTGAACACTTTTGCTCGTAATCGGATTTGTGGCTAATTTCGGAACGGGAGAAATCGATTACGTAATCAAATTGCATTCTTCGAGTATTGTCTGCGAACTAAAGTCAATCATTATTGAAGAGTTTGAATTGAAACATGATTGTAACGTCGGTCCGGATTCACAAATCAATAGAAATTACACAAGACTTTGTGGGAAGTTTTGAATAATTGAATTTAGAATTTTTATAATCATAGTCTGAACCATTACGTCACTACGAAAGACAACTCTGCATAGTAAAGTATTATAAAAATATAACCTTTTAAATGCAAGCTTTTGAGATCATGGATATAATGTAGCAGCAGAGTGCTGCCAAGACAAGTAAAACGAGCCCAAGCACGACGGGTCTATCTTGTTTAATATAGGAGTCCTTTTGGCCACCTTCCAACTTTATCATCAGATCAGCTCCATGGTACCATATTGTTGCATTGTCACGCGATATACATACCCGTGCAAAATTTCAGCTCAATCGGAAACTAGGAAGTTGGTCAAATTTTACTTGCAAGATTCCACTCGAAATTACATACCTACACACATAGGTACATCCATCGCAAGTTAAATAAAAGTTTGTAATAGTAGTTTATGCAACTGTCATATAATGAAGGGTATTAAAACAAGAGTGTGGTTTATGAAACGAGCGCAGCGAGTTTCATAATAGTAACTCATGTTGGTATTAAACCCGGGTATTAAACCCGGGTTATATGCAGTTGCATGCACTACTTTATCTTCACTAATAAAAACTTGGCGCCGCTGCGCGCGCAGGCCGGCCAATCAGGAGCGAGCGCGCACTTGGCGCCGCTGCGCGCGCAGGCCGGCCAATCAGGAGCGAGCGCGCGCTTGGCGCCGCTGCGCGCGCAGGCCGGCCAATCAGGAGCGAGCGCGCGCTTGGCGCCGCTGCGCGCGCAGGCCGGCCAATCAGGAGCGAGGGCGCACTTGGCGCCGCTGCGCGCGCAGGGCGGCCAATCAGGAGCGAGCGCGCGCTTGGCGCCGCTGCGCGCGCAGGCCGGCCAATCAGGAGCGAGGGCGCACTTGGCGCCGCTGCGCGCGCAGGCCGGCCAATCAGGAGCGAGCGCGCACTTGGCGCCGCTGCGCGCGCAGGCCGGCCAATCAGGAGCGAGCGCGCACTTGGCGCCGCTGCGCGCGCAGGGCGGCCAATCAGGAGCGAGCGCGCGCTTGGCGCCGCTGCGCGCGCAGGCCGGCCAATCAGGAGCGAGCGCGCACTTGGCGCCGCTGCGCGCGCAGGGCGGCCAATCAGGAGCGAGCGCGCGCTTGGCGCCGCTGCGCGCGCAGGCCGGCCAATCAGGAGCGAGGGCGCACTTGGCGCCGCTGCGCGCGCAGGCCGGCCAATCAGGAGCGAGCGCGCACTTGGCGCCGCTGCGCGCGCAGGCCGGCCAATCAGGAGCGAGGGCGCACTTGGCGCCGCTGCGCGCGCAGGCCGGCCAATCAGGAGCGAGGGCGCACTTGGCGCCGCTGCGCGCGCAGGGCGGCCAATCAGGAGCGAGGGCGCACTTGGCGCCGCTGCGCGCGCAGGCCGGCCAATCAGGAGCGAGGGCGCACTTGGCGCCGCTGCGCGCGCAGGGCGGCCAATCAGGAGCGAGGGCGCACTTGGCGCCGCTGCGCGCGCAGGCCGGCCAATCAGGAGCGAGGGCGCACTTGGCGCCGCTGCGCGCGCAGGGCGGCCAATCAGGAGCGAGCGCGCGCTTGGCGCCGCTGCGCGCGCAGGGCGGCCAATCAGGAGCGAGCGCGCACTTGGCGCCGCTGCGCGCGCAGGGCGGCCAATCAGGAGCGAGCGCGCGCTTGGCGCCGCTGCGCGCGCAGGCCGGCCAATCAGGAGCGAGCGCGCACTTGGCGCCGCTGCGCGCGCAGGGCGGCCAATCAGGAGCGAGCGCGCGCTTGGCGCCGCTGCGCGCGCAGGCCGGCCAATCAGGAGCGAGGGCGCACTTGGCGCCGCTGCGCGCGCAGGCCGGCCAATCAGGAGCGAGCGCGCACTTGGCGCCGCTGCGCGCGCAGGCCGGCCAATCAGGAGCGAGCGCGCACTTGGCGCCGCTGCGCGCGCAGGCCGGCCAATCAGGAGCGAGCGCGCACTTGGCGCCGCTGCGCGCGCAGGCCGGCCAATCAGGAGCGAGCGCGCACTTGGCGCCGCTGCGCGCGCAGGCCGGCCAATCAGGAGCGAGCGAGCGATGTTATAATGAGATTTTACGATATCGATGTGGATATTATAACATCATTTGAAATTGCTTAAATTGAGTGTTTTGTTGTCTGCACTATAACAGTAGTCATTATAAGTCAAGTATTGGAAACATAAGTAGAATGTTACAACATAAGTGTAGATAAACAGATTTTATTAGGTACTTGGCGTACAACTATGCGACTAGCTTTATTTCATTAAGCTATACCTACTTGCCGCCTCACTGTACGCTCACGTACACCTAAACTAAATTAGAAATTCAAACAATCTTTGTCTTACAGATCTTAATAATATCTATTCTAACTAAGAACCTTATTGATTATAGCTGGTTACAAACAGAAAACACAGAGACATAATTATGTACATTGAAACACATTGCACCGTTTTGCAAGATGTTCGGCAACGATAACCGAAGTTAAGCATCGTTCGGTACGGTCAGCCGTTGGATGTGTGACCGCTGTTGGCATTTTCAACTGAGCGTTACCGTGCCTCGGATCACATGTAAAGTAGTGAGTCCCGGTTGTTTTTAACTGACGAACCAAACCAGAGGAGATACTCAATTCGACACGTATATTTTTTTATGTGTAAAACCACGCATAACTTTTTTCGTAGTAGTTCAATAATTATTTTTTTATTGGAAAGAGTACCTATACTTCGAAATTGGTTCCATTGAATTTTTATTGAAATCGGCTGAGCCATTTTTGATAAATCAACAATAATGTGAAAAATGTAACATCGATTCGTACGAAATCTTCGCGAATTCTGTACACGGGGGAAGTCGGTCATGCTATTTTTTGCGAAAAATAATTATAACTGTTCAGCTATGACAGAGGCTCAGAGGCCTTCTCGCTGACTCGAAAAGTAGAAGAAGCCTTCTGGCGGCTAAAAAAATCTGACACCAGGGATAGACCAGATAGCTAGTACATATTCGACCTATACCAACTTATTGAAACATACACTCATTGATATATAGGTAAGTAGGTACCTTATACATTTGTTACTAGACTAAAAAAGAACCCAAACGCCATTGAAAAATGCTAAATATCTATACACCCATTGCAGGTTTATTTAGGTCAGCCCACTTTCTCTCCATTGTTAGGGTTCCGTATCCAAAGAGTAAAAACGGGACCCTATTACTAAAGCTCCGCTGTCCGTCTGTCCGTCTATCTGTGTGATAGCTAGAACGTTGAAATTTTTACAGATAATGTATTTCTGTTGTCGCAACAAATATAAGAAATATTTAAGGGACGACTCTCGATACGTATCAATAACGGTGACAGGTAGATTATTGAAATATTTAGTTAAGATTCAAGATTCAAGATTCAAGATAATTTATTTGTCAGGAACATGGTAGTGCAGACAACATACAAAGTCGTGTACAGATCTTCAAACAGTATAGAGCGCATGTTCTTGCCGTGGTGGCGTACAAATATTCAAATAGACGTGTTAAAATTAATATAGCGAATAAAGTAATAAAATGCCAAGTTTACTTAGAATGTCAATTACATAATGTCAAATATAACCTAGAAAATGTCACACAAAAATATATTCATATGTCACCATGTCAAAATCAATAAACAAAAAGGAACGTACTCGTACCTAGTTAAAAAATAAAGTCAAATTATAAAAATTAATTATTCGAATTTAAAACATTTTTGTCACCTACGAGTAAGAATTCCCAGATTTCGTAGTAACATTTTTTGGCTAGCAAGGATTTTAATTTACATTTAAACAAACCAATGTTTAGGTTTCGTATCTCCTTGGGAATCTTGGTGTATATTATAGGGGCCATACAAAAAATACTATTTTTCATTAATGCTGTTTTAGCAGGGCGAGGGCAAAGTCTCATCTCGTCCTGGGATCGTGTACGTATACCTGCGTTAGTCCAGCTACCGAAAAGGTGGAGATTTGTTTTCACAAAAGAAGCGACTTCCAATATGTATAACGACGGTAGTGTAAGGATACCATATTTAATAAAATATGGCTTGCAGCTATCTTTCCTGCAGAGACGAAACATTGCCCTGATGCACCTTTTTTGTGCCCTGAAAGCAACCCTCTTGTCAGTAGAGTTCCCCCAGAAAATAACGCCGTATCGCAATATTGATTCAGTCATTCCGTAATACGCCGTTATTAAAGCATCTTTATTTATTAATTGTGATAACTTAAACAACGCGTATGACGTAGAGCTTATTCTTTTGGTTACATTTTCAATGTGAGCTTTCCAATTTAGTTTGCTGTCGATGGTTAGCCCAAGGAATTTAGTCATGTCTACTTCTTGTATGACTCTATCATTATACTTTAACGTTACACTCTTCTGTATTTGACGTTGTCGGAAGTGCATGATGTTGGTTTTGTCTAAATTAATTTTTAGATGATTTGTATTCATCCATTCTATTATTGAATTAAGCGTTTTATTAATTTCTAACTCGTATGTGTCACTATTTGTACAATTTATTGTCACAGTACTATCGTCTGCAAATAGAGTCATTGGATAGTTAACTGCTTTAGGGAGATCATTGATATATCCCGAAAATAGCATAGGAGCTAGCACACTACCTTGTGGTATACCGCAATCTGGTGTACGGGCATCCGATCTATAATTAATCTCCTGTTTTTTGATTAAATCCACTTCTGAAATTTCAGTATAGTGTTTTCTGAGGCTTACATATGATTTTATAAGATCATTGCTATTTCCTCTTACACCATATGAATCGAATTTACTTAAAAGTGTGTTGTGCTGGACATAGTCGAAGGCTTGGGTCATATCGCAAAATATTGCGCAAACAGGCGTAGTTGTATCAACATTACTCATAACATTATCTAAATAATCATAAATGGCCATGTCTATGCTTTTTCTTTCACGAAATCCCTTCTGTTCATCACACAATATACCTTTCTTCTCTAAGTAATTGCAAATTTGCGAGTACATGTATTTTTCCAGTATTTTTGAGAAGATAGGTATGAGTGAGATGGGCCTATAATTACTTATGATTTTTCGATTTTTTTTTGAATACTGGCTTTATAATGGAAATCTTAGAGCGTCCGGATATATACCTGTACCAATACATAGATTTGTAATGTAGCTCAGGTGTTCACAAATGTAAATAGAGACTTGCTTTATTATATTGGTACAGATACCATCGTAGCCTACACTATTAGTATTTTTTAACGAGTTAATTATTCTATAAATATCGAGCGCAGTGCTGGGGAAGAAGAACAGAGAGTCTGGTCTACTTACAATCAATGATTCATTTTTTTGGTTACAATTATTACTAACGGGCTCAATTTTGTCAATAAAATAGTTATTAAATTTATTACATATTATATTAGGATCAGTAATAATACTATCGCCTTCTTTTATTCGCCAACTGCATTGGTTTAGTGGTTTGTATTTTGCATTATTAATTATGCCCCAGGTACATTTAGATTTATTTGTGGCAGTTTTTATAGCGTAGTCCTTCTGAGATTTTTGAGTTAGCTTCGTAATTTTTCTAAACAGCTTTGAATAGTTTGTTAATTTATTTTATTTTTATTTTTAAAGTCCTCCCATACAAGTAACGTAATTTTTTTTGCTCGATATCATTAACGGCAACAGGAAGATGATTGAAATATTCACATTTGTATATTTCCTTCTAAAATAAATAATTAAAATAAAATATTTTAAGAGGGGCTTCCATACGGTACAAAACCCTTCGTGCGCGAAACTGACTCGCACTTGGCCGATTATTTTTAAATATGCATTGTTTTCATCTATTAATCATACTTTAATCTACGGTTAGTCAGTTCGCCCATTGATATTGATAATAATTATTTTTCGCAAAAATGGCAAAACCGCCTTCTATCGTGTAAAAATTCGAATATTTCGCTCGAATTGTTATTATTTTTGAATTTTCAAAAACGGCTCAGCCACGGTAATGTTAGATATAATTACCGTGGCTCAGCCGATTACTGTGAAATTTAAATGGGACCACCTCGAGAGTATAAGTACCTGATCGAACTGAAAAATATTTTTTCGATTCGGTTCACAATTGGCGAAATTATCGATGAACATACACAAAAAAGTACAAACAGACGAACATAGAACCTCCTCCTTTTTGGAAGTCGGTTAAAAATATGATTTCAGTGGTGTCAAAATTTAAATTACTCGTTTAGACAATACAACTTATCCAAACTTTCATCACTGTCATACCAATAAACGGGGTAAATTATCTCGTTTCATTAATCTGTTCAAAACACTATCACCTGAATCTACGCCAATATGTTGTTGTTTTTATTGCACTAACTGTCTCAGTGACCGTACCTATCTATTAATTATTGAGTGTCAAGCCTGTGTCTCAATACTATAATCATTTTACAAGTTTACATGTAGATAGATATATTAAACAACAAGAAATAAACAAAAAGAAGAAACAAAGATAGATAAACAGTGAAACAATCCTCGGCATTATCGCCGATAGCAATCTCTGCCATGCAACTTTAGGATGGAGAGGACAGAAAGCGTATAAAATAATGTTGATTCCCAGTTGCAATTACAGCTAATTGTTTTATTTTAAATTCTGGGTTGGCTCCAATGTAAAAGTTGTTCATAATTGTGGTCTTAGTCATCCCCTTGCGGCTTAGTAAGTACATATATTCTTACTCAGTACCTAATCCTGTTAAATTCCGCATATACAGGAAATGACTATTAACACGAATACTGATAAGCAGCTAGTCCATCATGCGACCACGAAAAGCCATGAAAAGAACTCATTTCGATATGTGAAAAAGTGACAGATATTTACTTATATTTATACTTTGCCATAACTCTGTCTCGTTCTGACACGTCGAAAGAAATAGGATGCGCACCACGCAATATTTACGGCAGGTTAAGCAATTTCTTGTGGTCTAGTGGTAGTAACACTCGTCTATCGTTGGGTTCAAATCCCAGTTCCGTGCTAATAAGTTTTGTGGAGCTTATGTACGGAGTTTCACACCGCTAGCTTTTCGGTGAAGGAAAACATCGTAAGGCAACCTGCATACGTCCATAGAAGAAATTCGATGGCGTAGGTATGTGAAGCCATCAACCCGCACAGGCACAGGGCCAGCGTGGTGGAACAATCGCTCTTCGTGGGTAGGCATATGTTCAACAGTAGACTATTAAAAGGCGGTATCTACAGCAGCGCACTAATTGCAATAGCATCGTACCATGTAAAGGTTTAAATGCTATACGAGTTTATAACGCCAGTATTAAAGAGTCAATATTTCCTTTCTGAGGCAATTAAAGCGATCCAATCTCCATTAATAAGCTTCAGAAGATCTTAGATATGAAGCTAAAATTATAGATTTTAAAAGTTTATAAATGTTGACCGTTCGTAGGTAAGCAGATAAGTCGACTGATAAGGAACAATAACTTGGTTAAGTACTTGCTCACATAATGAGTAATTGCTTCTATTCATTCATCAGTCATCGGACGTCTACTGCTGGACATAGGTCTCCCCTACGGATCAATATGACCGGCTATCATATGGGTCTTAATGAAGTCATCTGTCCACCTCACAAAAGAAACAATGAAACTAGTTCTTCTGTTCTGTGGTCCACCTGTGGGTGTACGTCCTACGCTGTGTACGTGGTGTCCACTAGAGAGCTTTTCGATCTCATCGGTCATCAGTCCTCTGTGCTATGTGCCCTGGCTACTGCTATTTCACTATTGCTTATACTTTTAGATAAGTAACCTTGAAAAAAAAGAGGTATAAAGGTACTGAAAGAGATACTTCGCTCCGCATAAGATTAAAAATTAAAAAACATGAAATGCTTTCAACAAATCAATTATTATTCCTTCCACAAAACGTGTAATTTATTTCGCTAATCTTGGTCACCAGACTAGTGTTTCGACCTAGAAAAAATCTAGATCACTCGCGAATCGATTACCACAAGCGTCATTGTTTGCGCAGATGATAGACGCCACTTTTCCCGCTAAAATTGCTGTCATTGTCAACGTCACAGATCTAGTGCTCGCGCTTGTCCCAAATGAAACTCCCGATCACTGCGCAATTAGAGTAAAACGGACTTACCTAGCATTAATACTGAGCGGCACTAGCATCGCATTTCACTCACAAAACTACCATGTAACTACTGATAGTATTTAGTTTATTAACTTGGCCAAAATCGCAGATAGCTTGGTAGCTCTGTGAACAGTAATTTGAGCGAATTTCCCGTGTTTAACGCACCATGTTACTTTCTTTTCAAAGGCAGAGGTTAAACAGACTGTAAATGCTGAGACAAATTTTGCCGGGCAAGAGTCGAAGACAATTGTTTTTTAGGTTTCACAGACTGTGTAATTACTATGGTAGAGACTGTGAATGCTAGATTGATTATAGCTTGAAAACGTGATCATGCACAATTCTTTTCGCGTGTTACTCACGAGTAGGTACTCATATAGGTACTAAAAGTAGTATTATTATATCTTCTTTGCTAAAAGTAAGTTCGTATAGGTCGGATGGCTAGCCCTGGCGTAATAGAACACTGAACAGAACATAGGACTACCCACGAATGATGATTGCGAAATATAATAATATATCTACTACCTGCAGATTGATAGATTCACATACCCCATCGAATTTCTTCTACGGACGTTCGCTGGTTGCCTCACGATGTTTGCCTTTATCGAAAAACCTGTGGTGTAAAATTGCGTTCATATAAGTCCTAAAGAATTCATTTAGACATACCAGTAGACCACCATGGCTTACTAATTTGCTCTGAGTAAAATAAAATCCTAATTTTCTAGACCTGTTACTGCGGTCAAGTCAACAAAATCGATCACGGATGTTGACTTTGACTTTGATCTATTTAGGCTACTGAGAATGGTTAAATACGAGACCGCAACCTTAAGTTGTAAAATATGTCTGCGGTATGCTTAAAGAGGATTAGGACTTAAACATTACTTATATTTAAGGTAATAATGTTGGCTAAGCACATTAGTAACATTGCCTATATGAACAAGATAAGTAAAGGTAAAAAATAGCTAGATTTTTTAAAGAATACACACTATATGATCCTCGATCCACTAGCAATATAATTATTTTTCGCAAAAAATGGCAAAACCGCCTTCCATCGTGTACAAAATTCGAAAATTTCGCTCGAATTGTTTACATTATTGTTGATTTATCAAAAACGGCTCAGCCGATTTCTGTAAAATTTAAATGGGACCACCTCGGGAAACGAACTAAAAAATATTTTTTCGATTCGGTTCACAATTGGCAAAATTATCGATGAACATACACAAAAAAAATACATACACACGAACATGCAATCTCCTCCTTTTTGGAAGTCGGTTAAAATAATATGAGGGCTTCCGACCAGTGGTCCAATAGATACTTATATACAACTGCTTGCTCCACGGGTAAGTATACGAGTAACTATCCATGGTCCAACGAAACTGGAGATAGTCTACGTATAATACTTTTTGAATTTTTTATTTTTAAATATGACAAGCCATGTTTTCTGAAAGTTAGGTACCTTAGAAACCTGAAGTCTGCGCTCGTGAGTAACTGAGGTAGTACATTGGACACCTGATGTTTTAGTGAAGAATTTTGCGTGTCACTTTCATCAGTTAACAAGCAGAACCAAATGTTGACTCATCACGGCTTTATATCATTAGTCTGGCTCTCGGACAAACAGACAGCTTCCAACTCTATTGCCTAGGTCGTAGGTACGATAGTGGGGTATTAATTGTTAATTTAATTAAGCTAATTGTACGTTGATGCATTCGAGGAGCAGTTTGTACGTTCAATGTTTTAATTTCACTTATTAATTAAGTCTTGACTTTCTGGTCTAGTGGCTTTGTTGCGGACTACCGGAACGGATATATTAAGATAATGCTTAGATAAATAATAAAATACCTACTTAACCCTTAAATGCATAATAAAAGATTTTTAGCCAAAAAAAATATATTATGTTTCTTTAGAGGTCTAAATTAACTCGAAAAATAATAAAAAAAATCTAAATCAATTAGAACATTTTTTTTTTTTTAAAAATATGCTTGTATCGATTTCGATACACTATGCATTGTTTTTACAAAATAATTAAATTTTATATAACTGAAGAATTATGAAAATGGGTGAAACAATCTTTAGTTTTCTTACAACATAAGTAAATATTGCACTTAGAACATTTAATTATACTAAGTAAATTACACGATGGCATCATACATCGACCACGTGACTCGGTTCTCATGATATTATGATCCACTTGGTCGAGTCTAACTTCAAGAGGTGGCAAAACTTGGATAGGTTTGCCTTTTCGCATTTTGGGTGGTGGTTGATCTTCTTCTCTTATTGCATTGGTACTAGGGCGCCCTCTGGTGTTAACAGGAGTATATTGGCAAAGAGTTTCAGCCAACTCTGATCGGAAGTCTGCAAGGGTCATGATGTTTTTGTGGTTGCCTTTTCTTTCTTCTACTTTTTTGTATAATACCCATGCATTTATTACAGTCAAATCTAGCAGATGATAGAAGATCCTCATGTACCACTTTCTACTCTTCATTCGAATCCTGTATCTCCCTAGAAAGGAATCCATTAGATCTACCCCACCCATGTGCATATTATATTCTTTGATTAACTTCGGGCATGTGATTGGAATCCTCTTCTTTTCTTTTTTATCGAATCGTTCTATATTCTCCACGGGGCATGCTCCAACATATGTCGAAGCTAAGATGACTTGTTTGTTGTCTTTCCAGCTAACTGTTGTCATGTCAATTCCTTCAAAGTTTGTTACGTATTCTTCATATGACCCTCTTGGAACTGAACTCTTCATAACATCCTGCTTGGTTGGCAACTTGCAAGATTTTCCTATTCGGTTTCTTTGAATGGTGCCTAGGGAATGTATACCTTGTTTGGCTAGTGTATACATCAATGGCAAAGATGTATAGTAATTGTCGAAATAGACAATATGATTTCTTTGCCTGGGTACCACACTCAGCAAGTTCATGACTGTTTGTCCCACAACTCCCAAGTTATGTTCGTTTGACAATCCTTCATTAGCTTCTTTCCCAGAGTAAATTATAAACCTATAAGCAAAACCGGCTAAACTGCATAGAACAAACAATTTGAACCCCCATTTATGGGGTTTATTGGGGAGGTATTGTTTCAGAAAATGTCCTACTTTGGTGGCGCACATCTGTTCGTCTATAGATAATCTCTGTTCGATGGTTACGCTGGAGAACTTCTCATTTAAATGGTTTATTACGGGACGTAATTTATGAAGCCTATCATGCTGCGCATGGTCTACTGGTAAATGATCATCATTATTATTGAAGTGCAGTAACTTTCGCATTTTCTCAAATTTATTCACAGCCATTGCTTCTTTGATGTGTCTAAAGCCAAATTTATTGGACCAATACGACCTTGTACTCGGATAATGGTACACAGACATGAATATAAGGATCCCAAAATATTTGCGAAGTTCGCCTACTGTGAATAATTCGGGTCTGTCAGGTTGTTTCTGGACTGCGTAGCGAGTTGATTCAGTAACAATGTTTTCCATAAACTGATCCGTGAAAAAATAGTTAAAAAACTGGTAAGGACTTTGCAATTCCATTATAGATGAAGGTAACTCTTCAGATCCAACGAATTTGACATTATTCTCATCAAATGGAAAAGACTGCTTTTTCCACAGCAAATGCCTCAAATTTATGAGAGATTCAGTAGCTTGTGCTTCCACTCGCTCCGAAGACTGTGCGTCTTGTATAGGCTGCTCATCTTGAACCAATGGAGGGTCTGAAAATTCTTCTAAATTAATCTCTCCCGTAAGCACCTCTTCGTCATCTTCTAATTCAGCTGCCAAGGCTTCTTGAGATGGGTAATAAGGAATATCTTCTCCATCTGACTCTAAATCATCTTCTGATATCTCACCGTTCTCCAACCTCATAAGCATATCTTCTATTTGCCGGTCTACAAAGCAAAAAAAAAGCATTTAACCATACCCAAAAGCGAGTAAAATCAAAACCAAAACCGTTATAAAACAAACTTTTGAATGGGGTGTAGGCGGGAACCAAACGCATGCTGTATCGTTTTCGAGACAAACATAAAAAGCGATATTTACTCAGATAAACACATAAAAGTCGTGCATATTCGATTGTTTTCAAGTAAATGAAGGACTTACCATCCATTTTGTGATTTTTGTTGGCATCAATTCGAATTATTTTCGTTTTCGCAGTTTTATAAAAACTTCAGTTTCAGAGAAACGCGCACTACGTTGACGACTACACCATAGACAAGGAAATTATTCCACAGAAATGACATTGACACCTGACACTTACTTTTTTTTGTTGGGTTTTGAGGCAAAGAAATGTATGAATCTTCAGCCTACGCAGTATTTCAAATAAAAATCCGATAAAAACTATTAGAATGCGATGTATCGATATCGATACAAGATGCCTATACATGTTACAAGCAAACATGACGCAAGCATGTTACCTACTTTTACGACGTAGCTACCTTTGTACCAAATAACTTCCTGTAAGAACTGAATCTTAATGATTTTTAGGGTTCCGTACCCAAAGGGTAAAAACGGGACCCTATTGCTAAGACTTTGATGTCCGTCTGTCTGTCTGTCACCAGGCTGTATCTCATTAACCATGATAGCTAGGCAGGTGAAATTTTCACAGATGATGTATTTCTGTTGCCGCTATAACAACAAATACTAAAAACAGAATAAAACAATATTTAAGTAAGGCTCCCTTACAACAAACGTGAGTTTTAGGAGTTTTTTGCTCGCTATTAATAAGGCAAGAGGAATAGGGCTCAACACGGTATGGAAACCTTCGTGCGCGAGTGCGACTCGCACTTGGCCGATTTTATTAATTTTCTGTTATTTTCTAGCCACCTCCATTGCGAATAAAATATTGAGTTAAGTAAAACTTTTTACAATGGGAGTAAACCTCAAGTCGAAAAAATTCTGCATGTAGGTATATCTACAAAATGATATGCATATTATTTTCTCGATTTCGTGGTTGGTCCCACAGTAAGTAAACCTGTTTATCTTAATATACTTTTAGCCGCTATAAAAAGGTTGAGTATTACGTTACACCAGAATGTTTTGTCGGACTAATTTTTGTGTGATAATAAATTGTTCATATTTTTTATCGGAGCTTGCGTGCAATTATACTTTCTTCCCTTGATAATATTTTCTGTATTTATTATCTGCGTATATTTGACAATTTAAAAGAATCAAAAAATATCTCGGAAATCCAAGACAGTGCAGTTTTTCTCTCTATTTATCGTGGGAAATGATGTGAAATCTCCGAATTTGTCATTGAGATCTCTATCACTATGAAACCTGAATCGTGTTGGAATTTTTGTAATCAAAACAGATCATACGGAACAAATAACAAACAATCAATTTATTTATGTTCACTGTTTGGAAACGTTGCGTAATGAATATGTAAGTTAAGTTATACATTGAACGTCACGTAGATATTTGTTGAATTTGGACCAATCAAGACTTTTAATCATGAGCGAACATGACATTATTTTTGTTTACGTATTTTGCAATTATTTTTTCTTAGACATCATTATCTTAGCCATATTTTAAATGTAGTTTACTACTAACATAACATACATCAGTTAAATCGACGACGTCGAAAAATTAATGTTTTGTCTCATCACTGTCATCATGTCATCCGTAGGCACACCTATTAAATTATATGCTATTTTCTTGTTTTAGTTGTTTGCCTGTTTTTTTTTTGCTTCTGCAAGGTCACAATAGAATGATAGATAGATATAGTTATACATACCAAGTTACTAACATACACAGAGTGAACACTTACAGTCATCAAGAAAATGCATGGATAAAACACCAGTCATACATTTACTGCGTTAGAGAAGGTGCCCAGATTATTCTCGAAAGTGTCTGACGCTTGAAGCTTTGGTGATTAAAGAGCATGTTGCGATTTGTGATTCAGAAATGACGAGGATGACTTGCTGGCTCTTTGAGACGGTAAAAGTAGCTTAGATCTGGTGTTCAGTAAAAATCAAACTCAATCGCTTCCTGTATTATTATAATCCATCATGTAGTATTTATACCAGTATTTCTTTAAAAACTTTAAAAAATGTATTGTCAAATTATTCATAATTATGTCGGAAGTTACAGTGGTCCAGCTCATTGGATTATAATCAGAAGTTCTTAGAATCTAGTGCTCTTCATATCAAACCTTGTGCACTCTTTTTGAAGTAGTGTGCTGTGTAACGATGAGAAACATGCAAATGTTTTCCGGCTTTTTTCATGTTCTGGAAGTGGGAGGGAAGAATCAAAAAAAGAGTAGATGAATTGTGTGGAAGCTGATATGCGAGAGAAAGGAGTTGATGATGAGATAACGTATGTATGATAAAGTGAAGTAGCGAAAGGAAACCTTCTGTGCCGACCTCACCCAGTGGGATAAATAAAAAGATAACGATGATGTTCTTCATGTTTTGGAAGAATTTACATAAAATTTGTCAATTCACATTATGTGATTATCCTTCAGTAAAGCGTAGCGCAGTTGATTATAACCTAACCTTTCACATTGGGAAAAGTCCCGTGTTCATATGTAAGGGCGGATATAATTAGGATATAGAGTTATTAGGTTGACTGCCTCGGTGGCTCAGTGGTTACTGACCTTGACTTCTGGGTCAAAGAGGCGTGGGTTCGATCCCCACCCAGGGCAAACATTTGTGTGATGAACCTAGGTGTTTGCTCTGTGTCTGGGTGTTATTTAGGTACTATCTATATAAGTATGTATTTAAAATATGTATATGTAGTATATCAGTCTCTGGCAGCCATTTCACAAGCTACTCGTATGCTTAGTTTGGGGTCAGAGACCGTGTGTAAGATGTCCCCTAATATTTATTTATTTATTAGCTACATAAAGTTTGCATGTAATCTAAGTCTAACACTTCACTGTCCAGACTAAGTCAGCGGTGGTGCAGATGTGCCCATTCGCGTGTGTTGCGCCCATTAGTTGGGACGATGCTCGACGCGCTATCTCGAGCGCTTGTTCTCTCGTACACTCGTGACCATAGCTCATTGGGCAGGTGGTAAATAATGTATTGACAGTGGCGTTTACTTTGTTTACAGTCTGAAACTAGTACTGCTTACTTATGAGAAAACCGGAATGTTTTCAGTGTAAGTATCTTTTTTGCCGACCTCCAAAAAGGACTATGTTTGTCTGTATGTATTTTTTTTTGTGAATGTTCCTCGATCATTTCGCCAATTGTAATACGATTCAAAAATCTTTTTTACTCTCGAAGTGGTTCCATTTAAATTTGATCGAAATCGGCTGTACGTAATGTAGGTACATGGATGTCACATCGATTCGCGCAAACTGTCCGAATTCTGTACACCTTCCACCATGTACAGAATTCGGGCAGTTTGCGATTTTTCGGTTGTCGCCCGGTGTTGCGATATTCACTGGTTAAGCTGTTAGAAAGCACAGTGTCTTTAGTAGAGTCTATGAACTTTGTGTACGAATTTTTTTCGCGATTTTGTTATTTGTTATGTCAGGAAAAGTTGTTCTACGATGTACTCGTACCTGATGCCTGGTTTCAGTATTACTGGGCCTGTAGGTAATAAACACCATGTCACCTATAAAGGCGATGACCGTCTATTAGACCACATAGGTACTGTCCAATATTGTTCATGTCACTTTCCCCATTGACTGTACATCGACCCAGCGTTTGTGGTTGTTATTAGTTGGTTCGATTATTGTTGTTAATTTGTATCGCCTCTGTGCATCGGCTGGTCCGGGGCTACATTCTCTAATTCTACCGTAGACCTTATATTACTTAATGCAGCCTGTTCGATAGTGTTACAAGCTGGTTCCCGCCCCATCTAGATTATGGCCCACTAATTTATAGATATTAGCTCGATTATTGGCGATTTCTAGCTATTTTCTTCCGTTTGAGTCGATTTATGTTTGTTGGTGTTGAGCAAAAATATAGAGTAAATACTTAAATTGCTACGTATTGTACCTACAAAGAATTATTATAGATCATCACCATTTCAGCCATTATTAACTATCACTCTAAAATTTGCTAGTGTTTGTTTGTACTGTTGTTCATATATTTTATTGTAGCTTTAATTATTCACCATATTAAGTTTTACAAGCAGTAGCCTACGTTAGTGTGAGTATTTTAATACTGTTTATAGACTTTTATGAATGAAGGCCTTTTGGCAACCCAAATAAAATAAAATCAAGTTGGAAGCGGCTTACATCCGGCAAGTTTAGTGGTGTTTATGAAGTCATCCATCTTGTATATTGTATTTAATACCTATAGCTCGTCTCTTGGCTTAACATATTTCTGTCTATGGGCTAAAAAGTCTATAAGTAGGTACTTTATATACACGGTACCTACTAACCTTACTAATTACTGTTGGGATAAGGCATAAAATATAATTGCGTATACTTAGTTATTTATTTAACGATACATACTTTGTTAGTTGACATTTTAAAAGTAAACCAAGTCCAAATACCAAGCTATTCGAAATACATTGTAGTTGTATGGAGTGAAATCGAAAATTACGGTGTTTTGTACATTTTCTTCCTAAATCATTTTATGAAAAGCTATAATAGGTATCTACACCAATCTTTTTCGTTATTATTGATTATATTTTTGGATTGTGGCGTTATGTCATATGATCGTGGCTGTGGCTGTGACCTACACTTCAAGTAATTATATAGTGGAACGTCCTTAGTTTAAACTATTTTTGCTAGCTTCTTATGTGGCATGGAGAACATTTTGTCACTGACGATTACTAAAAGGACAACGCGGGAGAATAGTGTGATTGGTAAGTCTATTCCTGCCAGTCCTGTCAAAATATGGCTAGATTACTGGCCTATTTACTCCAGTAGCTTAGATGATATCAATAATAGCGGCACCATGAGATTCAGTTCTTTGCTCGCTGCACACATGAAACTGACCTTTTAAGCTCCACTGAAAGCGTTTTTAGCGCTTCTCTAGAATTTTGAACATCTTCGTGTCGGGGGTGCCACAGGATTCATACAAAGACAAGGACAGCTAATACTTAGATCCAGAACATACTTTTTGGCTACAGAACAGACAGTCAATAATTAATTTCGCAAAAAATGGCACAACCGACTTCAACCGTGTACAGAATTCGCGAATGTTTCGCACGGATCGTAGTGGCATTTTTCACATTATTGTTGATTTGTCGAAAGTAGCTCAGCCGATTTCGATAAAATTTAAATGGGACCAATCTCAAAGAACATTCTTTCCAATAAAAATTAGATTCAGACGACTACGTAAAAAGTTATGCGTGGTTTTACATAAATAAAAATATAATCCTCCGTTTCGTCGGTCAAAAATAATACTGCGTTGCTGAAGGGTGTGATCAGTCGATACGATAGTCTATACTGAGCTTTAGCCACCTCTTAACCCATGCATCAATTGAACCGCTCTGCGTAAATGTTGGGTTTCATATTCAGACTAATAACAGAGTTTGTACACTGCTATATTTCACTGTCTAGCGAGACCGTGACGATTTTGTATTGAAAAAGTACTTATACATTCAGTAGTACAACAGATTTCGCGAGATGGGATATGTCCGTCCTCAATCTAGCAGGGGACCCCTGATTTCGTACGACATTAGAACCACAACTACACGCAACGCTAATTATTTTTACGTACTTAACTTCAACTTTTTCGTCATCATCATCATCCTACCCTTATCCCACTAGGTGGGGTCGGCACAGCACGTTTCTTTTCGCCACTTCACTCTATAATACGTCATCTCATCATCAACTCCTTTCTCTCGCATATCATCTTTCACACAATTCATCAATACTTTTTAGGGCTCCGTACCCAAATGGTAATAATCGGCCAAGTACGAGTCGGACTCGCGCACGAAAGGTTCCGTACTGTAAGGGAGCCCCACATAAAGATTTATTTTATTTTAATTTTACTATTTATTATTGAAGGGAATACAAAACTAAATATTCTGTGAAAATTTCAAGCATCTACCTGGTACCTAGTGGTTCTTTGAGGTTTGTTGTGTGGGAAAATATTAAATTAAAATAATATTTGCCCACACAACTTAAATATTTATTTTATTTTATGTTTAGTATTTGTCGTTATAGCGGCAACCGAAATACATCATCTGTGAAAATTTCAGCTGCCTAGCTATCATGGTTCATGAGATACAGCCCGATGATAGACAGACAGACAGGCAGACAGACGGACAGACGGACATCGAAGTCTTAGTAATAGGGTCCCGTTTTTCCCTTTGGGTACGGAACCCTAAAAACGGGACCCTATTACTAAGAATCCGCTGGCCGTCTGTCTGTCCGTCTTTGTTTTTTTTTAACGCAAATAAGTCCGCGTTTGACCACCTACTCGCCTGGTGGTAAGCGACGGTGTGGTCGAAGATGAAGCACGCAGAACTTTCACTCTGACCTTGAAAAGCTTTAGATTACATCTCTTAGGAAACAGGAAAGCAGGAAGACTGTTCCATTCCCTGGCGGTACGAATCAGAAATGTTTATGTAAGCATGCATTTTGTCGTATGAGAGTGTTTGCTACATAGGTAAGTGCCTCGGGCACCAGGTAAAAAGAAGTCCTTACTCTCTCTAGATCTCTACGGAGTTATCTAATCGCTGTGAAATAATGGTAATAAATTGTGAAATTGATAATTATCTGCGCGATAATTACAAGGGCGCAGTGGGAAACTCAAACTGCGTTCTAGTGTCGTGCGTGAGGCAAAATGGTCGGGCATTTGATAGTTTGACAGTGTAATAAAGCTACCGAGTTTATTATTTTGTTCTTACTCGGTTGCTTAACTTTTTTTAAAGAAAAGTGGCCAAGTTTACCTATACTCGTAGTTTCCTGCCAAGGCCTCAAAATTTTAACATTGTATTGGAGCTGGTTGAAAAATGACTCACGACGAGGTTACTGAAATTTTCATGAGAATAATTTTCTGTATTATTTTTATTTAATGTACAGTAAAACAGCTTTTGTTGGTCCACAAACAAACACACATTATTCACATTTTTACACATTATCCAAAATCAAATGATGTTATGAAAATATGATGTATTTTAAATTACAAAAATAACTCTTGAAATAGACTTCAACGGGCGCTGTTTTTTTGTTTAACGCCTGATTTTCATTCTAACCTGTTTTTTTCGATTTCAAGGATGATCCTGTTGTTAAAGTTTTTATTTATCTACACTTAGTTTTTACAATGTGTGTTATTAATACTCTAAACGACGTAAATTTCACACTGGGATCAACCCTGAGGTGGCAAAAAATCACCTAAGTATTCCTTACATATTACCGTAAAATATGACTTTTAACTTTATAAGTTGTCTTTAGTTCGCAATTTCATGGTTTGTTTTATAGAAACAGTTGATCATAATCTATACCAATATTATAAAGAGGAAAGATTTGATTTTTTGTTTGTTTGCATTGAATAGGCTCCGAAACTACTGAACCGATTTGAAAAATTCTTTCACTGTTGGGAAGCTACACAAACCCCGGGTGTCATAGGCTATGTAATAAAAAAATGAGGGAGTCTGCTAGTGTACAATAATGTCCTAAAATATATTTGTCATGTCGTCTAGACATAAATCCTAAATTGTTAAATATTATTTGTCAATCGGAAAGCTCCCGTATGCCGTGGTGTTTATGTCCAACCACAGCGGCATTGTTAGGCGGCAACCGCCAGTTTTTGCCGTCTGCCGGTCGTTCGCGGTTTCGCGCTTCGGCGCGGCGACAAATGGCGTAGGCTCTACGCAGACTTGTACAGAAAACACGAAACTTTTCAAACATCATTTGGATAATTGCGGCCTATGTTCAGTCAAGAAATAATTCCTGCAGAGAAACCTTATGTTTTACGAATTTTTATTTCGAAAATTGAACGTGTATGCTCTGTTTATCTGGTGTAACCAATAGAAAGAGTCAATTTGCATACCTAATGTTTTTACAAAATGGAATCTTTAGTGGTGGAGTACTTTCCAAAAAAATCGCCTGGCTAAGTATAACGTTCAAGTTGTAAATCGTCATCGAACATTTATGAGTGTGTTCCAAAATCATTATTTGAGAGTAGATTGTCAGCTTATAAGTACTCGTACTTTAAGCTGTAAGAAAAACTTATGAAATAGTCTAAAATTTTAAAGTAGCAGCTTTATTTGTTACCTTTGACTCCTGAAAACTTGCTATCCGGTAATCGACAAGAGCCGTTATGTGAAAATCTCCTTACAAAGATGTAAATTTCTAGATTTTCTAAACAGACTGTGAGCAAATTGAATATGAACTTTCGTTTGTGGTGAAATGTACCAGTAATCTCAGGCTTAGGTTCGAAAGCGGTGGGAACAGCGTTATCACGGGTCGATAGGTAGCCCGCTTCTATTGTGGCTAGGGTTACCAGATGACAAATGAAAAAGTCCAGTGAAGTCCGATCGCCATCAAAACTGGACTGAATGGAGCGAGGTGGACTTAGCATAGGATGAAAGAATCATCTCCTACGAAATTGTTCCAGAAAATTGATGAAAATCGTTTCGTCTGTTAAAAAAAATAGCATGAAACGCCATTATTGCTAAAGCAATTTGATTTGGAAGGGCTTGTTTTAAATCAGTTGGTGTGTTTTTGTTAAAATAACAAATAAACCAAGAAAAATGTTGCACCTTGACTTCTAATACAGCAGCGACTGACTGGGTACCAGCGCTGGTTGTGTGCAACTAGCTCTACGCTGAGTTGGGACCAGGTTGTCACAAAACTATAGGTATATGAATTTAATTAAATAATTGATTAGTTCTTTAGTTGCAAACACTTGTCAATTCTAAAAGTCTAGAGTTTCCGGATTCAGGATTCCGTTATCCCGAACCTAAAAATTCGGACGTCTCGGGACAGACCCGGACATAATAAATGGTAACCCTAGTTGTGGCTATTCAGATTGGAGGATGCAATATGAAATTACCGACAGATTGGATTAGCTTTATATCTTGGAACTGAATCTGAATTCGTATCAGAAACACTAGAACACAGCAGAGTAGTGAGGATTAGAGAAACAATAGATTGCATCTTTATTGTTCAGCAAATACTTAACGTATTTCGCTAATTCAAAGATTTCTTTTTTTTTGCTACTTATATAGGTACGTAAAACCAATATAGCTATAATCTTACATCTTAGAAAATCTTAGAACTGAATCTATATTTTTGTTGAACATAGTGCTATTACCTATATACCTATAGAGTAGAAGAATAACAAGAAACTCTGAAAAATTGGTGATTACTGTATAAACAATAAAAAAATAATTATTTTAAATTATGCACAGTTAAAAACCCATTATTCAGTAAAATACAGTGCAAAAAATATATTGGTTGGTTGTATATAGGTGGTCGGGATATCAAAAACTTGTAGAGCGAGACGACTGTAGCTATAAATAACTCTGCTTTATTTTGACAGTCTATTTTCACCGTTGAATAGTCGCAAACAATACTCTTTAGCAACTTATACGAATGATACTATGTTATACTCGTATAAAGATACGTCACCATAGCCTCCTATGTGTCTAGAGTCTAGTCTTAGGAATAAGTATAATAAATCGATCCATTTAGGTATAAATTCCCAAGTAGCATTTTACTCCATTTAAGAGTACACATTTAGTTCCCAGGTGTACTTGAAGCATTATTACAGTTCACTCGTGATGTATAAGCTGCATTATTGCGATTAATTACACCTACACCTGTCTAAGGGACTTATAGGAGTGTAGAGTTATACTTTTATATGTTTGTTGGTGTTATAATACTCTAACAATAATTATCCTTTAGTCAGCCGTCTCACTAAGAGCATTATACTCGTAGGAGGGTAGAGATACGGCAACCGCTGTTTAACGGCCTAATTGTACGATGTTGTAGAGCTAGCATTTCAATAGAACACACGTGGTCATTTATAAAGCCAAAGGCTGTTATGTTTACTTGTTTTAGACTGTTATACAGCTAATAGCTGTAGTAGGACTTGTTTGTGATCATTAAAATAACCTTTTTTTACTATCTGTACAGAAGTGTTTAAATGGTTCGCATGTGCACTGTAGGCTGTTAAAAGGACTATATGTGTTGTCCATTAACATCAATAGCAGTTTATTTGTCAGTCTACTCTTATTTGCTTTCATTTCCACCATTTTGTTCTAACCTAAAATATTTACCAAATAATATCTCAAAAATTATCATGCAGATTTATCACAAAATACGCAGATAGAGCGATTGAGTTTTGGTTTCATGTTATAATTAATTACCGTAGTATAATTATAATGCCAATATAATATCAAAAACTGAAAATTGTAGATTTCTTCTCAGCCAGTTTTAAATATTTTAAAATGAATATCGCGTTTTAACAGAGGCGCGTGAATATTTTAGCTGTAAATATGTATACATTTCACGATAAAGTTGCATTCCCATGGCAATTAACATTATTAAGTCTTTGAAACAGGTACTTACCGCGTGTTATCATAAATTTTTATCCAAATATCCGCCGGAGTTATAAGTTTTTGGATGGCACACACAAAACCATAAACAATTAAATTGTGAATAAAACTATAAAATGAAGAAATAATTTAGGGCACACGTGAATTTGAGGTAGCACTGGAGTACTTTTGTCGGATTTTTTAACTGTGAAGGCTGTGTATTTAGCCACGTGTTACTCTTTATTATGCTCATGTACATTGTATGGATCACACTGCGTCCGCAAGTCAGCCTTAAGTCCGATGTTACTACTTAAACTGCTATTATACTGCTAATGTACAGCCATAGTGAACTTACGGCTGTCTAATTTGTGCCCAAACTGGTTCTATAAGAGCGTTATATCCAGCTATACAGCTCTTATACAGCTGACTTACACAGCTTGTGGAGTACATGTGAACGACTAGACATCTTATATAGAACCCCGAATGCTACTTGGGTTGTATCTTAACAAACAGTTATGATGTGAATATTATTATTTTTTGCAAAAAATAGCATGACCGACTTCACCCGTGTACAGAATTCGCGAATATTTCGCACGGATTGATGTAGTATTTTTCACATTATTGTTGATTTATCAAAAATGGCTGAGCCGATTTCAATAAAATTTTAATGGTTCTAATTTCGAAGTATACTTTAAAAAAAAATATTGTAATTGGACTACTATGAAAAAAGTTAGGCGTGGTTATACAAAAAAAAATATATACTCGTATATAGGTACGCGTCGAATTGCGTACCTCCTCCGATTCGGTTCGTCAATCAAAAATTAACCAACATCGATGATATCATGTAAATAATTAAGTACCTACATAGAGAGAAGGGAAAAACTAGCAGAAGACCGAAGTGTGGAAATGGTTCCACAACTCGTGGAACTCAAGTTTTAACTAAATGAATGAACTCATGTCACTCTTTTTTGTTTCACCATGTAAAATAATCGGCCCAGTACGAGTCGCACTCGCGCTCGGAGGGTTCCGTACTGTATGGGAGCCCCCCTTAAATATTTATTTTATTATTTATTATGAAGTGAATATACAACTATCTTCTTCTTCTTAGTCGTTACGCTCTTGACAGAGCGGTCGTGGTCATCACGTAGTATTTGTGGTGATAGAGGCAGATGTAATACGCCTCACGATGTCTCGCCATCTCTCTCTATTAGAGGTAAATCGGGTACACTCATGCACCGGCCCGCCCACAGCAGATTTGATTTGGTCGGTCCATCGCATGGGTGACCTTCCGCGCGGTCTTGTGCCTTCCACTTTGCCCTGGACGACTAGACGCTCTAAGGACTGGCTACCTCGTCTCGAAACGTGTCCGAAGAAAGCAAGTATACGAGATTGTACTGTGGCCGACAGACGCTGCTTTATGCCGAGTTCTTGAAGTATCGAGACATTGGTGCGAAATTCAGTCCACGATACCCCAAGCATTCGTCTCCAGCACCACATCTCGAGAGCATCTATCTTCTTCCTCTCAATATCTCGCAAAGTCCATGTTTCCGAGGCATACAAAAATATGGGTAAAATTAGCGTACGCACGAGTCTTGTCTTCGTGGTTATAGTGATGTTTCGGTTTCTCCATATTTTCGTCATTTTGTCCATCGCGGTTCTAGTAATCGCCATACGCCTCTTAATATCATCGATGCATCCGCCTTGACTCGAGATTAAAGCTCCAAGATATATGTAAGATACAACTATATATTCTGTGAAAACTTCAACCATCTACCTGTTACCATTATTAATATAGAGCGAAAAAAGGCTAAAAATCAGGTTTGTTGTATAGAAGCCACCCTTAATTCTTAATTTTATTCTGTTTTTAGTATTTGTTGTTATAGCGGAACAGAAATACATTATCTGTGTTTTAGCTTTCTAGCTATAACGGTTCATGAGATACAGCCTGGAAACAGACATACGGACAGACGGACAGCGGAGTCTCAGTAATAGAGTCCCGTTTTTACCCTTTGGGTACGGAACCCTAAAAAGCACATACATACTTGATTCATCAGTTAGTGAAGATCTAATATTAAAATATAATATACTAGTAGTCCGCCCCGGACTTGGATCGCTCCCAACTCGCTCGGACCCTCGCGCTATTCCTATTTCATTTCATAAAAACTGAGATTTCAAAAAAAATTATATTAATATTGGTATGAAAGTTTTGCAATGATGTATATATCTATATATAAGTAAATGTATATATCATTCGGTAAAATATTTCAAATATATGAGTTTTTGCCGAAAATTGCTATTTTTATGCTACAATGTTTGAATTATGCTAAATCTGATCATACTGAATGGAATCTAACACTAGCAGAAGTCGCATAGCTTATAGGGCTTCAAAGAACAAAGAGAACGGTTATTCATTTAACATATAAAATATATAAACGGTTTTGTTGAGTTACTGTTAGAATGTACTAAAAGATAAAAAATAATTTTGGTAGTCCTAGGCACGGTATTAGATATCATTACCGTGTCCTAGGTAAATACTGCATTCAACGCACTAATTTTCTTATCACTCGAGCATTGATCAGACTCAAAAATAAATCGTGGGGCGTTCAGCGTGAACGATACAATGTTAGTAGGTACCTATACACTGTTAGAAAGTCTATTAAGAAAAAATGTTAGAAACCTACTTTGGGATTCTTTACTTAGTTCGAGCGTAAATTATTTAAACCAACAAAATTCAGCATCTATATACAATTTTATTTAAAAGATAAGTAAACGTTACATACAGTCCTCTAGCTATCATCAAACCTAAACGTACACACTCTGCGAGCTACTCTAAGAAGAAAGTCCACGACGTTTTTGCAAAGGCCATTGAAATAGACCCTGTACACCACAGAAAGTTGGAAAGGCCGTTGCAAAAAGCCCCAGTGGTCGTAGATGTCTCGGAGAGCTAGGTTTCGATCACAAGACTGCCGTAGGAAAACACCCCATGGCAGTAGATACCACAGAGACCGGAAAAAGTCGTTACAGACGGCCCCGCAGTAGTAGAGGTCACGGAGAGCTGGCTAGTCGGTCACAGGAGAGCCTCTGGAGAACGCTCCATAGCAGTAGATACCACAGCGAGTTGGAAAATCCGTTGCAGCTAGCTCTGCAGTAGTAGGCGTTGCAAAGAGTTATCCTGTTGATAGCAGGAGAGCCGACGGAGAATGCCCCGTAGTAGTCGATACCACAGGGAGGTGGAAAGGCCATCGCAGACGGCTCTAGTGGTAGTAAGTGTCACGGAGGCTTATTGAACGCTATGTTCAGATTAAGTAGCCACAGCCGAAAGTAGTGCCAATATTTACTCATATGACGCCAATGAGGCAAAGATTCTCGTCATCACTTTTTTAGTGTCCTGTTTTATTTTAACAAAACATTCAAAAACTTTCACAAGAAACTGATATTTGGATTTTTGACATAAGTACTGTCAGAATTTAAATAAGGATTTTAAATAAATGTTCGTAAAGGTGCGCTTACACGGGCAACTAAAATTGCTCAATTCCAGTCAATACTCGTCAACTATGACGTCACGACTACATCAAGCAATTTACGGCAACGGTAACAAGCATCAATGCTGCGCAATACAATATTGAGCGATACAGCGCAACTTCATCAACTACTTCCACCCGACCTCTCGCTCTCCCCGCGGAAGCAAGACGGCAAGCCGCAAAACAAACAAGTGCGAATGAGATATATACAAAAATTGCTAGGAATTTCCAAGCCCTTTGGGTATTCATCAATTCGTATCTGTGACATTGAGCGATATGAAATATCTGGAGCAATTAGGAGCAATATCGCCGAAATAATTGCCGCAATTTATTGAAATTGCTCCATTAATTGCTCCAGATCGGTCCATTCGTGTCCCGATCAATTATTGCCCTCGTGTAACAAGGTACGTTTATTTTTGTTTATTGATTTTGACATGGTGACATATGAATATATTTTTGTGTGACATTTTCTAGGTTATATTTGACATTATGTAATTGACATTCCAAGTAAACTTGACATTTTATTACTTTATTCGCTATATTAATTTTAACACGTCTATTTGAATATTTGTACGCCACCACGGCAAGAACATGCGCTCTATACTGTTTGAAGATCTGTACACGACTTTGTATGTTGTCTGCACTACCATGTTCCTGACAAATAAATTATCTTGAATCTTGTAAGCGCACCTTAAGAATGAGTACTTTGTTGAGCGCGACGAGCGACCAAAGAGTCAAAAGCAGAAAGCACCGAAAACTTCCCTCGAATAAATCTCTTAAACTCCGAGACCGATGGTTTATTTTGCCGTACCGAAAACGCAAAGATAACAAAATACATCAAATAGCTCACTAAATTCATTACAAAAGTCACTTGCGGGATTCAGGATTTTGTCGCTCGATGAACGGAGCCATCTATGATTTTTAAGATTGAACTAATGTGCTTAGTAACTAAGTATATGAATGGTTCAAAAGGTAACTTTGCGTAAAGCGCTCCAACATATTTAATGTTGAATATTACATAGAATTGTTTAAATATATAAAGTAATACAAAATATATAATAATTAATAATATTATATTGTCATTGGAACTAAAGGTGTGTACCAAATATCAGATCAATCAGTCAACGGGAAGAGGGTCGAATTTCAATTACTAGATTTGACCCAAGCAACTCCCGCAGAAAGTGGCGCCGTTTTGCCTCTTTTTACCACCAGTCCTGGTATCTTCGACACCACTGAACAGAAGATGCTCATATTCGAACTTAAAAATTCTATATATATAAACTACGTGCATGCTAAATTTCATGGAGATCGGCTGAGCGGTACTTGAGTTATCGTCGAACAAAGAAACATACAAACATCCATCTGACAGCTCAAATGCCGGCTCGTCCCATTAGACTCAGAGACCTCGCTAACGCTCGGTCAATTAACATTTTAGTAGGGTTAAGAGTTGAGTTGAATTCACAAACTCTCATTGTAACGTCTTTCGGATTCGGATTCCAAATGCACACAGTAGATAAAATTGTGCTGCATTTGTAATCCGCAAGAGTCCGCAAGTCATATCTATCAGAGAATATCCATGGCCCCTCCGGGAATTTGTAGCGCATCGTGGGCCGGGGTTATTGAGACCTTCTCGATTTTATGATAGCGAGTCGGTATTTAGGATGGTCATATTATCTAGGTGGGAGTAGCCAGCCACCTAATAACTGTACTCATTCGTGTTGCTTACTGCCACTGTAAAGATGCTGTTTGTATGTAGGTAACTTCAATATGGTTACGGCCATGGTATAATCATATTCATCAAATCAGCCGTAAGATGTTCACTGCTAGACATAACTTTCACCTATAGATGTTGTACGATTTGTGCAGAAGAGTGGACTGTATGAGGCGAGTCTAATGATTTTAAAACCCAGATATGTATCCCTGCAAGCTGCGAAACGGTAAAAGGAAATCTCCACCAACCTTCAATCCACGACCGCCTCCAGACTTCAGCATCAATCGCGACGTCTATGAGACACTGCTTGATGAGCACAGCACTTTCCTTCGCAACAGTTTCACGGGACACGGGGTAATATTAAATGGGATAATATAAATTGCATTTCAAAAAAATAATCGCCTATCAATACATACTCATCATTTATATTCTTTTTTACATCAAATAACTTACTTCACTTCACAAATAAACTAAATGTTTAACAAAACTCAAACTGCAGATAATTCGAAATTTTACATCAATATGACATTACTTTTTTCCTCATAATATAAGTAATACAGTTAAATTTATTATTGTACAAAAATACTACATACATAGCATAAATACTGACTGCACAGCAAATTTTTCATTATTAAATGAAATTAGATAAGGTGTGATACAAAAAATAGGTTAGGTTATGTTAGAACATGACAAAACAACGCACGAGCCGAGCGAGCGAAGCGAGCGTGCCGCGGCAGCGGCCGGTGAAGTGCCAGAAGCGACTGTGATTAATAAAATGCTGTTTTATTTAGAAAAACTGCTGTAAATAATATAGAAATAGAAGCTATATTTAAAAGAAAAAGAGTTAACAGGTATAATGTGCATTAAGATTATTAGCTGTGCATTGATGAAAAAGCTTTTGCTTTAGGAAAAATCGCTGTACGCTGCGAAAATAAATTGTAGTGTGTTTAGTGATATTTTGAGTTGAATATTATGCTGTGCAATCAGTAATTTTGATGGGAATTTGGAATCTTATTGCATAGAAAAAGGATATTTTTTGATTTGCGTTTAAATACTACCCATATTAAATGTTTAGATGACTATGGTCTTCAAGATAAGCGCAATGTGCGCACGGTTCAATTGTCGTCGACTCAGTGACGCTTCCGCCCTTCGACGGTAGCGAATATCAAGCGGGTGAAGTAAATATTCCTATCTACCCTCAATTTGCTTGCAGAGATCGAACAGATGTAGATCACTACATAGTATAAAACAAAGTCGCTTCCCTGTCTGTCTGTCCCTATGTATGCTAATCTTTAAAACTACACAACGAATTTTGATGCGGTTTTTTTTAATAGATAGATTGGTTCAAGAGGAAGGTTCATCTGTATAATACACCTGTGCGAAGCCGGGGCGGGTCGCTAGTTTCCAATAAGACCGATTGGAAGCGGCTTGCAGCCAGCGTGTTTAGCGGATTATAAGACGACATGCGAATACTCGTAGTCTTTAGTGTTGTCATGTGATTTTTTAACATATACGACATACGTATACAACAATACATATGAAATAAGAATTTCACTAAAATAGTACCTACCAAAGTAAAATATTTGTGTAATATTTTTTCTTTGAAAGAGTCCTTTAATTCTGTTTTTAGGGTTCCGTACCCAAAGGGTAAAAACGGGACCCTATTACTAAGACTCCGCTGTCCGTCTGTCTGTCACAGTGCTGTATCTCAAGAACGGTGATAGCTAGAAAGTTGAAATTTTCACAAATAATGTATTTCTGTTTTCGCTATAACAACAAATACTAAAAATAGAAAAAAAAGTATTTAAACATGAATTTATAGCCGTTTTTTGCTTAAAATAAATAACTGTGACAGGTAGGTGCTTGAAATATTCACAGAATATTTATTTAATAATTCACTTTAAAACTAAATAAATAAATTAAAATAAAATTAATATTTAAGGGGGGCTCCCATACAAGTAACGTGATTTTTTTGTTCGTTATTTATAACGGCAACAGGAAGATGCTTAAAATATTAACAGAATATTAAGTTATAATTATACTACCTTCAAAAATAACTAATTAAGTTAAAATAAAATATGTATATTAAGGGGGGCTACCATCCGGTACGGAACCCTTGGTGCGCGAGTCCGACTCGTACTTGGCCGATTATTTTTTGTCTAAGAAGAGTTCTCGACAAAATAACACTATTAATTAGTGAATTAATACTGTAGCAACAACTTTTAAGTTTTATTCAGGAAACCACAGCTTGCGAAAAATGAACATTAATTAAAATTTAGCACTTGTTGGACACGCAAAAGGACTGACGAAGTTATTCTAACCAAGAAGTTATACTTCTTGCCATTATTAAGTAGTTGTTCAAAGCGGAAACTAGTTATTTCAAATTAAAAGATGGCACTTTAAGCAGAGGCTTGTGTCCAGCGTGTCCAGCAGAGGACGTACTGTGGCTGAAATGTTGTAAATGAGAACTATTTCATTTCTGACTTCGTAAATTGTATAGGTATACTCGTAGTACACTGTACTAGTATTATTATATATTCTTTGACTGAACTGTCCAGTCACTGGTTTAACCAACAGATATTACGGAAATACCTTATAATAGTAACAAGACTGATATTCAGCCTTGTACGGCAAATATTTTACACCATCTTTGGGCGATGTGGTTATACATATAGCTTCTGGTTATACATACAGCATGTTTTAGTACTTCCATTAATCCCATGTTGTCTTTTTGACCGACGAACCGGAGGAGGTACTCAATTCGACGCGTTTATATTTTTTATGTATAACCACGCATAACTTTTTTAATAGTAGTCCGATTTTAATAATTCTTTTTTTTTGAAAGAGTATACTTTGAAATCGTTTCATTTAAATTTTATCGAAATCGGTTGAGCCATTTTTGCTAAATCAACAACAATGTGAAAAATGCTACATCGATCCGTGCGAAATATTCGCGAATTCAATACACGGGTGAGGTCGGTCATGCTATTTTTTGCATAAAATAATTATTGTAGCGAACAAATATGCGAGCATGTTTGTAAAAGTACATTTCCGTGTTACACGACGCGAGGTTATCATTCATCAGGACACATGAAAAGATCTTTTATTCGGGCATCCATTAAACTCGCTTTCTTCGAGCCTCGCCGACAGGTCTCCACTATTTTTGACACGTTCCCAGCGCAGCGGCAAAGTATGTTTTTTAAAGCGATCTAAAACCTTTGTAGATTGAATCCGAGTGAGAGTCCTATTCAAACAACGCCATTGTTCCTCCCTTGTTTAGAAATGGAACTCATTTCATCGCAACTACCTACTCTGTGGCGGTGAGCTGTCATGGGAAACGTCAACCGAGCTGTCAACTTGACAGAGTGTCTGTCAAGGAAAGCATCAAGATACGACTGTTATTGGTTATTGTAGAAGGTAACTTTTGGCAAGTTTCACTTTATTACCTAACGTTCAATATCAATCAGTATTCTTACGCGTTGATTTTAAGAGATTTGGAAAGGGTTTACCTCAGGTTCTTCACGGCTACTAACTTCTACTTATGCCGCTTTGGTCGAGTCTGGATCTTATGGGAAATTTGGAGGGCGAAGTTTTACTTACTGAGAAGTTTATTTGCCATATGTTTGTAGAACTCTTTTAATAGCGAATAGCTGTTTTTCACTGTTACATAAATTATGGTGAAATGGCAAGTGAGAGTCATGCGCGTGCGCCTGTCTCCAAAATGACAAGGTAATGACGGCTGTGGTAAGGATTTTGGTTAACAAAACGTTTGCTACACAATGGAACAATTAAATAACCATTTTGTGTGCGCCTCTTTTACATAAAGAAAATACGATGATATTTTTAAGACTCATAGGTAATATTTATTTTATAGTCATCGTGTAAAAATAGTAAGTTATACTGTAAGTTAGAAGAGAGTTTCACATTATGTCACGCCATGTCAGAGGCCTGCAGGCAGCCTAAAAACTCTGACACCAAGGCTATATAGCCATCCGGCCTTTACGAACTTACTAACCTACTAATTTTTTGTTAGTGGTAGACTGGTAGAATACATTCATACTCGTAGCCAAAACAAAACACATTAAACATTATTAGGTTATGTTGATGTATTAAGTCAGAAGTGGCATAAAATATCGTGCGCACGCGTTCGAGATAGCGTCACATGGCGTAGTGCACTTTACACGCCTACGCGCGTGGGAAATTTATTGTGTGTGTACAATTCTAAATCTACGTTAATCTTTTTACAGTTATCATTTCAGCTCTGACTGTCCCATTATCAATATCATCATCATCGCAACCGTAGAATGTGCATTGTTGGACTCGGGCCAATGTATGCTTGAATTCAATTCAATGTGCTCTTCAACGGCCGTATTGTGTACGAGTTCTGACTTTCGGCTTCACTATTCATCCCTCTCGCTCTCGTGGCGCGAGTAACTGGCGCAAGCAAGAGAAAAAGGAAGCTGAACGTCAGTTTGCGTACAGAATACGGCCCCAAGTCCTCAGTTCGCTTTGAGAGACGATGTCCTACGCTACGCTTACCCGTGAGTTCATTTTGCATATCGTAACGTTACACAATAAAATAACAGTAATTACTAAGTATACCAGTGGCAGCCGACTTATGTGCGTAACGAAAATACGCTTAGTACAAATTTTTGTATTTCGAAAATGGGCTCTCCACACGATTGCTACCGAAAAACTGGCGAAAGTTTTTGTAAGAATTTGTGCTACGAGTAGGCACTTGCTTTGATCAAGAGGCGTGTGCCGCGTTCACGATGTTTATTATGTGTTGAAAGCTATACTGAAAGCACGTGTGGTACGCACCTCGCTTTAAGAATAAGAATTTTTCGTAATTTAAGTTGCTTAGGTTATTTTTATAAACGTAGTTTTTAGGGTTCCGTGCCCAAAGGGAAAAACGGGACCCTATTACTAAGACTTCGATGTCCGTCTGTCCGTCTGTCACCGGGCTGTATCTCATGAACCATGATAGCTAGGCAGCTGAAATTTTCACAAATGATGTATTTCTGTTGCCGCTATAACAACAAATTCTAAAACCAGAATATAATTAATAATTAAGGGGGGCTCCCATACAATAAACCTGAATTTTTAGATGTTTTCGCTCTATATTAATAATGGTAACAGGAAGATGCTTGAAATTTTCACAGAATATCTAGTTTTATATTCACTTCAATAATAAATAATAAAATTAATATAAAATAACTATTTGAGGGGGGCTCCCATACAGTACGGAACCCTCCGTGCGCGAGTCCGACTCGTACTTGGCCGATTTTTTACTATGTGCTTTATTAATAAGCATGCTTAACGAGCTATCTTTGGAGTATCTCTACAAGATTGAATCAGAAATAAGGATCCGTAGAAGAACCGAAGCTACCACCTTTAGACCTTTAGGTTTACTATCGTATGTGAATTTTAAAATAGAAATGATAAATGTCGAGGAATTAACATTAGTTTTCGAAAAATAATCATCTAATTAGGTACATTAAGGGGTGAACACTCTCAAAACTAAAACTGTACTGCTAAGCAATACGTAGCTATAGGTATATACTGGTGCTTGTTGTACATGTCTTTTAAAAATCGTTTATTAAAAATGTTTTGAAATTGAATACAATTTTTGAACGACGAACCACCGGAGGAGGTACTCAATTCGACGCGTATTTTTTTTTTGTTTTTTTTTTTTTTTTAATGTATAACCACGCATAACTTTTTTCGCAGTCGTCCGATTTCAATAATTCTTTTTTTATTAGAATGAGTATACTTCGAAATTGGTCCCATTAAAATTTTATTGAAATCGGCGGAGCCACTTTTGATAAATCAAAAATAATGTGAAAAATGTAACATCGATCCGTGCGAAATATTCGCGAATTCTGTACACGGGTGAAGTCGGTCATGCTGTTTTTTGCGAAAACTGACTATGATAAATCAACAATAATGTGAAATATGCTACATCGATCCGTGCGATATATTCGCAAATTCTGTACACGGTCGGTCATGGTATTTTTTGCGAAAAATAATTATGTACTCGTACACTTATCGATACCAGAAGTATCAATTAACGTAAGGGACATTTTGGCGAAAATGAGTTATATACATCATTGGATTCAGAATTTTCTGCTTTATCGATGGGTATTGTTGAAAAAATTCTAGCGTTAAAAAAAGTTCCCTTACAGTAAAAATTTTTGGCTTGCGTAAAACGATTTATGACAAAAAAATAATGTAACAGACATTCACATTTTTTTTCTCTGAAAAATAAAGTAAGTCATAGTTTTAAATAATTTACCCCCTTACCTTAAGCCTCAAATCAGTCGATTTAAATAACATGATGTCCCTTACTTTAATTAATGATTAGAGTTATAAAAATTATTCCCTTACATTATAATCTCACAAAACTATCTTTGTTTTAAGCTCCTTACTGTAATATGCCTATTACGTGACAACTAGAAATCAAATTCAAATTCAATTCAAATATGACGAGAACACCAAGCTTAATGCAAAGAACTACATAGAAGCATTACCGGCTTTACCTTCTCACTACAGTAGAAAAAAATCTTCCAATTATCTGCCAGAGCAATTTAAGAACCTTTCAAACTTATACAGGTTGTACATTAAATATTGTGAAGAAAAGTCTGAAAACTATTTGAGCGAAAAATTATTTATATGTATGTTTAAAGAGTATAACTATGCATTTCATGTTCCTAAGAAGGACAAATGTCTTTTATGTACTAAAAACGAAAATAATCCAGATATGACGACTAATGAACAGATACAAGCTCATTTATTGGAAAAAGAAGCCACATATAAACGCTTTCATATTCATCAAAATCAAAAACGCGATAGCTCGTTTGTTGTATCTAGTTTTGATCTTCAAAAAGTTTTAGCGACACCGTATGGTGAAAGTATGCAGTTGTATTATTCCAGAAAATACGCCGTGTTCAATTTCACAGTATATGAGAGTGGAATGCAGAACGGATACTGTTACATACGGGGTGAGGCTGATGGTAAAAGAGGAAGTTGTGAAATAGCAACATGTCTGTATAACTACTTAAAAGAAATCGATAACAGAGCAGTGAACACATTATTATTATACTGTGACAACTGCACGGGGCAAAATAAGAATAAAGTTATATTTTCAATGTTCAAACATTTCCTGGAACAATCTAAAAATCTAAAAGTTATACAAATTAATTACCTTCTAGCGGGACACACATATATGCCAGTTGACAGCATGCATGCTGTTATTGAGAGAGAAGTAAGAAAACTAATTGTCTGGGCACCTTCACAATGGCCAAGTTTCATAGAGAGTGCTAGAAAACGGCCTCAACCTTATAATGTGAGTGTATTAGAGCATACAGATTTCATTAACTTCCAAAATCTGGCGGATTCTGTATTCACTCAAGCTACTCTCAAAAATAAAGATCTGCGTATGAAAAACATAAGGGTGTGCACATTTAAAATAAATGATTTGACGAAAATTGAAGTTAAATATACAATGTTAGAGACTGGTGATACTTACGACATAGAAGTCTCCAAAGAATTACCTCCAAAGAATTTTAACGCAAGAGGAAAGGGTAAAGGGATTGGGAAAAGAAGTGCTGTTAGAGGTAAACTTACAAAAAATATAGACAAAAAAAATTCAATTCAATTCAATTCTTGATTTGTGGCTTCTGCGAAGGTGTTTCACAATTTTGCCAATGTCTTGTGAGGTACTGCCATCAAACGTAGAGAATTTGTACGATGTTTGATGTGTTATCTGTATTGGATAGGCAACAGTTTTTGGATTTTATACCATTCACCACTACTGGAACAAACACAGTATAATCTATAAACACATAGGACGAACACAAACACACAATATACTAAACTACTATATAATTAATGGTTAATACTATTTACAACTTAATATTATTATTTTTAATATATTTACATAATATATTTACAAATGGGGTATGTACAAGGGAAAGTAAGGATTTGAAGGAGGTGGGACGAGGGATTTCTGGGGGGATGGCATCATACAAAGAGTACTGTGTTAAGGGGCAGCTGAAAAATATGTGGTCCACGTTTCCTTCATCGAGGCCGCACTCACACTGGGAGTGATCCCTAATCCTGAGTTTGGCCAGGAATACTGGGGTGCAAGCATGGTTAAGACGGAGGCGACAAATTACGGATGTGGTTCTTTTGTCCGAATTTGGAGACAAAAAAAAATGAATCTGCAGCTGAAAGTACTAGTAATGACATAAGTCAAAGGAACATAGACAATTTGCCATCTCTATATAAAGAGAGGCTTCCAATTTCCATTCCAAAATACAATGACCTCAAAAAATTGTGCGACACCGGTATAATACCAAAAAGATTTCATGGTGAATATTTGAACCTTCCTAATAAATCGCCAGTTAAAGATACCCTCAATGAAACTGACGACGATGAAGATGTGATGACAGCTGATGATGATAACTAGATAAAATACCAAATAGAAAAAGTTATTCCAACCATTTCAATTTATCCATTAAAATAGTTTAATTTACTAATAGTTATTATCATAATCTGTGCCCATACCTAATTATTTATTCTTGTAATAATTTATACATATTTCTTATATTAATATTCATATCATTTATATTATTTTATTCATTCATCTTTCAGACAATTCATATTTGTTGATCTGTCTTCTGTTTCCAGTACATTAATTAAATTACTTAATAAATAAGACTGTTGATTAAGTCTGAGAAAACATTTTTTTTTTATTAATTTGGTGATTATAATTATGAAGCTAATTAAACGTTATTAAAAGTACAGAGTTTGTAGGACTGTTATTTAGAACACTGCTACTTTTATAGACTGATTAGTGTGTTGAATTTATAATAATTACGTAGACATAAATAGGTAGGTAGTCGGAAATAAAAAAAATATGTTAATAATAAATCGTTTTACTTTTGTATCCCTAAATTTCATTTTAATCTGTGATACCTAAGCTGAAACTAACATTGATCATGCAAAAAACCTATTTCCATGGTGTTAAAATACCATCATTTTAGTACATAATCTATGGTTACATCAAATTGCAACACTGTAAAAGTCCTTTACAATAGAATTACGTATAATTTTCAATTGCTCTTGCTGCTTACACTATGCTTGACGGTTTACACATAAAATATTAGTAACGCAAGGCACAATTTTTTTTTTTTTTTTAATGTAAGGGACATGCTATTTTTTAAACCGCTGGGTATTTCTAAATCTTTCGTTTATAGCATGAAAGAAGAGGAAATTCTAAGAAACTTTGCTCTAGACACAATTAAAATTGGAGCAGACAGAAAAAAGTTATAGACAGATTTAAAAAAATACAATCATTTTTTGGCTCTCCTGTAAAACCGTGTTTTGTCCCTTACATTAATTGATACTTCTGGTATCGTTATATGTATTTAAAATAATGTTCAGCAACAACTAACAAATTTAAGTAAGTAAGTGTTTCAAGATATTTTTGCCAGGTATAGCCACTTCCGATCCGTGTTGCCAGATGTCGACTCTACCTTTGACTGCGTCTGGTTTAATTTTTTGACGGAAGTAACCGGTGCCGGCGCACGCGAGTATTTGTTTACAATTGTGCGTTATCTGTACCTACGCGGCGGAAGGAAAAGTTAAACATACGGTTCTGTGGAACCTGTGGATGCAGTGGAATGCAGTATATTGTATCACAATAATACTGAAACGTCCTGGGACAGTGGATACATGTGAGGACTCTATTTAAATGTTGGAAGGCGGTTTGTTTTTAAGTTGCTATCTTTTAAAGTTGAAATCACGCATTCATTTCATTCTTCATACATAGTGCACCTCATTACGACGTAATAAGGTGAATGCAGGCCGTTTCTATCCGTGTCATAAATCGATTCTCATTTTATGTTCTTTGCAGTCAATTTCTGTAAAACTGGTGATGGTTGTGGTAGAAAAAAAAAGTGCAAGAAGAGTCCCTCCGTGTGGAAGAAGTGAAACTTTGACGCAACGGTGCTTTCATACCCCTTCTATGGTAGCGTTAAACGCAACCTTGTTGGAAGTCGCATAAGAAGTTTCACTTCAATTAACAGATGGTGCGATCAAAATCACAGGAACGTGCCGGAAGCAAGTCAAATGGTCTTATTTCAGCCGATGAACCTTATCCAGCAGTAGACTGCCTTATGTGTTCTTTTTCGTCAGCCGCTATCCTATCACTATTCCAAAGGATAGGGGAGACCTTTTTGTCAGAAATTGCTGCATTTATATCTTACGTACTGGTTTTATATGTATTGACACAGTTTTGTGAAAGCTACAGACGTTGAAAGGGCGTTTTCAGTAATTGTTTATAAAACGCTGCAAGTAATGCTGAAACTTTCCCAACACGAACTAAAATAAGTTTGTTTGGTGCGCTTGCGCAGTGCAATGAGGTGAGGTTTGATCAAAGGCTGATAGAAATGTAAACTCTTTGGTAATCATGTTCTATACTCACACATGTCACTCTAGTTTGTTAAATACAAGTAGCGGACGTACGTCTAGCGCTGAGGGTACTGTGGAGGGGATGGCTGCGCATGTTGACCGCCATACTAAACTCATGCGCAGCCACCCCCTCCACACTTCGTTCAGCGCTAGACTTATATGCCGCGACCTGTACCTATATAAATTCGTTAGTTAGTAGTATGTATTAATTTTTTTTTGCTTTTCCATTAATGTTGAGAGAGTTTTAAGAAATTAATAAAAAATAATTTGATATGTGACTTGCCGACTATTAGCTATAATAATTTTTTTTCATGAGTCAGGTATTAGCAACAAACTTCTTATCCGACGATTTGTGTGGCGCTTAGTATATCTAAAAACTAATATTTTTATCGTGTTAACAACCTTAAAGAGCATTGTTTGAGTTTCAGCATTAAGCCACGCTTAGCTGATTAAGAAGATTACCGTGCCGAGTAATTCTCAATACAAATGTTTTACCACATTATTTTCCGTTCGGCGGTTTCTTCACATTGGGAACTCTTTTCTTGGTACCTACCTAAAGATATGGTCCTGATGCATTTCAGTGACATGTGA
Organism: Hypomecis atomaria; assembly: GCA_964007245.1. Lineage (NCBI taxonomy): Eukaryota > Metazoa > Arthropoda > Insecta > Lepidoptera > Geometridae > Hypomecis > Hypomecis atomaria. The sequence continues at coordinate 15,615,691 of OZ023294.1, read as the reverse complement.
GTATTTAGATATTAATTGTATTTTTTCATTTCATTTTTCCTGTAGGTAAGTAACATTCCGTGAACACCAAACAAAAATCACGAAGAAAAACTTTTTTGAGTATGTAAAATTTTTAACAGACTTCCAAAAAGGAGGAGGTTCTATGTTCATCTGTATGTATTTTTTTGTTTATGTTCGTCGATAATTTCACCAATTGTGAACTGAATCGAAAAATTCTTTTTTAGGTTTCAGATTTCCACTAATTTCAGATTTCGATAAATCAGTATTTCTTTATAAAATTTAGGACTATTCCAGAATGTCACAACTAGATAACTTTTTGTATGGTACCCACAACACGGGCCTCGAGCCTAGTGTGGAACCAAAGGATACTTCGCTTGTGAATCCTGAATCTAATTATTTTGCCAAATTCAACTGTTATATTATTCATGTATTCGTGTATTCAGGACGAAATGGTATACTCCTGAGGTGGTCCCATTTAAATTTTACAGCAATCGGCTGAACCGTATTAGAATAATCGGCCAAGTACGAGTCGGACTCGCGCACGGTGGGTTCCGTACTGTATGGGAGCCCCCCTTAAATATTTATTTAATTATAATTTTATTATTTGTTATTGAAGGGAATATAAAACTAAATATTCTGTGAAAATACCTGGTACCATTATTAATATAGAGCGAAAAACGTCTAAAAATTCAGGTTTGTTGTATGGGAGCCCCCCTTAAATATTTATTTTATTTTGTTTTTAGTATTTTTTTGTTATAGCGGCAACCGAAATACATCATCTGAGAAAATTTCAGCTGCCTAGGTATCATGGTTCATGAGATAAAGCCCGGTGACAGACAGACAGACAGACAGACGGACATCGAAGTCTTAGTAATAGGGTCCCGTTTTTACCCTTTGGGTACGGAACCCTAAAAAAACCTTGTTTCTCACGCGTTAATTAAGCAACACTTAGGTAATGAGTGTGTCCACTCAAGTGTTGGAGCGTTAACTTGACTAATGTTTAGAAGTGGCTCCATCATCCATCTTCACCGGCACGCGTCGATTGTTGGCTGACTGACAGAGTTATCAGAGGTATAACTCAATTGATTTAGAATAAAGTGGACCTAGTTTAGCAGAAAGAACTCCCAACCCACAATTTTACTCTTATGTTATGACCGTTTAAAGATTCAGATTGTCTAACATGTTGTTTAAGTCTGCGAGGTGAAAAAAGACTGTTAATGTCTTATTGTCGTTTATTACATCACAATTGGTAGCTCGCTTAAAAAAAACACATTTCTGTATTACATATTTTTGATGATTTCTAAAGTTGTGAGCGAACAATTTCATACAAATTTTAGAGTGGAGAAGGCGCGGCAACCGATTGCACGCGTTAGGCTTCTATTGGTTTCTGCTCTGAGACTTGAGAGCTCTGTACACACCTATTCTGTCTCCTTGTACATGCCATTAACTATGCTGTGATAATATAGCGTGGCTGGCTAGCTGGACTGAGCTAAGCGCGAAAACAATGCGTTTTTCAGGACAAAACCGACGTAAACATATAGGCAAACTTTTACATAAAAATAGAAAGCATATTATTTAATGCTTGTATGTTTTTTTTATGTAAACCGTGGTATCTTAGTAGGAAAGCATTGGGTACAAGCCCGGTCTCGTAAGTACCAATGTGTTCTTTGGAATTTATGTATGACTTTACACACCCCTGGCTTTTTGCCGGAGGAAAATATCGTGTGTAGAAGAAATTTGATACGTAGGTCTATGTTCAGCAGTAGAGTGTTAAAAATAAGATTGGCACAGTCATGCGCCACTAAATGAATATTGTCTTTATATTGTTTATTGGAATTGAAAGTTCTCTAAAATTAATTTTCTTAGACTAATTTTTACTACCAACATTTACATAAGTGACTTTCTACATTATCTTTATTGGATAATGTCAGAATACTTACTTTCCGATAATACATAATTGCGCTCACGCCTACTCGCTATAGAAGTATATCTAGGTACTTACAGATTTCCTAGATTTGACGATGCATATCTAAAACTTTCTCTGCTCAATTGCTTTGGCGATTTGCTAGAATGACTATCAAAAAGTATCGGCAAACATCATCGGGCTATCGTGAAATGAGTGTTGACTGGAACCGAGTAAAGGGGATCGGAATTGTACAATCGTAGTCAATAGGCCCAATTTTGGAGGCGCCATCGTAATTATAATAGACATGTGACTTCCACGTACTTTGTATGTTCAAGTTTTCCCTTCTGCCGGCACTCTAAGAGTGCAACCCGTAGTTTTTTTTTTAATTTTGAATTGTTAGCTTTTTAGGGCACGTCGTACAATACACGTTATGTTGCCATTTCATGAAACACGGGCTAGTGTTCAATCTCGTTAAGGGTGATTCAGACAATCCCGTTGTGGTCCACTTTTCAGAGACCGGTATTTTATCAGTGAGCACCGACCTTTAAAAGGAGACGATTGAAGGGAAGTGGTTCTTGTTTGTTTTTCTTTTCCTTGTTGTTGTTGGCGTGTGCTCGTGTTCAGAATGATTACTGAATAAGATACTGTACAAATAAGTGCCTCTTAAATTCTATGTAAAAGTTTCATCAAGCACAGTTTTACAGATTTTGCACAACTATCGATTCCATAATATGGCATGAAGCCCAACTATAAAGGCACCGTCGTAAATATAATAGCAACGTAAAAAGTGTATCGCTCTCTATCGAATGCATATAGCGAAAAAGAAACAGGAATATTCTAAATTGCTATTATAATTACGATGACGCCTTCATAAATTGGGCCTATGGAACTAAGTATTTATTTATATTGAATTGGCTATTTTAAATTCATGTACCAATATTATGAATCAAAACACCAAGATCTGATAACGTTTGCTCCTCGTGATGCATTTATTTTTATTTATTCTAAGCGCACTCCTTATGGATACGTAAAATAGATATGTAAGTAATACATAAGTCTCTTAGGTTCCGATTAATTATATTTCTACTGTACTGTGCCAGCCTTTTTAATAGTCCGCTGCAGGACGTAGGCCTACCCGAGAAGGGTGATTGGGTCATATCCACCTCGCTGGCCCAGTGCGGATTGGTGGATTCACATACGCCATAGAATTTCTTGAACGGACGTTTGCAGGTTGCCTCACGATGTTCACCAAAAAGCAAGTAATGTGAAATTCCGTACGTAAATTCCGAAGAACTCATCGGTATGGGCCCGGGATTTGAAATCACGACCTCACGATTGTAGGACGGGTGTCATAGGCGCGGAAGCAGTTTACGGATTTGGAGCGATTGTCAGCCACCAGACCATCACTGCTAACATTATATTTTTCTGCATGTATTCCTTAAATATTTACCTCAGGATATTGACATTAAAAAGGCGTCATATATCAACACAATATCCCTCTCAGCGAATGATCGACATCTGCCTTGAAAGGGCAGTGGCGTGGTAGTGTGCTTTGTTATCGAGTAACCTGTTTTACCCCATCTGTCGCTATCTGGCCAGTCATATGCGATCTGGGCTGTATCACGAGCTTTTAATCTGCTACATTACAGCTACAGTTCAGTTTGTGTAAATGAGCTATCTATGCAAGTTCGACCAGGCAGAATTAAGAGCTCAGGTTTAAAAGTTTTTAAACATCCTGAACCTGAAGGCCTCTGACGTGGTTAAACGGTTAAAACGACCAGGACCGACAATTTAACGTGTCATCCGAGCCACAGTAGCGCTGAGTCGTAAATGCCACCCGCGGTCACCCGTCCGAACACTGACAACGCTGAACATTGCTTAACTTCGGTGATCGTTAAGAAACACCTAGTCAAGCTACGCTATGAGCGTTAAGTGATTCGGTCGATAGATATTTTCTCTCGTCTACTTATTTAGATTCTGGTGAATATGCAGTCTGAGCCATCTGAATAAGTAGATTATCTCAATCTTATTCAGACGGCCTTTTGCCACTCTTTTCTTTAGTTGAAAGAGCAAAGCGAATGCTAAAGCGATCCAATTTGGGTTTCCTATAAGAACTCATGGTACGGGCCCTGAGCATATGGCACAAGTCAGGTATGTCAAAAGAATGGCCCGATGTTACTTGTTGGGATTCCCGATCGTACAATGGGTCATCGGGTTGCAAATAACTGACAGGAATGCCAAAGTAAGTATTTACCTATTGTAGTATCTTTTCGAGAATGATTTATATACCTTCATTTATCCTTTATGTAAAAAATCTAAATAATAGTCATTACATATTGACACGTACAATTTTATCAGAACTTATTTATCTCTGTTTAATTATGGATCTTGGAATGACAATACGTATTTAATTTAGTTATACATATGTGTTATAACTAAGTAGGTATATTTTGTATTTAAATCCATAAAAGAATCCAAATACCTACTTGTCAAGTACAAACAGACATCGCGATGAAAACGAAAGATCTATCGACATACCTTGCAGATAAATCGATTCGCATCAAAAATACGAATACCGTTCCAACATTCCTGTTTATAAATGAGCCGAAGTTCCAGCCCTACTTCCCTAATTAGTACTCTCGACTTTCGTTATATCAAACACGCCGCACTGCGAGCAAGTTCGAGCTCAATCCCTTTGTGTCAAAGGGCTCCAGCATCCATTCCTGAACTTCTCAAAAACAAAAACGCTGCCGGGAGCTGAACAAAAACCCAGTAGAAACCTAACATTAGTGATCGGTTGAAAGCGCGTCTCCTCACCAAATGTATCAAGTTTTTGGGTCACAACTGTCAATAATTATTTTTCGCAAAAAATGGCAAAACCGCCCTCCATCTCGTGAACAAAACTCGAATATTTCGCTCGAATTGTTTACATTATTGTTGATTTTTCAAAAACGGCTCATTTGATTTCTTTAAAATTTAAATGGAAACACCTTAGGAGTAAATCCTTTCAAAATAAAGAAGAATTTTTCAATTCGGTTCACAATTGGCGAATTTATCGATGAACATACACAAAAAATTACATACAGATGATCATAGAACTTCCTCCTTTTTCGAAGTCGGTTAAAAAAGTAAAATAAATGTCACAAAACACATTTAAAGTTTATAAAATCTAGCATTACCCATGCAAATTACAAACTACTTACTAACATCGTGCCTTAGCAAATCGACGCATCCCTTTCAGGATATCTCAATGGACCGTTTACCCCAATTTTAAACTCCCAAATTGTACCCAAGCGTCTGAAAATAACCTAACGTTCTTAACGTTCTTAGTATCGTTTTTAAATAACTGTAAATCTATCTATACCAATATTATAAAGAGGAAAGATTTGATTGTTTGTTTGTTTGCATCGAATAGGCTCCGAAACTACTGAACTGATTTGAAAAAATCTTTCACCGTTGGAAAGCTTGTCGTTAATAAAAGGGCACACTATCTGGTGTCAGTGGAGTAGAAACGTGTTAAATAAAAAACCGAACGACCAGAGACAATTCCATTCATGAAATCCCTAAATGTAAGATAGTCTAGGGCTTCTGATTGCTCTGTGGCGGGCTGGTGCGGCGGCGCTTGCGCGCGGAGGGTGCGAGCCATCGACTCGACAAATACCGGGGTGGGCCGGCGCGCGCGATAGTCAGCTGACAGCAGTCGCACCGAACGCACGTCTCTACCATTCCCGCGACAACCGCGCAGTGACCGCCACTTTGTGTTTCATTTTTGAAAGAAAAGTTTGACGAAGAAAATGGCCACCTACGCCCAGTTCAAGCACGTCGAGCTGTACAAGATCGGCCATGGAAAGAACAGGTGAGGCGCACGAGGGATGCTGCGATCTGTGTTTTGGGAAAGGTCAAGGGTTGCGCAGATGGGGATGCGGATATTTACAAAAGAAAAGATTTTTTTTATATTCAACACGTGCATTATTTTTAAATATGTTGTATTGATATTTTCTAAATCTAAGAGTTCGAAGACCCAAAACTGATTATTATTATGGATATTTTTATGATGATTTCTTTTTTTTTTAAATTGTATTGAGTATAGTTCAATTTTTCGTGTAGATATGCGTGAATAAAAATTAAGTATGAAAATTTTAGTATGCACCTTGCAGATTTATTATACATTATATTCTCGGTATCTTGTAAGAAGAATATTCAAATTTTAATCTTGAAATAAGGAGAATATTCAAAACCTAATTTTCTTGCTTCAGACTAAGTTTTTATCGTCGTCATAAAGCTGCGACTTTCAGTAGAGCAGTGCATTGAACTCGCCTGAAGTCTGAACTCTAGGTAGAGCTAACACGCACCGCTACGATAGAAATCTCTTAAGTTTCGGTGGGGACCTAGAGTTCTTTGATCTTTGTAATGTTATTATGAAAATTGCGTACTAAAAAGAAAAATAGAACAATCATTAGGAATCTTTATTTATTCATGTTTTTTTTACATTTTTAATTTTTTTTTATACATAAATGTTATAATATGTACTTTGTTTTATACTTTACCATCATTTCCTAAGTGATTAATTTTTTTTTGTTAATCTGTTTTAAGCAACAATATTTATTTTTCTAGTCTCGGTTGGTTTATTTATTCTATTTTTTGTTTCTATATGTTTCTTCATCATTGCAGAAAATGAATGGGAAATTTCTGAAAGTTATGAAGAAAATTCAAACATTTTTTTATCATCACTTCAGACACAATCTTAGTTTATCCAAATTCATTTACAACTAGTAAAATAATCTAAATAAAAAAAAAAAACTAAGATACATGGTCTTCTTTTGGCATTTGTCGATTGCGTAATTTTCTTTTCTAACGCAAAGTTACCTATTAATAATGCAAAATAAAATGACTTTTACTTATAACTAAATATTGCACATTAATAAATAGTGCTTGTAGAAGAAACGGAATACATAAACTAGGATTAATGTGTAGATGATATAGTAAAATATAATCTAAATACAGTGACACTACTTATAATTTAAATGAGATAATCATCTATTTATTTCATCCATAATGGCTTTCTTAATATATTTATTTGACGTTCATCGTTTAAGGAAGGAACCGACATTAATAGAGTAATAAAATTTTGAGCTGGAGAAAAGATAACTACATGCAGAATCAGTTCTACTATTTTTATGTCCGTGATCTTAGAGGCAATATCCTTTGCTATGTTTTCGTGAACAGGAAATGATCCGTGCATTCACTCTTTACACAAAAAATGTAAAATCTGTTTATACGTTAATAGCTTTTGCCCGCATTTTTGCCCGATTTTGATTTATGCTTATTATAAAAATAATTTGTTTTTATAATAAGCATAAACCCGTCATTTTCCAGGATAAAAAATAGCCGACGTCGCTCTCCAACCTTTGAAATACTCGTATATCCATTGCAAAAATCAAGCAAATCCGTTCGTCTGTTGCTCCGTAAAAGAGTAATTAATCAACAAAAATACATATACATTTTAAATATAGATTTTAGAGTGCCTATGTTTACACTTGAAACAACTCTTTAAACTGTCCTTTACTTTATGTACATCTATACTATATATATAATAATATAATAAAGAGGTAAAGTTTGTGGGGTTGTAGGGGGTAATCTGGATCTGGATCTGAATCTGGATCTACTGAACCGATTTTGAAAATTCTGTTACCATTAGAAAGCCACATTATTTGCGAGTGTCATTAGCTATAAAAAGTCAAAGGCTAGTTTTAGAATAAAATACATGGCCACCAACTCTCCAGATGGAAATTGGTGGTGTTATGGCCGAAGATGGAGTATGTAGAAAAAAATCCTATCCACTCTTGTTTTAAACATACCCAGATCCTGACAATTACATCAGGAAAAAATTACGGAGATAGGGCAATCCTGTCCCTGGCCCCATTTTATCCTGCAATATATACTCCATCTATACTGAATATGGTTAAACCCACATTGTTTTACAAAACAAACTGTGTGTCATAACTATAGGTACGAGTACGAGTATTTAATTTGTTCGTAATATAATATATTTCATATCCTGTCAAACTTAAAATAGCATTTGCGGTAAAATTAGGTTTAAAACACAATCTCTTTACGTGTACGGATAAATAAATGGATCCGATTGATGTGAAATATTTTGTACAATTTGTTTAGTAGTATGTTTCTGTTTGGTAACGTTAATACCTTTTAGTCTCGACGCTCTTAACTCTACAGTTTTCATTATCTCTAGGTAGAGTTCACAAATAATTATAACCTTGTCTTTGATCGGGTTTATAAATGAACTATCGTATTTTTCAAAATTTTCTTATTTGGCAGGTAATTTTTAGTATTAAACAAATGATATAAAATCGTTTAGCTCCTATTCTATGGTTAGTCTAGTTTAAACAAAGTAAGCTGGAATAAGCTATAACCTGGATGCAAGCTGCTTCCAAGTGGTCTTATTGGAGCTCTATAGGGGAGGCATATGTACAGCAGTGTACGTCAAATGGCTGAAACGATGATGACGAAACAAAGTAAGTGATCAAATGTAGAGTAAAATTCTTATGTGTATAACGTAGATAGCAAGATTTATATGTACGAAACGTAGCCACTGCGCAAAATTAAGCCTAAACTTGCTGCATTGCCAAATTCTCTTGTTTCAATAGTAACTGCACTCAAAGCCTACTTTTTGTTCTACACGCAAAATCATTAAGACCTTCTTCCTCTGTCCTAGCAGAGCGATTGAATGCTATAACTTGCAAAAAAATTGAGCCACCGAGTATTGAATAATCTGCGCTAAGCTAAAGGATTCGTGTCAGCAATTTACTTATCAATTGGTATTATGAGCGATATATGGACCGGACCACTAATACCCTCTACACTTACGGGAACACTCGGCCTAGGATTCAGTTATATATAGGTACCCAGGTAAAACAATTCTTGTTTACCTAACTTACAGTTGTATAATTGACCTATGAATAAATTGTTAGTCTTACTACTAAGAATTCAACTTATATATATTTAAAAAAAATGTAGACATATCGTACTAGAAGGTCCTTTTTTATTCCAAGTATTGAAAGGTCATTGTAGTACGATGACTACAACTTTCAACTTTCATCGCAAAAGCTACGCTATATCGCACCATAATGCTTTTAATGGCTACGTTTTGATATCCACGGCATGCTTATACGCATCGCGTCGCATTGCCACATTTACCAATCAAGTGGGACATTGCGTGACCGTGCGTGACGAAAACCAAATTTGCCAGTTGGATATGAAATTGTACGAAATACTGTACAATGAAATTTCGTATTCTATTCGCTATAAACCCATGCTCCATGTATTCGTAATAAAATCATGTCACGCTACCATTACATCGGTAAGTTACGAGTTCGGAGTAACATTTTCGGGCGTATACATTGCTAAAATTTTATAACAATATCGGTGATAAAACTGTGTGTTGAGCTGAGCATGCGAGCGGAGTATGGGCCATCACGCGAGCGAACGCAGACTGGCCGACTTACCGACTTTGTTATTTTTCAATTTTTTTTATCATTTCAAATGGTGGTTCTTACATTTAATCTGCAGACGAGTGGCCATACTTGAAATGATATTTAGATGGTGCACATTTTCCTTTTGATTATTAGGAAATGATGGAATTTACATTTGAAAAACGCATTTCTCATGGGAACTAAGCGCCGAATGCGGTGATGCGGAAGCCACTTATCCAGAAATAAAATTTGCTTAGTTTGTTTTAAAAGTGATTTTTCCGTAAAATATGATCTTGGTGATTATTACACTTTATGAACGATATAGAATCCGGTAGAGTATTTTGAATTCTCGGCGTTCATGTTAAAATGTGAAATTAATACGCCTCATGCGTAGATAGAGAATACTAAGAATAATTTTCAACTCATTCGGTTTTCAAACTGAAGGAGTATATATACACACCCAAACCACCGGCAGCTAGCCAAAATAATTACTTAAGTAAGTTATAGAGCTATTATAAGAACAAAAATAAACGGACCCTATACGAAACTGAAATGAAATCAGTTAGGCCGTAGTACTTATAACAATAAAATCCATGGATGCAAGCCTTTCTCAACCGGTCTTTTTGGAGATCTAAAGGGGTGGGCTATGTCCAGCAGTCAACAGTAAAATTACCAGCCTACATGTGACAAAATGGCTGTTAGCGACTTTGGTGTGTAGAACCCAAAAGATTACAAAAGTTAAAAGCCCTATGTAACCTAATCCTATCAAGATGACCGGGCGCCAAAATCATTAGTCAGAAAGGTTTTCCTCTACAAAAACTTTTAAGTAGGTACTAATAAATTTATGCAAAAAAGCTTTTTAATGCGTTAATGTATACAATTAGCATGCATAATGACGTTGTAATGAAAAACTATTAATTTATGAATTAATTGCGTACACGCCTTTAAACAAGATTAATTTTTTAATTGTTGGTAATAAAGTGGAAATTAACACTCTTGATGCGATTTTTTCATCATGGAACTATAATATTTTTGTTCTTTTTTTTTTTAGCAAGTGAAAGTTTTTTTTAACAAGTCACATTAATTATTGTAATTGAGAATGGATAAACACTTTCATTTGTAATACTAGGCGAATACTTAAAAATAATTAAATTTATTTATTTTTTGATTCATGACCGCCTCGCGTGTATGTATTGAAAGATAAGTTGGAGCGCTCTCTGGCGCGGATGGTGCGTTGGGTTTGTAGACGCGCGGCGGGTGGCGGGTACGCGGTGCAGGCGCATGCGGCGCCCGCGGGTGTAAATTGTTCTAGCACCACTAGATGCAGCGTCGGGCGCCCGCCGCGCCGCTGATCCTAGGCCCGCGTCGGAAGTCCGGAGCGGGCACCCGCTCCGTGCACCCGCTGCGAGCGCACGCTTAACGTAGCGAAGGCCCTAAACGTGAAAATCTCCCAAACAAAACAAGATTTTTGGACGGTTCAACCTAATTAAAACAGGAAATCAATCCATTAAGTCACTGAATTGGTCTATGTCTGTAACTTTTAGTGTATACGTAAATAATCGGCCAAGCACGAGTCGAACTCGCGCACGGAGGGTCCCGAGGCCCCCTTAAATATTTATTTTATTTTTATTTTATTATTTATTATTGAAGTTAATATAAAATTAAATATTCTGTGAAAATTTCAAGCATCTATCTATTACTATTATTAACATAGAGCGGAAAACGTCTAAAAAATTAGGTTTGTTGTATGGGAGCCCCCCTCAAATATTTATTTTATTCTCGTTTTAGTATTTGTTGTTATAGCGGCAACAGAAATACATCATCTATGAAAATTTCAGCTGCCTAGCTATCATGGTTCATGAGATATGGCCCGTTGACAGACAGACAGACAGATGGACAGACGGACATCGAAGTCTTAGTAATAGCGTCCCGTTTTTCCCTTTGGGTAGGGAACCCTAAAAAGTTTCATCTCAAGAATAGTAAAATTTTTGCAATATTTCGTACCTAACCTCGTATAAATATCACAAACGAAATCTAGGTCCACCTAGCACCAGCAGTAGATTAAACTCCTTTGACTATTGTTTTGTCTGACACACCGTCTCATTAAGTACAGATTTATCGTCACTTCCTGTTCTAATTTCGAAATCTATATTTCTCCGGTTATATAAGCAAAGGTTACGGGGCTATGGCAGGGCTCAGGGTTTGCGTGACGACTACCCTCATTTACATTTCCATGGGCCGGAGGAAGTGATTCCGGCAGACGGGCAGATACACGTCTTGGACCAGCTACACCAAGTTAGCTTTGCCGTTAAGAAATAGTGACACTGTATTCGTCATACGTATTCGTGAATTTATTCTTGATAGTACCTAATTAGTTGTCAAGTGCGACACGCGTATGATAGGGTTCCGTAGGTGGTGACGATGATTATGATGTCGAAACCAATTTTTATTTTATTTTCTTTGGGTTGCCAAACGATGTTTAAGATGTTGTTAGATAGTTGACTGCTAGAAAAACATAATAGTCTAAGAAATATATATCTGATGATGAAGATCTCCTTTGAATCGTTTGTTAGTGATTATTTTGTCAGGTATTTATTGTCTGTCGGCCATATGAGTTTGCCTTTTTTTTTTTCAACGGCAAAACTAAGTTGGCAGCGGCACCGTGACGTCGCTAGGGGTGTCAGCTGACCTTGCGCCACCCCTATTTATGGGTTGAGAGGTCTGAAGATGGAATCTCGTTAATCCGGATATTACAGCCTTGCTAGGCTATAAGTGTGGCCATTAGTACAAGGCCTGGATATATTATAATTCCTAATATGATGCCTTTTCAACCGGCCGCAGCTAGTGAGTAGGTAATTGACATTGAATTTCAAAAAACAGAAATATACGTCTGAACTTATTTTGAGTTATATACCTGTAATACCTGTAATGTATTAAATATTGTTTTGTATCTTTTCATTTAATACAGTATGAATAAAATTAAATTAAAAATGTATACGTCCCAATTTCTCTTTATAGGTAGACTTATGTCAAAGAATATATAATACTTATGTTCAACAGTGCACTTTAAGTACAGGTCAATTCATGCTACGAGTACCGATTATTAGTATAACTTCGATGTATAATAATTCTTAAATTAACTCATGTTACTCAGCGGAAACGTGGTTATAGTAATCCCTGATAACGCATTAGGTACCTAGAGAAATACAATGTTGATGGATATGGAATATTATGTCGTTTTTAGAGTTCCGTACCCAAAGGATAACAACGGGACCCTATTACTAAGACTTCGATGTCCGTCTGTCTGTCTGTCACCGCGCTGTATCTCATGAACCGTGATAGCTAGCCAGCTGACAGATGATGTATTTCTGTTGCCGCTATAACAACAAATACTAAAAATAAAATAAATTAAATATTTAAGGGGGGCTCCCATACAACAAACGTGATTTTTCGGAGTTTTTTGCTCGCTATTAATAACGGCAAGAGGAATGGGGCTTCCTTACGGTACGAAACCCTTCGTGCGCGAGTCCGACTCGCACTTGGCCGATTTTTGTATATTCAGTTAGTTCATGCCTGGAAAAAGCAAAGCTTAAAAATTTCATCTATTCATATTTTCCTTAATCAGAGTTTTAGACTCATTAAAGTTTCCACACGTCGTCGCGGCATTAGCATATAAACAAGTTTTAACATAAGAGATTAACTAAGCGCTACGAAGTAATGAAAATTTAGCACTTTTGATTTCCACAGCCCACACGGAAGGTTTTCTTTAACATTTCCATTGAATCTCAGTACTCGTACTTTGCAAATTAAAATAAATTGCTTTGAAAGTAATAGATAAATCCGAGTGTTAATTCAGTCTCGATTTAGATATCTTCAGATTATGCTACAATGAGAACAGACACAGTCTGGTTTTTGTTGTACCTATACTCATATTTATCGTATCGTACTCAAATTATTCAATGAGGGCTTACCTTAGCTTCTTGTATAGAGTGCACTGATAACACTTCTGGTGGGACATATCAGAGGGCTCATCAGCTTGAAAATAAAAGTAAATTAATAATCTATAACCTATAACACATCAAGAAAATGATGAGAGAGAAAACACTAATTTGGAGAGGGAGAGACATCATGGCATTTTCTTTTATGATGAGTCAAAGACTCATTGACTTGAATCAAAATATGGCCACTAAGGATTTTGAAATCCTGCTTTTTTAAATTATTGATTATGTTATCCTGTAACTAAAATATTTTTCAATAATATGACAAATTCACAACCAAATAACACTGTAGTTTGTGAAGCTACATGACAGTCCTGTGCAAAATATTTTGTGTAATATGTTTTCACACGCTCATTAGGATATCCTTAACAAATGATGATTAGCGCCAATGCGTGCGCCAATAAGTGCTAGCTTGCTAAAAGCTAACGATGCCATATAATACATTGTACCGTACTCTGAAGACATCTTCACACTTCTCCGGGACATATTACTGTCTGTCAAACAGAGCCTTTTATAGACTTTTTACGAGAGGGGCTGGAAGAATAAACAAATACCTAATGTCAGTGTTTGGAGGAGGGTGGTCGGAGCTTATTATTGGAAAATATGGTTGTTTACTCTAAGATAAACTTTGCTATTATAATTCGGGCTCAAAAGGGAAAGATCCAAACGCTTGTATGTTAATTCAAACGTTTGTTGTTGAAACGTTCTTTTGCCTTTTCATAATATTATTGTGTTTGTCTTTTACTTTTGTGGTATACCAGTTCGATTCGTAGAGAGGATATTACAAATTTTACAATTTTATTCAATTTTTGGAATGAATTCCTTGACGCTATAGGGTGCCATGTCAGTAAGGAATATTTTAAGCTTTCTTTTGAATATTGCAAGAGAAGCTGCGTTTTTTATAATATTTGGCAAGGCATTGAAAACTCTTACTCCAAATATTCGGGTGCACTTATGGGACTTAGCTAGCTTTAGGATGGCGTGAGTAGTGAAATTTCCTTCTCTCCTGCCATGTTTTCGATGCCCTGTCGAAAAAGAACCCAAGTTTTTATATACATATATACTGGTATGGTATAATTACAATGCCGGCATAGTCATTAATTTATGTTTAATAAATAGTTGTTTCGCTGGTGTCAGCGGTACCAGCGGTACAATGATACGGTACCAGCTTTTGATCCCACGCCTTATGTTTGTAAGGCGACCTTTCTTCCACTAGACCACGAAAGCTTCTACCGTACGTATTGGGAAGAAAATTTTACAGTTGAATGACCTAAAATGTTACCCCTTTCAAGTATAACAGTGTATGCAGTGCAGACTGCATAACAATAGTGGAGCGGAAGCCTTTCAATGCAACTTGCAGTAGGTAGTAAGCATCTGTCAAACAGTGGTGCTTATTAACTAGGCTCCTGGTTATAGTGTCACTTACAAAGTTGCAAGGTGCCCTTATCGGGCCCTAACTTTCCTAAGGTGGCATGTATTTATGGAGCCGAGGTAATAGTTGAAAAGGTTCTGGATAAATAGAACTGTAGGTCTATGTTTATACTGTTTGACCATCAGTCTTCGTTGCTTGGTTAGTTATAACGTCTGTTTTACGATAGAAATCATTATCAACTCAGTCATAAGTTTATTGAACTTGAACTGGGCATAGGTTTGTTCTGTGGACTTACATAGTGTAAGTTACTGTTTTTTTCATCACTTAAAGTTATATATTCTTACAGTATTACATACAAGTTATAATAAACTTAGTTGCTAAAATTTTTTTTTTTTTATATTATACAAAAATATTTCAGTGCAGGTATATTAAATCTAAAATGAGAAAATACCTATTATATCATTTAATACCAAAAAAATATTTGCTGTCTGAATTGCAGTTAGGTAAGTGTGTTACAGTGTGTTAGGCAGTGTGTTACACATACGATATAAAGCATGATACAAATAGAACAAGTAAATGTAACGTGCCAAATGACTACACGCGATTTTCTATAGAATTTATATCTAAACTCGTTCAAATGACACGAAAATTCGCAAAGTGAAGAGACCGCAAAGTACGATGACAAAGCACCGCTCTGTTGCTATGAAGTCTACCGATTGCGACACGTAGATGCGTTAGATCGATAACGCCACTTTTTGTCCCGTATCTAGTGATGGCAGTGTTCAAACATCGATGTAATCGCTGCAAAAACTAGAGCTGCATGGCCGCATTCATCCCATAATCGATCTATCGATAAAAAACTATCGATTCTGTGCCACTGGGACCGTTGGAGACACGCGTTTCGATGTCACCGATCACGAGATAAGGCTACTTTTCAGAGCCTAATCGACGATCGCCCATTCAATTCTCTAATCTATAACTGCTGTTATTACCATCTCTATTTTGAAACAACTTGTAAAATGAAAGCAAACAATTTTATTTACTAATGAAAAGATTAAACAGTTTATTTTTTCAAATTGACAGCTTACGAGTCTGTTAGGTTTTTGAGTATAAAGAAACATTAACTGTAACGCTGCGCTTTTTGTGCAGCTAGGAAATTAAAATGAAGTAGGTAGTTATCACGGTACTTTTCTAACACGACTTTATGATAAAATAAGCAGATCGTTTGTTGAATATTTATTACATCATTAGGCCTTTTTTAGTCTGGAAAAATGGTCAATTAGTAGAAACAAGGTCATCTGTTGCGTGTTTTTGATAAATTTGCTCGGGAACGGGTAGATTTTAGTTAGCGAGGTTTAATGTCGTGACATTCGTGATGTTACGCAAAATTAATGGAAAACGACATATTTTGATTTACGACGTTTGAGCTGAAATTGGATTTGAATTGGCTATGAAGATGGTTTTTCAATTTTATAGCTGGAATAAGAATCGATAATATTCGCTATATTAGTAAGTAGTACGGACAATAAATTATTCGTTTTATTATCGAAAAAGAGAAACGGTCGTAATATTTAATATGAAATTAGGGTCAGCAATCGTTTGTTATTGTCACTTTCTGTAATTCAGTTAATTAACTTTTTTTATTACAAGAAAATCATCAAACTTTCCACCAATACGGTGTAAAACTTATTCAAAAACCGTTATTCAATCAACCAAAAGAGCTAAGACGTTCGTTCGCGAGAACAATTTCCATTCATTCGCATCTCGTTCATTTAACGATCTAGCGCTACCTGCTTCACAATTTTTCTCACATATCAGTCTGATTTCACACTTTTTAATGTGCACCACTTGTGAAGATGATGAGGCATTAATGCGGTCAGATTCTTTAATGGAAATATAGGTGTCAGATGATTAATTCTATTGCTCTGTCAGTGGCAGGGTTGGATTCGAGGTGGCGTGAAAATAGTAGCATATGAAGCTAAAAAATAGTAATAAAATATAGTAAGCATGTACTTATTTTCTCTCTATTTTGGAATTCCTCCCATTCTAGGATTATTATCGTAAAATGAAGTCATAGATTGATAAAAAGTTTTAAATAGTTTGTTTTTAAAACAGCCTAATTCACTACTCTGCACTTTTGGCTGATGGTTTGAAGTGATGTGAAGCTAGCCGAACTAAGTGGGATTTTGAAGGAAATGCAATAAAAACAAACAAAGTACAGTCCACTTACAATTGTCATCGCGTATTGTTTTAAAAAAAATGGATAGTATTAGTGACACATATTGCGAAACTGTCGTATAAATATTATAATTATAATACAAGATACATCCCTGGGCACTGTAGAGTAGCCGCCATGTCGTGGTCATAAATGGCGTTAAAGAATTCCATGGCAATGGTTACGACCTGGACTTTCTCCCGACATCCATCACGAAGGGACGTGTTAGTAGTACAAAGGGCCTTTTATGATTTACTCATAAAGAAATGGAGATTTAACTCGGCGTCATCAGGCTTAAGGAAATTATAGACGCCTTTGATGCATTTACGTGAAACTTAATGGTACGAGTATTACGTTCAACGAACATAAACTACCAAGTAAATGGTAGTTTATGTTCGTTGAATATAATGGTGTAGTGTGTTCATACTCTATCTCTTTACGTATGTTTTACATTTCAAAATGTACCTATGGTAAACACAGACCCAAACGCAGCCCAAAAACATTCTATATTAAAAGCTTTGGTTCAAATTAAGAAAATAAGTTCATGTTCAAGTTGTCTGTAAAATTAACGTACCGATGGTAATGTCATTTTTATGGCACCATTTTGTGAATTTTGTTTACTACATCGGTAAATACCACAAGATGATATCACGTAACATATAGGTAAAAATAAGTATAATATGTGGTCAAATTCAGAATGTCTTTTTTCAGAGTCACTTGAAATATGTACTGCGAATTGCTAATCTTAGCTTTGCGGAGAAAGCCTAATAAAAGTGTTCCCACGGATAAATGTACTTATTATTATATGTAGCGAAGACTATCGGCACTAGATCGTAATGGCAAAGATAGGACTAACTTTGTTAGCGTTTATTACTAGTTTGCGGCTGTAAGCCTCAATTAGTTACGATACCTACCACTAACCTGATTGTGATAACTATAGAGACGGGAAACTAGTCGAGAAAAACATAATATTATCTCTTGATTATCTTGAAGATACTGTGGTATAATGGTTGGAAAACAAAGCACGACATTAAATAAAATTTCTTCCAATGAGAATCTAGTATATAAACAAGATATTTCACAATGGCTTCTGATGTTAATTTGCTGATTAATATGGCTAGTTGAGATTTTATTAATTATTTTCTAGATACTCTACATGATGTTTTAGAACTAAGTAAGGTCGTATAGCCCTAGCGTCAGATTAGTATAGGTCGGATGCAAAACCTGAAGAGAAAATAATAAGTTTATTTTGTGTGCCAGTAATTTTTTTTAAGCATGTTTTATTTTCGGAGATTTAATTTCCTTTAAAAACAAAAATATTAGATATACCCTAAGGATAACAAAATGCAATACACAAATATTTTATCTATATATAGATTAAGTAAGCAGTAAGCAAAGGTTTATCTTTAAAGCTTCTAAAAAACTTAATGCTTTTTTAGCAAACGCAACCACAACATACTTAGCTGGGTTAATGTAGAGAATTCAAACTCAATTAAGAGAAATCAAACAACAGAAATAATGTTGTGTTAGAGCTACTAGTACCTTAATCAGAGCATATAGAACTCGCATTTTCACTTAATTACATTAAACCTCACTCAATTTAAATGTTAAGTGGATACAGAACCCATTTCACTTAAATTCCGAAAATGTTTTAAAAAGAAAACATGACCAAAGTAAGTCAGTAAAAATGTGATAAAGAAAAGATGGACGAAGCCAACGGAAGACGGGATCGTGATGACGTGAAGCGCAACGCGTGTCTGTCCGTTATGCGCGTGCGCAGGTATCACAGTTTCTTGCTTTAAGAAATATTGATACTTTACATTTTGGATAAATCTTTCTTTAAGATCCGTTTCAGACGGATTGTGAAACTAAAATCTATGTATGTATTTCATTCAAGACAGAATCTTGAATGAAATACAACAAACGCTTTACATGTTTATTTGCCAGTGCCATATTTACTAATTAAAGTTTTTTACTTAGGTGTTGAAACGTTTTTGCTCTTTATGTAAGCTAATCATAAAAACCAAAAGTGCTAGCGCCTTCCTAAAAGATTCCGCACTAATCTTTAGAAATGAACATTGTGCGCTATCCGTAAAGTAAGCATCACGAGCAATCTAAACGAGATAGGAAACAGCTAAGCTTTTATGTCCGACCTTAAATTAAATATAGATAGCATCCTAACCCCTGTAAGCTTAACCCGCGTTTACCAAACTACATTTTTTATCTCTCCGCGATTACTGTAGCCTGTTAGACCGCGCACGCGCTCTCGCTGGAAATCACTGGAATCTATTCATGATAAATTACCTTCAATGTCCGCAACAGAGCAAAAACAAACATCGACCCTAATAGCAGGCAATAAAGACCAAGCACGGTAACCACAGATCGTAATACAACGATTATGTACAAGCAATTAAACTCGGCGTAACTATCTTTCTGTAACATTGTTTACGGTCGTGTATTTAATGTCATATCTTAAAGGTGATTTAGTGTACGAAACTTTATACGGTGCTGATTTATTGATGCGCGTGCAATTAATTTAATTTAATTACCAATTAATTAATTTGTAATGGCCGATGAAATTAACTTCCCATTTCGATGTCAGTTTTAAGTTGTAGGAAGTATTTACACCCACATGTAGTGCGTTTTAATTAATTGTTTAATTAATTAGATTGTAAACTCAAGTGTTTTAAAGGAAGTAGTAACTTACTTCTATATTGAGTGCACTGTACCAAAAGTACAATTTTATTTAAGCGTGACCGAATGGTTCTCTAGAATCATTTACTCTGTTGCGTCTTGCGCGTGAAACCAATAAAACTTTCAGTGCTTGTTTTGTACCCCCGACTCCGTATTGCTTGCACGAGCATTCCTAGCTGTGCAAAAATAAATAAATATTTATTAATAACAAATGAAATAATTGTTGCCTATTAAATATGCTTTACAAGAGCTTGGGTTGCTCTAGTATTTGTTATACGCTCGTGTGAAATGAATATGTACTCGTATTTTAAAATCTATGGGAATTTTACGCAAAGTTTTGCACAGTTTTGGTCACTTATGTCACTTGGTTACTTATGGTCCAATAGACAAACTGCAAGATCTAATACGAGCAAGAATTTCGCAATAAGTCTTTAATAACCTGAAGCTTATACTCAGTAAAGAGCTTAACGCATACGTAATAGGTACATAATTACTAATACTTGAGATTATTGATAAGATCACTATTCTTTGCCTTGGTTTTCACAATAGAAGACTGACAGAGAAAGTAGTCTGGATACGAGTATCCTCGTTACTGCTTTTGCTGAGTATTTTCATAATAATGAGCCATTGTACAGCATTTCAGTGTACTCGAACATGTTGTAGAATGTTCTAGTAGTGGTTTCATGTTAATAATGCTAAGTGTAGAATACAGATAGAATTTTACGATTTTACGAAACGGCAACATTACAACGTAGTTTCAGCGAAATTTCAAAGCAACAAGAGATTTAATATCGTAATATTTAAGAGCGAGTGTTATGCCTCATAGTACCTAAAAATCTATTAAAAGCATTCGTGACGGTATCAGGCAAGCGTATTGATCGTCTTGTCTTACTTGTTTTTTACGTTTATTTAGGTCTTGTCTTAATTGCAGAATTTAAAAAAGAATCTTATCTTGATTGTGTAGATAAGTCCTTGTAGTCCTATTCCAGCTCAGAAACCTGACTAAAAGATTATCTAATTTGTAATTAAAAACACATTTTTATTTTCCTACATTCTATTGAATGTGTTTCAATAAGTGCAGTGCACGCGTGTAATTACGACCATGTTTTAGATTCCAATTTAGATGCGCGCATGCATTGTTGTCGTCGCACTCTGTTGTTTGTGCTTAAATGCCTTATTTGGTCGACATTTCACTTTACCGTTCTAATGGATTTTTAGTTGGAGGTTTATGGTTTTCAATTGCACCTAGAGGTAAATAAAACAGCTGTTTATTTACATAAATAGTAGGCCGTATCTTATAGAACAGTCGGTTTACATTTTCTTGACTGTTTAATGTATGTTTCAGAATATTTAAAATACATCAATCTAAGTATAGCTGACACCCCAAAATTTCAAAGGATTCAAGTCTAGCTAACAGGAAATTACATAAACACAAATGTATAAACACATACACTTAAAACCATAAGCAAACAGGTACATTAAATGACAAACTGGAACCGAAACTGAAAGAATACACAAAAAAATGAGTAAAATTGCTTTAAAAAATAACATAATGAAAGTTTACAATATTAAAATCAACGTCAAAAGGTCAACGTTATTTATGACCAATGGTACCATACGAAACTGCTTAAATAAATTATATTAACCCTCTCTCTAACGCATCTTATTTGATCCAGTATCTATCAAAACTCTATCAGAGCCCTGTCAGTGTACCTGATTTATGCGAGAGCAGTTAAAGTTATATTAAATATCAAAGGCTTCGGTGGCGAGGCATCAGTAACACGATGATTTACACCTCCCGATTGTTGTAAATCTCAAAAGGAAAGTTCTTACGAAACTGCATCGCGATCGTGATTCCACTTTAATTCCGATTTTCACTTTTTGTGATAAAAATGACAGACGCAAGTAATTGTATGGCTCATGTATCAAACAAATCGGATGGAGTCGTGAGAAAGATAGTCTTGCATTTCAAAAGTAAGCTGAATATTTTGAAAAATAAGCATTTGTATTAGAATAAGATTTTAAGAAACTGAAAATAAAAAAATATGCACATAAAAGTGGAAATTTTCATAAAGCTTTCAAAAGTAGAGAAAGATTTTAGATATGCTTTAAGAAAAGTGTTGTTGTAAGGATGTTGTCAAGACTTTAAAACCTATTGAATATTTAAAAGATTGCAGCCGAAATATTAAAGATTATTTAAAACGGTAAAAAGCTCTTCAAAATTCATTACTGTTATCTTATTGATATTTGTGCAGTCAACAAGTGAAAATTTCTAATTGGTGTTTGTCCAAAAAGCACTTGGAATGCCCTTAACATGCACTTTTCAAATAAATCCGCGCGTGTCGACGAATTCACTCAAATATTATAATGCCCTACAAACTTGTTTGCTTCTACCACGTCTTTAATTATCTTTACTATGCTGTCACTTACCTAATTGTACCTATGGTATTGTGTTATGCAAATACTAATTTGCTATGAAATTTTGAAAAGAAAGAACTATTTAATAAACTCGAGGTTATTATCTCGAGAAAATTAATATATTTCCATGGATATCCTACTAATATTATAAACGCGAAAGTTTGTGAGAACGTATGGATGTTTGTTACTCTTATCACGCACAAACGGATGAACCGATTTGGATGAAATTCGGTAGAAAGGTAGCTTAGCTTTTGGATTAACACATAGGCTACTTTTTATATCGAGCTAACGCGGGTAACACTGCGGGGCGCAGCTATTAATGATATACACAGAAAACATCATTTCCGTTATAAAAATTTAAAATTAATAAGCAAACTGACTAATAAAGTGATAGTAGAGGCTGAATGCAGCAATGTTATTAGTTATAGGTTAAATTATCTTAATTAAAACGTTTTAAAAGAGATAGTTAAAACCACATTTGTGTACATTGTGTACTTTGGAAATACCACAAAAGTTTTACGCACGCTTTAAACACTGTTTAACCGTACAATTTGTACTGTTAAACATTGTCTAAAGCGTGCGTAAAACTTTTGTGGTAAGACGGTTACTGATTAGCTATTCAGTCCATCCCCAGCCCACGGGTGCGCCTGCGCCGGTAAACTACGATCTATGCGCAGATCGACTGCGTTTATTACAAATGAGCTACGTTTCTGTATCGATCATCGCGCACGAGACGAGTGCTAACATCGCTTTTCACACGAGATTGACTGCATTTTTCAGAAATCTAACAATTATTAAAACCTAGCTACAATTTTGGTTGTTATTCAGCCAATTATTATTATGTACTTATCACGAGTAATATTACGTTTCTTGGTCTAAAAATACCTTATTTATACCACATAAATTCGGTTACTAAAGATCGCCACCTTTTCCTCTCTAGGGTTAGTTTATGTCAGTCTTTCACTTCGGTTTCGATCAGGTTATTCAGCATTTTCACTAGATTTTCACCCAGTCACATCTCGAATTTATTAGCTTCTTATGGTAACCATACCAAAAAAGATAGTTTTACTTTACATGAGGTAGGCATTTTTAAATCCCTTAATAAGTATGCACCTGTTATCTTATGGGCCTATACATTTAGTTGCAGAACGGGCCCCGGTAAAGTACGATCTACGCGCAGATCGCCTGCGCTTGTTACAGTTGAGTTATGCGCGTATCTGTCACGTCCATCACGCGTGACAGTTAGATCGATGCACTCGATGTGATCGCCACATGATACTGCGTTTCCTTCATTGGCTTCCACTTGATTTGCTTCTGGTGAAAGTGCTTTATGGACCTTTATGCAAACAATACTTTTATGAACTCACTCTCAAAGATTTAAACTGCATTATTATTTTAACTCCCGTATTGGACATAATTATGTCACCCGTATGTACAGCCTTTATTCAGATCAAGTTATTTTCCTATCTAAAGAGATATACACTATCTTTGACTATACTAAATAAGGGTGCCATTAAAATTGTCTTGATTGCAAAATACCTATTCGATAAATCGAAATGGATATCGAAAATAAACTCGTCCCGAAAATAAACACGATGGAGATTTATAACCACTTAAACCAATACTTACGAGTACAAGAAGACATGATTCAATTCAACACTTATGATTAAGGCACTTAAGATTATGTGATCCGCAAGGTCTCCTAAAACGGTGTCAATCTTTTGAAAAACGCCAAATTGTTTAATCGCCACCAATTTAACAATTGTACGACTTCCTACTCAAAATTGTTTTGTCATTTCGTGGAATTGACGTGAGTAATCTCTCTGACTTACGATAAATAATAATTAATAAGGCTTTGTTATTTCAGAGAAAAAGATTTTACCGCAGAAGTTTATAATTAGTAACGCTGCGTATACCTACACGAAGTGATCAAAGTAACACTAATTATGTAATGAAGACAAATGTCGAGATGGCACAATAATATCTAAAAACATTGTAAGCCTCTCCACCTGGCAAAGACCAGCCCAAGTTTGCAGACAAAGTAATTATGATTCTGAATCTGTCTTTATTCTATCTGACTTAAGATTCTCTGTTGTACAACTAGTCATGACAAGGGGTTGTATTGTATTCACAACATAATCCTAGTTTCGTGGGTTTCGTGACTAGAGCGCTGCTTATTTGCATCACCTCGAGTACGATCTTATAAACTACCTCCATAGTCATATAACTGTAAAGTGTATACATCAAACAGTAAACCATTTAGTGCATTCAAAATGTTTTAAAAGAACACAGTCGGTAGTTGAGAACTGTTATCTCTTAGATTATAATCTTCGGACTCTCATTTTTCACGGCGCACGACAGGTTTTTTCTCATTGTTTAGATCATAAATGGGCTAGTTTTTTATTTCATTCTTTTTAGGTTGAGCTGTCGAGTGTAGTTTTGATTCATTGCTTATCGAGAATATGTACTCACTCTTATTTGTTTAAAGAATAGAAAATAGTTCCAAAAATTCAATGAAAAGTAACTTTCTTCTCCATTTGGTGTTTTGTTACATAATGATGTTTTTGTCCTACGATATTAACGCCTATGATATGTGATTTTGACCTAATTAATCATTATCCATTTTAATGTCTAATCGACTGAAGTGTTTGTATGTTTGAGAAACATCTATGATTGAACTGTTTCTATTAATATTGACGAGTCTATACCTCAGACAGAAATACATTCCTATATTTGAAGGAATGTTACAGACATATGGGATGGGTTTCATTCAATGGGTTCTTAGTTCCAGACCACTGCACGGAACGGATATGACAGCATAGATAGCACACTTATAGACTTGTTTGATCAGATGTGTTTTCAACTGATCATCGCTTTTTCTATTGTATGTATGTATGTGTATTTTTATTTTTGTCATTTTTTTTTTTTTATCATTTTATATATATATTATTTACATTTTTATTATTATCAGTTGTGTTTGGTACCTCCCATGTATTCTTGTTACTCTTGTTTGTGATCTCTTTCCGTTCTGTGGTTGCCTGGTAGAGATCGCTGTCAGCGATAAGGCCGCCATTTGTGGCACTAATTTAAGATAAGTTGTCTACTTTGTACAATAATGGTATTAGTGCACACAATAAAGAGTTCTATCTATCTATCTACGAGTTCATGAATAATTTTTATTTAGGTCAATATTCACTGGGCTGACTCGAAAGTAGTTATCTATTTGTTTGTTGAGTATCTTTTCAGTAAATGTTACTTTTGATGATAGTTTTATCAGCATCGACAACTATTTTTGCTGAGTATAAGTCGTAATTTTAATTATTTCTGTAAATGTTATTATTTTTTGTATGTTTAATTTTTCTTACTAAACTATATAAGTCATTTCATATTTATCATGTCATTGTAGAAAAAAAAAATGATTTATGTTTAAAATACAGTAGCTTCGCTACATCAATTTTATTTATGAATTCGGCGTCTACTTTCCAATAAATCTTTCTTGCCTATTCCACTGATATGTTGGTTATAAATTTTCAAAATGGTTCCTCATTATTCTTGGATTGTATTTCTATATCCAGAGCAGGAATCCTGTACAGTATCACGCCCCATCCGATATATGCAAATATCTCATAGAATTCGAAAGGTCGTCATTGTCTGCGAGGACGGCTCATTGGGTGTTTAATGATCCTTGAAGTATTCTCATGCCGTTCTTTGTTTTCAGTACCTACTATGAAAATGATATGAAATTATATCTCGTTGTAGTTTATCTTATAACTCTATACTCGTACTACCTAAAAGCATTATGTCTTTATCATAATGCTATTTTTCTTGAAGCTTATCTGTATCAATTAAATATTTTGTTTGATAGAAATCTATAGTGGTGTTGAAATCAAAAAAAAATATTCCAACCATCCATCCATCCTACAGCCGTAGGACGTACACTGCTGGACATAGGCCTCCCCATAGATTTCCAATAAGGCCGGTTGCATAAGCGGCCTGCATCCAGCGCGTTCCTGAGATCTAGACGTCGACCTAGTCGGTTGACGTCCTACGCTGCTCTTGCTGGTCCGTGGTCTCCATTCGAGAACTTTTACGGCCCCATCGGCCATCCGTTCTTCGAACTATGTGCCCTGCCCACTGCCACTTCAATTTGCTAATCCGCTGGGCTATGTCGGTAACTTTGGTTTTGATAACTCAAAATTTTATTAATAAAATAAAATCATGTGATTCTAAACTTCTTGCAATGATCATATACTTTTTTATTTTATCCCCTCTAAAATAATGTTCTTTTTGTAACCTGTTCCTATCCGTCTTCCCGCTTTGACTCAATTACCTGGTTAAATATTTTGTATTTATGTAAAACGACCCCCTGTGTGCACTCTGCATCGACGACCACGAATTCCTTATATTCATAAATATCACTCAATTCCATCCAGTGGTAAAAGAAATACTTAGCAAACTGAAACTTACAAACTTTCGCAATTAGGTACAATATAAACATGATTGAAATCAAATAGTTTATCTACTACACCGGCAATGATAAAATCTACAAATTCCGCAAACTCCCGCATAAATTTATTGGCAATAGTTACTATGTTTATTCGCTTTCATTGATACTAGATACCAATGTCAATGCAACGGTCGACGCGGACTTGTAACATAATCCCGTTGTAATTGGGCACTGGCCCACGATGGTTCGTAGAGGTTGACTGAATTTACACAGTGTAGTAAATTTCAAGCGATCTTATGTTTACAATTTAGCGGAAATATGCAGAAATAATTTGGTATACGACATTGACATCACTATGAATTTAATAGGTTTTGATAATAGGGTTAAAGCTCTCTTGTTAGAAATACTGGCCTTTTACGATATTTATAACGATACGATATAAGATCGACGAGGAAGTGCAAACAGCTCCTAACTTACATATTTTACGAAAACGACTTAAAGCAGTTCGATAGAAAATTTAATTGCGCATCTACTGGTATATAAATTATGTTGAAATTTGCCAAATTGATGTAGCTAGGCACCGAAGAAATATCTCTTATATTACGATCCATTACAACCTCATTGAAGGTTATTTTCGCCTCCTGGAAAAATTGTTTTTTGTAACTTAAGGAGCAAGCACTTCCCCGTCCATATGTAGATTTGTACTATTATGCAATATTGTTTTTGAAGCAGGCATTTAGCTGCTTCATCATCATCATCAGTAAAAATGTAAGCTGTCATTCAAAGTTCAGGATAAGAATTTAGAAATCTTTTTAATTATGTACTAAAATGAACTAATGTTTTTTTTACACACTGCATAGAAATGCTATTCTTAAACGAAAATTATGCATTAGAATATACTCTCCATTATTCTGTCTTCCAAGTATCCGTACCATAGAAATGATCAAACTACATTTTACGGCTTGTAAGTCTAAGCTAAATGCCCTGCTTAACGTCAGCCTGTCTGCTCATTTCCATACCGCATCGAATGCTAATTATAATATCAGCGCATGTTCTCCTTTCTGCATCGCATATTGCAGTTAGAAATCAATGTGAAAATAATGTCCAGGGACCGGAACGATGTATATTCGCGGACAGCGCTCGCTAAAGAACTAAGTAGAATGTATTCACGTGCAGGTCTATGAACATTAAAATCATATGCTTTAAGGTTAATGCAACTACTTAAGCTACCTAGCTAGGAATTCGATGGTAAAATCTGTAATTAAAAAGTTATAGTATTTATCTTATCAGAAAGAAATGCGTACTTAAGGGGTTAAAAGTCAAATAGATAGATGCGATGCCGTAATATGGTAATCGATGATATTAAAAGTTCTATTAGTTAACCTTGCTAAAACAAAATTACCAGAATGTTCTGGTGTTAATTTGGCTCAACGCATAAGCATTGCCATTCAGCGTGGCAATGCAGCCAGCATGCTGGGCACGCTGCCAACTGGCAGTGGGCTTGAGCAATTGGATTATCTTTAGACCTTCAAAGGTCTGTGGATGATCCAAGGCTTTTTATGTAGTAGTAATGTAGTTTTGTTGTAGTTAATGAAGGTACTTTCGCCCGATAAAAAAAAATTACCGGATAACGATAAAATTTACATTAACAGTGTTAATTCAAATTTTAGATCTTGATATCGAGTGATTAGCGCAGGGCTGTGCCACGCAGGTCGTTCCCTCAGTGTAGTTTAAAATTTTGGGTGTTTCTGACTTCATGTGGAAAGTTTAACAGCACACCCATATATTATATTAGCATTTCGAGTGTATAGCCGTCTCATCACTTAGTCGCACTATAGCTTAAAAATCGGCCAATTACGAGTTGGACTCGCGCTTGAAGGGTTTCAGTACCGTATGGGAGCCCCTCGGCAAAAAAATCACGTTTGTTGTATGGAAGCCACCCTTGAATATTTATATTGTCCGGTTTTTAGTCCGGTTTGTTGTTATAGCGGCAATCGAAATACATCATCCATGAAAATTTCAACTTTCTAGCTATTACGGTTCATGAGATACAGCCTGGTGACAGACAGATGGACAGCGGAGTCTTAGTAATAGGGTCCCGTTTTTACCCTTTGGATACGGAACCCTAAAAAATGAAATAAGAAAACTGAAAGGTGAGAATTTAAAAAAAAAAGTCAATTACACTTTCAAATATATCTGATTGACGGTTGCAAACAGTTATAAAAAGACGTCCGTACTTAATATTTTGTTTGTACAAACACTTGCTGTAAAAATGCAAAGTCAGTATTACACAAAAGTACCACAAATTACTTTCTCTTATAAAGTGATGCAAGTTTTCAATTGATGTGTGACTGGTAAATAGGTATAGTAAATGGCATTTTCTATACTAACTACATTCATAGCATTTTATTTGACTTCTTTGAAATTTTTTGAATGGGTTTACTACCTACAATTTATTGACCTTTTCAATTCTCTTTTCTTATAATCATTGAATTTTCGCAACCTTTATCATACGACTTTTACCGTATAAAAGAAGTCCTTCACAGATAGACACTTAAAATTTTAGAATAAAATGACTTGCTCATACCTTTTCCTGTGTCTTTCGAATCAAATTCCCTACATTCAATGAAGTAGAAGGTAACATTGATTGTATGTTATTATCTGTGCAACACGTCAATTGATTGATAAACAATTATAATCTTAGATGAATGGGTTTTGTTTAAGCTTTTACTCGCACAAGCCGTATAATTTTAACTGTACATTCAATGGACACGTCAAATTATTTAATGGATGATTGTTTGTATATATTTTTAAACTAGTAACTTTTCATCTTCGAGAAAATATCTACAGAGTCACAATGGTGCAAAAAAAGTCGAGGCAAATCTCTGCACAAGCTACGTGCTAGTGGGCAGGCTTTTTTTGGGTTCCGTACCCAAAGGGAAAAACGGGACCCTATTACTAAGACTTCGTTGTCCGTCTGTTTATCACCGGGCTGTATCT
Source organism: Hypomecis atomaria (assembly GCA_964007245.1). Classification (NCBI taxonomy): domain Eukaryota; kingdom Metazoa; phylum Arthropoda; class Insecta; order Lepidoptera; family Geometridae; genus Hypomecis; species Hypomecis atomaria. Next base: position 15,586,151 of record OZ023294.1, on the reverse strand, counting down.
CATGAACCATGATAGATAGGCAGCTGTAATTTTCTCAGATGATGTATTTCTGCTGCCTCTATAACAACAAATACTAAAAAGAAAATAAAATAAATATTTAAGGTGGGCTCCCATACAACAAACCTGATTTTTTAGACTTTTTCGCTCTATATTAATTATGGTAACAGGTAGATGCTTGAAATTTTTACAGAATATTTAGTTTTAAACGGAACCCTCCGTGCGCGAGTCCGACTCGTACTTGGCCGATTATTAATTTAAATATAACACAAATAGTCAGACAACAATCTCTCTTCTTCATTTTTTGTCTCACTCTAACGTACAAAATTTTGAGTAAATTAAAAGTGAACAGGTTACTTTAGTCATGGATTAAAATTGCTAACGTTTTGTGATAAAGCCGTTTATGGATCATTATAAGAAATTCTGCGATAATTTTGCATGTTCGAAGCAAGACGCCAGATCGTTAAACTAAGCCTACGCGTATGATTGGAAATTCAATTTCCTCAGCAATAAGCACTTATCCTCAATCATTATAATGCGACATCACATACCGAAGACTTGATAATTTCAATCAACGTACAGCTAGGTATTTTAACGACTCCCGCGGAAGAGACGACGTAGAATGATCGAGAATTATTGCCGCAACGAGAACATCAACAGTTGGTAGGCTAACATTCCCACATATATAGATACGCTTATTAATTATTAAGAGGAGTAATATGTGTTTGAAAGTTTACTTGCTTTGACGAAGTAAACTCTAAAATAGAATCTTCCTTACTTTCGTCATATTTGCTCTCGCAATAGTGCTATTTGTATACATATTATATGTACATATTTTTTCCTTCAAATTCTTGCCACTAGCTTCAAATTCAACCTTGAAGATATATTTTTTTAGCTAACGTAACATGCATTATTTTCTTTCAAGACGATTACTATAATTATTATTTATTCAAAGTATTATTCACTTAGGTCATTAATTTGAATAAGAACTTATAAATATAGGTACATTTTGGTTACATTTTTGCACACAACTTACAAATACGGTAGAGTTTGGTCGTTGAAAAATTGATCAATTTTCGAACTAAATATTTTAACACGTGTGTTTTTAAAATCTTTGTTTTGAATAAATATTTAGTGTATTTCCGCTATGTTGTTGTAGGCAAGTAAGTTTAAGGGCCCTATTCAATACATTAATTAATCATTTAAACAAATCAATCCGGTTAAAAAAAACACATGTGTTTTGATCGTGTTTACTTGTCAGAACAATATACCTATTTTGAAAATTTCTCTACCTTAAATGTCTTAAACACAAATCAGTGCTACGTTTTTGTGCTCTAGTTCCCACTATTCCCACTAATACTTAAGCATTGAACAATATATTATTGTCGGGCGTAATTTTGCAATTTGCTTTATAGCCCCATTCAGCAAACTATGAATGGTCCCTCCCCCGACCTTACGCCCCCCTGCTCCACCTTGTTGCACCATAACATAATGGGGTTGAATGGAGTCTAGAATTAATAATTTTCTGCTTGTAGTGCACAATTTTGTAACGAAATTATTATGTTGTCTGTCTGGGTTACTGGAGGTCAAATACGCGTAAAAATATGGATAGTCAAGATAATTATGTTTATTAGAAATAGTACACAAAGTTAGCTGCTTTCACAATCTGGTATACATGAATTGTAAGACCTAAGAGCCATCTGTGTAATATTATTTGTATAAGCTTACTCCTATCGTAGCATTGATCAAAACTTTGTCTCTACTTCCATTTACACTTCGGTCCATCCCTAAGTTACCTTGTGTAGATCCTTTCAGAACAACCAATGTGTTCATATCTCCAGCGGACTGCGTTTTCGTTATGTGACATTCTTGTTTCATCAGGAACGTTTGTAAATATACACCATTCATTTTATGTATAAAGATACGAGTAATAATAAGATAATGGTTTCTGAAATGTTCATAGCTTAAAATAGTTTTGTTAACCAACATAATGCAAAATATGGCAAGACCCCGAGGGATCGCTTACCGGTGAACTTGATTAATAACTATGTAGGTAGGTAGTCCTACCTACCTACATAGTTATATTAATATTCAAGTTTCTTATAAGAGTCTTATACCTTGTATCGAAAGTAGGTACTAAGCACTGCCAAAACAATAACGAAGTTCAAAAAATCTGAAAATTCCCAAGTGCGAGTCAGACTCGCGCACGAAGGGTTCCGTACCGTGTGGAAGCCCCCTTAAATATTTATTTTATTTTAATTAATTTATTTATTTTTAAAGTGCTCAACCAAATATTCTGTGAATATTTAAAGAATCTACCTGTCACAGTTATTAAAATCGAGCAAAAAACGTCTAAAAATTCAGGTTTGTTGTATGGGACCCCCCTTAAATATTAATTTTATTCTGTTTTTAGTATTTGTTGTTCTAGCGGCAACAGAAATACATCATCTGTGAAAATTTCAGCTTTCTAGCTATAGCGGTTCATGAGATACAGCCTGGAGACAGACAGACGGACAGACAGACAGACGGAAGGCGGAGTCTTAGTAATAGGGTCCCGTTTTTATCCTTTGGGTACGGAACCCTAAAAATCATTGACTGAATTTTCTAAGCCCTCTATATTTCTATATTTTCTAGACTAAATATATTATTTTGTTACACTTTATTCGTATTCTATGTGGTATTCCTATTTTTATTGAAAACTGAACCAATATTTCTACTGAACCTAGCTACATATTACTGATTCAAAGTGGCGATAGCTCACGTAGCTTTTGAGTAATTGTTGTTTAGATTGCTTTCATTAAAACTTAATATTTTACATTCAACGTGTTTGAAAAATGACTTGCATTTCCAACTTGAATTTTCAATTACCAACCCATTCAGTTAAGTAATAAATGGCATACAAAAGACATCAATGCCCCAAATTTTGAGACAATAGGCTTTTGTGAATTTAATAAGCCCTCATGCGAATTTTTATTTTATTCATCACAATTAAACAAAGGTGATGGAGAATGTATTTTACTTAGGTATTTACTTTCGTGTTTGTGTATGGACTTTGTTGGGTATTTGTGTAATGATTGTTGTTGACTCATTTACGAGTACAATCAAACTTTGTACCTTTCATGTACATTACATTAATTACATAACATAATCGCGCTAAGCTTTGTTAAGTTCTAGGTTGTTTGATTAATGTCTGTTCGGTTTTAGGTTGCTTGATTAATGCCAAAATGTATTTAGAAAGTTGTACCTATAATAAAACCTATACATACTTTTTCTTTTTAACCGACTTCCAAAAAGGAGGAGGTTCTATGTTCGTATGTATGTATTTTGTGTATGTTCATCGTTATTTTCGCCAATTGTGAACCGAATCAAAAACTTTTTTTTTAGTTTGAAAGGATAAACTCTTGAAGTGGACCCGTTTAATTTAAACAGAAATCGGCTGGGCCGTTTTGAAAAATCACCAATAATGTAAAAATTGGATACATACATCAATACGATCGAACTATTCGGATTTTGTACACGATGGAAGTCGATTTTGCCATATTTTGTGAAAAATAATTGTGTCATCACTAGAACCATCACGAAGGTTTTCATGTCTGATGAATGGACGCATCTATAAAGTATTTAACCTTCGTAGCATTTTGACGCTCTTGGATTTGCTTTGCTAAATATTTAAAAAAAAAAAAAATTACCTGATTATAGAAGAAAAGCTTGTATGAAAATGATTTACATATAATCTGTGTTTGACGTAGGTATCTGAAGAACACCACTATTATTTTACCGGAAATCTCAGATTTACCGCACCTGAATCTAAATTTATGAATTGGATGTAACAATGCAATGCCAGCATTTATGTAAAAGCTAATTTGTGTTCATCGGCCGATGCACCTCCATAAAACACGCTCTGTTGATCTTGAAGGGCCGAAAATAAATCAAAATTCCACTTGTAATCACAGGCTTTAACACTTTGCGAGAGAGTTTAAAATAGTTTATTAAATTCGAAACTTCATTCGTATTATGGTGCCTATCTATCAAAACTAACGCAACGGAAGAGATCTATTACATGGTGAATGATTACCATGTTTCAAAGTAGTGAACTAGTGACATTAATCTGTGAAAATATTTCGATCTTCCGTCTATTGTTTAGCCTATTTATTGAAATTTGCAGCAAAAATTGCAAAGAGATAAACTCGATCAAGTCTTAGTGTGACTGATGAATCGCATGTGTTAAAAAGCATTAAATACAATCAATATTTGTATTTATTTGTGAAATCAAAGATATTTTGATACTTATCATTTCGAATTTACTTCTGGAATTCGACTCACTTTATGTCATCGTTAGTAATATTCAATGCGTCAGTGGCATCCATTAAAATTTGTTTACATAGAAATTTATCAATTTCACTCCAGTCATTTCTCATGCAAAACTTCTCACACGTGTCTTTCAACATAATATTAGCATATTTTTAAAACTTATTGAAGTCCGACATGAACAAGAAAAGGGAACATTATTAAGTACCTGTATAAATCTTCAACTGTTTGACCTATGACCGAAGCCTGCTCATCTAACACTGGTGTAGAGGGATAATTTGTAAACATTTAACGATGTATGTTTATGATTAAACAATATTATTAATGATGTATTTTCTCTTTCCAGGTAAGCCTTAACTACCTTTAGTACCTTAAACATACGAAATGCCGAGAGCTGGTAAGTTGCGATTCTAATAATCATTGAGATAAAACTATTCTTCCACCTACTAAACCTACCTTAAATTCTAATACATATGTTATTCTTCATCTGATCTCCTTCCTAAATTGCAATCAAGAGCGAATCTAGAGCAAAATAAAATTTCTCAAATGTTATCTTCAAAGTAATCTCAGATTTATGGCCTCGGAAATATTTTAAAAGCAATAAAAACGGTATTTGATTACCAGTAACTAATGGTGCAAGTTCTCATACAAAGTAATGCTTTCGACTTGACACTGGCGTGGGAGTGGGTTCGCTTTAATTCATTCCTTGATAATGCTGACATCCCGACATTAAATATCCTGGTTATGAAAATTAGAAAGATGGTTTTGCAAATTGCTTTGATTTATGGATGTAAGTACTATTAGTAAGTAAGATTAATAATGTGGATAAAAGGAAATAACATTTTAAAGTCTCTCTCATGGGGACGTGATGGGTCCTAGATTGTAAACCCTTTGAGGTACTAAGACTTAGGTTCATCCATTTGCTTCTACACAACTAGCAAGTATTTATACTTTTTAAAAGTAAGACGATATCTGAAATGAAAAATATTTTACAGACTTTTCCTTTTAAAGTAGGAAAGACAATTTTTATGTCTAAAATTCAATAGGGTTACAATTTACTATTTTCAAGCCAGATGTATATCAGGAGATACTATCAGAAGAGAGATTTGCATATATCAACGTATTATGCATACATAATGCTGTATAATACCGTATACACCTTGGAAAAGATTGACACACGATCAGATACGGAATCATGATACGTGATACATTGATTTCTTACGCCTTATTATGGTGTTTGTGCTTTATTCAGTCTGTCACGGGTGGTTTATTTGCCGCTTTTACTATTGCAACGGATTATGATGATTCATGTGAAAGTTCGAGTCCTTATTATGTTTCTTTGAAAAGATTATGTTGAAAGTGAAATGGCATTTGCAATTTACTTTTGACTTGCTTGAACTTTTTGATGTGTTCTTAAGCCATGTCATTTTGATGTGAGTGACTTAGAGGTTAAAGAAACGAAAACTGAATTGAGAATTTACAAGCAGGAAAGGCTTCTCAGAATACCCTCATTAAGTACCTTGCTAATTGCACCTAGTAAAGATTGAGAGCAAAATCTTGCTCTCCAGCAACATATTTTCATTACCGAGACCACTAACAGTAACTGTTATGGGCGACCACCCACCTTCAATACCGTCCAGCAGGTCTCTTTCTAGAAAGGCTTTCAATAAAACATGTAAATTTTCTATGAAAGCCACGCAAAGTATTCCTATAGGTGACCATTTTGCCCTCCGATTAATTCGAAATACTTTTGCAAAATGATTCCAACTACGATATGAGAATTTTCCGTTTATAACTTAAGGAATAGACCGGGTCTTGCACTAAGGTCTAGTTCATGAAATATGCAGATGTAAGTAACTTATTCAAAATGTATGCCAAGCTTTTCAAAAAGAAAAGTTACAATAAACCAAGACTTGCCCCGAGGTAGTTTGACAGAAAATTAATTGATAGTGTTAATAACGGTAGAATCTATATCATGTTAATGATTATTACCTGTAAACGTGCCTGCAGCAAATTATTCTGTCAGAAATGTATCACGGGACAGAATATTATGCCACTCAGCAGATAAAATGTGGAACTGATCAGATCTGCAATAAAATGTTTAGGTAACAAAGGAATATTAACACGTTTCTGCCCGCGTAGAAATTATTTTCGGAATACGGAACATAGTTGAATCCCATTTCACAAATATTGGCAGTTATCAAGGAAATATGAATTTCAAATAAAACAATTAACTATAGATTTTCGTATTATGTAGACTTTATAGCCTTTGGATATGAAATACTAAGTTATACAACCATTTTCCACGAACACTTTTCACTATTTAAGAACCATCCCGTATCATCTACTCAGAAATATTTGCATCGCCTTCGCTTTCCAACGGTGAAATAACTAACCTATTGGGAATATCAAGTCAATGCATACAATAGACCTTTATATTATTGGATTCTTTAATATATAACTTGGTCACGTACAAATTGCATCCTTTACAACGAACTAACGGGTTTTATTAGCTATTTTAGTGGAGTATTAAGGTCGATACATTTTTGACGCCCTTTCACTTATTGTTCGACAAATTTAGTTCAGTGGGTCCTTCTTTAGAAAGATAATTGAGTGGCTTTTTTATGTTGATTTTGCGGCGCTTAACGTTGAAGCTTTTGTTATTTTTAATAGACTTTGGATGAATACAGAATTACGACTTTTGCATTAAAATGTTAATGGTAAACTCTTGATTGAGTTATGTTTTATCTGGAGGATTTGGTAGGTAATTCTACTCTTGCGTGAATAAATCTACTGGTTCGGTATTGTTAGATTTGCGATCTTCATTGTCAGATTAAATTAATTCACTACTGCGAGTATAGTACCTATACGCAACGCTTTATTAAGGTATTATCCGTTTTCATCTAAGCTATAAGTATTTTATAAACAGTAATTATTTTTCGCAAAAAATTTCAAAACAGACAATTCGAATCGATCGCGCGTCGATTTATACATATTTCACATTATTGTAGATTTTTTTAAAATGGCTCAGCCGATTTCTTTAATATTCAAATGGGACAACATCGGGAGTAGGTACATCCTTTCGAACTAAAAAATATGTTATTTGATTCAGTTCACAATTGCCAAAAATATCGATGAACACACACAAAAAAATACATACAGACGAACATAGAACCTCCTCCTTTATGGAAGTCGGTTAAATAAGAACGAAGAGGGATTTTAATGTAGTTATGACTGTCTGGTTCTTTCTGGTCTGAGAAAGTATCTATAATAAATTGTACGTGTTCAAGTTTGTGTATTAATGCCTTTGTTTCGGGTTAATTTCCTTCAAATTGTTCCTAAAATGTGCATCAGGTTCAAACTGTTGCCTTCTCTTGTTGGGTTGACAATGACATTTCAGTTGTTTTACACCAGTCAAGCGTAATAATACGTTGTTACGTAACAGTGCGATAACCTCTGGCATTTCGTCATTGATTCCATGCTTTGTTCTCACCCTACGTTTGTAAACACTATTGACCTAGAATATACCTACTATTGAATACACTTTTACTGCAATTTCAAAACTAGAGAATTAACATATCAAGTAGGCACAGTTTTTACTTACAAATACATGTAATATTTTCTTCATTCTTTGCTTTACTAAAATATTTAATAGTTTGAGTTTCAAGAGTCTTCAAAAGTTCCACGCGGAATAATGGATTAGAGTAAATGTCTTAATCTCTTATATAGGAGTGCCCATCATACTAAAATTACACACGGCACGTCCTATTTTCTTGGCTTTAATTAAGATTGACAAGGTCTTGTTAACAGCTGTTCATTTCCTCTAATAAAGTTAAAATTGTACTTAGTATAAACTTGTTGCACGCTTCTACTTGTTGGTAAACTAGTAATTTTACTATTACCTATCCCGTAAATTGCTGGATTCCATGTTCGGCGTCTTATCAAGACGAAGTCGCGTTAGAGAGGGTTAGTGATGCTCTTAGGCGCCGTCTGACATCGATACATCAATCGATCTCACGATTTGATTCGATTCGATCACTGTAATTACAATGTAAGACGATCGCGCACTTAATACGACTTCCGACAATTATCGATGCATCGCGCCTTGTTATTAAGTAAAATTGAATTTATTGAGATATAGTCCGCGATCGGTAATGCCGTTTTCTAATAGCACACGGCGATTATATGGAATCGATCGACTGCATTACAGAACTTGCCATTACGGAACTGGTTGTTATATGCTTCAGAGATTTCAGGGATAGGTACTAATTTTGCGATAAAATGTAATCGATTAATAGCACTTTCTGAAGCAAGTTTACAATTAAGAATTATCTTTCCATTGGGAATTCAACATTTTGCAAATTCAACATTATGAGCCGGAACGCCATGTTTTGCTTGGCTCTATTAAAATATAATAACATGAATCTAAAACGGGTTTTTATATGTAAACCTGAAGATAGTGGTATTTTTCCCACTTTTCGTTTTTACGAAAGACGCGAGAAAAAAAGAGATTACACTGCCACAGCCTATGGTCTATAAGATGGCACACATCAGACAGACCGAGCTGGATTACTGCTATCTTCAAATATCAATTTTTGCATGGAAGTACACAGTTAATGAGCGTTTCAAGATTATCTCGTTAATCGTACATTTAACCCGTCTCGCCCAATTAGGTCGGATGTTCGATTCCGCGCAATCGTACAATCGGAACTGGCAACATCGCGCATCGCTCGTCCCATTACTCGTGCCGATTGCACGTTCTCTCGGAACTGTTGGGTAATCTGCTGCTGAATGATAAACAAGCAGCCGTGACGCTCGTCACTAAGGACGCTTCCACATTAGCTGGCTTAAGAGCCTTAGTCGTGCCGGAGCTATCTCTCCGACACTTGTATATTAGCGAGCTTTTGTACCGAGTGTGAACATTTACATGATATATGTGTTGTACCTACTTCTATTGATTCTCTTTCTTCATTAGAATAGCTGATTGCTTCACTGGAAGTTGTTGATAGGTGTTTGTAAGACAGTTTGGGTTTTGGCTCTATAAATGCCTGTTTTAGTCAGAATTTGAATTATTTAGTTGTACATCGATTTAGTCATACATTCCGATAATTTACTATGATCTCGTGAAATTCGGTTTACAGTTAAAATCCTTACATAGTATAAAATAAAGTCGCTATTTTCGTTTGTTTGTTTGTCTGTATGCTTAAATCTTTAAAACTACGCAACGGATTTTGATGCGGTTTTTTTTAATGGATAGAGTGATTCAAGAGGAAGGTTTATATGTATTATACACCTGTGCGAAGCCGGGGCGGGTCGTCTAGTATATTATATGATGATAGTACCCTACCTATAGGCATGTGCGTAGCTTGAGTGTCACAGGCGGTGCTCTACTACCATAGAAACCTTCTTTGCCACGCCAGAATACTTGTCAGTAATGTCAGTCAATGAATTGTACTTTCTGGAGTGGCAAAAGTAGGCAGCCGCTAGAGAAAATCTCTGGCTACGTCAATTCATATAAGCAATAGGCATGCCACAGGCGGACATGCACACAAAAACAAGGACAACTTTATTGTCGGATGGATAAGTAAATGGTCATTGCTCGACTGAGCATCGTGAGCTTCACACCGTTAAGCCAGCTGATGCACGTTGAAAGCACTCTTAGTAATCAGCAGAATGATAACAAGTACCGTGATGCTCGTCGCTAACGGGTCCGCGGACGGCGCGGCGTCACGTCGTCGGTATCGACGGACGACGGTAAGTCTGCCGCTATCACGATCCGACTGACTCACCGCTTATTGCTTAAAGGTTCCTCACACTATAATATAATGATTAATGGCTAAGCCTGCATTGTTATTGTCCGCAAAATCATCTCAGTCACAGGACATTTACTTCTGGTTATATTTTCTCTCAGTCTTTTTTGCTTTTCTACACATAGAGCTCAAAGCAAAACTTCTACACATAGAGCTCAGCTTAAACTTCTACACATAGAGCTCAGCTTTATGTGTAGAAGTATCGATCATTCAGCTTTTTGAATATTACACATTCCCTGTCCAAAGTGATTCTAAATTCATTTTACTTGTGTACTTTTTAAGGTTAGGAAGACAAGACGTCTTGCGTCTTCCAGTACCTAGTACCTGCATTGTTATATTTTGCCAAGTGGAAGTAAAAAACTCATTGTAAGTGGCTACAACGTCTTACGTGTCACGCTCCGACAGTCTGTTATTTTTATGATTACCTAGTGTTTTTTTTTGTTATCAAATCTTACTCACAGTTTTAATAATGAGAATGAGTAATATACATTTATAAAGGGTTTCAATTTAGCAGGGCAAATAAGAAATAGTACGTGGATACCATGTAACCAGGCAATAAATCATACCCTAGTCTGAAGGAGCTATTATTGCCAATCACGGTCCACCATTAGCCGTGCTTCTAATAAAGATATAAATTACGAAAAGTTAATTAAAACGCTTATCTTCCCGCGGACGTGATCTGGGGCTCGCGAGTCGATTATTTAGAAAATTGAACGATTTATCGGTGAAACGGGGGAGAACATCTGTTGCTTTTCGATTGATTTACTTGAGCTTTGCAACAGTGTATTTCCAATTGTTAATCTTTATTAGAAGTAGAGAACTATCCTCTTACTTTCATTGACGTAGATTTTATGTAGCTTGTTGATTGGCCTCTAAAACTAGATACATTTCATGGTTTATATATCTCTAGTTTTAGAGATAGATGGATAGATACCATACATGGTATATTTACAAAAGCGAATTACTAAACAGTGCCAAATAATAAAAACTGTTTTGAATTACCTACAATTATTGGCGTTGTATTCTTTTCCACATAAGTTAAAAAAATCTTAAAATATGTTTTATTTTGAGACTTTTTTTTAATTTTTTCTTCTTTCTCAAAGTGAATTTACAAATACCACAAAATCGCATCAGTTTGATTTACAGCCTGATTTTTTTTACATAGAATTAAAAAACAAAATTAGTACCGAATGAAATATATAACGAAAGATTATTCTACGGATTTGTGATCATTCGCACGGTTTCGGAAATGCATGCACAATAACTGTCAACTTCTCCAGCGTACAATATGATGCGGACACGGAGTGATGCGCGCGTCCAAATAGGTTCTATTCTTCTCTAAGTTCTATTCTCACGGGGCTCGCGGTTGGTGACATTTCTCGTATGCGTTTTGCAGTCTACACTCTGATGTCACTTGGGATTGAAGCGAACGGCTAACTCTTCTAATATTTAAATTTAAAAATATATCGTTACAATTCGCTTTCATCACATGGTACATATATACCTACCTTGGGAATATGTGTTGAAAACAGAACGTTTTTTTAAACGAACTAGTCGTTCGTCTAACGCTCGTCCATGACAGTTCAGTGTGTTTCAGACACACTTTAAACCAAAACAATTTCAAAGTTCCTCAGTAAAGAAAAAAAGAAAGAAAGAAAAAAAATCATTTATTGACATAACATTACATTTACACATTCTCATATGAGGAAAAGGAGTATGAGTGGTTCTATTATGGACTCGTCATTACTTACAGCAGTTCTATTGTTTTTCCAGTCTACCTACATTACAAAAAAAGTGTTACAATAACTACTGTAGTAAATAGGTAAACGTTTTTCATGTTTTATTGTTGCCGATAAGTTCTTAAATTATTATTTGCGGTCAGTCAAAAATGAAAACGTTTGCCTCCTTTCCAGCAATCAACGCAAGTAAGCTTTCTAAGTTCCAGAGATTGTTATCCAAATAGTGGATTTACCTTATTCTCCATTAACAATAACAGTTAATCGTAACTCACTCGAATCGTAATAACCGTGCTAAGAACATTATTTAGCAAGTAATGCGCGAATCGTGATGCCTCACATCATCTTGACCAGACTTGGCCCAACGAACAGCCATGGGACTGCCATGCCCGCTGCATCGATTGGTGTGGCAACGGTGAAAGGCGATGGGTATCCCTTGCTCAATGGCGCATCGATGCTACGAGTATTAATTAAATTGTTCCGTCGTGGTACTGTGATTTTGATTACGAAATCTCAAGTGGAATTGCTGCAGGTACAATGCTCGCTATTTTGGAATTTGCATCAAAAGTTGGATCACGCCTGAATTGTGTTAAAATACCATCTAGAATTAAATTGGTGGTACATGTTCCAGCTTACAAATTATACCTTCGGTTGTTCGGTTACATGTCTAGAAGCGGTTGTCTGATGCTTATTTGTACTCACTTTGTTGGATAGTTAAGGTAAACAAGCTTACAACTTGGCTGGCCAAAAAATTGTAACCTGTATCAAAAACAGACTAAAAACGGCTATTCCAGAAATATCACGAGTTCACTAATTGTTAGAAATATTAGCAAAGATAGCACTAATATTGCCAAATTTAATTACCAAATATAAAAAAAATCCGCACTAGAATAATTATTTTTCGCAAAAAAATGGCAAAACCGCCTTGTACAAAATTCGCATATTTCGCTCGAATTGTTTACATTATTGTTGATTTTTCAAAAACAACTCAGCCGATTTCTGTAAAATTTAACTTCGGGAGTATACCCTTTCGAACTAAAAAAGAATATTTCGATACGATTCACAATTGCCTGAATTATCGATGACATACACAAATAAAATACATACAGACGAACATAGAAACTCCTCCTCTTTGGAAGTCGGTTAAAAAATCTTTCACCTCGTTCCTAGGAATCAATTAAAACATCTACCTCTATATTCATGGTGCTTGAAGAACATACATTCGTGTTAAAATGTTGCCGCAATGTAGAGGTATGTTAAAAGCATGCATTCACGGAAAATAAACGTGATGTGCACGAAAAAGGCCATTCAACAGGTCTTTAAATTCTAATGTGCATGAAAAAAGGCGAGAAGAAAGTAAAGGAATGGAAAATGGCTGTAATCTGCGCAGGCTTATCCAATTTAAAGTTACGCCTATGGCTTCACCTCACCTTTTATGAGTTCCACAAATAGTGTCATGTAAATTATGCTAGCGACATGTCTATATTTACTCCAGTACTTTTCTATTTGCATAGATAATTAGATACGTGTAGGTAGGCTACCATCTGGCGGGCACATGTCCTGTATGCGGGTTATTTTGGTATCATCTTATCTCGCCCAATGATCTAATAATAAGGATACCTTACAGGTTTAACACTAATGAAATAAAGTCAAAGATCTCAAAAAAGAGTCTAACCTCAAACAAACACGTATTTATGGAAAAAAAATGTGTAAAACGTAGACGGAAGATATGGGCTGCCTATAAAAAATTAGATAAAAAGACCACTGCAAATCATATGTACATCTAAATATGGTTAACTTGTACAACTATGCTAAACAGACATATTCACAATACCAAGTCAGTAACATTGAAATTGTTTTCATGGTCCGATCCTTACAAACTGATGTAAGTCTATGGCTACATTTGCTTAAACCTTTCTGCGAAAGTCAACGTTTCCGCTGCAAAATAGCATCCGGTGCATCTTTGAAGTGTTAAATATTAGATATTTATCTAAAACAAGCCATTTAACATAACGCTTAGTGCTAAAATATGGAAAGCGGGAAATTTGTTTAGGGGTAGGGTTGGCAAAGAAACAGACGCTGGTTGCGTTCGAGAACAATCTTTTAGTACAAAAAAATTAGCCAAAAATTTTAAGAGAGAATTACCAATGCTTTCAAATTTCGAAGTTTAGTGATACACATTTCTTCTCGTAACATCAGACATTTTGGACCTTTGAAACAGACTTTCATGTGGAAATAGTGATAGCCCTATTGCGTTAAATGATCAACGGTGCAGCGTAGTGTCAGCGATTACTAATAATAAATATTTTCCGATTACCCTAATTAGCGCCACTCAGTTGGAAATGACACCATAAAAAGTATTACTTTTAGAGGTTTCAGTTTCTTTAATGGCCACGCTTTCTTCCTCTACACCACAGGTAGGTAGGTAATTTATCCATAGATTTGCAATAACTATAGACGAATAGGCATTTATTTCGTCCCTCTTTTCATCTATTTTGTTTGAAAATATTTTAAGCATTTCTATGATATGTTCCTCTCAGGATTGGTTAAAGCTAGTACATAAATCAAATACATTACGGCGTTGTTTACATAATTCTATGCGTCTTTCTATAATTATTCTAGCGGGAGCTTAAACATTTCTACAGGTTCTTTTTGCAATTAGTTAAGGTTCAATTTCGTCCAGATTCCTTCTGTCTAGAGCTTCGTCTAGTTCTAATCTATTTCTGAAAGTGTTGTCGACCCCTGCGCGATGCATATGGCGGTCCTTCCGGTACGAAACATTTACGGTGTTTGAATTAAACTAAACTTGGAAACGTAAACATTTCTCGGAATCATTCCTTTTGACAGTAAGTAAAGCTTGTTTTAGGTAAGGAAATGGTCAATTTGATTTAATTTTTTAACCGACTTCCAAAAAGGATTCTATGTTTGTCTGTATGTATTTTTTTGTGTATGTTCATCTATTATTAAACGATAAACATAAAAAATTTGTCCATCCGAAAAGAGAACACACACTGATACGAACGCGAAGACTTATACACATATGTAATTATCTGATATTAAGTGTTTGCCTTTAATTTTATAACGCCTTTCTTTTACGGTGGAAAGTAAAAATACATGTTGTGTATAGTACCGATAATTAACTGATTTTCAAAACGATAATTAATGATAACGCTATAAATTGTCCTTTTAACTATAACTATCGCCATAAAACATGTACCGCAATAAAACCCACTATTAATTACACCGACACCCAAGTACCTATTAAATTGAGAGTCTATTAAAATAATGACCATTGAAAAGCTCACAATGAATTGAACCACTCAAATAAATAAACATTCTTGGTGCTTTCTACAAAAATACAAACAAAATGGACGATTCATCGAAGCACCAAAAATGTTAAGAAAAAATCAGCCAAGTGCGAGTCGGACTCGCGCACGGAGGGTTCCGTACCGTGTTGTAGCCCTTTCAGCCTTATACCTCTTGCCGATATTAATAGCGAGCAAAAAACTCCTAAAAATCACGTTTGTTGTTTGGAAGTCCCCCTTAAAAATTAAGTTTATTCTGCTTTTAGTATTTTGTTGTTCTAGCGGCAACAGAAATGGTAGGGTAGGTATCATGGTTATACAGCCTGGTGACAGACAGACAGACGGACAGACGGACATCGCAGTCTTAGTAATCGTTTTTACCCTTTGGGTACGAAACCCTAAAAACTAAAATTGACAGGTACCTAACCTATGTCGACCTCACGTAGCCAAACTTTCACGTGTTCAAACTTTTTACATTAAATTCGGAATTATTCGTGACGTCTTGAGAAAATAGCTTGAGTGACTGTGCATTTACATTCTTTTCCTTTTTTAAACAAACTGCCCTGAGGTAAATTCTTCTGAAGATTTCATTGAGTACCATTCGAGAAATGTTTAACATTACTCGTAAGTATAAATCTTTTGTTTATTGTTTCATTACAGTTCTTTGCAATGATATTCCGATACTACACCGATATTATCCGATTAATACACTGATGCCTACAGGAAAAGTATTATTAAGTAGCAAATATTAATGTTATCCTAAAACAGCTTGTCAGTCGCTTCACTTTTTCTTCTTTCATTGCTTATTTATTCATCGTCATTTATCAATTCTTAGACCTAACTAAAATTCTACTAGCACCCACCCGGTGCACTTCGTGTTCACGTTTTCATCAAGTGTTTCCTTCATCACTTCTTCAGTTTCCGTTCCTATTCAGTGGTTTTAATCGTGGCTTTTATCGGCGCGCCACTTTTTTACCTGTCTCATATTACCTACTATTGTCTATTATCTCATCCAAAACACATGTTTCACCGTTCACCGTTTGATTAATCCGCGGTTTGTGGTCCGGCGAAGCGGAACCAATCCGCTTTTTCAACGGCTATCGCTAACGGTGTGATAGGCGGCGAGATATCAGATTACTGGTGTCGATGGACACATTCTTTTATTAGAAACTGCTGGTTCCGCCACCGCCGGTGCTGTGATCGATGTGTGATCGACGCCTTTTGCTTGTAATGATTTATAGATAGCGAGTAATTGCAGACTCGGAGACTGTATTACCGTGTTGCTCTGGTTAATGGTATTTTACACAGTAGGTCATAATTTGGGTGTGTGCCTTAGAAACAGATCTTTATGTAATTATTTATAAGTTTTGTAAACTTGAAAAAAGAAAATTGTAAAATTTGATTTTAAAAATAAAAATACTGACGATTTTACCCTTCACGGCAATATTTTAAAGGCTATTTTTGGATTTGAACGGTATAAGATCAGAGCTTAAAATGTTTGGTGAAACATGACTAAGGTTCACTTTCAGAACAGTTTTCATCAACTCACATGAAATGCACTTTAGTTTGGCAACAGTTTTAAAAGTATAGAAGAAATACCTCAATAAATCTTTACTCGCTGTACACGACGGGACTTCAACAGCTGATGACAAGAACAGATATCAACAGCTTGTCATAAATATCTGAAACAAAACATCCGAAGTTCCGACAGCAAATTAGCTTGTCAACAAACCGAGACGCCCCAACCCTCAGCAATCTTCTCATGAGCATCCATCCTAAACTGAACGGTAATGCAAGCTGTTGACTCGAGACAAAGGGCTCCGGCGGACAGATTTATTTATGAAATATCATGATTTGGACGGATTTTTGTGACTAAATTTAGAAGAAGCTGGTTCACATATTATCGGTGAAAACAAAGTCTTCGTTTGTTTCGTTCGCTGCTATTGAGTATATCTAAGTCTGGACAGTTTGATAATTACTCATCATCTCTTTTTGTCTCGTCTTTTATGTTATGTCCATACTAAATTTGTATTTCTTATTTTGTCTGCTTTGTGGGATATGCCATCCCAGTGTGACGATTTTTCACAAGCTCTAGATGGATTTGTGTGCTGCTCATCATAATATGCATTCTGAAACATTACTGAGTAGATGCTTATACCTACCATTGTTGTTTCATGCAAGTTGATGTATCTTTATACGACCTTTCCAAATACAATTAACATATTAATAAAACTTTTAAATGTGTTTCAAATGTGCGGTTTAATATTTGAATGCGTAATTTTTACTAAATTTCCTTTCGCTAAGAACTTAAGTTCTAGAGTTTTATGTTAATTGTCAAGCAATTGCGATATCAATTAATAGCTCAATTGTATTTCCTCTTTAAACTTACACATTACACAGATTTACCGGTATATTTTACAAATAATTTGACCGGTATATTATCGATTTTTACCTACTTTCTTCATCTTCATAGAGCTCTATATATGGTATCAGCTGATAAAACAATTTAATTGCACTAATCAGAATGATTTGCACTAAGTGCACTCATTGTAAATCTTAGTTCCTTTAGTGTCTGTTTTAATAGCGACAGTAAGGTAATGTTGGGTACATTACGTCTTATTTAAAACGATTAAAAACTAAGCACAGTCAAGTTCAAATTTATTGTTACAGCAGAAATTACAACAGAACTGTGCTATAGTTTTATAACAGCCGTAAAAGTGCTTTCAGTGAGGATTAGAAATGCTGTAAAAATAAAATAGTCTAATTTAGCAAACAACGCTTAGTACCTAAGTGCCTACAAACGTAATGCAGTCATTTATCTAAGCTTTATGGCTCAGGAAAGCTTAAATGAACGATTTCATTTTGTGAAATTACAGCAGCTTCATTTGCAGGTTCCTATAGCCACATCTAATCCATGCAACTCTCTGTGTACTGTCTGTACCCTCTATAAATAACGTATAGTATGCTTCGGTTTTGTACTAATCGAGCTTGTCAACCCAAGACAGTGACGATACCGTAGACTCATCTTGTAACTGGTTATAAATATCTAAACATTGGTACATACTTACTTTAGTTTGTGTGTCTCAAATAAGGAATCAATTTATTTTATTTCCGATTACTTTGACTTAATCACTTAATAGCACTGTAGGATACCTGGCAACCGCCGACATTTAACATTTCAATTTCCATGACATGCAAACAATATTTTATATACATAACACTTTATTTTTTTGTAATGTAGGTAGATTAGAAAAACAATAGCACTACTGTAAGTAATGACGAGTCCATAATAGAACCATTTATACTCCTTTTCCTCATATGAGAACGTGTAAATGTAATATACATAATATTAATATATCAATAAATGATTTTCTTTCTTTTCTTTCTTTCTTTCTTTCCTATTTTACGGAAATACGCATTCTCAGTTTTATATTTCCTTTTTGGCAAAATAAATGGATAAACTAAACGGCAGACATTAATCAACTAAGTTTTTTTATTTGCTAAATTTTATTTTGCGTGAGCAGTTCTGTATGTGAATACAGAATTGTAAGAAAGGTTACAAATAGGTTAAAAAAGACTGCTACTTTCGCATTTTATAATATTAGCGCGATAATAATCCAGATTTAAGATATGGCCACTGTTAAGAGCAGCACAACAATATTATGACATAACCGCTAAAATCAATCATGTCCGCTTGAATTGTCGGGCCAGAGTGGTTTCTTTGATAAAATTTTATAAAGCAGTTGCGTAACTTGTAAAAAGCTGTGACACTCGACAAATAAGAGCAAGAAATGAGAGCGAAAGTGCGAATCGTGCTACTATTACTACGCTGTCATGACATTAGATCAAGTTGTATTTGGTACTATCACGAGATTTAGGCTAGATGACAGAATTGCCTTTTATTGTTGAGATTTGCCAAATACCAATAATCTCCTAAGTACGAGTCGGACTCGCGCATGAAGAGTTCCGTACTGTATGGGAGTCCCCCTTAAATATTTGTTTTATTTTGATTATTTATTATCAAAGTAGGCATGCAGCTAAATATTTTGTAAATATTTCAAGCATCTGCTGCACCTGTTACAATTATTGATATCGAGCGAAAAACGGCTAAAAATTTCGTTTTTTTTTTTTGTATGGGAGCCCCCCTAAAATATCATTTTTATTCTATTTTTAGTACTTGTTGTTATAGCGGCAACAGAAATACATCTGTGAAAATTTCAGCTTTCTAGCTGCTATAGCGGTACATGAGATAAAGCCTGGAGACAGACAGACAGACGGACAGACGGATAACGGAGTCATAATAATAGGGTCCCGTTTTTACCCTTTGGGTACGGAACCCTAAAAAAGAAATAAGCTAAATACGCCATAACAGAGAAGTTTTCTAAAATAGTTTTGATAAAATATTAGTAGGTAATCGCTTATCAATAGAGAGAAATGATCGGCTTGAAATATAACACGAGCATAGAAATGATAGCGATGCAGAAAACGTTAACATTATTACCAAAATCGTATATTTTTTCCACTTGCGGTAATGTTTGTATAATAATTACCAAGATAAATAATTCTCTGCAATTTTTTTACTTTATAAACAAACGTTTACCTCGTAAAACAATGATAAAGGTAATGGTCAATTTAGAATTAAATAAAAACTTAAATTAAAAATTTTAAAAACCCCCGACACAAAAATCAACCTTTGTAGATCGTGTTTTGATTCTTCCATCCCCACTTTAACCCACCATAACACTTAAACGGCTCAATCGATTTTTATAAAACATAGCTAAGAACACTCTCGACTAAGTCTCCTTTCATCCAAAAAAAACTAAACTGAAATCGGTTCAGTGGTTCGGGCGCTATGATGCCACAGACAGACAGACAGACAGACAAACAGACACGTCAAACTTATAACACCCCTCTTTTGCATCGGGGGTTAAAAATATGTGCGCTATGCATAATAAACATTGTCAATTCTCTGCGCTATATAGACAGTCGTTATCTGTCTACGGATCTGTTCAATAAATTTCAAGGTAGTCTGTATTTGTCCCAAAAAGTCAATGTAGACGGCTTTCAGAAAATGTACCAATAATACAAGAAAATGTACTTGAATACACATCTAAAATAAAATTTCCAAACGAAACAAAAAAATGCTGTCTAAAAGTAATATTTCAAATCAAGACCCATCATCCCCGACAGTCAAATTTTAACGAAACCCGAACGAAGCGTTCCCGTTAAATACAGAATCAAATTAACAGATGTTATCTTTTTAACCTTGAGTGACATTTCGAACATAAACAAGGACAGCAGTAACCGTTAAAAGTATACCGCTTATTTTTATATACCGCTTATTTTTATGATTGTCTTACATGCACCGATCTGATGACGAGCAGTTTTATCGACAAAACGCGTGTAGCCGCGGCCCCGAGACTCGGTGCCTGGTATTTTGGTCGCCGTCGCTGAAAAATCGCTCCGTAAAAATCACGAACCCTTTGCATGTTGAGAAAAGAGATATTGGACGTCGAAATGTCAAATATATAAGTTTATTGGGTGAGGAATGGAGTTTGCCGTAGTTTTGGAGGTTTTTGCACGGTCGGGTAGTAGGGTCGGAGTCAAGGTTGTTTTGCGGAATATTTGAATTTTGCCGACAAAATGGTACCAGGCCTACAATTTAGGAGTGTCTTGACTAGCAGTTCGTCGCAATTTAAGCAAAATCGTTTACTCATATTTATCTACAAGTGCAGATAACTGTCGATGAACGCTACAAATATCCTCTCTTGCATTTTCGTACGACTAACTTTTTTTTAACTTTTTTGATGTCCAATCAAATTTCAACAAGTTTAATTTAGCGTTTATCGTTACGTAAACAATGAAATCTATAGAAACCTAGCAAACCTCCGAATACCTATAAGATAAGATAAATATTAAACCCTATTCATACGTCACTAGTTAATTGTAAACTAAACAAGCGTTGTTTATAGAGAAAGGAACTGTCCATTTGCGCAAATGATATACCTACTTATCTAATTAGTGTCTCTATTCACTAATGACAGCAAGACGGACATCCTTACGACTTGCTCCACTTAAACGTTGAAAGTACCAAGATGATTTCGGAGACTTGTTTTGTAATCCAAACACTTAAATAAACAAGACGTTTATACTACTAAAAGGTATATATTTCCATAGAGTAGATTCGTCAAAAAAATATTTGAACAGTTGTCCTCAATAAAGATATCGTTTAAATAAATTTCACAACAAATTAGTAATTTGAAGCAAGTGAAGCGTGACTTTTACGTAAAGAACTACGTTGGTGTGTTTTGGGTTTTTGACACGTTTTAGCAACTTTATTGTGGCGTAATACTTGAATGGGACGATTGCTAAAATCAATAAGTAGGTACCTACTTTTTGGAACTTACAAATATATATAACGTTATACATATATTTTGTTAAGGTTCTTCTCTACTTCATACATAATAAATGTTAAGGAAATTTTGCTAAATATTTCCTTTGACACGTCACTAACGTATTCGTTTCATTTACGTTTTTATTAATGTAGGTATTTTGTGGGAAAGCATAAATGTACCTAATTACCTATATATTTATTTTATGTTTTACACATACCTACATAATTCGTTTTGTTTGTTTCTTTGCTTATTTATGTACAAGAGTGTAAATGAAGCATTGTCCGAATAGTGTTCCTTTCAGTTTCACGCGTTTTCAGTCCACGTGTTCACGCGAGGTTTAGTCCTAAGTTGATGTTTTATTTTCTTTTAACGTTTTGGTAGATTAGAAAAACCTTTATGTTAGCGCAAATTATAAAAAGTATGCTTTATAAAATTACTAATTACAGGATCATTATAGTGTTATTAAAAATGGTCCTATATAAATGATTCAGAACCTTAGTAACTTTATTTAAATATGTACTCGTATTTGTTCATATAGGCACATATTTTGATTTAATTTAGTACTATGTAATTCTTAATGAAGATCTTTACAGTATAAAATGATGTCGCTAAGTGTATACCTACCTGTGTAAGTGTAAGTGTATATGTATACTTAATTGCATAAATGAAAATAATACTGAACCCGCAATTGCAGTTTAAGTAATTTACTGTTTCAGTAAAATACGATTTTTATAGCCTTTGTTTCCTTGTACAGCGAAATCACATCTTCGTCAATAACTCTATATCAAACCACTTTATTTATACAAATCAGGGCTGCACTAATGCTTGATTAACAGTCGAGCTTTTAGCGTCAGTAGGTACCTGTTTAATATCAGCCACGTTGCGCTGGACATGGTCTTAAATCTAGATAAACAGTGTCCTGTGCCAAGTGATCCATCAATTGAAGAATTACACTGAATATGTACTTTGAATACGGCTGTGGAATTGTTGCCTATTGAACAAAAGGAACTTTATTCGTTTGAGCTTCATAATTTATTTAGCAGTTTCTTGGAAGAAGAAGTAAGCAATTTCATTTTTTTTATGTACAACCACGCACTTTTTATGTAGTGGTCCAATTTTGAAAACTCTTTTTTTATTGGAAAGTGTATACTTTGAAATTGGTCCTATTTAAATTTTATCGAAATTGGTTGAGCCATTTTCGTTAAATCAACAATCATGTGAAAAATGTTACATCGATCCGAGGAAATATTGCGAATTCTGTTCACGTTTGAAGTCATCAGCGATATTAAGACCACAGAAAAGGACTACGGTACTGTGATCTTCCAACTGAACTTTTTGGAAACCACCACTTTAGTTTTCAGGGGGCAATCATTACATCATCCATAAGACGTCTATTGCGGACATAGGCTTCCCCAACGGATTTCTAATAAGCGGCTTGCCACCTGCGTTTTTCTGTTGTTTTGATTAGTAGGTACGTCGGTCCACCACAATGGTGCACACGCTGCGTAAATTTATTCATAAAATCTTAAATGTTGACTACACGGGTGTAATACATTCATATTTTAAAATGGTTTACTGAACTATTCACAAGTTGTTATACTTACTCTCGAACAGAAACCCCAAAGGGTCGGTATAACCACTGTAAACTCATAATAACTTGGAAAGCGGAACTCGAGAGAATCCGAAGATTAATTAACTTCGATACACTTGTAGCGTCGGACTTAAATAGAATACCTACCGTATTTCTGGAATGAAAAGCACATTTTACCTCTTTGTGTTGTTAATGAATAATTTGAAATGTCTTCCCATAGTTACTTGTAGGTATTTATCTACTTTATGAGGAAATTTTCTCTAAGTACATTTCTTACTCCACATTATTAGGTACAAAGGTAAGGCACTACACTACACACTTAATTTTCTTATCCATCATCTCTATATTTTCAGCGTCATTTTGTGTTTTCAAAACTATTCGAGGCACATCACTAAGACCTACTTTTCGTGGCGAAATTGCCGTTTAATCCGAAATACTGACGCGTCTTTATTTCTTGTCCTTTATTTTTTTAACCATATCCATTAGACTTTTAAAGATTGGGTTTCTCTTTTTGTATTGATCTAGATACTTACTTTTTGTCACTAAATCATAAATTAATATTTAATCTCAGATAATTATTTTACGCAAAAAATAACAAAACCGCCATCCATCGTGTACAAAATTGGAATATTTCGCTAGAATTGTTTACATTATTGTTGATTTTTCAAAAACGGCTCAGCTGATTTCTGTAAAATTTAAATGAAACCATCTCGAGAGTATACCCTATCGAACTAAAACAGATTCGGTTTACAATTGGCGAAATTATCGATGTTCATCGTGTACAAAATTCGGATATTTCGCTCGATTGCTTACATTATTGTTGGTTTTTTCAAGAACGGCTCAGCTGTTTTCTGTAAAATTTAAATGGGACCACCTCGGGACGCTTTCGAACTAAAAAATTGGTTGCCTGTAAAGTCGGTATACGGGCGAAAGTTTTACGTGACAACGACTTTGAGACGAATGAGACGAATGAGAGCGCATGAAGTGTGAGCGGAGCGTAACGCAGTTTCTTGAAGTGTCACCCGGCAAACCAATTTATAAGACGTTGTCACGTCAAAAAGAATTTTTGAATTTGGTTCACAATTGGCGCAAATATCGATGAACATACACAAAAAAGATACATACAGACGAAAATAGAACCTCCTCCTTTTTGGAAGTCAGTTAAAAATTTGCAATTTAAAGCTCGTGAAACTGACATATCTATAGATACGAGTATATCCTATGAATTAATTCTGCGATGTTTTATGTGAGGTGTAAAATAAACGTTTCTGGGCCGGGATCAAAAGTTGAAAGTTTAGTGGCCCGGTCGTTCTCCGGTCGACCTACTTCCGAAATTGAGGAAGCGATGCGACTGACAGTCAGACTGACGCACGACACAAATTAGCTTATTCGAGTAGGTAGGTACATCAGGAATAACGCTAAGTTACTCGTACTAGTAAATGAAGAACATGCCATAGTACCTACACAATTTTTGTAAGTTTTGGTTTGGTTACCACGTAGCTTTAGATTTCAACGTGAAACTTGCTTTACCTAATATTGATGGTGTTGTAATGTAATACCAGACTGTTAAAGATCTATAGCCGAACATAGGTCTACCAACGAAAGGCAACTGGGCCACTGGCAATATCTGCGACACTGGCCCAGTGCAGGTTGGTAGAAATTCCTCTACAGTACGACATCTATGTAGTCGTAAGTTTGATGTTTTCCTAGCCGAAGAACCAATGCTGTGCGTGTTGTGTGTGATGATGTTGATAATTTAATTTTTTTATCTTTACTGACCCTCAGACGGGCTTTGACCACATGGATAGGTCTGTTCCATAGGTAATGTAACCTATAGAGCAGATTTATCTATGTACAGAGGTAGACAACGCTAGAATCGATACCTAGAGCATCAAGCTCACGCACTCTACGTTTCTAATCATAATTCATTTCAATCTAAGTAGTTTATACTACATCCCGTAAATAAACGTTCTAAATTGCGTTTGACCGTCGTTGGTCTGTGCAATTTTACGATCTCTAGGAGGTACCATTAACTTTATACCAGGACCATTAATTCCACATCACTCCTTCAGTACGGCAAGGCAATGACAATGTCCTATGTTTTAGCGGAGATGTGTATAAGCCAGCCACCTTTTTAAGCGACTTCCAAAAAGGAGGAGGTTCTATGTTCGTGTGTATGTAGGTATTTTTTTGTGTATGTTTATCGATAATTTCGCCAATTGTGAACCGAATCAAAAAATTCTTTTTTAGTTCAAAAGGTATACTCCCGAGGTGGACCCATTTAAATTTTACAGAAATCGGCTAAGCCGTTTTTGATAAATAAACAATAATGTAAACAATTCGAGTGACATATTCAAATTTTGTACACGATGGAAGGCGGTTTTGCCATTTTTTGTGAAAAATAATTATTCCTATACCAACAATTTAATTGAATTTGTAAATTGTGAAAATTTCAAATTATCCTAACCTTAATTCTAGAAAGAAATTAAAATGTTATTATTAGGTATTACTTTCTAACACTACCAGCATGACCATACAAAATTACTGACGATGCAAAAAAGAGGGTTTGATTTGAAAATATGCTCATAATGATCGATGTCCGTCCGATGATTTCACACTTTCCAATGTAAAATCGGAGCATCGTAATCGATGATTGTCTAGACCGGCTTCCGTTCGATACTATCGAGCAGATTACTCGATTTTTTTTGCAACTTTGCAGCTGAATATAGAACATTGAACAATGGGTCTTTGTATTGCAATCGGATTTCGTTTGCATCTTACGAGTAGGGTTGTCGGTAATAATAAGGTGTTTTTTTTTGTTGGTAGTTTTGTTGGTGTACTGCTTTAACCACAGCTTAACTGTTGATGCGGTCAGAGTAGAGTAACTGGATGAAAAATAAATATTATATTATTGGCGTTACATGGGTGAAACAAACGGCTTAGAAAACTTGCCACATGATGTCTTAGAAGTTCCTAACAAACAAAACAGAATTAAACAAAGTAAGTCTTGTATTCCTGAGATACATTATAACATGACTAAAAATACCACTTTCAAGGCAATTTGAATGCATGTTTTATTTTTTTGTGATTTTTTAAATATAGTTTAAGAAACCCTTAAACTATTTTATAATATAATATGTATTGTCTTCCTACAGAAAAAAATAAGTCGAAACATTGTTGGTAAAAGGTACAGGCCCCGGAGTCTGTAGAGTGTAATAAACAAAGAAAAAAAACTATTTATAAGTAAATATCTTTATAATCAGCACTAGGAAGTCCAAATCCGGACATAGGTCTGCCTTTAGATTTCCAATAAGTCTGATCGTAAGCGGTTTGCATCCAGCGCGATCCTGCAGTTTCAATCAGGTCAACTGGCCATCTTGTTGAACAATGGACATAAGTTATATGGCTAATGAAAACATATCATTTACATTTCATAGAAGATACAGCCCTACCTACCTACAAACGCCGCCGTAAAGAGATCTGCGATTCTCTTATCGCATTCAAGTCCGATCTCTACAATAAGCTGGCGGGATATGTAACAACTCGTCAAAATCTGATCTATCGCGAGAACATGTATTGTTATGTTAAGCTTGCTGGGCGCCACTTTTGGGCCTTTCCTTTCAATTTTGATTAATTTTAGTGATTCTGTTTCTGTAGGTAGTAGGCATTCTAGTTTCACATGCCTTTACGAAAATTGCTCAATAAACTTTGAGTAATTAAGATTTGTATGTAGGATTATACATGCCCTTCATGTAGGTACAATCCTACAATGTCTAATGATTTCCGTGTCGATCTTGAATACGATTGAAAATTATGCACTAGCATGCGTTATTTTGTTTTACTGTGGTCTGGGATAGTTAATAGCCAGATCCAAATAGAAATCAGATTTCAAGGAAAATAGAAATGCATTACATGTGACGACGTAATACACAAGAGTTTTGAGCTTTGACTCTATTGAGTAAAAACAATTGAGTCACAATGACTTTTTACATCAGACCAGCCAGTTTTTCGTCTTGACACTCTATTAAGACAAGCGTGAGGTATTGGAGTCAGCAACTTATTTATCTTCTAACTTAGTTGCAGAAAAATCTTCCCCATAATTTACAGCTTTCATGTCCTCATACTTTGACCGTAAATTATTTTGTATTGCTCTGACGTCTGTTTACAATCTCGTTCCCATTTATCTAGATGCAACATTCGGGTCACTTTAATCGAACGTTTTATTTTACTTATTTTTGTAACGGGACGGTTTTGTCTTAAAGTCTCGTCTGAAATCTCTTTTCGGTCATCGGCTTATGCAGTTTTTTATGTTGTCCGGTTGGTAATCAGAGCGGGACGGTGTTGTACCGTTTCTTTCTATGCTCGGTGGATGCTTACCTGATTATTAGATGGCGACCAACCGACCGGCACGGAATAATTAGCTTATTGTAATTAGCAATTGTACGAGGTATCTGCTAGTTTATATGAGCGGAAGAAGGGACAGAATATGTTGATATATTGGATGAGCAAAAAGGTCTATTGTAATAAGCTGAGGCTTTTTGTTCGTGTAAAAGCTACTGTTATTGAATCCTGCCCATGCAGCCGCATCAGCGTTACAGAAGTTGTATCTATCTATCTTTTCTAGCGGTATGATTTAAAAAACGCATTTTTTGGTCTATTTTTATTCTGTCCTATCATTCTATGTGAAGATATCTTTGTAAAAAAGTTAAATTCCTAATGAACATGTTTATTTTTGTTACAGGTATGTACTTTAACACACGCGACAACGTTTCGGTGATTTTTGGTATGTAAAAAGAGAGAGCTGTAAATGATTGAGGTATTACAAGATTTTAGGTATATCTTGCAAAAGGCTAGTCTAGACAAATGTACAGAGTAAGTTAAGTAAACGCTAAAAGTTAACAAATGGCGGGATGGAATCCAGAAAGCGGTTTTAACGACCGAGGTGATAAATTTATGTTTACGTTTCGGTCTTCACGAAACATTGGAACTATTCCGGTACCAATAGAAAGTGTCAACAACTATCACATTATAACATCATTATAAGTGTCACTGTTCTATAAAAATGTCGGAAAGGGACCGTGGGAGTGGCAGCTTCTATAAATCACAGGTTAAGCAACAGTTGCACACTACATCAAACAAACTTTTGATACTGCCATAAATTCCAACGTGTCATGTATAATTTAAATGTAAACAAACATTGATTCTAAAAAAGGAAGTCTTATAATAGTTATTTCGGCTACGATCAGTTAAATAACATTTCCATTTGATTTTATGAGAATCAAGTTAAGTTGAACGTCGTAAAAATTGAGTTACCTAATATGTATTAAGTTTTAAATGTGTCAAATACAAATAGTAGGAAATAAAAACCCTAAACGGAAATCTAACTTTCATGTTATGCAACCGAAAACAAAATAATCATTCAAATAAAAAACGCACATGTAATTTTCCTAAATCTTCAACTTTTACCTTTAGACATACCTACTCTACTGCGTTAGTCTTGAACTAAAAAAAACCTAGTTCTTATTTGCACTTTACGTTCTTAAAGATTGAAAAATTAAATAAATGAGTACAGAGAATCAAATTATATGAGTAAAAGAGTAGGTACTTTATCTTGAAAGCTCTAAATAAAACTAGGTAATGTAGGTAGGTACATCAACAATAAAACTAATGCATATACATCAACCATATCCTTTTAAGAAATGAAAAAAAAACATGAGAGATAAATGTACTACCCTCACTCTCACGCAAATAACCATCATACTACGAGTACATACTCGTATAAACCGCCTTTTCAGTGCAAAATGTAAGGAGAAGCCAAGTAATTCCATTTCAAAGCAGAATTTAGAGCAAGAATAACTAACGCACTTCACTAATGTTATGTTCTAAGCCATAACTTTGTCGTAATAAATGACTAAGGCGTTTAATTTGCGATAACACAGCGGTAGGCCACACTTTATACCTAGAAATAAGCCAAGGACCATGGAGATTTGGCCGTACACGGACACGAATAGGTATTTCAGTAAAGATGGACAAATTGTCGATAAGGCCTGTAGGTGGTAATTTATCTATTTTGGCTTCATTGGTTTCAGTGGCAGTGGCCTTCAAGGTTTGTGTAATCTATTTTACAAGCTTTTATTTAACTTGATGTATGTATGTAAGTTCGGGTGGAATTTCGCAAGTTACATTTGACCAACTTCCCGGTTTCCGTATGAGCTAAAATTTAGCGCGCATATGTATATCGCGTGACAATGCAATTATATGGTACCATGGAGCTGATCTGATGATCCGAGTCGGAAGGTTGCCGTAGGAACTTTTGTACTAAACAAGATAGACCCGTCGTGTTTGGGCTCGTTTTACTTGTCATGGCTATATAGCACTCTGCTGTTACATGATATGCGGGATCTCAAAAGCTTGTATATTTAAAAAGTTATATTTTTATAATAATTTATTTAAGTGTAAGTTTTATCGCGTCGCTGACCGATTTTCATGTCTTTTTTAGGGTTCCGTACCCAAAGGCTAAAAACGGAACCCTATTACTAAGACTTCGATGTCCGTCTGTCCCTCTGTCTGTCTGTCTGTCTGTCACCGGGCTGTATCTCATGAACCGTGATAGCTAGGAAGCTGAAATTTTCACAAATGGTGTATTTCTGTTGCCGCTATAACAACAAATACTAAAAATAGAATAAAATAAATATTTAAGGGGGGCTCCCATACAACAAACGTGATTTTTTGGAGTTTTGTTGCTCACTATTAGTAACGGCAAGAGGGATGGGGCTCCCATACGGTACGGAACCCTTCGTGCGCGAGTCTGACTCGCACTTGGCCGATTACTTTAAAAAATTAGGTAGGTACTACCTACTTAGTAGGTAAAGCTTTATACCTACAAAAATAATATTATGGTATTAGTAGTCTACTGTTGAACATATACCCACAAGGGGAAATTGAGCGCACCCGCCACGCCGGCCCAGTGCGGGTTGGTGAATTAACATGCGCCATCAATCCCTTCTACGTAGCTACCTATTCTCTTCCTATGTTTTTATTCTCCAAAAAAACCAATGATATGAAAATTCGTACATAATATCGAAAACACTCATTGGCCAAAATTAGAACCCTGCGATTGCATTAAGGAGAGCATTCACCCACCACATTTGTAAAACTGTTATTATAGTGACGATATGGTATCTAGTTGATCTCCCCGGGTCCCACGAACTCGAACTAGATCTTTAACCGCGGGATAATCACCTAGAGATGCCTTTATTGATTGATGACGACTTCATTAAACCGGTAATCTTATTTTTGTTGCAAATAAAATTCTGTATTCTGTATTCTGTATTCTGTAATCGCCGTCATTTGTCTCATTTAGCTCTACGATTGATGTTCCCACGGCTATGTAGAGTTAGAACACTAGCTGTTGACTGATCTCTCTTGTTTATTCAAAACGAACGAACAGCTCCGTCTCCGAACCATCAATGCAATTGTTTTTTTTCCATTAACTACTTTTCTACTTAAATGTACAGATAAAAAAGTGAATCGCGGGGCGAATCAACGAAGCCTCTTTTTGAAGGCCCTCTTTCGCCCCGCATTGTTTGGAGCGGGGCGAAAGAGGGCATTCAAAAAGAGGCTTCGTTGATTCGCCCCGCGGACCGAACAGCTTGTGGGGCGAATCCACGAAAGAGCCTAAATATCATCACAGTGATGTGGATGGCCCACTGGCATCTCATAAAATGTTTCATTGAAAACATTTATTTTTTATTTTTGCTATTTGTAATACATAAATCAGTTTTTAAAATCTTCTTTATAGAACCTATTGAACTTTATTTAGTCTGGGATGTCACTGGTGTAATAACAAATAGTGAAATAAATAATTAGCAACCCGCCCCGGCTTCGCATAGGTGTATTATACATATAAACCTTCATCTTGAATAACTCTATCTACTAAGAAAACCACATCAAAATCCGTTGCGTAGTTTTAAAGATATAAGCATATATAGGGACAGACAGACAGGGAAGCGACTTTGTTTCATACTATGAAGTGATGAAGTAAATGTTTTGAAGTATCTAATATGTTACGAGAAGTGCAAAAGCTATGAGATCGACATCGACACATCAACATTTCTCTGTTTCTGATAACGCTAAGATAACGCGCTGAATGTAGCTCGCCTCCAATCGATCCTAGTGGTTATCTATATATAAGTATTTCCACTTTTAGTGATTCCACACTATTCTAAGGCATGTACTAGGGTTTTTTTATTGAAACTAGAATTTAGGGATGTTTAGGGTAAAACAACTTCAGGTCCAAATTAATGCTGGAGAGGTAATTTGGTGAAGCCAAACACTGCGCTGGCGCTAGAATTTAATATATAGGGAAGGGTTCTATTAAGCATAAGTAGTTCTATCGCAGAAAATATATTAAGGAAATTACAGTTTCGAAAGAAAATGTTCCCTTGTGTACTTTCTTCACGTCCAGAGGCGCAGGTCATCACGGCCTGCACCCGAGAGCCGTAACTCCATCTGCACGGGAAGCATGGCAAAGGAACTAATAGCCTTTCCACCATTATATCCCCTCGAAGAGGAAATAAAGTATGGATTGACAATGACATCTGACATTAAGAGTGGATATAATGGTTTTCTCCCCTTGCCGTGCTACCCGGGCTGGTGTGCAGTTATCTTGCAATATGCCGGCGATTTTGACGAACACTTCAATATCTATAGGGGTGACCGCGGAAGCCTATGTTTGGTTGTGGACGTCACATGCCTGAGAGCCTACCTGTACATTTAAACTAATAACAATAAATATGCTCAATACCAAGTGTTAATAACAATGATGACGAAGAAGGTACAGTTACGAAAGGAAAACCTAACGCTTCCTTGTGTACTTTCCTCACGTCCAGAAGCGTAGGTCATCACGGCCTGCACCCGCGCCCGCAACTCCATCTGGTGTGCAGTTATCGTGCAATTTGCGGCCAATTCTAACGAACACGTCGGCTGCAACATTCCCACGTTGGCGTTGTTGCATTAGCACGCGTAACAGTTGGTTTATTGCTATGGACTATAATTTAGCGATAACGTAATTTTATGTCAGTATCATTTGAAAGCTCATGGTATCTAAAGACGCGCGCGTGTCAGAATTACAGGATTGTTTATTTAGGTACATACTATTTTTTATCTTGACCTTAAAATACAGACATTACTTTAGATACAGAATCTCTTGAGAGAACAATCTTCTTTGAAATACGTACTCTTTTAGGATTGGAAGTGGGTCATTTCACTGTCTAGGTCTCAGACGAGTGATAGCTTTATTGTTTTGATATAAAATCAATCCATGATTATTTCGTTGAAATTTCTCATTTTCTGTAAAGTTACCTTTTTGTTAGCTTAAGCATAACTCGTGGTCAAACACGAGTTTATCAAGAGTTTTTAAACAATCGTTTTGACATTTACAATTTTCACAAGTTGTAATTTATCTAGAAACCACAAGTGAGGTGGCACATTAACATAGCGTGACCATGCAGTCTTAATCCTTACAAAATTTTCTCGGCATGCTTAGCTGGTAGTTTGAAACTGCAACGTGTTAATCTAAGCAGGGCCAGAGGTGAGCGGAGTACGTGCCCAACTGTCGACACCGGCAAATTGGACTTCACATGATATAATTCCATGGGAATTTGACGTTTGCAGTGTAATTTACGCTAAAGCATATTGCTTATAACTGAATATGGTTGTAGCTAGAGTATTTTCTTACACTTGGCGATACTTCAAATTGAATGAATGATTCTGCTGGCTGTTAAAACACAAAGGTAGTCTGATTTTGATTAGTAAAAAAATAAAATAAAACGCATAATTCGTAACTCACAACATCGGACCAAGATTAGTTGACCTATCTCTACAGGGTCTCCCAGACGACGGATTTATTTTAGAATGACTTTGTAAGTACTCGACA
Organism: Hypomecis atomaria; assembly: GCA_964007245.1. NCBI lineage: Eukaryota > Metazoa > Arthropoda > Insecta > Lepidoptera > Geometridae > Hypomecis > Hypomecis atomaria. The sequence continues at coordinate 15,553,072 of OZ023294.1, read as the reverse complement.
TTATGACAATTTTTTACAAGGGGACGAACCCGGTAATCTTGAAAAAAACATCTGATGTTCCGTACAAAAAAGTTCATTGATTTCCGACAAAATGTGTAGAACAGCTGATTTTTTCCGATTTACAGATTAGTTGCATAGAAACTTGGGTCATAACGTAATGATGAAGGCAATGGTATCCCTACTAGAACAGCGCAGCCCACAGTCCACAGCCCAGCGTCTATAGATAAATCCGGTGTAATAATCACAGGGCTGAAAAGTTTCTTTGAACACTGAAGAGAATACTGGCTTAATTCAGTTTTAAAATAAAGATAATGGGAGTCAACTCTTGAGCAGCTATCGCAAGCAGGGTTTGAATAGCATTAGCCCAGTTACCGCTACACAGGGCCCCCAGGACTGCGGCCGATGCAAATAGCAGATCCACGTGATACCTGCACTGACCTGGATTTACCTCAGATATACGATTTATTTGACTTTCTAAAAGACTATTTGAGAAAAGCCACCGATAATAATTTTTCGCAAAAAAATCGCAACACCGACTTCCACCGTGTACAGAATTCGAATAATTTGCACGAATCGATGTGACATCCACGTACATTTTTGTTGATTTATCAAAAACGGCTCAGCTGATTTCGATAAAATTTAAATGGGACCACCTAGGAAGTGAATTCTTTAGAACTAAAACAATTTTTTTAAATCGGTTTACAATTGGTGAAAATATCGATGAACATACACAAAAAAAACATACAGACGAACATAGTATCTCCTCCTTTTTGAAAGTCGGTAAAAAGACAGGGAAACTAGATTTTCCACTCTTTTCTCATGTCAGTTTGTTACATAGAGTTTAGAGATACAAACAGGCGCCCTCAATTTTTGGTATCTATCTTTATTAGGATCTATTGAAATTTATTACGTTATGTCACACTCAACTTACCTTCTTCTTAGTTTGTTCCACTTGTTTTTGACCAAAGACACCGGTTGCCGTCAAAATCCTTTCTATTATCATATTATCAACCGTATGATGAGCCGTCTATTAATGGACATAGGCCTCCCCTATGGATTTCCAATAAGCCCGTTTGGAAGCGTCTTACATCCAGTGTGTTCGTGCGGACTTCCTATATTTCTATGCGCTATGAAATTAAGAAAGCTTTTCAAACCAAGAATTCGTTTTCAATAATTACATCAACTTCTTCAATATTTATGTTTAAGCCATACATGTATTATGCAAAGTACTTAAATAGCTATTTTGCATAATTAATCATTAGTTAAGTACTAGCAAACAGATGCTTTCTCCACGCTCTGCAGTCGGTAACTCACACTCGTGTAGTAATAGGTTTATAATAGGTATAATAAAAACTTACACAACAACATTAATGTGGTGATTAATCAACCATAAAAGCAAATACGAATTCAGGTTAATTAGTGGTGCTAATGAAGATGCTCAATCATTTTGGTTCCTTTCAAATATAAAAAAGAGTACATTTTAAAAAGAGTAAAAAAAGCAATAACATTTTCGTGGCTGAAGTATCTAATCTATAGTCTAATTAATGTATGTAAGTACTCGTATTGTATGTCAGAAAACTTTAACACACAAAATCTTAGACCGATAAAATGTAGATTAGGTATATACTTAATTACACCAGAAGATGCATAAAAGATCATTAAGTATGTCATTTACCCAAAGAGTTCAATGTTACTTTAATATTGCAAATAAGATGGCTCTATTTAAATTCTATTCGTTTAATGGAACATCAATAAAATAATGATCGATTAACCAAATGCAATGCTAAGATATCCCCCCGTGGCTTTCTATTATCATTTTGACAGCCAGCTGTCACTTTTTACCAACATCGGAAACGATTTGATTTAATTAAATGGTATTTACTGTCTTAACCGTATCAATTAGTGTCACAATCGAGTCGCATTAAAAATAAAATCGATTCCCGATTGCTTGAGTTGGGCGTATCTCGAATGATCTCGATTATTCAGACGCCTACGCGATTGTTGTATGGACGGTAAAGTAAGTAATTACCGATCGTTATTTAGGTACGGTCCACTGAGCACACGTGTACGTTTAACAACCTTTGCGAAATAACGGAACCGTTTGCGTCTCTTTTAGAAAATTAAAGATTTTATGAAAAAAGTTATTGTGAAAAGGTACTATAAAATTGCAGGTTGTTTGTTAACTTCAATGTTTATTTCAAGTACTTTTCAGTAGCTTTGAAGGTGAATTGCCAATAAGGAAGAGGAATCCTTGGGCTCGATTGTTAGAGATCAACGAGATCAAGACAATAGGGTTGAAGTCTTTGTTCTAATTGCCAATTAATCGATTAGTCGAAAAAGACTTTGTAATCGAATGACTGATTTTAATTCAGTCTATATGAGCGGCTTTTAAAACCAGATATACAGTACTAGAGAAGTTTCTGAAAAGTAGTTTTATTTACACACATTTCACAATTTTCACGACATTTCGTATATTTCGATTAATTACTTAAAAGTAATAAGAGGTAACTACTTGGTGTTTTTTACGGTACAAACGTCATTGGAACATAATTTTTTGTCTAATATTTAGTGACGTTAATCTAATACCAAGATGAAATAAGATATCAGAAAACTATAATATTTTCCGGACTATGGCGACTCTACACTACACAGTTACGAGTACTGTGCAGTTTTCATATTTTTAATCCTCATTATGTCACAGCTTCCAAAAAGGTACAAGTATAGGTCCATGACGTAATTTCCTAGAAAAATGACTACTTATTTAAAAACTACAGTTACATAATTTCAGCCGACTAAGGCTAGTGAAACAGGTCGATTTTCCGCCACTTACCGTGAACATCACTTATCTTTGCGTACCACGCTTCACTTTGAAAAGTTTGCTCGTAAAGCAGTTTTCTGAAAGCTTGCCACACTAATATGTTACGTGAAAAATATTTCATAAATATTCAGCATCACGAGGCAATCTTGCGAAATTAGGAACGGAACGTGAGAAAAACTGTAGTAAAGAAAGATTGAAATGGCACGTAAGTGACGCAAGTTTGTAAGAAACAAACTTGGTTGAAGATTTTGAACCTTTTTTTTTAAGTTTTAAACTTGTGACCTGTAGTATCTATATGGCTTTTCACTTTCGTATATTGCTCGCCTATCGTTGAAATCTATTCCAATTTCAGATATTAATAATTAAGGTGGATTATTTAGGTTTTAAAATTGAAGATAAATTAATCAATTACGCATAATGCTAATTTTACCAGATGTATACCTACTGGAGTTTTAAATATAAACGGATTTCTGTTCTGTTTCCAAGAACCGGTCACACTGAAAATTCATAGGGGAAGCATATGTCCCGCAGTGGACGTCCTATGGCGATACATAGATGATGAAGAGTTTGAGATGATGATGAAGAGGCTATAAGATGAAAAACTGAATAAACCATTTTTCGGTTCATGCGTTAAGAAGGTAAAATCCAACTCAACCATATAATATAATCCATTTAATTAAAGTATTTCTCGTTAAATTTACATTAAAGTAAATCTTTATGGAAGGTGAGAAAAGAATGGCAATCATTTCAACGCTGCTTTTATTCCTGCAAAGCATCGGTGTTACTATAATAAAAAAATCCGGCGATAAAATATGGCAATTTAGTTGCTACCCGTCAAAATATTTGCCTTTTAAGTATGGAAGTGTAGTGAGACGTGTTGTAGAGCTTCGGATAGAATTGGCACACAGATCTCACTAGATAGGACATGTCTCGATCTAGCGGGGACCTAATTTCGCACTAAAATAATCACAAGTACTTACGCGTTACACAAATAAATAATTACACAATTAATTGAATTTCTTTATGGCACGAATAATCATGTCTAATGACACGAGAAACAGCTCATAGTAAATATTTGTAAGGGCTACCAAGATACCAGCTTGGCTTAGTTTGGGGCCGACTGATATTTAAATCAATCATATGTTTCAATTTTGAGTTATTTTTATCTTTTTCGCATGATTCTGTAAAATATTATTATGGTAAATTAGCTTTAGAGTTTCTATTGGTAATGATAACTTTATTTTTCCGGATAATCTCTATTCAATAACCATTTTGGCGACTGAAAAATGTTCTTTCTATTCTTATTTTCTCAAAAAGCAAAACATATTACTTATTCGTATTATGAGCTCACACAACACTGCGCTCTGCAATTTAAGAGTATGTTTCGTAAACATGCATTTTGTGGTGTACTAAGTATTTGTTACATACATATGAGTATAAGTTGAATCATACTTAATGGCGTGTATGAACACGGCGAATCGTTACTCAGTAGCAAATTCATATGTCAGTTGTGGCATCGAAAAGTGATCAATGAGCTGGAGTGAAGGGTTTTGCGCAGTTTGTAGGTAACTTCACATACGCCCTTGATTCGATATAACAATATACAGAGAAGGCTTCTCTGTGGATCTCTACGAATGAATTGGCGAGGTTCCAGCAGATTTTACACGCGTTATTGACTGATGACCGCCCGGAGGGACAGCTGTCAGCAGAGCCTCGTGTTAACAACGTTATTGGGTTCTGTAACAGTAGCGCCGCCCACAGAGCTTCTATATTGCAGGGTTGAACCATATAGCTATTTTATGTACTTAGAAGATATGACAGTTGCTAGTGTTTTTTTAACCGATTTCTAAAGAGGAGGAGGTTCTATGTTCGTCTGTATATATTTCTTTTTTGTATCATCGATAATTTCATAAATTGTGAACCGAATCGAAAAATTCTTTTTTGGCTCGAAATAGTATACTCCCGAGGTGGTCCATTTAAATTTTTAAGAAATCGGCTAAACCGTTTTTAAAAATCAACAATAATGTAAACTATTTGAGCGAAATATTCGAATTTTGTACACGATGAAAGACAGTTTTGCCATTTTTGCGTTAAATAATTATGTTAAAGAAAATTCGGTCTCTTTCTCAATTCTAATTAGTGATGGGCTCTACGTGACCTGTATTGACATCCCGCTTGGAGTATCAAGTAAGCACGATTTCTGGCATTCAAGCAGTCGACTTACCAACTAAAACGTTCAGCGCAGCTCCTTTTTGATGGAGTCTGGACCTTACACAAGTATTATATTCAATAAATACCTTTTTTTTTAAAAACAATCTTTTACTAAGCAAGTACTCGCCCAGACGAATTGAACGAGCCGAAATTCGATAGGGTTACATCGTTTCATAACAGAGTTCCTATGACCACCTTCCAGCACGATCATCAGACCCTTAAGTAAGTAAGTAAGTAAGTTCGTATAGGCCGGGTGGCTAGCCCTGGTGTCAGTTTTTAAGCCGCCTGAAGGCCTCTGACATGGCTAAACGGTTGAAACAACCGGGGCCTACAATTTAACGTGTCATCCGAGCCACGGTAGCGCTCAGTTGGCAAATGCCACCTGCGGTTACCCATCCAAGTAGGTACTGATCGTGCAGAACGTTGCTTAATTAATTTTTAATCAGACCCTTGTTACCATTGAAATACAAACTACTCGCCAACACTATTCAAATGAACCCAAACTCGATGAGGTTGTGTCGTTTCATTGCTAATTTCTTTTGGCCATCTTCCAGATCCATCTTCAGATCAGCACAATGTCATCATAATATTGCATTGTCACGCGATTTACACATGTATGCAAAATTTCAGCTCAATCGGTAACCGGGAAGTGGATCAAATTTAACTTGCAAGATTTGATTACAGACCGACAGACAGACAACGGGACAGGTAAAACTAAATAAAAGCTTGTAAAAATAGGGGGAACTAAAGCCATTGAATCCTAAACTTGGTCGTGTTACATCACTCACACTGCTCTAAGACACCCAAATGGCTCTTAAAAGTTAAATAAGGGAAAAGTTATTATAAGAAAGTGAAATTATCCGATAATAATTTCTCCAAACGTCTAACCACCTGTTCTCTACCTTAACATATCAAAAGAAATTGTTTTCGACGTATGGGTGTCGAGGCCGAAAGGTCATGCCATTAACGGGCGTCATCATAGAGGCTCTATTGAGATCTCTCTCGTATTAGCTTCATTTCGTGTTTAGAATTTGAAGTGATAGTGAAATTTTGATGTCTGTTCAAGTCTCGTAACAAACACGTATTCATTTCCTAAAAAAAGTAGGCATACTTACCTACTAACCTTCTAAAGTTCAATATTAAATATTATATCGGATGAGTGTGATGATACTGCTACTAAACACTACTTAAATATATAAAATGAATATTTAAGGGAGACTACCATACAACAAACGTGATTTTTAGGATTTTTTTTGTTCGCAATTAATAATGGCAAGAGACATGGGGCTAAAGGGGCTCCAACACCGTACGGAACCCTTCGTGCGCGAGTCTGACTCGCACTTGGCCGATTATAGTACTTGTTGTTATAGCGGCAACAGAAATACATCATCTGTGAAAATTTCAGCTTTCTAGCTATAGCGGTTCATGAGATACACCTTGGAGACAGACAGACAGACGGACAGCGGAGTCTTAGTAATAAGGTCCCGTTTTTACCCTTTGGGTACGGAACCCTAAAAATAAATAATTAAAATAATATATAATATTAAGGGGCCTTCCATACGTTACGGAACCCTGCGTGCGCAAGTCCGACTCGCACTTGGCCGATTTTTATTACCATGTCGAGTTACCGTGACAGACAGACAGACAAAACTCTTAAGTTACAACCACAATTTAAAAATAAACATTATTTACACGTATATGACAAAAAATATGATTATAAAGTGGCGGCCTTTTCACCCATGATCAAATCATTCTGAAAAAAGTGTAAACTTTTATTTGATTAATAGATTCCAACATCAATTTACCATCACAAAACCAACATTGATTGCAAATCTGGAAGAATAAAGTACTTACCTAATATAGGCGAAAGTGAGATTATTTTTTATTATTTTATGGTCGATGAGCGTTGAAAATTGTTCATATTCATTATTTATTACAGTTTAACATTGAATTAATACCGGCAATTACTTTGATAGCTATTAGCCATGGCTTTAAAGTAATTTTATTTTAAAGCTAAAAACATGATACTTTGATTTCAAATATTAGTAACTGCAAATAAAATTTGCATTTTAATTTCATTTTCTGATCTAGCAGACTCTGCGTTATTTTTAAAATATGTTCAATAACATAAGTACGAGATGTTTTTTTAATTGGCTAATTATGCTCTTGTGAGAGAAAGTTTCAATGAAACACAATTATCTGAATTGGTCACGAAAAAAAAAATTAGGCACGGAACGACTGCGCTGCGTGCGCTAATAGATAATTATTTTTGTTTTTCAATTAAAAAATTCCATATCATCCAGCGCTTCTATTGCGTGGAACTACGTAGATTGCTAGGACAGCTCCCTCGATTAAAAAGATAAACTCACGCCTACACACTAATTAAAAGTAAAACTGCACTGTTATCTACCACCGTATAGATAGTAATCGGCATCTCACCTATAAATTTCACAATGCCATACTGCACAAAGCAAACATCGAATATTGGCCCATCAGGACTGCCTACCCTCATTTTATACACCTACGCAACCTTGGGTATCACATCGCTGAGTATTCTTTACAATACTGGTTTTGTTCACGATCTATCGACGTCGATACATGTTAGGCGTTCGATGAACATCAAACATGTTTGAAGTTTCGATTTACTTGGAGGCTATTTGTAGACGCTTGCCAGACGATTGTTGGTGTGCTAGGTCAACGAACCATATCGTGTTTAGGGCCTATCTAGATCTTAATTGATTGTGTTTTAAGACTTCAAGTGACAAGCAGAAAGTTCTTAAAGCATTGTTTTGTTTGTTTATAAACTTTGATAGTTGGTTACATTTTTAGTATACGAATGAAACATTTGTAAGTATCCAATGATGTTAATTACAATTAGCTTGTAGTTCATCACAACTATAAACTGTTATTTTTGCTTCTTTTTATTTGAAAATTGATAGAAATGTAAAGTTCGATTAGTGTGTTCGATTTCGTTGTGTAAGTTTCAAATGTACTTATGTACAATTGTAGAGCTTGTAAAAATGGTACATCCTCCTATTATATTTAATACTAGATTTTGCCCGCGGCTTCCTCCGCATGATATTTCGAGGCACTACCTTACCACCTTTAATAAAGGAGGTGGAAAATAAAAAATCGGCCAAGTGCGATTCGGACTAGCGCACGAAGGGTTCCGTACCGTATGGGAGCCCCATTCCTCGTGCCGTTATTAATAGCGAGCAAAAAACTCTTAAAAATCATGTTTGTTGTATGGGAGCCCCCCTTAAATATTTATTTTATTCTGTTTTTAGTATTTGTTGTTATAGCGGCAACAGAAATACATAGTCTGTGAAAATTTCAGCAGACTAGCTATCATGGTTTATGAGATACAGCCCGGTGACAGACAGACTGACGGACAGACGGACACCGAAGTCTTAGCAAAAGGGTCCCGTTTTTACCCTTTGGGTACGGAACCCTAAAAATAAAAAAAAAACGATTTGACATTTTGTTTGATTTGACAGTTCTTTTTTGACATTTCTTGGAGCACACGCTAGAATAGCTCGCAGATGGCAGAATGTTTCCTACTTATTTAACACTTATTGTTATAATATGGAAAATTTAAGCAATATCATTATAATTTATAGCCAATGTGTTATTCTGATGTGTAAGCTATATAATTTCAAAGTTTGATCTCAATCCGTTCAGTAGTTTTTGCGTGAAAGAGTAACAAACATCCATCCATCCATCCTTACAAACTTTCACGTTTATAATATTAGTAGGACTAGCTGACCCGGCGAACTTCGTTTCACGAAATATCTTTATAAATTATAGTCTATGTGTTATTCTAATGTATAAGCATTATTATTGCAAAGTTTCATCTCAATCCGTTCAGTAGTTCTTGCGTGAAAGAGTAACAAACATCCATACATACTCACAAACTTTCGCGTTTATAATATTAAGTAGGATTATACCTAGTAGGATAAAAGCTGGTAGAAGATTATTATAATAATAACAATACCTATTTGCTGTATGCATCATCTTCTGGCTTAATTTAAAAGAAACATATAAGTTGAGAATTTGAAAGGATAATTATTACGACCGGTAACGAAGTTTCAAACAAATGTAGCCAAAAATACATCAAAGAAATATTACTTGCGTATTTATAGGGGTTGGAAATTAACCGGGGCCCTTGAACCCGCCCCTGGCCTACGCGATATGAAAATGTTCCTTACTCTACAAGGCGACTTAAAGAATGTTCTAAAAGTAAGACAGTATGGACACCCTCTACACAAACACTAGGGGTTCTCTAAACGACATATATATTCGGTACGTACGTCATATACGTTGAAATGGCAGTGGGCAGGGTGCACAGCATTGCTGCGGAGGAGTGTGGAAGCGTGCCCGTAGCTCCGACACAGCGCAGAGAAACACTCCAGGTTTTTAGTGGGTACCCGGTCATCATAACACATAACCGGTCTCCCCAAGCTGATGGTATTCATAAACAAAAATCCTGGGTCAAAAAAGGATACACATACACAGCATTGAGGACGGATAACCGATGGGGTCGGCACGTTCTTAAGTGGAGACCATCTATCGGCAAGCGCAGTGTACGATGTCTACCCATAAGGTAGACTAATCATCATTAAGACCGCGGGATTACAAGTCACTTTCAGCCGGTCTAATTGGAGATCTAAGAGGGGAGACTATGTCCATTTGTGGATGTCCTAAGGTTGAAACGAACGAACGAGTGACGGTCATTTTCCATATTATAGGATACAATTGTACTAATCATTACGACCAACTTTTACCACAGGACTAAGCCTGAAATCGCGAAAAAAGGAGCCATTCTATAATTTTGTCCAAGTTCAACTTTTTGTATGAAACTTTTTCTCCATTTTAGTATTGATCTTGTACTTAGTCAAATTTTGTCTGCTGATAACGAGTAAATTACACAAGAGACTAGAATAACAGTTGTACTTAGGCACAAGTGGCTAGAAAAACAACCTATAGTACTAATACGAAAACGATGAACATCCTATTAGCAGATGTCAATTCAAGCAACATTGGAGTTAGTCACGAAAATGAAAAGAAATCAATAATAATGATGATTTATTATTCGAGTTAATTACGTATCCTTACTGTCTATACAACAGAATGTTAGAGTGCCGTAAGTCATTTTAGCTTCGTAGGCAATTTAGTGAGTAACACATGTTTTACACGTGTTAGTAAATTACCGCGAGGTGAAGTTATATTTATTACTTTCGCTTTTGTGGGAGGTGACTCAATTTTTGTGTTTAATATTTGACCTAAGTAACATTATGTAAGACTCTCATATTTATGCTTTCGCAGTGAACACTTAGTCTATCTATACTAACTTTTTTACTTATAACTTTTTTTTTTTTTTTTAAATAACTTTTGCTACGAGGCCAACCGCGGAATTGTAGCAAAAATATGAGCTCCGTAGATTTTGTCGACAGTTAATATATTTTTTTTTGGAATGGCTGTTTTTTATCACACTGATATTATAAAGGCTAAAGTTTGCGAGTGTGTTTATATTACAATTGCTTAAAACAGCTATACCTGACAATTTTGAATTTAAAATTCGGTGTGGATGAATCACCATCCTGCCCCAGCTAGTTTTAGAAAATGTCCTTCGTCTAGCTTTTCACTTCATTCAAATTTGGCAGAATTCAACAACATCAGAAATTAGAAACTTTAATTGTACCTATGTTTACTAACACATTCACCACAATTATTTTACCTACACAACACATACAATACAATATTAATGCGATACTTGGATTCGCAAAGCTAGCTCTCAGAGTTACGCTGTGAAAAGCTCTAGAATATTCCCTTGGCATATTTTCCGTCTGAAAACTCGGCATATTTCCTCAAAATGTTTCTCGTAGCATTTTATCTGCGCTTGGAACGTGGTTCAGGTTGAGATTTTTGAATTTCAGCTGCATTTTTTACTAGGCCAAGTACTTAATTAGCGTTTGTATTTTATTTTTTCACAAAATTTACTAATATTGTGACTTGCTTATTATATGTATAATACCAACGGATAAAATAATCAATGTTTTTACACTAAAGTTAAACGTATGTATTTATTGCTTTCTTAAATAATATTTTTTTTTAAATAAGATTGCTAGGTGCAAGAACTCAGGTCAGTACAATACAAAAAAATTGACGGATGGCAGACCGTAGTACTAGACGCCAAGACACATTTTGAGCCGCTGCGCTGCGTAGCGCAAACAAAGATAGGCAAAAACGTTCACTAGCAAAATTATTCTTTTACAATTAATTTCAATTTTCTGTACAACTTTAGTTACATGATGCTCAGAATCCTCAGCTATCCTATCTATATCCCTTCCCCTTTCCTATCTTGGAATGCCTTCTCGAACATAACACAGTAGGTACTTATTTATGAATTGGCTTAAACATTGCCACACACTTGAAAGTCGAATCCAAAGACAAAAGCTTAGCTCAGAAGGTATCGTACTTCTATTTTCACCACATAGTCATATCGTAACGTAATCATAATCTGTACTCTACACGATATTTTATGGTTCAGTAGATCTGACTCATTTTTTTACGGTTGGTAGAATGTTAGCTAAGTACTAGGCACATTGTGACTCACTAAAACCATGTTATTTCAGCGTCTACAGAACATTAACTCCAACATTACATTGTACTACAAAGAGATTTGTCTTTATCGACCAGAATTATCCAATTATGTTAATTCTAATTTCTATTATATGTAAATCGAAGCCGTGTTTAGATTTATATCGAGTTGATTACATTAACATCTCATGTTTTAGAATTTGTGCTTTCGCTTTATTGTTTGTATTAATAGTTTTAATTAACGAATGTATGATGTTTGAAACAAAGGCATTGTACATGAATTCCGACAAGAAACACCAAATTTTATTTCGTCCGTCAAACTGCAATCTCGACTCTACCACTCTTGATATAAAGTTTTCAAGTGGGAAGATTGAAGGTAGTTTTATATTTGTGATGTGTGAAGCAGGTGCAAAATAAGAGAAGTATGAAGGAACACGGCGGCAACAAAGACCGGTAGCGGCTTACTTAACACCTGGTTGCCTATATGAGAAGGGTAAATTCAGGTTTTACCAACATGTCGTGTTTTTAGTCTGCTCAGACACTGTTTTCTTTTGAGAACAAAAAGGTTGGAGAGCTGTAGGTTCTTAACCAGCAAATAAGGAAACCATTACATACATTAGTAGGTACAGAATGATGAGACGTGAAAATGGCGAATGTAATTAGGAAATAAAGCAAAAACCGCCAAGTGGATAGAAAGATTAATTAGATTAAACCTAGTAGACTCATGTCAGACTCACGCAAAAAACTGATTACATATTTGTGAGTTTTGAAAAAATCTCAGAATTATGAAAGAACATAGCTAAATGGTCCAAACAATTAACACTTTAGTCTAATTGGTTCACGACAATATAGGTCAAATCCAACTCAAACAATGTCTTGAACTAGTCCTAAATTCCATGTTTCAGACTGATTTATTACGTGTCACGAAACACCCATTAAGTGGGTCTATGAATCACTGAAGTCGCAGCCCAGAAGACGTAGGTACTTACTTACTTTCAAGGCAGTCTAAAACGTAGTTCTTAACACCCTAAGTGGTCAACACTTGGAAGAGATAGAGAATACTAAGTAGGTATGTATTTACGTTGAACTAAATGCTTTTATTTTAAGCTGTAAGCTTAGTGTCATAGTAGGCTCTTATTAGAAAGATTACACACATACTTTGGGAATATTATCTTGTCTAGGAAATTAAAAACTTGGGATAGGAAATAGGGATTGGCAAAATCTCTATAACGTATCAAGTTGGAGTCACCCTCTAAAAAAAATCTCTTTCAACTTTTTTCCGGAATATAATGGACAGTCAACGATTCGGTCTAGTATCATGAATTTGTACCATTGTTTAAACATAGCACATTCAGCTATCTCTAAATATGTTGTCGCAATACGTTATTTCCTATTGATATTGTTATTTTTCACATTATTATTGATTTATCAAAAATGTCTCAGCCGATTTTAATAAAATTTAAATGGGACCAATTTACGAAGTATACTCTTTTCAATATAAAAATAAATATCGAAATCGAACTACTATGTAAAAAGTTATGCATGGTTATCACTACACTACAAAGTATAAAACAAAGTCGCTTCCCGCTGTCTGTCCTCATGTATGTTTTTATTTTTTTTAAACTACACAACAGATTTTGATGAGCTTTTTTTTAATAGATAGAGTGATTCAAGAGGAAGGTTTTTATGAATTATACACCTATGCGTTGTCGGGGCGGGTCGCTAGTACATAACAACAGTAAAAAATATTATACGCGTCGACTTGAGTACCTCCTCCGTTTTTTCGTCGGTCAAAAATCACTTTAAATTCATGAGGTCCGTTTGACTAATTGCCTCTAGGTTAATGTAAAAGTATTCGACCTCTAAGTGCGTCGGAAGCGTGGAGTGGCCACAACAAAAGTTCGTCCGTTGACGCCCAAATGAAAGTCCCAAATGGAAAGGTGAAAGAAAATAAGAATAGACGTAATTTTATCTTCGTAGGAATGTGTAATTTCATCCAATTGGTTGTTTTTTGCTGCACGTGTTGAAACTATAAACGATAGCAGTAACTCAACTAGATTTTATATGAATGCAAAGAATACGATTTGTTTTGTAACAAAAATATATACTTGAATTAAAATAGCTTATGTGTCTTACTGTATCGAATTCGTAATAGGTATATAAACATTATCAAAAATAATCAGGTACCATTTTAAATGCTGATGAATCTAACTGCTCTGAATTGGTACTACATGTTGTACAAAGACGCTTGAGTATTTGAATATTACGAGTGCCACATATTATATAACACTTTGTCAACTGAGACTTGTTGTATTCTTTGTTTCGTAGGCCTATTGTACCTAGTAGTTCGCGTATATTATTTTGAGAGCTTTTTGTTTGTCTTCAGTTAACTTTGTTGAAATTCAAAAGTTGATCTACTGGTTTCATTCATAATGACGTCCAGCTGTCGTGTACTTCTGCCGACAACAATCGAAGCGCGAGGTGATGATTGTCCGAAATTGGTCAATTATTAGCGAAGCTCTATTTAATTCTAGTTTCAACTTTGGTTAATGAAAGTGAGAGGCACTATTGTGACAAGTTTGACAAAGAAGTTGCGTAATAGTTACGAGATGGACTCACTTATTTTCCCATGCCATTGGTAATATAATATCTAATAATCATTGAAGTAGAATGTGCTATCTATGGTAACAATAGATTTAAAATGCGGCCAATGACGACGTGCGGTTTTGAGCCCAAATCGCAATAGGTATTCTACTATTGCGATTTTGTGCATACTTTTTATTGTAATGCCTCGAGTACAATGGAGCCACAATAAGTACCCACATTAATGAGATTCCGAATTTTACTTATGTGCGACGCATTTAGATTATGTTATACAATTCACACGAAGGTATGTAAGGTGTGTTATTTAAAGATTTTTTCTTGGATTCCTTTTTTAAGCAATGCGTTCAAAACATGAATTTCTGTTCAATCTCACAACTAAAGCCGTTTTACAAAGGCTAACTAAAAGAGTAACTTAGTAAGACAAGAAACTAGACTAAATTTAAAAATTTTGAAAATCCCAGCCCTGGCTTTGTGTATTGTATTAATTACAATTAAAAACGATTTTGATTATATCAAACAAAAAGTAAAAGCATCTGAATTGGTTTACTTCTTTTCGAAGATATGCAGCCACAAATACACTATACACACTAGTCAAACCTAGGATACCTACTTAGCTTATTATTTCTTTATGGGTCAAACTCTCAACATCTTTATGATTATCTGGGTAGCAGAATTTTTAATTACATTGCATCACAGAGAGCTTTATCTCTCTCTTGACTAATAGAACAATTTATTTTTAAAGGGGAGAATAATTCTCTATCGTTGTTTCCCGGAGAGTTATTGCAGAGTGCAAAACGCACATACTCCATTACAATGACACGTCCAGCCGGCTTGTAGCACTGACCAACCGAGATAAAGAAACCGTCGTAAATCCAAGCGGAACAGTTCTACAAGAGCCAGTGTCGGATTAGGAAATACAGGGGCCCTAAGTAAAATCATAGCGTAAGGAATAAGAGCAATATAAGGGCCCCACTACATAAAGATTTTAAAAAATTGTTAAAAGTTGAACAAATAAATGTTGCGACAAAAATATCAGTTATTGTAGAGAGCAAAACGCACATACTCCATTACAATGACACGTCCAGCCGGCTTGTAGCACTGACCAACCGAGATAAAGAAACCGTCGTAAATCCAAGCGGAACAGTTCTACAAGAGCCAGTGTCGGATTAGGAAATGCAGGGGCCCTAAGTATAAATCATAGCGTAAGAAATAAGAGCAATGTAAGGGCCCCACTACATTAAGACTTTAATAAATTATGTTAGAAGTTTAACAAATAAAAATTGTGACAAAAATATTAGCACGTCCACTGTCCAGCTGGTTTGTAGCACTGACCAACTGAGATAAAGAAACCGTCGTAAATCTAAGCGAAACATTTCTACAAGAGCCCCAGTGTCGGATTTGGTGTTGCTGGGGCCCTTGTAGAGCACAATAATGTCACCCCTACAGCCCTTACTACCTGAAAAGTTAAAAAAAATAGATGTGAAAAAATGTTGTCGAGCAAATAATTGTTTGATAAAAATATTCAAATAGCTTTTTCATAGGTGACAAGAGAGTATCGGTGAGTCAGTAGTAAATTAGAATATGTACCTACAGAATTAGTATGCAGATAGTAGTTTTCGTAGTGATAACAGTTACGCACAGTCTTTAAATTGTGTAATCGTTTCAAAATATTACTTACCCAACTTTAAATAATTATATAGTATTAGGTCTCTTGAGCAGAAAAGGTTCAAGGGGGCTGAAATATCCAAAACCCTCTCCAATACCCTTTTCTTAGTGCATACACAGGAAGAAAAGGAGACCCTCATAAGCCAGGGTTATGGAGAAGGTCCAGGATCACGCACCCTTACCATCCACGAAGCTCAGGGACTGACGTACGAGTCGGTTATCGCCATCAAGACTAAGCCTAGAATGAAGCTACACGAGAGCGTCTCACACGCTGTCGTTGCATTGTCGCGGCATACTGGGACTTTCATCTACTACGCCGACGACTTCGAAGATGATGCCATCAGTCGATTCGTGAGGCGTGCATCGCCTGCGTCATTGAGGGCCATCAAGGAGTATAACCTGCAGATGGCAATCAGAGATCGGAATGCGGAGGTGATGGAGGCTCTGGGCCGGGAGGAGGCAATACAATTGTAATAAAGGGAAAGGGAGCGATCACAAGCACAGTAGATACCACCGAGTAACACACAGAAACGTAGCCTCGGCCTCTGCTGGTGATCGCTTTCACAAATTAAATCATAATAAGTGTGTACGTAATTGTGTAATGTAATGTATAGAAATTAGCATTGTGTGCATGCCCTGAGCATTCATGCTCGCCATCGAAGGCTCCTTCTTGCGACGGCGTCGTGTGTCAGGTCGTTCTCTTCCCTCAAATATGGTCGAGGAGAGCGATGGCTGGCACATGCGTCACACTCGTGATCGGGCGCTGCCTGCGGGTTGCCGGTTTGCTCGCGGCATTCACGCAGAGCACTGAAACTACTAACTTAGACTAAGATTTAAACTAACCTCTCTCTATAGTACAGTCGAATTCTTTAAAATGTAACTACTCAACAAAGGGCACAGACCCTGGAGTCTGTGAGTCAATAAAATAAATAAATAAAAAAAAAAAAAAAAAACTTTAAATAATAGCAATAATTTGCCGTGCAAAAATTTTAATCTGTGCCATAGTCAAAGAAAACATTTATGAAGTACTTAGGTATACCTAGCATGTTTCTCTCAGACTTGTCTATAAGTTTTGAGTTCAAATGTACTTGTAATTTGAACTCAAAACTAGCTTTAATAAAGATAATTAAACGTTTATTTTGGTTCAAATAACTTCCAGGACTTGAAACTAATGATATTTTACCTTTAAAATAATAATATTTATAAGAATTTCGTTCCACTCGGTGCGTTTGGGGCCCCAGCAATTCTATTTACAAATTCAAACCTGCAAATATCACGGAAATCGTATCCGTACAAAGTAGATTTACTTGTAACCATTGAAACGAGCCGCGGCCACAAGCAATCACATCCAAAGGAAAACTCGCAGGAAATCAATAACTACGGGCTCTTTATCTGACCGCAACTCGTTCTACAAATCAACCATGCAAATTGGCTTGTTTTTTATTCAAAACTCCGAAGGGTAAGCTTAGACCGGAGCTAAGTAACCGCAGTGAACAATCTGTATTGAAATTGCACAGATACTAAGCTTTTTAACCGACTTCCAAACAGGAGGAGGTTCTATGTTCGTCTGTATGTATTTTTTGCTGTTGTATGTTCATCGATATTTTCGCCAATTGTGAACCGAATCGAAAAATTATTTTATCTACACTAATGTTGTAACATTCTACTTATGTTTCCAATACTTGACTTATAATGACTACTGTTATAGCGCAGACAACAAAACACTCAATTTAAGCAATTTCACATGATGTTATAATATCCACATCAATATCGTAAAATCTCATTATAACATCGCGCGCTCGCTCCTGATTGGCCCTGCGCGCGCAGCTGCGCTCTCATTGGTTAGATTTTAATGGCGCCAAGTTCACTGTGACAATACACGTACGCGTGAATTTAATGTTTCGCAATATGTTTATTTTTATTTTTATTAGTGAAGATAAAGTAGTGTATGCAACTGCATATAATACCCTTTATTATAAGACAGTTGCATAAACTACTATTATAGCCCAAAAGGGTATACTTCCAAGGTGGCTCCATTTAAATTTAACAGAAATCGGCTAAGCCGTTTTTGAAAAATCAACAATAATTAAAACAATTCGCGCGAAATATTCTAATTTTTTTACACGACGGAAGGCAGTTTTACCATTTTTGCGAAAATTAATTATAAGGTGACAATATTGTACAGAGTCATGATACCAGGGTCATGATGTCAGGGTGATGATGATGAGAGCTAGCCAACGGTGAAGTCTGTTTTTTATAACGCCTAAAGCCCTCTTAATTAAGTAAGCTCCCGGAACTCACAATTAAACGTTGTCATCTGAGCCACGGCAGCACTCATTTGTAAATGGCATCTGTGGTCACCCATCGGAAGACTGGCCGTGGCGAACGTTGCTGCTCAACTTTAGTTATCGCTGATGAACACCTAGTCAAACTACGCTGTGAACGCAACTAAAGCCCTCTGACATATCAATGAAACAAATCTTGACAAATGAAATAGTTTTATAATTTCTGAAAAATCTTTGCAGCTAATATTTCCAATGCTTCGTTTTAAACTTATATTGTCCGAGAAAGTGGTAGATCGGTGCTCCGTACAGCAACGTAACGTATTGCCTTTCATTCGTAAACGAAGAGCGGTTTTCTCCTGTCGTTCCGCGTATGATAAAGTTACGCGATCTTGTTACGGCCAGATAGTGTTACTTGCAGACTCATTGATATGGCGTTTGTGGGGCGTAAGGGCCAATTAGATGCTAGGGAAATGTTTAGATCTACTCCTATCTGGACACACAGGAACCTTACGTTAGCAATGGAAAGGGAGTTGATCATTTCCTGAATAGTTCTGCCTTTTGTTACCTATTCAGCTTAAAATTTCCTGCTATTGTAAAAAAAAAACATAAAACACATTGATCATAAATGTGACATTTTGAAAAATATTGAAAGACGCGCCTTTTATTACAAAAATAAATCTTGACGCTGTCTAAAAAATCTGACACCAGGATAAAATATATAAATCACGTTATGCAGCTGTAGACGTGGACGTAACTACTAGTACTATATAAGTATTATTGGTCTAACCAAAATTATAATTTAGCTGGCGAATTATTAATTACTAATTTATTATTGACTCAACTTACCTTTACAATATGCTTCGAGCCTTAGTCAGTAATTTTCCGGGTTCAGACAGATTAGCAAGACCACGAAGTTGATCAAATGAATGAATTAAAATTTTACAAGAGATCTTATTACCAGGTAGGTAGTATTATCCAGAAAATGCGACACTAACTCTACCACTGATACTGTCGTGTAAGTTGGCAAGGTATTAGATGATCCATTTACCGGCGACACTGTCATCCTCACCATCTCGATCAATGTCGCCAGTGTTTAATAAGCCTCGGAGTAATCACTCCCATTTATATCGCCTACGCACTGAACCCGAGATGTAGAATTATAATCTCTAGGGAGATACACTAGACTCAAAGTAATAGACCTAATGTAGAAAGTTCGTACGTACGAGTACAGGCGGAGTGGCCAGATGTTTTAAAACTGCGTGATAGTTTAATAGGGCTATAAGATAATGTTCAAAATAAACTTTACCTATATTCTTCACTTTATTGCACTCGCTACGCTTGTGCTTAGTAAAACCAATAATTTCCTTTGTTAAGTCTGCCCTTTGACAATAAACATCGGAAAAAAATCATAATATTTATCCTCTTGATTGACTAGTATTACTGCTGTACTATTTTGATCGTACCTATGAGATGAGACTCTTTAAATGTTATAGTACTACAATAAAAAGTTCGAAATTTGTGTCGTTTACGACACATTTTGTAGTAGAAAGGCAAACAGATGTAACAACAGTTCACAAATCAATCTCAATCGACCCTGGCTGTTTAGTCTATAGGTAGGTACCTACATGGTGCAAGTACCTGTATAAAGTATCCAGAAGAACCGCTAGGTAAATTTCACCGGACACATTGCACCAGTCTGCACCACCCTCAACACCATTAGGGCTGTGGCAGCAATTATCCACTGCTATCTGAACTCTACGAGCTGCTCGACTCGATATACTGAAAAGAATAACAGAAAATACAACGAAACCTCGGTAGAACAGCTAGGTAAATTCCACCGGATACTTTGCACTAGTCTGCACCACCCTCAACACCATTAGGGCTGTCTCGCGGCAATTAGCCACGCGTTACTGCTATCTGCAGTCTACGTACTGCTCGACTCGGTGTGATGTTAGGAGGGGCGACGCGTGCGGTGCACGTGCTCGCCTCGGGCTAGAGCAAATTGACGTAAAATAGGGGTTTCACTCACTGCGGCCGATTTGCTGGCGCTGATGTGATGAATACGCGATCGTTGTATCATAAGGTTGCCTATATTTGGCGCTATTAAGTGAGATATAGTTATTTAGCTCGTGTATTGTGCTAAGAGGTTGCATAGAATTCTTTCTATATGGCGAGGTGTCCTATGTAAGTGGTTGTAGTAGCTGTACACATTTTTTTAGTATTTTGAAAGAAAGCTGTTGAAAAAGTTTTAACGTTTTTTTGGAAGTAAACAGATCGCACTGCTTTTTATCAAACGAATACTATGTATGTTGATTGTTGTTGGTAAGCATGCCTTAAGTAATCATACAATATAAGATATGTTCTTGTTAGGTAATATAAATAAGTAAATATTAGGGGACATCTTATACACGGTCTCTGACCCCAAACTAACCATAGCTTGTGATATGGCTGCCAGAGACTGATATACTACATATGCATATTTTAAATACATACTTATATAGATAGTACCTAAATAACACCCAGACACAGAGCAAACACCTATGTTCATCACACAAATGTTTACCCTGGGTGGGGATCGAACCCACGCCTCTTTGACTCAGAAGTCAGGGTCACTAACCACTGAGCCACCGAGGCAGTCAAACGCACTTGATCACATTATTGTGATAATCTGCTTACAGATTCCTAGTCCTAGGATAAGATTTGGTACTTACCTACAAAAGATAATGTCATAACGTATTTATAGGGTAAGATGGGCAAGATCGGATACTGTGTACGTTACGGTTCTATGTACGTAAGTTGTATCCGCTAGTACCTGCGTCTGCAACTTCACGCAAAGCAACCCACTCGACGGCCGGAGGGCTACTGTTAATGGATCCTGATTGAATCCCTAGATTCCTATATGAATACCTGTAAATTGTAACGGCATACGCAGAGTCCTACGCAAGCTGTTCTGCTCTAATCGTAGAAGTCAAAATTAGCTGATATCAAAAGTAAACTATCAAACTGGCTAGTGCTGATTGCATGTGGTCAAGCTTGTTATATATACTCCTATGTTTTTAATAATTCCTTGCTGCCGTCTGCTTTGCATGTTTTACTTACGAACATTGTAGCTTTTTACTGGTGAAAATATTTTCAAATATGGTTGAGTAGCTAGTTCGAGAGCCTCAATTGAAAATCAAAACAATACTTAGATTAGTGTAGTCCTTGTACAAAAATGCATAAAATGCTATTTTTAACTCTTAAAAATAATTCTGGCTTTCTTAGTGAGTAAAATACATACCAGAATTGAATGTCACTTGATTATTTCATATTCCGACATTTCAAACTATTTTCTTGTCTCCACAGGTTGAGGCAACCCTGACACAATTTCGAAATACCTACATACTTTAAATGCTCAGTTGTTTGTAACACACGCGCCTTTCTGGACGGAATGTTCTAAGACATTGTTAATTACAAATATTGTAGGCATAGGATCTCGCCGGCGAGCCTGCAATTAGCTGTGAGAAAAGTGCGTGAGAGTAAATTGTTTAATTGTGATATTATTATATGTAGAGAGGATGACGCTGCGCCTGCGCCACACGCAACTCTGGTTAAGATGGCGATAACTGTCTAGTAAATAGCTTTGCTTATAGTTATTACGCACTTGCATTGCTGGTAAAGAAATACTTAGTAGTTAATTTACTTATTTACCGCTTCTGATTTTTTTTTAAATAAACAAGTTAAGAATAATTGACATGCAATTATTTATAATATTGGCTCTACTTTTGTCTCATTAATACACCTTTAAACGAGCAGTTCTTGTAAACGTTTGAATAGATATATTTTTTGTACAGAAAGCTGTTCTTACAAACAACTTTAACATATTTGATGACATTTTTGTATTTAGATAAAGCCTTTTCTTTATAAGTTTGTTTGAGTTGGCAAATTTTGGTGTATTGAGCGAAACTCGGTCGTTCTCTAGCTGTATTTGGGTATAGTAGTTTAGTAATGGTATTTAGGTAATCAAAATCTTATGTATTCCACCAACATAACTAGTATTTTGAACTCTCTACCTAGCTTCTATATTTATGTATATAGTTCGTATCCTTACATAGTAAAAAATAAAGTCGCTATTTTTGTCTGTTTGTTTGTCTGTATGCTTAAATCTTTAAAACTACGCAACGGATTTTGATGCGGTTTTTTTAATGGATAGAGTGATTCAAGAGGAAGGTTTATATGTATAATACACCTGTGCGAAGCCGGGGCGGGGCGCTTTTTTCCTCGGCCGAGGGTACTTGTGTAAACACCTTGAAAAACTTAGTAAACATTTAAAATTATTTTTTATTGTAATAACAAAATTTTTCTAAACAATTTCTATGTCAAATACATAAACTAGTAACAGTACCTGCTGGATAGTATTTTCCCTGCATTTAGACACACTTTTCATCACTTTTTGGTGCAATCACTGACTTTGATACTTAACCCCAAAATGGAAGCTATAAAGGAGTCTATGGCCCAAATGACCCAAATGTTCAATGTGAGGCTGGCAGAATTCGAAGAAAGGCAGCAAAAGTTGTCCGCGCCATCGTCACCACATCAAGGTATCCTTTCTGAAGATTTTGTCACTTTCAAGTCTTTCACTTTGCTTGCGCTCCGGTCCCTGCAAAATCAAATTGAATTGTTGGCCAAGCAAGGTGACAATTTAGAAATGCACACAAGACGGAAAATTCTTCTGCTTCATGGTGTACCTGAAGATAAAAAAGAGGATACACTCTCTGTCATTGTCAAGGTGGCAACGCAGAAGTTGAAATTGGGCGATTTTCAAGCTACAGATGTTAGTCGCTGCCACAGAATGGGTAACTCATCGTCTGCGGATCGTCCCAGGCCCATCCTTTTTAAGCTTAAAGACGTGTCTATTCGAGCTAAGTTATGGTCAGTAAAAACAAACCTGAAGGGCTCCGGCATTACACTATCTGAATTTTTGACAAAAACACGGCATGACACCTTCATGGCAGCGCGTCTGCGGTTTGGTGTGGCGAAGTGCTGGACACGAGACGGTTCGGTCTTTGTCTTGAGTACGGATGGTACACGGCACCGTGTTAACTGCCTTGCTGAGCTTAGCAAAATTGATGTCTCGCAAGAAGTAGCCCCGGCAGCAGCCAGTGCAGTGGCTATCAAGGTGTCTCAGCTGCTCGAACGCCCCAAGCGTGCGCCGAAGCCTAAGAAGTGATTCAGTTGGATAATTCTAAAACTTGATCTGTTTTCTGTGTGCATTGTTGGGACGGTTATGTTTTTGTTTTGGTGATGTATCTGCTTCATATATCATTAGCGTTTATAACTAATGTACGTAGTTGCTAATTCGTATCTCTTTTTAACAGGTAGCGCTATTTTATTTAATATTTTTCTCAAAATCAAGGTACACTTTCAACATTTTATTTTTATTTGAAGGTAGTGTTGCTATCATATAGTTTTAGTTTATTACCGAAAATAATAGTCGGTTTTATTTTAGTTTTCAAATACTTTATTTCTATCCGCTTTTGTGTTTTTCGCTATTACTTATTTTTGATTAATACTAAAAATAATTTTCTTTCAATGTCAAACCTAAGAAAAGATAAAAATGTAAATATAAATTCCGAGTGAAACTTCTACTATAACTTTTTTCGTTCTTGTAACATCGAAGCAGTGCAGGACAGTCCGGGTTTGACACATAGCTTGTCTTATTATTATTTTTTGTTAAATTGACTTGTCACGACATGTATTTAGCCAAGTTATATCATAGTTATTATTTGTTAAAGCTTTAGTTACTGTTAATTAGTAGCAGATAGTTTATTACAAGCTGTATAATATTATTATTTAAGGCGGTATTTTTTAGGGTTTTATTTATTTTTTATAAATTTTGATTTAATTAATATTCTTTGAGGCGTGAAAGTGAATATATCTTGTGATTGGGTTTCTATGGCGAAACAGTCCAGTAGGTATTGGAAATGTATTGTTGTAAGTTTTATTTTTATTGTAATCATATTATATTGATATATTATTTTATTTATTGTATATATTTATATTTATGTTAAATATTTTTGGTGATAGTAGCAATGACAATGATAGTGAGTATGAGTCCTTGTGTTCGTCAGATATTAATACCTCTGATGATTCTTTTGTAAGTATTCCATCTCTTTCGCAGTCCTTAGAGGCACAGTTTTGTAATGTGTCTCAAAACTTTAATCTTGTACACATAAATGCCCAAAGCATCCCTGGCCATATTACTGATATGCAGGCATCCTTTGATAATAGTAATATCCAAGGCATATTAGTCTCAGAAACCTGGCTCAAACCTTCTCTGCCATCTATTTCCTTCGCTTTACCCGGCTTCAATCTCATCCGGAATGATCGAGTGGGGCGCGTTGGTGGGGGCGTAGCTATTTATCTGCGTGATCATATTCCTTTCTCCGTAATTAGCTCCTCCTCTCAGCCGCCTCCTGATCATGCCGGTGAGCATCTTTTTATAGAAATCTCCCTTTTTCATACTAAAATTCTTCTTGGTGTTTATTATAGCAATACGTCGCATAATAACTACTTCTCCTCTTTCGAGAGCATCCTGGAAAACCTTATCCCTTCATACTCTCATACCATTATAATGGGAGACTTCAATACTTGTCTGCTAAAGGCTGACCATCGCACCATGAAATTACAAAATCTAATCAAGTCCTGTAATATGCATATTCTACCTTTGAATGCAACCCATCACTTCCCTAACACTACTCCTTCTCTTCTAGATCTAGCTATTGTCTCCTCTCCTCATCATGTTGCCAGTCACGGGCAGCTTTCAGCCGATTTCTCGTACCATGATCTTGTTTTCCTTTCGTACAAAGTACGCCCTCCTAAAGTTAAGCCCACTATAATAATGCAGCGCAATTTTAGTGGTATTAACCAAGATAATTTAGTGAGTGACGTAAAAAACATTGACTGGTCACCGGTAACAAGTGCTCATACGATTGATGACAAAGTCGCAGTTTTTAATTCTTTGTTGATGCAATTGTTTGATATCCACGCACCGATTCGTGCTATAAAAGTCAAGCATGCTCCTGCGCCATGGCTCACTGATGAGATTAAATTGCTAAAGCACAAAAAAGCGACGGCCAGAACAAAGTTCAAGACTCATCCGAATGATATTAACAAGGCTCGCTACACAGAACTGCGGAATCGGTGCAATAGAGTGTGTAGGGACGCTCAACGACGCCATATCTTTGACTCTGTGGAAGATAAAGATCCAGCCAAAGTGTGGAAATTTCTAAGGTCTTTAGGAGTTGGCAAATCCCGTCAAGATACTGTTCCTAAAAATTTAGATATTAATGCATTAAACCAACATTTTTCGGCATCTCCTGAAATGGACACTGCTTACAAAACTAGCACACTAAAACGTCTTTCTAATAAAACCACTTCTGACCTACCTCCTTTTGTTTTTAGTCAATTCACTGCTTGTGATGTTAGAAAGAGCATCCTCTCAATCTCCTCGAGCGCTGTTGGGCTTGATTTAATAAGCCGCAATATGATTATTCCTATTCTAGAACACCTACTTCCAGTCCTGTGCCACATTTTTAATTTTTCTGCTTCAAGCGGTGTTTTTCCATCTTTATGGAAAGAAGCTCAGATTATCCCTTTACCTAAAAAAGCAAATCCCATATCTTTTTCCGAATATCGTCCCATATCTATTCTCCCTTTCCTATCCAAAGTTCTTGAACGTTTGGTCCACAACCAGCTAAACACTTTCCTAATCAGTAACAACCTTCTCAATCCTTTTCAGTCTGGCTTTCGTCCGGGGCATAGCACGGTTACTGCACTTGTTAAAATCACGGATGATATACGTCTAGGAATGGACAATGGTGATTTAACTGTGTTAGCGCTCCTGGACTTCAGCAATGCCTTTAACTCTGTAGATTTTGATATCCTTCTTGCTATTCTTCGCTCTTCGAACATATCTCCAACGGTAGTTGACTGGTTTCATAGTTACCTGTATGGGCGTCGGCAGAGGATTCATCTTGAAGAATCTTACTCTTCGTGGTGTAATACTACGGCTGGCGTACCTCAGGGTGGCGTCTTATCACCCCTTCTTTTTGCTATTTTCATAAATACTATTTCACATTCTCTTTCTGCGTCCTACCACCTTTACGCTGATGATCTGCAGTTGTACTGTCAAGCACCACTGGGCTGGCTTTCAGAAGCAGTGGAAACGATCAATAACGACTTGCGCAGCATTTTGCACTGGAGTAAATCTTTTGGGCTTAGTGTTAATCCATCGAAAACGCAAGTTATAGTAATAGGCAGCTCACGAATGATAAGTCAAATAGACTGGGGCACGCTTCCGCGAGTGATTTTCGATGATGTCACCATTCCTTACAGTAACACGGTTAAGAACCTTGGTATTATCTTCGATCGTTGTTTGTCCTGGGGTCCGCAGATCGCCGAGACTAGTCGCAAAATGTTTGCGTCTAGCGGTTCCTTGCGTAGGTTAAGACACTTTTTACCGACTGCCACTAAAGTTGCGCTTGCACAATCCCTTCTACTTCCAATCCTCGATTATGCTGATGTTTGTTATCTAGATCTTACGCAAGTCCTGCTGGACAAGCTTGAGCGCCTCCAAAATGTTTGTATCAGGTTCATATTTGGCTTGCGCAAATATGACCATGTTTCAGAGTTCCGCGCTAAGCTCAAGTGGCTCCCCATTCGTCGTCGCCGGGATGCTCATATTCTTTCCCTTCTATATAGTACTCTGTTTATTCCTTCGTCCCCACCCTATCTCCGAGAGCGTTTTCGTTTCCGACACTCTCTATTGAGCCGTTACTTAAAATCTTCAGATAATCTCACCCTTAGTTTCCCTCGTCATAAAACAACTTTCTACGATTCTTCTTTCTCAGTGGAAGCAGTCAGGCTGTGGAATGACTTACCTTTAGAAATTAAGCGTTCACCTTCCTTGAATGTTTTCAAACAACTTGTTAAAGCTCACTATCTGAAATCATTATGCTAAATTTTTCTATACTTAGCTACTATTTTATAACGTATGTAAGTATATGTAGATATATGTATTGTATTATAACGTATATATGTAGGTATATTAGTGTGTAGTTAATATTTAAATAAGTATGTTTAGTTTATTATTTTTAGTTTATCAGTTTAGATCTAAGTAGTATTTTTTTGAACAACCAGGTGTTTGCTATGTTAATATTGTCTCTAGTTTAGGCCACTATTTCTTGTTCTCGTTAGTTAATATTCGTGCATGGTTGCCTGGAAGAAATCGCCATGGGTGATAAGGCCGCCAATTTGTAATCATGTTTAGTCCTTAGTGTGTACATATTGTTTAATTATTGTTTGTGGTTATGAATAAAGAGTTTTGTCTGTCTGTCTGTCTGTCTGTCTAGTATTCTATATAGTTGTTTCTACTGATTGTTAAGGGCTAAGCTAACGCTGGTGACTTTGTAGGTATAGTTACTTTGTTGAAGGTCACTTACCAAATTCACCGGTATTCGATTTTATTAAGCAGCAGTTTACATTCATTGAATTGCCCTCCAGTTTTGCAACTTCACAAGTAGCGCTATAAAGACACTGTTAAGACCCCTCTAAGGCGTAAATAACGCCCGAGGCACATGCTCTAGATTGCTCTCTGTGATTAACACTGAAGACACATTATGCGTAGAACATGCTAAATGCTACATCTGAACAAAATTGGCTAAATATTCAGCTGAAGTATTCTTTTGAAGTTGTATCAGATTGAGCAAGACATTTGATATAACACTCGCATCATATTCAATGATTCTTCAATAAACTTCTGAACGGTATGTACGGATTCTATAACAAAAGCGAAAATTAAATCGGTCAACTAAATCAATTAATAATATTTTAAAGTGATATTTTCGTTTTCATTTTAAACCGGGTTTTGCGGGCAAAAACTCAGAGGCAATCGCTATGTTGTCTACTTGGACGAGCCGCTTCAGTATGTGAGGTAGTTTATTTCCTTTAAAAGATAGCATCCTTATAGAAAAGCGTTTACGCATAGGACCGAGGAAGGAAACCGCAGTGACGGCGTATTGATTCATCTGCGGCAACTTCCGCCGCACCGTTATGCTCGGTATGTTCAGGGAACAATGGATACCTGATTGTAGTAGAAGGCATGAGATAACTTTATGGGTAAAATTATTCTATAACTTTGCCTATTGACATTTTTAATGTTGCTTTGCAAAGTACAGAGACTGTTAGAGTTAGGTATATTTATACTCATCATTACGAACAATTTTTACTGGACCAATTCTTCATTCATTGCTCTCGCCAAAATGCATGGAAGAGATTTTATTTTCCTGATTTCTGGGTTAATCCTACAAAAGAGTTTGTCCATAATTATGAGTTATTAACAATTTTAAGTACTTCATTATGTGATTTGAAGATTATGATCTTCTGAATGACTGTCTTCTGCTCTTTGCCAAGCAACACATTATAATCGAAGTTACTAGACGGTGAAAATAGGCCCAAATAGGTTCGTAAATAAGATGACACGACTGTGCATTTGCTCGACTTGTTCAATCTTTATAGTGATGTATTTTAAAAAGTAGCTCTTGCCTATCTGTCGTAGCAGCCCTAAGGCAAAACTTCGTCTTAGTCAGCTTAAAATATTAGCATCATCCAACTTATCAGCATCGCGATCTAGATTCTAGATCTGTTTAATTGAAAACGCATTTGAATATAAATGGCTTTACATAAAGAAATGTTTATCTACGTTTCCCATCGTCTTCCATCGGGCATATTCTCGATTAAACGTCAGTTTTGACGTGATAGTTTAGCCGCTGGAAGGGTCATAGTGCTAGTCTAGGTTTACTTAGCGAAATTAACTGCTGAAGCATGTTTGCGCGTTGTCTGATAAGTGATGCGCTCAAAGCATTCAGTACTTGAGACAATTATCATAGCGCATTTAAAGGTACGCTAGATGCACTAGATTGCACAGCAGATAGTGTTTTGCCGCGAACGCAACGTTATCTTTCCATCATGTTGGATTAACTGCCTCCGTTCGCTAACCGTGCAAGCTAAGAAACTCATTTAGATACTTATGTATGTGATTGAAGTTTTGCTGCGTGTTTTGTAAAGATAGACACTAGACACGCATAACGTGTGCGATGTTCAAGTTATTTGGCAACTGGCAACGTCGTGAAAAAGCGCAGTTTTCAAAGCTACCATGCTGGCTTGCTAACGCTGCCGCACGGCAGCGTTAGCAAGCCAGCATGGTAGTAACACGTTACTCATGTCAGATTCATATAGATTATCATTGTTTAGCAAGTTGAAACGGCAGTGACCAAGGCTAGGACCTATGGTCGTTGAGGTTGAAAAGTTCTTCAAATCATGACCAAAGTTGAAACGGCAGCGATCAAGGCAAAAAGCATGAAGGACTATGATGACCGATATGGTCGAAAAGTTCTCTAGTAGAGATCACGTATTTTACAAGCGCAGCGCAGGACGCCACTGACAAGTTGGAAAGATGACCTCATTAAAATATAGTATTGAGCTGGATGAAAGCCGCTTGCAAAGTCTTCTTGGAGATATTTATGGGTGGCCAATAGTAATAAGATTTATAAAACGGTTCACGTGGTTTGATTTCGTTTAATTTGTAAGAAAAATTAAAGACTAAATAATGTGATGTATGCTGATGACAATGATGATCACGGACTTTGCATCGATACTTTATCCAGTGATCTTAAAATATTACATTAAAACCACTAATTACTTCCGGCCGAGACGACATCGACACCAGATTTACCGCAATGACTATAAAACTTTAATTTGATCTCTCCCAATAAATAATTAGCTCTCAACATTGGTGTTCATTTGACAGCGCCAATTAAATACGGAACAATATTAAAAAACATAAATAAACATAAAATTTTATGAACTCGGTAACGATTTATAAAAACAAACATAAAACATAACAATCTGGGCTTTAAATAAAATAAACATAAAAGTAAAATTTGGATGTGGTACAGACATGATTACTTACATTCTTCTGTAGAGTCAATAAACGAATACCTACCTAGGATTTTTTATTGGAATAGAATGATTAAGTTGTTATTTATGTTATACAAGAAAAATTAAATTGATAGGTATAGGTAGGTAATAAATATATACTCGTAGCAGAGTCCAATAATTATTATTATTCGCAAAAAATGGCAAAACCGCCTTACATCGTGTACAAAATTCGGATATTTCGCTCTGATTGCTTACATTATTGTTGATTGTTCAAAAACGGCTCACCCGATTTATGTAAAATATAAATAGGACCATCTCGGGAGTATAACCTTTCGATTTAAAAAATAACTTTTCGATTCGGTTAACAATTGGCGGAATTATCGATGATCAAACACAAAAAAATACATACAGACGAACATAGAACCTCCTCCTTTTTGGAAGTCAGTTAAAAAGGTATGCAATTTTGGAAAAGTAAAAGCAATATTGAAAATATGTATCAAATTCGATTAAAGTTTAAACTATTTATAATTTTCAAATAATTAAGTTATTTAAATTTTGATAGCAATATTAAATTAAATTCATTTTAAACTATTTTTAAAAATTATTCTCTTATTTATATTTTCTATATTAGCGAACAACAAATGGCACACATTTGTAGTGAAAATATAAACAAGATAATTATTTTTATAAATGGTTAAAAAAAATTGCATTCCTAAGAGTTCACGAATGAATATTCATCGGAAAGGCACATAGGGCTGAACAGATGACAGAAATACGCTACATATGAGCTGCCTCTAACTGGTCTGTAAACACGGGGGTTTACGACTGGCATATTTTAGGATATGATTTTAATCATCATAACTATTGGATTAAATACGCAAAAAATGCTATTTCATACAAAAAGTTCGTTGACTTTAGACTTTTAAATGTATGAAAATGTTGTTTTTCCGCTGACATTGCTCCGCTGATATTGATGAAATATTTTTTTTGAGTTTTTCTTCTGATCAAAATGCCGATTACAGATCATCTATTACTATAGTTATGCATTTTCATATGTAAGTAGAAAATGTTTACATTGATCGGACATTGTTTCCACTCCACTAACACAATCAGATAAAAAGTTCCACAGCGTTCATTCCATTTTTGTTATTTGTTAGCGGCTCAATGAAGCCCAAACCCTATTGATTCGTGGTCAGCATAACCACTGTCCAGGGAAATGACCTTTTACCCTGCACCGGAAGCAGTCCCCTGGTGTAACGATGGCCATGCGTGTCTGCGATAATATTACTATGTCGTATTAAAATTTAATGCGTTTTGTGTGCTGCTTTCTTGTATCGTATTTCGGAAGTTTGCTTTGGTAAGCCGTGTTTTGTTTCGTTTTCCTGCGTGTGTGTAAATAGTGAGTAATAAGTATACACAGAAGGTAGGGTGCAGGGGAAGCTTTGTCATTAAGCCTAAGTAACACCACAGGTTAAATAATAGTTAGTACGTAAAGTGTTGCGATGAGTTAGAAACCCCAAAAGAGATATTTTTCTAATTCGTAATAGACGATGTAGGTAGGTACGCGTTTGACTACATCTTGCCTTGTTTAGGTACGCTTTACGAGGCTCTACGTGGTTGTGATAAGTACATGGATGCAGCTCATGTTTTATCTGGATATGATTAAAAAGCCCACTGAGCTACATGGAAAAAAAACAATACTTACTTCAACCCTCTACGACTTTCTTAGGTACGTTATTTAAGACGAGTTTAGTAGGTAAACAAAGTTACTGACTTAGCCCCAATGGTTTAGCAAGTTGAAACGGCAGTGCGCAGTGCACATAGCCTGGGTAGCAAAGTTCTAGAATGGAGACCACGTACCAACACGCGCAGCGTAAGACGTACAACGACAAGGTGGGCAGACTATCTGATAAAATCGGAGGAGCGCGCTGCGTGTAAGCTGCTGTTAATTGGTTTTATAGGAAATATATTGGGTAGGTCCATGCCCATCAGAGTACGAATGACTTTTTGATGATAATGTCCATTAAAAATAATTATTATTCGCCTATTTTACTAGCAAATAATTAATTTTCTTTTTCTCTCTTTCCAGGGTCCCCAATGCCCCTAAAAGCAGCATCGGCGAAATCTTCAACTCGGACGCGACCGACGGGGGAAGCCCCATGAAGAACGGCACAGTACGCCCGCGCGCCGTGCGCGACACTCCGACCCGCCCGCGCGATACACACTCCCGGCTTTTCGGCCAGGTACGGGTACGTGACACCCTGGACATATCCAGTTTGAATATACCTAATGGGAACTAACTGGTGATTGGGTATAACATTATCTCTTGATTAGACTACTTTATGACTTACACTATAACTAAGTCAATGAAATTTTCAAATCGGACACCACCGACGGGGAAGGTCCCATGAAAA
Source organism: Hypomecis atomaria (assembly GCA_964007245.1). Classification (NCBI taxonomy): domain Eukaryota; kingdom Metazoa; phylum Arthropoda; class Insecta; order Lepidoptera; family Geometridae; genus Hypomecis; species Hypomecis atomaria. Next base: position 15,520,496 of record OZ023294.1, on the reverse strand, counting down.
ACGGCGCGGTCCGTTCACGCGCCGAGCGTGACAATCTTATGATCCCGAGCGACACAATATACCTACCTCGACACAATACACCTACGTACCTACTCCCGGCTTTTTCGCCAGGTACGCGGGTACGTCAGGTACGTGACACCCTGGATTGGACACGTCCTGTTTGAACATTTTCCTAAAGGGAACTAACTGGTGATTGGGTATAACATCTGTCTCTTGTTTAGACTACTTTATGACTTACTCCATAATTCATATCAATTAAATTTACTACTCGGATGCCACCGACGGGGGAAGCCCCATGATGAACGGTGCGGTCTACTAGCGCGACTCGCACTCCCGGCTGTTTGGCCAGGTACCTTCGTGACATTCTGGACAGTGGACACGTCAAGTCTGAATTACCTGGTGATTGGTTATAATTTATCTAGGTCTTGATTGGATTGTGATAAGTATATTATTTGTGCTAATATTGATGGCGTAGACCGTAGAACACTCACAAACAACTCCCCCTACAAAGTAAAACTTGCATGAAAGACAATTTTAGCCATCCTATTTGGGGGTAGATTGTTGCACTGAGCAATATCGACTGCGATTGTGCACGCCCTTCGCTGTTGGCATGCACATGTTACTAGAGATGCACAGAGCTCGTCATCTTGGTTGGTTGGTTTTAGTTATTTGGGAGCTTGGTTCTAGTTATTTGAAGTCAAGGAGTGCTTAGCACTTTTAGAAAACCTAAGCTTTTAGCTCGCGTTGAATACTAAGTATTCAGTAAATATTCTCAAAACTATGAATCATTTTATTTTTAACAATTTGCCAACTAACTTTAACAATATTAAATTAGTCAGTCGAAGAAATTCACAGCAACGATTACTCGTCAAGTAGATCTACTTAATTCTACACGAAGCCTAACAGTCTATAGTCACGAAAGTCTAGCTAGCCCTAGACTAGAAATCTACGACGAAAGGCTGGAATCAGGCACTCAAATTAAAGAGGCGATCGTTGAACGTTTATAAGCAAGCAAGAATTATCTATTTGGTTTCCCTCTTTAGGCCATTGGTTCGTAAACTGTGGTGCACGGACCACAAGTTTATACTCTCGTGGATCTAATAGTGGTCAGTGGAGATAAAATTATGATACGCAATAAAATAACTTGTATATTATGTAGAAATTATTAGTAGCTTGGTTAAATCATCAAACCGTATTAGTGAAAAAAAGATACCGCGACAAGAAAAGTCAGTATCTATATAAATTATTTGTACTCGCATACTTGCAACATCTACAGTTTTGGTCCTCATGTAATATATGTATATCATGTAATACATATCATCAAAATCAAATCAAATCAAAGTATGTGCATTTTGGTGGCAAAGTCGTAGTAAAAATAAAAGTAATCACTACATACTTAGTGTAAAACAAAGTTGCTTCCGCTGTCCCCCATGTTGCTTAAATCTTTAAAACTACGCAACGGATTTTGATGCGGTTTTTTTTTAATAGATTGTGTGTTTCAAGAGGAAGGTAATAATACACCTGTACAGGTGTATAATACACCTGTGCGAAGCCGGGGCGGGTCACTAGTTGAATAATAAAGTAATAAGTTCGAGTAAAACAACTATTCGTATATTACAAAACTTTAGTCAATTCTCGTGTTTAGCAGAATGAATAATAGTGTTCAAAATGTTGATGAATGGTCCACCATGTCTCATAGCAAACAGTTTAAGAACCATTGATCTTTGGCATAATAATTATGGCAGGCGCTGCAATGCAGACAAAATTGCGCGAACGTTTCGCTGCCAACTAGTCTGGTATTAGCATGTTACCGGCGAAAATCTGTTGGTTAACCACAACAAACAGACAATTTAATGTCGTTACCTCTTTACTGAAGGAGATTGGCAGGGATATTATTGTAATAGAGACGTAGGTACTTCCAATTCGTACCTACTTATAATATTTCGATTTGAAGTGCTCGTAGAGTCGATTTTATATCCCACTTTTGAGATAGGTGCTTAAATTCAACCAAATTTTCGAAAAAATAATTACCGATATTTTCGATTTCATTACATTAATATGTTCTTATTGAATATTCTCGCTTGTATAATTGATTGATGAGAATTGAGCGAAGCGAAGAGCTTCGTTTTAACACGTAGATTTTGCTTTTGTCTGTCCACTGTAGTAATAGATAGATCTGTAACCGGAATTTTCATCAGAAGAAAATCTCTAAAAATTCTTTATCATCAATAGGTTATGTCAGTCGTAAAACAACGTTTCCATCATGTTTCCATACATTTCAAAGTCGTAAGTCAACGAACTTTTTGTATGAAACAGCATTATTAGGGTTCCGTACCCAAAGGGAAAAACGGGACCCTATTACTAAGACTTCGATGTCCGTCTGTCCGTCTGTCTGTCACCAGGCTGTATCTCATGAACTATTTTAGCTAGGCAGCTGAAATGTTCATAGATGATGTATTTCTGTTGCCGCTATAACAACAAATACTAAAAAGAGAATAAAATAAAATATTTAAGGGGGGCTCCCATACAACAAACCTGATTTTTTAGATATTGGTTTTCGTTTACAAGTCGAATTTTTCAACTATTTTTACTATTTTTTGTCGTCGGCGATTTATGATTGGGGGGCATTTCCCCTAAAAAGGGGGGAGATTACTGTCGCGCTATTCAACAGCTGATTTTGATAATATTTGGCAAGATGGTTTACTATCTAAATGAGAAGATTTGAGAGTATCTATGAACCAAATAGGTCAAGAGCGAGTCGAGATATAGGCTTATGAAGATTCAGTTAAGGAGATGTGTCGCGTGATCTACTTTTCAGAGAACTACTAAGTAATATTTATTAGACATAGACCTAGCCTCATACCACCTTGCCACAAAAAATTTAAACACGGTTTAAACACTGTTAAATCGTGCTATTTGTACTGTTAAGCATTGTCTAAAGCGTGCGTCAAACTTTTGTTTAAGACGGTTAATCTTTTTTTTTTGTAATTTTGAAAGGCTGATTTTTGCTACCTTTAATTCAGTTTTCAGTGAAAGATTACAAAGTTATGTACTACAAATATTTGATATGATTGTGGTACCTAGGTATATTTTTCTCAATTCATCTTTAAAATAATAAGTAAGATATTCGGAGCGAACATCTTCAATATCCATTAGATCGAAAGTGAGTTCATTCCTCAGGGAAATGGAAAGCTCATTTGTTAAAGGAAAAACCAGACCACGGAAACGATATGTAGCCATCAAGCCTTGCTCAAGGCGGGGCGCTTTTTGTTGGCTCCGCAATAACCACTAATCAAAGGTTTCTTCCCTTACAACTGGTATTTACTTGGGTTTTCTTTTGAAATGTTATTGGTGGCTTTTATTTTGGTTTTGGCAATATTAGGACAATTTGATACTAAAAATATTCAATTTTCCGTGATACCAAACCGGTACATTACCTACTCACCTTCCTAGGTAGGTAGTACAACAGGTACTAAGTACATAGATTTTGTATAGGTACAGTGTTTCGACATTAGCTGAGAAATTCCTCAGTGGCCGCGTGCACTCGTGGTTTGTAACAAGTATAATACTAATATAAATAAAATCATCACCATCATAATTTCCGCCATACTCCGTGTATCGTGTAGTATGATACTAGACAAATACTTCCCCTATGGATTCCCAATAAGACAAACTGTATCTGTCAACAGATATCAAATGAAATGATAGTACTAACCAACAATGGGACCTATTAATAACATAGCCCAATTATGAAGGCGTCATCGTAAATTTAATAGCAACGTAAAAAGTGTTATCTCTATCGAATGCCTAAAGTGAAAAATAAACAGAAATATGCTAATTAGCTATTATAATTTTATTACGATGGCGCCTTCATAATTGGGCCTATTATGTGTGTAGAGATCTAGAGTAAAAAGATACCTTCTAGGTGAGCATGCAACAACTTAGAACGGATCTGCAAAAGCGAACCACGCAAGAGATTTAAACAAAGCGGCATATAATACAGTAATCCTAATTATACTTTTCTCTAAAATTCCAGAACGTGAACGCAGGCGTGGCCCCAATGGTGACGGACACGATCCGCAGCCACATCCAGTTCGGAGAGGCGGAGACCAACGGCCACTCGGGCAAGATGAACGGCAGCGCGCACTCCACGCCCAGCAGAGGTGAGGCGGACCACCAGGAACACTGTGAGTCGATATGTTGTAGGCATGGCATACGCACGGAGAACGCTGGCTGGTAACCAGTGGGGATTTTCAATGGAATAGATCAGGAATACATATCATCATCGTGATACATCGCACTGGACGTGCCATAAGCATCCCATGGGCTGGGGGACTTGCCCAGCTTAACTAAAACCCTAGATAGATAGATAGAGAGACTAGAAACTTCTTTGACTACCCAAAAAGAAAAAGAAGAAAACTCATTCATTACATTCGTGGGGTAGTTTTGCTCACTCCAGAAAAATATAATGTAACAGCTGCTCAACCCAGAAAAATACATTGTGGCAGCTGCCCTTTAAAAAAATCTTTCGCTATAATAATAGATCAGAAATATAGATATCAACAGCACGGGAATCAATTTTATGGTTGTGACATAGTCATAGTCTATGTTGAGCTAGGACTAGGAGACAAGACACAACTCAAAAGCTTTCGTTTCTCCAGATATTTCATAATCTAAAAGTCTGGCGATAGCAACTGCAGTCTGATAATTCAGAGAAATTGCCTAGTCTTTTTTGTTCAAATAATTACTTCAACAATATATTTTATACCTACTATCTATTCCATTCTAAATTCCTAAAGATTCAATACGTAGAACTAGTGTGAAGTTCTGTGTGTTGTTCCACTGTATCCAGTCTACATATTAGCACTCCTGCACGCTCTCATATCGACGCTTCATACTTACCTACTTACAAATGTATCCACTGTTCTAATTACTTTATCTGTTAACATATCACTACGATTAATACTCAAACAATCTAAGAATCTACTAAAATTATTGGCATTCGATCTCAGCGAATGTCGAAATTTTATTTGCAATCTACATTTACACAACTAAAATGACATCTTTAAAATTCATGCTTTGCTTAAAATGAAGCGTGATTACAAATATTAAAACCACTAAGTTTGTGACTAATATCATATTCTAACTGAATAAAAAATCCAAATAATAATAATGATTGTTTACAAGAGTTCTGAATAAGTAACGTAAGATAACCGAATGCTAGAAGGAGCCAAAGCTTCTTTTAAAAAAAGAAAATTAAATTAATAAATATATAGAGATAATAGACATGAACGAAATTCTGCCAAGACCAACATTTTGGCACAATTGTTATAATTATCTAAATAGACTAAAGAGATACCAACTCGTGACTTCAATTTTAGAAAAGACACGTTAATGAAAGCGTTTCATACGAAGTTTGAATTTGAAGTCGAAATTATCTGAAGCTTTGGCTCTAACAGCGTAGTTCGAATGAAAACCGTTTGTTCTGTGAATGGTCAGCATCGTACTCGCCCCCGAAGAGGAACCCGGTGACGGGCGACGGAGTGTCTGTGCCGCCGCCTCGCCGCCGCCACCCGGGCGCCAGCCAGCGAGGTGCCGACTCCCCTTACCCTTACCGAAGCCCCTATGACGATGCCCTCGTAAACCCCCAGCCTACACACAGATACATAACAGGCGACTGGCCCCCGCTACCCGAAAACTATTACGTCGAATCCACGACGAAACCCGCCCGCCACATTCGTGTCACTCCATACACTCTTCTCGGTTTGAAGACCGACAATCCAGAAATGTGTCACCCGGTTATAGACCCCGACTCTTTATCCCCTCAACTAGTTCTCGACCGTCACTGGCCGCCGTTCCCAGCTCAACATTACCTCGAGCCAACCGAGCATAAGGTGCCGTACCATCCTTTACCGCCGTACGCATTTGTCGGTATGACTTCCGCTCTTGGCGACAGACCTCAGCCTGACTATAAATATAATCCTGTTCCAACTTTAGACGGTCCGATAGATCCGTTTTTGATAGAACACGCTGAGCCTCCGCCTACACTGTTCAGATACGAAAGAGACGGGCCTATTCCTGATCTGGCTCCTTTAGAGACTCGCGTGATCCCCGGGCCGCACACACTGACTGGTTTCCCTCCGATCTTTCCCAAGCACGTCCCAGGCTACTTGTTTTACCCAAACCGGCCTGCCGAAGACTTCACTCAAAAGACGTACTATGTAGATTATGTCCGTCGCAGAGAGATGGGTGGGTGTTCAATTTAGACTGAAGGAATGCTGCACCAGGAGATCGGATGGGCTTCTTGCAATTTATGATTTGCTTGTGAAAGAACTGTACAACGATTCCTTCATGTCATTGAATTAAGCACTCACAAAGTTTTATTATTTGCTGCAGTGTTGAAGAACGTTTTTAGATATGTATTCTACTAGATATTATTGTAACAATTTGTGTACGAGCTTGTTTATATTATATTCCGCTTTTGTAATGTTGTTAAGTGTATCGTATTGTGTATCTTTGATGTAAATTGTTTCATCTCTATTCTTAGCACGCCTCTTTTATATTCTAAAACATCTCTTTAGGTAGCTTCAGGTAGAAAATTTGGTGTAAATTTTATAAAGCCATTTTTGTCAATGATAATTATGTCATTAACCTTACCTATTTAGTTAGAATTCAAATTGTAATCGTGTTTTATTTTAGGTAAAGTTTAGCCTACTGCATGAAAATGTATATCTCTAATTAGTGCGGACCTGAATAGCCTCATCTTAGATGGAAGTTTTACCAGAAATTCTAATTGATTTTCCATTGAGAATTTCAGATAGAATGTTGCCTAGATATCGGGCGAAAATCTTGCAAAGCGGGTAACAACGCGTTACACACAGTCAAATTGGCATTAGGTGATGCTCAGGCACACCTGAGTACTGTTTTTATTTTTTATTTACTTACACGAAAGGAAGAAATTTTTTTTTCGATATCAAGGCAACACTCGAATTGTAAGCCAATATTGTATCTGGACTTCTTTATGTGTATAGTACTACTTTCGTTTATACTTCCGCCAAATTCGATGTGAAATGTTTACCAACAAAGCGTTGCCTAGCAACACTGACAGCAGGTAGGGTTATCACTTCAAGACAGTGTTACGGATATCAGAATTTCTATAGTTTGTCATATAAATCGTCCAGACTTTTCGTAATTTCAATCGAAAAGTCACATTTACTATATTTATAGATCAATAGCAATAACAAATTGCCAAGAAATGAGTTTTAAAAGAAATCAGAATATTCAGTAATTACTTACATTGAAATTTGCATCAACCCTAGCCATTTTTTCGTTTGAGTGCAGAAATTTCAAACAATTGGGAACTTTTTTATTTCTACATACTATTGTTCTTATTACATCACGAAAAAAGTACTTTTTTCGATTACAAACTTATCATTGCAGCTGAGTCACGTACATCTATCTATAAGGTTAATCAACTGCAAAGTTCAGTTTGTCATGACATTCATCCAATGTTGAAGTCGGTTAATAGTTTGAGTTATAGTACCTAGTAATGTTTTAATAGTTTATGTAAGTACCTACCTACTTATATGCCAGTACGGAAGCCTTGGAGTGCGAGCTTAACTAGTTTTTTATAATACAAAATCGCGTTAAATATAATCGAGATGCATATAGTCGATACGATTCGGCGCTCTTGTGTACGAGCCTTTAGATCCCTCTCTCATCTTTAGATCCCTCTCTCATTATAAACTTATAATAAAGCGAGTGAAGCCACGGGCAAAAGCGTGAGCAATTGAGCATTAGAAAAAAAAGTTCTCTACCCCTGCTGTTAGTGGTTGCTAGGCAACGCTTTGTTGGTAAACATTTCACATCGAATTTGGCGGAAGTATAGTTTTATTTATTCTATAGATTATATTGATGAATTTCCATGCTCGATCATCAATAGTTAGGATCGTTAGTCACTTGTAGAATTCACCCAATTAAATCATCTCCTCAACTGTATTTTTTACGATATTTCATGTGTTATTTTGAACATTTCAGAAGGAAATCCGATCACCGGTGACGGGTACAAGTCGATGAATGGGCAGATCAACATGGTTACTTCAATAAACGGTAGCAGCCTGATCAACGGTCGCGTGCCGCCCGGCGGTCACTCAAAAGGACTATGGTAGACTAACCCCACCACCGTTCCGACCCCCACCACTCCACCGCGATATGTAACAACGACGCGTCATCACGTCATTCGGCGTCCGACTCCGGCACGCACGGATCGGCAATACTATGGGCGACCAATTTTAGTATCCAAATCGTGTTTCCGCACGTAGCATTGCCAGTCCGATTATAATGCATTTATTTCCTATTATTTCTTAAAACTAAATTCGCGTAGCATTTGATAATTTTATTAGTAACGTGCACACAAATTTTGCAACGTCCATTAAATTCTGAATGGTATATGTTGTTATTCAAATCCTTAGCCTTTCCCAGTAACAGTTTCATTCGTATAATTTCTAGAATAGTATTATAGATATTTTTGTAATAGTAATTATTCTATAATGTAAACACGACGGCGTGTTGATTTGAAATCATTTGTGGACGCTGAAACTGTTGTTTTAGTGATTTCAAATTGATACACTGGTTATAAATAATAAGATCTTGAAATGTACTCTTTCACACTTGTACGAATATGTTAACCCATTGATATTGTGAATTAGGAGTGAGGAAACGTATCAGCAATATACCAAAACGAAAAGTGCCTTTAACGGTGTTGAGATTGGAATTCTTAAAGAATCGGGTATGTTGAAAGTAGGCATTCTATGTAGATACATGAGGAAAGATAGAATGATTATATTGTCTATATTTCACGGTATAGAAATAGTAATCATATGGCACTCAGGCTAAATGATACAAAAATAACAAAATCATTTTAATATAATTAAACTATAACTTTAACATTTCGATAGTAAGTAATTATGTACTGGTTTGTTAAATTTCATTATTAATATATCATAATATTATTTAAATAGAGGGTTTTATAGATTGCATTTATTTTGTCTTTTTATACAAGTTTGTTTCTTTTTTAGTTTATTTTCTACAAATTTAGTACCTACCTACTAGGTTGTTTGGTTAGACAAGTGATTCTTTCCTGTTTAAAAAAAATATAAGCAGATGTTGACTGTAGATTATTTATATCAATAGATTGCGTAATTATCCCTAGATTTAGGGGGAATTTGACTTGTCTGGCGAAACGATTCCCTAATTATAAGAACGGATTTGAACTTTTGGTCCATTATCTGTTAACAATAAATTGATATTAAGTAACCATAGGAGGGTAGCGATATATTTAGACTTAGCTTTAGGCATATCATCTTTGTAAAAACGTTTTAATAATTCTAACGATGTATCGCGTAATCACAGGCCTAACTGTAACAAATGTTAATAGATAATAACCATTATTTCAAAATAAAGTTTTTTTATTATTTAATTTCGTTTTAATTTAAAATAGTCCCCTGGATTAGAATTAATGGCTTCGTATCATTAGCCCTCTCAGAAAATGGCATCGGCAAAAGTTGTTTTGCATTTTTCCCTTTAGATGGAAATCAACAAATGATTATGAACAACTTTTACTATAGAATCAACCGTAAGAGCGCAAAATATAAATACTAGGGTTTGAAAATAATGTAAAACAACACCTTGGATGTACTTTACACTTCTACACCTTGTAACCTTTTGACTGCCGCAATTTTATTGGTGACACTCTCCGCGCCACGGAACATACAATTTAATAGAATAATAGTGATTCCAAGAGTTCGATTCGTTTGTTGCCCGTGGTCCTACCAGATGTACTATTAGTAGTACCACGGCCAAGATTTTTTCCCGTGGTCCTACCAAGCATATTCTAGTTCTAGTAGAACTACGGGCAAAAATTTCGTGCACGTGATTCTACTAACATTGCAGTGACATATTTTCGTAATTAAATTTATAATTCCGTTTTCATTATTTGTTCTTATAGCGGCAACAGAAATACATCATATGTCTAGCTGTCACGGTTTGCGGGATACAGCCTGGTGACAAGCAGACAGACGGACGGACAGCGGATTCATAGAAATAGGGTCCCGTTTTTACCCTTTGGGTACAAAAACCCTTTGGGAACAAAACTGTTAAGGCATATCACGCGAAATCAGCCAGGAGCAAAACACAGGAGGTGAAGACATCACCTAACCTGTGTTAAAACGCAAAGCCTATTAATTACAGAAAGCATAGTTCTCTGGCTCGAACCTTTCTTTACCAAACTAAAACAAAATACCACGCAAGAGTTTTAATTTCATTGTAAGTGGTAAGACAAAATTAGATTTCTAATCAAGATGTGTACCTAGTTATTAAAAGGAAAGGTTCACTCTCAACAATTTTAATAAATAACTTTATCATAATGTGATATACATAATATACTATTAAAAAACTTACAGTTTATTTCACTTCACTCTCTTCACTAAGTCCGTTAGGTAACTCCCTTTTGTCACTTTTCCTAGGCTTCTCTTGTAGGGAGGCGGGCGATTCTATCTCGAACGTGACCGGTCCGTCGTTCTGTATACTCACTTGCATGTACGCACCGAATTCTCCGTCTGAAATATATAATAATAGTACTTACATCAGTAGCTGAACAAACTAAAATAAAAATAACATTTAGCATTGCCATGCGATTGCATGCAAAATTTTAGCTCAATCGGAAACCGGGAAGTGGGTCAAAAAGTTGCAAGATTTGATTACGGAACGACAGACAGACAACAGGACAGGTAAGGGTAAAACTAAATCCATCCATCCATCAGCCAAAAGAACTCCACTGCTAGACATAGGCGTCCCCTATGGATCTCCAATAAGACCGGTTTGACACGGCTTGCATCCAGCGCGATCCTGCGGTCTTAAGGGGGTGCCTAATGCCAAAACCAAGTGAAAAGTGTACTTTTAAAGACGTGGTGTAAAGGTAACGAACATAAACATCCAAATGAAAAAAATACTATAGGAAAGAAAAAAATCTATAGTAGCAGAGTAATCGCGTAGAATTTTAAAAAATAATATGGTAACTTTAGAAAAAAATTAAAACTTCGCATCACAAAAAAAATACATTTTATTTCAAATGCTCGAAATTATCAGCGACAAAACCACATTATTTTTGATAAATTACATAGCCAGGCTAATGTTCTAGCCGAGTAATCAATTAGTTTTTTTATTGCATGCTTAAATTTTGAATAAATAAATAAAATCCCACCTAAAAATATAAACTGGAGCTCGAAGCCAACATCGTCATAAACTGTGTCATGCGATTTTCGACTCTAAACAAAGCCGCATAGATGATAGCGGGCGATGCAAGAAGCGTGGGTAAAATCAGATTTTTTCCTAGCATTCGGCGCAGCCTTAATGAGGTCAAAACTAAATAAAAACTTGTAAACTAGTCTGTAGTTCTACGAACAGTAGACCTCGATCTTTATCTGAATCTTCATAAGCCTATATCTCGACTCGCTCTTGACCTATTTTGTTCATACTTGCAAATCTTGTTAGGATTTAGATACTAAAGGATCTTGCCAAATATTATCGAAATCGGTTGATAAATAGCGCTACAGGTTGTAGTAAATCTGCTTACGTAATACCTAAACGGCCCCTTTGAGGGAAATAATACCCTTTCGATCAAAAAAATAATATTTCGATTCGGTTCACTATTGGCGAAATTATCGATGAACATACACAAAAAAAAATACATACAGACGAACATAGAACTTTGTCCTTTTTGGAAGTCGTTGAAAATGAGACTGCAACATCACGACTCAAAATCAGCCGTTTCAAAATTCTACGAGCTAGAATGTCGATAGAGATACAGCTAGCACTCACCGCCCGACGTAGCCCAGCGGTTTTGCAAGTTGTGCTGGCAGTGGGCAGAGCACACGGCACACATGACTGATGACTGTTTTAGCTCTATACTTAACAGTTTGTGTGTAAACTATTTCAGTACTTACCTTTTACTTTATCAGGAATGTAGGCTTCTTTTAGCATTTGTAGAAAGTTTTCGTAAAATTCTTTAGATTTTTCAGCTGGCATAGACTTGTGAAAATCTGGTTTATTGCCCTGGAATGAACATAAGACAATAAATGAATACGTCATTAAAAACATGCTCTTCTATGTACCAGAGGTATAACACAATTCTCACGATTTTATTCTTATTAATATACTAGCGACCCGCCCCGTCTTTGCACAGGTGTATTACACATATAAACCTTCCTCTTGAATAACTCATCTATTAAAAAAAACCGCATCAAAATCCGTTGGGTAGTTTTAAAGATACAAGCATACATGGGGACAGACAGCGGGAAGCGACTTTTTTTTATACTATATAGTGATACTACGGGATGGGAATGGGACTAATCCCACACTGAAAATATGAGAACAATGAATACCTCATTATCCCGACGACGTTTCGACCGAGTTGCGTCGATAAAATTACGTCTACGCGTGACCACCATTTTAAAAAAATCAGTATTATAATTAGTAGGCTTTTCTAAGTAAGCTTCTGCACAAAAAAATAATATTCTAATTTTTTCTGCATTGAGTGAAACTAGGTACCTACATCGATTTGTTGTTTTTTTATAAAACAAGGTGGCAATTTCATGGGTACTACATAAGACCGTTTAGTAGGTACTTAGATAAATATGATATTTATTTATTAATCAAGATTTGGCATGATTGATTTTAAAATCTGTCCCTATAAAATTATAGGGACAGATTATAATATATTTTGTTGGCTTGGCAACCTAGTGAGATTTAAGCTTAAGGAAGCTTAACATGCTTTGCATGCATCATGGAGAGGGCTATGCTCGTAGTTTCTCTGTGAGATCGAATCAGGAATGAGGAGATTCACATACAAACCAAAGTGACCGACATAGCCCAGCAGATTAGCAAGCTGAAATGGCAGTGGGCAGAGCACGTAGTTTGAAGAACGGATGGCCGATGGGGTCGCAAAGTTCTCGAATGGAGACCATAGACCAGTAAGCGCAGGAAGGATGTCCACCGACTGGGTGGACTGACGATATAACAAAGATAGCTGGAACGCGCTTCCAATCGACCTTATTGGAAATCCATAGTGAAGGTCTATGTCCAGCAGTGTATGTCCTACAGCTGGATGGATGGATGAGATATAGCCCTAAAATCACAACAAGTATTAAATAAGTTACCAATGACTTACTTTCCATGTATTGTACAAGGTAAATTGACTGACACATAATATTTCATATTGTTTTTCTGCTACACTCTGTTTCCATCTCTTGTTTCCGTCATCAAACAATTTTATGTTCATTATTTTTCTTACTCTGAAATAAGAGAAATATATTTCATTAGCATGTATTCAGTTAAAACTTTTAAGTCACGCAGGTGCCAAGGTAGGTTAAGCTTTAACTTAAATAGGTTCAGACGCCATAGAGTCATCATTTCGGCTTTAGAATATCTACTGCTGGACAGGTTTTCTCTATAGATTTCTAACAGGAACAATCAAAAATTCAAAAACATTTTAGTATGGAAACTAACGTGGTTTTCACACATTTTAATGTTTTATATCATAGGATTGTACTCATGTTTATTTTTAATAGTCATTACATAGTACGGCCATTGTGAGCATTTCGAGACAGCTCCGCGTGCTAGCACTCAACTTGAGAAAGATCGCCGAATGCGATCGAAACTATAGTCGTACTATGTAATGACTGTAATGTTTATTAAAAATACATGTGAGTACAATCCCGGGATATATAATATTAAAATCAAAAATATATTTTATTTTCTAGTTTATTTAGAAATATAGCTCTAGTTGTGCGATAGCAGCTGGTCTATGAGGAACTCTTCTTACAGACCTACATCCAATACGCTACATTTATAGAGTTAAATACTTGAGACTGCCTCGGTGGCTCAGTGGTTAGTGATCCTAACTACTGGGTCAAAGAGGCGTGGGTTCGATCCCCACCGACGGCAAGTATTTATGTAATGAAAATAGGTGTTTGCTCTGTGTCTGGGTGTTATTTAGTTACTATCTATATAAGTATGTATTTTAAAATATGTATTAGTTTATCAGTCTCTGGCAGCCATTTCACAAGCTTTGCTTAGTTTGGGGTCAGAGGCCATGTGCATGATGTCCCCAAATATTTATTTATTTAATAATTTTGAAACTTCAGAGCCACACTTCGCTACTTTAAGGTACTGGACTGGCTTGGGTAGTCGCTGGAAGGGGAAATGCACAAAATACCCCATGCGGGACGTCAGTGCAGGACTTATCACATCAAATAAGATTCTTAAATCCTGTGAGACATTCAAGTTACATGAATAGAGTTAATTACTTAATTTCTGAATTGTTAAGTTAAGAGGGGCCAAATCTCAAAAGGAGACTACAGGAACACACTGGTTACAAATACATTTAAACATTCTTATTAGAAATTCATATAAAGGTCTATGTCCAGTATGGATCTATGGATATCCTACGGCTAATAATGACGATGAAAAAGATACATCAGATGTTAGGTATTTATTTAATGAGGTAATTTTAGTACTTAATTAGGTAATTAATTAATTTACAAGTGAGTTATAGTCCTCAAAATTGATGTTATGAAATATTGAGTAGAAAGTAAATTGAAAGTTAGAATATATAAGTAGGTACCTAGAATGTTAGGTATTTTATTGTAACCACCCAAAGATCCAGGAAATGTTTAGTACTTACATGTATTCCATATCTTTCTTAGTGTCCGTACTAGATATACCAACGAGGACACATAGGCCCCGGTCTATGCTGCTTATGACTTGATCATTTACTGGAAAATAAAATTACATTGTGTGAAAATAAAAACTAGGATAGGTAATTTTACTTTTACGTAGTCTTCGGAGGGTCGGACTAGTGCTAGCTAGACCGTCTTCGCTTCCAAAACCAATTAGATTATTATAAACAGCTGCTACAAAATAACATAACCTCAAAAGAGGTTGATGATAAAACTTTAGCAATTACCAGTCACATTAGCTTTCATCACACGCTGTATTAGTACTTTCATGATGCTTTTCTAATAATTAGCTCACGTCCTTGATTCAGATTTCAGTATTTTCAGCTAACAACTAACTGAACTAATCGGA
This sequence comes from Hypomecis atomaria, assembly GCA_964007245.1. Lineage (NCBI taxonomy): Eukaryota > Metazoa > Arthropoda > Insecta > Lepidoptera > Geometridae > Hypomecis > Hypomecis atomaria. The sequence goes on along the minus strand of OZ023294.1, from coordinate 15,505,352 downwards.
ATACAAGTTTTGTTTTGATTTTGTTTTTTTTTTGTGTTAGATTGCCATTTCTAATTTTTCTAATTCCATTCGACAGAGACTACGTCACTTTTCCATTCGTTACTATAAATTAATTCGAAATGTTTCATTTGTGTGCTTTAGCGTGATTTTTGAGATATCTATTTTATTTGAAAATAGGAAAGGATAAAAGAAAAGCTATGCTTGTTTTGAAATCTATAACCTAACGACTCATTTTATTAATAAAAAACTTTTCCCATATAATTGGGTTTTTTCTGAAACTGATAGCACTATTTTTCTGCTGTGTTTTTGCTACTCGATAATAGATGGCTTGCAACGATAATTTTGACATTTAAAATCGTTTTGAAATATTTTTGCTACTAAGCAACAGATGGCACAACTGTACCGCTGAACCATAGAAACGTTGAACATTGATTTAATTCATACGTGGTCTCTATAGTACCTAGTCTGTGATTTAATTAAATAATCGGCCAAGTACGAGTCGGACTCGCGCACGGAGGGTTCCGTACTGTATGGGAGCCCCCCTTAAATATTTATTTTATTTTGTTTTTAGTATTTGTTGTTATAGCGGCAACCGAAACACATCATCTGTGAAAATTTCAGCTGCCTACCTATCATGAATCATGAGATGCAGCCTGGTGACAGACAGACAGACAGACAGACCCATACTACAAACGTGATTTTTAGGAGATTTTAGCTCGCTATTAATAACGGCATGAAGAATAAGGGCTAAGGAGGCTCCAACACGGTACAGAACCCTTTGTGCGCGAGTCCGCCTCACACTTGGCCAATTTTTTTCAGCATAGATTGTAGTTGTAGGCAAAAAAAGGTACTATAGTTAATAATTATTTTTTTTCCACGTAGGTAACCACACACGTACAGTACACTAAATATTTAGTCCATAGCTGAGCATAGGCTTACCCACAAAGAGATGACTGGATCATATCCATCACCCTGGCCCAGTGCGGGTTGGTGGGGAATCACATGTTGTAGGTACGTCTTCGTACTTATTTCTATTGTGGATGTATGCAACTAACTATGCAGGTTGCTTCACATGTTTTTAGGGTTCCGTACCCAGAGGGTAAAAACGGGACCCTATTACTAAGACTTCGATGTCCGTCTTTCTGTCTGTCCGTCGGTCTGTCTGTCACCGGGCTATATCTCATGAACCATGATAGCTAGGCAGCTGAAATTTTCATAGATGATCCCGCTAAGCAAGCAAAAGTTGCAATAACATTACTGAAAGTAACATCAACAAGTTTGTAACTTACAATACAAATATAAAGTTGCAACGTTCATGCAAGCTTACAGCGAGCTTGAAACGAAGCCCTAACGGCCGCGCTGTAGATAAACCCTGTAACTTGCCCAGAGCTGATCATCAAAACTTTTTAAAACTGTTTAACGTGAAGTTGCAGTAACATTACACTAGAAACGTGTCTGAAAGTTGTAAAATTAACTTTCCGCAAGTATAACGTGTAACATTTCCACAACTTTGAATTTGAAAGGTAATAGCAACTTGTCTGAACTATCTTGCTTTAAGGTTACAAATGAAACATGCACGTGCATTGCATTTATTTAGTTGTCGCAAAGTTACATAATATCTGTACTGTAGGTTTTCAGTTCCAGGTTCTGAAATTTATTGAGTTCTAAGTACAAGTCCGAGGGACGCGTTTGTGTGAGGAAGAATGAGAGACTTTATTTCTCTATCTGCATTAAGGAACGTCTTAATCAAATTTACAAATGGGGATACAAATTTCTGCAAACACAACGTCATCGCGATGCAGAAAATTAATGTGCGATGCTAACGCCATCTAGTTTTTCAATGTTAACTGAGACATTCCACAACTTTCAAAAATTAACTTCCAGCAACATTACATAGGTAATGTAAATAACGAGCCCAGTTCGTAATGTTGTAGGAAAGTTCTAATTCTAATGTTCAAAATAAAAGCAAAAACCTAATAAAATATGTACACAACGAAATATTGTTCCTTGAGTAGGAACTAGTTTCCAAAACACGGGTTCCCTACACCCAGTTTGGCAGCTAGAGCCTCCGAAAACTTGATGTGCTTTCGTAAATAAATACTTTTTAAATATGAATTTGAAAGTTGAATTTTTTTTATAAAAAATGATATATTGTCGCGATGTTACAGTATAACATTTCAGTAACTTTCATTTGTAAGGTACAGGCAATGCCGGACAGTGAAGTTAGTAAAATTATATTGCTGCAAAGTTTTATTTGTAACGTTCCAAATACATTTTTGCCACAATGTTCCTTACTTACGTTTAGGTGTGTTTAGGAGGGAATATCCCTGCAAAGTGGCAATATAAAGTTTCATGCGAAATATAACAGTAACATAACTAAATAACTTTTAATAAGTTTCAACCTAACGATAAGATATATGTTACTGACATGTTCCTGCAACATGATGTTTGAAATTTACAAATGTGCCATATACAAACATACTAAGTACAACTTATTGCAAGTTTCATGCTTAGTGGGATGTACCTATTTCTGTTGCCGCTATAACAACAAATATTTAAAGCAGAATAAAATAAATATTAAAGGGGGGCTCCCATACAACAAACGTTATTTGTAGGAGTTTTTTTGCTTGTTATTAATAACGGCATGAGGAATGGGGCTCCCATATGGTACGGAACCCTTCGCGCGCGAGTCGGACTCGCACTTGGCTGAATATTTTTCTTCTACGTATACATAATATATATGGACCCCAAAGGGTCAATCAATTAATATTATTTCAGATAATTACAGAAATTACCTGCACTTTTTTTATTCCAAAATGAATAGAACCAAACTAATTGTGCTTACATAACTAAGTACCTAAGTAGTGTAGGTAAAATAATAATATATCACTACAGAGCGGAAATACTTACACCAAACATTATTATTAAATTTATTTAATTTTGAATGTATTATTAATTTTGATAATTGTGGCATTTTGTCATGATAATTTTAATATATTTTTTTAATTTGGACTTGTACGTCTGAAATAAAGAAAAAAAAAATTCTCTAAACTAAGGTTTGCAGATGGACTTGAACAAAGAAACGCCTAATTCAATCAACTAATTGGTCCGTTTTCTTCTTCATTTGTAGAGGGAACACCTAGAGCCTGATCAATTTAATTACACGTTGGTACTTCAGTTATCAATTACTTATCTTTATACACCTTACGTCAAACGCTAAACTGTCATCGCCACGCTGTATTAGATATAATATTTGTAATAGATACGCCTACTTGCGTGACCGTACCTACTCGTAGCTGCGTGTGCGCATCGACGTCACGTGCGTGCCCCACGTGCTGACATGCCGAAAATCCTCGACACAAATGGCCGTTTGAATATTTTGGGGTTTCGTACCCAAAGGGTAAGTAAAAACGGGACCCTATTACTAAGACTTCGCTGTCCGTCTGTCTGTCTATCACCATAGGCTTGTATTTCATGAACCGTGATAGTTAGACAGTTGAAATTTTCACAGATGATGTATTTCTATTGCCGCTTTAGCAAAAAATACTAAAAACAGAATAAATCAACATTTAAGGCGACTTCCATAAAACAAATATTTTTTTGCCTGATAAAATAACGGTGACAGGTAGACGCTTGAATGATTAATTAAAATAAATTTTACTAAAAAGGGCTCCTATATGGTCTACGAGTCCGATTTTATTTTATAATGATGACTCGATCTCTACAAAAAATTCATGGGCTCGCGATAGAATGTATGGTTTGTATGGGATTCAGGGTTACTATGCCCATAAAGTTTTTAGTTGCGTGTGGGCATAGACGTCACGTGCGTTCCCCACGTGCTGACTGGCCAAAACCCTCGTGTCTCGCCTCGAGCACATGGCCGTTGAAGTAGATTGAATGAGTGCCAGGCAGCCAATTTTATATCACTACATAGTGTAAAACAATACCGCTATTTTTGTGTGTCTGTCTGTGTATCCGCTTATATTTTTCAAACTAGACAACAGATTGCAATACGGTTTTCATCTTTTAGAATGTTTCTTCTGGTTTGTAGCTATAGCTCATCCGTAACCGGGCGGAGCCAGGACGGGCACCTAATACCAAAGAAGATATACTATTATGCTAATACTCAACTAAGCGCCACACAAATCGGCGGATCAGAAGTTAGCCGCAGATGACACTTCGTCGTGATTCACTAATTATTGTGCATGTGTGCACAATAAGCTCGATTACAGAGGCGCCATCGTAATTATATTGGCTAAATAGCATAGTTCTGTTTCTTTTTCAATTTAGGCATTCGATAGAGAGAACGCATTTTACGTTGCTATTAAATTTACGCTGGCGCCTCTGTAATCAGGCTTAATGCCTACGCAAGTGGCGAAGTAGTGAGCACGGGCGTATGGAGCGCGCGGGAGTCATGAGGTTGGCGGGCGGGTGTGCCCCGGCGTCTCGTCTCTCTGGCTCCCGCGCATACTTACCTATGTTTCAGCTTTTGCGCATAACTTCCCATCCGCAGATTTGAGTGGCGCTTAGTACTTATACATAACTAGCTGACCCGGCGAACTTTGTTTCGCCATATTTTCTAAATTCAATGACTTTGTTTTATGACTACAAAAAAAGTAAATAAACAATAGCTTCTGTTTTAAATAGAACCATATATTAAAAAGAATTTGCAATATTGCAAAGTCTTTGAATTTAGAAAATATGGCGGAACAAAGTTCGCCGGGTCAGCTAGAAATGAAATAAGGCCAGCATAGTAGCGTCAACAGGAATTCTCCCACTGCCAATCTCTAATACTCTATTTGAATATTGCAAAACATTTCTGCCGATAACTATTAGGCGTTTCTTTCTCATCGACTCTTAACTTTGGCTCTTATTTAGAGTCAAAAGCTCAATTAGCCTCCAAAAAACTTGGTGTTCTCTCTAAGGTGAGACGGTAATTCACACCTGAGCAATTGCTTAGTCTTTATAAAGCACAAGTCAGGTCTTGCATGGAATACTGCTCTCACCTTTGGGATGGCTCTGCCAAATATCAACTGGAGGCTCTGGAGTCGATTGAGAGGCGAGCCAGGAGGCTGATTGACAACGACACCTTGACTAAGTCGCAGCTGCAAAGTCTCGAGAATCGACGTAAAGCAGCGTGTTTATCGGCCTTTTATCGTATACACTTCGGAGAGTGCGCTCAGGAGTTGCACAATCTGGTCCCACCTGCCCCTTTCTTCTATCTTACGGCTAGACAGACGCGACCAAAGCGCCACCCTTTTATGGTGGACATTCCGTGCGTTAGAACCAAGCGTTTCGAATCCTCATTTCTCATACGAACAGCTAGAATGTGGAACGCTTTGCCTGGGTCTGTCTTCCCGCTAAAGTACGACGTGGGTGTCTTCAAATCCCGAGTAAATAGGTATCTTCTAGGTAAGCGTGCTACACCCTAGACCGCATATCTGCTCAACATCAGGCAGTATGTAGTCAAACACAAACCAATTCGGAATTTAAAAAAAAAAAGTCACTTTGCAACTCCACTCGCATATTGGTTGTTAATTTATTTTTTTTTACATTTCAAGCAGTTATTTCATCAGCAGCTGTTGATCTGGGAATGACTGGTAGTGTTTGGCGAAAATCACCAGACATTAGAATCATCGCACCTCCGAAGAGGTTCTGATTGCTACGTACCTAAATATTTCAATGTTCGATCGAGTGCTATTATTAAGATATTGCTAATGCTATTTGACAATAAAAATCCTCCAAAATTAATCCTCCATTGCCATCATTTACTGCTTTCATAATAGTATCGTGAGCTGTTTTTTGCTACCTATTTAAAAGTGGGACTTTGCTCTGTACGGATTGACTCAAAACAAATATGTCATTTTGCCGTTCTCGTTCAAATTCTCGATTGGATGCATTGTGCATGGGTTGATTAGGTGCAGGCATTCCTAATTGGTGCAGCATCTTGCCGGACAACATCGCGCACAAATCTTCTAATGATATTAATACCTCATTATGTATTTCTGCGCAAATTTTAAGTTCAAGATTTTCTGTTATTAGGTATATCCTATGCAAAATGTCTTTAGCCATACTGTCTTTGTATTTGTTCCCTAAATTATGTGTATTTGCTGGAAAGCGGGATGAAATAAGGATGGCAAAAAGTGACCAAATTCGAAAAATTAGAATTAAATTTGTTTTTATTTTTTTAGATACAAACCTTGTCCTGGCTTTAACGATCACAATAAAAAAAGAATTAGCGAAATCGGTCCAGCCTTTCTGAAGTTATGCGCGTACATACATTTCGCAGATTCATTTTTATATATATAGATTATTTTCATAGATAGACAGATCGAACTTAAATGGTGCCAATTTCGAAGTATATTCATTTCCATAAAAAATAATTTTTGAAATCAGACAACTATGTAAAAAGTTTAGCGTGGTGATACATAAAAAAAAACGCGCCGAATTGATAGGTACCTCCTCCGTTTCGTCGGTCAAAAAATACAGAGACTCACGATAGAATGTTGCAGGGGCTGATTTTTATGCGTTTCGAGGTTAGGCAAAGCAGGGTGTGCCGGTTGCGACCTTCTTAGTGTGACTTTGAATATTAATAATTAATTTTAATGTTAGAATAATATTTTTAAAGAAAACAAACTCTGAACACAAACAATATTTATGGTGTTACCTACATTGTGTACCTATACATAATTAATTATCATTAAGGTATGCAATAATTTGACACCAAATGGCCACTACCGGGTCAGTGGCCACAACCGGCACACCTTACCATGCTCAAAAGTAACGTTTTCGTCGTGTTGCGTATGCGCACAGACGTCACGTGCTTGTCGCACGTGCTGACTTGCTAAAAATTCTCGAGCACATGGCCGTTTCTAGAGGAACTCGTGCCGGAACACATGGCCAAACTTTATTACAAGCTTTTAACTTGCAATGGATGTACCTATGTATGTGTGTAAGTTGGGTGGAATCTTGCAAGTTAAATTTGACCAACTTCCCGGTTTCCGATTGAGCTGAAATTTTGCACACATATGTATATTGCGTGACAATGCAATAATATGGTACCATGGAGCTGATCTGAAGATGGAGTCGGAAGGTGGCCATAGAAACCCATGTACTAAACAAGATAGACCCGTCGTGCTTGGGCTCATTTTACTTGGCTAGCATTCTGCTGCTACATGATAACCAGGATCTCCAAAACTTGTATTTAAAAAGTTATATTTTTATAATTATTTATAAAAATAAAAAATATATTATGATGAGGTAGATAAGCAAAAATATTGGCCTAGTCAGACCTACCTGGCTAAGCCAATACTAGGGGGGTAAATTATTCTTCTTCTTCTTCTTTAAAATACTAGTCATGAGGTGCTCCTCGCAGTAAACCTGGTAAGGTCACTGAACCTGGTGTCAGAGTCCAACAGGGCTGAGTATTAGGTAGATATGGGTAAGTACACCCGCCTTACAATCGTGAGGTCGTGGGTTCTAATCCCGGTCCCGTACCAATGAGTTCTTTGGAATTTATGTACGGAATTTCACCATGGGCTTTTCGGTGAAGGAAAACATCGTGAGGCAACCTGCATACGTCCGTAGAAGAAATTCGATGGCGTATGTGAATCCACCAACCCGCAATGGGCCAGCGTGGTTTATATGGCCCAATCGCCATTCGTGGGTAGGCCTACGTCCTGCAGTGGACTATTAAAAAAGGCTAGTACAGTACAGGTAAGTAGGTACAACGTAAGAACTAAAATAGAAGTGTTGGCTTACTTACTTAAACTTTAGCGAAGCTAGATCTCTAGTTGTACTTACTTATAAAGGATGCCGTGCCCTTTGTGTCGTGTCCTGAATATGTACTACATTTCATTATGAAGATGAATTGCATATATATTTGTTACTTAGGATCGATGCGAGTGCCGTCTTGGAAAGTTCTGTGAGAACAATGGCAAAGAATTCAAAAATAACTAGGCTATGCATTAAATTTGTAGAACGAAGGGGTATTTTACTATGATATAAATATTGCTAAGAAAAGTGAAACACCCACAAACATTATATATTATATCATAGAGTGAGATAGATTAGTTTTTGAATCATATTCAAACATTTTTGACCTCTGCATAAGTTTACTGCTAAGTTATTATGTGAACTATTGTGAACTACCATTATAATTTGGTCTTGAACTTCCCAGGTCCTACTTCTCACGTTCTAAATAAAATAAACGTTAGAATATTCAGGCCGAAAAGCAGCGAAGAATCGGCGAGCACGTGGGTTTGGTCACGTGAAGTCTCTGCGGGGCTGGTGGACGGTTCACGTGGCAACTCGGCTGAACGCAGCATTGCGGCACGGTAATATTACCGTGATTGCGGCCTCGCAATGTGACCGAATATTTCAATGCAAAAATACCTAGAGCCATGTGGAATATGCACAGTACTGCCGGACCGTAGCGGGTTGCTGCTCAGTAAACCGGTTTTACTAATTTGAAGAAATTGCAATTATAGTTCTGAAAAACAAAAAAAAAATATTATAATTAATTTGAATATGTTAAAAAAAAATTGTTAGTATTCAGAACAGTAGGTACACATCTCTTTAACTGAATCTTCGTAAGCCTCTCGACTTGCTCTAAAATCGCAAAGCTTGTTAGGATTTAGATACTGCACGATTTTTCAGCCCTTGAGACCTCTTTTTTAGGGTTCCGTACCCAAAGGGAAAAACGGGATCTTATTACTAAGACTTCGATGTCCGTCTGTCCGTCTGTATGTCTGTCACCGGGCTGTATCTCATGAACCATGATAGCTAGGCAGCTGAATGATTTATTTCTGTTGCCGCTATAACAACAAATACTAATAATCGGTCAAGTACGAGTCGGACTCGCCCATGGAGGGTTCCGTACTGTATGGGAGCCCCCCTTCAATATTAATTTTATATTAATTTTATTATTCATTATTGAAGGGAATATAAAACTAAATATTCTGTGAAAATTTCAAGCATCTACCTGGTACCATTATTAATATAGAGCGAAAAACGTCTAAATATTCAGGTTTGTTGTATGGGAGCCCCCCTTGAATATTTATTTTATTTTGTTTTTAGTTATAGCGGCAACCGAAATACATCATCTGTGAAAATTTCAGCTGCCTAGCTATCATGGTTCATGAGATACAGCCCGGTGACAGACGGACAGACAGAACAGACAGACGGACAGATGGACATCGAAGTCTTAGTAATAGGGTCCCGTTTTTCCCTTTGGGTACGGAACCCTAAAAACAATTAAGTGCGACTCGGGCTCGTGCATGAATGTTTCCCTACATACCTAATGGAAACTCCCTTGATTTTACTCAACTGATTGTTTCTGACTGAATATACTAGATAATCCTTGCTTTTTTCGCCATAAGAGTCACATACTTATTATTAATTACAGTTATTTCACGCCACTGGCCTTTCGGTGAAGGAAAACATCATAAGGAAACCAGCATTCCTATGTCCGTAGAAGAAATTCAATAGCGTATGTGAATCCATCAACCCGCACTGGGCCAGCGTGGTGGATATGGACCAATCACCCTTCGTGGGTAGACCTACGTCCTTCAGTGTCCTATGAAAATGGCTGGTACAGTACAGTACAGTTAGATACTTAGGAATTACAATATAATTCTAAAATCTTTTTAAAACGTTAGCCACTTTACAAATATCCTAAATACTCGTAGTTTAGTGCTTCTAGAGGAAAAGAAAATGCAATATCTTTAGTTGTAGACGTTCTACTGAATATAGGATTTTTGCACAATAACAAGCAGGAAATGAACATTTTGACTCTTCTTTGACTCGGTCCTAATTGTTTTATCACTGCTAGTATTTTTTAAATTATAATAATTATTTTTTGCAAAAAATTGCAAAACCGCCTTCCATCGTATACAAAATTCGAATATTTTGCTCGAATTGTTTATTACATTATTGTCGGTTTTTCGCCTGAGCCGATTTATGTAAAATTTTAATCGAACCACCTCGGGAGTATACCACTTCGAACTAAAAAAGAATTTTTCGATTCGGTTCACAATTGGCGGAATTATCGATGAACATACACAAAAAATACATACATACGAACATAGAACCTCCTCCCTTTTGGAAGTCGGTTAATAATGATAGTTATCTGTGTGGAATAAATAATAACAATGGCTGTAATATGCAGTCTCAAGAATTATTGCACGCATCCGGAAGCCAGTGGCGGAGGTCAGCTGAACACTTCCTCACGTGGTGGTCAAACGTGAGTCGTGTCACGGAATATAAGACGTATTGATCTTAATTGTAAATTATTTACAATCATTCAAATTGGGACATAAAAATCGGCCAAGTGCGAGTCGGACTCGCGCACGAAGGGTTCCGTACCGTGCTGTAGCCCCCTTAGCTGCTTTCTGTTATTCACTTGCTGTTATTAATAGCGAGCAAAAAACTCCTAAAAATCACGTTTGATGTATGGGAGCCCCCCTTAAACATTTGTTTTATTCTGTTTTTAGTATTTTGTTGTTATAGCGGCAACAGAAATACATCGTCTGTGAAAATTTCAGCTACCTAGCTATCATGGTTATTGAGATACAGCCCGGTGACAGACAGACAGACGGACAGACGGACATCGAAGTCTTAGTAATAGGGTCCCGTTTTTACCCTTTGGGTACGGAACCCTAAAAACGGTGCAATTGTTAGCATTACAAATTATGGCTGTGATTGAGCGGAAGTGTCCAGCTGGGCTAGGATGCGCACCACGAAATATTTCTTTCGACGTGACAGCGTTATGGTAAAGAATATACCTATCTGTCACTTTTTCACACGTCGAAAAGAGTTCTTTTCATGGCTTTTCGTGGTCGCATGCTTAGCCAGCTAGGTATAGACAGTAGTTGCAAACAAGGTAGGTGTCTGACGTATCGACTGCACAATTTTAGCTAAGTACCTAGCAGGCTAGTACCTAGTACCTTGTGGTAAAACGCAAACCTATTCTGAATTTAAAAAAAAACCTTATTATGTGACAGTCATAATCTACGTTTATAAAATAAAGTAAAAGCATAATAACGTAGTAGCAGCTGGACATGCCATTGTGGGTTGCAGCCTGACGTGTTTGGAATTTAGACTACGGTGTTGTTTTCCTACATATAGGCGGGTTCGATAGGATCTCTCCTGGATTTGAAAGAAAACGGATTCGTCAACACATCTGATGAATCATACTAGATATCATAACCGAAGCTAGCCAGGGGTCGCCATACAGATGCTTCAAGGAGTACCTACGATATAGGCTCTAATTGAAAGATCGCTACCAAAACTTTTCTTTTCAGTTTACACTCATGGCGACTATGTTTTAGCACAGCCCGGACACTCCGCGATTTTTCATACAAAATCTGCTGTCTTACGCACACCTACACAGTACTTACTCACAGACAACACACATACGCACGGTCGCTACACGCGCATTTGTGTGCGGCACGTCTATGGCTGTCAGCGATCACCACAACGTGACGACATGCCGCGTGAGTGAGACAGTTGCGTACTTAATTTGCAAAAATGAATATTAATCTAGTGCTTAAAAAAGTATAACAATTACTTAATTTGGAAGCATTTTAACAAAAAGTAACCGATCTACTTCTTTTGTTAGATAATATCAAGAGGAAGTTACCAAATAATGTAAAATAAGTTCCTATTATTTATCCTTAGGGAAACATTAAAATTTCTTGTTTTGTTACGTATCATTGATATTCAACCATACACAGTACAAGTGTTCCCTATTGTCACAGTCTAGGTAGTTTTTATTAGAAAATCCACCGGCCAGTGCAGCCCGCGCGCAGAGTACACGATGCGGTACGTAGCGCGGGGTGGAAGTGAGGAAGACTCAAACGGGTGGGGGGTAACGAGTGGCCGTTCTATACGTAGTATTATTATATATTCTTTGGTTTTAGGTATTTGCCAAGCTCATGTCAAGTATGTTGTAGACTTTGTTTTACCTGCAGTAGTCTGTTTTGATTCACCATGTCCTGTCTCTTGTTTAAATATGCAAAGTGTAACAATGAAACTAATAGCAGTATGGGCTCTACGTGACGACAGGTTTTGTTACCTCGGAACTCTCCAATTTTATTCATATCGTTCTTATACCATTATTATACCTACCTTATTTCTCTAGGATAAAACAGTTTTTCCAGCAGGCCCAGCACTATAGAGTTAAGGCGGTAAATTGATCCGGACGGATCTTAAAAAAAATCAGACAATGTAATAAAACATCACGTGAGACAATAAACGCACGTGAGAGAAATCCAATGTGGATATGGAAAAGGGGCAGTCGCACTTCAAGGCTAAAATTAATGATTGACATAATATAAATATTTGACCGAAGTGAAGTGAAGGTCTCTTCTGGAACTCGACGGTTTTTCTTTTCTCTGTCCGGATGTTGATTTCTTCTACTATGGTCGCTTTTTTCAACGCATTTTGAATAAACTTGATACACAGGCTCTATAATAAAGCTTGTAAAAAGACCTGATACAAATCCTGCAAATTTGAGTCGGTAGATCGTCGAACCATTTCGGATTTCGTCGCCTAGCCGTTACTGTCGTGTATTTTAGTATTTGAAGACACATGACAGTTTGCACGGCCACGTGAGCGGTCACGTGTTCGCTCACTTTCACTTGCATGTCTGCGATACGTGCAAACATTCCCACACTCACATTAAAGGGGATCTTCCATTTCAATGTGAATGAAAGTAGTACTTAAGAAGCCAGGTACCTACCTAAGTATCTGAGAGAAAGATGTCTGCTGTCAATTATATGCACATATTTTTCATCTAAACAGCTAGAGTAAGAAATACTCAACCGAGTTTGGGGGTCCCATAAAGAGGAACGCATGCGCCTTTAAATGCTAACCTCAAGTAGGTAGGTATGCTAAGCTCAAATCAGTAGTCTTGCATATTTCATCTGAAAATTAAATAATATATTCAATTCAGTTCAGTGCCCAAAATGATCTAGGTACTTTTCATTTGCAAACAAAAATATTTGCGATCTATCCAACCACCCATCCAGTAACAGATAGGTAGGTACCTACCTAGTGATATTATATACCTACGTAATTACTAAGTAGTAGAACATTTGTAGTATTACATTAAGTTAGTCAATCTGCTATAACGTGGGATAGGTCACGTTTGATGTAGGTACAACTTTACCTACTACCTAAATCTAGTAACTAATACTCGCTAAGAACGTAGTCACAACAAAGTATCATGTTCGCAATACTTGAACTCAATATAAAAGACAAATGGCGGATCTGAAATTCGATGCTCTAAGTCGAAATGAGGTTTTGTTTCGAAATGTAGGAAGGTACATTATAATCAGTAGGTAGGTCTGTAATATGATAGAATATGGAGAATTGTAGCTAGTGTTAAAATGCGTTATTTACTTGGCGTGAAACTAAGTACAGTCGTCATATTGTTGTTTGCCTATTAAATATGGCATTTCTGAAATGGTCTTAGGGACTAACTCTGCTCTAACTCTACTTAGTTCCGTTAGCTCCGCACTGCACCACTTTCGTGGAGTCTGTATAATGCACAAGTTTAAAGTTTATGCTCAAATGTACAATATAAAAATTTTGACTCTTCTCGATGCCTATTTAGAATAAAAGTAAAAATCCAATTTTTATAGAGAAGCCAAAATATTCAAAGTTCTCAAAGATTGAAAATATCTCAAAGAACATGTATATACAAGTATCTACAATATAACAGAAAATAATTCATTTCTCACGTCTACACTTTGATCAATGCAAGAAACCTCTAGCTTCATTCAGTGTGCAGATCAAAGGTAACACAATTAATTATGTTGATTTTGTTATTTGTTTGTGAGCACCAGCATTCGTACAGTCAGCGTCAAAAGGTGTTTTCGTTTAAGTAGAACACAAGTTTGAAGGAATTTAAATGCAAACAATTCAAATTTCTAAGCTAATTATACCATTATGTCAAAAGATATTAAGATATTGAAGTTTTTGTCCGAAACCAGCCATAATAGCGTTCTACAATAATATGTCCCTAAGAATAATTATTATGTCTATCTATCGTCTAGACTCTAGAGAAACTCCTAGTACCTTTATACATAATTTGTTGTACCTGTATCAAAAAAGTCTGAATGTTTTATTACTGTATATCCGATGTGGATGTAAATACATAATTATACTGCATAATGACTTTGAGATAAACAAACACCAGCCAATATGGAAGTACCTACGCACCGCGTTCTGGCGCTCAGATAGAATTTAGTAAAGTGAAGTAAAGTAAAGTAAATTTTTATTGCTTCAAACTGTGTCGGTACATAGGTGTAACAAATGGTTAGTCTCAACAGTTTGTCCTAGCGGACATGTAATAGTATAATTAAGTAACTTAATTATACTATTACATGGTACATTACTGTTATGGCACTACCCAACGACTCACTTACAAAGGTAATGGTATAATATGTACCATTTGCGTTTCCTACATCTAGTAATAATAATATTATAATTAACTTTTCATAGGTATTTATAACATTAGAAATATTTACTTATATATATTAAACTAGCTTAAAACCCGCGGCTTCGCCCGCGTTGTCTTAGTAGACAGGTACTGGCTTATGAAAATGGCCCGTGGTTTGACCCACGTTTGTCTTAGTACTTGCTTAAAATTATAAAAGGCTGCCGGTTGGCTTGCGTTGTCTTGGCACTTCCTTAAAATAATAATAGGTCGTTGTTTAGCAAAGCATTATCGTATATATAACGTATTACTTGCAAGGAAAATGCCTATGGTTTGGCCTGAATTGTCATAGTATTTGGCTAAAATGATAATAGGTCGCGGTTTGGCCTGCGTATTCTTAGTACTCGCTTAAGATGGTAATTTATAGCACGCAGCTTAGCCTGCGTTGTCTTAATACTTCCTCAAAATTGTAATTGCCTACCGTTTGGCACGCGTTGTCGTATTACTTGCAATGGTAATAGCCCACGGTCTGGCCGCTTTGTTCGAGTAACTGCTTAAAATGATAATAAGCCACAGTTTGACCCGCGTTGTCTTGGCACTTGCTTAAAATAATAATACTTCGTGGTTTCGCCTGCATTGTCGTATAACGTATTACTTGAAAAGATAATGCTTAGTAGGAATTATCTTTTCAAGTAATAGGCATTGCCTGCGGTTTGGCCTTAATTGTCCCAGTGTTTAGCTAGAATGATAATAGGTCGCGGTTCGGCCTGCGCATTCTTAGTACTTGCTTAATATGGTAATTTATAGTACGTAGCTTGGCTCGCGTGTACTTGCTTAAAATTACAATAGCCTGCCGTATGGCTTGCGTTGTCGTATTGCTTGCAATGTATTTGCTTAAAATGATAATGGCGCGCGGTTTGGTCCGCATTTTCTTAGTACTTACTTTAAATGGTAATTTCCCACAGTTTGGCCCGCGTTGTCTTAGTACTTTTTTTGCTTAAAATAATAGCTCTTGGTTTAGCCCACGTTGTCGTATTACTTGCAAGGATAATAATTAGCCCACGGATTGGCCTGCTTTGTCTCAGTATTTGCTTAAATTTACTTGTATCTAAAGCTTATTATGGAGTACGACTATTTTTAGATGATAAATTGCAAAATATTCGAATTAAATTTAATAATAATGATTGTATAATTTTTTCACGTTCTAATGATTATTTTATGTCCATATTGGACTTAACTGATAATTCAATATTTTTGTGATTAGTAGTAAGATCTCAATGTAACACAGTTCAACAATAAAATGTTCTTTGACTTTAATAGCCCACGGTTTGGACCACGTTATTTTATAACTTGTCATAAAATAAATACTTAATAAAGTTATATTTTAATATACCTACTGATTTTTTTATAGCGAGAAAAGAATATTTTTCGATTTATGATGAGATATATGACGATCATGAGTTGAGCCATGTAGTTTCCCACTCGTATACCAAATTTTATCCAACTCCATTCGCACGTCATGGTCGGCCAAGTGCGAGTCGGACTCGCGCACGCAGGGTTCCGTACCGTATGGGAGCCCATTCCTCTTGCCGTTATTAATAGCGAGCAAAAAACTCCTAAAAATCACGTTTGTTGCATGTCCCTTAAATATTTATTTTATTTTATTTTTAGTAATTTTTGTTATAGCGACAACAGAAATACATCATATTGTGAATATTTCAGCTGCCCAACTATTACGGTACCTACGGTGACGGACATCGAAGTCTTAGTAATAGGGTCCCGGTTTTACCCTTTGGGTAAGGAACCCTAAAAAAGGCCAGTACAGGTATTCATCATGTTTCATTAAGTCATTAGAAATTTAATTTCGATTATTCTGAACTCAATGACAATCTCGCCCATAACCGTTTACGCGGTCAAAAGTGATCGAGACACTTGTAGGACTTTCAGACATTCTCTGACCAAGTACAGACGAAAAAGTAGCACACAAGAAGGTACATTTTATTTGAAAAATACATAGCGCACCTACATCTAGACGACAGGCATGTTCTAGGATTCCATTATACTCATCATTCGACTAACTTTTACTATGGTACCAACCCAGAAATCACGTAAATAAAATTAGCTGTTCAACACAAAAAATTCATCGACCCGCGACAAAATGTAAAGAATAGGTAATTTTCGCTTTTTCAGGGTAGTTCCCATAGTAAAGTAAGTAGTTATTGATCCGTATGTACCCTAAGTTCAAGTCTATTGGCTCACAAAATAAAATCGTTCATAAACTATTAGGGGCCCATTTTGCCCCCATTGAAGAATCTAAATTATCTCAATTTAATTCTAGATATTTCACTACGTTTAAAAAAAAACGCGATCAAGTTATTTTTCACGCTTATATAGGATGTTTGGTCTAGCGTTAGACAAGGAATCCGGGACTTTTCCCAGGACGTTAATAGTCATATATTAGTTAAAAGGGTGAGCTATTTTCAAACAATATTGCATCGGTTTTCGAACAGTCATTTAGTACTTTTTTAGGAAATGGATATCCTGAAGGACCCACTGAAATTTTCCGGGATAGCAGTACCCCAAGTGGTAATTTGTGTTATTGTCTAGCGTCGTACCAAATTTCGTTAGAATTCATTTACCCCTTTTATCTTAGCTTTATAATTGATTATTTTGGCTATTGCTAAGAAACCCAATAGATTTTCCGGGATAAAATAGTTACTGTATTGAAACATGTTGTGTGCTTTCTACATACCTACCAGATTTCATTTATAACCGTTCAGCTCGTCTGATGTAATTATTGATGCTTTTTTCACCAACTTTGGGAACTTATCTGACCCGTTAGATAAGGACAATTCGGAAAAACAGGAAGAAACGTAACTTTTATTTTATTTGTAAAGCATAAATACAAAGTTTTAAGTCAATCGGTAAAGGTAATAAAAAATAAAATGCAAACAAAAAGGGCCCGTTTTACCCCGTTAGAGGTCGATTTTTCTAAATTTTCGTCCTTTGTGCTTCATTACGTTATACATTGTACCTATGTTCGAAATTTCAAGTCTCTATCTTTAGTGGATTGGGTTGTAGCCTAAACTGATTAATTTTGGCTATCCCTAAGGATCCCCATAGAATTTCCGGGATAATAATAGTTCATGTGTTGAAACATGTTGTGTGCTTCCTCCATACCAGATTTCATCCATAACCGTTCAGCTCGTTGGATGTAATAGACGCTTTTTTTACCAACTTTGGGACCCAATTTGACCCCTTAGATAAGGAATATTCGGAAAAACAGGAACAAACGTAACTTTTATTTTGTTTGAGTAGCATGTATACAAAGATTCAAGTCAATCGGTAAAGGGAATAAAAAGTTACATACAAACGAAAAGGGCCCGTTTTACCCCTTTAGAGGTCGATTTTTCAAAATTCCGTTCTTAGTGCTCCATTACGTGGTCCAATGTATCTTTGTTCCAAATTTCATGTTCGTATCTTTAGCGGTTTGGGCTGTCTGTCAGTCAGTCACTCAGCGAAGCCTTTTATCTAATAGATATAAGTTACACTATATTTTCGAGATCGTCTATTTAGGAAATCTATTATTTTGAAATTCCTACTTCTATACAAATATATAAAAATTACAAGATAATTTTAAAATTTTGAGTAAAAGACACTATTTTACATGAAAATGCAAAAACAGAGAAGAATTGTGAGATCGACAATTGAGTTGTATACGAGTAAACACACGAGACTTCGCGTAAGAAAGCTGGCCTTTTCATTGACTTATGTATATGGGCGTGTTTCGCGAAATCTATCTTTATTATCTAACCAGAGAAATGTGTTTACATAATTGTGTAAAACCAATAAAAGGTGCTCATTTTTCTTTTCTTTTATTTTGTACCATCTTAAATCTATATGAAGCTGCCTGTAACCCCGCACCTACTCGTGGGTGACTCGTAAACAAAAAAACAAACGCGTGTTTTTAAACGTGATCTATTTGTATCATGGTTGTCAAGGTTCTGATACACCTAAAAATACACAGCGGCCTTTTAATGTTATCACCGTTCTAGTTATAAATAGATAATTACATTGGTATGGTACCGTCTTTGGGTTTTGTTATGGTACTAGAAATATCAAGGCATAATTTTGACGAGTAGCTGTAACCAGTAACCTTAATGACATTTAGCAATAAAATTAGAGCCTCTGGTAAAATAGATTTTCGACAAAATGAGTTTCGTCGCAGTGCTTAAAGATCCGCCTATAAAATCAATGTGTCCTGCCTGGTGTTATGAGACATGGTCACTAACTGATGACGCGATGCATAAGATACAATTTGCACAGAGGGCCATGGAACGAGCCATGCTCGGCATCAAACTACAATACCGCGTTAGAAATGTCGAGATTCGTCGCCGTACTAAGGTGCGCGATGTTTGTCGGACAATCGCAAAACTTAAATGGAGTTGGGCAGGACACATTGCTAGACAGAGCGATGGCAAGTGGACCAAAAACTTTAACAGAATGGTGGCCGAGTAACGGCAAACGAAGCGGGCAAACGAAACGGGCTTCCAACGCAACGGCTCGTTGGGTCGACGACATTGTAAGAGTCGCGGGTCCGACCTGGAAGAGATTGGCACAAGATCAAGGTGAATGGCGTACAAGAAGAGAGGCCTATGCTCAGCAACGGGCGATTACAGGCTGAAAATCATTATGACGATGAGTTTTGTCACTGACTTAAGTGCATATCACATCTGCATCTGCTGAACACAGACTTTTTAACTGACTTCCAAAAAGGAGGAGGTTCTATGTTCGTGTGTATGTATTTTTTTTTGTTTATGTTCATCGATAATTTCGCCAATAATTGAGAACCGAATCGAAAAATTTTATTCCCACCCGGCCTATACGAACTTACTTATCTACTTTAATAGTGCCCACAGTTGGTAGAGTTTGTGCAAAAAGAGTAGCGTTATAGGTGAGTTCACCCGTGTGCCTTATTGTTAACTTATTGTTAGTTCACCGTAACGCCACGACGGTTCTATTTTTGAACATACTCTAGCTGTTACAATTTATTCTATTTCAATATATTATAGACTTTGAGACCATTATTATTTGGTGCTATGACTAACGACCCGTCGCGGGCACTTGCCTGTGCACGTGCTCTACATGAGTAGACATATTTAGGTATAAGTTGCTTTACACGTGGTAACAGGAAACATGTACCTACCTATGTATTTTTGCAGTACCTACGTTATTTGGACTAATTTTTACTAATTGCATACACATATGTTTGTTTCTTTCATGCAGCTTGCAGGTGTATAGCTTTTTAGAGTTTTGTTTGCAAAGCTTAAACAAAAATTTAAAAAACGGGATCTAGAAAATTTATATTCCACAATAAGCGACAAATCCAGCTTGTTACATCAAACCTGGCCAGCAAAGCTCAAGAAAAACTTGAAAAATTCTACCTAGGTTCATCCACATAAGAAACATTGCATGCAACTCAGTCAATGACTAAGTAGTCCTTATACCGTAACTGTTTATTAGCTTTATTTCGCTATTATTATCTTTAATTATTACATTTTTATTAAAAGTAGATTATTCAACACATTACTTGGGGACAAAGTACTGTCTTATGTCGCAGGCGATATGGACCCTGAGCGTAGCAGCCTTCTCTAGAGCTAACCCCCGAGCGCAGCAAGGGAGTTCTAAGTTAAAGGGAGTTCGAATCGAAAAATTCTTGTTTACTCGTAGTTCGAAAGGATATACTCCCGAGGTAGTCCTATTTAAATTTTACAGAAATCGACTCAACCGTTTTAAAAATCAAATCAAATTATAATCGTTAAAAACCAACAATAATGTAAACAATTCGAGCGAAATATTCGAATTTTGTACACGATGGAAGGGTTTTGCTATTTTTTGCGAAAAATAATTATCGCTTAGTTTTTTGTGTCATAGATATTTTTTTCCCAAGTGTTTCATAAAAATCTGCTCAGCCGTTTGAAGATCATAAGCTCTTTTCTAGTTGATGAGGGGATCTGACTAATCTTATGTCTGATAGATTCGAAATTTGGTACTTACCGTGTTATTTTAATGATATTGAAAGTTTACGGTAAGGTAACCATGGCTTGATCAACCGTTTGAAGACCATTGTCAGGAGGTTTTTCAAATTTTAAATTTTTCCTTTTATCGTATAACCAAAGAGCTACTAAATTTAGCTTGACAGATTCCTAGCGCGTGCAGCATAATATTGACATTTTCGGCACAAAACACGTGCCGTAAATTATCTCTAAACAAATACTAACACGTGAGTTTTTTCGTAGTAAACATTTATATTTAGAGGCCGTGGTTACCAGATAACATGTGTGGGTTCCCGGGTACATGGCACGAGTTAGAGATAACGGCCATAATGTTACACTTCGGCTTGCCGGACTCGCGCACGAAAGGTTCCGTACCGTATGGGATCCCCATTCCCCATTCAAGAAAAAAATCACGTAAATTTCGTAAATCGGGGCTATGGTAAGGGGGGCTCCCCTTCATTATTTGTTTTATTCTGTTTTTAGGGTTCCGTACCCAAAGGGTAAAAACGGGACCCTATTACTAAGACTCCGCTGTCCGTCTGTCTGTCTGTCACCAAGCTGTATCTCATAAACCGTTATAGCTAGAAAGCTGAAATTTTCACAGATGATGTATTTTGGTTGCTGCTATAACAACAAATACTAAAGACAGAATAAAATTCGTATTTATAGTGTATATGGGGGCTGCCATTCAATAAACATGTTTTTTAGCCGTTTTTCGCTCTATATTAATAATGGTAACAGGTAGATGCTTAAAATTTTCACAGAATATTTAGTTGTATATTCAATTTAATAATAAATAATGAAATTAATATTAAATAAATAAACAGTACGGAACCCTGCGTGCGCGAGTCCTACTCGTACTTGGCCGATTATTAGTATTTGTTGTTATTGCGGCTACAGAAATACATCATCTGTGAAAATTTCAGCAGCCTAGCTATCATGGTTCATGAGATACAGCCCGGTGACAGACAGACAGACGGACATCGAAGTCTTAGTAATAGGGTCCTGTTTTTACCCTTCAGGTACGGAACCCTAAAAATATGTTTTGTCCGTCAGATAGACTATCAAAATTATAAGACACGTATTTTTTCTTTGGTCTATTAAACAAAAATTGATGAAGATAAAGAAGCCCGTCAAAGATCCGCGTGACGTCAGAAGTGGCATACAAATGTATAGACTTCTGTAAGAACGACCCCCACTCCCAAACTTTACGAGGTTTATCTTTGTCATATTTTGTTGTTTGATTGACAAAAGAAAAAATACGTCGACAATATTTTTTAATACTCTAATTTAGAGTACGTCGCCAACGTATTTTTTGCCTGGAAGAGATCGCTCTAAGCGATCAGGCCGCCGATTGTCGCACCATTATAATTATATTGTAATATTGTCGATTGTGTGAACTACTAACGTGTCGTTTCTATTCTATTATTCAAATTTACTGACTAATTATGTTATTGATTTTTTACCCAGCATCATGCCTATTTTGGCCCAATGCGGGTCAGTGAATTCACTTTGAATTTCTTCTATGGACGTAAGTTGCCGATGTTTTCCTTCACTTTTAAGTCAGTAGTGGTGTAATAGTACATTATGATATAAGTACGGCAAGTTCAAAGCGCACATATGTCATACGACGTTTTATAACATATTTGCGAAGAAATTAATAAAATTCTGACTTTGAGTGAAAGTCGTGCATCAGTCGAAGCATCGTGCGTTTTACATTACCATATCGCACAAGTGTCGTAATGTCTCTCACTCTCTTGAGTGAAAGTAGGAGAAACGAGACCACAGAGTTCTGCAGTCGGTGGCGGCGTGCGTTTTACATTACAATTAAGCACAAGTGCGTAATGAAATACATTACGATATTGAAATTGGTGTAATTAGAGCCACTTTACGAGCAAATATGTTAGAAAAATCCGTACATAAGTTCTAACGAACTTTTTGGTTCGAGACTGGGATTTGAATACACGATTTCACGATTGGAAGGCACAAACAAACTTCGGGTTTTTTACTTATACCGGCCTTCGAAACCATAGACCTACCCACGAAGGGCGATCGGGCCATATCTACAACAATCGAATTTCATCTACGGATGTTGGTAACAATGCTTTCCTGCTGCGAAAAGCGGTAAGTAGTGTAAAAATTCGCACACTTCTAAAAATACTGTTGGAACTACTTAGATTGGGATTTGAACTCACGACCTCACGTTTAGAAGGCATAAACACGCGAGTTTTTCATCGTAAATATTAAAACTTGGAGGCCGTGGTTACAAGATAACAATGTGGTTGCCCGGTTACATATCCACGAGTTAGATAGAGATAACGAATATCTGTTATTTTAAACATTGGGTTTTCTTACAGCCTATTTTATTAGTTCATTGCTGAACATTAGGCCTACCTTCGGGTAATGAAGATCAATTGTGCCATTTTCAATAAGTTGGCCCAGTGCGGGTTGGTGCTAACGGGTTATCTTTTATCAATGAACTCTTATCTTGCTTCAAATTTACACGTGTATCTGTTATCAGGTTCTGAATTTAACATCAACATGAATATTTGCCGTTTATACTTTCAATAATAATAGGTACATGACGTAGTCCTAATTAAGGTTGTTAGATAAACAAACTGAACTTGTGATTTTGTTTTTAGATCTTTCAATGAAGTTATCTGATAAGTTTGAAGTGTGATTTTAACTGGAACTGAAGTACATTAAATACATTTTCTGATTTGCCTATTTTATTAATTTGAGTTCCGTAAGTTCCGTTCCGTAGGCAGACCACCAGCCCAATGGGTCGACGACATCAGATCCATCGCGGGACACGCGTGGATTAAATCATCAGCCCAGTGGGTGATATTGTCTTACTATATGTAGGTATTTTAAGTGAGTAAGAGTACTGTATATTCAATATTCTACTGCAAGACGTGGCTTACCTACAAAGGGGGACTGGGTCATTACCACCACACTGGTCCAGTGCGGGTTGGTGGATTCAAATAGACGTCTTCGAATTTCTTCTACGAACGTATGCAAGTTGCCTCACGATATTTTCCTACCAGACTAAGAAAAGTCGGTAAATTAAAATTTAAAAGTATAGAGCAATAATGAGCAGAAGAGAAGATACATGAGAAATAAAGTCGGATGGGTGCTAGTGCGACTGAAAAACTGTGTTACCTAACCTAACAGTTTTCTCGCCCAAACACCTCAGTCAGTGCCACATTGGTCAAAAGACTTTCGAATAAATTTACGACACTGAAATGTGGTTGTCTTCCACAATGGGTTTTAAATAATAAAATTATTATTCGCCAAAAATAGCTCAAACGACTTCAACTGTGTACACTGTACAGAATTTGAATAGTTGACACAAATCGATGTATCATCGATATACTTAGTATTTTTACTGTTGATTTTCAAAAACCTTTCAGCCAATTTCGATAAAATTTATATGGAACACCTCAAAAGTATGATCAACCAGAAAAAATAAGGAATATTTATCCATGATCCAAACAAAAAAATAATGATCAAAATCGATTCATATATTGCGGAGTATTGGCGTAACTACCTACAGAAAAAAAAAATACCATAAGTACAGTTGAATTGAAAACCTCATTTTCGAACTAGGATAAAAAGCCAAAAAGATAAAATGGTGAACACTACAATGTATCTACCGTGAAAAAATTATATAACTAAGTTTACCCACAAGTAGGTAGGTACCTTAAAAATATTTATTACGAATATACTTACGCCTCAATTTTTTACGAAAATTACGAAACCTACTTTTATTCAATAAATGTTATGTCTTTATTGTTGTTTTCCAACTTTATGCTCAACTAATGTTGATTGAGAGGCTTAATAGGGATGTCACGTGGATTTAAAACACGTGTTTCTGACCGACAGTCAAGCATAAAGTAGCCCTGACACACTTTCGAGAAAATAAACGATCGTCTTACCAACACTTGCATAGCACCCTGTCAAAGTAAGTCTAACCTATTTTACTTTGTGAAACTGGTGAATTTTGTTCTGATAGTACAGCGGTATGGTTCTTAACTCGTTCAGTGCACATGTATCGTTGTTTCTATGCACGTGCCCTGTAACCTTTTGTGGCTAATACGTTTGAATGAATGTAGGGACGGATGCAATTTGAATGCATGGCTTGAACTTCGAATAAGGTTGTTCAATGTTGAATTGCAGATGGATTTGAATAGTGACCGGAATTTTTAAAGTATAACTTTTGATAACAGAACTTAAAATATAGGTAAGATTTGTAACTTACGATTTGAGCGATGTCATCAAACGAGCAGTAGCAAATGGACACAGTTGAAAAAGGCATAATCAAATGGAGGCTTATGCTCAGCAGTGGGTTATCACGGGCTGATTATATCTTGATGGCTGATCATGATGATGATTAGAATGAAGTGGTTTGCTCGCTTTTTTGTAATGAGTCATTATTGACGGAGGTTCCAGATTAGAGCTGATTTTTATCGATTTCAAGGTTGGTCTCATAGTCAAAGTTGGTCACAATGATATTCTAGAATACGTCAGTCTCTTCGAAATATATCATTTATGTTATGAAGATACAGTTAAAACCGCTATCTGTGCTATCTGTACATAACGGGAAACTATAAATCTTGTCGTCAATCATATCTGAATCATTCTTAGTTTAATTTTAGACATTTTGATATTTAAGTAATATCAAAATGTGTATCTTACATTACTTTTTGTCTCATATTTGCACATATTTGCTATAGTTAGAAAGCCGAGACCAATTTCCATACCTAAAATTTAATGTAACAGTGTCTTATGATGCACCGAGTAAAAAAACACATAATTAAACGATTTCATATACACTAATGTTGTAACATTCTACTTATGTTTCCAATACTTGACTTATAATGACTACTGTTATAGCGCAGACAACAAAACACTCAATTTAAGCAATTTCACATGATGTTATAATATCCAAATCGATATCGTAAAATCTCATTATAACATCGTGCGCTCGCTCCTGATTGGCCCTGCGCGCGCAGCTGCGCTCTCATTGGTTAGATTTTAATGGCGCCAAGTTCACTGTGACAATACACGTACGCGTGAATTTAATGTTTCGCAATATGTTTTTTTTATTTTTATTAGTGAAGATAAAGTAGTGTATGCAACTGCATATAACACGGGTATTAAAACACGAGTGTGAGTTTATGAAACGAGCGCAGCGAGTTTCATAATAGTAACGAGTGTCATTCTATGACAGTTGCATAAACTACTATTACTTATTATTGTTTAAATGTTTATCTAGAAGAAAATAGGTTCATCAGAATCACCGAGGTCCACGACAATCTTGATGTGCCCATGGTGCAGGACGAAATAGAGTCTCATGGAGCGAGAAACAAAGCAAGGCTGGAAAACCATCCGAACCCCCTGGTTGGTCAACTCACTATCCCTGAAACTATACGTCCGCGTCGGCTGAAAAAGCGGCGGGATATTTTTGATCAGGATTAACAATAAATAACCCACAAATAATTATAAATTAAAAATTTAAAAAACCCCCGACACAAAAATATTTGACAACAAACTTTCAATTGACAACCATTTTGGGCACATTTGTAGAATTTTGGTTCTTCCATCCCCACTTTAACCCACCATAACTCTTAAACGGCTCAATCGATTTTTTTAAAACATAGCTAAGAACACTCTCGATTAAGTCTCCTTTCACCCAAAAAAAACTAAACTGAAATCGGTTCAGTGGTTCGGGCGCTATGATGCCACAGACAGACAGACAAACAGACACGTCAAACTTATAATACCCTTCTTTTGCGTCGGGGGTTAATTAAATGAGATAATCCGCTGGGAGCTGCACCATAAACGCCAAGAACTCATCTGCAAGTATCCGCGGAGTACAAGAGAGCTTTTTCTATGCAAAAACGGGCTGTGCGGGCCATTTTCGGGGTTTCGGACGACGTGTCTTGTGTGGAGCTCTTTAGGGAACTGCGCGTACTGCCACTGCCGTGCGAACTAATCTATCAGGTGGCTCTTTTCACGCACAACCATTTAGAATTATTTGAGAGGAAAGGTACCTATTCAAGATTAAATTTAAGAAGCAATGCTAGGAAAAACCAACTGGTGACTCCTTCTCATAAGCTGGCGAAATCGGAGAGGTCTGTATATATTGGTGGGCCCGCTATATACAACCGAATACCCGTAGAAGTTCGGGATGCACCTTCCGCTGGGTCGTTTAGGAATAAATTAAAATGTTGGCTACATGAGCAACTATTTTATGACGTAAATGACTTTTTAAAATTACCTGAATTGTATTAAGATTTAGTGACTAATTTGGAAATTGTCAAGTATTATCTATTTTTATTTCGTGCTATATTGTATAGTGCCCTAATGTAATGTTTACTTTTTGACTTGTAACAAATGGTGTTATGAATAAATGACTATATGACTATAAGTGCAATAGTTAATAAACTTTCGATTTGCAAGACCAAAACAAACAAAAAATATGAAGAAAATAGTTTCGTATATGTAATAAGTAAGCCTAAAAATTTAAAAATAGCGCCCATGCGTCGGCAGTGGCGCGGCAGAGTTATGTAAGTGGTTATAAATAATATATTTTCATAGCCGTCATACCTTTTACCTTCTACGTGTATGTTATGTACATTCGTACTCTTATATCTACACGTGACGCGTCCGGCACGTTTTTCACGACCTACATAAAGCTCACCGCCCCTATCAAAATTATTTTTAGAAGATAAGCCTAGATACCACAGGATCGGCCAATTACGAGTGGACTCGCGCACGGAGGGTTCCGTACTGTATGGGAGCCCCCCTTAAATACTTATTTTATTTTAATTTTATTATTTATTATTGAAGTGAATATAAAACTAAATATTCTGTGAAAATTTCAAGCATCTACATGTTAAAATTATTAATATAGAGCGAAAAACTTCTGAAAAATCAGGTTTGTTGTATGGGAACTCAAATATTTATTTTATTTTCTTTTTAGTATTTGTTGTTATAGCGGCAACAGAAATACATCATCTGTGAAAATGTCAGTTGCCTGCTATCATGGTTCATGAGATAGAGCCCGGTGACAGACGGACAGACGGACAGACGGACAGACGGACATCGAAGTCTTAGTAATAGGGTCCCGTTTTTCCCTTCGGGTACGGAACCCTAAAAGAGCTGCGGAGAAAAGTCTTCAATGGAGACTATTTATTGTATAATTCCACGGGACTACTTTTTTTTGTAAGTTCCTCAGAGTTTCCTCTGACATAAGCCAGAGACTTTATGATAACAAACATAATTGCATCGGTCTTTCGATTGAATACAATTTTACTATACTTTAAAGACTTTATAACAGATATACACTCTGTCATATTTAGTGCCACTGCCTTTAGTAGCGCTAGAAATTCAGCCTGGTATACGGCGCAGAATGGTTCCAATCTAAATTTCTGGAATTTAGTCTCCATTCCACCGTCCCATAGGGATAGTGCTGCTCCGGCCTTACCCTCGTCTCTGTATTTAGTCTCCATCTGTAAATATTTTGAGTCCGTTGATATTTTGTTCATTCCATTCTGCACCACTACCTTACCAAAACTGCGTGACATTTATTTTGCCGGATGTGGTGACTCAGTAAACTTGGCCGGTGTTTCGACGTGGTGGTTTCCTATCATTAGCTCAGAAAGACCTTTTCTTATTTCTTAAAGAGAGGCTGCTTCTAAGTCTCTTAGGTCTAAAGGAAGCATCCCAGCGAGTGTCAGGGCCGAATTATGTGACACGGTTCTATATAGGCTTTAATTTTTTTTTGAAGAAAGCCTCGGTATACTTACTCGTACTCGTAGTTAAACTGCTTACATAATTATGAATATTTTTAAAGCTGCTGGCGCCCACACCATGGGACTACTAGAATCTACTAGATTTATTAATAGTCTTAATTTTTCCAAATATATTTTGGTCTGTCTGTTCTAGGCTAGGATTGAGTAAAATACAGCGGTGACAATGTTAATACTTTGACCTTAATCGATCTAGATTTTCATCAATGGGACAGATTTTTCGATTGCATTATGTCATTTAGAACCGGAGAAGCTCTCATGATTTTCGCAGATCTCCCCAGTTTAGTCCGCCCGTGCAAGGTAGAGCTAAATACAGATGGCGGATGTATACTAACGTTTTTTCTAAAATCGTTCTAGATACCTACTTAATTCATCAATGAGACAAATTCTTAGATTGCATAATGTCATTCAGAACGGGACTAGGTTTCATAACATTTTCCATAACATTTCAATAACATTTTCGCAACTTTGCCAGTTTAGTCTGCCTTTCCAAGGTAGAGCTATATGCAGCGGGGACATACCTATATAGTAACGCTCTTGCTAAAATCGAAATGATACAAGCATTAGTGTGCTTTTACTAAAATCGTTGTAGTTTTCAATGGAACAAAAAAATCTTCCAATGCATAATGCCATTCAGAACCGAACAAGCTCTCATAACATTATTCATTCTGTTTTTAGCAAATATTCCAGTTTAGTCTGCCCGTCCAAGGTAGAGCTAAATGCAGTGGGAGTAATGCTCTAGCCACGTGAGTGAGCGGCTCACGTGGCGTTAGCGCTGCGAGGCTGCGACCTACTTCACGGGTCGGCGCCCTAGCCCGCTAGCCCGGTGCATTGCAGCTATCACGACTAGACGCTTTCTGACTCGAGCCGCGCGCTGAAATAACATAGCTAGTGCATTAAACTTGTCTTACATGATGTCTCTTTGTTGATTGTCATAGTGCCGACTAGCGCCAGTAGCGTAGTTGCGGTGTCGCCACGGCGTCGCCGCGACACGCCTGTCTGGCATCTCTCTAGGACACCATGGACGTTGAGTGCTATTCTACGTCTAGATACTTAAAATAGACTTGCAGAAGCATCATAACTTATTTTAGCAAAATAAAATTACCATTAACAATCATATTTTTTACAAAGTAATAAAATTAAAACTACTCAGTCCACGTGCTACCAAAAATAGAGACCTTCGACCCCATCCAAATCAATTTCTACTTAAAGCGCCCAAAATAGCTGCGGAGGTTGTATTGTGTAGCGGTTTTTCCTTCATAATTGGCTTCACATGATTTGTATTTGTCCTATGTAAATTACCATTCGGTGTTATAAAGCCCAGACTTTACTACAGCGGAGCGGAGCAGAGAACCTATATGGTCAGAATGTTGAAGTCCGTAAGTATAGCAGAAATTATTACCATAAAAAAACATAGCTCCGCTTCACTTTCGCCCGTTTTTTTCTCTTTAAGAAAATATGGTATTTATTCAGTGGACTCTACTCCGCTTTGGGGTCTGATCCTAATATTGTTTATAGAATGACGTCACATTTGTCATCACGTTTCTCAGCTCCCTTCTAATCTGAGCGTCAATTTGGGCTGTAAGTATGGCCACGTGATGGAATCCATAGATATAGACGACAGATATGTCGTTAGCTTTGCGCTTGGTGTTACCAAAATCTCCACGAAAGCACGGTCTTTTTAATAAAATAATTGATAATATTGATAAATAAAAAAATGTGGTTGGGTCACAAAACTCATAATAATGTTTCGCAAAATATGGCGAAACCGACTTCTATCGTGTACAAAACTCTAATTTATGTATAATTTAATCCGTTATTGTAGGTTTTTCAAAAACAGCTTAGCTTATTTCGATAAAATTTAAATGGGACCACCTCGAGAGTATATTATATTATCCTTTTGAATTAAAAATTTTTTTGACTCTCTTCACAATTGGCGAAAATATTGATGAACATACACAAAAAAATACAGACGAACATAGAACCTCCTCCTTATTGGAAGTCGGTTAAAAACAAGATATCAGTGCTACTTTAGACAAATGAGTGTGAGCGTTTATGACACAACACAACTACTCGATAAAATGACGAATCTATTACCATTAATAACACGAGATTACATGTAGCCTGAGTATGGAAAATTGAAAAAGCTTTGAGATAATAATGGATAACAAGATTATTCATTTTAGAAGTGTCACAATGAGGTACTTACCTACAAAAATCCATACCTTCTGGTAAAAAAACAGTTTTTTTGAAGAAACATTATTTATGTAGAAACATTCAAGTAAAGCTAAATTTTTTGCAAATTATTTACATTCTTGGATTTTTTCACAAATAATGCACTACCTACCTAACCTAGAGTAATCATTTGGCTCAGTTTTGAGCAGCTTTGTTCATGTTTTCGTAGCGCGTAGCCGCGTCTGCAGATATCTGGTCTGTGGGCACAGTTTATTCGATTGATGTGGCACGTGGTATCATAATAGACGAAATGTGCGATTGCAACGTACCTATGACGTCAGACTTGTTATTTGGAAGATAAAGTCGACAGTAGTTGTAAAAATGTAGTCTGTATAAACATGTGTTCGTTTGCACGTGTATCTATGCTCCGACTTACTCGTGCCCAAATCCAACAATCCGAGAACTTTCAACTCTAGTTCTCAAATTGCTTTGCTTGCCTGGAGAACTTTGCGTCGGTGGACGAGATTAACTACGGGCTCGTAGAAACAGTCCAAACGGTCGGTTCTAAGTTCTTTAGATCCCACCGTTCAAGTAGACCTCAGAAGTTATCCGATAAGACTCTTATTCTCATGGCCGAACGATGTTCGCTAGGACTTCAGTCTTCCGATGACGCAGAGTCATATAGGCAGCTCAATAGGCAATTTTAGAAATTGCTGCGGCGCGACATTCGTCTCTTTACAAAACGGTACAAAATCTGGGCCCTAGATTATTTTATGATCGTTTAGAGCTCACCTGGTTGACGCTTGATGCTTTCAACCAAAGCGATGTCGTTGTGGTTGAAAGGCCGTTAAAGCCCGATGGGATGTGAACAAGCCGAAAAAAAAGCGTCCGATAAAAATTCATATCTAAATCACGTGTCCACAATCTTGCTAATGCTAGAACAGTCAGTAGTTTTAATAACAAACGTTACCTATCAAGGGAGTAAATATTTCCTTACTTATAATTAAAATAATTATTTTTTGCAAAAAATGGCAAAACTGCCTTCCATCGTGTACAAATTTCGAATCTTCTCGCTCGAATTGCTTATATTATTGTTGATTTTTCAAAAACGGCTCAGCCGATTTATTTAAAATTTAAATAAGATCACTTCGGGAGTATACCCTTTCGAACTAAAAAAGTTTTTTTTCGATTCGGTTCACAATTGGCGTAATTATCGATGAACATACACAAAAAAATGTACATCCAAACGAACATAGAACCTCCTCTTTTTTGGAAGTAGGTTAGTGACAGGCTACGCGCTTAGCCAACGAAGATCTATTTAAAGTGTATAATTATCTGCTCGATGTTTTCAAATATACCTAAATCAACATAATATCAGCTGTAGAACATCCACTGCTGGACATAGTCTTCCTCTATAGATTTCCAATAAGACCGGTTGGAAGCGGTTTCCATACAATGCAAGTCTGCCCACCTGGGCAGGGCACATAGCGCGGAGAACTGATGACCGATGGGGTAGAGTCGTCGAATGGAGACCACGTACCGGCAAGCGCAACGTAGGACGTCGACCCATAAGGTGAACTGACGATCTTGTCAAAACTGCAGGATCACGCGGGAAGCAAGCCGCTTCCAACCGGTCGTAGGTATAAATTCTTATTGCAGATCTATAATAGGGGAAGGTTTAATATACGTACTATGTCTTACTTTTGTCCTAACCTAACTGATGGATACGAGTATGTATGAAGCAATATACATTTTATAGCTGAATAATGATGACAGACCAACCAGAATCAGTATAATTATACTCGTATATTCTTTGCCTAAAAGGAAACATTGCTACGGTACGCGCAAAGCTAATTTCATAGTTCTAAACAACAAGATCCATTGAATGGCATATAATGCATCAACGTAAAACATGACCCCAATTTATTAATAGCCGCTCCAAACAATATTATCATTGCCGTCAATGATTTCGTACGAGTACCTACTAGGTCACGCAGCCAAGTCGTACTTAAACATGCGCTGTGTAGTCTAGACCAAAGTACTGAGCCCTTAGTCCAGGTTTTGCGTAGTTTACTTAAACTTTCGCGTTCGCGTGTGGCTCCAGCTCCATACATTTTGGTTAGTACTTCCTCGTTTCCACCAGGGGCGCTGTACAAAAATGTATAACATCCATACGGAAACAGCTGTAGTTTCAATTTACGTGTAAACCTGGACTAACCCCTCTGTTCTACCGTACGTTCTAAGTACCGTAGCTCGTAATTTTGATGTCACTGCAGACGTTAGTGAGTGTGCTGTACTCGTATGTGAAAACATGTCGTCCTTAGGCTCAGCGCAGATGGGCCACTAATTACAGCCACCGGTGTCGGCCGCGAGCTACCGCCTAGCCTGTGGCAGATTTAGGTATTTGCCGCCAGTAAGCTGTTGAATTTTACCCACCAGGGGGTCAAATAGAATGCTGAGAAAACCTCCAGAAAAACAGTAGGGCGTAAGGTAAGGGAGGTTCTTAGACTTTGTTTCTAAGCAGTTTTTTTTGTATACTCTATAATTTTTAGGTAATTAACCTTTTATTTTTGTCAATTAATAGATAATATTTAAAATAACAGGTCCAAAATTTTCCGCCCTCTAAAATCTGTCGCTCTAGGCTTGCCTCCTCAGCCTGCTGGTAAATAAGAAACACGTTTGCGCTGTGTTTTAAAAAATACGAAAATTCGCGTGGACTGCTTGTCGCTGGCCACCATTGGTTGTGGTCGGTGGCCCGTCTGCGCCGAGCCTTAGAATCATTGCTGTGCCAAGTTGAATTAACAGTGGCGAGGGCAAATAGTTCGATTGAGGTCTTCCTTTGGCTGAAATGATGATGTTGTTCATCATGACATAGTTGGAAAGCGAAGTAGTAATGTTCACCATCTATGGATGGTACACTATAAAAAATGCTTTAGCTTAGAACAAGACCCACCTCTGCTCCGGTCGCGACTGCGTTTTATTTCTTGCTAAGTGAATATGGTACTTTACTTACTAAAATTTAATGTATACTTACTTACTTAAAAGTTAAATATGAAATACGAAACATGATTATCGAGCGATAAATGGTTTTGCTTGCAGTTAATGTAGGTATGTTTTGCAATCTGTTCTGAGACTAAATCAGGCTACCTCTGCCGCGCCTTCATTAGCCAGATTATTGTGAACGCGTAGGTAGGTACTCGTTTGCGTCGTAGCCCTACTGCATTTGAGCATAAATTCGCGACATGCGGCGTACAAGTGCGGGACGTCGCACACGTGACTTCAGCACGTACGGCAATTGCGACTCAAAAGAGTGCTGATACAACACAACTAAATTACACACCAAAAACAGTAAGTAACAAACAAAGTATTTAGGTACAATTGACATATCAAACAAAGTACTTACAATTGACTTAAAATTAGGTGGTACAAGGGCGGCCTTATCGCCTTTAGCGATTTCTGCCAGGCTACCTTTGGATGGACAGAAATAAGAGTAGGTATTTTACCTACCTTATTAAGAAACACGGAGTAACATTGAAGTAGTTAGTCTTTCTTTTGTCTTTTACAAGTGAATTAAAATTGTCAAAGAAAGAAAAATATTAAATTCGGGATCACTACTCCACAGCTCCGCATTTATCTAATTGATGATAAATAAATTTTATTTTTACACTTAACTTAAAAAAAATATCTTAAATTTAAAATAAATAACTTTTTATAAGGTATTTTAAATTTACGTTATAAATAAAAAACTGCTTTAAGGTCGCTGTCCACAGGCAAAGTACCTAAGAGGCTGGTGACATTACCCCGTTGGATAGCAAGGCTGTCTTTGACCGAGGTAAACACCAGAAATAAATTAAATGAAATAAAATGAGTAATTAAACTGTAAGGGTGAAGTGTTTTAGACAAATAGGGCAAGCTAAATGATGGGCCATATTGCTTGGACAGCAGTACCACATTAATAGTAGGTACTCTACCTGCAGAGTGATTCTCTATAAAATGCCCGCGTTACGTGCCCCAAGTTATGTTTTTAACCGACTTCCATAAAGGTGGAGGTTCTATGTTCGTGTGTATGTATTTTTTTTTGTGTATGTTCATCGATAATTTCGCCAATTGGGAACCGAATCGAAAATATATTTTTTAGTTCGATAGGGAATACTCCCGAGGTACTGAGCTGTTTTTGATTAATCAACAATAATGTAAACAATTCCAGCGAAATATTCGAATTTTGTACACGATGGAAGGCGGTTTTGGCATTTTTTGCGAAAAATAATTATGTTTTGAACAATTTGGCGTCAATTTCTAATAGAAATGTAACTAGGTTTTTATTTAATTTTAAGGTAATAATTGACATATGTATTTTTATATCAAGTTAAATTCGCGAATTAAACTATGTTCACTCTCTGATTCAATAAGTCCGTGATCATTTATTAACACAAGAATCCTGATCCAAATGTTTTGTTTACAAAATCGTATACTTTCGGCAGTCAGTTCAACGTGATCGGCCATGTGCAGTTGCGACCCGGCGCTACAACGTGACTCTAGGGCTGGCACTCTTCATTTTTCGCGGAACTTATCCGTGGGCGAATCACATTGAAATGTAATTTAACGAGATTAAATCACGTGTTCAGTAGGGTAATTCAGAATCTTGTTTCAACTAAAAGTATAGAGTTATTTTCGCATTAAAAGTGCTATTAAGTATTATATTATAATAATATCGTGAAGAAACCTCCACACGTCTAGGGAAGGTATGCGATGACGTATTCGTATGTGTGTCCGCTTATGACTAACATCCAATTATTTTAATTGAGTAAAACAACAACACCTAAGTAACACCTGTGTTACTCACGTTTGATTTTAGTAGGAGGGTAGTTTTTACTGCTACTATAGTTTCAATCGCACTTTACGATCTTTCTCAAGGTTGGAGTACCTACTAGCACGCGGGCTCGTCTCGCATAGCACAGCACAAGTGAGTGCTATGCGAGACGAGCCCGCGAGCTAGTACTCCTACTAAAATCAAACGTGAGTAACACCTGTGTTTTACTTAACCCTTTACAACCGGCTCAATACAATCGTGAGGATCGATAAAAAAATTGGCGCAAAAACCATATTGATTTTGTAAACACAACCGGTCTCATACGTTCGTGCGGGATGAGCAGAAAACCGCACGATCGTATGAAACCGGTTGCGTTCACAAAATCACCATGGTTTTCCCGTCAATTTTTTTTTGATGATTTTATGCCTATATTGAGCCGGTTGTAAAGGGTTATATAAAATGTGCGAAAACCACGCTAGTTTCCATAGTGGAACATCCAATTAGTCCAGGATGGTTTGGTTTTATTATGTCTGTTGCTTTTCAATGTCATTCCAAGTCAATTTTAGAGTTAAAAACGTTTAGGGCTAAAAAAAAAGGCTCAAAATTTGATAAAATGGCCGTATTTTAAATTGTTGAAAGTAGGTTTATATTCTGTAGTAGATTATGCAGGACTGATATGGTATCAGAAAATCACCTTTTATTTAGACAAAAAGCTCATAAGGATTACCTGTGTCAGATGTGGATTGTTTAAAAATGACCCAATAAATGAATATTTGGTTTCCCACAAAGACTTATAATCAATTTTATTCATGATGGCATTAATATTATGTTGACAACTTGTTGCAAGTTAAAATTTTCAATTCTAAGTCCCTATTAGGCTATGCTATTACAAAATATATTAATAACATTATTAACCGACAACAGATTTTTAACCGACTCTTCAAAGACGATTTTTCAAAAAAGGAGGTTTCAATCCTACTGAATGTTTTTTTGAATGCATTTTACGTTACTGGGTACTTCGCCAATTATAAGCCGACTTGGATGATTTTTTTTTTGTTTGGTAGACCAAACTCCAGAAATAGTTTAAATTTTATCAAAACAGACTGAGTCGTTTTTGAAATTTCAACCATTTTGGAAAAATTACTACATCTATGATACCTACATTGATCCGTGCGAACTATTCGAATTCAACATAAATTACACCTACTCGGTTAAATTTGGATATGCTGTTTTTGGCCATAACTAATTATTATTGACAAAAAAACGGCAAAGTACGAGTTGGACTCGCGCATGAAGGGTTCCGTACCTACCGTATGGGAGATCTTCGGCAAAACAAAATCCAGTTTGTTGTATGGGAGCCCCCCTTAAATATTTACATTATTCTATTTTTCGTTTTTGTTGTTTTTGTTGTTATCGAAATACATCATCTGTGATAACTCTTTAGGTATTTACGGTTCATGAAATACAGCCTGGTGACAGACAGACGGACAGCGGAGTCTTGGTAATAGGGTCCCGTTTTTACCCTTTGGGTACAGAACCCTAAAAAGTTTTATTTACACGTTGTATGGCTCGTCTCTATTAATTTGTCTGAAGTTGTTAGACAACCCTATTGCTTTCATAATTCAGAATTGCCTCATACCCAACCGCTATTATGTTAAAACAATAGATTACGAGTAGGTATGTACTTATTTGTTCGTTTGTTTTGTTCGATATATTTAGTAAGTAGGTAATTAAATAAGCAAAAGGTGTTAAGTGTTTGAAGTTAAATTGTGTAACTTCGTCCAGATGTTTTAAATTTCATAAGAAGCACGTTGTGAAAAATGTGCTGGTAAATTCAGTACTTATAATAAAATCGTATTGTTTCATTTTCTTTTGAAATTTATGTGCAAGCAATAATCGGCCAAGTGAGAGTCTTACTCGCGCACGAAGGGTTCCGTACTGTATGAGAGCCCCCCTTAAATATTTATTTTATTTTAATTTGATAATTAATTATTGAAGTAAACATACAATTAAACATTCTGTGAATATTTCAAGCGTCTACCTGTCACCGTTTTTAATATCGAGCGAAAAACGGCTCAAAATTCAGGTTTGTTGTATGGGAGTCCCCCTTAAATATTTATTTTATTCTGTTTTTAGTATTTGCTATTATAGCGGCAACAGAAATACATCATTTGCGAAAATTTCAGCTGCCTAGCTATAATGGTCCATGAGATACAGCCTGGTGACAGACGGACAGACGGACATCGAAGTCTTAGTAATAGGGTCCCGTTTTAACCCTTTGGGTACGAAACCCTAAAAACTATCGTTTGACTTTCAAGCGAGGTTTGTTGTAAAATTTTCCGGAAAGTATGGTACATTCACACGCCTTAATACTCCTAATGCTTTCATACTTTACATGATCACAATGATTTGTTGCTGAATAAAAATAATCAAATTTATAAACTTTAATTTTCCGTGAAACATGTAAGTACCTATCAACCTCAATAGTAGAGTGCACCTAGAGAACAAAGTCACGTCTTGTGTAACGGGCATCATTTTGTATCCTGAGCGTGAGCATACGCTAAACTTAAGTTTAAACTAAGTAAAGGACTAAATAAAGGATTATAATCAGAGCTGTCCGTTCCCGCCATTGGTTCCCGATTCCACCCGATTGCACCCGTTCCCATTCGCGCGGCGCACCAATATCGCGTAACATAATTGTAGGTACCTACAAGGTAGGTACATATAAAAAAACACAATCAAAGTAAGAACTCCCCATTTGAAAGTCGATTGACGAAGCGTTAAATTTTTTGATGACACCAATTTTCCAATGAAATTTCGAGCACTCGACTCTGTTTCAATAGTTAAATTGCCGCACAATGTCACCTCACACCTCTGTGACATTGGATGCACGCTACATGGCTGTGTGTAGTAAAACGTGCACGTTTTTGAACATTTTAGGGTTCCAATATTTAAAAGGGAAAAGAAACCCTTATAGTCATTTAGTTGTTTGTCAGTCCACCTGTCTGTCGAAGGTGACACGAGGTCGTGTTTTTCACTGTCTGTATGTCAAGATCGTTTTCTCAGAAACGCGATATATCTGTTTAAAATTATTGGATACTGAATTGAAGACCTAATCATTATTTTTCGCAAAAAAAATGGCAAAACCGCCACAGCTAATTTCTGTAAAATTTAAATGGGTGGTCCTCGGGAGTATACCATTTCGAACTAAAAAAAAGATCTTATCGATTCGGTTCACAATTGGCGAAATTATCGACGTATATACATAAAAAAACATACACACGACCATAAAACTTCCTCCTTATTGGAAGTCGGTTAAAAAATCATACTTTTGACCGGCACGTTAGTTATCGTATTTGTAGATATTGCACATTATGTCAAATTTTCATAATTAGGTATGTAAGAGAATCCAAACCTATGGGCGCTACTTCCTGACTTGATCGAAAATCATGGTAATTGACAGAAAATACTGTCTCACAACACAACGCAATAGGCTAGATGGCTAAAAATATAATTAGTCAGTCAGTTAGATTATCAAAAAATATTAGACACGTACCTATTTTTATTTTGTAAATTAAGCGTAAAATAATGAAGATTATAATATAACCTGTCAAAGTTCCACGTGACGTCATGTCTAGCC
The DNA here is from genome assembly GCA_964007245.1 of Hypomecis atomaria. Taxonomy (NCBI): domain Eukaryota; kingdom Metazoa; phylum Arthropoda; class Insecta; order Lepidoptera; family Geometridae; genus Hypomecis; species Hypomecis atomaria. Next base: position 15,466,411 of record OZ023294.1, on the reverse strand, counting down.
ACACATTTCATGTAGAAGTAACGTCAAGAGCCCCCACTCTCGATCTTCGGCACGATTTTTCTTTGTCAGTTTTTGTTTAGTATTCACAAAACAAAACATGTGACATTTTTTTCCCGACTTCCAAAAAGGAAGAGGTTTTATGTTCGTGTGTATGAATTTTTATGTGTGTGTTCATCGATGATTTCGCCAATTGTGAACCGAATCGAAAAACTCTTTTTAGTTCTCCCGACTCCAACGGGTATACTCCCGGAGTGGTCAAATTTAAATTTTACAGAAATCGGCTGAGCCGTTTTTTAATATCCAGTCATCTTGATTTGATTTAATCGTATTGAAGTCCGAAATCAAATCTGTAACATCATCAAAAAATATATTGTAAATGTAACACAAAAACTTGTCGCCACTGTAGGTCCTGAAAATGCACATTTTCTTTGAAATATTGTCTATAAAAATATAAATACTAGTAAAGTTTAGTAAAGTTGACTCTTTACCTTTATCAAAATCTTGTACAGAACTCTATCATACACGTATAGAGTCGAGACACGCTCTTGGCATATTATGTATTTATAAATAGTTACGACTGATGTCGGACGTATTTCATGGCATGTGCTATTTAGGAAAATTTATTCAAAACCAGGTATAAAATGTATTGAAACTTTTTTGGGTTCATAAAAACGAGGGAACTATGTTTAGGCTATCGTTTAACTTAGAATAATTTGCTATGTTTACGCTGTTGCAATTGAAGAAAGCTGGAAAATTCATTTTATGTTCCAATATGTGTGTCATATTTTATCGCTATAACAATATCTCTTGAAAAACAATAAAATCGCTATCAGGAATACCTAAACATGTGCAATTCAGCCAGTCACTGATTGACTACATTATTAGTCAACACATGCTATCTGAGTGTAACTCTTTTTTATCAATGCAAAACAAACTTTTAATAATGAGTTATTTTAAAATAAAGATGCGATGTTTTGACAAATATGAATAATCGGCCAAGTACGAGTCGGACTCGCGCACGGAGGGTTCCGTACTGTATGGGAGCCCCCCCTAGATGTTTATTTTATTTTAATTTTTTGATTTATTATTGAAGTAAATATAAAACTAAATATTCTGTGAAAATTTCAAGCATCTACATGTTACCATTATTAATATAGAGCGAAAAACGTCTAAAAATTCAGGTTTGTTGTATGGGAGTCCCCCTTAATTATTTATTTTATTCTGTTTTTAGTATTTGCTGTTATAGCGGCAACAGAAATACATCATTTGCGAAAATTTCAGCTGCTTAGCTACAATGTTTCATGAGATACAGCCCGGTGACAGACAGACAGACGGACAGATGGACAGACGGACATCGAAGTCTTAGTAATAGGGTCCCGTTTTTCCCTTTGGGTACGGAGCCCTAAAAATCATTCCTACCTACTAAGTGGATTGAATCGCTTTTTTGGAAGTGAATGACTTACGAGTAGTGATAGGGTTTTGTACCCTTTTTTTGTGTATGTTCATCGATAATTTCGCCAATTTGGAACCGAATCGAAATTTTTATTTTATTTCGAAAGGATATACTCCATCCAGGTGGTCCCATGTAAATTTTACAGAAATCGGCTGAGCCATTTTTGAGAAAACCAACAATAATGAAAGCAATTCGAGCGAAATGTCCGAATTTTGTACAAGATGAACATCGATAATTTCGCCAATTGTGAACCGAATCGAAAAATTCTTTTTTAGTTCGAAAGGGTACACTTCCAAGGTGGTTCCATTTAAATTTTATAGAAATCAGCTGAGCCGTTTTTTGATTTGAAAAATAATTATTACAAAATTAATCTCAGTCATCATTATTATAAATAACTTCACTATCACCATCACTACGTAGTGTAAAACAAAGTCGCTTCCCCCTGTCTGTCCCCATGTATGCTTATATCTTTAAAACTACGCAACGGATTTTGATGCGTTTTTTTAATAGATAGAGTGATTCAAGAGAAAGGTTTATATGTATAATACACCTGTGCGAAGCCGGGGCAGGTCGCTAGTCTACTATAAGATCAAACCTAAAATGCAAAAAATCAGAGGAAACGAGATCTAGGATTAAAATGGCTGGACGATATCAGGGAGTGAACTGAACTGAGCGATTAGCATCTAAATACCACAGCGTAATAGGATCGCAAATAGTTTTGCCAACTGCCTCACAATCATTGAAGATGATAATTATGATGATAATAATGCAAGTACTAAAGGTATTTTTAACCAATTTCCAAAAAGTATGTTCATAGATATTTTTGCCAATTGTGGTGAACCGAGATGCACCAGGAACGATGATGGGCGGACTAGTATGATTTTAACTATTTTTAGGGTTCCGTACCCAAAGGGAAAAACGGGTCCCTATTACTAAGACTTCGATGTCCGTCTGTCCGTCTGTCTGTCTGTCTGTCACCGGGCTGTATCTCATGAACCATGATAGCTAGGTAGCTGATTTTTTTACAGATGATGTATTTCTGTTGCCGCTATAACAACAAATACTAAAAAGAAAATAAAATAAATATTTAAGGGGGGCTCCCATACAACAAACCTGAATTCTTAGACGTTTTTCGCTCTATATTAATAATGGTACCAGGTAGATGCTTGAAATTTTCACAGAATATTTAGTTTTACCTTTAATAATAAATAATACAATTAAAATAAAATAAATATTTGAGGGGGGCTCCCGTACGGTACGGAACCCTCCGTGCGCGAGTCCGACTCGTACTTGGCCGATTATTTTTTATTATTATTTATATTCATTTAACAAACTATACGTAACTAATTTTTGTATATACATATTAAATATGTTCTAAAATAAAACAGGAATAACATAATCATTTTCGTAAAAACTAGCATGATCGACTTCACCCGTGTACAGAATTCGCGAATATTTCGCACGGATCGATGTTACATTTTTCACATTATTGTTGATTTATCAAAAATGGCTCAGCCGATTTCAATAAAATTTTAATAGGACCAATTTCGACGTATACTCTTTCCAATAAAAGAGTTATTGAAATCGAACTACTACGAAAAAAGATGTGCGTGGTTACACATGAAAAAAAATATATATAGGCGTTGAATTGAGTACCTCCTCCGGTTTGGTTCGTCGCCGCGTCGGTCAATAACAATTCGATCCCTTCATTGTTCCTAACACATGAACGATCAAAAACAGGTGGCTTACTGTATGTCGCTCACACGTTTACAACATGGCCCCCAACGTGACTCTAATATGAATAATATGGATAACTCGTACGTGATCGACTAGCTTTGCGACTTATTACTTTTGATTAAAACTAATCAGTAGTTCTTCTATCAGTAGACCTCGCGGCACATCTCTTTGACTGAATCTTTATAAGCCGACTCGACTATTTAGACTCTTTCTTGACCGATTTGGTTTATAGGAACTTGAAAATATTTTTAGGACTAAGTCTTAGGTAGGTACAAACCGTCTTATCACAGAAGTTTTACGCACGTGTTAGATTAATAATGTTATTATAATATCTAATAACGATTACAAGTTGTATTAAGTAATATAAGACTTATTGGTAGCTAAATGGAACTGAGAAATAATATGACGTCCGAATGTCGGCCATTGTTGTTTACATACATACTGTGATTTCATAATGTTATAGATGACTTAAAACGTATCAATAATTGTTCTAATAATTCTAATAAGTATGAAATACAGTATAAGATGATTTTATGTTTAACAATTGTGTAAAATGGAAGCTACCACCGTGCCCGCCATCTTGCTCGTTCCCTATTGGTTGTTAGTAATGTTTACATCGAGCAGTGGTGGTAAGGCATGGTGGAAGCTTGTGAAATCAGTATAAAACGGTCTGTTGGCGCGGCTTCGCTCTCTTAGTGCCTCTTGGTGTTCGCTTCAGTATCTCTTAGTGTTTTCCCGGTATTCTGATAATAACGTTAGACTCTTGCTTAGCTAGTTATGCTGAGTGTCGGTACTTTTATATTCGAAGCCAAGTCGAGTGGACGTCGCCATGTTGCTAAAGTTAAGTACTTTGTGTAATATCTAAATTAAGGAGACTGATCATTGTACATTGCATCAAAAGATTATACTGATGGCGTCTTGAGTTTCTTGCCACTTCTTCTCAAAACGTCTAGGGCTTTGCGAACGTGGCATAATTATTGCAATACATGGTGGTACCCTCGAGGGACCCATGAAGTATAAAAAATATACAAAGTATACTTATTTACTTGTTTCCTTTACTAATTTAGAAACCTCAAGTTAGGTAACTACCCTCACAAACATTTAAAGAATCAGATTGAAGAGTTTCTTTATTATTAAGTTAGAATCAGGGTTGCTGCATTGGTTTCGAGTGAGATTTCAATCCTAACAGTAATATTTTGGTAGAAAATAGATAAAGTAACCGCCTTTTATTTACCCCTGATTTAACACACGCTTTAGACTATGTTTTACAGTACAAATTCACGGATAATCAGTGTTTAGAGCGTGTTCAAATCTTTTGTGGTAATCGAAATCGGAATTAAGCAACTTCCAGCCCGGTCACGATCTTCAGATGGGTAACCGCGGGTGGCATTTACAACTGAGCTCTACCGTGACTCGGATGACACGATAAATTACAGGTCCCGGTTGTTTTATATGTTTAGCCATGTCAGAGGCCTTCAGGCAGTTTAAAAACTCCGTCACCAGGCCGAGCCACCCGGCCTACACGAACTTACTTAGAGGTTGTTAGTGCCCGGTTACACGGCAAGTGCACAAAGTATTTTTTGTTGAAAAGTTATTGAATCGAATCGAATCGCCTAACTTAGTGCGGTCAATAGCCTTTGTAAAGCTTTAAGTGATACAATAAGCCCGATTCCAGAGGCGCCAGCGTAATTATATTAAGTAGCTAAATAGCATAGTTCTGTTTCTTTTTCACTTGAGGCATTCGATAGAAAGAACGCTTTTTACGTTGCTAATAAATTTACGCTGGCGCCTCTGTAATCGGGCTTAATATCGATTTTTTTCACTCCCACCCCATACACTAGTGACTAGAGCAGTGGTTCCCAAACTTGTCTGGGCTACGACACATCTAACGCCGTTCAGATAATTGTAAGTAATTAATTTATGACAGTCTGTATATTATAGCGGCTATTCTCGCCAAGCTCCCAAGTCTACGCTTGTCTAATAACGTGACAACCTCTATTCAGGTTTTACGTATTGTCTACACTAGCACGTGTTTTAATACTACCATATTTTTAGTCCGTGAAATGTCCTCTGTTGTAGCCATGTGCATACCAGCCTTCAAATATTTGTTTGGTGTTTTTAAAATAATATTTGAAGCGCAATTAGCAACAATATGACAATGACTTTGTACGTACTATTGTTTTGGCTACGCTTGTTGAACTGAAACTTGTTTATGAATACTTTTACTTTTTGACCGACTTCAAAAAGGATAAGGTTGGTCTATCCCTTTATACGGTATTTTTTGTGAGCCAATCTCAAATTTTATTTTATTTCGAAACGGTATATCTACTCTTGAGGTAGGTAAGAGTAGGTACCTAGTCCCATTTAAATTATAACGAAATTAGCTGAGACGTTTTTTCAATATCCTACTAATTTTATAAACGCGAAAGTTTGTAAGGATGGATGGATGGATGTATGGATGTTTGTTACTCTTTCACGCAAAAACTACTGAACGGATTGAGATAAAACTTTGCAACGATAAGGCTTATATATCACAATAACACATAGGCTATAAATTATAATGATATTGCGTAAATTTTCCATAATATAACGATAGGTGTTAAGTAAGTAGGAAAAAAACTGTTATCTGCGAGCTATTCTAGAGTGAGCTTCAAGAAATGTTTAAAAAAAACAACTGTAGAATCGAACAATAATTTTTTAGGGTTCCGTACCCAAAGGGTAAAAACGGGACCCTATTTAGTATTAGTCCGCTGTCCGTCTGTCTGTCTTTCTGTCTGTCTTTCTGTCTGTCTTTCTGTCTGTCTGTTTGTCCGTCTCCAGGCTGTATCTTATGAACCATAAAGCTAGAAAGCTGAAATTTTCACAGATGTATTTCTGTTGCCGCTATAACAACAAATACTAAAAACAGAATAAAATTAATAATTAAGGGGGGCTCCCATACAACAAACGTGATTTTTAGGACTTATTTGCTCGCTATTAATAATGGCAAGAGTAATGGGGCTAAGGAGACTCCAACACGGTACGGAACCCTTCCTGCGCGAGCCCGACTCGCATTTGGCCGATTTTTTGATAGAGGGAATATTTCCCCAAGAAGATGGGAAACTTGCTGTCGCGCTATTTATCGGCCGATTTCTATAATATTTGGTGAGATTGTTTAGTAAGTAGGTATGTATCTAAAAACTAATAACATTTGCGAGTATGAACCAAATCGGTCAAGAGCGAGTCGAGATATTTTAGGCTTGAGAAGATTCCAGCACTGTAGAAGTTGGTAGTAAAATGATAAACACTTCACTAATTTGGCGGGTTCGTAGTACAGCGTTCTAGCTTAATTGGACAAAGCATCTGGGCCGGAATCCTAGAGGGATGCAGGTTCAAAACCTGCGAGCGCGTCAATTTTTGAAATGTTTATCACAAAAATAACATTTCTATAAACCTAGTGTGCGAAGCACCATAAAAATCATTTGATTGAGAAGATTCATTTAAAGAGATTTGTCGGGAGATCTATGCTTCGGAGAACTATGTACTAGTAGATAGGATACAAAAGAAAACCTACCTAGACATCGCTAGATTACTAGCTGTAGCTAGTATATTTCCTGTTTTCCGATCGTTGCATCTATGACGCGATGCAGCGTGCACTAGAACATTCCTGACCTGCCCCAACCTCGTGCTCCGATCTAGGTATTCTTTACTCATTACCTACTTTATTGCCTTGGCTAAGTTTTATAGGTGACTAGCGACACGCCTCGGCTTTGCACAGGTGTATTATACATATAAACCTTCCTTTTGAATCACTCTATCTATTTAAAAAAACTGCATCAAAATCCGTTGCGTAGTTTTAAAGATACCTATAAGCATACATGGGGACAGACAGCAGGATACGACTTTGTTTTATACTATGTAGTGATACTACGAGTACAATGCGCTAGATGACTAACAAAGCATAAAATAAGACCAATCTTTACAAAGTACTTATTTATAAAATTAGTCTTATTTTTTTTCAATCCAATAGCCTAATGGTTCATCAAAGTTCCGCGTGAGGTCACTTCTATAGTAACACTTTGTACAAAGAAATAGTCAGCTGCCTACTTTTTAATCGACTTCCAAAAAGGATAAGGTTCTATGTTCGTCTGTATGTATAATATTTTTTTTGTGTATGTTCATCGGTATTTTCGGCATCGAAAATATCGATGAACATCCACAAAAAATGTACATTTACAGACAAACATGGTACCTCCTCCTTTTGGAAGTCGGTAATAAAATAAGATGTAATTTTACACAGTTGTGTTATTTAAGTAAATAACATGTTTTTGAAAACTGTTTAGATTAGTTATCAGTTTCACCGCAAGCCATCGAACACAGCGGAAAGAAAACTGATAAACAAACCTGTCTCGTGTACTAACATAAAACTATACATTGTACCTACAACGTACAAGTTATCAGAAGCAATAAGTAGGCGTTTGCTGTGTAAAAGAATTAACGCAGAATATTTATCAGTCAGTGCGTCCTCGTCACTGCTTAGAGCGTAGTTTGTATGAGATTATGTGACAGATTAGGTATTAGTTACTTAGTGAACAAGTCACAGGCTAGCTACGAGTTTGTAGCTATTTTATCAGTCAATATGTCCTCGTCACTGATTCAAGCATAGTATGTACCTACATTGTACGTGCGAACGCCACAGATTAGCACCGAGTCTGTTTTCGAAGACGTTACAGATTAGTACCGTGTTACTACTAACGTGTTACAGATTAGGTGAGAGTTGGTACGTGTGAGCGTACAACGTGCATGAGTCACAGACCACGTTGCGGTGGCCAAACGTCACACAACGTGCGTCGACCACGAGCTACGAAGCTACGTAGACGCGTCGTAGCACTTTTGGGTGCAGAGGAATTTTAACGACAAAACAATACGATGTCTTTTTCCACGATTATTATTTTTATTTGTTTTAGCACTCTTAGCTGCAGGGTAAAAATTAAAATGACTGTGATGACTTTTTTTACTTGAGTACATATAGATAAAAAAGGTAGGTACTTACTAAATATCTTTTTACGATACGATACCATACTCATCAACTTTTACTACAACACTAACACAAATAGCGAAAATAATCAGCTTATCCATACAAAACTTCAATGCAATTTGATAACATTGTAATGTTAATGTCTCCTAGATTTACCTTGCAGATTTTTGAATGACGTGATTTGAATTTTTCGACCGACGAAACGTAGGAGGTAGGTACTCAGTACGCGCGTACATACTTTTTTAGGGTTCCGTACCCAAAGGGAAAAACGGAACCCTATTGCTAAGACTTCGATGTCCGTCTGTCCGTCTGTCTGTATGTCTATCTGTCACCGGGCTGTATCTCATGAACCATGATAGCTAGGCAGCTGAAATTTTCACAGATGATGTAATTCGTTTGCAGCTATAACAACAAGTACTAAAAACAAAATAAAATTAATATTTAAGGGGGGCTCGCATACAACAAACCTGAATTTTTAGACGTTTTTCGCTCTATATTAATAATGGTACCTGGTAGATGCTTGAAATTTTCACAGATTATTTAGTTTTATATTCGCTTCAATAATAAATAATAAAATTAAAATAAAATAAATATTTAAGGGGGCTCTCATACAGTACGGAACCCTCCATGAGCGAGTCCGACTCGTACTTGGCCGATTATTTATGTATAACCCTCATAACTTCTTACATATTATATAGTCCGATTTCGACACATATTTTTTTATTGGAAAGAGTATATGTAATTCGAAATTGGTATCATTTAAATATTATCGAAATCGGCTGAGCCAATTTTAATAAAAATATAATAATGTGAAAAATGCTACATCGATCCGTGCGAAATATTCGCGTATTCTGTACACGGGTGAAGTCGGTCATGCTATTTTTTGCTAAAAATAATTATTCAATTTTAGAATAGGTACTTACCTATTGTAAAAGTTGGCTCATAATGATTATTGAGAAACACGTTGTAGTGTCAACGTAGTTCTGAATATATACCGTCATAATTACACATATTATTTTCGTATTATTGCATAATTATAAAATGTCGAACAAAGTACCTACCTACCACATCCAACAATTCGCAGCTCGGAGTTCCACAGATAGTGCGACCAAACAATCGCCGGCGTCCACACGTGTTTTTGCAGAGACGTACGCTATCGGCCAACTTCGCGGTGCTGCCAGCGCGTCCGTAGGAAATTATCCTAGAATATGGGTGTTTGAGAAACGGTAGGATACGGGTTGAGAACATTGATTCATAATTAAGTGGGTTTTATGTTACTAAATTGAGATTTATTTTGATTTATTTGTCATATTTGATACATAATTGAAAATAACAGATTATGTTAAAAAGGTTGAAAAATGGAGGGTTGAATTTGGATAAAAAAAAGATGTGGATGGATATCATACTTCATGATCTATGTTTTGTAGAAATCCATTTCTTCGATTCCACGCTTTCTTCCAATAGAATTTAGAGAAAGTATTGGTTTTCTTAAAACAGTAAAAGTACCATGTAGCGCAATTACTACTGGTATCTATACATTTTTTTTTCAAATACATTTCAAAATGACACGGAGTCTGTAGCAGCTCCTGTACCTAAGTACCTATGTGTTTCCTGATGACACTGTAGTCTACTACAGTAGCGTGCACACCACTACGGAATTTTACTTTAATACCAAGAAAATACTAAATAATAAAAACATATGAAAATGATCCAGGTAAGATTAAAATACTACCTAAATAAAAAATAATTTTATAGGTGTAAAAATAGTTAATTTATATTTAAAAATTAATATGGAAAATCCAACGTAAAGTACCTACAATATCTCATGTAAACAGCTGCAACATATTTTCATACGTATTCAAAAATTGCCTACCGCCTCAACAAAATTTTAAAATTCGTTACTCGATGTTACATAGATAATGTGTTCAAAAATATTCAACGAGTCAACCTGCACGTTTTCAACCATGTGTGTTGTACAAGTCAATGACGCGTAATACATACCTAGAACGAACACAATCGCATAAAGAGTCATCATCATCTCAGAAATAATAGGTCGATTAGACCTCCTTTTCAGATAGACCTCGAATGAGGCCGGAAGTCACTTGGGTCTAACGTAAATTTCTAGAAAGGTGCACTTGGTTTGTTAAGTAAAAATAAACAACTGATTAAGATTACCCCTACTATCTCACTCGCGCTTTTGAAAATAAGCGGATGCGTGAGTGAAATAGTTGCAAGACTTTTTTTCCTCTTAAATGGCTGCAAACAGATAGCGCGTCCAAATATTCCCAACACGTGTTTCACCATGCGAGCCGATCGCGACACTGTGTTGTCAACAGTTGTAAGGAAAATTTGCCAGATAATGAGGAAATAAAGGAAAAGCTTTACAATATTTATTGTTTTTGTGTTAGCATAGTTAATGCTGTAAGTCACTTTACAGTTAATAACATTTTGAGGTTTACATCTAAGTGATTTTAAAATCTTGATGTGTCTCATATCATGTACCTATTTAAAACAAATTAAATGATGACGTCATTTTAGCGAAAAATAAAACTCTAAACCAGGTATAGCTTTATCCTTACATAGTATAAAAAAAAAGTCGCTATTTTCGTTTGTTTGTCTGTATGCTTAAATCTTTAAAACTACGCAACGGATTTTGATGCGGTTTTTTTTAATGGATAGAGTGATTCAAGAGGAAGGTTTATATGTATAATACACCTGTGCGAAGCCGGGGCGGGTCGTCTAGTATCCAATATAAGATAATTCAATGGCTTGAACTAGTAGGTACCAACAAACATCACACAATTGAATTTTCATTTTTATAGAGTTATGTTTTTGTAACGACATCATTTCAATGTCGTTAATTCATCTTTTTCGAGTCCATTACTCTCTTTTTGTGTTTAAGAAATTAAATCTCATTTAGGATAAACCCAACAGTTGCATCTGGTCACACCACTTTCCGTCTCGCCGCGCAGGGCTGGCACTCCCGCTCGACGCAACTCCAGCAGTCTTGCATTCGATATTCAAACGAACCACTTCTCGTTTTCAATTCGAAACGTCTACACGCATTATCGCGCGAAATAATTCGAAAACTAAATCGAAGTTTTCATTTGTTATTGAACTGAACTAACTGACTTTATTTGCTGCCAGTGTTTGTAACCATTGTGTCCATAAATAACATGTGTGAGAAGAAAATCAGGAAGCTAACCAAAGGTTTGTACTACTTCTTTGAGTTCTTGTTTTGCTTGTTTATTTTAATTTGTGAATTTTGCTAACATGATTTTTTGAAAATTGGAAGGTAATACTGGTGATAGCAGATTCAAAATAGCACATAGCGTAGTTGCATTTTCTTTCCTTGTTCAAAAATATTATCATACATTATTGTTTATTATACGGAAACTAGACAATGGAAATGATTTTTCAGCACTGACCTACCGTAAGTCGGCTATTTTGACGTCTTAGCAATAATTCGTCATAGATACTCATTATTTTTAATGCTCCGTACGGCCTTACTTACCTACTTGCTTAGTCAGAAAAGTATCGTCTTACTCATTTTGCCAGTTTTCGTATAAAACCATTACTAAATGATTAGTCGGCCATTTTGTTTATAACTTTCTTTTCAACTGTGCACATAAAGGCGCGTTAAAATTGCACATTGCTGCATATATTCACCCATTGTTTATCTTCGAAATGTGCTTTTAAACATGTACCCACATGATGATTTAAAAAAAAATGTGATACTATAATTAACACTGACTGCTACTGTAGCAGTCAGTAGATGCAGATCCAGGGCCGGTTTTAGGAAGGGGGGACGCAGGTTGGGGTTTAAACCTGGGACAGAAGGGGTACGAGACCACGAAACAAATTAGAGGTGCGTTGTTCTACGATAACCACTGAGCAGTTTTCACCTTAATCATACACGGGAAGGGAGGGAAAGATAGGATTACAGCACTGTAAATGTAAGTGAGCAAAGGCTACTGCACAAGGTTTTGTTTTAGAAATAAAACTGTTTTTCGATTAATGCATTTACTTATCAAATAGCTTTTCAACCTAGCCATGCAGACTAGCCATCAACCAATTAACGAATCTGATTTAAAAAATAAGCCATTGTGATTGGTCGTATTCTACGCCGTCGCGTTGTCACAGCTGCAGACCGCAGCTATCTGCGGGACGCTTTTACCATGCTTGAGTTGAGGAAACAGAGATAATTATGTTGGTTTTAGCAGACATAACATCATCTATACTCGGAAGTTTTTCGACAGTTTTTGACAGTACATACTGTCAAAAATGACAGTAGCTAATGTCAAATCTGGAATCGAATTAAAATTCCGAGTATATGTGTTTTATTAGTGAGTTCACGTCAGTACTAAGTCAGGTAATTATTTTATGCACCTACCTACAACCTACCCACCTTGATCCACTGCAGAATTCAAGGCGACCCGCTCGGTTCTATCTTCGATTTTACCGCTTGCAGCAAAATGCTTTTCACATACTTATCTTAATTATTTTGTACAACAAGTAATTATTTCTTGACAAAAAAGTTTGCAACCGACTTCATACAATAGATTAAACCCATAACAGCAAGCGAAAGTACCTTATTAAAACTACTAACTAAATAATTAATAAATAATAATTTCATTAATATCAATACAAATAATTGTAACACAATAATTATTTTTCGCAAAAAATGGCATGACCGACTTCAACCGTGTACAGAATTCGCGAATGTTTCGCACGGATCGACGTAGCATTTTTTACATTATCATTGATTCATCAAAAATGGCTGAGCCGATTTCGATAAAATTAAAATGGGACCAATTTCGAATAATATTCTTTCCAATGAAAAAATAATTATCGAAATCGGACTACTATGGAAAAAGTTATACGTGGTACATAAAAAAAACGATAATACGCGTCGAATTGAGTACCTCCTCCGTTTCGTCGGTCAAAAAACGTGCCTCTGGCGAATACGAAGAAGAACTAACAAATATGGACCTAGACGAATACTACAATATTGTAGTTTCCGTATACTATGCAAACTGCAAGGCCTCTAATTCGATGCCCTCAATCTAAAACACGTCTTTTGAATCTAGTAGGTATTTACAGGCATTGTTATTAGAGAACCGCATAAATCAGGATTAAATTCACCATTCGTTTCACATGATAACTAGAAGGCTGAGTTTGAGTACGTTCACCTCCGTTGCGTCAATGCTTTGTCTGAACAGTTACTCCTCAACATTTTCATGTTTGATTTACGTCCTTAGCACTTTGTAATAAGGGCTATCGATTAATGCATTGCTATATGTTGATTTCATAGTGGGATTGTAGGAAAAAAAGAGGTTTTATTTTTAGCCTTGACGAGCTCGTGTCGAATGCGCGTGCCATATTAAATGTCTGTGACCTCAAAAAAGGTTTGTTTTTGTATTTTTTTTCACGGTTTAAAGTAGGTGAAGTAGGTACTTAAATCTATCTGTTTCAATATTGATTAGATAAGTTTATTTTCTAGACATAATTATGTATTCATATTTTCCTCGCATATGTTTAAGTAACCTCGTTTTAGATTTGTTTGTTTATTTTTGGAGATATAAACATAGATTTTTTAATTTAGTAAAAGGAAAATATTTAATACTTTTAAATTCTATCAAATACTTTTTTTTTATTTCATTTAGGTTTGCGTTTGACCACACTGCCTGATGTTAAGCAGAAATGCGGTCTAGGGTGTAACACGCTTACTTAAAAGATACCTACTCGTATTTACTCAGGATTTTAAGACACCTACAACTACATTGTACTTTAGCGGGAAGGCAGACTCAGGCAAAGCGTTCCACATTCTGTATTGATTGATATCACAAGAGTACATAGACAATGCAATGTTTACAAACCAAACCAATTCAACTTCTAATTATTATTAGGAAGGTTTATTTATACTCTAATTGCTTCTTAATGTCTTGCTGCAGCCTACGTGAAAACGTCTACACTTTAAGCCTATAATAACTGCTAGTATTCTGCGTTCAGGGGGAGGAAATTCATCCCCACTCTTATGTCATAGATTAAGTAATACCTAGTAGAGACACCCCGTCAGTCCCGCGCTACCCTTGCCGCGCACCACACTAGCGTTGCGCCCTTTTTCACTGGTTAGTAACAAAAATATGTACAATTCTATTTTCAAATCTATTTGACAGAGGTTGACATTGAAAAATTGTCGTGCATTTTGGTTGCTCTTGTTCATTACTGTTTAGTAGCACGTGTGATTTGAAATATATTGCATAATCAAGGTTGTTAATGTTCTAGAGTGAGTTTTTGAGCTGATTTCCTTCGGTACAATGGTAACGTTGAGTATATAATGATATCTTGTGATGAATATAACAATAGATAAATACCATGACAACGAAGGTCATGAAGTTTTTATTAAAAGACTCACGATCATGGATCTTGTTATGATCAATTTTTCCGATTTTAGAATTTTATTGTTCTTTCCATCTAGCGTTTCGATCTTCCTAGTGTCCGAAGAACTTGTACAGTTTCTTAGGTTTTTTTTTTCTTCAATATTTTTGTTGTTTTCATTTCATTGTGGAGCTTCTACGTAGCTCATATTTCCGAAATTTTACAGGATTTAAGTTATAGTCACACGACGCGAAGCGCTCAGGCAGCGCCGCCGCACCGGCGACATTAGTTGCTATGTGAATAATAACATAGGTGCCTACTGTTTTCTGTTTTCCCTACTATGTACAGTTCACTTATTAGATAATTATTTTTCGTAAAAAATGGCAAAACCGCCTTCCGTCGTGTACAAAATGCGAATATTTTGCTCGAATTATTTGCATTATTGTTGATTTTTCAAAAATGGCTCAGCTGACTTCCTTTACATTTAAATGGGACCTCGGGAGTAGGTATACCGTTTTGAACTAAAAAATATTTTTTCGATTCGGTTCACAATTAGCGAAATTATCGATAAACATACACAAAACTAATAAAAATACATACAGACGAACATATAACCTCCTCCTTTTTGGAAGTCGGTTAAAAAGGGCAATCACTTTGAAATTGTAATCATATTTTTTATAAATCTTCTTACTGTCTCTTGATGCTACTAATAGCACATGTATCAACTATATTCTAGTCAATTTTAATCTTCTCCAACTTTGCACCGTTCTTTGTATTAATAAGCGCATAGAGTTAGATCGGAGTAGTTAATATCTGTTTTTGTCTTTTTGTTTTCATTGGTAATAGACAAACAGACTAAGTACTCTGAAGTAACGCTGCGTTCATTAAAAAGGCGATAGTTGATACAGGCAAAGCTATGGCACTAAGTGTAGTCTTGCAGTCATCGTTTTTTATTCATAACACCATTTGTTACAAGTCAAGTAGTGTAACACATTAAGTACAGAAAAAACCTAAGTACGTTTGAATTTTCTAGGTAGGCGCTTTAATGCCGTCGCGGCTGCGTACCGCAACTAATATTGTAGTCGTGTCCTTATGAAAATATCTACCTACTCACCTATATCAATGTCCTTCATACGTCTGATATTTCCTCCCACGCAATATAAACATAAAGCCTCTCATTATCCCGCCCACCCTCGTCTAGAAGAAGAAAGAGGGTGTTAAATGAAACAGTAGGTATAAAATATTGTATAGAATATAACGATTCTATAGATACATTTTAGTCGCTAAATTCTATACAATATAGGTAGGTACCTATTATATTACTAGGAACCTTCACATGTCTACCAAGTATGCTAAGCTTATTTAGGGGCAAAGTGGAAGGTATACAGGGTTATTCCTAATCAATTAGCATCCTTTTATTCTGTACAACAAAACTAACAACTTTTGTTCGGTCTTATGTCAAAACTCAAAAAAAAATGTTGTTCCATAGAAAAATTACGTTTACCCCGCGTCAAAATGTATGGAACAGCTGTTTTTTAACCCCCGACGAAAAAGAGGGGTGTTATAAGTTTGACGTGTCTGTTTGTCTGTGTGTGGCATCATAGCGCCCGAACCACTGAACCGATTTCAGTTTAGTTTTTTTTGGATGAAAGGAGACTTAATCGAGAGTGTTCTTAGCTATGTTTTATAAAAATCGATTGAGCCGTTTAAGAGTTATGGTGGGTTAAAGTGGGGATGGAAGAACCAAAATTCTACAAATGTGCCCAAAATGGTTGTCAATTGAAAGTTTGTTGTCAAATATTTTTGTGTCGGGGGTTTTTTAATTAGGTATATTATTTTAGTTTTGACAATAGTCGCAGTATAAAAGTTGTTAGTTTTGATGTACAGACTAAGTCCCTAAAAGGATGCTAATTGATAAGGAATAACCCTACATATTGGATTGGTATGGATTGTATTATGGGTCTTATAGGCCGAATCAAAGTTCTTGGCGTCTGTGAACCCGAGGCGAGTCATTTCAAAAGTAGCGAAGTCGTCATGTCAGTTGCATAAGAAGCTAGGTTGTGCACTAAATAGCTAACTTCACAGCTGTCAAAAAATTAGATTCCGCTTATACCGCTTAGTGTGTTCTATATATAAAAATGAATCGTGGTTGTTAGTCTCGCTAAAACTCGAGAACGGCTGGACCGATTGGGCTAATTTTGGTCTTGAAATATCCGGTAGGTAGCTAAGGGAAGGTGAGAAAATATAAAAATATAGTGAGTTAAATAATAAAGACATTCATTGAATTTTCCCATACAAAATGTTCTTGCATGTAAAAGTTGTCATTGACAGTTGACAGATGGTGAGATGAAGTTCACCGGGGCAGCTAGTTTTAAATAAGGATAAGACCTCTCGATTTTTGCCTTTTGTTAATGATATTACACAGAAATAAAAAATAAAAACAAACTTTACTTCGAGTAACTATCATTGTTTTTTTGTCAAGACTTATTTACTAACTTAACTCTACCGC
The DNA here is from genome assembly GCA_964007245.1 of Hypomecis atomaria. Lineage (NCBI taxonomy): Eukaryota > Metazoa > Arthropoda > Insecta > Lepidoptera > Geometridae > Hypomecis > Hypomecis atomaria. The sequence continues at coordinate 15,449,314 of OZ023294.1, read as the reverse complement.
TAGTTTTGAAGTTCATAGATACATTTTTTTTTAAATTTATTTCAAAATAGAACATTGTTAAGATTCAAATTGTGGTGAAAACGGATATGTTAATTAACCGGTGGTCCGATCTTTACGAAGAGTTTTTGACTCTATGAGCAAAATAAGTTTGAGCTATACTATTTGCTGTATGTAATTAAGTGTAAAATAAGTAACGTTTTGGTATTTACTGTAAAGTTACTTATTAAGAAAATAAAGAATTATTTGAATTGAATTGAATTGAATCATAACATCGTAAAGATTAAACAATGTACCAGTGCCACCTACTTATTTACCATAATTTGATTCAAATATTATTATCATATTGCTGTCAATCGTTATATTACATTTATTATACGTACACGTGTACAAAAACGAGATCTCAAAGTCCTAGCTCATGTTTTTAAAGAAAACACGTGTGGTCTCATGTAGGTACTTTATTTTTGATATCGTTGTTCGACTTGTGTGGGTAGAAACAATATTTGTCGGTAGATTGTGAAGTATCGTTCTTTTGGTAAAAAAATCACTGTACCTATGTGGAATGACATACTATAAATATTATTATCTAAATATTCTTGTCATGGCACTTATGATAAGTTGTAAGAATAGCTAAATTATTTGTATTTCTTTGTCTTCTAATTTGGTCTATTTTAAATTGTGCATATAAAACAGTTTGAAACTTTTGAACAATTTTTTAATTTTTACTTTTGCCATCTATTTAGCTGGTAAAAAAAACTTCTTCTTTATAAAAACTATCGTAACCTTTTTTTTCAAATCTTGCTTTACGTACTTTTTTATTTATTTTTAACTCTTGCTTTTCGTTTGCGTAGGTACCTAGATACATCTCTGTTCATAGATTTACAAATGTCCGACGAAATCAGTTTTTAAACTCTACATCATCGCTCTCAAAATTAATTATCATACCTATTGGTTAGTACCCTACAGCCTCCTATACACGTATCTTGTTGCTAAATAAATCAATCGTTCACTCTGCGGAGAATATGTAAACGTTTCACTCAAACTCACGCCAATGAAGTAGCGAAACGCGAGCTTTCTTTTTACATTATTTTTCAGTGTAAAAATGTGTGTGTTCGTTACAAAGTCACGTGTCCGTTTACATAACGTTCGTTTTATGTGGGTTACATTTGCAGTAGTAACTACTCGTTAATCTGCGGTTACATGAACAAGCCATAAATATTACGTGCTGGCAAACGTGGTCTGGTGACGCGTTACTTTGTATGAAGTCTATGTTGGTATTGCACTTAAAATTTATTTGAATATTGCACAATGTTTATACCATATGCCTCAGACCAAATATAAAATCCATATAACATATAATATAATATAAGAGTTGGGCTTTTAAATCTTTTGAGATGCGACGTGACGCCCAGAACTTACCTATTCAATTTCATACAATCAAGATTATTTGTGTACGAGAAACAAAATACATTTTTATAATTTTCATTGTAGTAATTAGGTATATACTTGTGAGAGTAGTTTATCACTTTGTTGGGTCAAAGAGATGGATCACGGGTCCTAATCTTGTCCTAATTGAACAAGATTAACAGAATACTGAAATGATACAGCGTACGAATGAAATAAACACAACTGTGTAAACAAATATCGTTCCCTCAAAAAGTTATTTCTTTGTATCGATAGCAGCCTTGCTACGTATTGCCGGTGTCGGGTTTTTGAGCTCCAGACATCGGTTTTCAGTTGAATACAATTATGTGCTAAAATTCTGGGAAATTAGTTAATTTTCCTGTATGTTTGCAAGGGGGAATCCCAAGAAGTGGACTTATGCTTAGATTGCACAGCAATCTTTTTATGTGGCGAATATTTCACCTAAATACATTTTTAATTGAGTAAGATTTTCTGCAGAACCATTTTATGTCTCAATAGAGGTACTCTTGACAAGTTACTGGAAATTTCATGAGATTACTTAGTACTGAATCTTATAAATAATCGGCCAAGTACGAGTCGGACTCGCGCACGGAGGGTTCCGTACTGTATGGGAGCCCCCCTTAAATATTTATTTTATTATTTACTATTGAAGTGAATATAAAACTAAATATTCTGTGAAAACTTCAAGCATCTACCTGGTACCATTATTAATATAGAGCGAAAAACGTCTAAAAATTCAGGTTTGTTGTATGGGAGCCCCCTTAAATATTTTTGTTATTTTATTTTTAGTATTTGTTGTTATAGCGGCAACCGAAATACATCATCTGTGAAAATTTCAGCTGCCTAGCTATCATGGTTCATGAGATACAGCCCGGTGACAGACGGACAGACGGACATCGCAGTCTTAGTAATAGGGTCCCGTTTTTTCCTTTGGGTACGGAACCCTAATAAATGAATAAACCAACATTGAATTTCTATGAAAATCTAAGATGTATTTTCATAAAGGAAAACCATCACGCGGCAAATGTTCAATTTGTTATTAAAATTTAATATTTTCGACCTCGGCGATCATGTCAGCTTTCAGACTTACAAATGCAAAAAAATACTGCATTTTCATGAGCAAAGTCACGAGGAATAATAAATCAAATACAACATACAGTTATCGTGTGAGCATTCTCTAGTACGATATGCTATTTATATCTAAACATCTTTATCCTTGTTATTTATTTATACCTCGCTAATTCGTATTTTTTTCGGATAAAACTACTAACGGCTATTTCTTAATTCATGCTGTATTTACGTCACACGTTAAAGATGGTTTTGTTTTCATCTTTCTGATATATATAGGAAACACAAATAATTGTGGAGTGATAAAGAAAATAAGATTTGTTTTTTTTTGTTAATTATTGTAATATGAATAGCAGTAGTAAAATATTGTACAGTACCTAGGGATGTACCAAAACGGCGCCCAAGCATAGAGCCGGACCTTGTAGGACTGCATAAATGAATTACCTACCATTACATACCATGGGTTACAAAGTAGGAGCTGCAGTTAAACTGTAGACAAGCTCGCGCTCGGTCTATAAAAAGCTATAAGTACTTTCGTTGCGACACTGAAAACGTGACTGTTAGCTATCATTTTAAAGCATACTTTTCCTCTACATTAGAATTGAAAATTTAGCTTTCGTCCTTTTAGAGACTACATGCGATGTGAGCAAATCATTTTATGATGCTTGCGCTAATTTTTAGGGTTCCGTACCCAAAGGGTAAAAACGGGACATTATTACTAAGACTTCGATGTCCGTCTGTCCGTCTGTCTGTCTGTCTATCTGTCTGTCACCGGGCTGTATCTCATGAACCATGATAGCAAGGCAGCTGAAATTTTCACAGATGATGTATTTTTGTTGCCGCTATAACAAAAAATACTAAAAAGAAAATAAAATAAATATTTAAGGGGGGCTCCCATACAACAAACCTGATTTTTCAGACGTTTTTCGCTCTATATTAATAATGGTAACAGGTGGATGCTTGAAATTCTCACAGAATATTTAGTTTTATATTCACTTCAATAATAAACAATAAAATTAAAATAAAATAAATATTTAAGGGGAGCTCCCATACAGTACGGAACCCTCCGTGCGCGAGTCCGACTCGTACTTGGCCGATTTTTTAGTACCTAGGTACAACCGAACTAATATGCTTAGCCGATAAACACCTGTGTCATTGATGAAGTGTTAACAGGAGCTCGCATTGAAAATTACTGGACGATGCAAAGGTGAATGCTAATTTCTTACCTATTTATTCTGTGACACAATTCATTACGGAAAGCTCAGAATTGTTTATATGGAAAAGTGTGACGTGAATGCATTTCAGAAGTGTCACGTGTCTAAAACACGCAACTCGTCACTCACTCTTCTTCTCTGTTTTTGTCTCTTTGGACTTTCTAAACTCAACTTATTTGTGACAAATATCTTAATCCGTGACGCACAGTTTATTACGCAAAGCTCACAAGTGTTTATATAGAAAAGTGTGTCGTTGTATGTGCATTTTAGGGGAATTACGTGGATTGCGATAGTGAGCACGTGGTTTTCTGCCCTCTCTTCATCCCTCTCTTTTTGGTATGATTTTAGGCTTTCTAAGCACTGTGATAAACACCTTTGTTTGTGACACACGTTCGTTACGTAAAGCTCCTAAGTGTTTCTATAGAAAAGTGGTTAACCCGCCCGACCGTACGCTCTTAACCCCATTTTTTTTTGCATTTTTTTGACATTTACCGTCTTACCACAAAAGTTTTAGGCACGCTTTAGACAATGTTTATCAGTACTAATTGCACGGTTGAGCAGCGTTTACAGCGTGATTAAATCTTTTGTGGTAAGGCGGTTATTCTCCTAGTTTTATTGTGACTCCTAAATCTGTGACACATTACATAAAGCTAGTGTTTCTATAAAAAATTTGGCGCGTATGACTGGCTGTATGCATTTTAGGGGTGTCACGTGGCATGAGCACGCGGCCCGCCCGCCTCTTCGTCCCTGTTTCCGAGGCATGCAGTACTGTAACGTGACTGCCTCATTATGCAGACGCCTTTGTTCGCCAGTATCGAAATGTCCAAAATAAATTACTACCTATAGATAGTGTGGGTTTATTCGAGGGCGTTTTCCTTGAATTCGTGCCTACTTGAATACAGTCTCGATCGTCATCGGTTTTTTAAACCATTATCGAGAAAAAATAGGTTTTGTAACATTCAACAACTATTCAACGTAAATGGACATCTTTAGAGGGTTTTAGAGGGATATAAAGCCCGATTTCAGAGGCGCCATCGTAATTATATTAGCTAAATAGCATAGTTCTGTTTCTTTTTCACTTAAGGCATTCGATAGAGAGAACGCTTTTTACGTTGCTATTAAATTTACGCTGGCGCCTCTGTGATCGAGCTTATAAAGTTATCTGGTAATCCTAAGGGACAAATGAACAATTGGGATCGTCAAAATGTATGAAAACTTCTTCACGAGAGAAGCGAGGGAGTAATGGATATAGAATTTAAAGTTTCTCGCGGCGCTCGGGTGCAAACTTTAGAGTCTCTCCTTACGTTTAGGATCTGAAATGCCGCCCGTGACGTAAGACCCTATTTTATTCTCTCAGTGCATAAGATTGACTAATACAGGCATAATTATTTGCACTTCGAATACAATTTGTGAGGTTTGTGTACAATGCTTAATTATAAAAGGGTATTTGAATAAGGAAGCAATTAAAATGTTAATTATTCTCGGAGGTTTTTGAATTCATTGTTTCCGGATTACAATATGAGAGACCCTTATCCTTTGATTTCTTGAATTATCTTTAGGTAGGTACTTAGTTTAGTGACACTCACATTTTACCAAGAGTACATTTTGTTACTTTTTAAATTGTGCAGTACCTACAACATATTTATAAGTTTACGTATATGTATTACCTATATGCGAAATTTAAAAAAATACACATTTAAAACATTTCATAAACTAAAATAAAACATAAATTACAACGAATCTATTATATTTACAAACCTTAACAAATTACCAGAAAAATAAAAACTTTAACATTTAAATTAACGTTTTCCTGTTTGTCTTACGTAACTGAAAGAAACACATAATAGGAATAAATTATATTGTTATTTAAACAAAGTACTAAAATAGGTACTCGTGGTGGTTGTGGACTACTACTGTTTACATTACAAAATGTAGAACTTAATATTTACCTACCTACTTATTGTATGCCAAGTAATTGGATAGCCAGAATTAAAAAAATGTTAATATATACAATATTGCCAAATATTTTCAAAATCGTTTGATAAACACGCTACGAAATTCTTGGAAAGAAAGCTCGTCACCGATCGGGTTTGGTCCCTACATAAATACATTAGGTAGGTATAGGTATACGGGTTTCAATTTACAGTACAGTACTCTACATAATACCTACTCGTTATTTGGGCGATGAAGTAAACAACTTCAATAGGGAACATTTTCTATTTGAATGAATAAAAATGTTTTCAGAAAAATATCTTGCCTTTTGAAAAAAAAAACTTTTAACATTAAGTATAAGTACCTAGGTAAACTTTATATAAAAAATCGGCCAAGTACGAGTCGGACTCGCGCACGGAGGGTTCCGTACTGTATGGGAGCCCTCCTTGAATATATATTTAATTTTATTATCTATTATTGAAGGAATATGAAACTAAATATTCTGTGAAAATTTCAAGCATCTACCTAGTACCATTATTAATATAGAGCGAAAAACGTCTAAAAATTCAGGTTTGTTGTATGGGAGCCCCCCTTAAATATTTGTTTTATTTTATTTTTAGTGTTTGTTGTTATAGCGGCAACCGAAATACATCATCTGTGAAAATTTCAGCTGCCTAGCTATATGAGATACAGCCCGGTGACAGACAGACAGACAGACAGACAGACAGACGGACAGACAGACATCGAAGTCTTAGTAATAGGGTCCCGTTTTTCCCTTTGGGTACGGAACCCTAAAAAAGACGACCGCAGAGCCGCGGTGTGTTGCCCTGTGTTTTTTGAACTTAAGGAGTTCAAGTATCTGGCGGCATCATCATCATCATTTCAGCCATACAGCATCCACTGCTGGATATAGGCTTCTTCATTGATGTCCAATACGACCGGTCGGAAGTCTGTAATTTTTCATAATTATTAATATCGACCTACTCAAAATTTAATCGGTTTCAATGAACTTACCTACTCTGTTTTTATAAGTTCAACGCCGCAATTACAAAAACGTGATATTTAAATATAAAGAAAAAGACACAAATATGTTTATAAGAAAGTAAGCAAAACATAATTATGTAGGCTGAGCGGGAAGAAAGAACAACGTTCTTTCATTAGGTGTTATTTAGACAACAATGAATTACCTACTTAGTACTATTTACCGACTCGGTGGCCTTATTTTTATAAATATACACTTACACATCAACGCACGTACTGTTAAACTTTGTGTAATTTAAAATTTAGGCAGGTACAATCTTACGACAAAAATGCTAAAATGCTTAAACGAAACCAAAGCAGGAATTATTTCGTTCAAGTAGACCAAAGGGTAATGAAAACAATTTTAAATTGAAATTAGAAGTACAAGTTGTAATGGAGTTGGAGGCCATAGAGCCGTTCTTGAATTATTTAATTTAATATCTCACGTGTATGCAAATGTAACTCGTGCTGAACATTTATATGCACGACATGCACGTATTGTATTTTAAATTAAAATAGTTCGCATTAATTTTCATGGAAATGAAGGTAAATTGTCTACTTTTCAGGGCCGTATTACCATACGAGTAATCCTTCATTCTTTTACTTTCTTTAGTATAAACTTCTGTAGGTAGGAACCAAAGAAAATATCCTAATTAACTCTGCACCAGATATAATATTTAGTTTCATTTTGTGTTTGTCCTGTGTAATCCTGATAATAATCTATATATACACGCCAAATTTCATCAAAAGCCGACTTGACAATTTGAGAACCGATTTTTGTTTACGATGGGTGAAGGTCGATCTGCACCGGCTTGTAGACCCTACAGTCGATGAATCAATCCATATTTATATCTAAGCCTTAATTTGCTACTCCGTTATATCCGAATAACATTTTCTTTCTCCTCTTTCCAGGGTCCCAGTTGACTCGTCTGCGAGAAGCGAGACGCCTACACCGTCTCCAAAGGATGACGCCGTCACCATCGACCCGGGGTGGACCTAACCCCACACACTTACCTCAAATAGTTCTACCCATTGACAAAGCTGTCCAAAACAAAGTAATCCTAGAACTAGCCTTGAAAACAGTCGCGCTAATGCACAAGAACAAACTCATCCAACAGAAAATAATAGACTTACAAAAAGAAACTTCAGAATTCGTAGCCACCATCATGAAAAATCCAGAGAACAGGCTACGATACATGGAGCGAATGCGTTCTCAAGCAAACGCTGCGATCAGACCTCAAGACATTATGACGGTAGACAATAAAGAAAATAATATTCTCATCAAAACAGAACCTGACGCTTGAGCGAATGGCGAATGAATGTACTGAACGACGTCGACAGTAAACGTCAACGTCAATGTCAAAGTCTGATTCGAAGGAGGATGATGGTGATAATTTTGTTGTTTTTCATCACATTTTCAGTGATGTGAAGGGAATTTAGCTCAGTACTTATATGAAGTACGAAATAGGTACAGTTTTAATCCAGCTAAATCCATTTGTTTTATACCTAAAATTATCAGGGATCCCAATTTAAATTTCAATATATTTTGTCATTGTTGTAAATGTGAAAATATGCGGGGTACCCGCAACTGCAGCCTATGAAAATATTTAGTGAAAGAGTAAAAAAATCAATCACAAGACGTCGCGTCGTGTGATAACTGAATTAAATTAACATGATCTGTGAATTGGCTTATTTTGTTTCAAAAATCTTCTCAAGAAGAACCTAATTTTGATCTCTTTTCCAATTTTCATTTTTTTTTTTTGTATGTTGTTGGTGGATACCAACAGAAAAATGAAGGTGTCAATCTAAAAGAACGTCAATGTGGCGCCGTCTGTTGTAATTTTTTGCCCTCAATTAATATGTACCATTTTTTAATTTTATTATTATCTTTGGATCTTTTCTTTACTATAATAACCTGCACATAATTATATGTTGGCATAATGGTAGAAAATTTTATGGAATATTTCTTCCTTTATATCGGACAAGTAGGTATATTGTTGTTGTACCTTATTTCATTATGAACTTAAGGTGAATCCTTTTCTCTTCAGTTGATGAATTAGCTTAGCATGGGTGACCAGTGTTAACAACTAGGTAGCACATAACTGAGTAAAAATACTGGGTGATTCTAATATGCAATATTTCCCTGCATTGTTATTGTGATAATTAAAATTCACTAGCGTTTATTGCTCTTAAACATGAAACATTTTGTTAATTTTGAGGCAGTCTTAATTAATGGAAAATCAATTAAGCAGTACCTAAGTGAGAAAAATTGCTGGGTGATTCTAATAAGTATGCAATATTTCCCTGGATTGTCATTGTGATAGTTAAAATCCACTAGCGTTTATTGCTCTTAAACATGAAACATTTTGTTAATTTTGAGGCAGTCTTAATTAATGGAAAATCAATTAAGCAGTACCTAAGTGAGAAAAATTGCTGGGTGATTCTAATAAGTATGCAATATCTCCCTGGATTGTCATTGTGATAGTTAAAATCCACTAGCGTTTATTGCTCTTAAACATGAAACATTTTGTTTATTTTGAGGCAGTCTTAATTAATGGAAAATCAATTAAGCAGTACCTAAGTGAGAAAAATTGCTGGGTGATTCTAATAAGTATGCAAAATTTCCCTGGATTGTCATTGTGATAGTTAAAATCCACTAGCGTTTATTGCTCTTAAACATGAAACATTTTGTTAATTTTGAGGCAGTCTTAATTAATGGAAAAAAACACAGAAAACTAGTAGGTCAAATCAAACCTATTGTGGCTATGGAGATAGCTATAGTCAAACCGCTAAACTCAGACATCGCCTGCGCGGTACAGGGGCGCCGGGGGAGACGACACAGGGGGACTGAGACAGGCGCGGGCAGCGGGTCCCCGGCGCCCGCACCTGTCTCAGTCCCCTGTGTCGTCTCCCCCGGCGCCCCTGTACCCGCGCAGGCGATGTCTGAGTTTAGCGGTTTGACTATAGAAGCTGCGCGGAACCCAAGCCTGACTGCAGCTCACTGCATGTCATTTGCGTGGGGATTGGATTTGACGCAGCTTGTAGCTAACTTTACGTTTACAACGCAGTTTCAAATGTGTTTTAATTTTCCATCCGGCAATAAATAATAATTCAGTGTCTTAATTATATCGTTGTGGTAGTTTCTTGTTATTCTAGGGATAAGTATCCAAGGTTGTTAATAAGAGAGGCTGTTAGCGAATACCTTCGTACCATTGCTTTTGACGGTGAATGTATTATAACTTGTGAAATCTATGTACCATTGATTTTGAGGGTGATGGTAACATGTTAGATCTTTGAACCATTGCTTTCACGGTGAATGTGACATGTTAAATCCTTGTACCATTGGTTTTGACGGTAGATGTAACATTTTAAATCCTTGTACCACTGGTTTTGACTGTGAATGTTACATGTTAGATCTACCATGTACCATTGGTTTTGACGGTGAATGTAACATGTTAAAGCCTTGTAACATTGGTTTTTACGGTGATGTAGCATATGTTAATAATTGCATCCCGATTTTATTGATATATTTTAATTCTTGTAAAATTCGTTAGTTTGTAATATTTGGTGTCGAAAAATGTAATTTGATGAAAAATTGCATTTTTTAATATTATTAAATTTTCTAATGAGGTGTGACTCTTTTCGTTTGACTCTGTTATTTTGAGTTTGTAAACGTTAAACAAGTTCTAAACTGTTTTTCTAACTGTGACCATAGTTAGATTTTCAAATTGTTGCTAATGAAAGATGTTAATTGATAATTTCATTCGTAGATTTGTATAGATAACTTATGTAGGTATACCTAATATTTAAAATATGCTCTGTATATTTAAATAAACAAATGTAGGTACCTATATGTAATATTGTTCTAAGTAATACTAGGTACTTACCGGACCCCTTGGCCACCGAATCTTTTACATGAACGGCTACTTAACTCGATGAATTTAGTTTTCAAGTTAATTCAAAAACTGTCATTATTTAAAAAAAAAAAAACTCTGACATGTTGGTTACGAGGACTCGAGAAGGGGTAAATTAATACTCTTTGTTTATTTAATTTAGTGATTAGTTTTAATTTTCATTACTTGCTTGTGTATTCATATTGAGTTTTTATAGTTCGGCCGTTCAGAGAATGCGTTCCTGACACGTCATCCTGAAAAAATGTTTTTGACCGATATCTCGGAAACTATGTACTTAAGTTTTACAAAAGAAGTTTAGTGGAAACAAAAGATGCGAAATTTTATTTTCTACAATAATGATCTTAATGTTTTTTGCCCTTAAGTACATAGTTTCCGAGATATCGGCCAAAAACATTTTTTCAAGATGACGTGTCTCAAGGAACGGATTCTCTGAACGGCCGAACTATAAAAAAAGGCATAACCGATATATTTTATGAACGACAGTTATATTTTCATAACAAAATATTTCAAAATATTAAAATTACCTACTTTACTTTGCACGCTATAGTACCATTCAATTTAAAAAAAAATCAATAAGTTGAAAAAATCAGTTAAAGTTTATAAACTTCCTAAGTAAAAGAAGTAAGAATTTAATTATTTTCATAACTAATACATATAATGTAGTCAAGGCTATGTTGTGTGTTGCAAGTTTTACAGATGGCGCCACCAACACTTATAGTTTAATTGTAAAAGACAATTTCGTTTCACTAAGCGCAACGAGAATAACGCGTAGCTTAAAATCATTAGGTACAGGTTTGTTTCTACCTTTAACGTAAAAAGAGTAAGAGTAACAAATGTTAAAATTATTTGTCATTTCAGTCTTCTTTTCCTTTTTTTTACAATTCATAAGGCTGCAAAATAGGTTGTATCTATAGGCGTAGGTAGGTGCCAACTGCTGTGTCGACTGCTTACATTCTAATTTTCAAATGCAGCGGACTGTCAAATTTTCGAAATGTCTGTCTACCGCCATTTTAAAAATCATTAAGTGTCTTAGTTTAGATTGCATTTAATAGATATTTAGCTGAATGATTGCACATCTACCAACCACTGTGTTCATTTTAATTGTACGTAATTATTACCTACTTTGAATTATCACAAGGCTTGTAAGTTAATTTTAGGTGAAAACGCCTTATTACTTTAAAATTATATTATAAAAAACAAAACTGCCTGAGTTACAAAAAAGTGACGATGTAAAATTGTGAATTTTCGTGCGTTTTAGTCTCGTTTTCGGTAGTCTGATATTTTTTACCCTATTTATAATTAACCAATGAGAACGCTAAAAAATTCATGCTAAGGTTGCTATTGGTCAAAGTGTCACTTTTTTTTCATACCAGTCTTATTTTCTTAAGTAATGTTTTAAAAAGGTTTTTGTTTGTTTAAAAAGGTTTTTCACCGATCATTAATTCTTATGTAGAAGGTATTATTTAATTAAATGAGTATTAGAATATATGGTTAGCTCTGTAAGTTGTTATTTAATGTGTATAGTTTAAGCACAACTCTCTCGTGTGAGCTTCAAGTGTCTTTGCCTATGTTTTTTTGGCTAACTGTGTATTCCTACTGTTAGTTTTGTAAGATTTATTGAAAAATACACTAGTCTTTCCTGAATTACATTTGTTTTATTTTCAATATTAATGAAAAGAATGTTAATAATTAAGTCTCAGATTGTTTCTGATAGTCTGAAATTATTTAGTAGACGAACGAGCTATGCAATGCTATGCTAAGTCGAACTTTATTATTTGATGAATTTAGATCGGACTTTTACACACCTTTAGTAGGTACCGTCTACCTGCCAAAGCCACGATAAACCAAACTTCATAATGGTCCATCGTTCTTATCTGTGTTGGAAGCATGACATGTGCTAACAAACTTTCAGGTTTTATACAATAACGAAAGTCTGGGTTCACGGGCTCTTGTTCTAAAAGGGCCAATGCCGAGAAATCTTTTTGCAAGATCGAATCCGAAATATGAACCGTAGAATAACCAAAGTTATTAATATAATAATAGCAAGAATAGAATAGCTTATCGAATTAGCAAGTTGGCAGTGGGCAGATCAAGCATGCATGATAATATCGGAATGTTTTCGAAAGGAGACCAGCCGAGCTAGAACGCGCACCACGTAAGTAAGGTACTAGCGCCGAAGATGGCCCAGCTCCTAAGATAGCCCACTTTAAAAAAATCGTACTTCCCTGTATTCAAATAATTTAAAATTACGCGCGCACACGCAGAATTGGCCATAAGTACACAAAAGTGAAACGAAACGCAGCAGTCACGTGCACGCCGTCATTTCGACAGCAGACTTCAGTTTACAGGCAACTCTTTAAAGGCGAGTCGATTTATAATTTGAAGTCCTTACCTTTTCAAGAATTTCAGCAATGCAAATTCAAAAAAAAATTTTGTTTTTCCATAGAAAAATGTTGTTCACCCGCGACAAAATGTATGGAACAGCTGATTTTTTTTTAAGTTCTGACAAAATTCGCAGAACAAAAGTTGTTGTTTTGATGTACAGAATAATCCCCTAAAAGGATGCTAATTGATTAAAAAAACCCTGTATAGCTGCCAATTTTTAACATCTCGAAAAGAGTTCTTTTCGTGGCTTTCGTGGTTGGATGCTGTACTAGCATGTAAGCACGGATCGCAAGAGCGAAGTAGGTCGTTCACCCGCAAGATGGACCGACCTCATTAAGTCAGCAGGATCAAGCTGGATGCAAACCGCTTTTAACCAGTTATATTGGAAAGCTACGAGTGTGCAAGGGAAGCCTGTTAAGCAGTAAAAGCCGTGGTGGCCTAGGGAGAAAACGCTCGCCTTACAAGCGTGAGGTATAGGTACATTTTATCGTCATGCATGCCGTCTACAGGGCTTTAGAAAGGGTGTACCTGCCTAGGTACTAAGGCAAAATAGACTGTTTCAGACCATAATTATTATGGAATTTACGGATAACAATTACCCACTACGGGCCAAACCAGAATTCATATTTAGAAATTAGCTGTCGTTCATAATTGCAGCTTTGTGGATACAGGGTTATTTCTAATCAATTAGCATCCTTTTAGTGTCTTATTCTGTACATCAAAACTAACAACTTTTAAACCGCGAGTTTTGTCAAAACTCAATAAAAAAATGTTGTTCCATAGAAAAAAATTTTTCACTCGCGACAAAATGTACGGAACAGTAGTTTTTTTTTTTTCAAGTTTTGACAAAAGTCGGAGAACAAAAGTTGTTAGTGATGTACAGAATAAGCCCCTAAAAGGACGCTTATTGATTAGAAATAACACTGTAGGTTTGTATATAGGAACGGAGAATAGATGAACGTCGAAAAGCGGATTTTCAGTAGAAGTTCGAATTTAGGGTTAACCCCTTATTTTAAGTTGTTTATAAAGTCGGTGTTTAACATCCTCGGCATCACTTTTGGCCTAGTACCTACCTACAGTCCTACACCCTTTTGAATATCCCTTTAAAGTGGCGTAGCATAGACTAATACCTACCTATAATACCTACCTACCCATGTAGGTATGGGACTGTGGTATAATAAGTATATGTGTCAAATGTAGGTAATCCTAGCACTATGTGTTATGTAGGGTAGTTAGAGAAATCGTGAAATAAACCAGTTATGTCACTGACCTATTTGTTTCCTTTGCCACTCCGCCAATATTTACCCAAATATTCTACTGGCGACGAGGCAAATCGCGAAAAATCATTAATTAATGTTTATTGTGACTGTATAGGTAATGTACGTGTGATAAAATTCCAAACGGAAATTTGATAATTCGGCAAAAGTAGGTACTCGTACATTCGACGCGTGGAACGGGAACCGCCGCCTCTGGCTGTTTGCAGGCGGTAAACTCGGCGACTGCATCCCAGAGGAAGATGGACGACATCGGGTCGTGGCTCTTCAGAGAGGATGGAAGGATGGTCGCGCTCTCCTGGGCGGCGAAACGTCGCTCATGACGGGGCGAGCGAGAACTGGTTTTTATCACGATTTTTCTAACTACCCTACATAACACATAGCACATAGGATTACCTACATTTGACACAATATATACCACAGGGACACATTCAGGCCGTTAAGCATCCCTCAAAATATACCTACATACTGGCGCCCCGTAAGTATGTGTACTATGAGACCTTTACATTTTTCACCCACGCCTGACTATGCTACTGTCTATCAAAAAAATATACAAAATGCATCCAAAATACTTATTGCTTAATTTACAACAACACTAAGGACGTGGAACCCTTTGGTGTCTCCGGTCTGTTTGGACTGAATCTTATTTTGTACTGAATTCAATAAGAACTGAACTCATGCAGAGTTTAGAGAGGAAAGAGTTCCGCTATAGCAAGTAGATTACACTCTGTGAGATTACGAGTACATGATTAGTAACGGCATCTGTTATGGAGTAGCTAGCTAAGAAACAAAACTGAGGGAACATTAACCCTTAAATGGATTTTGTCATTTATAAAGGACGTAAACAAAACGCGCACACCGATACAAAATGCACACGCGTTGCCGGCTCTAAGGCGGTGCTTGACGACTAAAAAGCTACCCTTTTCTAACTTACGCGATTTTGGGATACTAGGTCATCGAAAAATTAGAAGTGCACGCCATTTTTAAAATAGAACGTATCGCGTCAGTTTTTTCTCCAGATAAAAGTCATTGTAACGGTGACTTATTTTATTGTTATAACTAACTATTACTTGTTTTCATTTATTTGAAAATTGGGTAATTATATTGTGTCGTAGTTCATCAAACTCATGATCGTAGTTTTTCCTAAAATGTCACATATATTTGAATGTCACATAGAACGGACATTGCCCTAAAAGTGTAGTACCAAGTATTTTTCGTATCCGTCATTCAGAACGGACATTGCCCTGAACGTATAGTAACAAGTAGTCCTTGTGTTTGTCACAAAAAAGGGACATTGTCTGTTTAATTTTTTATTTTTGTGTGAAATTGTCTTGGAGAGCAAAAAACACAATTCACCACAAAGTTTGAGTGAAGATTCCTTCAGACACCTTCAATGTTTAGACAAAACTTTCAGGTAGATCTTCCTGTATCATACCTGAAAGCCCAACAACTAGTTCCGTAATATCACCGCTGACACCAGGAGTGCAAACACATAGGACTAGACAATATAACTGTAGAATCCTCTCCTACCTACCTAGCGACCACCGCCAACACCTGCTGTAAGAAAGTATAATGCGAAAAAATAAAAAAGTAATTTCAAAAAAGTTTAATATACCGGCACTGTAGATACCTATATACAGGATTATTTGCTTATCCTTTACTAAGCCGAAAGAAGGTGAGTCAGACCATCATTACGAACAACTTTTAATATGTGACCAACCCAAAATCCCAGAAAAAAAAAATCAGCGGTTTCATACATTTATCGAGTCTGGGTTGCAATTTTGTATGAATCAGCAGGTTCGTGCAGAGACTTCAGGAATAGTCTATGACTTGTTTCCATATGACGGCGTAAACACCTTTTGAAAGCACAAAAGAGTGGGAAGAAGACTATCAAGGCCGTAGAGGAAAAAACCATAGTAAAATTCTGCAAAAGCATATCGAATTCAGCATTACTAAGTAGGTAGTTTCCTAAACATTGTACACAGTGTACTTCAAAATTTTCTGTTCTTAACATACATGATATATATAAGAATAGGTTTTTTGGTTTATATTTTCTGTGTTTTTGTGTTTTAGTTATTTTCTGTGTCATAAATTTTACGTTTTTAAATTTCTTGTGTAACAGATAATGTCCGTTTCAAGTGACGTGTAAAGATTTTATAGGTATCAGTAGTTACGGGCAATGTCCGTCTTATGTGACGTGTCATATCTCCTAAAATAATATAAATTTTTTAGAAAAAAATGATTGAATATTTTATTTTCCTCATAAAATAACCACTTATACTAAAAATATCCCAAAGAAACAGAGATATCATGCAGTGACTGTTTAAGGGTTAAATTTTTACTGCTTTGGCGCTAAAAGCGCTCTCTGTTGTTGAGTAGCTGAAACATTTTGTCGTAATTTATGTTTTGTTGGTGCTGGTGGTGCGCACAGAATTTATACTACCTACGCATTTTATTTCAAGTAGTAATTGAAAAAGTTACAAGATGACAGCAGTTATTCAATAAACTTATATGATAGTTGTTTGTGTTCGCGTGAATAATAATAATATTTTCCATTTGCCGTTCTTATTGGAGATCCGTAGGAAGGCCTATATCGAGTAGTAGTACGTCCTGTGGCTCATGGACGCAAAAACTGTGAATAATTTTATTCCTAAATTCTTACAATAACAACATAAGAAAACCCGTTGATTCTTCGGGAAGTTCAGGAATAGTCAAATATAATCCTATAAGTATCTACCTATAGGTAGGCCGAATCCAACTTAATGGCGTCTGTAAACACGAGACGAGTGGTTGCGCGTAGTAGCAATATTATTAATATGCCAGGGGCGCGGCACGAGGAAAGGGGATTACTAAGTTTACAGACGCCATTAAGTTTGATTTGGCTTTTTTTGTCCAGGAAAAATCCGTTGGGGATACCTACCACCGTGCCTCAGGCATTGGGTGGTTATGTGGAAGTCCCTGCTGAGTGGTTGTTATAGCCACTAAAAAGCCTGCCGTGCTAGGATGCGCACCACGAAATATTTCTAAAGACGTGTCAGAACGAGACAGAGTTACGGCGAAGTATTTGTCACTTTTTCACACGACAAAAAGAGTTCTTAATCTGGGTTTTCGTGATCGCATGCAAAGATAGTTGGAGTGTTTCACCACAGCGCTCGGTGCTTTCGCACTCATCCGCGGACATCGCCAGCCCCAGTTGGAATCCACCTCGGAGCTTGCGCTCCTCTCCGCCACAATGACGATGTGTCAGAATACCAGACGCCACCACTCTGGACTAAACGAGTAACTGGGCATGGGTCAGCATGTGTCCGAACGCCCTAGTCTCTGTGCAACGGGTCAATTAAAGTGGCCCTGTGCCTGCCACTTCGGCTGCAGAGGTCCCTATCCTCTAGCGAGCGGCGTGTCGCTGAATTGACACTCCTCTTATCCCCTGCAGCCCTACCGCGTCCGCCATCAAAGTCGAGGCCTTTAAAGGTAAGGAAAGTGGCAACGACAACACCAGCAGTCCCTCTCTCCCGCCGTGGCCTCAAATCATCAGATGTACCTAATGCCGACCATACAACACTGCAGCCCGCCTCAGTTGCAGTGCCCCCATAAGCTACCCAAGCTGCCGGCCAGTTTCTGTAGAGGCTTGGAGGCAAAGCCCAGAGAACCACCTCGGATTTCTTTTACCTTCACTTAAGTATTACAACATAACTACGCGGAGCTCAACTGCAGATTTTTTAATAATACACATCAATCTTATCAATCATCTTAATTATTCCCAGACGACGGATTAGCAATGCAAATGTCATCTCTCAATATCGGTAGCTCAGTTTCTCGGTACCTATTGACCCAAATTAAACTAGATCTGCTTTACGGTTCTATTCATAATTTATCAATGATTATTCTATAAAAAACCAGATGAACTCATACCTAAAGTTGTAATTTTTTGTCTTTTCTCTAACTTCTTTTCTACAGCTAAATATATGTACCTACCTACCTACAGATGACATGTTTGAGTAGGCCGATTGACTGGCCCTAGAGTTTTTAACGAAGAACGCTTATCAGTTAAAACAGCTGGGCCCTAAGTAAGGTGTCATCAAAACCAGAGGCTTATTGTAAGTTCGTATTTATTTATTTCTTGTAATCAACAGTGTTACAATACATAATTATCTTAATAATATAAAAAAACACAAATAAGGCTAAAACAACGTACCTAGGTATAGTAGTAAGCAGTGTGGTTTTATGCATTTTTGTTAGTTCCTTAATTCTCGTTTCCGCTAAGGGCGCTGCGTACTTATACAAATGTATGACGTCATGGAAACAGTACTTAGTTTCTTTTTACCACACAGATACCATTTTAGGTATAATCACTTATCTACTATCTACTCAGTGCTTAGTTGTTAATGCCATTCACGGTCACCCATCAGAAAATTTTGTGTACTCGTAACTACATTATAGACCACTGCTACTCTACCAAACAAAAATCAGATAGGTAATACTCTAATTATCAAATTCTTACTCATAATATATTAATTAAGTACTTATTTTTTAAGATAAAATGCTACCTACACGCTTTAATTGCAAGACTAAGTATTTTGTAAGGACTAAAATAACTAAGAAATTATCTAAGTAGGTAGCTACTTGCAGATTTTGTCTCTATTTATTTATGAATTAGGGCATAAAACTCACTGCCTTATTTACTTAGTGCATACAGATGTCATACGTAGGGCTAGGTGAGCCTGTGTCAGTGTCACAAATCGAAAGGAGCTTGTTTTCATAGAGATCGTTGTTCGCCGTCGTTTCACTTTCAGTCATAGTGTCCACTGCTGGATATAGGCTTCCCTAATATATCTTCAATAAGAGAAGCTTTTATCCAGCGCGATCCTGTCGTCTTGGTGAGGTCATTGGTCCACCTTGTGGGTTCTACATCTTACGCTGCGTTTGCCGGTACGTGGTCTCCATTCTAGAATGTTTCGACCATATCAGTTTCATAGAGACTTAATAACGTGCTAGTTAAGTACATAATTAAAAATAATAATAATAATAATAATAAGCGCGCAGGGGCGGCTTTGTGGCGAGCCGTTGTTCGTTGAGTGGCGACATCGCGAACCCTGTTTCCCTGGGGCTAAATGAGACCCCTGATTCTTCTCTTGCCTTAACTGGCCGGCTTGGGGTGGAAATCGCAAGAGCTAAGAACCTAAGCTCCAGGGTGGAAGTGTTGAAGGGCATAACGCCGCGAGTAATGTCTAGTGAAAGCGTAGCACACCTCTCGACACCCTAAGCCGTCCGCACCAATGTTGCCTCTCCGGCGTCAAGTGACGGTAGCCTTTATGGGGAGCCCATTTAGTGAATGGCAAGTCACCACCCGCCTAAACATTATTCTTCTTTCCATCTTGTTTCCAGGCTTCGTATTATAAATAAATTGCTTCCTTAGCAGAAACACCTTTTTAAAGACTGATAAAATGGGGGAAGTAGCTTTATCATAGAAACAATCGAATTTATTACCGCAAAAAATAATGAATTAACTAAGTGAATTGCGAAAGTGAGGAACAAAGTAAAAGGACGAGATTCTTTAACTCCTTTTGGCTTTGTTACGCCGTTCTGTACAATCTTGTATCATGAAGAGAAATATTAACCAAGTCAAATATTATGTTTCATCGCGTAAGGAATTCCCTAAGCCTCTACATTCATCGAGTTACAGTCATGAACTTATCATGATAATTCGTGAGGACAGGGCAAAAGAGCTTTATTTGCCATTATAATCTACCAGTACGCAGTATTGTCAACCCCAAGTAAGACTAAAACTTTACGACTAAAAATCACCAGCTAATTTTATTGAGAAGCAAACTTTATTGTACCGTCTCTACGTTTTTAGCTCTATGACATACAAAATAATAATCGAAAAATGTTTTGAAGACAGCCCACTGGGCTATCAACCTCAGTGCCGCCGTGTCTGTAGAGTCCCTCGATCGCCTCTACATTGTTACTATCATTTATTTATGCCTAGTGCTACAACAATTGAGACAGCACAAACACATTTAGGTTTCAATATTATTTAAATATAATACAGTATTAAAAAGTGAAAAAATAGTGACTTAGTTATATGGAAAGCCGATATATTGAATTATTATACCTAGTGTTTTCTCTAAAATCAGTGTTATAGTCACGTCTCGTGTGATGAGCTATTTTATGACCTGAGCCTTAACAGTTGAGACAACACAAAAACCTTAGGATTAAAGCGTTATTTAAATGCCGATATTTGGATAACAATAGTGTTTTAGAAGTTACAATTTTACTGTGAGATTTTCTTGTTAGTCCCTCTCAGATGGGGAAGTAGAAATTGGCAAAATAAAGAAGAAAAATTACAAAAAATATAGAAATTCATAAACATATGAGACGCCAAGTCAGTTGCTTCTACTGACCTTTAATAAAACGAGAAACTAAGATCAGTGTACCTAATACAGAATTCGGATTCATTATCCTCAAATAAAAAATACGACTAGTAAGTACCGAAAACTGAAAATGAAAACGTCTTTTCACTATAAAGATTAATTGACATGTATTAGTTATCGCCATGGTATTTGCCAATTTACCTACCTGTTATGTATTTATTAATATGCGGTTACTAAGTAGTTTATTCTTACATTTACTTTTTGTCTAAAATCGTAAAATAACCTGTAATTTGGCTAGGCTGCCTTCCGGCCGGCATTTTGGTTGTTAGCCACGTGGTATTACAGGGTCAACCTCCATAAAAACTATACCATCAACGATTGCACAATGTTTTGGAAGAATTCTGAGCCTATTTAATACCTATCGGTCAGAATAGGAGATAAGACTATTCAGTTATTCTTTGAAACATTTTTCTGAATCTAAGTGTTCTTTTTGCAAAGGTAGGTAGGTATTACCTATATTTATGTGTTTGAGGAAAAGTCTTCTTTCTGGTAGATTGTTCCTAATTTAGAGAGAGTGGGTTTATACATTTTAGTAAATATCACAAACTGTATATAACGTACCATAATTTTTCATTGCTGATTATAGGTATATGGAGCTCTCCTGAGGACTAGATCTACATGTATTCATCAAATCTATATATTTATCTTCACATGTTATAATTTATTTAGGACTTTATTGTATTGTGTGGGTATCAGGTTCGATTATGTTAAATGCCATACTATGTGACTGAATGCAAATAGCTTTTTGTTGATTTTGCACCAAATTTAAATATTAGCATCACCGAAAGATTTTATTAGAATGTTGAAATTTTTAAACGCATCTTTGATATAGCTTAATCTAGTCTACTGTGAATAGTCAATAGGATTAAAATTAAAATCAGACAATTGCGGGTAGAACTCAGGTCAAGATCGGGTTCCTTTCAAAACTCCTATATTGTCACCCATAATTTGCAACTGCACATAAAGTATTGTACGTAGGTATAGGTACTCTGAGTGTCTCTGAGTGTATTGAGGAGCTTTAACTTATTTTGGGACTTATTGGCTTTTCAAACGGACGCATCCTTAAAGGAAGTATACTAATAGGGGAAACGCATCATACCTATCAACTGCTAGCGCAGTTGGTATAGTACTTACCTCTGCTTTGATGTAGGGGATACCTGCACTCCAGCCATGTAGATTTGGGCGATTTGAAATATCTCTTCTGGGTCTAAATATTACTAGCCTTTGTGTCCACCCACGTATTAAATGCTAATTATCCTACACATCGACGGCAGTAAACAGCTTAGCAAACCATCAGAGATACCTGTTTTTCAAGGTACGGAACCCTAAAAAATAGCCGTCAGAGATCGGAACGAAGCGGTGATGGAGGCTCTGGGCCTGGAGAAGGAGAATTTCCATAGGACCTGAAAATGTGTATGTGAAAATTTGTTCTTTTTTTCGTTTGTTAAAATAAGCATAGCGTGCATGCCCCAAGCATTCATGCTCGCCATCGAAGGCTACTTCTTGCGGCGGCATCAGGTGTCGAGTCGTTCTCTTCCCTCAAATATGGTCGAGGAGAGCGATGGCTGGCACATGTGCCATACTCGTGATCGCGTGCTGCTTGCAGGTCGCCGGTCTGCTCGTGGCATTCACGCAATGCACCGACTTGATAACTTAGGCTAATATTTAACTATGTTATAATACTCTTTGTACAGTAAAATAAAATAAAAAAAATGTGTTTAGTTAACAAAGGGCACAGACCCTGGAGTCTGTGGTTGCAAAATTTTCGAATAAAAAAAAAAAAAAACCCTTAAAAATATATTGTAGCACATACTAACACAAAAACAACAAGGTATAGCAAAATAACACCTCAATTTTTTCGGAAGTCAATTGAAATTGTATCACTCCTATATCATTATATATTATAAATTCTAATTAATATTATATAACAGAATAACGAGCTTTAAAAAAAACCTACTTCGTATGTACTCAAATTTTAATTACGTCTTAAATTACCTTGAGTTCTTTAAATAGGAATCTATTTGTCACAATGTCATCGTACTTATACCTACCAATAAAATTTCAATGGAACACAACATGGCATTGATTGAACGTAGCTTTGGGCTAACGACACAGAAGGAATAATAGTTCTCGACCTATGAGAGTTTAGGAAATTTATTATATCTTCCTTCCCGAGTGTTCCGTCCAGTTCAAGTGAAAGCACTAAAAATGTCCTAGTGCCGTTATACATACCGACTTAGGTATTTACATTAAATAATTCACTATGACCCGTTTTCTCTAATCTCGACGTTATGTCACCTAATTAGTGCTTTTAACCGAGCTTTTTGGCATCGCTCGGCGTTGTATTCGGCTTGCAATCACCTTACGACTAAATAAAAAGCCTGCCCACTACGTGGCTTGGGCAGAGTTTTGGATTGGACACTTTTTTTGCACGATTGTCATTCTATAGATAGATATTTTTTGCTTGAAGCTTCCTATTCATAATTATCAGCTGTAGGACGTTCACTGCTGGACAATGGCCTAGGATTTACAGTAAGACCGATAGAAAGCGGTTTGTATTCAGTTTCTGGGGTTTTGATTAGATCGTCAGTCGGTGGACGTCCTATATGCTCTGAGGGATTAGTCCAGGTTTACACGTAACTTGAAACTACAACTGTTTCCGTCTGGCTCTATACATTTTTTACAGCGCCCCTGGCAGAAACGAGGAAGAACTAACTAAAATGTATGGAGCCACACGCGAAAACGAAAGATTAAGTAAACTGACTAAGGGCTCTGTTCGAAAATTTTATAGCCCATTAGCCATTCGTTCCTCGAACTAAATATATACCTTGCCACTGCCATTTCAACTTGATAATTTGCTGGGCTGTGTTAGGCTTAGTTCGTCTACGAATGGAAATTAATTGCTTGTGTAATAAAAATGCGAAGGAAGAATATAAAAGTTGTCCTCTAGACTTATTTTGCGTAAACTTTTTGAATTTTAGTATAACTTTGTAATGTTTTTATTTTTCGTGTGTTTTTTGTATTGTAATTGTGGTTAAACTAATAAAGAATTTATCTATCTATCTATCTATCTAATTTTGAAGTAGGTACAATAGTTTTAAGTGTAGATACAGCTAAATCATGAATCTCTTCTTCTTTGGAAGTTGGTTAAAAACGTATTTGTCTAATTTGATTCATCGCCCACTGAACTTAACTACGTTTTTAACTGGCTTGATGTTTGGTTGGTTTGGACCGGTTGATTTATTAACTCTGTGATAGTTTTTGTCTCACTTTTTTCTGCGGAAACTCGTATCACACCATGATTGGACCGTTATTAGTGAAGCTTGTTATTATTTTTCAATTTTAGACGGTAATCTTGTAAACAAGTTACTGAGACGTGGCGTAGGTAGGTCGTAAAGTTAAGAGAAAGCGCGACAAGCTGTTTAAATAAATTTTAAGAGATCAGTAGGTATATTTAAGAGTTCTTTTTTAATCGGGCAAATGCCTTCATTAAATACAAATAAAAGCCGTGGTGGTCTTGTGGTAAATAACATCCGCCTTACAATTGTGAGGTCTTGGTTTCAAATATCGGTTTCGTACTAATGAGTTCTTTAGAATTTATGTAAGTACGGAATTTCACACCACTGGCTTTTCGAATGATTTGATGGAAAACATCGTGAGGCAACCTGCATACGTACGGGTAAGAAATTCGATGGCGTATGTGAATCCACCAATCTGTACTGGGCCCGCGTGGTATATGGCCCAATTACTCTGGGTAGGCATATGTTCAGCAGTGGTCCAGTGGACTATTATAAAGGCCAGTACAGTACAGAAAATACAACACAATACAATAATTTCACTTAGCTACTTCAACATAAAAAACAATTAAGTTTACCTGTTACCGTTATTAATAGGGAGCGCAAAACGGCTAAAAATTCAGGTTTGTTGTATTGGAGCCCCCTTAATGTTTTCTGTTTTTAGTATTTGTTGTTTTGGCGGCAACAGAAATACCTCATCTGTGAAAATTTTAACGTTCTAGATATCACGGTTCATGAGATACAGCCTGGTGAGACAGGCAGACGGACATCGAAGTCTTAGTAATAGGGTCCCGTTTTTACCCTTTGGGTACTGAACCCTAAAAATACATTTTATACTTTGTAGTTGTCTGATAGGATATTTAGTTCTATCAGAGCTTTCATGGTAACTTGGTCACGTTAAACAATGACCTCTGTGACTTTGTTTTTTATCTCCATCCTATGGAATGATGACTCACGTGTAGAACTGCAAAGCAATAACTGGACTGGTTGATAGAGATGAACCGTGCTAGTACCTAGAGGTAAATGCCCGCCTTCCCCTGCGAGGGGAACGGACCCATTTCAGGTCCAATAAAATAATTATTCTTCGCAAAAAATTGCACAACCGACTTCAATCGTGTACAAATTTCGAAAAGATCGGCTCATTCCCTCACCGCATCAATGCGTACAATTTTTAACATTATTGTTGATTTTTCAAAAACGGCTGTGCCATTTAGATAATATTTAATTGGCATCATTTTGAGAGGGTAGCTTTTTTAACCAAAAAGGATTTTTTAAATCGGTTCACCTCTTCTTTTTTAGAAGAAGCCTTTTGTCCTAAAGTGCTTACCTAGTATCTGAGATATCGACCAAAAACGTTATTTCAAGATGTCGCTTGAAGCTCCACCTGGATCTGTCAGCATTTTGTGATTTTATGCTCAGTAAGTGATCCTAGACCTTATTAAAAATTATTTGGATCGGAACTTTAGTGCGAAGTTGACCAAAAAATGTCTATTTTCTTGTACTATAGGTATTGTAAGTACATATTTGCTATTTCTTGCTAGTCCTTACTTATAGGTAGATATTATAAATCCCAAATTTTGTTTGTTGTTTGGTTTGTGACATTTTCTTGCAACAATGGAGTAAGTAAGTAATTATCATAATTTTAATTGTAACTAAACGTTATAAGGCAAAATAAAATAAAAAATAAAGTAAGTAAGTAAGTTCGTATAGGCCGGGTGGCTAGCCCTGATGTCAGAGTTTTTAGGCCGACTGAAGGCCTCTGACATGGCTAAACCGTTAAATCAACCGGGACCATCCAATGGAGTAATTAAACAAATTGACTTATTACACAAATACTCACGGGTTTAATATTTCTTAAGGCTATAATTCAATCTAATTCGAGCTAATTACTCTTTGACATTACAATTATAATAATTAATTTCATAGAAGTGTTTTGTATGTATTGAAATTTATTATTGCTAGTTGTATTTAAAATATGCCTTGTAACAGTGGTGTTATCAATAAATGACTATGACTACTCTTTAACACGCAGCTTTTAAGGGTAAACCCGCCAATGTTTAATACTTAGTTCCTAATAAGGATGATCGGTCCATACTCGTATTACACTTAATTTGTAGCAGTCTACTGAATAAAATTTAAATCCTTGGTAATATTATAAATCCGAAAGTATAATTGTTGGTTTGTTTAAAGGTTTATTAGTTCGCAGGTTTGTTCCTCTTTCACATAGCAACGGAGTAACGGATTGACTCGATTTTTGGCACGGACGTAGTTTGAAAGACGGGAAGTGACAAAGGTTCCTTTTTTTTTTTTCTCAACCTATGCTGTCCCACTTCTGGGCAAAGGTCTCCCCCACTTTCTTCCATTTATCGCGTTCTGTACCCAAATCCCGCCAACCTTCCCGGGAAGTGTCAAGATCGTCACGCCAGTGTCTTTTAGGCCTTCCTTGCTTTCGTCTGCCCTCCGGTACCCACTGTGTGACGATCCTGGCCCATCTCTCGGGGTGCATACGAACCACATGACCCGCCCAATCCCATTTAAGTTTAGCAGCTTTTTGGCCTACGTCAACTACACCTGTGATGGAACGCAGTGTTGTGTTTCGAACTCTGTCCGTCCTATTGATGCCCATCATACTGCGCTCCATCCATGGAGCGAAAGGTTACTTATTATCTCGAAAAAATAAAAGGCTCCTATGGAGTAACACAAAAATCAAAAATTCACGCGGGCAAAACCGCGACCAAAACTGGTGTCTGAATAAAGCTTTGTACAATAAATAATCTAAGTCCGTAGAGACATCGAATCACATCGTTATCTCTGCAGATATTATCTAAGTTCAGGTGTTTTGGGGTCCGAAAATATCCAAAAAAAAAATGACAAAAACAACTTCATAAAATATTTTTTATCGTTTTACATTTTTATGATAATTAGTCGAAACCCTGAATAGATTATAGCCTACGAGGTATTTTTAAAATTAGGTTTTACTCGTAGATGAATAATTATGAATGGTTATTGCTTTTTAGAATTATATTTTTGCTGGTACATATTCAATCCTGGTACAACGTCGCTCGACCGAGTAGCCGGGCTATAGTGTGCGCGCCACGAATTATTTCGTTCGTAGTGTCAGAACGAGACAGCGTTGTGGCAAAGTATATAAATAACTGTCACTTTTTCACACGTCGAAATGAGTTCTTTTCGTCGCTTTTCGTGGTGGCATGCTTTATAGCCTGGTCTACAAAATTATATTTATTTGGCAATTATCAATTTTAATACTTCACTGCTCACTAATGCTTTTTGGGGGATTTTTGTTATGCGCTTACAGACGTACATGTTTCAAAAAAGCTATTAAATAAGTCGTAAATAAAATTTACATTAAACATTTTCTAATTTTAATTGCATACAAGTAATAAAATAAAAACTCCACTTCATAAATTAGAGATTAAGATATTAATGTGTTTGTTCTTTTCTGAGGATAAATTTTCAAGATAATAATTATGTGGAAGTTTTTAAATAAATATGTGTTACTGTTAACATACGGGGCGACATTTGAGCACTTTTAAGATGACAAACTCGTAGTATTATTATATGTTCTTTGCTCGTGGTACTGATTTTTGTTGTAGTTAATAATAATTATGGTAACAAATACTCGATAACTTGTAATGGTGTATGAATCTCAAACTATCTTCCTGGTAATTATTTATTAATGAATAGGCCTATACAAATTCGTTTATTTAGATTTACTTTAGGCATTTGTGATTTATTGGTTTTAATTTGTAATGTAAAAAAATATAGGTTTTAATATTGAATTGTCTAGTGTTTCCGTAAAAAAACAATGTTTTTTTTTTCAAAATATACACATTAATAGAGCCCATATCAACTGAGGCTTTACAAACAATTAAACCTACCAAACCTAAGACACATAAACCTACCAAATAAACACAGAATTATTTTTCGCAAAAAAAATGGCAAAACCGTCTTCCATAGTGTACAATATTCGAATATTTCACTCGCATTGTTCACATTATTGTTGATTTATCAAAAACGGCTTAGCCGATTTCTGTAAAATATTTAAGAGAGATTTATTTAAGATTTCAGAAAAAATATTTTTTTGATTTGGTTCACAATTGGCGAAATTATCGATGAACATACACAAAAAAAATACACAGACGAACATAGAACTTCCTCCTTTTTGGAAGTCGGTTAAAAAATCATAAAAATCTGTCAAGCCGTTTGGGAGAAGTACGATAAAAGTGCGTATAAACTAATGTTATATACAGGTAACTTTATTTTGAGTAGACGTGTTATGTCCATATTACTGAAACATGTTATATAACATGTTATGTTATATCATGTGGACGAACCGTTACGGTGCGTACAAACAATGGGACACGAGATTTTTAAGGCTGCTTTCTTATCGTACCAGAGCGTAGTTACATTTTATTTAGTAGTTGAGCGTAGGTACATATTTTATTTCTAATTTTTAGGGTTGCGTATCCAAAGGGTAAAAACGGGACCTAATTACTAATATGACTCCGCTGTCTGTCTGTCTGTCTGTCTCCAGGCTGTATATCATGAACCGTTATAGCTAGAACCTAGAAAGCTGAAATTTTCACAGATGATGTATTTCTGTTGCCGCTATTTTTAGGGTTCCGTACCCAAAGGGTAAAAACGGGACCCTATTACTAAGACTTCGATGTCCGTCTGTCCGTCTGTCTGTCTGTCCGTCTGTCACCGGGCTGTATCTCATGAACCATGATAGCTAGGCAGCTGAAATTTTCACAGATGATGTATTTCGGTTGCCGCTATACCAACAAATACTAAAAACAAAATAAAATAAATGTTTAAGCGGGGCTCCCATACAACAAACCTGAATTTTTAGACGTTTTTCGCTCTATATTTATAATGGTACCAGGTAGATGCTTGACATTTTCACAGAATATTTAGTTTTATATTCTCTTCAATAATAAATAATAAAATTATCCCATACAGTACGGAACCCTCTGTGCGCGAGTCCGACTCGTACTTGGCCGATTTTATTTTCCGCTATTTTTTAATTTGACGTACCTAATATGTGCTAACAATATATAACATTCCGACTCGTCTGTAAATTAATAGAATTTTTTCAAATGCACTAAGCTTCGGGACGTGTTATGATCAAAAAATTAAACTATACTTTTTTTTGGAAAACTAAATTCTTAAATATAATTATGCACTCCATCTTGCGCAAGTGAGATAACCGTGACAATAACAAGACCGTTAAATGCCTGACATTCATTCTATTGGTGGTTTAAGTTTATAACTAACTAGACGACCCGCCCCGGCTTCGCACAGGTGTATTATACATATAAACCTTCCTCTTGAATCACTCTATTCATTTAAAAAAACCGCATCAAAATCCGTTGCGTAGTTTTAAAGATTTAAGCATACAGACTAACAAACAAACGAAAATAGCGACTTAATTTTATTCTATGTAAGGATTTTAAACATGTTATATTTTAATTGCAACCTACACATGTCTAGTTTACTAACACATACTGTTTTTTGCCTATTTACATTTTAGCGCTTATTATTCTTGTAAAAAATAATTAATATCAAATAATTATAGGAAACCTAATCTGGATCTTGCCAGATGCAATCCAGTATATCCAGTTAGTTAGCTAACAAAAATGTATGAAACCATTTAATAGTGCAATAAAAAATGTACTGATAACTTTATCTATTGAAGCAGATAAATCTAAATAATTCGAGATTGCGTTGCAAATGCCATTTTGTCGCTTGCTTACAGTTCCGGAAAATACTAGTAGCTACCTATGAGTGAACTAAAGAAATGCCCTCTTTTCTAATCAATAACTGGTTTCGCTCTCAGGTTTAAATTATGTAATTAAATTGCACTGGAACAAGAACATTTCGAGAGGGGCCTTTGCCCAACAATGGGACAATACAGGCTCATAAACAACAAAGTAACAATGAAATTCCACCGAACCGTTTAATTATAATAATTGTGAAACTTCCGGGATTCGTAAGGAACCCTAGGTGGGTGAGCCCGACTCACACTTGTCGGGTTTCATTTTATTTAAGACACGCAAATTCGTGAAAGTATAGTACGTAGCATTTTTCTATTTTTATTAGCAACCTTTGTGCTGCATGGGCTTCAACTGCACAATATGTCGAAATAATCGGAAATCGATTATCTCATCAAAATTTAATTAGGCAAATGACAAAAAACAATATCATATTAATTGTTGAGATAGACAAAACCACAAATGATTATAGGGTAATCAATTTTTCTAACCACCGCAATGGCTTAGTATCTAATGGGTCTTACTTTTTGACCGACGAAAAATCGGAGGAGATACTCAAGTCGACTCCTATATATTTTTAATGTAAAACCACGCATAATTTTTTACAGAATGGTGTGATTTTGATAATTCTTTTTCATTGGAAAGGGTATACTTTGAGATTGGTTCCATTTAAATTTTATCGGAATCGGCTGAGCCATTTTTGATAAATCAACAGTAATTTGAAAATTGCTGCATCGATCCGTGTCATTAATTCGCGAATTCTGTACACGGTTGAAGTCGGTCATGCTATTTTTTGCGTAAATTAATTTTTAAAAAATTATTGTTATTTGGTTCCCAGGCGGGCAAAGGTTATAATTGCTGAACACGTTTGGGTATAAAGAACTTTTTTACTCAGGAAGCTTCTAAAATTTACTAATTTCTACATATATACCATCTAATAAATTGATTGAAACTCTACACGCTACAATACATACATGAGTAGTGAAGCAACATTCCAGAAGCAGCCTAACACTCTGACTGACAAGGTTGTAAAAGTGAACGATTATGTTAAAACCTTTTAAACCTTACGATCAAACAAAGAGTTCAATTCAACTTATAGGGTTCATTTTATTTTATAGTTGTAATTGTAATTCAAGCTCTTAATTGTGTTAAAATGTCTAAATGTATCCAGTAGATACATAAATTAGGACATGTACCTACATGTAGGTATATATGTTCTTGCGTACTTAAATAAAACAGGTATCTGAAAACATAGTTAAGTTGTTTTCACTGCTTTGCTAGGTGCGTCAGAAGCCTTCAGCTTCCTTATAGCCCTAAGTTTGATCCGGCATAATATACCAACTGTTGATCTTGTAAGATATCCAACCCACCTTTAGTGACCTCCACTTAATAAAATAGATTAGAACATCAAAAAATAATCTAGAATTTCGGATTGTCTATTCAGCATTTTATATTTTCTATGAGTTATCAATAGATATTTTTATACCACTCCAAATTTTACACGTTTTTGAAATAAAAATTATGAACTCATACTAATCAGCATTTTTATGACGCACACCAGTATTCAGGTTTAAAGTAAGTCAGAGTTCTGGTATTTTTACAACATGCAGTAAACTAGAAGCTTTTGAAAGCTTCGACGTTTTTATTTAGCTTACAACGTAATGAGACAAAAAAATCATTTATATTAGGCGGATTTTTGAACCAGGTATATAAAAAATTGAGACTTTGTTAACACTGCTAATTTTATTGACTGTTGATTATTATGGTTTATTTGACACCAACAAAATTGACTGAAACTGTTAATAATGCGCAAATGAGTTTTCTCCCTTCAACAATCACGCGAGAAGTATTTGAAACTGTGAGATTATGTAGACGACTTTAGTTATTTCCTCGCTGAGGTGGGATGAAAAGTTACGTGTTGCACTCGAGTGCAAAGATTTTTGACCTTGTGATCTTTTGATTCCCTCGCTAACGCTCAGGATTCTAATTTTGGAATCACTCGCTGCGCTCGTGATTCAATTTTAGAATCCTTCGCTTGCTCGGTCATCAAAATTGAGCACGCGGTTAAAAAGCAACTTTGCACTCTTGTATAAGAAATAACTATTTCTTCCTCCTCAGAACAATATTACCTACCCAACTTTTAGCCGGCAAAAATTACAGATTAGTAGTTAGTATACAACATTTCGTCTGATGTAAATTCATTGAAAATGGTTCGTAGGTGTAAATGATAGTGTCCGTCACATGTAAATGGATCCGACGCTCTCTCACCAGCTCACCACCGTTCACTTTAAAATAAAATGCCAGTAAAATGTAGAGCAAAGGGTTCTCTACATAATAATGCAATAATAAAATGGTTGAAGTTAACAGATTCAATTGATGAATAGGAAATTGTATTGGATAATGTTCTTAAAATAGAGTAAATAAAGAAAATTCGAAACACTTGACAATTTGCTTCAGTTTTTTATCATCAGCTCAATACCACAATCAAAAGTTTGTTGTTAGATTCTTTAAAAAATCGGCCAAGTACGAGTCGGACTCGCGCACGGAGGGTTCCGTACTGTATGGGAGCCCCCCTTAAACATTTATTTTATTTTAATTTTCTTATTTATTGTTGAAGTGAATATAAAACTAAATATTCTGTGAAAATTTCAAGCATCTACCTGTTACCATTATTAATATAGAGCGAAAAACGTCTGAAAAATCAGGTTTGTTGCAGTTGTATGGGACCCCCCCTTAAAAATTTATTTTATTTTCTTTTTAGTATTTTTTGTTATAGCGGCAACAGAAATACGTCATTCGTGAAAATTTCAGCTGCCTAGCTATCATGGTTCATGAGATAAAGCCCGGTGACAGACAGACAGACGGACAGACGGACATCGAAGTCTTAGTAATAGGGTCCCGTTTTTCCTTTTGGGTACGGAACCCTAAAAACGATGAAAATGTGTAGATACTGCATCATATCAGCCTTTTTCGTGGTCTACCGCTGAATATAAGTCTATCAACTGGGCTTACCCACTAAAGGCGATTGGTCTACTCGTACATCCACCACGCAAGTCCAGCGAGGTTAGGTGGATTCGCATACGCCATCGAATGTCTTCTACAGACGTATGCGATTATTTCCTTTTATTGTTTCAAAATCAACCTCCTACAATTCGTAAAGATTTTTAGACGACAGACGACAGAGCCATTTAAGGACTTCCGTAGTACAGAACCCTAAAAACCTTAAGCTCTATCAAAGCGTGGTTACAAGACCGGTTATGTCAACATTCCTTAAATTGGGCTCATTATTTACATCTGCTGAGAACTGGATTACACCTACTTACGAGGAAATATCTATCTATTTTTAAATTTAACGACAACGCTTTAACTTAGGTAACTTACACTGGTACGAAGTAAATAGCATTGTTTTTCGCAAAAACAATTTGGCATACAAAACATTATCCTCTTTCTTGGGTAATCAGATAAGAAGAGCGTACTGTATTCATAGATAAAATTACTAACTTTTTCGTTTTCTATTACAATTTGATCACAGGTACTACAGTTATATAAAGTTATATCAATCTTGCCTTTGTTTTAATACATTTTTAAAGTTTTATCCTCAAAAACGTTGCCATAGCCAAACTTTAGCCATATGAAACCGATGTTTAGCAGTTATTTTACTTACTATGTTTTAGTAATTTTACTATTTTTCTATAATAAGAACCTAACATACGTAGCTACGCCTTCGACAATTCCCACCAATATAATATCTTCATGATTAATAATAACATAATATTATTAGGAATAATCTATAGCTATAATAAACTTAACGATCTCCCAAAAGAAGGCCCTTATGTGACCTAAATGAATATTCTGATTTGCCCATTAACTAAGTTGCCCAATTACTCTATTGAATATTTTTAATTGATGGTGTTATAAAGTGATTTTATTGTTTGCCTTCAATATGTGATGACGTGTTAAAATATTGTGCAATCGTAAGGAAAAATCAACTCAAATAGGAAGTAAGGTATATGATTGATCTGAGATTGGTTACGTAATAGTACATTATGATATAAGTGCGGTAAGTTAAAAATTACAGCCGAGGCGATATTGCTAACATAATTGCGAGGAAATTAATAAAACTCTGACTTTCTTAAACGAAAAAAATCTTTCTTGTCCACAAATTAGCAATGCGCGCGCATCAAAGTTTTTTTTTACGCAAAAGTACATAAACAGCCAGTCTTACTAATAAAGTAAATTCATATTTTTGTGTTTTTGTTACAAATAAATGGTTGTAATTTATTGTCAAAATTAATTAAATTAAAGAATTAAATGTTTATTTATTAAGTATATTTTATCTCTCAAAGTTATGTTTACTCATAAAATATTGACCACTTTTCTGTCATAAAAACTCTTTGCTAAGATTTTAAAAAGTATCGTTCACTCGTGCGTTTTACATTACAATAACGCACAAGTGCGTAATATAATACATTACGATATTGAATTTGGTGTAATTACAGCCACTTTACGAGCAAATATGTTATAAAGGTTATTGAAGTAAATCTTAATTCTTAAAATCTTTTAAAATCTTAGTTTCGGAAACACGTGAACAAACTGACGTTTGTTTCTTAAAAAACTATTTACTTTTGTACATTAGTTTTGTTGTCGGTATATACCTACTGTGGAAAGTTTATTGAAATATACGCTAGGTACTAAAATAAGTATTTACTGTAAAAGACGCCATAATTGCCTGTAATTGTTGTCTGATTGGTTCCATAAAAACTAAAAAGGTAGATAGATTTTTATAGTATTGTGATTCACAGTCTGTAAAAATCTTATGCGGTTCATAAAAAGCATGTATATTTGCAAAAATATAAACTCTTCCTAAAATATATCATATCTATAGTTTCGCGAAAACGTGAACCGTTTAAATTACCTATTTTCATATGGTTGATTCGATAAAAAATCATAAACCATAAAAATATTCTAATAAGGCTATGAAAACCTGTCTCTTAAGCAAAATTAATTCTATGCCGCGCCTTAGTGTATCATCTATTCAGTATTTTTTCGAAAAATTTAATTGCTAATACCTACTATTTTATGTAATCTTTGAAGCTGTGTACTGTGCCCTCCGTATATCCACCTTTTGTTAGGGTTCCGTACCCAAAGGGAAAAACGGGACCCTATTACTAAGACTTCGATGTCCGTCTGTCCGTCTGTCACCGGGCTGTATCTCATGAACCATGATAACTAGGCAGCTGAAATTTTCACAGATGATGTATTTCTGTCGCCGCTATAACAGCAAATACTAAAAATAAAATAAAATAAATATTTAAGGGGGGCTCCCATACAACAAACCTAATTTTTCAGACGTTTTTCGCTTTACATTAATAATGGTAACAGGTAGATGCTTGAAATTTTCACAGAATATTTAGTTTTATATTCACTTCATTAATAAATAATAAAATTAATAATTAAGGGGGGCTCCCATACAGTACGGAACCCTCGGTGCGCGATTCCAACTCGTACTTGGCCGATTATTATTTATTAACAATAGTAAATCGTTGTCTCTAGACTTTGTCTTAATAAAGAATAATACTTTATGTATATGTTACCTTCTCGCGGTCAAGGTTGTTTCTGCGTTACATTTTTTAACATATTTCAAGAAATCGTTGATTAAATAAATATTAAAATCCAGTCCAAGTCAATCTAGTCAACCTGAATGCTATTATGCTACTGTCAACTATGAGTAACCTTCTATCGTTTACACTTCACTTTCCGCTCTTGTCCAAACTTCATTCATAGTCTACCGACGTATTTACTTTGGGTTGTTAAATCATTTAATTTGACTATCATGCTGGTGGTCTGTATTGAAGTAGGTACTGCACCTTAGATTTTATATTACAAACGCTTACCTAAATTGTCGTTTTTAGGGTTCCGTACCCAAATGGTAAAAACGGGACCCTATTACTAAGACTCCGTCCGTCTGTCCGTCTGTCCGTCTGTCACCAGGCTGTATCTCAGGAACGGTGATAGCGTTAGAACGTTGAAATTTTCACAGATTATGTATTTTTGTTGCCGCTATAAAGGCAAATACTAAAAACAGAAATAAATAAGCATTTAAGGGGGGCTCCCATACAAGAAACATATTTTTTACTCAATATTAATAACTGCAACAAGAACACACTTGAAATATTCACAAAATATTAAGTTTTATATTCCCTTTAAAAATAAATACTTAATTCAAATAATATTATATATTAAGGGGGCTACCATACGGTACGGAACCCTTCGTGCGCGAATTCTAATCGCACTTGGCTGATTATTTTATAACTACTTGTTGTCAAATGTGACGTGAAATACCTACTAATAATCGGCCAAGTACGAGTCGGACTCGCGCACGGAGGGTTCCGTACTGTATGGAGCCCACCTTAAATATTTATTTTATTTTAATTTTATTATTTATTATTGAAGGGAATATGAAACTAAATATTCTGTGAAAATTTCAAGCATCTACCTGGTACCATTATTAATATAGAGCGAAAAACGTCTAAAAATTCAGGTTTGTTGTATGGGAGCCCCCCTTAAATATTTATTTTATTTGCTGTTATAGCGGCAACCGAAATACATCATCTGTGAAAATTTCAGCTGCCTAGCTATCATGGTTCATGAGATACAGCCCGGTTACAGACAGACAGACGGACATCGAAGTCTTAGTAATAGGGTCCCGTTTTTCCCTTTGGGTACGGAACCCTAAAAATG
The DNA here is from genome assembly GCA_964007245.1 of Hypomecis atomaria. Classification (NCBI taxonomy): domain Eukaryota; kingdom Metazoa; phylum Arthropoda; class Insecta; order Lepidoptera; family Geometridae; genus Hypomecis; species Hypomecis atomaria. The sequence continues at coordinate 15,412,819 of OZ023294.1, read as the reverse complement.
AAATTCCTACATGCAAACTCACACATTTCGACGTAAAACTGACCACGTTATCACTTTGTGATCTCTCTGGTGGTCTATGTTTTGAACTGCATTAGGTTAGTACAGGTTTACACGCAAATTGAAACTACAGTAGTTCCCGTATATTTAGCTCAATACATTTTTGTACAGCGCCTCTGGTGCAAACGAGAAAGTACTAACAAAAATGTATGGAGCCACATGCAAAAAACTATGCAAAACCTATACTAAAGGATCTGTTGACATCCCGTGTAGCCAAGTATCCCTCCCGCTTCAACTAATTTGTGTAGGTATATGTGGCTAATTTCAAACGAGCGTGTCGGCATAAAAACTTAGATTCTAAAAAAAACATGACGTAGTATGTTCACTAAGCACTTGTAAAATATAGGCTTCGACGTTTGAGCACGAAAAAGAAAAAACAGGCGGAAAAGCAATGTACAGATGTTATGCCGACCATTGCCACCAAAATCTCTTAAACGTAGTAAATATCAATTACTGCACATTGTTAAATGGCTGTCTTTGTTTTATTCAAAAAGAGCTTAAAAAAGGGTGCATACACTAGATAGTAAAGCTTATTTTTACATATATTTGCACCTTTTTCAGTGTTTTATAAATGAGCGTAGCTAGACTTAATTTCGGCACACAGATCGCGCCCACTTCGCACTTCCATATTTTATTTTGTCCCGTGGCGTTTGTGGTTACAGCAAAACGTTCGTTTGCGATGGCACATATTTGCGGTGTTAAATTTTTACATTTGAACATGATCTACGATGTAAATACCTAATATGGCATAATGATGAATAAATTAATGATTCCTTCCTTCCTTCCAGCCATAGGACGTCCACTGCTGAACATAGGCCTCCCCTAAAGATCTCCAATAAGACCGGTTGGTAGCGGCTTGCATCCAGCGCGATCCTGCGGTCGTAATTAATGATTGTAGTGATAATATTGATATTCTGTTTGGACTTAGAACAAGAAAAACTAACAAGTTGTTTTCCTTAAGCATCTGTCGCCGAAATAAAATACCTTTCATATTTATGTTAACTTCAAAATTGTTTTAAAAACGTTAACAACTTTGTAATGTACAATGTTGTTAAATAAACATGGCACTTTGTTTAAATAATCCGAAGAAATATTCTTTAGATATCTGAGTAGAAAATCATAGAAAGGGATCTACTAGGAATGAAACTTAACTGTTTTAGTGCGTATCCTCGCAAGTACTACCAAATTTAAGTAACACTGATTACGTACTCATTCATTATATAGCTATCAAAGCCTTCTAATAGAAAAATTATAGTGACGAATCAAATAGAATCAACTTGACAAATTAAGTTATACTTATTATAGCGGAAGAACATTTAAAACTGCTATTAAACTTTTTGCAATGATACGTCAATCAATTTACACTTCGCGGTTGTTACAAGGCTTTGCAAAGCAGAAAAAATCAACAGTGCATTATCGAATTACAACATAGTATCAGTGTATCATTTACAATAATTATAACACTGTTAGGTCATTCATAATAGAAGTTTATACAAGGCCTTGGAAAATTAAAAAAGTAATCGGACAACTCGCGCACGAAGGTTTCCACTGTATGGGAGCCCCCTTAATGTATTTCATTTTAATTTGATTATTTATTTATCAATCAATACATAGTATAAAATAAAGTCGCTATTTTGTCTGTTTGTTTGTCTGTATGCTTAAATCTTTAAAACTACGCAACGGATTTTGATGCGGTTTTTTTTAATGGATAGAGTGATTCAAGAGGAAGGTTTATATGTATAATACACCTGTGCGAAGCCGGGGCGGGTCGCTAGTTTAGTATATAACCAAATATTCTGTGAATATTTCAAGCATCTGTAAAATTTTCAATTGTCTAGCTATCACGGTTCATGAGATGCAGCCTGGTGACAGAGAGACAGACAGACGGACAGACGGACTGATAGCGGAGTCTTAATTATAGCGTCCCGTTTTAACCATTTCGGTACGGAATCCAAAAAAGATAAATTGAAGATTGAAACTATTTCTAAACTTATAAACATAAGGTCCTGCTAAATTATTATTTCAATATTGGTTATATAAATAAAAATATGGTTTATACAGGGTTATTTCTAATCTATTAGCATCCTTTTAGGGGCTTATTCTGTACATCAAAACTAACAACTTTAGTTCTGCGACTTTTATCAAAACTAAAAAAAAATTGCTTTTCCATAAAAAAATTCGTTCATCCGCGACCATATGTATGCAACAGCAGATTTTTTTTTTTAGTTCTGACAAAAGTCGTAGAACAAAAGTTGTTAGTTTTGATGTACCTACAGAATTAGCCCCTAAAAGGATGCTAATTCTAATCAATTAATAATAATAACCCTGTAAATCTTTATATAACTTTTATGGTGTACAACTGTGCATCATGTACTTAATATAGTATTTACAAAGACAAAGAATTTCTGAACGACTGAATTTTAAAATATGCATTTAAACTAAAGCCTCTACTACCGGCTCTATCACTATACCTAACTTAGAATGCTTGAAGATAAACGTAAGCAAAATTCTCACGATACGAACAACACCTCCGATGTCCATTAGCCGACAACGAATAAAAGACGACGAGGGAATAAAGAAGTTTACAAACAAACATAAAAGATACTTGCATAAAACGATACCCTTTCTTGGCAGTCGTGTAAAATAACAATTAATTTTATCAAATTGAAGTTCGCTCGTAAAGGGTTGACGGTATTTTCAGAAATTCAGAACATTTTTTAAAACACCGTCACCCCTTTTAACTACAAGACGACCAACTTGGCTGCTCCGCTTAAAAACTTACTTGCATCTTATATTTTAAATAATAAATTGTACCTACCATCAGAAATATTGCGCCACTTCATCGTTATTACAAATAGTGCTTCTTAGCAATTTCTAAACTAAATAGTAAGCAATATAAGTCTGTCGGTGTCACAGACAACTGAAAAATATGGACATATATCAACATACAATACATTTCCTTTCTACCAAGTTGCAAGCGATGACAGAGTTTGAAAACCGATCTCTCCGCTATAAACAACCAATCAGTGACTCGAATTTGCGCGAGTGTCTACGCACTTTTTAAAATCAGCCAATGACTGATAAGAAATTTACCTCGTCCCCTTCAGAAAGTGTCAGAAGTTTTTCAATAGCAGTAGGTAGAGTATCGTCTGTAGTTATATTATTCTGAGGTCAGTGTTACATGTTTCTAACCAATCCGCCTACAGCCTTCGGGACTGCCGGTTGTCGATGTCTTCCTACTGAATACTACCTACTCAGTGTTTTCTATTGCATTACAGTACCCGTAGTTCGCGCGAGGAAATCAGTGCGCGATTAAAATGTATTTTTATAATTAGTGTTATTAAAATATCATCGTAATTATTAAATGTCATAAACAGTAAAAAAACATGTAATTACGAAGGAAAAATAATTTTTATTCTGTAAAAAATCGGGTACAAGTATAAACTGATGTTTTAAGGGCTACATTTTAAATTTCAAATTCACAGTAGGTACTTTAGTAGGTATCGAATCAAAATTCGGCATAAATTTTGGTTTTATACCAGTTCAACAGATAATAAAATAAGTGTATAAATAATTTAAAAAATCTCTACGCTGATTTTAACGACAGGTACGAAGTTTCCGTTACAAAATCCCTACCTTTTCTTATTGCAGACCAAAAAATTAAAAACATTCCAAAGACTTTCAGTGTGGAAAATTTCCTAGTCACCAAAAATAAATAGTGAAGTGTGATAAACTTTAACTTTAAGACTCTAGGTTACAGTGGACATTTACAATGGCAAACCCAAAAGCATAACTGTTTATCGTGAAAAATATTGAGTGTTCAAACCCCACAATAATGGCTACTGCGGAGAAGAGAGTACCCATTGGACGAACGAGAGTGGTCTTATCCCAGGTATGTTGCCTTTTCAAGATTTTATCAAGATTTTCTTTTGATTGAACATGGGCATTAAATTAATTTTATTGAGGAAGTGCGCTCATTGATACGTGGATTAATTGGAGCTTGTTTTTAGGGTTCCGTACCCAAAGGGAAAAACGGGACCTTATTACTAAGACTTCGATGTCCGTTTGTCCGTCTGTCACCGGGCTTTATCTCATGGACCATGAAAGCTAGGCAGCTGAAATTTTCACAGATGATGTATTTCTGTTGCCGCTATAACAAAAAATACCAAAAACAAAATAAAATAAATATTTAAGGGGGGTCCATACAACAAACCTGAATTTTTAGACGTTTTTCGCTCTATATTAATAATGGTAACAGGTAGATGCTTGAAATTTTCACAGAATATTTAGTTTTATATTCACTTCAATAATAAATAATAAAATTAAAATAAAATAAATATTTAATCCCATACAGTACGGAACCCTCCGAGCGCGAGTCCGACTCGTACTTGGCCGATTATTTAGTTTCGACTAATTAGCTCGATTAATCTTTAGATTTTTTCTAGGCTACTTATGAACAGTGGCCACTGTTCACAAGTAGCCTAGAAAAAAATTAGAGTTTTTAGACTAAAATAAACAGTATAACTATCTAGCAGCATTTTGCCTGATAATTTCGATGAAAAGAAGTCAATACTCTGTAATTCATTGTACTTTACTCAATGATTATGACTTTTAATATACCTAAGTAATATTTTTTTATAAACAATTAATTTACTAGGAGTTTTAGAAGAGAACAGTTTACTAGAGGATTCTGGAAAACCCGCAAAACACATCTCAACGACGACGCCGCGTGTCGTAGGTACAAGCACTTATTCTAAACTAAGTAGGATGTATATACTAGTATATAGGTCATTTTATACTCGTATAGGTATACCATATTGTGTTGTAAACAACAATAAGAATCTTCTACGGATAATTATTTTTCGCAAAAAATGGCAAAACCGCCTGCTGTCGTGTACAAAATTTGAATATTTCGCTAGAATTGTTTACATTATTGCTGATTTTTCAAAAACGGCTTAGCCGATTTCTGTGAAATTTAAATGGGACTATCTCGAGAGTATATTCTTTTGAACTAAAACAGAATTTTTCGATTCGGTACACAATTAGCGAAATTATCGATGTTCATCGTGTACAAAATTCGGATATTTCGCTCGAATTGCTTACATTATTGTTGGTTTTTTCAAAAACAGCTCAGCCGATTTATGTGTTATTTAAATGGGACCACCTCGGGAGTATACCATTTCGAACTAAAAAATAATTTTTCGGTTCGGTTCACAATTGGCAGAATCAATCGATGATCGATCGAATCGAAATCGATGAACATACACAAAAAAACATACATAAGTAAGTACCTACAGACGAACATAGAACCTCCTCCTTTTTGGAAGTCGGTTAAAAAGAATAGGAAACTTCAAGTTCTAAAATCACTATGGCGTAGCGTCCACAAAGTTTTATACCTACAAAAGTAGATAGATCCAGTAGTGTACAAAAAAAGTTCCACTCTGAAGCCATTTGACATTTGTCCGCCATATTGCGGATACGCCAATGTGACATTTGGTCAGTAGTTCAAATGTCATTTATATCAAATATTGTTTTATTATATAGTTGCGTTTTCGACGCCATTTTGTGGAAATCGTGCCTTCAAATGTTCATGTTAACAGCACTTCCTCTCTTTTTCTTTCTTCTCTGGTTGCGTCGCGGCGTTCATCTTAATTTGCCAATTAAATTGTTATCAAGCTTATCATCTCATGTCATTTCAATTTGTAAAATATATCACAAACATAACGTAGAAAAAATAATACACCTAATAAACGTTATCTATCTGATAAGTATCATATCCGGTTTACACTAACCTAAACCAGATATTGTATGATGAAAAAACTACTACAGTCGCTAATTATATGCTTTAGAATTGTGTGCCTATTACTAAATGCATATTATTAAAGGTTGTTTTAAGTATCTTATGTTTGGAGCATTTTATAACAATTAATGTCTAATAAAAAGACCCATGATTTATAGCCTTAACTAATATTTTAAACGATGAGATCCGGAATTTAAGAATTTTCCATAATAACATTGTAATAAAAACGAAAGAACCAGATCACATAAATTATATTTACTTATAGTAATTAGAATAAACCGTTTCATCAAAGTCAACAAATACGCACATCGGCTTCTTATTATTATTTTACGCATATCATTTTAATAATACTTAAGTATAACTTAGTTCTGTGTTGAGCGTTTGATGTTCTTTTGAATTTTGACGGTTTTGTAATAATTATGTTAGCGATATAACGACCAAGACCCTAGGACCTATTTATTTCAAGTATTTGTAATATAATAGGAGATAGTAAATGCTCAAGAGTATTGCCTATAAAAAATGTTTTTCACTAAAGATCTAGTTGAAATGTCATAGCTAAGAAATCTGGTTATACTTATAATAACCACCAGGGCTAGCCACCCGGCCTATACGAACTAACGAATTTACTTACTTTTAACATCATTTAATTCGTTTGGGAGGTATGGAGACTAGCTAGAAAGACTAGACAGCTAGACACTTATTCTTATTCTTATTCGATGTGGGGGCGATAAGTCCTGCACTGACGTCCCGCATGGGGTGTTTTGTGCATTTCCCCCTCCAGCGTCTACCCGAGCCAGCCCAGCTCCTTAAAGTAACGGAGCGTGGCTCTGGGCCGCTGGCATAACTGCTCCAGTAGCTTAGATGGTGAATAAGATGATGGCGATGTGGATGACAAAGCTAATGATAATGCCAATGCAGAAGCGTCATGCAACCCGTTAGCTATTCTAGTGTCTTCTGTGGCTTTGCAATGCCACAGAACATGCTCTACAGTTTCGTTTTCTTCCAAACAGCCACGACAAAGTGGGCTGTCAGTGGCTCCCAGTTTATACAGATGACTATTCAAGTTGCAGTGACCAGTTATGAGGCCTACCATAAGTCGGAGATCATGTCGCTGCAACTTCAATAGGTCGTTCGTGATGTTTTTATTCAGGGTTGGAAAAGCAGCCTTAGAATGCTTGCAATCCTCCCTTTTGTTCCACATATTCTGTTGTTCTTTTTCAGTGTGACGGCGCAACAATTCACGCACTTCCATCGGACAGCTAGACACGTCAAAGTTATAACTTACCGTTTTGAGGGTTCCGTAGTAAAACGAGGAAGCCTTATAACTTCATTGTGTCCGCCCGTCCGAATATTACAGAGCCTTGTAACTTCCACATTTATTAACCAAATTGAATTAATTTTGAAAATATGATAGTTTAAATATGGGTCTCAATTTCAAGTTCTTAAAATTTTCAAAATTATGTATTTAAGGTGTACATGTAAATTAGGGATGAAATTTTTTTTTCAACTCCCCCCCTTCATGTGGTGTGTCGCCCGTCCGAATATTACAGAGCCTTGTAACTTCCACATTTATTAATCAAATTGAATTAATTTTGAAAATATGATAGTTTAAATATGGGTCTCAATTTCAAGTTCTTAAAATTTTCAAAATTATGTATAAGGTGTAGCTCATACATGTAAATTAGGGATGAAATTTTTTTTTCAACTCCACCCCTTCATGTGGTGTGTCGTTGAATAGGATTTTTAAAATGAATGTAAGGTTTCTCAAACCATTTTTGTCACGTGTACTATTTGTAAAATATAGGGCGCCAAAGTTCAAAAAAGAGTGCCCCAATTAATTTCTAAAGTATACCGACAAGATAGAATATTCAACCTCTCTGAGTTTATAGACCACATTACAAACATTCTCAGAAAATTGTTTTTAGCACTGTTAATTTAAAACTTTTTGGTTATTTATAAAGGAAAATTGAAATACTTAAACTTGCGTATAGCTCAGAGGTCAATGACCTAACAAGCACATTTCTTAGCCAATCATGCTTTTCTAGCACTGAACCATCTATTGGCATCATGAAAATTGGGTTATATCATCGTCATAATTGTCACCTTCTACGGAAGCCTATCATTCGCGTGTCTCGACACGCACTTAACAACTTATTTATCTAGGATTTAAATTATGAATACTAATTCTTAAAAATAAATATCAGCCATGGATAAAACTGTCTCTGGCAATATTCGTAGGCGCGTGACGGCTGAAATGATGATAATGATGAGTGTGATTTATAACGATAATATCAACAAGACAAATATGGTCACCCAGTACAAAAAATATTTCGACACGAGCATTCTACCGCCTCATGATTGATGACTTTGGTCGCCCATTAAAAACGTTATTCAAATTAATTCTTCTTTATTTAAACTAAATCAGCAAGCTGTCCGATCGATTCTAGGGCAAGAATGTGCTACGTCAAGTGCAATAAGCTGTCAAGTGCGTGTGACGCACGGAAAAAGGTTACTGTGGACAGTTTTAAAAAAACATTAACATTTTTATCAGAAAACCTACTGCGTAGGCGCATACATTTTGGTTGGGTGCAGAATTTCGCAGAATCAATTAATAACAAAATGAATTACTGAAAACGAGAAAAAGTCGGTATGTAAAAATAGGATGTGGCCGGGCATAGGATATTTTTAAAGTACATATTTTTGGAAAATTACGAAGACGCCGCTCCCTTTTGTTGTGTTGTACCTTCGAGCGTTTGGTTAAGAATCCATGATAAAATCAGGTAGCAAATATGATCTATTAAAACTGTTTGTCACATTCACATACAATCATCAAACCATCGGAAGTTTACGTAGGTAGCGGTTTCAATTTTTTTTTTTAAATTTTGTTATGGACTCTAAAATATATTATGCAAAACATGCAGGAATCTATTTATTACATACATACTTAACCTAGGCGTGGCAGTGAACGGAATCTGTAAATTACCAATCACGCTGGTCAACTTTTATCAAAACAAGTCGAAGACTACAACTATCACTAACTGCTTATGATAACTATTACGGAAAAATTATTGCCAGCCCTGAATTGTATCCTTGAAAATATTTAGGATCCTCACATTGCTATTTGGAATTCGTGTATTTTTTTTTGACAAATATTTTTGTGTTTGTAGATATTTAGTGTGTGTGTGTAGATATACCACCTATATATATAAAACTGAATCGTGGTTGTTATTCTCGCTAAAACTCGAGAACGACAGATTAAAATTTGATCTTGAAATATTTGTGGAAGATAAGAAAAGGTTTAAACGGTGAGAAATTTTTTAAAAGATGCGAGAATAACAATAACCATTTTGTAAGGTTGTTTATATATTCTTAAAACTACCTAATTAAAATGTTATCAACAGTGAAATCGAGTTTTGAAAAAAATTTCGAAATAGCGGGAAAAATTCTTCTTCTTCTTCTTTTATGTTTTGGCGTCGCATTGATGTGCATTTGTGTAAACAATTAAGTTTAAATTAATATTTCTTCATATTTTATCAAAATAGTCACTGTCGTAGTCACGTCATAGTCCAATAAAGTCGCAGTCAAGTCCAAACATAGTCCAAGTCATACCTCAGTAAAGCATTGGAGACTTTACTACAGGCGTCTATGGAGTTTTGGTAACAACATGGAACAACATGATGCGTCACATTATATGACTTCCCAACACTCATGCACGTAAATCAGCCCATAATCAACGAAATATCACCATTTTTCACTCATTATCACTGAGAAAAATGCGCGAAAAATTTTTTCTATGCGCGCGCAATAGCAATCCGCCATAGACTAAAATAATGAGGTTTTATAGGTATATTAATATATTTGTACCACAGAGCTGTACAACTAAAGAGATAGCGTTGTTGTCGCTTGAAGCAATTCTCATCCACAATGTATTGTATTTAAATGTTAAATGTATGGAAAATCTGGCGCAGAGCTGTCAAAACTGTCAAATATGTACTGGAATTTGACACTACTTAGAGAAAAACACAGCAACTAGCCACTCAATCGAGATATTTTTCATGTCTCTTTCTATAACTCATGCCATCTAAAATCATTGTATCTCTTTCTTTTCTCGATCGACCAAATTATCCCTCTGGTATCTCTGTGCTCTGTACTTATAATGAACACGATCTTTTTTGTATCCAAACTTTTTTTAAGAACAAAGCAACTCAACCAATAAAATAAAAAACTCTATAACTCACTTGTGAATAATAGTAATGAATAATCGGCCAAGTACGAGTCGGACTCGCGCACGGAGGGTTCCGTACTGTATGGGAGCCCCCCTTAAATATTTATTTTATTTTCTTTTTAGTATTTGTTGTTATAGCGGCAACAGAAATAAAGCATCTATGAAAATTTCAGCTGCCTAGCTATCATGGTTCATGAGATACAGCCCGGTGACAGACAGAGAGACGGACAGACGGATATCGAAGTCTTAGTAATAGGGTCCCGTTTTTCCCTTTGGGTACGGAACCCTAAAAAGTCACAGTTTGATTACAGGTGTCATTATGTGCCCAATTGCGGTAAAGTTAGAGCCACTTTATGAGCAAGTGTGTTGAAAATTATATTGTATCACTGACTACGAGTTGTTTAAACCCTATAATTGTAATGTAAGTTACCCAACATTTCGTAGTGCAAGTTTTGCAGAAATAGTAGCCAAATTTGTTTCAATAAACTAGTAGTTATCCGAAAAGTAGACCCGTGACACATCTCTTTAAATGAATCTTCAAAAACCTGTTTCTCGGTTCACCCCCAATTTGGTTTTTATGATGAAAATCTTGTTAAAATATTGATATAAAATGCTAAATATTATCGAAATCGATATAATCTTGCTAAATATTATCGAAATCGGCTGATAAAATGTGCGACAGTAAATTTCCCCCAATTTTGAGAGAAATAAATTAAATTGCGATGCAAGAAATTAAATGCAGTTCAATCGTGTTAAATATTCATACTGGTTTTTTTTAAGCAAGCGGTCGAGGTGGTTTTTTTAAGTATAAAATGGTAATATCAGCGAAGTAAATTATTTACACAGAAACTTATTTTAATTTATTTATTTGTAGTCATGCTGCATTTAACAAACTATATCAGGTTGCGATCGTATCTAGAAATAGATAAAATTAAATGTTATTTAATTTTGTTATTTTATTTCTTCTAATGTCAGTTATTAGCATTTTACATTTTTATTAATACTTCTAATATAGTGTAAATCAGATACTGAGTAATCCACTCTATTTTAAAATTCGTCTTTTTAGATGCATTTTTGCGATTAGGGACAGTGTTGACATTTAAAATTAAATTGATTCAAAAGCTCGAGCGACCAATTAAGATAAACACTTTTGATTTTAGCAACAATATTTAAATAAACAAATTATAAAAACGTTTATAATATGAATATTATTTAAAGTACTTATAAGTTATGTAGACTCCCGAGAAGTCTTTGTTTTATGTCGCAGCATTTTTAACCGACTTCCAAAAAAGATTTCTATGGTCTACTGTGTGTATTTTTTTGTATGTTCATTGATAATTTTGCCAATTGTGAACCGAATCGAAAAAATATTTTTAGGTCGTAAGGGTATACTCCCAAAATGGTCCCATTTAAATTTTACGGAAATCGGCTGAGCCATTTTTGAAAAATCAACAATAATGTAAACAATTCTAACGAAATATTCGAATTTTGTACACCATAGAAGGCGGTTTTGGCATTTTTTGCGAAAAATAACAATTATTCCGATGGAACACAAAAATTGGTAAACAATTTTAAAGATTAACAAATATTTATACCTGATTTTGCCAGCGGCTTCGCTCGCGTAATGTTTTTACTTTTGTGCTATCCCATAGGAACCTTTTATTTTTCCCGGATAGCTAAGAAAATTATCCTTTGTCTCATTCCGTCCTTTGAATTAATCCATACCATATTATAAGACAATCCGTGGCTGCGTGAAAGAGTAACAAACCAACAAATTCACTTTCGGATTTATAATATTAGTAAGAATTCTCCTTATCGACCTGGCAAAATTAAATTTTATTTATTTATTTATTTACAGGCCAACAGCACAAATTTAAAATTTTTAAACTTAACTATACAGATGAATATAAATAGCCAATAACAGGCCTAATCTTTAAATTAATTATGAAAAGAAAAAACAAGTCGAGTCTACCACATCCAATACCACATACGTCTTAGTGTTTTACCTTCTTACATAATTATATCAGAGTCTTATTTGTTTAAGTATTTTTCCTGTTTTAATAGGTATTCTGATATGCTCACTGGCGTTCTGACATTCGGGGCGGAGACAAAGCTAACAAATCAAAGATTGGAATGAAAATATGCTAAAAGTATAAAAATATAGTCCGAGTAGGAACATTATTTTATCAATATTCATCTGATAATATGAAATAATCGGCCAAGTACGAGTCGGACTCGCACACGGAGGGTTCCGTACTGTATGGGAGCCCCCCTTAAATATTTATTTTATCTTAATTTTACTATTGAATTGAATTTAAAACTAAATATTCTGTGAAAATTTCAAGCATCTACCTTTTACCATTATTAATAAAGAGCGAAAAACGTCTAAAAAATCAGGTTTGTTGTATGGGAGCCCCCTTTAATATTTATTTTCTTTTTTTTAGTATTTGTTGTTATAGCGGCAACAGAAAAATCATCATCATCATCATCTGTGAAAATTTCAGCTGCCTAGCTGTCATGGTTCATGAGATACAGCCCGGTGACAGACAGACGGACAGACGGACAGACGGACATCGAAGTCCCCCTTGAATATTCAGTTTATTCTATTTTTAGTATTTGTTGTTTTAGCGGCAACAGAAATACATAATCTGTGAAAATTTTTACTTTCTAGCTGTTACGGTGCATGAGATACAGTCTTAGTAATAGGGTCCCGTTTTACCCTTTAGGTACGGAACCATAACATTCATTCATTTTGACGAAAGCCAAAAAAATTTTTGTAAGGAACAGCTATTTTTTCTGATTTTAGTGTTGATCCCATGGTAAACTTCAATCGTTTTAATGAGTACAATGATATCCAAGAATATACCTATCCGTGTCGTCTAGACAGACAAATACTACTAAATTTTGTTTTTCACTTTAGCTACCTAGTCCATTTATTATTTTTACCTAGCTTTAGCTCGCGCCTTCGCGTTTCATATTTTTATTTTTGTGCTATCCCGTAGGAACCGACTTCCAATAATCGGCCAAGTACGAGTCGGACTCGCGCACGGAGGGTTCCGTACTGTATGGGAGCCCCCTTAAATAGATAGATAGATAGATAATTCTTTATTAGTTTAACCACAATTACAATACAAAAAACATACGAAAAATAAAAAATAAATATTTATTTTATTTTAATTTTATTATTTATTGTTGAAGGGAATATGCAACTTAATATTCTGTGAAAATTTCAAGCAACTACCAGGTACCATTATTAATACAGAGCGAAAAACGTCTAAAAATTCAGGTTTGTTGTATGGGAGCCCCCCTTAAATATTTATTTTATTTTATTTTTGTATTTGTTGTTATAGCGGCAACCGAAATACTTTATCTGTTAAAATTTCAGCTGCCTAGCTATCATGGTTCAAGAGATACAGCCCGGTGACAGACGGACAGACAGACAGACGGACAGACGGACATCGAAGTCTTAGTAATAGGGTTCTGTTTTTCCCTTTGGGTACGGAACCCTAAAAAGGAGAAGCTTCTATTTATATTTTCGCCAATTGTTTTTTTAGTTTGAAAGGGAAAAATCTTTTTTTATACTTCCGAGGTGGTTCCATTTAAATTTTATCGAAATCTGCTGAGCCATTTTTGAAAAATCAACTATAACATAAACATTGGATACATAAATTCGAGCGAACTATTCAAATTTTGTACACAATGGAAGTCGGATTTGCCATTTTTTGCGAAAAATAATTATTCTGAGATACAAAGTATTGTAGTGTCTATAAACTCTACGTCAACGACTATATATCTATGCATTATCAAGTCGATCTCTCTCTTTGTTGTTGCGTGAAAGAGAAATAAACAAAGCAACAAACACACTTTTGGATTTATAATATTAGTACCCTACTGACTCAATTCGTTGAACTCAATATTTCGCAAATAAATATATGTTATCATTTTATAGCCGTTATTTTGACAGCTACTGGCATGATAAAATATGATTTATCGTTGCCTAGGTCAGTTAGATTAATTATTATTGTTATTTGTAATCTACGTAGTAGGGATGTACGATTAACTAAATTTACTATCGATTTCAATCGAACTGCTAGTAATGAGATTATTGTTACGCAGTAAGCAGCGCGCGGTACGACGGCTAGTTGTTTACACCTAATCGCGAGATTTATGGTTTTATGACTCAGGCGGCACCGGCCTTTGTGTCGCGTCTATTTGTAACAATCCTAGTCGCGAAACCAAATTGTAACAAACCTAGCCTAGCCTAGCCGAAATGTAACATGCCTAGCCTAACCTGCCTAATTAACCTCATTTATAAACCTAAGAAGTATTGAAACTATTTTAAGAAACCTGTCTAAAATAAAATGTCAGAGAAAATGATTATAGAACCTTGATTTGCTTTCAATGAATCCTAGCTTTATGACAAACTAGCTATGCGTCCTGATTCCACCTAATTGTGAACAAATTATAAATTGAACCTCATTAAATAAATATCCTAAAATGTTAAGAATGCATTAAATATCGATACAGATATTCAATAAGATCTCAGCTTACTATTTGTATTGATAAATAATAAGAAATATGAATACTAACATTTTTGAACTTCTGAAGTTCACAACGAAATAATTCTCACCTAGCGCCGACTGCTTTATTAGTTTTCTGCTGTGAGATTCCTATCCTAATTATCTAATCTATGTATCTATTTATACGTTAGTTTGGCCAGTGTTCGTTTAGTAGTGGATCCTGCGTTATAGACCGCTTAAACCCTAGGTAAAGGTGATTCGAAATACATAGCTACCTAATTGATTACCTAAGTTCAGAACAATACCCTATGTTTTATCTATTTTGAACTTGAAAGTATATTACTAATCTCAGAGTGAAATGCAGTACCTAACTAAAGTCTCAAGAGTTATATAGTAATAGTGATTCTAGAGCTTCTCTGTTAGTTTATTTAGAATATTTTTGTATTACATAAATAGTCTTTAACAATGCTAGATATAAAATATTGACTTAGTTGCATAAGAAATTATTAGACATGAGATGAAAAGGAAATTCCATTAAATTAGTACTTTAGAACAAAGAAACTCTATTATTGAACTAATATTATTATCGAACTACGAATATAATAAAAGATTGGAATGCCAGAAAGAATAGTATTAATTTATTTCTGACAATTAATTTTAATATTTTAAATTTATTCAATTTTATTTAGGTATCAGAGATTTATTTTATTTTATGTTTATCTCTGATTATTTAGTCATGGCGCTCGAGAGAGCTGAAAACCATGAAAATGACTCTACTCTGCTTTCGTAAATCTAACGCCATCCTGGAAAAAGAAAGCAGGAAAGAAAACCAGGAGTCGCGAGTGTGTCAGTAGTCATCTTATCTACATCACTTCATAAAGTCAGGAAAATCATAAAAACTTGCATGAATTCCAGAGTGTTCTCAAGAAAAACTCCAAGATTACTATAGATAAAGGTTCGAGAATCGACTTCGCCTTATAAAATAATATTCAAATCAATAAGCTTTCAATAGCTTTATTTCAAAGTGATCAGAATTTACACTCTTATACGGACACGGGAAATCCCTCCATTTCGGAAATGAGAAACACTGGCCCAAGCTCTATCTGGCTTCAAGAGTTCTGCACACTAATGAAAATACAGCATTGATCGAGTAGCACTTACGGCTAGTATTAAAATAATGAGATGTAGCAATAATAAGATATAGCAATAGTCGAATCTTCAATCTCCATAATATAAATAAATGACATTTTATCTAAGAACACTCTGTCCTTCGCAAATTGTACGAGTAGGTAAAGCACGTCATGTCTGGAAATTTCTCAATTTCTGGAGATTCTCAATCCGCATAGAATATAATATCTTAAGATTTTATGTTCACAAATAGTCGAAGCTGAAAAAGACAAATAATTAAAACATTTGCAATTCATACATAGAATCATAAAGGGCGAGAGTTAGAAGCTTCTATCTTCTACTCGTGAGTAAATGCTCAATGAAGAATAGTTTCGTCAGTAACATACGAGTACTTCTATAGAGTAGGAAACATCGTAAGTCAACTTATGCAAGACCGCCAAAGGAACCTGAAGATGTATGCGTATTCATCAACCCGCAACAGGTCAGAGTAGATAATATTGCCTTGTTTCTGTGGTGTAGCGTAGCGTCGTAAGCAACTCGTTCATACTCATAAAAGAATAGATACGTGTGAGAATCCTCCATACCGCATCGTTTCAGTAAGGCGGATATAGGCCTATCTCCATATGATAGACCTCCTCTTTTCATCTGATGTCCATTTGTACATTAATACAACAGTAAATCATCCAAAAGTCCAATACAGTGCTGATCAGGACGAATATTAACCGCAGAACATATTCTATATCTACAGTGAGACTTATCTATTTAAAAAGAGATACGTTTATACGAAACCAAATCCTCTAGGAACATCCTCGTCCTTTGATCGAAAACAACTTTCTTCCAACTTCCACTTTTTAGACCAGGAACAAAATTCTCCTAGTTAGTAAACTCTTCTTTGCTTTTCCTTTCTCTGAATCTTGCGGAACAAAACTAAATATACCTATTAAAGATTAAATATTCCAACATTTTTCTATAATTTTTCAAGTGAAGTCCCCGCTGTCAGTCCCGTCAAATTCTCTCTGTTCTTTTTTTTCTCTTATTTTAAATTCTCAATTTCTGCAAAGAGTTTTCATACCTAGATTGAAGATCTGTTGCTTTTCTAAAATGTATTAATTTTCCTGTTTGTTTGTAAATCATTCGAATGGAAAGTTTCTTTAGATAATATTAGAAAGAATTATATCCTCATGTGAGAGACTCCTGATCTACAAGAATGCCTTCTCCCTATGCCTAATTACTCAGATGTGGACGATCAAACCATCTGAGGTTTGTTACATATTGTTTGTTGTTTGTTAGATTTTTTGTGGTGTTTTTGTAATAATTAAGAACAATAGGGTTTCTCGAACTTTACACTTGTTTACTTTGTCAGTCACAATGGCACCGAATATTCTACAGATTTCTAGAGAACCCTTATTCCGATATAAATAGGGCGATGGTTTTCGCTCGTGGAGTTATCGCGTTTTATACCGGAGTGAAAACATCTCGTGTTCAAGTGCGGTACCAGTGATTGTAAAGTGAATAGTTGTGTGAATTTCAGTGCCAGTGTGAAGTGTTTGTGCGAACCAGTTGTGTCGTGTGTACTGTGATTTTGTGCAATAAAGTGCAAAGTGAACAATCGGCGTTTTAACTGATTATCCAAGAACCCATCTCGTAACATTTGGTGTCAGAAGGGTGGATAACTGAAAATGCCGGTAACGCCATACGACGACGAGACGCCGCGCACACGGAGTCAGCGCCGACAGGAGGAAGCGCGCCGACTAGAGGAGCAGGAGCGCCGCCAGGAGGAGGTTGACCAGCGACGCTTCGGAAACAGTTCGCTTTTAATGGAAGCCAGCGAGTCCGAAGCAACCAACGACGACTCCAGGAACCCGGAAGCAGCTTCTACGGCACCTGCTGCGGCACCTACTGCAGCACCTGCTGCAGCCCTTGCTGCAGCACCAGCTGTCCCTGCGGCTTTTGATATGGCTGCCATGATGACAATGATGCAGACTATGACTCGCCAGCTAGAAGAAACTTTAAATCGCAACAAAGAAGAACAGACTCGTCAGCTGGAAGAAAAATTGGACCGCAACAGAGAAGAACAGGCTCGCCAAAAAGAAGAACTGCTTTCAAGCTTGAAGACCACATTGGGTAAAGATATAAAAGAGGTCAAGGACACGGTCAATCAGCACGACGCCAGCATAAAGGAACACAATAAAAAGATGGAGGAGCATGAATCTCGCATCTTCGAGGCGGAAACACAAATTGCTGACGTTAGGAGGACCTTGAACGTTATCAAGTCTGGAAATGGAACCGCTGCATCAACAACCTTCTCGCCAGCTTCACAGAAGATCAAAGTGACGCCTTTCGACGGGACATCATCATGGTCTGCCTACAAAATTCAATTCGATGCTGCCGTCAAAGCCAATGGATGGGACAAAGACCAAGCCATGACCGCCCTGATAATGAGCCTTCGCGACGAAGCTCTGAGTATTCTCGATGCCGTAGGCAAGGAAGTGACCTACGATAAGTTAATGGAAACGTTGGAGAGTCGCTACGGTGATGAGCACCTGGAGCGTGTATATAGAGCGCAATTGAAGAACAGGGTGCAACGTCGCAACGAAAATCTTCAGCAGTGGGCAGTCGAAGTGGAGAAACTGTTCCGGAAGGCTTATCAGTCAGCACCATTACCCAACGACGAACATTTGGTGGAAGCATTTTCTAACGGGATAGCAGACTTCGAAGTTAGAACTGCAGTGAAACTCGGGCATCATAAAACACTTAAGGAGGCTATGGCCCAAGCCTTGGAAGTGGAAGCTGTACGAAATCCAGCGAGAGATGTTCAACACATAAAGGAAGTTCAAGAAGCGTCACATCGTACGAGGTTTGGTCCAAGATGCTACAACTGTGAAGAGAGAGGCCATTTATGGCAGAATTGCCCAAAGCTATGCCGAACCAGGGACGATCGACTATTGGAAGAACGAAAGGATCGCGAGGCAACGCATTCACTATGGAGGAATAAACGACCTGCAGAAGAAAGCGGAAAATGGCGAGTGTTATCCGGGCCAGAAAAGCCAAAGATTTTGATCTCACAAGCTCACGATGGGAACAGTTTGATCATCAATGGTGCCATCAATGGAACTTCTTGCAAGCTGACATTGGATACAGGAGCTTCTCGCACTGTCATCAGTTCCCGACTGGCTAAGCGCTTTCTTCCGAACTTCGAAAGCTGCAAAACAGTTCAACTTCTGACAGCGACCGGTCAGCACATATCCGTCCGAGGAGAGAAGCTGGTGGAGTTAAAGTTGGGTGAGAAAACTTTCCAACACAAAGTCATTGTGGCCGATATAGTCGACGATTGCATTCTGGGTCTTGACTTCATGCGAGAACATCATTGTGAGATTGACGTCAACCAAGGAATCTTGAAGTGTGGAAGAGAAGAAATCTTCATGGAAGGCGCCATATCAGGAAAGGTTTATTGTCTGCAGAGAACAGTCCTCCCACCTAGATCGGAAACCATTGTGGCAGTTAGATTACCGCCGAAGTTGGGACATCAACGACGATGTGTGCTAATAGAGCAATCAGAAGGTGATCAACCATGGTTATTGGCCCGAACTCTGGTGAGGACTACTAATACTGCTGTGGTGCGTGTGCTCAACACAAGTAACGAGGAGCAGCTCATCAAAGGAGGAACCCCAATTGGTACTTGTGAAGAAGTAGATTGGATGCGCAGATGCCAAGAACAACTAAAGGAGAAATACAATTGCGCTGGGAGTTACAACGTGTCAACGCTATTGGAAGATTCCCGTGAAGACCTGTCCGACAAAGAACTTCTGATGGCAAAGAAGATGCTGCAGCGCTACACTGACATATTTGCTCTCGATGATGCCGTCAACGGGAAGACTGGATTAGTGAAGCACACAATAAATACAGGAAGCGTGCCACCGATTCGACAGCGGCCAAGAAGGATACCAGTGGCACGAGAAAAAGAAGTCGAGACAATGATCGAAGACATGGCGCGCACTGGTGTAATAGAACCTTCATCCAGTCCGTGGTGTTCCCCAGTGGTTCTAGTTAAAAAGAAGGACGGCAGTATGAGGTTTTGCGTTGACTATCGACGACTCAACGACGTAACGAAGAAGGACAGCTACCCTTTGCCGAGGATCGATGACACGTTAGATACACTGACAGGTATGAAGTGGTTCACTACGCTGGACTTGAAGAGCGGATACTGGCAAGTGGAAATAGATCCTAAAGATAAAGAGAAGACCGCATTTTCGACGGGAAAAGGCCTGTGGCAATTCAACGTGATGCCGTTTGGATTGTGTAACGCGCCCGCTACGTTCGAAAGACTAATGGAGTTAGTGCTCGCGGGACTGATTGGAGATGCATGCCTAGTCTATTTGGACGACATCATAATTGTGGGAAAAACCTTCGAAGACCATCTGCAAAACCTGGAACGAGTATTGACTAAGATTCGCACAGCCAAGCAAGCTGAGTCCGAAGAAATGTTCCTTCTTCAAAAGGCAAGTGAATTTCCTGGGACATGTGATTTCCGAAGCTGGCGTACAGACGGATCCAGGAAAAGTCAGTGCTGTCAAGGATTGGCCTGTGCCAAAAGACAAGACGGAAGTTAGAGCATTCTTGGGTTTATGCTCCTACTACAGGCGATTCGTGAAGAACTTTGCTGACATAGCCAAGCCGTTGCATAGACTGACTGAGGAAAAACGACCCTTCCTCTGGGATGAAAATTGCGACGCAGCTTTTCAAGAGCTAAAGAAGCGACTTTGTAATACGCCTATTCTTGGCTTCCCGGACACAGAGAACGAGTTCATCGTGGACACTGACGCCAGCAACACCGGCATTGGAGGAGTACTGTCACAAAGAAAAGGAGACCAAGAAGTGGTGATTGCGTATTTCAGCAAATCCCTGTCCAAGCCGGAAAGGAACTACTGTGTGACCAGAAAAGAGTTACTTGCAGTGGTGAAGACATTGCGACATTTTAGCAAGTACCTGCTTGGGCGAAAATTCCATCTGAGGACCGACCACGCTGCTCTGAAGTGGCTACTACAGTTTAAGGATCCCGAAGGCCAAGTGGCAAGATGGATTGAGCAACTACAAGAGTTTGACTTCACCACGGAGCATCGCAGTGGAAAATCTCATGGCAACGCGGACGCACTGTCAAGAAGGCCATGCTCAGAGGACTGCAAGCATTGCTCAAGACATGAGTCGAAAGATTCAGTGCCCGTCAGAATGCTCAAAGCAGACATCGGTGACGAATGGAAAGAAACCCTTCAGGTTGCACAAGAAGAAGACGCCGACATCAAGCCGATTCTTGAATGGATGGAATCAGATGCCCCTAAGCCAGACTGGAGTGCTATTGCTTCAATGAGTGTTACGACAAAGAGCTATTGGGCGCAATGGGATAGTCTGGTGCTTCAGGAGGGAGTACTTTGCCGAAAATGGGAAAATGCTCGTGGCAATCAGTGCCATCTCCAAATGGTTGTACCCAGAGCAAAGATACCTGAAGTTTTGAAGCTGTACCACGAAGGGTTTTCGGGAGGACATCTGGGTGTGAAACGGACACTCTTGAAAATTCGAGAAAGGTTTTACTGGATCAACTGCAGAGATGACGTAGAAGACTGGGTACGGAAATGTACGAGCTGTGCATCAGTGAAAGGTCCGCATACCCGCAGCAGAGGAGCATTAAAGCTGTATAATGTTGGAGCACCATGGGAGCGAATCGCACTGGATGTGGCCGGACCATTTCCTGTGAGTGAAAGTGGCAACAAGTACTTCCTTGTCGTCATGGATTACTTCACCAAGTGGCCGGAAGTCTTCGCAATTCCGAACCAAGAGGCATCGACGATAGCAGACAAATTGGTGCATGAAGTATTCTGTCGATTTGGAGTACCATTGGAAATCCACAGTGACCAAGGAAGAAATTTTGAATCTCAGCTGTTTCAAGAGACGTGCCGGTTAATGGGTGCACACAAAACCAGGACTACGTCTTACCACCCGCAATCAGATGGAATGGTGGAGCGATTCAACCAAACTCTGGAGAGGTACCTGGCAAAAGTAGTCGGAAGCAAACAACGGGATTGGGACAAGCATATCCAGCCATTTTTGTTGTCATACCGAAGTGCTGTTCATGAGAGCACAAATGTCACTCCCGCTTTTGCCAATTTTGGACGTGAATTACGGCTACCAGCCGACTTAATAACTGGCATTCCACCGGATTCCCCACAACCCATAACTGAGTACGCCAGCGACCTCCGGAACAAGATGAACGACATCTATGAGCACATTAGAGAGCATGGCCAGCAAGCATCTGAAAGAATGAAGACTCGATACGACAGAAGGGCTAACAATCCTGGGTTCGAGGAAGGCTCGATGGTATGGCTGCACAATCCCATACGCAGCAAAGGGAAGTCTCCAAAGCTACAAGCCAAATGGGATGGACCGTACCGAGTGGTGACCAAGATCAACGACGTGACGTTCCGCATACAGAAAGGATCTCGAGGTGCCCCCAAAATAGTTCACGTGGATCGATTGGCGCGATATCACGGATGCAACGATGCTCGGGACGAGCATGTCTTGGGAGGAGGTGGTGTTACGCAGTAAGCAGCGCGCGGTACGACGGCTAGTTGTTTACACCTAATCGCGAGATTTATGGTTTTATGACTCAGGCGGCACCGGCCTTTGTGTCGCGTCTATTGTTTGTTGTTTGTTAGATTTTTTGTGGTGTTTTTGTAATAATT
This sequence comes from Hypomecis atomaria, assembly GCA_964007245.1. NCBI lineage: Eukaryota > Metazoa > Arthropoda > Insecta > Lepidoptera > Geometridae > Hypomecis > Hypomecis atomaria. The sequence goes on along the minus strand of OZ023294.1, from coordinate 15,390,355 downwards.
AAGAACAATAGGGTTTCTCGAACTTTACACTTGTTTACTTTGTCAGTCACAATGGCACCGAATATTCTACAGATTTCTAGAGAACCCTTATTCCGATATAAATAGGGCGATGGTTTTCGCTCGTGGAGTTATCGCGTTTTATACCGGAGTGAAAACATCTCGTGTTCAAGTGCGGTACCAGTGATTGTAAAGTGAATAGTTGTGTGAATTTCAGTGCCAGTGTGAAGTGTTTGTGCGAACCAGTTGTGTCGTGTGTACTGTGATTTTGTGCAATAAAGTGCAAAGTGAACAATCGGCGTTTTAACTGATTATCCAAGAACCCATCTCGTAACATTATGTATAATTTTAGCAATACCTACCTACAATAGAGTTTCTGGGGCACTTTTTACTAATATAGCTGAAAAATACATTACGTATAACACAAAAAACCTAATACTTACCTGTGATAAAAATAATATGGAGTAAAAAACATACAAAAAGATTAACATTATTTATAATGTAGAGCGTATAAAAAGTGCACAATAGGAGAACAATGTTAAAAAATTATCTCAGTTGGTTTATTAGGGTTCCGTAGTAAAGATAAAGATGTCATTTATTGCTCTGAACTGTGTACATTAAGGTGTCACAAAATTATTTAGACACAACAGCTTATCCTAACGGACATGCAATAGGTATTTGTTTTACTTACAATTTAAGGCTATGTAATTCCTTCTTACACCTAGATGAACCAAATTAGGTACTATATTTACATTCAAAATTACACAATACAATATTAATTATAACTAACCACAATATGACTTAGAGCTGTTTACACTACTCGTATTAGCACTTTTATATTATACCTACGTATAAAGAAGAAATCATTTTAACTTAAATCCTAAAAGATCATAATAATATAAATATATACAAATGTTAACCAAAGATCTTTGAAATTCTCTCTTTTACATACTCTTTTACAAATATTTACATACGAGTAGCATCATCAATTATTATTCTAGATATTATTTTTCTTATATGTATCTGACATCTGCTATATGTAAAACGAGGAACTTCGTCTAACTATTTATAAACTACTAGCGACCCGCCCCGGCTTCGCACAGGTTTATTATAAATATAAACCTTTCTCTTGAATCACTCTATCTATTAAAACAACCGCATCTAAATCCGTTGTGTAGTTGTCTTAAAGATATAAGCATACATGGGGACATGGGGACAGCGGAAGCGACTTTGTTTTATACTATGACTGTAGTGATTTGAGACAACGAAATTTGAGGTTGTTACAGTTTAAGTATAGATCTCAATTTAAAACAAGTAAAAAAATTTAATGGTGTATTTAAGGGGTAGCTCCCATTCATGTAGGGATAAATTTTTTTTTCAACATCTTATATTCAGTTACATATCTGAATTACACTAGTTTCTAAAATATGAAACAGGTATTTATCTTATTGGCAACTTGTTCACTTTGAGGAGCGGTAAATTCCGGTAGGTACCTACTAAGCGTTGTAATTGCAACTGACATTTCAGTAATTTTTATATGAGATGTATTTATTTACATAAATTACACGCGACATTGTATTAGTTTATACATCTTATTTACGAAAACTACATACAAGTATTGCATTAGATTAGACAAACACTCATCATCATCATTATGATCACATACATATCACACTTAGCTAGATCTCACTTACTTACGTATTACCCATAGCACTTCTAATAAGTTATTCTAGAAATATGATTTAACAAGTATTATATTTAAAAAACCTTTTTTACTAAAACAATATTTTACTGAAGAAGTACTTACTTACCATTGAATGACAGACTACTCGCCAAGACCATTCAAATGAACTCAAATTCAATGAGGTTGTATAGTTTCATTGCTAAGTTACTTTGGCCACCTTCCAGCTCCATCATCAGATCAGCACCATGTCATCATAATCTTGCATTGTCACGCGATTTACATATGTATGCAAAATTTCAGCTCAATCGGTAACCGGAAAGTGGATCAAATTTAACTTGCAAGATTTGATTACAGACCGACATACAACGGGACAGGTGAAAATAAATAATAGCTTGTAAAAATAGAAGTGTAGCTCTCATGGCGTACTTTGACTAGGTTGTCAGCGATCACCAAAGTTAAGCAACGTTCAGCACGGTCAGTCTTCGCATGTGGTGACCGCGGGAGGCATTTACAACTGAGCGCTAACTTGGCTCGGATGACACGTAATTTTTTTTTTTAATTATTATTTTTAACGGATTAATTATAATTTTGTTTCAGGTTCATTAATATTTTGTAAACATACCTAAACCTAACCTAACATTTTTTTTTCTGATCTAAACTAACCTAACCTAACCATAGTCGAATCACGACACAGGTTGATGATTCATTACTAATTTTGTTTGTGATTTAATTTGTATTTTGAATGGTACCCTTAACTTATATGACTACGACAGAGCGGAAATACACTAAATATTTATTCAAAACAAGAATTTGACGTTAAATTGTAGATCCCGTTTACATTGTTTAGGCTTGCCGCCTTTCTGGCGGCTTCAAAACTTTGAAAAGTGTCATAGGCTACTTTTTTTTTCGGAAATATAAAAAGTTCCTATGGGATAGTATAATAATGTCATAATTATTTTTCGCAAAAAATGGCAAAACCGCTTCCATCGTGTACAAAATTCGAATATTTCGCTCGAATTGTTTACATTATTTTTGGTTTTTCAAAAACGGCGCAGGTGATTTTTGTAAATTTTAAATGGGACCACCTCTATGTCCATACCCTTTCGAACTAAAAAAGAATTTTTCGATTCGGTTCACAATAACAATTGGCGGAATTATCGATGAACATACACAAAAAAAAAACTGACGAACATAGAACCTTCTACTTTTTGGAAGTCGGTTAAAAATCAAAATATATCGCGATTGAAGTCGCGGGCAAAAGCTAGTTTATAATAAGTGTAAATTGTCACTCTAGAGGGTGTTTATACCAATATTGAAAGTCTTTGTACAGTTCATCAAAAATTGGACATAGATCGAATAGCAAACAAACTCATTGTAGAGTTCATCAATTGAGTCGATTGATTGGAGCATCGATGTCGTTCCATCTCTATTGACATTTAGATATGATCCGTTGACGTTGAATACATTGTTTGTATTATGTCTTTCTGCTATCTGTGATTAACAAAAAATATAACTATAAATCAATCCGAGGAACCGTATACATATATATTGTTATTGAAAATACAATTATACGGTTGTTGACTTATTACACTTTGATAAGTACGGTATGGTAGTGATTTTAATGACTTCTTGATAAGTAATTTAAAACGCAAATAATATGCTCAAACGTTTAAAGTCATCTTGTCAAGGATAGCACGTCCACTGCTGGACATAGATCTCATATAACACCGATTGGACGTTGGTTGTGTCCAGCGTGATCCTGTAGTCTTGATGATCATCCGCACACCTTATGGGTGAACTCCTTCGCTGCGCTTGTCGGCACATGGTCTCCACTTGAAAATTTTTCGAGAAAGTTTTGTGTCTTGCCCACTGCCATTTTAATTTACCAATCTGGTGGGTTACGTCGATAAATCTCGGTTTTTCTTGGATCTCCTCATTTCCTATTATTCTCATTTCTGACTCCTCATTAATATGTGCTTTGCCATAGGAAAATTTGAAACATATTCTCAGGTTTCGTATCTTTCTCTATTTTTCTAAAAAAATAATGACTGTGATGAGTATTAGGTAGAAATATAAACAGCGTGATATTTAGATTATTGTGCTATCCTATAAGAACCTTTTATTTTTCCACAATAAAACGTATCTTATGCCACTTTCCGGCTTTCAAACTATATCCATGCCAATAATCGGCCAAGTACGAGTCGGACTCGCGCACGGAGGGTTCCGTACTGTATGGGAGCCCCCTTAAATATTTATTTTATTTTAATTTTATTATTAAAGGGAATATAAAATTAAATATTCTGTGAAAATTTCAAGCATCTACCTGGTACCATTATTAATTTAGAGCGAAAAATTTCTAAAAATTCAGGTTTGTTGTATGGGAGCCCCCCTTAAATATTTATTTTATTTTGTTTTTAGTATTTGTTGTTGTAGCGGCAACTAAAATACATCATCTGTGAAAATTTCAGCTGCCTAGATAATATTGTTTTTTGAGATACAGCCCGGTGACAGACGGACAGACAGACAGACGGACAGACGGACATCGAAGTCTTAGTAATAGGGTCCCGTTTTCCCCTTTGGGTACGGAACCCTAAAAATCAAATCAATCCGTTGCTCCGTTGCTGCGTGAAAGAAGAACAAACTAATAAACCAACTAACACACCTTCGGATTTTTAATATGAGTAGGTAAAGATTAGAACTAGACAGATCATTTAAAATTTCGTTGCTAATACATTTTTTACACATATTTTACAATACTCAAAATATTTTTTCGTAATTTGATGAACAGTGCTTTGCATCCAAAAAAACCTTGACTTAGAACTGACAACCTGTTAACCGAACTATGTTTATAGGCATATTTTTGAACCTTCAAGGCTAAAAGTTCAAATTTGTCGTTAACAGATGTTCTCATAACTATTTATTACATAAGTTATATAACATAGAGTATTACATTACTAGGCCTATTGACAAAATGCGCATAAATTACCTTTTATATTTACTTACCTTACCTTACTATTTAACTTATTTTAACGTTATAACGTTAAGTTTAAGGCCTAGTAAATAGGAAGTGGATTTTTATTGATTCATTTTAAACTATACATTTTTATTGATTTATCAAAAACCGCTTAGCCAATTTCGATAAAATTTAAATGAGACCATTTCGGTAATATACTTTTTCGAACTAAGAAAGATTTTTTAAATCGGTTCATAATTGGCGAAAATGTCTACTATGAACTTACAAAAAAAACAACATACAGACAAGCATAGTACCTTCTCCTTTTTGGGATTCGGTGAAAATAGTAAGATTTGTCAATAATTAAGAGTAAACTCTTTTGTGCCTTTAAAAGTCCCTGCTCTTTACAAAGCAATATTTTGTGAGGTTGATACATCTTAGATGGTAATGAAATTTTGATGAATAATAATTGTCGCCTTTTAGCTGACGAAAATTAATTACGGTGTTCGATCTATGCTAACATAAGATTATCGGTTTGACTTAAAATTCAGTTTTATGACTAATTTAGTTAATCTAAGCAAGTTAACGAAGTGTTCTCTTGATTGAGGGCTTTAATCAACATCGTAAAATGCAAAACGTATCTATTACAAAAACGCTTTTACAACTATGGGAAAAAACCTGTCGATTTCCGTCAAGTGACCAGCACGGCTAGCATACGTACAACAACTTATTTTTTAACTACTTAATTATGTTGTGATGCATATCTTAGCTTAGCCATGCTGGTTAGCTTTATCGTAAACGATAGATACTCTAGACATACTTACTCGTTGTTCTCTTTTACTCAAGGTGCCTCTACATTAAAATCCCGAAAGATTTCCTAATAATCGTTATTTTTCGATCAAAATGAAGTGCGCAAGCAATCCCGTGATTCAGACTGAAGGGTTGAATGAGCCTCGAGCATGACTCTAACAACATTTCTGCGCTACATGATATTTAAAAGAACTTTATAACGCATAACATAACGGAAGTCACCACCACTGAAGTTTGACGACCGAATTCGGAAACTACATAATACGGAAACTAAGAACTAAAGAACTAAACGATTGAGGCGCCTCGTATACCAGACTCTAATAGTAGCGTGGAGCCTAGCTCGTTTCGTCAGGCAATTGTGTAACTTTTTTTCTGCTTGTCATCAGGTGCTGGCATGTCTCGCCCTGGACTTCCTTCTGATCGGGCTGGGCATGTCCATTAGCTTCGTGACCATGGTGCTGCCTGAGGTGCTGGACGCTAAAGAAGGCCTCTCCATAAACAAGACTGAAGCTTCCTGGTTTGGTACGTCTTTTTAGTTTTTGTTCTAGTCATCGGGTGCTGGAAGTTTTGGCATCTCTCGCCCTGGCTTTACTACTGATCGGCTTAAGAATATCCATAAATCTTGTAGAAGTGCTGGATGCCAAGCAAGGCCTGTTCATCAGCAAGGCAGAAGCATAATGGTTTGGTACGTTTATTTGTAACCGTTGATGCAATAACAGTGTAATGTCTGTCTGTGGCATTGAAGCTCTTTACATAACTGATGATTACGATTTAGAGTGTTTATTTAGAAAAAATTTTTTGATAGTATTTTTAAACAGAGATTTAAAAAAAAACTGAGGTCGCATGTTATGACATTTTAGCTCATTAAAATAACTTATTTAACCGCAGTCAATCTGTGTACCTTTAATTACCTGTGTCAGTGATTTTTTCTTTAATCATTCAATACTACTATGATTACCCCAGAACCAGAACGTTTTGTTAAAGACAGTCATATTAAATGAAAACAACTTTTGATGTACTATACGAAATAAAAAAAAATATACGCAAGGAGGTGAAAAATATGCATGAAAAGTAAAAAAGCTATGGGCTGCTAAAACAACCGCAGGATGCCGTTAGAACATCATAAAACTAATCAACACACAATAGGTTTATTAAATAAATAAAACAATAAATACTCGTATCATGATAGCAAATAATCATAATGGCAAAATAACAATATTATCTAGAGCCACAATAATATACTCAATACTTGTGTCAATGTACAAAAACAACACTCAGCTCGCTTTATATACGAGTTCGTACCTAATATTCTTGGGAAAATACGTCTCTGTTTCTCTTATCAGTATTCTCATAAGAGTGACTGAGAAGTATTAACTCCTTACCTGTTTACTTACTCTTTTACAGTAGTGTTGGTAGATTCGAAAACTCAGTAGTAAAACCCTTAAGATAAACGTGTTTACCCGACTTTGTGGCATATTGTTTGTGATATTTTACTGGAATCTATTATAAACACTTTATGTTTACTCAGAAATCGTAATAATCTTGTTTTTCGTGCAACCTGTATTAACTGTACTCTATATTATGCTAGTTATACGGTATCTCTGTAAAACAAGGCCCTAATTCAACTAATTACCAGAACGAAACTGCGGGTCAATTACACTAAGACGAATCTGAACTGAATGTATTCTGTTTCCGGCTCGGAAAATGTCAAAACATCACACGTTTTTAGCACAACTGCTAAGACACGGCAGCACTCTGTTTTAAATGCCACACTCAATTACCCATCCATAGACTAACCGCGCCGAACATCATAACTTCGATGATTTCTAAGAAATAAATGTTATATATCGATCATAGCGTAGTTTGACGTACATATGTATGTTAGAGTTTGTGCAAAAAGAGAAGCGACGTAGGCGAGGTCGTCCGTGTGCCATTTTACTAATTTTGTTACGTTGACAACGTTGCTAGTGCAACTAAAAGTGTTTGATACTTAGTACACACCAATTCGGTTTTCATCAGTAGACTCGTGTCTACCAAGTAGTCAGTACCTTGGCTGCTGATTAAAATCTTATTGTTAGTTTACCGTAACGCCACGACGGTTCTCTTTTTGCACAAACTCTAGCACCTAAGTCTTAAAATGGCAATAGTAAATATCATATTTATTTATTAGTTTGTTGATGCGCCATATATGTAAGTACGAGTATGTCAAGTAAAGCTACGAGCGGCATTTGTATCAAGTTCCAAGCATAACTTAACTTCCGTTAGTAAGGTTTCCTGCTAAGTTTGCTGTATTGAAATTATATCTAGATATTTAATTACTTACGGATTGTAATCGACTAATTGTATCGTGAAGCTTCTTCACAGAAAATGAGAATAACTTTTACTGCATAAAGCTGGTAGATGAAATATGTTAAAGAATAGAGTCACAGTTTTACTCTCTTTTGGTGTGAAATATTTACCTACGTAGGTAAGAGTAAGATAGGTAAGATAATTGTTTTCGCAAAAAATGGCAAAACCGCCTTCCATCGTGCTCAAAATTTGCATATTTCTCTAAAATTGTTTATATTATCGTTGATTTTTCAAAACCGGCTCAGCCGATTTCTGTAAAATTTAAATGGAACCATTTCCTTTCGAATTAAAAAATATTTTTTCGATTCGGTTCACAATTGGCGAAATTATCGATGTTCATCGTTTACAAAATTCGGATATTTCGCTCGAATTACTTCCATTATTGTTGATTTTTTCAAAAACGGCTCAGCCGATTTCTGTAAAGTTTAAATGGGACTAAAACAGAATTTTCGATTCGGTTCACAATTGGCGCAATTATCGACACACATACACAAAAAAAGATACATATAGACAAACATAGAACCTCCTCCTTTTTGGAAGTCGGTTAAAAATGATTATTACGTAGTTATCACTTAGGTATGTATACATACCTACAATCAAGTTTAAATAGGCTGTAGGAACAAGATAGATGTAACACTCTTTCTATGGACTTTTTTGAAAATCATTGATACCTACTTAGAACTGTGATACTAATATAGTGAATCCTACTATCCTACTTCCTACTAATATTATAAACGTGAAAGTTTGTAAGGATGGATGGATGTATGGATTTTTGTTACTCTTTCACGAAAAACTACTGAACGGATTGAGATGAAACTTTGCAATTATATAGCTTATACATCAGAATAACACATAGGCTATAAACTATAATGACATTGCGAAAATTTCTATATTATAACAATATAAGTGTTAAGTAAGTAGGAAAGATTCTGCCATCTGCGAGCTATTCTAGCGTGCGAATTCTATCGAACAAATGTCAAATCGAATTTTTTGTTTTTTATTTTCCACCTCTTTTAGGTAGGGCCTCGAAATATCATGCGGGCGTAGCCGCGGGCAAAATCTAGTATGTACATAATGTGTGTAAATCTCACTGTAATGGCAAAAAATAAGCCTTTGTACAGAAAACCTCAAAATAATTTATAACGGATTTTTACCGACGAACCGAACCGGAGGAATTATTCAATTCGACGCATCCTTACTAATATTATAAATCCGAAAAGTTTGTTGGTTTGTTGGTTTGTTACTCTTGCACGCACCAACGGAGCAACGGATTGACTTGATTTTTGGCATGGACATAGTTTGAAAGGCGGAAGGAGCTTTAGGATACTTTTTATCCCGAAAAATTGCATAGTTCCTGTAGGACAGGACAAAAACCATCGAAAGCGAAACTGTCGCCACTATCACAAAGACGCTAAGTGATTAATTCCTCTATGACGCTAACTGTTTTTCCTTATTCTGAGATATGGACTAACGAAACGTCACAGCCAAACGTAATTAGATGACAGGTGACATTGTCTGCAGACTTTTATAAATCACAAGTAGCATGGCAAGGGGACAAATTGTTTTTCCATCATTATATCCCCTTGAAGAGGAAATAAAGTATGGATTGAAAATGACAACTGACATTAAAATTGGATAAAATGTTATTTTCTCTCTGCATGCTACATGTTACTATGACGTTTAATACCAGGCCGTCATTTTGTTTGACATTAAAAATATTTTTAAATCTTCGATCATTAGAGGTTTAACATGTTTCTTTATTCTACCTTTATGGTACAGAATCATCATACTTTAATATTATCAATCCGAAAAGTTTGTTGGCTTGTTCCTCTTTGACGCAGCAACGGAGCAAAAGATCGACCTGATTTTTGGTATGGATACCTATGGTTTAAAAGACAGAAAGTGATAATAGGAAATTTTTTATCTCGAGAAAATTCGTGATTCCCATGGGATAGGACAATAACTGTTTCTCAGCAATGGAGCAACGGATTGACTTGATATTTGGGGTGTGCATAGTTTGGAAGACGGAAAATGACATAGGATACTTTCCATCCCGAAAAAATTGTGGTTCCCGTAGGACTTAACAATAAATTTTTCTCAGCAACGGAGCAACTTGCCTTGGCTTATTGCATGAATATAGTTTGAAAGACGAAAAGTGACAAAGGCTACTTTTTATCTCAAAAACTTTAACAGTTCCCGTAGGATAGGATAAAAACTAAGCGCCAGAAATAATCTGTCATGGCAAGTTTGGGACGTTCCTACATTTTTCGCACTCCTTCGCGGCACTCAGCACACAGCGCACACAGCGCTAGCCCAGACTCGGGCTCCATAACGGAGCTCGCGCTCTCGCCATAATGACAGAGTGTTTCGGAGCACAAGACACATCGTCATCCACCACTCGGGACTAACCAGTACTGAACGTCAGACAGCATTCCAACGCCCTGGTCCCAGTGCAGCGGGTCAGTCATAGTAGCCCAGCGCCTGCCTCTTCAACTGCAGAGGGCAGTGAGAACAGCCATCGCGATACCGACACCTCTCTTCCCTTGCAGCCCCACTGCGTCTGCCAACACGTTGACGGCCTAGCGGAAGGTAGGGTAGGTGGCGGCACCCACACCACCAGTTCCATTTATCCCACCGCGGCCCCTAATCTTCGGCTGTCATATCATAGTCCAGGAAGCAGCCTTGCTTTATGAAACTAAGAAAGGTTATTCCCAGCAAGTAACTGGAGATAGAGAGACAGAAAAGAAGCCACACCCAGCGCAGCAGGAGGAGCTGGAGTTCATATGCCTGCCAGACGGAGCAGCACTAGAGCAAAATCTTAACCGAGAAATTAACATATTTACAGACGGCAGCAAAATTAAAGGGAAAGTTGGGGCGGCATTATCCATTTGGGATGATGCCGCTGAGATCAGTACCCTCAAGCTAAAATTGGCCGATTGGTGCTCCGTGCACCATGCCGAGTTATTGGCACTTCTTGAGGCTACCGAAAAAGCAAAAATATTTTGTGACTCCAGGTCTACACTGGAAACGGTAGTTGGCGTATCTTCCCTCCATCCCTTAGCAGTAAATTTAAAGCTAACATAAAGTTACTACTTCTTCTTCTTCTTCTTCTTTAGCCTTTCGCTATCCATTTCTGGACATAGGCCTCTCCCAATTTACGCCATGCTGCACGGTCCGCTGCCCTTGCGATCCAGTTCCGTCCTGCATGTTTTCGCACGTCATCTACCCATCGTTGTGGCAGGCGGCCTGGTGGTCTGGTATCCGCCCACGGTCTCCACTCAATCAAGCGTTTAGTCCAACGATGGCTATCCATCCGAGCTATATGCCCTGCCCAACTCCATTTCTTCCCAGCAATTATTTCGACCACATCTTTCAGTTTCGTTTTCCGCCTAATCCATTCATTTCTTTTACGGTCGCGCAAAGTGATTCCGAGCATAGCTCTCTCCATTGCTCTTTGCGCCACTCTGAATTTTTCAGCTGATCTCTGAGTGAGTGACATGGTTTCCGCACCGTATGTGAACACCGGCTCAATGCTCTCCCGAAATACCTTTGCTTTCAGTTTCATGGACAGCCTGCCGCGCAATATTTGCTTATTAGCTCCAAACGCTGCCCAAGCTTGAGATATCCTCCGTTCTACCTCTGCTGTCTGATTTCCGAAACCGAGTGTAAGTTTATGCCCCAAGTATACATAGTCCTTGACTACTTCCACTGGCAGTTGGTAATCATTGACTTCAGAGATGTTAGTCATGATCTTAGTTTTGGTCAGGTTCATCTTTAAACCGATTTTTTCCGACTCCCTCTTAAGTTCCTCGATCATGGCCAACATATCAGGGACACTTTCTGAAAACAGTGCCAAGTCATCGGCAAATCGCAAATTTGTGAGATTCTCCCCTTCAATAACAATACCTTTATCGTCCCACTTCAATTTCTTGAATATGTTTTCAAGGACCACGGTAAAGAATTTCGGAGACATCGGGTCACCCTGTCGAACTCCTCTGGCTAAACGGAAGGATGGAGTCTTTTCGTGTAGATTTACACACGCTGTCGCTCGGCTCTGCAGGTGTTTTATGATTGCTATATACCTTTCGTCTACCCTACAGTCTGCCAAAGCATCCTCAACGGCCCAGGCCTCAACTGAATCGAACGCCTTCTCATAATCAACGAAAGTTATTATGATCGGCTTTTGATATTCGTGACATTTCTCGATTAGCGTTTTGATACTTTGCAGATGATCGCAAGTGCTGTAACCAGACCTAAAACCCGCCTGCTCCCGTGGTTGGTATGAGTCTAACTTATTTCTGAGTCTGTTGACTAATACTCTGGTAAACAATTTGTAGACATGGGAAAGCAGACTAATAGGCCTATAACTATCCAATCGTTTGATGTCTCCGTTTTTGTGAAGTAATGAGATTACAGCGTTGTTCCAGCTATCCGGTACTTTTGTTTCCAGTAAGCATTTTGTAAAAAGCCTTGCTAGGGCTTCTGGTACTTTCTTCGATGATAATTTAAGTAGCTCTGGAACAATACCATCTTCACCTGGGGCTTTTCGATTTTTCAACTGCCGCAATGCCAAGCGCACTTCATCAGCCGTGACATCCGGGAGATCCTCTGATCCAACAACAAAATACAAAAAAAAATACAAAATACAAAATAATTTATTACCACAACAAATATACCTTAGTTACAATTACCAGGGGGCCTCAAACTCGGCTAAGCCTGTATCTTGAGGTCCGGTGTAGAATTGAGCAAATGGACTTTGTTGCGCGCGCTTATCAGGAAATATTTGAAATTAATTACAAAACACTGATTATATTACAAATGCGGTCCTAAGTTTGTTTGAATTTGTCCGATTACATAACTTACACGATTGTATCCGTACAAATATTGGCTCATAATAGAACTGAGCGTAGTGACTCAAATGAATTGATTGTGTGTGTGTGTGTGTGTGTGTGTGTGTGTGTGTGTGGGGGTACTATGGGTTACACCTCAAGGTCGTACACTTTTACTAGGGATTCCGATTCCTTGTATGTGCTGCTGAGCAGCCATGATTTTGTCTGAGCTTTGGCTTCTCTGCGGGTCTGTTCCGTTATATCTATGTGTTTGAGTACAGAGTTGTATGTGAAGTAGTAAATAAATGGCGGGTGGCGTCGAGCAAAAACAGTTTTGACTTTTGGCATTGGGACTGTTTTGGCTCGTACTCTTCTTCTAGCAGGCTGTGCCTCTTGTGTATGCACTTTTTCAATAGCTCGGATGATGAACAGCTGTCTGACCGTGAGAAGTTTTGCTTCCTGATATAGTTTATCGGTGGGGTGAAGTCGAGATTTCCCCAACATGACCTTTATAACGGCGCGTTGCGCTCTTTCTAGGGCGATCATGTAGGACTTGGCAGCTCCCCCCCATACACTGATACAGTATTGTAGTAGAGCTTGGCAGAGAGAAGTGTATACCAAGCGGATTACTTCTTGGTTAGCGACGGGTCTAAGTTTTTTCATGACATAAATAACCTTACGCACTCTTTTTGAGAGAAGCGACATTCAGCACTGGTGGTCTAAAAAGCTCCGAAGCCACATCACCCGTCCGGTCCCTAGGATTTTCAACTTTGCTGCTAAAGAGGTTTCCGTAGTAACTGTAAGCTATATTAAGCAGTTCCTCTCTGTTAGTTGTTACAATGCCATCTTCATTGGTGAGTTTAAAGATGGATTTTTTCCCTGTATTTAGTTGAAGTTTTAGTGACCTGCGGCTTTTATTTCTTTCAATGGCCTCTTCTATTATTCGCTCATCGTGCTTTTGTAGATCCTTCCGGATTTTCCGGCGTATCTCTTTCTGGAGCAGACAGAGCTCTGAAGAATTAGTGTCCACATCGCTGATAATCTCCCGTCTCCGATCTATTAGGCGCAATGTTTCCGCAGTAAGTTTTTGGGTTTTCGTCTGTGGAGTTACAGATTCCAGAGCTGAGTTCAGACATTGAACAATTTCACTATTTACTTCATCTACCGAACGCTCCTCTATCTCCTCAACAATCAACCTAGCGTCTATGTGCTCATTTATGCAATCTTGATTATGTCTTATGATTTCTATTTTGACATGGTTTGGTGTTGGTCTCTTTGTTATGAGATTTTTCCTATCTCTTCGAACATTGAAAAAGCACTCGGCTCGCACCAATCTGTGATCGCTATTTACTGAGAAGCGATTTAGAACTTTTACATCCTCAACATTAGCTTTTTTGTCTGTAATTATGTAGTCATACTCGCTTTTGTTTCGACCATTTGGGTGCTTCCACGTCCATTTGTGTTGAGGTCTTTTGGCAAAGAATGTGTTCATGGCAAACAAACGTCGCTGTTGAAGGAAGTTCATCAGGGCCTGCCCTCGCTCATTCCTAATCCCCAAACCGTGTTGCCCAATACAAGTTTCTGTGAGGTTCTCCCGTTTTCCGACTCTAGCATTGAAGTCTCCCATTAATATGGTGTAGTGGGTTCTCTTGCTGTCCAGAATACTAGAGATATCCTCATAGAACTTTTCTACTTCTTCATCGGAGTGACCGGTTGTAGGTGAATATGCTTGAATAATTTTGAGATCGTACATGGAGGAGAGCTTTAGCTTTATATATATAACTCTATCGGATAAGCTGTTTACTTCGACTATTTGTGATCTGAGTTTTCTATGTATCATGAAGCCAAGTCCACCCAATCCCGGTGCAGCACCTTCTCGGTGGTATAGTAAGTGTCCGGATTGTAAGACTGTTACTTCTTCACCTGAACGCCTGACTTCGCAGAGGCCCACTATATCCCACTTGATCTTTTCCAGTTCGTTCTCAAATTCATAAAGACGGTCACGTGAAGACATTGTCTGAATATTATAAGTTGCTATGTATAGTTTCGTTCGGCAGTGAGTCAACTCCCAGTGATTCCTTGTCGCACCCCTGCCCCGTGTCACCTGGCCACTGCTCAGACCCGGGAGTGACGAAGCGCTGGGAACTCGGGGTCGATCTCTATTTTCGTCTGTCATGTTATAAATGGGGAGGGATTAGTTGGGGAGGAAGTTACTACACGCACAAAATAAAATAGTGAAACTTTATTGGATTAAAGCGCACGCGGGGATGGAGGGAAATGAGAGAGCGGACCAGCTAGCAAAGGAAGCAGCACTGCACTCGAAGTGCAGACCTATTTCCGATAACTGCCCCGTTTCATTCGTCAAGCGAGAAATCCGAAAGGACTCTCTTACGAGTGGAACCGGCGGTATCAGGATGGACACACAGCGGCGGTAACCAAAACATATTTTCCAGATGCAAGGGCGGCATACAAGATCGTAAGAGAAATAGCACCAGTGGGAATCATAACTCAAGTGCTGACGGGGCATGGTGGGTTTTCCCAATACTTACATCGATTTAAGTTGAGGGAAAGCCCATCGTGCATCTGTGAACCCACAAAAGAGGAGACTCCACTGCACTGTACTGTACTGTACCAGCCTTTTTAATAGTCCACTGCAGGACGTAGGCCTACCCACGAAGGGTGATTGGGCCATATCCACCACGCTGGCCCAGTGCGGGTTGGTGGATTCACATACGCCATCGAATTTCTTCTACGGACGTATGCAGGTTGCCTCACGATGTTTTCCTTCACCGAAAAGCCAGTGGTGTGAAATTCCGTACATAAATTCCAAAGAACTCATTGGTACGGGACTGGGATTGAACCCACGACCTAACGATTGTAAGGCGGGTGTCACTACCTCTAGACCACCATGGCTTCAACTGCACTGCACATAATCTTGGAATGCCCAGTTTATGGAAAGCAGAGATTTGATTTGGAACAAAAAATTGGAATTAATCTAACACGTAAAAACCTTAAAAACAATTTTATCGAATTTTTGCACAAATATTTGAAAAAAAGCAATAATTAGGAACAAGTAGGTATAAACTTTGCTGTACCATTGTAATGTTTATTATAACTGCAAACAGCCAAAAACATTGACATATAGGTATAGTTTTTATTCATTTGTAATTCAGACCCCTGATCATGTCAGGGATATTTCGCGATATAATAAAAAAAAACCTCGGATGCCCGCAGCTATTTTTTTATGTAAAACCACGCATAACTTTTTTCTTAGTAGTCCGATGTCAATCATTCTTTTATTATTGGAAAGAGTGTATACTTTAAATTGGTCCCAGTCAAATTTTATTGAAATCGGCTAAACTCTTTTTGATAAATCAACAATAATGTGAAAAATGCTACATCGATCCGTGCGAAATATTCGCGAATTCTGTACACGGGTGAAGTCGGTCATGCTATTTTTTGCAAAATAATAATTATACAGTGTACCTACCTACCCAGATACTCGTACCTATCCGAAATAAATTCAAAAAATCATAATTTATTTCAAAATACATTCAAAATAGCTGACCCGGCGAACTTAATTTTTTTCATAAATTATAGCCTATTTGTTATTTTGATGTTATTGTAAACATTAATAAACATTAGTATTGAAAAGTTTCATCTCAATCCGTTCATTAGTTTTTGCGTGAAAGAGGAACAAATATCCATACATACAAACTTTTGTTTATAATATTAGTAAGATAAATCTTCAGAACAAATTAAAACTACAAATAAGCATGTTCAAAAACTACTACTAGATTCTACAAAAATGTAAAACTAATCAACAAAAAAAAATACCACATGCCCGCTTTGTTAAATTGCAATTCGTATGCATATTTTAGAAAATGCTATTCGCCAAATCCTAAAAATATAGTTATCTAGAATAAAAGATACATATTTATGCAAAATTTGCACACATCTTAAGCCGCCTACAGTACAAAAACTAATAAATAATATTTTAATTCAGCAATATTAAAAAATTGAACAAAATATTTTGCCTATCTATTTACGTATTCATAACAAAGATTAATATAATTAATTCATATGTATCTGAATATGTAACATAATGAAATACTCGGCCACTTAAGTTTGAAATGTGCTTTTCATTATTTGAAATAACTTGCATAATAAGAATGATTTAGATATTTACGTTAACATACCTTTCATTATATTTAAATACCTATTTATATTATAGAGCTAAAATGAAACTTTTTATCCCATTTATTAGGACTCTTGGTTTACAGGACTTTTGCCAAATTCGTACTTTATAAACCGTTTCAACTTATTCAGCCAATAAACAGAGATTTTTTTTCGTTAGTACATACTACTTACCTGATGTTTAAGCAGATATGTGCTCTAGGGTGTAATACGTTTACCTAGAAGATACCAATTTTTTCGAGATTTGCTGACGCCTCTGTTGTACTTTAGTAAGATGACAGACTCGGGAAAGATGTTCCACATTCTACCTGTTCGTATGAGGGATGTGGTTTCGAAAAGGATGGTTGTGACATGTGGAATGTATTGAAGTACTAACTACATATTTAGTAAATTTTTTGTTTCTGACTCCATCCTCTATCTGGTTTTTAGTAACGCTAAAATGACCATAATATATTTATTTCTTTTTTAAACCCGACAACAAAAAATAAACACATAAGCTACGAGTACGCGTTGAAAATACCGAAAAAAGATTGAGAAAACAAACTACTAAAATGTAATAAATACTACTTTTGTTTCATATACTACATTTTGAACTTATTTATAAGTAAGTATCTATTATGTTTGTAACCAGACGGGAAGTAAATCGTAAGAAAATTGATTATTATTTTTTGAAAAAAAAGGCTTCAAACGTGTATAGAATTCGCGAATATTTCGCACGGATCGATGTAGCATTTTTCACATTATTGTTAATTTATCAAAAATGGCTGAGCCGATTTCAATAAAGAAACTTATTATTATGGAATTTCGGCTAGTACCTACAGGGCAAGTAGATAAGAAGTAATGTAAGTATTATAAGATCTGTTATTTAATTTCAGGAAGCATGGCGTTTCTATGCCAGCCGCTTGGGAGCATCTTCTCTGGCCCTCTCCTCGACTGCTTCGGGCGAAAGAAGGCTCTATTCCTCGTGAACATACCGCACCTAATCGCGTGGATCATCATGTACTCAGCGTGGAATGTGCCCTCTTTGTTCATCGCTAACGCATTGCTGGGCATTGGAACAGGGATCATGGAGGCGCCTTCTGTCACTTACATTGGGGAAGTGAGGTAATTATCAATTTAATATAATTTAAAAGGTTTACGTAAAAACGCAGTCTTTTTATCTATCTAATCAGCTTGTAATTACTCATTAGGTCTAGGCCTCCCTTTTTTACAAGCTTTTATTTACTTTCACCTGTCCCAAATGAAACGACACAGCCTTATCGAGTTTGGATTCATTTGAATGGTCTTGGCGAGTAGTTTGTCTTTCAATGGTAACCAGGGCCTGGTGATGGAGCTGTAAGGTGGTCATAAGAACTATATAATGAAACGACGCAACTCTATCAATTTTCTGCTCGTTTGATTGGTCTTAGCGAGTAATTGTTCCGTAAAAGCTTGTTTAAAAAAAAAAAGTATAATACTTGTTCACGCAATTATTTCCGAGTCTGAACTCGGCTCAGCTATTGCCATCCGTATATTTGATGACATCTGACTATTGAGCTGGCGCGATGGCGGTGGCTTTACGTTGTTGTCGGTCTTTTGAGTACCACTCCGTGACTGCCTTGGCCCATCTGTTGCATAGAGTTCATTCTAACCTGGGGACAAGTTCTTCTTATCTCCATTTTAGCCTGCCAATACATATGCTTACGTGTAATTCGACTTCGAAAATTACTATAATCATCATTATGTCAACCACAAAACTGCTTGATACAGGCATAAACTAGATATTAGTAGCAATGTTTAGTTTCGCTTCAATTTTTTGATTTTCTTTGATAACTTCCGTCTGAAAGAGTTACTTTTTTATGTTAAACTTGCAGGACTCGAACCTTGCGTCTTCGGAACACTAGCCCGACCGACGCTCTTCCGTCTTCCGTCTGTCTTATAAACCTAATTTACGAAAAAAATCTGGGCACATCCCTCTCCATGTTTCACTGTGCATGTTAATGAGGTCGAAAAAAATAAAAGCCCACGTTCCACAACTCATTAAGTCATCACTGTTAACAAACTAGTCGAAAGCTTTCGACTTGTGGTAGAGCTATTTGAAGGAGGAAATGTTGCGCAGATTTTCGAAACTTTCCCATCGTGTAATGTTGGATCATGACTGATTAAATATAATATCATCATCATCATTATCAGCCGTAGGACATGCACTGCTGGACATAAGCCTCCCCTATGGATTTCCAATACGCCCGGAAGGAAGCGGCCTGCATCCAGCGCGTTCCTGCGGTCTTAATAATATCGTTTCCGCGTCGGTTCACCTGGTAGGTGGACGTTACGCTACGCTGCGATTGCCAGTTAAATATACAGTTAAAAATATGGCAACTTAGAAATAACATTTTATAAAAAATGTCATTGTCAAACAAAAAGTCAAAGTCCCTTCCATACACATGCACACAAAATGTATTTCAATTTAAACTATATATTTTGTGTCTCATTTTTAGGGTATTTTTAGATCATTGTGTGGCAAGCTTATTTTATATCTAAATATTTTTTTGTGCGAGTGTACGACGTACTTATACAAAAAATGCTATTCAAAATCTTAAACCTAACGAATAAATTAAACAAATCATTCACACTATTCAAAATGAACACTAACCTAAGTGTTGTATATCCGTCTAATTTACCCCCGACGAAAAAGAGGGGTGTTATAAGTTTGACGTGTCTGTTTGTCTGTGTGTCTGTCTGTCTGTATGTCTGTGGCATCATAGCGCCCGAACCACTGAACCGATTTCAGTTTAGTTTTTTTTGATGAAAGGAGACTTAATCGAGAGTGTTCTTAGCTATGTTTTATAAAAATCGATTGAGCCGTTTAAGAGTTATGGTGGGTTAAATTGGGGATGGAAGAACCAAAATTCTACAAATGTGCCCAATATGGTTGTCAATTGAAAGTTTGTTGTCAAATATTTTTGTGTCGGGGGTTTTTTAATTAGGTATATTATTTAAATTAAACTTCAAAGATGACGTCCAGCTTCTTAATCTTCAAATTATGCTTACCCGTGTATCCCACATGATGGTTAAGTAACAGAACATTTTTATTCAAAAAATCTGTTCAAAAAATTATCAAAACCTGTTCAATTCACTTATCAGATCAGTATTATCACATTGATGTCCACTATCATATGAATGACTTATTTTGAAGACCAAGGTCGAAATGTAAATCTGATCGATAATGCCAAGAAAAATCCAAACATTTTTATTTTATAAAAATTTCGATGAGAAATAAATTCGTTTGTAATGTTTTACTGATTCGCTTATTAAGTATATAACTGCTGAAATCTGCATAAAATTGAAAGCTTTTATTTTATATTTGTTATTTATCTGCATAATATTGGAAGTTTCCATTTTATTTTTATTTTAAAATATATTTTAACATAGGTTATATTAAACAGAAGGTGGAGTGACTTTTTTATTCTATTTTTATTATTCTACCTTTTTAGCAAAGTAGTTATCCCCATTATGTAAAGAATAAAATACTTATATTCATCGGTTGATACTAGTTTATTAGACACCTGCCAAACTCTTGTCTGATTATATTATTACTCTAATGTTATTGGTCCACCTGCATTAAATAAAACAACCCCACCGTTTTTTGACTCCCGAAAAATGAACATACTAGTGTAGATACTACTGTTAAGTAGAAAAGCTGATTGTTTTTTAGGGTTCCGTACCCAAAGGGTAAAAACGGGACCCTGTTACTAAGACTCCGATGTCCGTCTGTCCGTCTGTCCGTATGTCTGTCTGTCAACAGGCTGTATCTCATAAACCGTTAAAGCTAGACAGCTGAAATTTTAACAGATAATGCATTTTTGTTGCCGCTATAACAACAAATACTAAAAACTGAATAAAATAAATATTTAATTCCCATACAATAAACGTGATTTTTTAGGAGTTTTTTGCTCGCTATTAATAACGGCAAGGGAAATGGGGCTAAGGAGGCACCAACACGGTACGGAACCCTTCGCGCGCGAGACCGACTCGTACTTGGCCGATTTTTTTTTGGGAGACTTCAGGGGTGGCCATTGTAGGTAAATGTTGATCATAATAATGAGTTCACTACTATCCTAAAATTTGTCTGTCGTGTAGAAACACCCAGTATATGTACGCCCAGTATGTGTTTTAACCGTTTAACCGATACAGAGGCTACCGACATATCCCAGCTGATTTACAAGTTGATATGGCAGTGGGCAGGGCACATAGTACGGAGGACTGATGACTGAAGGGGTCGAAAAGCTCTCGACTGGAGACCACGTAACGGCAAGCGCAGCGTAGGACGTCCACTCACAAGATGGACGGATGACCTCATTAAGACCGCTGGATGCAAGCCGCTACCAACAGGTTTAATTGGAAATCGTTGGGAGAGGCCTTTGTCCAGCAATGGACTTCCTATGGCTAAAAGGGCGACAGCAAAAAACTCTAACACCAGGTTTACCCGGCGGCTTTATTTACATTTTTAGGGTTCCGTACCCAAAGGCTAAAAACGGAACCCTATTACTAAGACTCCGGTGTCCGTCTGTCTGTCACCAGGGTGTATCTCATGAACGTAATAGCTAGAGTTGAAATTTTCACAGACGATGTATTTCGATTGTCGCTGTAACAACAAATAATTAAAAGCGAATAATATAAGTAGGTAAGGGGGCTCCCATACAACAAACGTGATTTTTTTGCCGAGGGGCTCCCATACGGTACGGAAATCTTCGTGCGCGAGTCCGACTCGTACTTGGCTGATTGTTTTATATTTACTTACCGCAATAATTATTTTTCCAGTGACCCATCAATCCGAGGGATCCTGACGACGCTGACGAACGGCTTCACAGCCACGGGCATGTTCGTGTCCTATCTGCTGGGCACCGTGCTGCCGTGGCGGCAAGCGGCCCTAGTGTCGCTCACTGTACCGCTGGCGACTATGGTGCTAGTGTTATTTGTAAGTACTGTCCTTAATACCAGACTATTAAGTAAGTAAGTTCGTATAGGCCAGGTGGCTAGCCCTGGTGTCAGAGTTTTTAGGCCGCCTGAAGGCCTCTGATATGGCTTAACGGTTAAAACAACCGGGACCTACAATTTAACGTGTCATCCGAGCCACGGTAGCGCTCAGTTGGAAAATGCCACCCGCGGTCACCCATCCAAATACTAACCAGACTATTAATAGTCCACTGCCAAAATATAGACCTTGCTCTCGAATGGCAATCGGGCTATATCTATAATGCTGGTATAGTACGTGTTGTGTTGTGTGTGACTATTTGTAACTAAGAGCTCTATATTTCATGAAAAATGTAGTTTGACTTCTTAGCGATCTCCAAAAGTCAGCAACGTTCGGCAGGGAAACGGTTTACATGACATTGTTAAATTGCAAATCCCGGTTTCTTAAGCCGTTAAGCCATGATCTTGTCAGAAGGCTCCAAGTTGCTTGATGTAAAGCAGGACTAACCACTCAGCCTATAAAAACTTACCGACGTATTGAAAGTCAACCCCTCCGTGTAGTTGTAAGTACGTCATTGCAAAAAAAGCTGCATTGCAACTTCGTCGTCATATTTTAAGAACTTAACAAACATTCTCTAGTTATTTATAATTACCAAATCATAGTGTAAAATATTTTCGAATTAGTTTTTGATATTTATTTTTAGATATTTTGATTTTTGTGCTACCCCGTAGAAACCTTGTATCATTTATTGGGACAAAAAGTAGCCTATGTCACTTGCCGTCTTTTAAACTATGTCTATGCTAAAAATCTAGTCAATCCGTTGCTCCGTTACTGCGTGAAAAAGAAACAAACCAATATCTCACACCAACGTTTATGACGTTCTAGCTTACTTCCAAAAGATTTGGTGGGATAATGAACCAGCTATTACACAGGTTGCGCAACAAGTCATTAGGGTACGGAAGAGGCCCTTGCGTGACCTCAACTTTAGTTTCGAGGCTGGCATGTTGTATTTGGAAGTGAGGAATAAACAATGTCTAAAACAAAAGTTATAAAACTAGCAATGTATGCAAATAGTAGTTTGATGAAGCAACAGAAGTAATCATTATTTTTGTAAAAAATAGCATGATCGACTTCAACCGTGTACAGAATTCGCAAAATTTCGCTCAGATCGATGTAAAATTTTTCACATTATTGTTAATTTATCAAAAATGGCTAAGCCGATGTCGATACAATTTTAAAGGAACCAATTTTGAAGTATACAGTTTTCAATAAAAAAAGAATGATTAAAATCGGATCACTACGTAAAAAGTTATGCGTGGTTATACATAAAAAATATATACATACGCGTCGAATTGAGTACCTCGTCAGTTTCGCCGGTCAAAAAGACTGAAATCGAAAAATTTAAATAAAGGCTGAATTCGAAAAAGTTAAATATCAATGAAACGGTTAGTTTAAGTGTTAAACCAAACACAAGTAGTCTATGGTAACATTAATCTTATAAGCTATTAATCAATCCTACTAGAGATAATTATCAACGAAATTTACATTAATGTATAATTAGAAATAGATATGGGTTCAGTACCAAAACTGGAATGATCCTGTAGCTGCATACCACAGCCCTTTGGCCCTGGTCTTTATGAACCGGTTCTATAAAATTCTAATACAAACACAACATCCATGATAAAGAAAAAATATAAAATAATCGGCCAAGTACGAGTCGGACTCGCGCACTGAGGGTTCCGTACTATATGGGAACCCCCTTAAATGTTTTTTTTTTCATTTTTATTATTTATTATTGAAGTAAATATACTTCTTAATATTCTGTGAAAATTTCAGACATCTACCTATTACCATTATAAATATCGAGCGAAAACGACTAAAAATTCAGGTTTGTTGTTTGGGAGCCCCCCTTAACTGTAAATTTTATTCTGTTTTTAGTATTTGTTGGTATAGCGGCAACAGAAAGACATCATCTGTGAAATTTCAGCTTTCTAGCTATAACGGTTCATGAGATGCAGCCTGGAGACAGAGAGACAGACATACAGACGGACGGACAGCGGAGTCTTAGTAATAGGGTCCGGTTTTTACCCTTTGGGTACGGAACCCTAAAAATTAAAAAGTACGAATCTTAATGAGCATCACCTCATCGAAGAGTTGTAAAAATCCGGTTTGTTATTAGATAGTGGGATTTTCTTCCTACTGTTGTAACTAGTTATTGTTATTGAGTATTTTACACACTATGAAAATTATTATATTTTTATGATATCAGAGGTGTTATGTTTAAAAACTTCTGCTTAAGCCGTTCCGTGCTTGCTTTTCCAATACTGGTGTGTAATTCCAATATAGGTGCCAATTTTGATTGGTTTTCTCTACTTAAAACGTCTCCCACAGTCCTTTTTTATCCAAAATTCCCATATTTTTTGATGATTTTTTTGCAAAAAGCAAAAATAAAATGTCGAATCGTGTCGTAGTTAGACAGAATCGGTACGTCGTCGTTCTGGTCAAACAATTCTATAACCGTAACGGTTATTCCATAACTGGTAACCGTATCATCTTTGGTCATATTTTGGAATAAATCAGCATTAAAAAAAATACACATTTAGAATATATTTATATTTATTCCGACGATTTTAAGGAATCGCTTTTGTCTAGAGAAACCTAAAACTAAGGTTATTTTTTTACATAAACTTTAAAATATTAAACCAGTCCATAACTAAATCCTACACGTAATCTTTTGATTTTGAAGTAAATATAATAATCATTCAATTTCAGCCTACGCAAACTTTAAAACTTTGAACAAATTAATAAGAGACATTAATTTAGGAAAGTTCTATAATTTATGTTCTTGAATAAACATCGCAGTGGCGCACAGTCATAAAACGTAGTCAGTAATTTAAATAAATAATTAATTAATAAGAAAAATCTCTAGAATTCAATAAATAACAAACACAAAATGTCACGAAAAATTAAATCTATGTAATTTTTTAAGCAACATGGTTTGACTACCGAAGTAGGTGGTAATACTAATATTATGCTTGATTTGATAAATATGATAGTAAGTCATATCAACCACGGTGTCAGCGCTGGAGGCCACCATCAAACAGAATTACATTACAATAAAATATTCCATAACTTAAAATGATTAACCATTATGAGAATTAAATTTATAGAGTTATAATAACATTATTCCGTGGTGCCACCATCAACTGGTATTATATTATCGTCAACTGGTTACGTCAAGTTTTTGGTGAGAAAGAATGATGTTAAATATTTGATATATAAAATTACTAATGTATCAATTTGATAAATCTTCATCGCATCATCGCATCATATATTATAAGTTAGCTTTATCTAGTTAATATTATATGTAATCAAATCTACATGAGAAAATATTGGAATATAAAATAGGAAAACTAGTAAATCACAGACCGACAAAACTGACATATTTGGAATAAATGTTTTTAGTACCGGATATTGTTATTCTTAAACATTTGCAAATTGATTACTATTCGACAAACAAACACAAAAATACACCCAAAACAATTGATTGAGATGATATAGATATTTCTAAATGTTCCTATTTCAGAAATTATTTAATTCACTGCTGAACGTAGGCATTCGTATTTTAAAGTAGGTAGGCATTGGATGCTAAACATATACTTAATAACGAAAATGACTAATAAATAAAATTTATCATTACAGGTCCCAGAAACACCAATATGGCTCATATCGAAAGGTCGCCAAAAAGAAGCTATGAAATCTCTGTGCAGACTCCGCGGCTGGGCTCAACCTGAAGACGTCCAGGAAGAGTTCAACCAGCTTCTCCAATACAACGAAGTCATACACCAGTGTGTCGTCTGCCTTAAAGAAGGCAATGCCATCGAGCCCTGTACACATGAGAGCACCAACATCATAAAAAGAACAATCTGGAAGTTCAGGAACATCTTCCTTGCAAAAGAAACGATGAGACCGTTTATGCTGGTCATGGCATACTTTATGTTTCACACCATGAGTGGTTTGGCACCGGTTCGGCCGAATATGGTCAACCTTTGCAAGGCTTTGGGCATGAAATATGATTCGAAGAAAATTGTGGTTAGTTATGTTCAAGTTATGTTTTTGTAAGTCCTATATTAGAAAAAAAAATAAAAAAAAATAAAGAGGCTCTTGATTCGTTCGTTCGTTCAGAAAAGAGATATTGCAAATATGCATAGAAATTGGGCCAATAAGGGTACAGTATTTCATAATTTGCTTTGTTTCTTTCGGAAAATGATCTTCCCGTTATTTTTTACAATAACAGTGTCCATTAAAAGTAATTTCGTGTATTCGGGTATTAAGGTTACATGTGACCAAAATGACAGTAATTCAATGACTGAACAAAAATCAAATTGGAAAATGTGAAATTACTCATAAATTAAGCATTTGATGCGGTTGTTTTATTCTGCGCATTTATTTTTCATAGTTTAACGGATTTTTTGAGCTACTGTACCTAGTCAGAGCCCATTTTGCATTATCTTCTTTCCGCAAATAGCAGCGCCTACAAAGTCAAATAGGATAAGTATAGCTTTTATAAAATCATTTGTCAATATTAATCTAAATAACTATTTTTCGCAAAAAATGGCATGACTAACTTCAACCGTGTATAGAATTCGCGAATAGTACGCACGGGTCTATGTAGCAATTTCACATTATTCTTGATTTATCAAAAATGGCTCAGCCGATTTTCATAAAATTTAAATGGGACCAATTTTGAAATATACTCTTTCTAACAAAAAAAGAAAAAAAAATTGAAATAGGACACTACGTAAAAAGTTATGCGTAGTTACACATAAAAAAATATATACGCATCGAATTGAGTACCTCCTCCGTTTCGTCGGTCAATAATTATTTTTTACAAAAAATGGCAAAACCGCCTTCCATCGTGTACAAAATTCGAATATTTCGGTCGAATTGTTGACATTATTCTTGATTTATCAAAAACGGCTCAGCTGATTTCTGTAAAATTTAAATGGGACTACCTCGGGAGTATACCCTTTTGAACTAAAAAAGAATTTTTCGATTCGGTTCACAATTGGCAATATATACATAGGAACATAGAACCTCCTCCTTTTTGGAAGTCGGTTAAAAAAGATTTGATCATCAGTCTATAAGTACTTTGCTCAACTTTTCGTCATGTCAAAGTTCGAGGCCAACGTTCTAATTTGAGTATAATTGTTACACTTAGTGCCCATGACTGGCAAAATTTAATTCAGAAAATAAATTGGTGAAGACAAGAATAATACACTAAACTAATTCCACAAAACGAATCCTGATTTAAATCGTGTTTTTGAGATGTGACTCATATTTTGAAGGCCAAAATTCATATAGAAGTACGTACCTAACATGAAGTTGTTGAACCTTCGTGTGACCAAAAGTAATATACCTAACGATCTTTTTGTTTTACATCATTATTAATAAGTTTAATTAAAACACTTCGCCTTGAAATACTTTTCGATTTTTAACTAACTTCCATAAAGTAGGAGGTTCTATGTTCGTCTGTATGTTTTTTTGTGTATTTTCATCGATATTTTCGCCAATTATGAACCGAATCGAAAAATTGTTTTTTAGTTCGAAGGATATACTATCATCATCTATAGTTATATAAGATGATCTATAGTTAAGCAAGTTACACTACTGCAAGATAATGTTTGTTGCTTTTAAAGTGAAGGTAATTTCAGCGACATTGCCTAAGTATACCTAGATATCTCTCATCATTAAGCACAATTTTCACTACTAAACCAATCTCAAAATCGCAAAAAAATCTGTATAAAAATTTCTAACAGTTGTTTTTAGGGTTCCGTACCCATAGGGTGAAAACGGGACCCTATTACTAAGACTCCGCTGTCCGTTTATCTGCCTGTCTGTCTGTCTCCAGGCTGTATCTCATGAACCGTTATAGCTATAAAGCTGAAATTTTCACAGATTTGTTGTGAAAAATCAGGTTTGTTGTATGGGAGCCCCACTTAATTGTTCATTTTATTTTGTTTTTAGTATTGGTTGTTATAGCGGCAACAGAAATACGTCATCTGTGAAAATTTCTATCACGGTGCATGAGATACAGCCTGGTGACAGACAGACGGATAGCGGAGTCTTAGTAATAGGGTCCCGTTTTTACCCTTTGGGTACGGAGCCCTAAAAATACATCACAATTTACATTTACTTTCAGATCATTGTGGGCGCCGTCTTCATCTTGATGAGCATCATTTCGGCCACCATCGTGAAGTTCACGGGCAAGAGGAAGCTCATCCTCGGTTCTCTCTTCGGCACCGCCTGCTGCAGCCTCGGCATCAGCTTATACTCCAGGAGTCTGTCTCCAGACCTGTTCTCTTATGAAGCGAACACCTTCCCCGACAAGAAAGAGCTATTGCCAGTGGTGCTCTTTTTGGGATTAGTTTGCTTTTTTGGTCTGGGGATACCGTGGATTCTTCTGTCAGAGGTGTTTCCGTTCAGGTTAGTATGTAATGTAAACAACTGTTGCTCATGCTTTTATTTAGATACCAAGATAATGTACATATTACGTAATATGCGCAGGGTAGCCCAACGCGCTATAGAGAGGGCTACGCTCGAAGTCTCGCTACGAGATCGAATCAGGAATGAAGAGAACCGCAGACGAACCCAAAGTTACTGACATAGCCCAACGGATTAGCAAGTTGAAATGGCAGTTAGCAGGGCACATAGTTTGGAGAACTGATCTCCACGAGACCACGCACTGGCAAGCGCAGCGTTAGACGTCCACTGACTAGGTAGACCAACGATATAATTACGACCGCAGGAATGCACTGGATGCAGGCCGCTTCAACCGGGCTGATTGAAATCTATAAAGGAGACCTATGATGTCCAGCAGTGGACGTTCTACGGTTGATAATAATGATGATGAAGATAATGTTATCCCTATTAATACCAAGACACGCTACAAATGAAACATCTTATCGTTCTGACAATCATAATATTGAACAAATTAGGTAAATAGCAGACTTAGGAAAGATGTTGCAAACTTGAATATTAGTATTACTGGGGTGAGCTAATCCATTCTGTAACAACATCATTTATATATATTATAAGAAATAAACGCCTGCCGTTTTTCGAGTCGTTACTAACATGAGTGTGCAAACATATGTAACATAATCGGATTTTTTTTAAATCAAACTATGAAATGTCATCTAACAAAGAACAGGGGATAACCAGCTTCTGTGATATCTACAGCTATATTATATTGTATTATATAACTAAATAATTGTGGTCAGTATTTTGTTTATACACAATTTGGACCCTCACAAACTTCAATATTATTTTTTAAATGTTCTCATATAATTGTAACCAAATCATGTCTTTGGGTAAAAACTAAATGTGCAAAATTTCATATATAGGGGTCAAATAGTTTATCCTCACTAGAGTAGGTATCATGAAGAGGTCAGAAGTATCTCGAAATGGTCAGTGTAACATTGTACATATCTGCAGCGTAGCAAGTTCATTTTTCTCTGAGAACTTGTCTAGAACCCAAGAAATATTCCTAATTATAAATTGGCCTTGAATTTCAGGAGCCGCGGCATGGCGACAGGAATGGCTGCTGCCCTGAGCTACACCATCTTCTTCATCGCTTCTAAGACCAACTACAACGTAGAGGCCGCTTTCCACCTCAGCGGAGCCTACGCCATCTACGCCTGCTTCGGTTTCATTGGCGTTATCTACCTGTACTTCTTCCTTCCTGAGACGGAGAATAAAACCTTAGCAGAAATCGAAGCTTACTACAAAGGACACCAAATGATCTTTGCCGATGACTTCTTCATCAATTCTTTTAAAAAGAAGAGAACGAACAGTGATGTAGACAAACCTATGCTAGTCAATAGAAATGAAAATAAATCGTAGTTTTAAAATTTAGTCGTAGTACAATCCGAATATAACTTAAGACATCTGTGAATACTAAGCGAGTCATTGCGCAGTTGCAAATAAGTATGTTATGTCAGCTGCGTGAAAAGTAGGGATATGAAGTGTGCGCAGCTTGTAGCTATAACATTTAACATCAGTGACGTCATTATGTTTGATTCGGCCTATGAACATTTGTGAGTATACCATAAAATAGCTAATTTAGATAGTCTGTAAAGGTCAGTGTATATTAAATTAGGAAATAGATAAGCTTTTCGAGTCTTTCTTTCTATTTTTTATAACTTATGTTGAACTTTTTGGTAGGTACTTCAACAGTAAATGTGTTCCTGATTATCTAAATGTGTTACTAAGAAAATTATTGCTCAGACGTTTTGAAAAAGTATGATAGTTTTTAGATGTATTTGTATGAGATAAAATGGGACCAGATAATATTATAATTAATACTTATATAACGTGTATATATGTATATATCTATATAGGTATTGTATGAAATGAAGTGTATGTTTAGTATGTGCTAGTTTTTTGAATGTGATGGATAATTTTAAAAGTCACGTACTTATATGATAGTGATACTTATTTTTTGCAAAAAATAGCATGACCGACTTCACCTCTACATATACAATATATCGCACGCATCGATGTAGCATTTTTCACATTATTGTTGATTTATCAAAAGTGACTCAGCCGATTTCGAAGTATACTTTTTCAAATAAAAAAAGAATTATTGAAATCAGACTACTACGAAATAAGTTATGCGTAGTTACGAGTATACTTAAAAAAATATATACGCACCGAATTGAGTACTCGTACCTCTTCCGGTTCGGTTTGTCGGTCAAAAATAATTGTAGCTTATCTGCGTCTACATAAATATGTGTAGACGTAGGTACATAATTATAATAATTGATTTAAAAATGGTTAGTTTCGTTATGTATCTAAGTTCTAATAGCTGCCAATAACTTGCCATAGTAGTTCAATTCAAGAATTAGCTTTATGTAAATAGTATTTACTAATTAACTAGAAATTAAACTCGGAGACTAATATAATTAAACGAACAAAAATATATAAAAAATTGAACTGTTGTTATAGGTATATAAGGGTTTATAAATAAAAAAGTTTCAAAAATCTAGGAATATTATTTTCTGGAGTACCAACCTACCTACCTTTTATGAATCATTGTGTCTGGATTTTTGGTGTGTACACTGGTGCTTATGTACAAGGAATTTTTTTGAACTATGTATTGTGTAAGTAACGATATATTTATTTATTTCTAGGACAAAAATATATTTCAAAATAATTCTTGAGCACCTCAAAAACTTTCCTTAATTCCTACCCATACTAATGTTAATAATTATGTTATTATTTCTTCATAGGTTTCATTTAAATCACTCAATATCTTTTTCCCAAAATATTTCATGTCGTCATACGTAAAATATAGAACGAAAAAGTACTTGAACACGAGATAAACACGTGCACAAGGTGTTAAGTAGAAAAAAATTAGGTTTACTTTAGATGTTAACAAAATCTAGATTCGGCTGGTTATAAAATCCAACGCTAAGTGACACAAAAATCTAAAAATGATAACCGTTTCACGTCAATAGTAGATGATAATTTCAATTCTTACTATCACAATTATGTGTGGAAGAATACAATCCTAAAATACGCTATTGGAAAAACTAGTTCAGCGTTCCGTAGATCCGGGCAATTACATGGGCCGAAACGGCTAAACCAAGATCTGTGATAAGTAGGTAAGTACTTGGCTAGGCCGCAGCCGCAACCCGCAGATATATTTTCTTTAAATTATAGATAGAAAAGAAAATGATTATTGTGCATCATTTAATTTATTAATCATATAAGTCGAATCAAGAATGGGGATACGCAGACGAATCAACGTAACGGACATATTCCAGCGAATCAGCTAGTTGAAATGACAGTAGGCAAGGCGAAGTGTGTGCAAAGTGTACATAGTGATTGACCTCAAAGTTCGAATGGAGACCGCGGATCAGCAAGCGCAGCGTAGGACCGACTAGGTGGACTAACGATATAACGCGCTGGATGCAGACGGCTTACAACCGGAATTATTGGAAATCCATAGAGGAAGCCAGCAGTGGACGTCCTACGGCTGATGGATGGATCCGAAGTCACTGCAATGGACCAAGATATTTATGCCGGGGCGCCAAGGAATTAAAATAAGACACTAGAGTCTGTGATAGTCTGTATCTCACTATATTCTATCTTATTATCGAATAACAACAGCTTATATACTAAATTATATCTACACATAGTGATCTATCTATGTCACGTAAAACATCTAGATCACGAACTAGTTATACTTATCTAAAACGTTCCATCGAGCTGCAACAGTACTTCCCCCTTGGAAAAAAAATTTAATATATATTCACAAACAATTACCTCAAACTAGTCAAACCAAAATTAACAAAAATCCTATCATTCATGTTGCAGCGATCTTGCTTACGTCTGTTTGCTTACAGTTGCAATTTATAGTTCGCTTATCATTGCAGTATAAAACGTGCTTGCGTCAGTAAATTTGAATCGTAGTACTACTGGCCTAGTCAGCTCCGTAGTAGGTACGTGCTTCTACTGTATTTACTTCTTTGCGCAGGCAGCACGATCACTGATTCTCTATCGATAACGAAAATTAACCTACATATATCAATTGTTTCAAATAAAATATTATAAAAATTCCGCATAACTACGCACTATTGGCTAAATCGTTTGCATTCCTTTGATTCGCAGTATGACGCTACTCGAAATGTGATGACAAAACTCTAACTAAGCAAATACTTACCACTATTGATCTAATTACCTAGTAAAATATAGTTTACAAAACAATTAAACTGAATGTAACATTACAAATGATACAGATATGCCTATAGTTGAAAAAAAAAAATATTTAACACAATTCGCACAAAAATACTATCTTATCACTTAATCTATGAACTTGGACTTCGACATTTTTGGGCAATACACAATTTCCGTTTAATTTCACGTTCCTATATACCGATTTCACTGATTGTATCATGAATTTGCACAATAGACTAAAACAATGTTGTCACAACACACTTTTGTCGTAATATCTGAACATTTCAAATATCTTCACGCGTTTGCAGCTTCAGCCATATTTCCATTTCACATATTCTCTATAGGTAATATATCACTGACCAGTCGTTTGGCAATGGAAACGAGTCTGGGCAAATCCTCCAGAACTACGCAATTTTCCGCCACCTTCGATTTGTCCTCGTACGGTGGTGCCAACTTCGAAAAATATACTTGCAGATCCAACCTGAATTTTCGGCGGCAGCATTGGCATCTCAAGTTCCTGTGGTCCTATACTCGGCTGCTGGCGACTGCTGATTCGATTTCATCAATTCACACGTAAACAAAATACCAAGGGTTATTCGCGTTTCATTGCAGCTACAGAACCCTGGATTTGGCGTTTACTCATAACTTCAAAAATTGCGTGACAAACTGCTTCTCGTCAACCATGTGATTTTTGATGTTATTTGTACATCTTGCTTGCTGAATTATGCGTATATGCCGTTTTTCTGACTTGCCAGGTGGAGATGTCCCGTACAAAATGTCCTCAAAGTCCAAAATAAACTTCCAGAGTTTTCTTCGCGCTCACCAAGTGTCAATGGTTACCGTTGTGATGACTGTGGGGGTATAGGTATGACGTCATCCAGCGGATTTATCGTCAACCCCCAAATCTTCTTGCGTTCTCACTACATTTCGCGTCACTTGGGTCGGGGGTCACCACTGTGCCGGTATGGCAGTGGGACCCCAAACTGATACTGCACTCGGGGTCACCAATTTGCCGAGGCGCCAAGGGATTAGAATAAGATACTAGAGTCTGACTGAATCTCACTGTATTCTATTTTATTATCGAATAACAACAGCTTATATACTAAATTATATCTACACATAGTGATCTATCTATGTCACGTAAAACATCTAGATCACGAACTAGTTATACTTATCTAAAACATTCCATCGAGCTGCAACAATATTGTATATTCTAAATTTGTACCTACTCGTTTTTCCAAACATCGGAAAAATTAGTCAATTACGGACAAACAAGAAAATCTTAGTAAACATCGTCATTCATATAATTGTTAATAAATTATTCAAACGGCATACAAGTTATCACATTCAGCTATAACGACACTAGCGTACCATATGCCTCTGAAGAAGTCTGAAAAAGTCTCTAGTTTCTCCACGAGAAGTAGTCATCCAGGTGGCAGGCCGGCCACACGAACTGCATGGTTTCTTTTCAAGATCAAGTGTAGCTTTCAAACCTATTTTACTAAGTTGGCTTTCGTGATCATTTTCACTGTTATACGTTTCATCAGAAGATTCTCCATCAGGTTTAATTTCAATAATTCGTGGTGGAACTGATTCAGATA
Source organism: Hypomecis atomaria (assembly GCA_964007245.1). Classification (NCBI taxonomy): domain Eukaryota; kingdom Metazoa; phylum Arthropoda; class Insecta; order Lepidoptera; family Geometridae; genus Hypomecis; species Hypomecis atomaria. The sequence goes on along the minus strand of OZ023294.1, from coordinate 15,356,241 downwards.
CCGTGGTTGTCATTTCAAGGTGTTCTGCGTCCATTTTAGGCGTTGAAGCTGTATTGGTTTCGTTTTCAGATTCATTGATTTCATAATCTGAAAATGAATAATTGACAGATACGAGTATTTCAAGATCTTACTAATATTATACGCGAAAGTTTGTATGTATGGATGTTTGTTCCTCTTTCACGCAAAAACTACTCAGCGGATTGAGATGAAACTTTGCAATAGTAATGTTTGTACACCTGAATAACACATAGGCTATAATTTATAAATATATTGCGTGAAACGAAGTTTGCCGGGTCAGCTACTTAATATGGATAATAAGATACTTCTAGTACGTGATATTTATAGTACAAGTATTAAAATATTAAATCGTTTTTTTTTTCGTATATGAAAGAAGTATACATTCAGTTAAATATATAGCTCGATAAATAATACGCAAGAAAAAAAATGTTTAATATTTAAAATATCGGTTAGATTACTTTTGTTTCATCATCATCATTTTTTTGCATTTTATTTTGATCATATTTTTAATAGCGACTACCATATTTGAAAACAATAACGCCTAAAAATGATACATGGAAAGAATACCAAAAAAAGAGGTAGGGCAATACTGAAGATACTTATAATATCGTAAAACTTACAAGAATGATAACAATTAGAGATACTAACGTTAATAATTGTTCCTATGCAGCCGCTGTTTCCGTCTTGTAGTATGCCACGTTACCGGTCGTTGGCAGTTTTCAAATTCACAATTCAATGGATACCACCACGTCTCGGAAGCTTTCAACTTTGAAGTTGGGAACTTAGTAGTCAATTTGGCAGGCATGGCTTGTGTTAAATGAATTTTGGGAATTATCATAGTAGATGTGCTTGTAGTAGGTGTAGTTTTTTGGCTAAATGTAGTGTTATGCCTGTTCTTTAATCTTTGTTTATCAGGGTCATCAAAATCTATATCAGGTGAAATATTTGCATCATTCTCGTTTGACTCAGTTCCACGATCAGGAGTATAGTATATAAATAGCTTCTTTATGTCATTTTGAATAGGTTGTTCAGTTTTTATTTGAGATGTGGTTACTTTTGCTAATGTTGTTTTTTCTTCTGATGAGGATTCTTCATATAATGTGATGTCTTGTATACGTGGTGTCTCATAAGTAGATTCCTGTGATTCATGTATAAAATGTATAGACGGTGTTTCAAATTGATTTATTTTAGTACTTTGAACAGTAGTTAGGGTTATTCTTTTTGTTGTAGAAGTTTCAGACTCACTTATAGGATCTGTTAACATAAAATAAGACATCTCTTTTGCAGGAGTTGTTTCCCAAGTTGTTGGTCTCTGGCAGTTTATACAAATGGTTGCTTCTTTTGTGGTCGAATTTGTCTGTAAAATTGTTGAAGCACTAGTTACTATAAATTCCGTACTGTTAGTAGTAAATGTGGCATTTGCTGGAGTATTTTCTTTTGATGATTCTTGTGTAAGTAGCATATCTGTTTTATTTTCTGTAGAACTAGACATAATGATTTTCGTCGTTGTCGGATTCCTAGATGACGAAACTAAAACTGATATAAGTTCTACAATAGGTTCAAATGTTAGCATTTTCATTTTTTCTGTTGTTGTTTGCCAAGTTTTAGGGCGATCACAGCATCTAGTAAATTCTGATATTTTTTTAAGAGACGTGGAAATATTTAAAATATTGGTTTCAGTTTTATTTGCTGATGATAGTTGTGGTGTCGTTTTTAATGTACCGGGATGAGTAGTAAATGTACTATTTATAGTTGATAATGATGTGGCTGTTGTAGTACTTTCAGTAGTTGTTGACGTGCTTTGAGAAATATTTGTAGTAGAAAAAGTAAACGGCTTCACTGTGACATTAGTCATACTTTCAGTTTCTTTAATTGAACTAGATGTATTAGGTACTAAAGATGGTAATGACGTAGTTGTACTTTTAACAGAACTCGTTGACCTAGCATTTATATCCTTATACGTTGATATAAAGTAAGTGAAAAACGTTTTGATATTTCTCGTAGTGGTTTCCCAAGTTTTCGGCCTCTCACAACATCTAGTAAATTTTCGTAACTTTTTCTTTTTCTTTGGAGTCACAGATGTCAAATAAGAAGATGCAATGTTTTCTATACTTATGGTACTTATGTTTATAGCGTTATTCATGGTGGGAATAGCGCTGGTAAATTCAATATTTACCTCAGTATGTCTTGGTTCGAACGATGTCGTGTTAGTGCCTGCTGATTTAGTCACAGTGGGCTCGGCAATTATAGTGCTTGCGGCTTTCGTCGTCACTATTTCAGCCGTCTTTGAAGTAGATTTTGGGGTTAGTTGTGCAGTACTCCTCGTTTGAACTACTACAGGAAGGTTCGTGGTCGTGGTAGTACTAGTGGTTGTATCAGCGCTTGGATTTGTACTCTGAATTGTAGTTATTACCAGATTAGTAGTTGAACTCGAAATAGTAGTTGTTCTTGGAGTAGTTATTGTACTCAGAGTAGTAGTTATACTTGGAGTAGTCCTTGTACTTGCACTAGTGGATGTACTCGTCCTAGCAGTCTTATTTGTAATAGTAGTGGTTTTTGGACTAGTAGCTGTACTCACACTAGAAGTCTCACTCGTAATTGTAGTTGAACTAGTAGTTTTACTTGCACTGGTAGTTGTACTTGGACTGGAAGTTGTACTTGTAGTTGTGCTTAATCTGGTTTTTGTACTTGAAGCAGTAGTTGTCCTCAAAATGGGTGTTGTAGTAAGTGGTGTATTAACTGTCACAGTTGAACTAGCAACCCTTGTTGAAAGAGTGCTAGTAATTATCGAACTACTAAATGCTTTAGTCTTAGTTATAGTAATTGGACTAATTGGAGGACTTGTTTTAGTTGTTGTAGAATGGCATGAACAAGCACAAGATTTGTGAACAGAACTTGTACTAACACAGGTTGGTGTTGAGCTGGAGCTGATAGGCGCATCTTCTTTAATATTATCTTCAATGAAGTTTGTTTCTTCTGGCTTATTTATATCCAGGTAAGGTTTAGGTGCAGTAACTGGTATATTTGGTTTCTGGGGCGTCATGCAATGCAGCATATAAGTTTCATGGTATCCTGAAATTATACACCAAGTTAATAGGCGTTATTCCATAAATCTACCATTTCATCATACTCGTAGAGGTACATATATATGACGGAGAGCAGTCTCTTCAGCTGATTTGCTTTAACTAATTACTGGCAATACTTCTCACAGACAGATCATATTTCGAGGTGCATTTGACAGATGACTTTTCTGTCAACTTCAATGTCGTGCCCACGTCGTACACATTGACGTACACATTGGCGGAAAAAGGCGTGGCTTGAGTCACTTTTTGTTTTGACGAAAATACAAGAAGATGTTGGAAAAGGGTAGTATTTAAACGCAAATCAAAAAATATCCTTTATCTATGCAATAAGATTCCAAATTCCCATCAAAATTACTGATTGCACAGCATAATATTCAACTCAAAATATCACTAAACACACTACAATTTATTTTCGCAGCGTACAGCGATTTTTCCTAAAGCAAAAGCTTTTTCATCAATGCACAGCTAATAATCTTAATGCACATTATACCTGTTAACTCTTTTTCTTTTAAATATAGCTTCTATTTTTATATTATTTACAGCAGTTTTTCTAAATAAAACAGCATTTTATTAATCACAGTCGTCTTATTATTTATTAATTACCACATAATGAGATCAGCAAAAAACCCTAAACTATAACCTAACCTAACCTATTTTTTGTTTCACACCTAATCTATAAAGGCGATTCGCTTCTGGCACTTCGCCGGCCGCTGCCGCGGCACGCTCGCTTCGCTCGCTCGGCTCGTGCGTTGTTTTGTCATGTTCTAACATAACCCAACTAATTTTTTGTAAAAAATTTGCTGTGCAGTCAGTATTTATGCTATGTATGTAGTATTTTTGTACAAAAATAAATTTAACTGTATTACATTATGAGGAAAAAAGTAATGTCATATTGATGTAAAATTTCGAATTATCTGCAGTTTGAGTTTTGTTAAACATTTAGTTTATTTGTAGTGAAGTAAGTTATTTGATGTAAAAAAGAATATAAATGATGAGTATGTATTGATAGGCGATTATTTATTTGATATGCAATTTATATTATCCCGTTGGAAAATCATCGGAGTGTTCAATTGTTTGATTCGAAGGCAATTACTGTAATTTTTGAAAAATTACACTGTAAGCAGAATAAAGTTGATATCGGAAATTCGCTGGTGTTCGTATTTCAAAAACTGTAGCACTATGATCAAGGAGGTTATCGAGACAATAATACACGTTTGTTGATCGCCCCGTCATATAGATACGAGTATGTTCGTAAACCTCGGCAATAAACACTCACAAGGATTAATTATAAAATTCATCAGTATTATAAGCGCTTTATATTCACTATTAACACGTCTTGCATGCAATTTTAACGCCTGTCTTCCTACTAGAGCAAAGGTTTTAGCATTGCAAGAAAAGTTGCAGGCTTCATTTATAATTAACTAGTTTTTACCCGCGGCTTCGCCCGCATGATATTTTGACTTTTGTGCTATCCCATGGGAACACTTTATTTATCCGGAATAAAAAGAAGACTGTCACTTTCCGTCTTTCAAACCCGAGGCCCTACCTTACCACCCTTAATAAAAGAGGTGGAAAATAAATAAAAACTATTTGACGGTTGTCCGATTCTGCAGTTGTTTTTTTTGACATTTCTTGAAGCGCACTCTAGAATAGCTCGCAGATAACAGAATTTTTCCTAATTACTTAACACTTATCGTTAAAATATGGAAAATTTACGCAATATTATTACGATTTATAGTCTATGTGTCATTCTGATATATAAGCTATATTATTCAAAAGTTTCATCTCAATCCGTTCAGTAGTTTTTGCGTGAAAGAGTAACAAACATCCATCCATCCTTACAAACTATCGCGTTTATAATATTAGTAGGATAATTAAAATATAGAGGTATATAAAAAACAAATTACTTAAAACCTGTAAAAGCTATATTCTATCTATAGGTACATACTCGTATAATGGACATGCCTTCCACGACAACTTATTTTGTGGATAATTTGACACTCTATGTAGTCTCGTTATCACTGACTATCGGCTACTAAATCGATGCTAAGTACGAGTATTTTGAAACACTAGCTGCTCGTCCTAGCTTTGCTTGGTTACGGATAAGCTATAGGCTAATTCTCCTCGAAGCCCAAATTTGATGGTCACACAGTTATATTTCCTAAACGGTTTGATATAGATACAAAATTCTTGGAATAGAAGGTAGAACATTTATTAGTCTACAAAACACACAAAGCTTGTTATAATAAAAGCATAAATAATACCAAAAAATTGACATCCATTGTCAAAAACGGGGTCATTTTCGGTATTCTCCTCGTGTCACACTTCCCGTTTCAGAAAAACATTTGGTTACTGCCACACCAAATTTCAGTGTATTTGTATGATACATATAAATCAGTTATCGTATTAAAACACACTTTACATCCAATAGTCCAAAATGTATCTATTCATCATCATTTTAAATTTATAACAACATATGCGTATGTCACACGATTTTAAATTCTTTAGATTTGCGTAGTTTAACGGCTGGCTTTTGAACACAACATCATCAATCAATCTCAGAGTTTGTTTCGGTCAAACTTCTGTCGTATGCCGCCACCGTGGACGTAAGACGTGCGGCTCCTCGTGCTTAAGAATTAAATTATTCGTAAGTAAACATTTTTTCGTAGACATACCGTCACTTGCGTGGACCTCATTTATGTGCATTGTATTTAAGCAATTAAAATGAAAGATAGCTCATTTAAAACATCAAAATGTGCGAGATATTTATGTAGGTTTTGGTTACGAAATACCTAAAAACTTTGCAGAATTTAGAAAAAACTGATATTTTCGTCACCTTCGTGGCGTCACTTTCGTGACCTTTTGGGCCTCGAAAGTGATTTTAGGTCACGAAAGTGATGTTTTGTATTTCTTTATTTAGAAACTAACTGCGCCCCGTGGTGCTACCCGCGTTTACCTGGGATAAAAAGTAGCCCATGTATTAATCCCGGGTCTAAACCATCTCCATACCAAATTTCATCAAAATCCATCCAGCTTTCTGAGCGTGAAAGATTAACAAACATACTTAATAAAGCACATCCTAACATACTCACTCACAAACTTTCGCATTTATAATATTAGTGTGATGTGATATGGCAATTGGAGTAAAGTTTTTACAAAATCATCTTTTTCAGGTTTTGTGAAATAGTGTAACCAAAGAAATACACAAAGAAATGTTATAGTTAAATGTAAAAGTATAATATTAGATAATTCCAAGGTTGTTTAGTAGATGTTGGCTATGTGATACATTTTGGGGATTTAGATTTGTATTACCATATTTATGGTAGATTGAGGCATCCCTGGCTCTCGCAATCGGATTCTGAGTAGTTTACTGTCTTTTGTACTAAAATATTTTTAGAATAACGTTTTTGTTTTTTATAGGTATAGTTTTTGTTTTTGAAAAAGACTGGTACAACCTAGTATAGTGTCTAGTTATGTTCTGGATGTTCTCCTATGTTTTGAGGTTTATTGTTACACAAAGTCGTTTCGTTTTAAATATATCTATATTAAGACTTTAATAATAAAAACTTTTCGCTAAAATTGTGTAGTTTTTAATTGACGAAGCAAATCAGTATACCTGTTTCATAGGATGACCGAACTGTTAAGTGATACCACGAATTTGCCTGTTACACATTAAGTGCCATTTACCCGGGTCCGAGTGGAGCGGGGCCATAATAGCGGTGCCGCTCACTCGGATCCGTGCAAGCATTCCGTTCATTTTGTCCTCGAGGCAAGCTCACGTTGTTTTGCGCAGCCACTCTGGCAATATTAATTCGCTATAAAAAGTTTTGGCTTCCGGCATTACTTCTACCCTATTAAAGAACACTAAATGTGTTTATCATGAAATTAAGAAATGAAAATTTTGTTTGACAAACAGTAGTAAATTTTGGGAAAATAATGCCTTTATAGCACATCGTCACTTTCGTGGACCATAGCGTCACTTTCGTGGCATCTAGAACTTCAAACCCATTTTTCTTCCAAACGAGTCTCACGATTTTATTAATTCATATATGAATTTACTCGTCTCATCAAATGTTATAGTTATTTTACAAAAATAGATCAAACACGCAAGAAACAAAAAAGGCCACGAAAGTGACGATGAGAATCGAGTTCAGGAGAACTAGCCTATAAACCTTCCAGAAGAAATATTCTAAAGGATAGTGAATAACCGCATTGCAATCTGTTGTCTAGTTTGGAAGATATAAACGGATACACAGAAACAGCGGTTTTGTTTTATACTATGTCGTGATGATCAACAGAAAGAGTTTCAGAGGTTTAATAGAAGCCTCGTCGTTGTCGACCTTAGCAATCTAGACTCCAGTCTTCTTAGGTGGAATAATTCTTCTATAGCCCGATTACAAAGGCGCCAGTGTAAATTTAATAGCAACGTAAAAAGCGTTCTCTCTGTCGAATGCCTAAGGTGAAAAAGAAATAGAACTATGTTATTTAGCTAATATAATTACGATGGCACCTCGGTAATCGGGCTTTATATGGCATTAAAATGTAAATATTCTAATAATGTTATCGCGCTATAATCATTATTTATCTATGAAATCAATTGTATACTTTAGTCAAGTTTTTAAATTTTTCATCTTACAACTGACAAGTATAATTTGTTTCAGCACGTAGGTATCAAAACCATGGCGAATTGCCCATTATATGTCATTGTGTTCTTGGGTACCTACAGAGTTTCTCCTACATTGTAATAACTTTGTTGTTTTTCTATCGTATAAGCAATACCAATGTAGAATAATCAGCAGTAAAGTAACATTTACGAGGGCTAGGAAAACCAGTTAAACCAACTTTTATTACTTGAACAATTTTATTTTAGAATGCTGCACGTTCAACAGCCGAAATCTGGCTGGCCGCCCACGCATGGCCCACAAGGCTTTGTGGTATATTCTGAAATGAATTACAAGAAATAATTTAGTTACTGCATGTTGGTTTTACTGGCTTTCCCATTGTTCAAAAACTTCATACTTAATGTAGTTTTGCTATGTTTTATAATGTTTTTTGCATGAGGTGCGTAGTAGGTACTCGCGTGGATGCAGGTCGTTGTCAGACAGAGTAGGTCTCAGTCATTAACCAGAATTACAACACGAAACAGCTACTATTCATTTGTACTACAGTGTCAGTTGAACTTGAACACGTCGCGCTGGTCGAGGAAGGTTCGCCGGGAGTAGCCGTCGTGTGTCGACGTGCACACCAGCCGGTTGTCATATATAGATGCACGTCATCATCATGCAGCAGTAAGTCACAGTTGAGAACCACAATCACAACAAGAAACAACAACTCGCTTGCTCTGTAGTCAAAGCTGCAATATCGTGGGTGCATGTCATCATCATTTAGCAGTTGTTCACGGCTGGGAACCACAGTAACACGAAACCAAATAAACTAATCGGTATTATAGTCACAGTCGAACTCGAACATGTCGCATTGGTCGAGAAATAGAGAAGGGTGGTTGTGATTGGTGCACGTCGTTGCTATGTGGCACTAGTTCACCGGTTTTTAGTTTGTAATGTGATTCCCCACATGACAAAATGTTTACTTACTGGTATTATAGTCATAGTTGAACTCGAACATGTCGCATTGGTAGAGAAATAGAGAAGGGTGGTTGTCATTGGTGCACGTCGTTGCTATGTGACACTAGTTCACCGGTTTTTAGTTTGTAATGTGATTCCCCACATGACAAAATGTTTACTTACTGGTATTATAGTCATAGTAACTCGAACATGTCGCATTGGTCGAGAAATAGAGAAGGGTGGTTGTCATTGGTGCACGTCGTTGCTATGTGACACTAGTTCACCGGTTTTTAGTTTGTAATGTGATTCCCCACATGACAAAATGTTTACTTACTGGTATTATAGTCATAGTAACTCGAACATGTCGCATTGGTCGAGAAATAGAGAAGGGTGGTTGTCATTGGTGCACGTCGTTGCTATGTGACACTAGTTCACCGGTTTTTAGTTTGTAATGTGATTCCCCACATGACAAAATGTTTACTTACTGGTATTATAGTCACAGTTGAACTCGAACATGTCGCATTGGTCGAGAAATAGAGAAGGGTGGTTGTGATTGGTGCACGTCGTTGCTATGTGACACTAGTTCACCGGTTTTTAGTTTGTAATGTGATTCCCCACATGACAAAATGTTTACTTACTGGTATTATAGTAACAGTTGAACTCGAACATGTCGCATTGGTCGAGAAATAGAGAAGGGTGGTTGTCATTGGTGCACGTCGTTGCTATGTGGCACTAGTTCACCGGTTTTTAGTTTGTATTGTGATTCCCCACATGACAAAATGTTTACTTACTGGTATTATAGTCATAGTTGAACTCGAACATGTCGCATTGGTAGAGAAATAGAGAAGGGTGGTTGTCATTGGTGCACGTCGTTGCTATGTGGCACTAGTTCACCGGTTTTTAGTTTGTAATGTGATTCCCCACATGACAAAATGTTTACTTACTGGTATTATAGTCATAGTTGAACTCGAACATGTCGCATTGGTCGAGAAATAGAGAAGGGTGGTTGTCATTGGTGCACGTCGTTGCTATGTGGCACTAGTTCACCGGTTTTTTGTTTGTAATGTGATTCCCCACATGACAAAATGTTTACTTACTGGTATTATAGTCACAGTTGAACTCGAACATGTCGCATTGGTCGAGAAATAGAGAAGGGTGGTTGTCATTGGTGCACGTCGTTGCTATGTGGCACTAGTTCACCGGTTTTTAGTTTGTAATGTGATTCCCCACATGACAAAATGTTTACTTACTGGTATTATAGTAACAGTTGAACTCGAACATGTCGCATTGGTCGAGAAATAGAGAAGGGTGGTTGTCATTGGTGCACGTCGTCGCTATGTGGCACTAGTTCACCGGTTTTTAGTTTGTAATGTGATCCCCCACATTACAAAATATTTACTTACTGGTATTATAGTAACAGTTGAACTCGAACATGTCGCATTGGTCGAGAAATAGAGAAGGGTGGTTGTCATTGGTGCACGTCGTCGCTATGTGGCACTAGTTCACCGGTTTTTAGTTTGTAATGTGATCCCCCACATTACAAAATAATTACTTACTGGTATTATAGTCACAGTCGAACTCGAACATGTCGCATTGGTCGAGAAATAGAGAAGGGTGGTTGTGATTGGTGCACGTCGTTGCTATGTGACACTAGTTCACCGGTTTTTAGTTTGTAATGTGATTCCCCACATGACAAAATGTTTACTTACTGGTATTATAGTCATAGTAACTCGAACATGTCGCATTGGTCGAGAAATAGAGAAGGGTGGTTGTCATTGGTGCACGTCGTTGCTATGTGGCACTAGTTCACCGGTTTTTAGTTTGTAATGTGATTCCCCACATGACAAAATGTTTACTTACTGGTATTATAGTAACAGTTGAACTCGAACATGTCGCATTGGTCGAGAAATAGAGAAGGGTGGTTGTCATTGGTGCACGTCGTTGCTATGTGGCACTAGTTCACCGGTTTTTAGTTTGTATTGTGATTCCCCACATGACAAAATGTTTACTTACTGGTATTATAGTCATAGTTGAACTCGAACATGTCGCATTGGTAGAGAAATAGAGAAGGGTGGTTGTCATTGGTGCACGTCGTTGCTATGTGGCACTAGTTCACCGGTTTTTAGTTTGTAATGTGATTCCCCACATGACAAAATGTTTACTTACTGGTATTATAGTCACAGTTGAACTCGAACATGTCGCATTGGTCGAGAAATAGAGAAGGGTGGTTGTCATTGGTGCACGTCGTTGCTATGTGGCACTAGTTCACCGGTTTTTTGTTTGTAATGTGATTCCCCACATGACAAAATGTTTACTTACTGGTATTATAGTCACAGTTGAACTCGAACATGTCGCATTGGTCGAGAAATAGAGAAGGGTGGTTGTCATTGGTGCACGTCGTTGCTATGTGGCACTAGTTCACCGGTTTTTAGTTTGTAATGTGATTCCCCACATGACAAAATGTTTACTTACTGGTATTATAGTAACAGTTGAACTCGAACATGTCGCATTGGTCGAGAAATAGAGAAGGGTGGTTGTCATTGGTGCACGTCGTCGCTATGTGGCACTAGTTCACCGGTTTTTAGTTTGTAATGTGATCCCCCACATTACAAAATATTTACCTACTGGTATTATAGTAACAGTTGAACTCGAACATGTCGCATTGGTCGAGAAATAGAGAAGGGTGGTTGTCATTGGTGCACGTCGTCGCTATGTGGCACTAGTTCACCGGTTTTTAGTTTGTAATGTGATCCCCCACATTACAAAATATTTACTTACTGGTATTATAGTAACAGTTGAACTCGAACATGTCGCATTGGTCGAGAAATAGAGAAGGGTGGTTGTCATTGGTGCACGTCGTCGCTATGTGGCACTAGTTCACCGGTTTTTAGTTTGTAATGTGATCCCCCACATTACAAAATATTTACTTACTGGTATTATAGTCACAGTTGAACTCGAACATGTCGCACTGGTCGAGGAAGGTGCGCCGGGAGCAGCCGTTGGGCGTCGACGCACACACCGGCCGGTTGTCGTGGATGCACGTCATCGCCATGTGACAGTAGTTCACCGGCTGAAACCCACAGATAAAAAAACACCTTACAAAAAACACTAGATTTCCGGCTTATTAATAATCGTAGAGTTACTTCAGGGTACGAATCCAGCACTAGGTCAGAGCGGTGGATATGGCCCAGTCACCCTCTCGGTAGGCTAGGTAGGTTTTTTGTAGTTTGTTTTTAGTTCAATAAATATTAAGCTGTTTCGGTACATTAGGTATATTATATCCCTTTTTACATAATATCTAATACTGTAGGTATATAACTTAAAACCTGACTATCCACGGTGAAGTCCAAAGATCACAAAAACCACAATCAGCAGCGCCATAACTACGTCGCTCTTTATTTAATAAAATAAAATAAGTTAATTATTCCAAGCTCTACTACTAGCCTCATCTGTTCTCAATGTCAGTCTCAAAGGGAAAACCCACTTTAAAATGTATTATTGTATCGTAAAAAATAACTTAACATTTTGTTATATGACGTCCTTAGTTATCTCTAGGCGAAAACTGGTTTTCAGAATACCTTAATACCTATACCTGTATAGGTAAATTAAGATTTTCAAACCCACCCGCACTAAAACATGCGAACACTGTGCATATTCATTATACTATCATCATCTGTGCATAAAACCAAATTCAAATATAAAATACTTAATGAAGCCAATGTAGGAATGGGATGATTCAAATTTTTTTAAAAGTTTAATATTATTTTTAAGTTTCATTTACAACATCAAATACCTATTATTTTTGGCAATACCTGCGTGCCACGCGCTATTGAGGCACAGTATCTGTGTATTTGCAGTAGGTATGTACCTACAAAACATATTATACCTACTATCCTCATGTCCGCAGTGCCCAAATAACTATACTCTACACTTCTAGAGGATCTATAGGCATCCCTTTGCGGAGTAGCAGTAGCAAAGCACTGTAAAAAGGCTTTTTGAATACTTATGTTATTTGGATCATCAACACGAGAAAGAAAGAAATATTTAAAACATTAATTGTAATAAAACTTATGTAGAAAATGAAATCATACCAGAAAATAAAAGAACTATAACAGAAGCTTATTAAAATAAATCCTTTCATCTGATCAGCTAATTGAACCGCAAACGGCTTGGGGTTGAAATTCTAACCACAATCTTCCCCAAACAACCACAAAGTAACGAAGCCAAAATAAACATAAAGTTGAGCAAACCTGTAACACTGGTGACCCACAAATCTTAGTAAGTCAATAAACTACTATTATATTGATATTGTATAATGTTTACATTATAAGTTGATTAACGTCTTGTGATAGAAAAACTCGAAGCATGTGGGTCAATGTCCAATGCTTCCCAGTTCTTTTATATTCTGCTATGTTTGCCTACTTACTAGCATAATTTGCATCAGGAATGCGATATTTTTTGTGTCGTCGTATAAATATTCATATCGTTTTTATTTTCATCCATCCATGCCTCAGCCATAAGAAGACCATTGCTGGACATAGGCCACCCCTATGGATCTCCATTAAGAACGGTTCAATAATTTTTCCCTTATTTATCGTGAAAAATATCAACTTTTCCATAGATCTTATTGAAGTTTGGTGAGCAACTTTGATTGATATGTGTATTTGTGTCTTAAGAGCAATGTAAATATTCAAACCAGTCACCCGAATATTATTCAAGAAAGAAAAAAAATTCTTACGTAAGACAAATGTTGTTCAGTCCATGTGGCTAAAGATAACACTGAAAATTATAACGTGTCTGTAAAAAATATAAATAATTCATTTAACGATCTGAGAATTTAAATATCGGAGTTTAATATTAAAAACTCACCCATTAAAAAAATTAAATACATTTTCTAAAAACTCTACATTTTCATACATGTATAAAAGACGTAAAGATTGTTTTAAGCATTTATATTTTCTTTTAGTGTTTTAGAATTTATTTTAAGCCTTCTTATTTCAATATCAATAAAAAAGCCATAAAAATTATTGATAATAATAATGCCTTCTACGCCTACGATACGAGTATCAACAGAATTCATATATTAGAAGTGCATTCAGCACTAGTGTGAACCTAAGCAAACTAAGTATGGAACGATGGCATATTTTCTATCCATACGATAGAAAATAGGAGTCTCTCTAGGAACCCTGGAAACGGGGTCTTAGAATACGGTTACGGTATCCCCTGCCTGTCGTAAGAGCCGGCTAAAAGGGGCCCTCGGAGCTCGACGATGGTTGTATTTGGGGATCAAACCATCCATCCCAACGAGCTCTGGGAAGACAAGGGCGCTGTGTGGACAGCACCGCTGTACACAGAAAAGCTGTATTTGTAGAAGCTTACGGAGTGTCAAGATCCATGCTGGAAGGCACTGGTGCGTTTCTACGGAGATCCCAGTTCCCTCTGACAAGCATAGAGGGACGCCACCGAGGGGGTAAAGGGGGAAGTGGCAAAGTTTACATAACCCGGTTGCACCCCAACGCAACCGGGCGTCTGTTAAAGAAACCCCTCGGCAACAAACATAAAAAAAAAAGAATTCGTTGCGAGACCGAATCAGACAAAGAGATCCGAAGAAGAACCAAAATTACCTACATAGCCCAGTGGATTTACAAAATTTAAAAGGGCTGTGTATTTGTATTAGCTTTTTCAACCTTTTAGCATTATCAAAATGCGATACCGCGACCACATGATTTCGTTGGATGCAAGCCGCTTCCAACCGGTCGTATGAGAAATCTTTATGGGAGACCTACGAGTATATCCAGCAGTGGACATCCTCTGAAAGAACGAACGATACATACATTCCTTTATGAAATGAGTACGCTAATTTTAATATATACGAGTATTTGTCTGTGGCTCTGCAAATCATAAACCGACATCTTTATTACTCTTGAGTTTTTTTATCTTAAGTATTTTATGAGCAAGAAGGCTCAAATTTACTTTGGAAATATAGGTCAATGATTTGAGGTTTAGCACGTTGAATAAATAATACTTGATATTATGATTTACTTTTCATTTATCTTAATTAGCATTATCATCCTTATACTCGTAAAATACAGGTTTCTAAAGCTGCCACCGTGTTTCAGTGGAAAAAGATGACTCTATAATCGCATATCTTTTTTTTTTACTTTCTGGGTGCTTATATTTTTATAATTTTATATCTAAGATCACAAACAAAAACAATAACACGAGATAATATGTATCTCTGCCTAAAATCCGACAAGATGTGGTCAAACGCGTACCAATATTGCAATAAAAAAATCACGACCAACAGTTTTTTGTACGTTCTGTATTATTTAACTATTACTGATTAAATCTTTAGAATAAATTAGTGATTCTGATTCAGAAGAATTAACTGTAAATATAAAAAAACTACTATTTTTAATACACTATTTTTGTATTTGACTTGTTTATAAAGAAATAATTTAAGTATTCACAGGAATTGATCTGCCATTGTTTTGTCTAAAATCAAATTATACGTCTACGTCATGCTCAAATTAAAGCGTTGTTAGCTACAAGCTACAATCAGCAAGTCGTGGTAAAATTTAAGCACTTGTACAATGTACAGTATATGACCACTTTAATTGAATTCTTTTGTAACTTATACAAAAAAGGATTTGAAAACGTAAAATTACACGAGCACAGTTAATTGCTAACCAACTTGTATATGGCTTCAGTCCAGTCCAGTGCTAAGCTCTATCACTAGCTTTATTACTGGTTTCAGCTCATCAATATGAACAGTTGTATCAACATGTTGAACATCAAATTGTATAGTTTTTGAAAAGCTTTGAAGCCTGACAAAACGTAGAGCAAAAATCACCTCTTTTGCTAAAGTTATTTTGATACGGGAAATCATGTGTGAAAAAGCACTTATTTCGACCGATTCATATCAGTGCCAGTATCATGCCCTATTATGGTCAAAAATAATTATATTGTAAACTAATTATTTTTCGAAAAAAAAATGGCAAAACCGCCTTGCGATACCAACACGATGGCGTGTTTAAAATTTAAATATTTCACTCGAATTGTTTATATTATTGTTGATTTTTCAAAAATGGCTGAGCAGATTTCTGTAAAATTTAAATGGGACCACTTCGGGAGTATACCCTTTCGAAATAAAAAATAATTTTTCGATTCGGTTCACAATTGGCGAAATTATCAATTACCATACATAAAAAAAAATACATATATAGACGGACATAGGACCTCCTCCTTTTTGGAAGTCGGTTAAAAAATAATTACAGTGACTCTATCCAGTAACTGGACTAGTGTAACCTTGCCTAATGCCATTAGCTCAGCATCACCGTCACAGCCCAGCCACTGACCAGTTTTTATTCAAATGGTTTCGAACACGTGAGGAGTCACATGTTTAGGCAGATACATTTCGCAAGGATTGTATCCAAGACGATTAAGCTCGGAACTGGTGCAACTTAAATGTGACCACGCTGATTGGAAAATAATCGGCGGCTAAATAAATACTCGTAGCTGTTTGGTCAGCTACATCAAAAAATAAGACATCACATGGCCGGGCAGCTAGCCCGGTTGTCAGAGTTTTAAAGCAGCCTGAAGGCCTTTGACATGATTAGTAATCCGTAGAAAGAACTAGGTTTAGGGCCAAGCTAGGTATTTACTTTAAATGGGTAATTATCGATGATTATTTACACTTCTTTCTTTTTGTTCCCACAACAGAAATAATCGGCCAAGCACGAGTCGGACTCGCGCTCGGAGGTTTCCGTACTGTATGGGAGCCCCCCTTAAATATTTATTTTATTTTAATTTTATTATTTATTATTGAAGTTAATATAAAACTAAGTATTCTGTGAATTTTTCAAGCATCTACCTGTTACTATTATTAATATAGAGCGAAAAACGTCTAAAAATTCAGGTTTGTTGTATGGAAGCCCCCCTTAAATGTTTATTTAATTCTCTTTTTAGTATTTGTTGTTATAACGGCAACAGAAATACATCATCTGTGAAAATTTCAGCTGCCTAGCTATCATGGTTCATGAGATACAGCCCGGTGACAGACGGACAGACGGACAGACGGACATCGAAGTCTTAGTAATAGGGTCCCGTTTTTCCCTTTGGGTACGGAACCCTAAAGTTGTACTTATAGACGGGCTATTTTTATAACTTCTGATCTTCGGTGACAGATCTAAACGTAGCTCAACGGAAATAATGTAGCAAAGAAAGTATATTTGCACCTGTAATCCTTTAGTTAAATGGAATAAACCTTGGATAAATAACATTCCTGGCCTTTGTAGTAATAGTTGGTGATCACATAAATAACACAATATAAATAAATAATATCAGGTTTCGATATAATTTATATACTTATTTTTTTAGTAGGGACCTAGCTGTTGAACTAGATTTCCGCAGACCAGTTATTTTGTTACTGTCACTGCTGACCATTTCGATTGCGTTCCCTAAAAAATCCCCGATAGCAAGTTAAAGCGAGTTTTATAGAATTTGCATAAAACACAACATGAAAAGGACAAAACATATTATGTGGAAGAATACCGCATTAGCCTTTGATAACTTTTCTGAATGGCTGCAGTTCTAAAACCGAACAAACATTGTTACTTTATGTCAAGTACGCGGCTAAGGAAATGGCAATTTTCTTTTTCCTCAACATACGAATATAGATAAGAATATAGCTGTGTCTAGACGTAAGTTATTTTAGAAGGTCACTTAGAACAGTGAATATTCTAACTGAGAGCAGAATCTTTAGAGGCGAAGTTTCGGCACATAATAATTATGTGTAGTACCTATGTGTACTATGTACCAGTTTCACGTTGCTATTTATTCAGATTTGGCAATCTTTTTTTTCAAGAACTCCTTTTATGTAAAATCATCCTCTGAGATCTAAGTTTTAAATTTAATATACCACAAGATAATTATGAAATTATATTTATTAGCTTCACTCTATACCAATGACGCAGTTCTAGATTTTCTCTAGGGAGCTGCTCTGCCTACTTTGTCCACCCCAGAAAACTAGAATGCACCTATTGACTTTCAATTTTGCTGGGGTGAGCAAATGAGTCTCTAGTCTCAACAATTTCGGTTCTCGTGTAATCCCTGTGGAAAAGCGTTAGTTATTAGATGATGTTTCAATAAAAAATACTAATAAGATATTTAAGTCATTGAACCGGTAAACACAGCGTTGAACGATGCCCGCTGGATCACTGGATGTACGCTTCCAACCGGACTTATTGGGCATGAAGTTTTAGGTAAAGGTGGAGATTGCACTTCTAATACCTATTTGAGTCAAATACCTACACATTGCTATCTCACTCTCTGTGGTCGGAACTCTCTTTCTAGTGTGGTGTATGGTATTTCTATATAAACTCTAAAAATTCCCGAATATGGGTAAATTTAGTTTCAAAGTTTCGAGTTTATCAACTTCATTCAACCCCAAACTATGATTTATATGTATTTACAGTGTTTGCAGTTTAAAAGGGGATAAAATGTGAATTATTGTAAAACTAATAATAAAAGTAGAATGCACAAACTGATTACAAAAGTGTTTTCCAGTAACTGTACCAGTATCAGATCCTTATTAAAACTTTAAGAAATAATAACGTTATTAATAAAAATAAAAATTAAGTTTGTGTTGTGTTAAAATTTAAGTACAGCTGTAATTTTCCAAATTACTAACACTGGAGAGAATTAAAAGAAAACCCTAATTTTGGGAGTTTCCTAATGCGGCAACACCCGTCACCAAAATACTAGCTGTCATGGCCGAATCAACAATGAAATTGTAAAAATTCAGTAGGGTAACCATAAAATATTTTTTGAGAATAATTTACTATTATTGTGTATGCAATGCCTAACTAAATATTATAGACTGTCGTACAGACAGTGTGTGTGTATTATTGAGCGCTGATATTTGTCACAATTAGTGCAATTCTTTAAACACAATTAAAATTAACAAGGACATTATGTGATTTACATCTGTAATCTATAGTTTTTAGGTACCTACTATATTTGAATATTCATAAAAAAAAAATATGTTGACTCCTTGTCGTATCATATTATCATCTCGTTAAATTATTATCATATCTAAGATAAGATAAGATAAGATAAGATAAGATAAAGTTTATTGTCAAACTGTGTTACATTATAAGGTCTTAGTTCTAAAAAGTGCCAACAGTTTGGTCCATTATGAACATACAATGTCAAATAGATTTTTACAAAAAATGTCAAATAAAATTTCATTATAAATTGTCGCAAGAATCAACATCATGTAAATCAATAAAATCAACAATTCTTAACTATGCATAACAAGCTAACAATAACTGACAAAACTATAATTACTAAAATTTGTCATCCAAAAACTTTTGCACCTTATAATATGCTTTTGATGCTAATAAACTAAATAGCTTCCTTTTAAACATAGCTACACTAACCGATTCCAATATGATTTTTGGTAAATGATTGTATATTACCGGAGCCATACCACAAATGCCCCCACCAAAACATGTAGTTCTCCGAGTCGGCACACGTATTTTAGCCTTGTGTCTTTCACTCTTGAGATGTTCATACATCTGTATATTGGTCCTGACAAAAACGGCCACCTCGTAAATATGCATAGAGGCATGGAAATGTCAATACATTCAATTTCACAAAGTATGGTTTACAAGAATCCGTGGATTTCAAGCGACACACTGACCTCAGACACTTCTTTTGAGTTTTAAAAATATTTTCTCGCTCTGAACAATTCCCCCAAAATATTATGCCGTACCGCAAAGTTGATGTTAAGAAGACCTTAGACAACATATAAAGGGCATATGAAAAACTGCTAAGTTTCGAGCGTAAAGTTTCAGCCTGAGCCTTCCAGTCCAGGAGGGCAATTCTGATAACCGATCTCGTTGCTGATGTGACGCGTTCTTGAGCTTCTCTCGTTTTTTTGACAGCTTTGAGCTATCAAAACTGTCAGAAAACCGAGCGGGGTTCGGGAGCGTATCACTTCGGTGACGCGATCGGTTGACAGAATTGCCCCGCAGGTTAGAATCCAAATGTAGACCTAAAAATTTCGTCGTTGTAACTTCTTTAATGTCATTGCCTTGAAAACTAATTTTAGATGTCAACGTTTTAAATTTATAAAATGTCATTATATTTGTCTTGTCAAAATTGATTAATAAATTATTCGAATTCAACCAACCTACTATATTAATTAAAGCTATATTTATTTTTGTTTCCAGCGTATTATTATTTTCCCCGACAAATATGGCAGTGCTGTCATCAGCAAATAATACCATTGGATGGTCAATTGCCTGGGGTAGGTCATTAATGTATATAATGAAGAGTAGAGGCCCAAGCACACTACCTTGAGGAACACCATGTGTTACCGGGCCAGCAGAAGATGTATATTTTTGTTCCATTTTTGTTCTAGGACAGATCCTCGTGATTTGAGTCTTTTGATACCTGTTACTGAGATAGGACGCAATCAACTTTAGCACATTACCTCTTACTCCGTAGGCCTCCAGTTTACGTATCAGAATATTGTGATCCACATAATCAAACGCCTTAGTCAGGTCCATATACATTGCGTACACTGGTACTTTCCTTTCCCGGCCTGATAAAATTTCTTTGATCAAACGGAAAATGGCAAGGTTTATTGACTTCTTTTTCCTAAAACCTAGTTGCTCATCAGTAAGAATGTTGTATTTGTCTAAGTAAGAGAACAAGCAACCATGGATATATTTTTCAAATATTTTTGAAAATACAGGGATTAAAGCCACTGGTCTGTAGTTATTGATATTTTCTCGATCCTGTTTTTTAAAAAGTGGTTTAATAATGCTAAGCTTTAAGCGAGTTGGGAATGCCCCCTTTTCGATGCAGAGATTATTAATATGGCTCAGTACGGGAGCTATAGAAATGGCCACATCCTTCACGACTTTAGTACTTATTTCATCATATCCCGTACTTGATGTGCTTTTCAACGATTGGATAATACTAAGTATATTTTCTGGAGTTGATGGGCCCATAAACATAGAGTTCTATTTATCCCATTTTATATTTTTCGTATTTTTTCGTTCATTAGTGTTAGCAGTATTGTTAGTATTTTTCACCTGATTTATGTAGGAAAAATTAAATGCTTCTGCAATATCTTTTGGATCAGTCAATATTTTATTGTCATATTTTATTTGTTTTATGTCAGTGTTTGTAGGTGTATTAATTTTATTATTATTTATGATATTCCATGTTGCCTTTGATTTATTTTTAGCAATATTGATAGTATGGTTATTTTTAGCTTTTTGCGTTAATTTTATAATAGATTTTAATTTTTTTGAGTAATTTTTAAACATAGTACGGTTTTCCACACTCTGAGATTTCCTGTAGTTCCATAACATGGTTCTTTTTTTTCTAGTACACATCCTTATTCCCTTAGATATCCAAGCTGGTCTTTTATGAATTGAATGTCTCCGTTTCACAATAGGAAAGCATAGGTCGTATATCAATTTAAAAATGTCATAAAATAGGTTATACGCTTCGTTAGGACAATCGCTTTCAAAAACTTCACTGAAACTGAGCTTGGATAAATTGTCTTTGAATTTTTTCATATTTTCCTTACTAAAATCACGCTGAAGGGAGTACCAGTATTTGAGAGGAAAAAAGTCTTTTACAGGGCAATTAAAATATTGTGCCGTATGATTGGACAATGCCAGTTGTAATATGTCACATGAGGAGCCTCGGACGTTGTGAATAAAATTGTCAAGGCAAGTTTTGCTAGCTGGCCTTGTTGGTTCATTTAGTGACATTTTAAGGTTGAAACTTTTGACAATGTCTTGGAATGATCTGGTAGTGACATTATCTTCTAAGGTATTAATGTTGAAATCACCACACATTACAATTTTTTTCTTTTTGAATGATACATGATTTAGTATATTATTTAGACCACTATAAAATAATTCTTTAGCAGTATTAAGTTTTCTAGGAGGTCAGTAAATACAAATAACCACCAAGTTATGCTCAATTAACTCTACTGCACAACATTCAATATTATTTAAAACACTGAAATCTTTGACTTCCTTAATTTCTCGGTATTTATGACTATTATGTAATAGTATGCAAGCGCCACCTCTTCTAGTTCTCCTACAACAACTAGCCGCCATAGTGAAATTCGGCATATTTAGTAAAGATGTGTCACTGCTTATCATGTTGTGCTCGGTAATGCATAATATATCTACAAATTTATCTTTTAATTTTAATTCTTCAATTTGTATTGTAAGTGAGTCAGCTTTACCTATCAAACCATCAATATTCTGGTGTAGGACACTTATGGTATTTTTAGGGCCGAAAAAACTGCTTAGATGTTTGTTTTTCAGTCGTCTCAGAGTCATTTACAATTGGATCGTCAACACTTCCGAAATCAGTCTGTGTACCGGTGCTAATTTTTATAGTTCTGTTTTTGTTTTTCAAGATCATTTCACTTCGGGCATTAACTATTTTTAAATTGTAATCAGTTTGTGTTATTACTTTTGATATATTTTTACAAATGTTTGCGCGTATAATATGTCTATTTGGGATGTATCTACTATAGCCCATGTCAATATATTTAGCATGACTGTAACTGTAACACACATGTCTCATCTCATAGTTTAATTTCTTTTCGTTTAGGAATCGGTTATAAGGAACCTCAGTTACAAGAATGTTTGTGAAGCTGAAGTAATTTAGGAAGCTATTTAGAATAAATTTTACATTTGTAGGGTTATCATCATTCATACCACCTAGAATTATAATATAATCGTTTTTAGTCAAAGTCATCAATTCTTTTTTAAATACATTCAAAACGTCCTCCAACCTAGCATGAGCTTTCCAAAATGACATTACTTGAAATTTTGATCCCATTAAATATTCCAGCGATTTTTGCAGCCCGATCTATAGTATCATTGTGTCCTTTTTTTAGGTTTCCCAAAGACAAATCTCAAAGAACTTCGTGCTTAGTAATTGTACCACTGAAATACCATTTTTAAAATACTTCCAGAATTTGTAGCCTACACTTTAAGGCAACTGATTATTATACATCAAGAAAACGATTGAAGTCAACAGCACTGCAGGCCGAATTATTCGATTTTTTTTTGTAAATTATGTGTGTTTGTTAATAATCTATTATAATTTGAATGACATTGTTTTTGATTACCTTTTTAGGGTTCCGTACCCAAAGGGTAAAAACGGAACCCTATTACTAAGGCTCTGCTGCGCGCTGTCGAATTTCATATGCCATCAATAACAGGCGCAGTATTTCATCATAAAGCATTTAAATCCAGAGCGTAGCTAGTTGTACACATTTATTGACTTGCAAGATTGCATTCTTACACATTTATTGAAGAATTAGTTTTTGTATTATCTGCGATGCCCTATAGAACAAAGTACTTAAGTTTACTTTTATTGTTCATATACCAATTGTGTATTTTCATATAATGATTTACTCATCATTGTGATTAATATCTGTGCGTCCTAAATTTAGGCAAAAATGTAGGGTTACCCTATTAGAAAGATAGTTCCGACCACAGAAGAGTGAGATAGCAATGTGTAGGTATTTGACTCAAATAGGTATTAAGAGTGCATTCTCCACCTTTACCTAAAACTTCGTGTTATTGGGGACCCATAGGGGAGGCCTATGTCCACCAGTGGACGCCATATATGGCTGATAGATGGATAAGCTTATTAAGTAGGTAAGTAATTAATTTACGTCATTCATTTTCCATGAATTAAATAATTCGTAGTGGTAACTGAATAGGCAAAAAAATTAATTAAATACTTTTTATGGAGAATAAATTTGTGTAAATAAAAAATGTAGATATTTGTACCTGAATTACTCATTATCTCATTGGTTTAAGGTGTTTAAGTGGTGTAAATAAATAATAAAATCATCGGATGTTTTACACCTCAATCTTCTACAACACTATATACGTAGTGGTACCCCGGCACCCCGTACATCGGGTCTGGTGATATAAGCGGTAAGTGGTACAAACACGTGACGGTTTATAAAAGCAATTTTGCTATAAAATATCACTTCTTAAAGTATTTTTTTTATTATTTGTAAAATTATTACCAATTTTAGTTAATAGAAAATAATTTTAATTATTTAATTTATCATTTCATGATTTTAACAAATCCAGCTATCACTGCACAGGTGCTGTACGAGTACTTAATCATTCAATTAAATTACCAATTTAAAATGACTGAATAGAATGAAAGGCTCCACACAATACTTATACATTACCCTATCTATCTATCTATCAGCCGTAGGAAGTCCACTGCTGGACATAGGCCTCCCCCATGGATTTAAAATAAGGCCGGTTGGAAGCGGCCTGCACCCAGCGCGTTGCTGCGATCTTTATTATATCGTCAGTCCATCCTAGTCGGTGGACGTCCTACACTGAGCTTGCTGGTCCATGGTCTCTATTACATTACCCTAGAAATAAGCAAAAGTTTTTTTTCAAATACCTATTTTAGACAAATATTTACACAAAACAGCTAATAAATACACTTAGAGCTAAAATAATCACTTTTTAAAAATCCAATAAAATATACCTCATATTGTACCTACCTATAAGTAGGTATAAAAGAACTGGCGAATTCATGTAATATTTTGGCGAAGATCGCCTGATGTCCGAGGCCGCCTTAAATTCACTTCATTATTTGAACTTGTTTCAAGGATACTGTATTATCCTCCTACCTCAGCTCATTTAGACACAGTCTGATCTAGACGCCGCTTGCCTCCATAACAAAAAAAAAAACAACAAAAAACTTAAAATGTGTGTAATCGTTTTAAAAACGTGTTAATGTAACTCTAATGTGATTAGTTTAAAATTAATTTACAAATAAATTTTTTGGTCAGTGGTTTCCAAAATATTGAAAATATTTCATTTTAAACGCAGTTATTAAATAGGGAAAATGGTTTACAATATTAGAGAAAATTTTACTATAGAAAGATTGCGAGCAATTGTGGCACAAGTAAGTGTACTTATATTACCAGCTTTTATTTAAACTGCAGTGGATGTACCTACCTATGTATTATATGTATGTAAGTTGGGTGGAATCTTGCAAGATTTGACCGGTTTCCCGGTTTCCGATTGAGCTGAAATTTTGCACACATATGTGTATCGCGTGACAATGCAATAATATGGTACCATGGAGCTGTTCTTAAGATGGAGTTGGAAGGTGGCCATATGAGCTTCTGTACTAAACAAGATAGATCTGTCGTGTTTGGGCTAGTTTTACTTGTCTTGGCTAGCACCTGCTGCTACATGATAGCCAAGATCTCAAAAGCTTGTATTTAAAAAAAAAAAGATATTTTATTTTTTGCTATTTCACATACATTTAGAGAAGAAATTCAATGTGCATCTAGCATCCCACCAATCGGCCAGTGTGGTGTCTATGGCACTATTTACCTTGCTTCAGCCCTGAGTGCAACAGACTGATACCATACGAAGTTGATAGACTGAAAATATTGTTTAACTGTACTGTAACTAAATATGACACACAATTACTGTCAGGCAGAAAGTAAACAAAACAATATTATTGTATGTCTTATAATTTTTGACCGACGAACCACCGGAGGAGGTACGTATTTTAGTATTCGACGCGTATTTTTTTTTATGTATACTAACTTTTTTCATAGTAGTCTGATTTCAATGATTCTTTTTTTATTGGATTGAGTATACTTCGAAATTGGTCCCATTTAAATTTCATCGAAATCAGCTTAGCCATTTTCGATAAATCAACATTAATGTGGAAAATGCTACATCGATCCGTGCGAAATATTCTCGAATTCAGTACACGGGTGAAGTCGGTCATGTAATTTTTTGCAAACAATAATTAAAAGTGGCAATATTTTTCCATTCCGCGAATAAGGGGCAAGAGAAAATCCAATCCGCAAATTATGGCATTTTAAAATGCAACATCACTACGCTGTAAAATTCTAATTCTTTGAGCCAACGAGCCACAAGTTTTTGGTTGCGTACCGTTGACCCCTTGGGGGCAAAGCACAGGCCTCTACACATTTTTTACTTCGATGTAATGTTGAATGATGGCCGGTTTAGCAGCTTACTATAATATTGCAAAGCGAGGAAAAAACATTTGTATTTGTTGAAGTATTATAAGCTTTAAGAAACTCTTTTTACTAAGTTTATATTCTTCTTTTGGTCATTCATCGGAATCCTTTCCTTACCAGCTTTCACAAATGAAACTTTCGACAGTATTTGTGTTGAATGCAGCCACTTTTATTTGCTATTCTTTTCTTACACACTGGCAAGAAAAGTGACGCAGATAACTTTACCTTTGTGTTGTTTGACTGGTTTTTTTTTTGCTTGGCACTATAATAATTAGGCATCTACTTGATTATCTAGGCTTTGGATCATTTTAAAATTGTTACTTATCAAAATTGGAAAAGAAAATAGGATTTTTAAGTTTGTCAAAATTCTATAAACTTTCAATATATGTACTCGTGGTTCAACCGGTTGTATAACTTGACTGGGGACATTGATTTCTTCACCCTGTTAGACCTGAAGAAATATATGTAACTTTCAATTCTACGAAAACCTGTGTGAACAGACGTATTTATGGTACCTATGATATTATTATGAGCTGATTTTAGATTGCTGTTGCTATTGCCAATCCATGGTTTGCATTCGAAGAATTCTATCGTGTTTCCCACAAGTTCTGCGTACTATATGATCTCCTAGGAATACGACACCAGTATTTTTGTGATAGTCCACTGTGAACATAGACCTACCCGCGAAGAGTTATTGGGCCATAACCACCACGCTGGCCCAGTGCGAGTTTATGGATTCACATGCACCATCGTATTTTTTCTACGGACATAATAATTATAAGCTAGCAGGTTTCTATACGATATTTACCTTGTAAATTGTTTAAATTGTTTTGTTTATTGGAAAATGATATCAATGAATGTTTGGCTGATGTTGTAGAGTGGCTCAATTCTAATAAATTAAAAATCAACATGTCGAAAACAAAAGTCATACAATTTAAAACTTGTCAAAAGAAAGCACCACCATTAAATATTGTCAATGGAAGTGATAGTATTAAACAGGTTTATAGCACTAAATTTCTAGGTATCACTATTGATGCACATTTAACATGGAAAGAACACGTAAATTTACTAGAGAATCGTCTAAACAGCTTTGTATTTGCCTTAAAAGTATTAAGACAATGTGCATCTCAGAAAACTGTGCTGCAAGTATACCATGCTCATGTTTGCTCCATTCTTCGCTACGGGATCATTGTTTGGGGAAATTCGTGCGATGTTGACAGGGTATTCATAGGCCAAAAAAAATGTATCCGCGCAATGTGCGGTATGAAGTGGGACGATTCCTGCAAACCAGTGTTCAAAGATAAGAACTTGCTAACAGTTCCTTGTCTGTACATTTATGAAATGGCCAAATTTGTACTGAGCAATCCAACTTTATTTGAGCCATATGACAATATAAATAAGAGAACTGCTCCTCAAGTGCGTCTTAAGCTACCACAGCCTAGACTCGAGATGTTTAGAAAAAATTGCGTTCACATGGCTGCTCTAATCTTTAATTCTCTTCCTAATGATTTGGTTGAACTCCCATATGGTAGATTTTGCTTCCAGTTGAAGAAGTGGTTGGTGGCAGAGTGCTTTTATAAAGTGGACGATTTCCTTAACAAAAGTTCATGTCGATTACATACGTACAATAGAGATTGTAATAATTAATGTACCTTGTAGAATAATATATTTTATAATTGGTTCTTCTCGGCGATGATTTTTTTTTTTTAATTTTGTTGGATTTAAATTTAAATTTACGTTTTTGCACACCTCATTATGGTTGTTAGTGGATGGATATGTATATTTGTATAATTTTAAGATCTTTTGTACCTACTATCATGCAAATAAATACTTTGACTTTGACTTTGTTTATGAACCACTGTCTAAAACGCTCAAGTTAAGCTCAAACTCAAGTTTAAAGAACTCTTTAAAATGGGACCGGAATTTGAATCTACGACCTCATGATTGTAAGGCGAATGTTTCTAGCACTAAACCCGTGGTGGTTTAGTGCTAGAAACACCATTTAGCTCATTACGCTTTTTAATGCTTTTTAGAAATGATTACAATATTCCAAGGAACAATTTACAAGTTTTGCTAACATTAATGTTTACGTTTTCCAGTGCATCGCCATAATGTCTCCCAGCATGCTGCTGCTGGATATCGGCATGGCCATCAGCTTCCCCACCATCGCGGTGCCGGACATGCTGCACTCCACCACTGACCTCTCCCTCGACGACACGCAGGCGTCTTGGTTTGGTAATGTTACTGTATTTAACTTTACAGTGGAATTGTAAGCTCCAAGTAGCACAACGAACTATGGAGATGGCAATCCTCGGAGTTTTTCTGCGAGATCGAATCAGGAAAGAGGGGATCCGTAGAAGAACTAAAGTTATCGATATATCCGAGCGGATTGGCAAGTTGAAGTAGCAATGTGCAGGGCACATAGCACGGAAGACTGTTGACCGATGGAGTCGAAAAGTTCTCGAGTTGAGACCACACACCGCCAAGAGCAGCGTAGCTGGATGACCTCATTAAGATCGCAGGATCATGCTGGATGCAAGCCGCTACCAAAAGGTCTCTTTGGAGATCTATAGGGGAGGCCGATGTCCAGCAGTGGACGTCTTATAGCTGATGGTTGGATGCATGGATAGTTGAATTGTACCTTTATAGTGGTTACGACATCGCCTAATATGTTGCTGCTAGCTCTCTGGCACAGACCTCTTACTCGATGACAAGCAGGCGTCTTGGTTTGGTAGCGTTACTGGATTTAACTTGATGTATCTATAAAGTACGTGGTTACAACATCGCCTAACATTTTGCTGCTAGGTATGCTGCTCTCAGCACCGACCTCTTAGTCGACATTCAGGCGTCTTGGCTTGGTAACAACGTTACTGAATATAACTTGTACCTATATAGGACACGTTATAACATTGCATAACATGTTGCTGCTAGGCATGTTGCGCTCAGCACCGACCTCTTAACTTGTTGCTAACGCAGGAGCAGCCCCCCGACCGCCTAAGCAATAGCAATCGTAATAGCAATCGTTTATGACTTCATTTTAGACATTTGGCACCGCCTATGTGACGTTAGCCATCAATTGCTTTGCGCGGATTGCGAAAGCAATCGTTGAATGAACAATTTTGATGGCTAACGTCACATAGGCGGTGCCAAATGTCTAAAATGAAGTCATAAACGATTGCTATTACGATTGCTATTGCTTAGGCGGTCGGGGGGCAGACTCCCTAAAAATAAGCTCGTAAATCTTGAGATTCTTTGAAAGTTATCCCTCGTTTATAATCATAGGTATCATCCATTGTTGCAAACAAAAGAAAAGTGACAGATAATCTTTAAATAAAAATTAAAATAACAAACTATAATACACATAGGTAGCCAGTGATTTTCACAAAAGAAGTGTTGAAATTAGCTGTCAATTCAAAATTGTACATGTAAGTAGAGGTTGTATTTATTCTGTGGCTATCAATTTTCGGAACAACCTAGGTGGGTACTGGGTGGTGTAATAGCTTTGGGTTTTTTATTGTCTCGCATAAAATTCAACTAGAAGAGTATAATTATTCCTTTTTGTAAAGCCTCTTCTTCTTTCTCTTTGTCTTAGACAGATTGGACCCATCGCTGCTGTCGGTACTTACTTTCCTACTCTTGTAACTACTTAACTCTAGGGTCTCTCGTTACGCTCTGGATCTAGTATGCCATCTATGATGTACGACACTGTCTCTGCTTTATTCATTCGGTGTTTCAGAATAACGAATCATTTTAAATTAGTAATTTTTACACGTTTTCAGGCCATTTTGGGCAGGCTGAAACCTGGAAACAATAAATAATTACCAGAAACCAGTTTTTGAACATTTAAGCAACATTGTAATACTATGTCAATCATTTAAGAAATGTACTTGTTCTGTGCTTGAAATTAGATATCTTCTTGTATCCGTTGTAACTGATTCACTTATTTTTATTTGTTCCAAGATATTAGCTCCCTCTTATTCGTATGAAGTCTAGTTATTGTATGAGAATGTGTGATGTGTGAATGTTATGATTCGCTCAAACATTTTTCAGTCATCTGCCGTCTATATGAAAGTTAAAATTTGACAGTTTTAGTTTTTGTCATAACTTTTCCTGTGTAATCAAGCAAATGTGATGGAATCATATTAAAAACATCAAAGTTAGTTCAAAAGTCATAGGTCAACTCAACTCACAATTAAGTAGGTACTCCAAGAGAATATTGAAGTTCTTTGCAAAGGTATAATTTTATGTACGTATGAGATTGTCTACATTAGCTTAGCTGCACTCACGAGACTTAGGCCCAATTTCCACAAAAAGGGAGCGGAGCGGAAATAGGCTGAGCTAGGAGGGCGTTAAGACTGCACGCAAAATTGTTTTTTTGGGTTTTTTGCGTTTTACATATTTACTACTCATTTTAAGTGTACAAAAACTCACTAAGCGGCTATGAATTGGTACCGTTTCCTAGTTACATTACACCTAAAACCAAATTTGTGGTCAGTTTATGAACGAAAGTGCAACAACTGATTTCCACCTAAGTTTTTAGTTAGTGGACTGTTGTGCATAATTTACCCTCTATTTTGATTTTTAGGTGTATATACTTCGTTAAAATTATTATTCATGGCCACTAAATGAGTTTATTTTTACTTACAACGAACAGTTTATCTGTAAATGCAAAAAAAAGAAATAACTTCGCGCGCTGTCCTAGAAAAGAAAACAATCTTTTTTTGCTGATTGAAGAAAAAGCCGCCGCCTCGCTCACAGCCGTGTTTTGTTTTTCATAAAGTAGGTAATTCATGATGCAGCCATAGCTTAGTTGCATCAGTAGGTAGGTATTTTATTATACCATGAAGTGCATAAACGAGGATAACTTGAGATAATCCAAAAACTTGTTTTGGTCCACCATTTAAACTGCATTACAGATAGGTATGTACTAACGGGGTACTTGAAATATAAATATTCATGTCCAGAACAACTTCCACAAAATTTTGTTACTTCATACGAATTCATTTGTAGAATTAAGGTAATATTTTTGTAAGTGTAAACTGCTAACCATTCAACTCGTATACCCCACTTTTGATATTAGATATCCAACTTACTCCATTTTCTTCTTTTTTCTTATTCATACTGTTTATTTTTTTTAAAACTATGTTTAATTCCAGGAAGCCTGTCGTACCTGACTCAGCCTTTCGGTGCCGTGATGTCTGGCCCTATAGTCGACTATTTCGGACGAAAGAAAGCCAGTTTCATCGTCAACATCCCGCACCTTCTAGCCTGGATCCTGATGTACTACTCCCCCAACCTTCCAGCTATCTTCATAGCGAATGGCATGCTAGGTCTCGGCACTGGTCTTATGGAGGCACCAATATTTGCTTACGTTGGAGAAGTCAGGTGAGATTTCTACTCCCATATCCTAAATTTGGTGCCGTGGTAACAGCCTTTGAACACGGAAAAACTAGAAATACTGTCTTTTAAATACATAAATAGCAGTAACTATTTTTATATAGAACAGTTTGAACATAGCTTGATTATTTGATCATATCTCTGCCATTCATGGTGGAGAATAGGTCGATTCCTTCTGGTTTCTTCCATGTTTGATGTGTCTCAATAGTGGAATACTTTGTGTGCGAGAAATCCAGCTTCATCATCTATATCCCCCACCTTCTAGCCTGGTGTACTGCTCCCCCAACCAGCTATCTTCATAGCGAATGGCATGCTGGGGCTTGGCGCTGGTCTTATGGAGGCACTGATATTTGCTTACGTTAGAAGCAAATATGAATGCCTCCCTTAAGTCAAGTAGGATATCCTATCACATATTAAGCAATTTTTTAGTGTCGTGATATTAGACCTTCTAACAAGAAAACCTAGGAAAACTCGCACTCAAACCTGCAGCATGAAAAACGACTCTTACTTAAATTAGTTTGAACCACGCTATATTAGGTACTTTCTGTCAGCCTTACAAGGCAGAGTTAAGTTGTATCTCTTTTGATTTATTCTGTATTCGATGTGTTCATGTGTCTTAATAGTGGAATCATTTGGGCAAGAAGCTTCATCGTCTGAATCTCACCTGGCCTGGACCAGGCTAGTAAGCGCGATTCTAGTTCTTCCTTGTTGACTACTCCCCTCCCCTCTCCTATTACCTAACATCTCGGCCATCTTCATAGCAAATGACATGCTAGGGTCAGGCAGTAGTCATAAATGGAGGCACCGATATTTGCTTACGTTAGTGAACAGGCACAATGTCACTTAAAAATGGAAAATAAGAGTTATATAACTGCATTTGTCCTGACATAACCTTGGCTAATGTAGATCGTAATTATTGCGTTTTGACCGACGAACCAAACCAATACGCAGGTACGCAATTCGAATATATTTTTTATGTGTAACAATATTTTATCCAATCGACAATTTGGTTTTCGACAAGGCAAGTCTACTGACGATGCAGTGCACAATTTGACAAATTTTATATCTCAAGGTCTTGATAATAAACAAAAATGTTTGGCTATTTTTATAGATCTCGCAAAAGCGTTTGATACAGTCTCTATCCCTATTCTCATATTGAAACTTCGTAAAATAGGAATAAGAGGTGATCAACTTAACTTGTTCCGAAATTACTTGACTGGCAGAACACAGGCTGTTAAAATTGGTTCTCACGTAAGCGAAGAACTACCAGTCACGCATGGTGTACCACAGGGCAGTATTTTAGGCCCTACCCTGTTTTTAATATATTTAAATGATTTATGCTCACTTCATTTAGATAAAGGTGAAATAATCTCGTATGCTGATGACACAGCTATAATGTTTTCAGCTAAGACGTGGCAAGAGACCTTCAATGCTGCCCAAAGAGGTTTTGATAGGGTTACGAATTGGTTGCATGAGAATATTCTCTCTCTCAATAAAGATAAAACAAAATATATTACGTTTTCTATAACTAGTATTCCGCAACACAACGATTTGACATTAATTGCTCATGATCACTACTGTATCTCTTCAACTACTTCGGCATGTAACTGTAAAATACTAGAATCAACACTTTTTACTAAGTATTTAGGCATCATCATAGATAATAATCTAAATTTTAAGAGGCATATTACTAATGTTAGCAATCGTATTCGTAAAACCTTCTACATTTTTAAGAAACTTAAGTCAATTCGAAAACCTGATCTCGTAAAACAAATATA
Source organism: Hypomecis atomaria (assembly GCA_964007245.1). Lineage (NCBI taxonomy): Eukaryota > Metazoa > Arthropoda > Insecta > Lepidoptera > Geometridae > Hypomecis > Hypomecis atomaria. The sequence continues at coordinate 15,323,306 of OZ023294.1, read as the reverse complement.
TCTGGCCCTTTGTCAGTCAATCTTAACCTATTGCATATCTTCCTGGGGGGGTGCCCCGAAAACGACGTTGCGTCCCGTTGAAGTATCTCAGCGTGCTGTTCTTAAAATTAGTACTGGCCGACCAATATTATTCAACACCACTCTTTTGTACGAATCGTGTGAGGTTCTAACGGTCAGACAATTATTTGTATTTAGCATTATTGCAAAGCAGCATTCGATCCTGACTTACGACCCTCAAACTCAAAACAAGCGACGGAAATATGACGTTTGCAAACTACCCTCGAGATTAAACACAACTTTTATTAGAAGATTTCTGACTTTTATGGGCCCTTTCTTATACAACAAAATAAATAAAATACTAGATATATATCATCTCTCACGACATGAATTGAAACATAAAATCATAACTTGGCTAAAAACCTTGACGTACAAAGACACCGAAGATTTATTAAAAGTAATCGAATAAATATTATCTCATAACTTATAAACAGACAAACATAATAATAGGTACAAATTTATATTGAAATTGTACTGAGACTGAGTAAATGACTGAATGATTTATTATCAAACTATCGTATGAACTACGTTAGTTACACCCTCTCACACACACTCATTCATTTACACACCCTTCATTCACTAATACACACAAACTAACATCCGGATATTGCAGTGTACCAGGAGAGAATGAAGAAGTGCGAAATATTACAGTGTATCCTACACTGTAATATTTCGCACACTCACACATACACTCCGTACACGTACACAACATACATCACTCAAAGAGAGGAACATTTTTCACACACGCGTACACTCCATTCTTTTTAATAATAATATATTGTGCATTCTCTGTTAGAAGATTGTACGTTGTACCCACCTACCCTACATATTATAGTTAATTACAACTATTTATTTCATTTGATTTGGAATTGGTGGTTGTTGTTCAAGCCAAATAGTCTTCACTAATATTTTTATAAACCCTGCTTCTTGTGTAGAAATGTACTCGCGGGTGCCTATGTGAAAGCAAATGTTGTGATCGTAATACATAATTGTATACGAGTACTCCTGCACGCAGCTTACCTGCTACTTGAATAAATGCTTGTATCTACCTGCTAGTTGTGTTTAAAGATGTATAATGTATTTTTGTTGTTTACATAGTAACTTAGGTACCTAATAAATGTTATTTAGTGTAGGAAAAATTTGCATGCTTACTCGTACATAATAGTTTTGTTAATGATACAAAATTCTATATGTATTTATATTTGAATTAATTTATAAAAGCACGATCTATTTCATTTGTAATATAAATTCAAAATTATTTTTATGCTAGAAGTAAATTCAATAAAGGAGGGCGCTGTAAGCCGAAACACAGGCCACTGGCCTAGTTCGGCAACAGATAAATTATTCTTATCCTAATCTAGCTAATTAGTTGATGGAAATATTATTAATTGAAATGTTTTTGAAAATAAAGAATTATTATTATTATTTATTAACTCTTTTTTTATTGGAAAGAATATACTTCGAAATTGGTCCCAATTAAAATCTTATTGAAATCGGCTGAGCCATTTTTGATAAATCAACAATAATGTGAAAAATGCAACATCGATCCGTGCGAAATATTCGCGAAAATACTGTACACGGGTGAAATCGGTCATGCTATATTTGCGAAAAATATTTATATTATTACTAAGTAACTAAATGTTGTCAGCCATAGACGTTACCTGACGTCATCGACTTGGCAATTTTCTTAGGTACATTTTATATCTCAACAGCACAGTAAATTTTGCCAATTAGATCAAAGAAAACACAATTATTTCCAATATCTTCATTTATATTGCGGATGACGTTTATCAAAAAAAAAGTATATCCATTGATAATGATATATTATTACTGTGACCAATCCACTGCTGACCAATATGCATAACCACAAAGGGTGGGTGGGCATTGTATTAATTTAAAGTAAATTTGTTGTATTTTAATGTTTCAGCGAACCTTCAATACGTGGAGCCTTATCAGTGGCGATACAATGTTTCTTGGCCATTGGAATCCTGACCATGTACTTCCTGGGGACTGTGGTCTATTGGAGACAAGCGGCTTTGATATCTCTAGCTGCTCCTATTACTGCTATGCTGCTTATCCTGCTTGTAAGTAAAGAGGCTTTTTCATTATATTTAATCATTTTCAAATCAGCCATAGGATATCCATAACTACACATAAGTCATTTATTTGTTCATTAAATTCTATTACTTGCCGCACTAACAGCATAAGCCAAGGCATGCGACATCTTCATCATCGTCATCTTGCCCTTATCCCACTAGGGGGGATCGGCACAGCACGTTTCCTTTCGCTACATTACTCTATCATACTCGTACGTAATCTCATCATGAAATCTTTTCTTTCGCATGTCTTGTCTTTCAATTCATCCACAGTTTTCCGCAACTAAACATAGGTTTTCTCAACAAATTTCCAAAGATACTGGATAAGAGGACATATCCAACGCATTCTCGCAGTCTTAATCAGGTTGTCTGTCCACATTGCGGGTGGATGTTGTAGGCTGCGCTTGCCAGTACAAAGTCTCTATTTGAGAACTTTGTGGCTGCATCAGTTGCCAGTCTTGCATTTTACGTATCCTATTTTCAGTGGCATTTTATTCTGACACGGCTTAGTAATTTTCACCTATCATCGAAATTGTTCCGTTGCGTTCTTTCTGCAGGTACTACACTCAATATTTTTACAAGTGTAGATGTTTTGAATGTCAACATACCATACAACGATGACACGTGAACTCAATTTTTCATGCTTCGGTGCACTTTTAAAATAATAATTACAGTAAACACGAAAAGGTGAAACAAGTTCATAATTATTTTATGGAGTGAGAAACAAAATTAAATTTGAGTTTATAAGACAAATGGTGTGAACTATTTTTTTGCGATTTCCTGTAATCAAAAAAAACCGCTGAAAACTTTTCAGGGTTGATTAGGTACCCGAAATAAATTCAGGCATCAAGCCTGAGTAAAAGTTGTTCATAACAAATCTACCTTGTACCCAAATACGAGTATTGCAAGAATGCAAAACAGTAACTTGTACAGTTGTTAAATGAAAAGGGCACACTTCTATAAACAATTTATTTTCCCAGGTGCCAGAGACACCGGTATGGCTTCTAGCTCAAGGCAGGACTAAAGACGCAATGAAGTCCTTACAATACCTCCGCGGGTGGACCACAGAGGAAAAAGTCAAGGAAGAGTTTGACAAACTAGTGATACACTCGAGGAACCTGCACCGCTGTGTGCTGTGTTGCGAGAATGACGACCAGGGAAACATGAAGATTGAAGAGACTAACCAGTGCGAGCATATGCAGCTGAATCCTATTGTGAGGTATGTCAACATCAATTCGTTATTCAGCAATCGTTATAAAAATGTGTAGAAAATAAATAAAAAATATCTGTAATCATATTTCCATCATAGCCACTTTGTTAATTGTGATTAGACAACAATTAACAAAGTAACAATTAGAAAGATATTAGCTGTAAGTAGTGCATGGAAGAATTTGTAAGATTTTGGGTTTGTGATATAACTTCAAAGGAAACAAACATGCTGATAAAAAATGTAACATTCTTGATGTAAATCGCTTCAATCTATCATTTCAGAGATCCATTATGTGCGGAAAGCTTACATCCAACAGTACACACCACATATTTTATGAGACCCTCTTTCATACACTTACGTGTATTTAACTACAAGGCATTAGATTAAATTAATTTCATTACTTTCAAGATCCCTGAGGACGATGATGTCAGTCTGGTATTCCTATAACGACTTCACTGACAAATGCGCCTAATTATAATGACTTTTACTTTCAGGTTTTGCCGCAAGTTCAACTTGGTGATGCTTTGCAAAGAGACGTTGAGGCCTCTCACCCTCATACTGCTGTACTTCCTATTCTTTGTGATGAGCGGCCTTACCCCTATCAGACCCAACATGGTGAACGTCTGCCAGGCTTTCGGCATGGATGATGATGGAAAGCATATTGTGGTAAGTTCTTTCTTTTCTCTGTCAAGGTAGGTTCTTTTAGGATGGCATTGTATTTTATGGGGTACGATAAGTGTTAGGTAGAATGAATAGTAACTCAAGAGTGTGTTTTTACGTTAACAACAGTTTTGTACAGTAATAAAATTGCTCCAGGTCGATGCCAACAGAGTGCTCTACAATTTCTTATTGAACCAGTTGGTCAAGTTGGAGCCACGTTGTTTATAAAAATCGGTTAATTTAGTAAATTCTAGGAGAAATAATATAGTATAAGCCGTGGTGGTCTAGTGGTAATGACACTGGCCTTACAATCCTGAGGTCGTGGGTTCAAATCCCGGTCCCGTACCAACGAGTACTTCAGAATTTATGTACTGAATTTCACACCACTGCCTTTTCGGTGAAAGAAAACATCGTGAGGCAACCTGCATTCGTCCGTAGAAGAAATTCGATGGTGTTTGTGAATCCACCAACCCGCACTGGGTCAGCGTGGTGGATATGGCCCAATCGCCCTTCGTGGGTAGGTCTACGTCCTGCAGTGGACTATTAAAAAGGCTGGTACAGGAGAAACAATTAGTAAGTATAATAGGTATGTTGTGTAGTTTCACTTAGATTTAAACAGTTGCCACGAGAGTGACATGTAAGATGAATAACCAGATTTCTAAACCTGTTTTCACAAAATACAACTTATATTATTTTAAAAATCCCCGTTTTATCATATCTAATAACATACAAAAATGTATTTAAATACTGATTTAGAAGTTTCAGACTTGGAAAAAACAAAGTCAGAACAAATTAATGCAAATCTACTTACTAGCCTAACCAATTGTATGAGTAAAGTATACCTAATGTTATAATAATGAAAGAGTAGGTAGGTGAGTATTTCAGAAATAATACAATTATCTTTTATTTGACGTGTCCGGCTCTATATCATAAAAACAATACAGACTGGACAGAAGTGTGAAACTCCTGCCAAAAATCTTATAGTTATTGCTTATGTTGAAAATTTATTCTTATTAGTAGGGTAAATATAAAAGTGATATTTCTTAAATTAATGGTATTATTATTTCAAAGTTTGTTAACGTAGTATTCTACAATACGGAATTTGATTTGTTATAACCGCTTTAACAATTTTACCATCCAAAAGTTATGCTAAATAAAAACCTAATATGGTAATAGTTTTGAAACATTTAAAATAAAATGCAAAACCATCGTCTAGAAACACGTTTCATAAAAAGTTCAAATTTAGATTCCATGTGTCTTAAATGATACTATATTTTATCCGAAAATTTTTAAACTATTATTAAGCAAAAAGTGTTCAAAAATAATAACAAATCAACGAATACACTTTTAGATTTATAATATTAGTGTGTCAGTGGTCTCCACATACAAACTTACCTATTTTTATTTTCCACAGTTCATGGTGGGTGTGATCACATTCATAGCTGCACTCATCGTGGTCTTCCTCATCAAGCTGACGGGCAAACGGAAGATGGGTATCACTGTCATGTTAGGCACTGGCCTCTCCTGCTTGGCCCTAAGTCTTTACGCGAAGTACTACCTGCCTCCGACGGTGTTCTCCTACGATCCTTCCACCTTCCCGAAAGAAAAAAGTGTCTGGCCGTTGGTGTTCTTCTATGCGCTGGCTTTGTGTACAGGGTCGAACGTATCGTGGGTGCTTTTGGGAGAAGTGTTTCCTTTCAGGTAAGATATATGTTGTTCTACTAATCATTATTAAGTACACGAAGTTACTATGCTAACTAGGCATTACGTTATGAAATTTTAATCAAAACTCTACATTTGTCCGATTAGTATAAGGATGATAGATATCTTGCTAACAGCCTTACGAATCAAAGATTTGAAGTGGCAGTAGGTTTACCGGATCCACTTCGGTGAGTGCGCCCAGGAGTTGCACAATCTGGTCCCACCTGCCCCTTTCTTCTATCGTAAGGCTAGACAGACTCGACCAAAGCGCCACCCTTTTATGGTGGACATTCCGCGCATTAGAACCAAGCGTTTCGAATCCTCATTCCTCATACGAACAGCCAGAATGTGGAACGCTTTGCCTGGGTCTGTCTTCCCGCTAAAGTACAATGTGGGCGTCTTCAAATCCCGAGTAAATAGGTATCTTCTAGGTAAGCGTGCTACAACCTAGACCGCATATCTGCTTAACAACAGGCAGTATGTGGTCAAACGCAAACCTATTCAGAATAAAAAAAAAAAAAAAAAAAAAAAAAAGGTGCAAATCAGAAAACGACCAGAATTGAACGCTGTTAAAGTTGTAATATTCTAGAATAGAGACTAATAATCCTTGGTCTCCATTTTTAACCGCCTTCCAAAAAGGAGGAGGTTCTTATGTTCGTCTGTATGTATGTTTTTTTTGTGTATGTTCAACTGTTCCGAGGTTGCTGTTGCTGCAGCTGTTTTGATAAATCAACAAAAATGTACATGGACAACACTTCGATTCGTGCAAATTGTTCGAATTCTGTACACGGTGGAAGTCGGTGTTGCTATTTTTGCGAAAAATGATTGCATGGATTAACTACGAGTAATTAAGATAAACACATACAAAATCTAAAAAAAATATAATGAAATCGTATGATCTGATAAAGACCGTAGCACGGTAATTTACCGTGACCGTAGGGACACAACACGATCCTTTAGTACGAGTATATTTGTAATCTCTTTCGTTTTTACTGATTTTAAATAATCAGCCAAGTACGAGTCGGACTCGCGCACGGAGGGTTCCGTACTGTAAGGGAGCCCCCCTTAAATATTTATTTTATTTTAATTTTATTATTTATTATTGAAGTGAATATAAAACTAAACATTCTGTGAAAATGTCAAGCATCTACTTGTTACCATTATTAATATAGAGCGAAAAACGTCTGAAAAATCAGGTTTGTTGTATGGGAGCCCCCCTTAAATATGTATTTTATTTCCTTTTTAGTATTTGTTGTCATAGCGGCAACAGAAATACATCATCTGTAAAAATTTCAGCTGCCTAGCTATCATGGTTCATGAGATACAGCCCGGTGACAGACAGACGGACAGATCGGACATCGAAGTCTTAGTAATAGGGTCCCGTTTTTCCCTTTGGGTACGGAACCCTAAAAATGAGGAGGTACTCTGTTGGTCTGTATGTTTTTATGTGTATGTTTATCGATATGTTTGCCAATTATGAAGCTTTTTATAAAAATATTTTTAGGGTTCCGTACCCAAAGGGTAAAAACGGGACCCCATTACTAAAACTCCGCTGTCCGTCTGTACGTCTGGCCGTCTGTCCGTCTGTCTGTCTCCAGGCTATATCTCAAGAACGGAGATAGCTAGAAGGTTGAAATTTTCACAGGTGATGTATTTCTGTTGCCGCTATAACAACAAATACTGAAGACAGAAAAAATAAATATTTAAAGGCATTTATTTATTTAATATAAATATAACAAACCTGAATTTTTAGCCGTTTTTCGATCTATATTATTAACAGTGACAGGTAGATGCTTGAAATATTCACAGAAAAATTCACTTCATAAATAAATAGTAAAATTAAAATAAAATATATATTTAAGGGGGGCTCCCATACAAGAAACGTTATTTTTTTGCTCAATATTAATAACGACAACAGGAAGATGCTTGAAATATGCTCAGCATATTAAGTTGTATATTCCCTAAAAAGTAAATAGTTAAATTAAAATAAAAATATATTAAGGTGGGCTTCCATACTGTACGGAACCCTTCGTGCGCGAATCCGGCTCGCACTTCGCACTTTCGCACACCGGCACAAGCTGATTATTTTGTTTCGAAAGGGTATACTTTCGAAGTGATCCCAATTAAATTTTATCGAAATTGCCTGAGTCGTTTTTGATAAATCGACAATAATGTACATGAATGACACATCGATTCGTGTAAACTATTCGAATTCTGTACACGGTTGAAGTCGGTGGTGCCATTTTTGACGACAAGTAACTATTAATTATGTTTGTAATCTTGCCTCCACAGGAGTCGCGCCTCTTCCCAAGGTATAGCAGCTGCCTTCAACTACATCGTCACCTTCTTCGGAGCCAAAACCCTCATCACCCTCGAGCTGAACTTCCACCTATGGGGAACCTTCGCAGTCTACGCTGGATTCGGCTTCATTGGGACCATTTATCTCTACTTCTCCATGCCGGAGACAGAAGGAGTTCCCTTAGCAGAAATTGAGAACTTCTACAATGGGGAGTTTAGAACATTTGCCGATGATCCTTTCATTAATGTGTTTAAGAAATGTAAAAAGCATAGAGGGGAAAGTGAAGAAGTGGCTAAATGAGAGAATAGTATATTTATTTGGATTTTAAAGAGACAGGTGACGTTGTTTAATTTGGTTATGAAAGTTATTTTTGCAAACCCCTTAGGCTTATAAGACTCTACCAAAGCAAAGGTGGTGGAGCTGAACTAAGCTAGGATAAAACAGCTATAATTCACTCATGCCTGCGTTTTGTCCTTGGTTATGCAATTATGGCATTTGTCTAGTGGACTCACTGCGCTCAGTCCAGCTTTGTTTTGATGGATACTGAACCGCCTACTACTGTCTTTTTCGCTCAGTTTATTTGAATTTTAAAAGTATACAAATTGGTTATCTCCACATAGTATAAAACAAAGTAGCTTCCCGCTGTCTGTCCCATGTATGCTTATATGTTTAAAACCACGCAACGGATTTTTATGCGGTTTATTCAAAAGGAAGATTTATGTGTATAATACACTTATGCGAAGCCGGGGCGGGTCGCTAGTCCTTACATAGTACGAGTATAAAATAAAGTCGCTATTTTTGTCTGTTTGTTTGTCTGTATGCTTAAATCTTTAAAACTACGCAACGGATTTTGATGCGGTTTTTTTAATGGAGAGAGTGATTCAAGAGGAAGGTTTATATGTATAATACACCTGTGCGAAGCCAGGGCGGGTCGTCTAGTAAAAAATAAATTAAAGAATCGATAATGACAACAATGCGGCGTTTATTTGACTATAATTATTTTGCCTGATATATATGAGCAGGGATTTTTTCTTGATTTTGGTGATTGAAAATAAGTCGATAAAAACATACTTTTTCCTGTATCTAATATTGTTTTTAGTAAACATCATCTAGATAAGCGTATGCAGGAAGTAACAACATAAAAAAATACAAACGAAAAATATATTATTGAGAACAATCCCTCCCAGATAACATAGGAACAAACAGATACATTATTAACGTTAATATACCTGTCAAGTTTTGTTCTAGACATAGTATAGACTATACCTGAGATAAATGATTAGATAAAAAATTCTGAGTACGTACTCGTAGTAATGATAAAATAAAACAAACTGTCGTGGAATTTGTCCAAGAAGATTTAGGTGATAAGATAAATTTAATATTTAACATTACCTAATTTAAGTAGTTAAAATGCATTTTAATTAAAATAAAATAAGTAAGTAAACTTAGTCATAACTTAAGATGATCTTAAGTTATGATAAAAAGTGGTTGGATCATAAGTAAAAAAATCTCATTGAAATGCATTTTTGTTAAATATGCTTAAAACAAACGTTAAAAATATGTGTAAATAAATAGATTTAATAAAGATGTTATAAAAACAATTATGATTACTTTTAATAGATCAAAAGTCTCCCGAATACCTTACTCATTTAAGTACGTTATGATTATATTTCTAGCTCTATCATAGGCTTGTCAAAATAGATAAATATACCTATTTCATTTCATTTATTTGTCATTAATTACAGCTACCTTTACAGTAAAAAACTAATGCGATAATGTAAGAAAAATATTGACCAAGTGCGAGTTGGATTCGCGTACGAAGGGTGCCGTACCCTATGGGAACCCCCTTAGCACCATTTCAAGCGTCTACCAGCGGGGCAATTCTGACAACCGATCTCGTCACCGAAGTGATACGCTCCCGAACCCCTTTCGCTTTTCTGACAGTTTTAATGGCTCAAAGCTGTCAAAAAAACGAAAGAAGCTCTAGAACGCGTCACCTCAGCAACGAGATCGGTTAACAGAATTGCCCCACAGTTGCCGTTAATAATATGGAGCAAAAATGGGCAAAAAAAATTACGTTTGTTGTATGGGAGCCCCCCTTAAATATTTACTTTATTTTGTTTTTAGTATTTGTTGTTATACCATACCTGCAAGAGAAATACATCATCTGTGAAAATTTCAGCCTAGCTATCGCGGTTCACGAGATGCAGTCTGGTGACAGACAGACACACAGATAGAAACACGGACAGATGGACAGACAGCGGAGTCGTACCCAAAGGGTAATAATCTGCCAAGTATAAATCGGACTCGCGCGTGAAGTGTTCCGTACTGTATGGGAGCCCCATTAAATATTTATTTGATTTTTATTTGATTATTTATTATTAAAGTGAGCATGCAGCTAAATATTCTGTGAATATTTCAAGCATCAACTTGTTACCATTATTGATATCGAGCGACAAACGGCTAAAAATTCAGATTTGTTATATGAGAGCCCTCCTTAAATACTATTTTTATTCTATTTTTAGTATTTGTTGTTATAGCGGCAACAGAAATACATCATCTGGTGACAGACCGGTGACAGACAGACAGACGGAAAGACGGACATCGAAGTCTTAGTAATAGGTCCCGTTTTTAGGGTTCCGTACCCAAAGGGTAAAAACGGGACCCTATTACTAAGACTCCGCTGTCTGTCTGTCTGTCTGTCTCCTGGCTGTATCTCATGAACGCCTATAGCTAGAAAGCTGAAATTTTCACGTATTTGATGAACTTGACAGATGATGTATTTCTGTTGCTAACTAGCTAGTTGTTGCGTGCTAACTAACTAGCTTGTATAACTACAAATACTAAAAACAGAATAAAATAAATGTTTAGGTAAGCGTGGCTCCCATACAACAAAACGTGATTTTTAGGAGTTTTTTTCTCGCTATTAATAACGGCAAGAGGTATGGGGCTCCCATACGGTACGGAACCCTTCGTACGCGTGTCTGACTCGCACTTAGCCGTTTTTTTTTCTACATAACATTTTCCTGAAGCTTCATTTATATCTCATCATAGGCTGAAAAAGTACCTATGCCCTGCATGTGTCATCTACAGCTTTGAATAGTTTCTTGCCACATGCACAAATAAATAGCACTAACAACATGTACTAACAGATAACACCAAAAGATGACTCTCCATGAGATTAGTTTGTAAATCTCGTAAAAATTTCTATTTACTTTAAGATTTACTCTCATCTTATTAGGGAAAGTATCCATTCGACACTAAAAACATAATCTATTTTGTGGCAAATCTGTTTTAATTTTTTTTAACTATAGGATGTCCACACTTGGGCAAAAGCCTTCGGATGCTTTTGAAGGTTTCCAACTGATGCACACTTATTGGTAAATTAATAAATTATTAGGTCTGTGATATTGAATCAAAAATAAGAAGATCTCTAGAGTAACCAAGCTACCAATTAATTTGAAAATGTATTCAGTTATTTCAAACAATTATTGAGCAGCAGACCAACGTAGTGCTATTCATCATCCGCGAGCGCAACAAGCACGACAATTTGTCATTTTTTTCATAATTTTCAAAAGAAGAATATGCAAAGCACACCAGAACAGTAAAAGACGGTGCCGTTATGCGCGAGCGCAGCGAGCGCAATAAATACACGGTTTTTTTGTTCTCAGTAACATCAAAATGCTCAATTGAATGGAGTCTCTGAAAATTTATCAGCTTTACATTTCATTGGAAAATGATATTGGTAGCGCATCTTTTAATAAGAAACTCTATGCTTTCCATTACCTTTAATTGAAAAAATAATCTTAATCGGACAATCTAAAGTAAATTTAAATAATCTGATTAAGTTTAAGTGACCACTTAAGTTTAAGTGACTCCTTCCTCCGAGTCGGTGTACTGCTGCACTCAACGGAGTATAAAATAAATTAAACCTTTTATACAGGGTTATTCCTAATCAATTAGCACCTTTTAGGGGCTTGTTCAGTACATCAAAACTAACAATTGTTTTTTTCTGAGACCCAAATAAAACAGCTACATTTTGTCGCGGGTGAACGATATTTTTTATGGAACAACAATATTTTATTGAGTTTTGACAAACGTTAGTCTTGACCACCCACATTCACGACATCTTACAGGCCCAATAATAAAGGCGCCGTCGTAAATTTGATAACAAAATAAAAAATGTTCTCTCTATGTAATGCATACAGTGAAAAAGAAACGGAAATATTCTAAATTGTTATTATAATTACGATGACACCTTTTCGGCCTTACCTCCTCCTCCTCCCCTTCCCCCCAAATTCGTAACCTCCTCGGCTGCGGTCGTTTCTATTCCGTCGCTATACAGGGTGGAGAGCTGACGTCGACATTAATTTGACCGTACCTAGTACCTACTAGTAACCTGTAATCATAAAAGCAATTAGAAATTGAATGAATTGAATAGAATTGTTTTTCGTTTCCTTAAATTGCAATAATCAGCCAAGTGCGAGTCGGACTCGCGCAAGAAGGGTTCCGCACCGTATGGAAGCCCCTCTTAATATATTTTATTTTAATTTGAGCATTTATTTTGAATGGAATATACAACTTAATTAATATTGAGAAAAAAAAATCACGTTACTAGTATGGAAGAGTGTTTTGATTTAATTATTTATTTTTGAAGAGAATACTTAGCTAAATATTTGACAGAATTTCAAGCAATTACTTGTCACCGCTATTACTATCATCTTTGAAAATTTCAACGTTCTAGCTATCATGGTTCATGAGATACTGCCTGGTGACAGACAAACAGACAGACAGACAGTAAGACGGACGGACAGACAGATAGTAAGACGGACGGACAGCAGAGTCTTGATAATAGGGTCCCGTTTTTACCCTTTGGGTACAGTACCCTAAAACAAAATTTTCAAACAAACTAAATAATAAATAAAGCAAGTAAGTAGGCATCAAATATGGAACTCGTTCAGATGAACTAATCAAAATAGCTACTTGAGTTGTTTTAACTGATGTCAAAATAGGTCGAATAACTGTTTAATACAGGTTTCTCCAAAATGATGTCATTCGGAAAATTGTACTTAACTATACTCGGAATTTTAATTCGATTCCAGATTTGACATTAGCTACTGTCATTTTTGACAGTATGTACTGTCAAAAACTGTCAAAAATGACAGTAGCTAATGTCAAATCTGGAATCGAATTAAAATTCTGAGTATAAGTACTTTATTTATAAAATTCATAATATGTCGAACGATGATAGTACGAAGACTTCAAAATAGGAGGCCAAATAATTATGTGATTTCACGTGATGTCGGCGTCAGCGCTCTATCCTGTATAACCTTAACACCACAACGAAGGGATAATGCATTAATGACATTCCACATTTTTTTTTTCATCCTCAATCTTATTTCTCCCATATCAATAAGAATTTTCACAGAAATCGAATGGAATATCAGTTAATTCAGCTTCCCTGTCCGTTTTGAACAAATGCTATTATTTAAACCTGGACCAACTATCTACTCTCTAAGCTTCAGTCTTATTACAGTCTCAAATAATTTAAGTAACGAAATCATACCTCAATAGATATGTGCCTGTAAAATAGCCTTTACAATGTGGAAAGATTAACACATAACAGAACTAAATAAACCAACAAACAAAACAGATCATCACTGAAACATTTCATGTGGTATATAGACTCAGACACGTTCTAAAAAAAAGAACACTTCTGTATAAATTTCTTGTGAGATAGTGAGACCTGCGTCGGTTATCGCTTTATTTCATTTAGCTCAGGTAGGCTGAATGACACAGCCGTCAATGGCCAAAAAATAACGTTCTGTTTTCTACCTTCAAATTAAATTCGACTTTTGAAACGATTTTATTCCACCTTCAAAATTAAATAGACTATTTTTGTTTTGACGTTTATCGAAGCAATGGCTATTTGTTGAAGTGTGTTATTATTGTTGATTGTAAAAAGTTTTGTTTATAAAATGGTGCATAAATTGCAAATTGAAGAGGTGGCGCCAAGTGTGAGTCGGATAAGATCAGTTGCATCTCAGGTGAGTTTTTTTATTGAGGTTAATGACATCACGAGTTTGTTTATTGCAGTTACCCAAGCTTCAACTTTGGGATATTTTAGTGCTTGCTTGAAAATTAAGAGAAACCTGTTTCGGTCATAACTAAAATTGATATTTATAGGTATAACGTTTGTCAATTTAAATTTAGAAAGCGCATTTTAACATTTCTAGTCCTTATTAATCCAAGAAAGATCGGTTGATGAAAGTTTTATATCTTTAGAACAAAGTTATAAGTAGTTACCAATAAGTTTAAAATGTATTCAATGTATTGTTTACATACATAAAAATAATATACATTAATATATGTTAATATACATTTTAAGCTTATTGGTAACAAGAGTAAATTAAATTTATTTGATAGCTCTTGTAGTAAAATATAACTGTTACTTTGTAAAATATCTTTCAAATTTACATAATATTATGAAAGTAATTAAAAATAGAATACTTACTTATTATTCTATATTGTAATTTTTTTTTTAAATTACATTCTCTTTATTATTATTGACTGATTCTTTCATTGCTTTTTTATTGATTATTTATTAATATTGACTCTTTAATATTGCATCTTCGTTGACATTTGTTTTCAATATGATTGCAAATTCCGATTGTTATATTTCTGTTGTATTTGATTTGACGTATACTGTTGTATAAATATGAATATACTTAGAAAAAAATCATTACCTATTGATACCTCGTAACATAATCTAAAATTCATTGAAGTACTATGCATTAATTTAATAGGTACCTACCTTAATGACATTGACAAAACAAGTTTCTAAAAGGTAGATACAGAAAGATAAATGCCAAACAAATTAAACAAAATTTTAGCTAACAACATCCTTGTTGAAGAATCGAGACTTGATTATATCATTTATGAGATAAATTGTTCTCAAACAAATACCTTAATGCCTCTCAGATTAAATAAATCTGGGATTATTGTCTAAGTATATGCAGTTTTCCCTCTGTAATGCATAGCTAAACTGCTGCCACATCATAGGAAAATTGATCATCAGTTCTAAGCAACAAATTAGTAACTTAGATTTACCTACATGACTTTCCGCGCATTTTTTTGATTCTAAGTTACCAATAGGTGAACCGTAGTTAAAAAACTTCTGTAATAAGTTGTATTTTTTTGACAATAGGTGATATAACTAGTGTTAATCGTTTTTAATAAAATAAGAAATACCTGAAGAACACCTGTCTAAAGCACTGGCGTTTATCTTGTCCAACTTTATAAACATCGCCATTGTCAATGCAGTCATTTCGCATGATAATTCTCCAGCAAGCTGGATACTTTGCCAATTAGTAACACCTATTACTAGCTAAAAGATGACTAGACGCTTCTAACCGGTCTTTTGAACATCTGTGTGGCCTATGTCCAGTAGTGGACGTTCTATGGTTTAAACTGACCAACAGTCAGGCGAATTGCAGACCAAGAGCTAAGCTAAGCTAAGCTAATTCAGGGTTAGCTCGCATAGCTGAAACCGTTTTCCATAGATCTGTGCAGACTGCGAGCTATGAAAACTGCGCTCCTGTACTAAACAAGATAGACCCGTCCTGTTTGAAATCGTTTTACTTGTCTTGGCTAGCACTCTGCTGCTACAGGATAGGTATCCAGGATCTCAAAAGTATGTATTTATAAAAAACAACACACTTTTGGATTTTTTGTATTAAGCAAGGATATTTAGCAGCAGCCAGCAGTGGCAGTGACCTAAGCAGTGATAGCAGGTGATCTATTTATATCCTCTCTCCCACAAAACAATATCAAAAACAATTGTTTATACTGCCATATAGCCTTCAATTACGTTATTATACTCATCACAGTTTCCGTAGTAAGCATGGCCTATGATTTTAGTTATTGTCCGTGAACGATCTGACCGTGACCATTGACCAATGCTGTTTGTGTATAATGTTGCACTATGCATAAGAATAGAATAATAATAAGAAAATGTTTATTGTAAAGCCGTTTTTTAAAAGATGTTACACAAAAATTGTTTCAGCAGCCTGCCCATTTCGAGCATACAATAGTGATTTATAAATAAAATGTAATAGGTAGTTCTATATTAACAAAAATACTTATTTGATATATTTGTTAAGTACAGATAACTATAGATGACTTATACCTATTATTATTAACAATTTCAACTTAAAAGTGCTAGTCAATTACAGATTAAGTAAATTATATTTTGTTAATTACTTATGCGGTTTTTATTACTAAAATAAAATATATATTTTATATAAATCTTCTCAAATATCTAGATGTAACAAAAGTATGAACCTAATAGCATTACTAAAAACACTGAAGTTGAAAAGTTTATCTACATTTTCAATCACTTGCTCTGTCTTTATCTCTACGTGACTAAGTAGGTACCTAAGTATCTCCTATGGGACCATCTTCACTTTTTTCTTCCTCGTTGGTCATGACCTTTTGCACTACAATTTCATCTTTTTTTCGGTAGGTATGGTTCTGGGTCTACACACATATTCGGACGAACTAAGCCGGTTGCAGACCAAAAGCTAAGCTAAGTTAGTTTAGCTTAGCTCGCATAGCTGACGCAGTTTTCATAGCTCACAGTCTGCACAGATCTATGCGAGTTGCAGACTAAGAGCTAAGCTAAGTTAGTTTGGGGTTAGCTCGCATAGCTGAAACAGTTTTCCATAGATCTGTGCAGACTGCGAGCTATGCACGATCTACGGAAAACTGCGTCAGCTATGCGAGCTAAGCTAAACTAACTTAGCTTAGCTCTTAGTCTGCAACCGGCACTATGGAAAACCGTTTCAGCTATGCGAGCTAACCCCGAACTAACTTAGCTAAGCTCTAGGTCTGCAACGGTTCGTCCGTTTAAACCTTGGGGCGTCCCCTACTGAACATAGGCCGCCACATGATCTTCAAAAAAATCGGTTGGAAGCGACTTGCTTCTAGTCATCCTGCTTGCTGGAGCATTATCATGCGAAATGACAATTCATGGTACCCATATTATTGCATTGTCACGCGATACCTATACTTGTGCGTGCAAAAGTTCAGCTCAATCGGAAACCGTGAAGTTGGTCAAAAACTTGCAAGATTCCACCCGAACTTACATACATACATAGGTATGTAAATCCATTGCAAGTTAAATAGAAGCTTGAAGTAACTTATTTTTAAGGCTTCAGAACTGATACTTTGGAACCATTAGCATTTATTTTTAACAATGCCAACCATGACAAATGCGACTCATGTCGCTCCATACAATGTGCACGTGAAAACGTGGACGTCACATTATCTATTCAACGCAAGGCTTTTTATTTAAGTACTTTGGTACTTATACAGGGCTATTCTAAATAAACCACCTTTACACAAGCAGCCAAACATACGTAACTACAATGTGCTGCACTATTTACAATCTCTAGTTAAATATTAAATGAAATTGGACCTTACGTCCCGTTTTTTTTAACCGAGATATCTTTAGGCAGCCTGTTAGTAGTTATAATTGCGTAATAACCTATTCATTATTTCCTATTATACTCCGCGCCACACAAGTTGATGGATGTGAAGTTAGCAATAGCCAACAACAACGATACAACGATGTTAGTATAGGTATAGTAATGACGCGGTCGTCGTCTGAGCACATTCATCATTGCACCAAGACTACAATGTAAGGCTATTCAGTAACTATTTGCCCGGATTAGGTTTAACACGAAACCAAATACCATGCTCTATAAGCTGCAATGTATGACTATTTCCTTATACTCTAGCTAGATATAAATATCAGAAACATCCTCACTAATAATATAATTCCGAAAGTGTGTTTGTTGGTTTGTTATTCTTTCACGCAGCAACAGACCAACAAACGGATAGACTTGATTTATGGCATGATTATAGACAGAAGTTGGAGAATGGTAGGCTACTTTTTATTCCGAAAAATAGAAGGTTCCATATTATAGCACAACAATCAATATATCACGCGGCCGAAACCGCGAGCAAAAGCTAGTCAAGTATTTGTAAAGTACATATGATTGGTTGAATACTTTACTTAAGTATCTAACTACTCCAGGAAATCGTTTTTTTTTTCTATGGGCAAGTGCCTCTAGTAACTACAGCAAAATACAGATCAAAACTACCTATAAATATACTTGGTGTACTTTTTGGTATCTATACTGCATAATATTTGTTGTAAGTACTATCTCTGAAACGTACCTATGGATTTTGCATTCGATTGATCTGCACTCCAAAATTACTTATCTAAGTACATCTTACGCCTGCAAAAATAATCCTAGGCTTCTATATCTAACTCCTACATCTTATACAACCGTAATCCAGCATATAATATACGGGTGCTTTATTGTACCCAGTTTGGGGAATAGTGACTCTGTAACCATTGCATAATTTGTATCCTGTGACAATAAATAATTTTTGAATTTGAATTTGAATAATATCTTGTCTCATGATATCTCTGTCTGTTATACAACAGATAAATATGCAGCTTGCATTATTACCAAAAGTATTTTAAACATGTTAGGTATTACATATATAATAATTGGCCAAGTGCGAGTCTGACTCGCGCATGAAGAGTTCCGCACCCTGTGGAAGCCCTCTTTTATTTTAATTTATTAATTATTTTTGAAAAGAATATACCACTTAATATTTGAAACATCTTCCTGTTGCCGTTATTAATATCGAGCTAAAAATCAAGTCACTTGTATGGGAGCCTTAAATATTTATTTTAACTAAACATTCTGTTAATCTTTCAAGAATATACCTGTCACTGTTACTAATATCGAGCGAAAAACGTCTGAAAATTCAGGTTTGTTGTATGGGAGCCCTCCATGATTATTAATTTCATTCTGCTTGTCAACAAAAATACATCATCTGTGAAAATTTCAGCTTTCTAGCTAAAACGGTTCATGAGATACAGCCTGGTGACAGACAGACGGACAGCGTAGTCTTAGTAATAGGGTCCCGTTTTACCCTTTGGGTACGGAACCCTTAAAATGTGACTAGGTATTGAGAAAAAATACTTTCGGTTTATAGACAGATTTCTATATGCTGCACATAACTACATCAATAATTGTAAATTTTACCTGAGTCTGTCTTTCCACTAAAGAAATACAACGTAGGTGTCTTCAAATCTCGAGTAGGTAAATATGTATCTTCTAGGTACTTAAGCATGCTACACTCTAGGCTGCAAATCTACCAGTATGTAGTCAGTCATACATTGAATAAGAGGTATTAATAGGTCCCATGTTTACGTACCCAAAGGGTAAAAACTCTAAAAAAGGGATTTTGAAGTTTGGTACATTTAGCATGATCTTACTGGTGGTCTATTCTATAGGGTCAAATTGTTCAGAAGGACATCTTCATATTTAAATTCATTTATTTGCTGAAATACTGCAATTTTACCGCAATAAAATGAAGTTAATAATAAAAGTAAACCAAAAAATTTAAAAAAAGTTGCTAGCTAATTATGACTTAAGTAAATCATTTTTTGTTTCTTTTTTACGAGATAACGTCATATAAATCGATGAACGCCGGCAGCACGCACGAAAAACTGTCACGTTCCGCCTGAGCCGAGCGTGGAACATGCTGTTCTTAGAAAGGCACGATCGGCCAAAGCGTTTCGCTTGTTGTTGGTTAAACAATGTTTTCTAATGACGTTATAACGTAGAATTATCCTCCTTCATATAAATTGATGATAGCCGGCTGCACGCACGAAAAATTGTCACGTTCTGCCAGAACCGAGCGTGGAACATGCGATTCTTAGAAAGGCACGATCGGCCAAAGCGTTTCGCTTCTTGTTGGTTCAACAATTTTTTATTATGACGTTATAACGTAGAATTATCTTAAGACGACTTTACAGACAAGAATTTTATTTCAGTTAATAGCATGCATGTGTCCAAATCTGCTACTCTTGGACCTGGGCATGGCGGTGAGCTTCGTCACCATTGCTATTCCAGACCTGTTGAACGCGAAAGAAGGCCTCTCCCTAACTGACACGCAAGCATCTTGGTTCGGTGAGATTCTTTATTTTTAACCGACTTCCAGGTAGACGTTCTATTTTCGTCTGTATGTATTTTTATATTGTGTATGTGCTTCGATAATTTCGCCAATTGTGATCCGATTACTAAATTCTTTTTTTACTTTGAAAGGGTATACCGAGGTGATCCCATTTAGTGTTGTTCGAATCTAAGCCGGTTTTGAAAAATCAACAATAATGTAAATACATATTTTACCTATTTACCTACATCGATTTGAGCGAACTATTCAAATTTTTCCCACGATTGAAGTCGGTTGTGCCATTTTGTGCACAAAAATAATAATTTTGAAATAGCATAGACAATTTTAAGTTTAGGTAGGTACTACCTCTATATGTTTCTATACACGACGACGGACATATTTCAGAATATGGTTAATTAAATAAGTAAATTAATAAAGTAGGTATTTTTTATGAAGATTCAAATCGAGATTACATTTGTAACCTTGAGGTTACAATAATTATCTTTAAAGAATCTTGGAGGTAAAGAAAATATTGTACCTACTTAAAACTCACTTGTACGTAATAATTTTGTAAGTTGGCATGTACTTACAAAAGTTGATAATATTAGCAAGTTGGAAATTGTCCAGTTCAGTACATAATTCCTCCGTTTCGTCGGTTAAAACTTTAAAAAGGATCACTTCTAAATTGAATGATCGCGTACCTAACAAAATAATTTGCCAAGTGCGAGTTGGACTCGCTCACGAAGGGTTTCGTGCCCTATGGGAACCCCCTTAGCCCTATTTCAAACGTTTACCTGTTGCCGTT
Organism: Hypomecis atomaria; assembly: GCA_964007245.1. NCBI lineage: Eukaryota > Metazoa > Arthropoda > Insecta > Lepidoptera > Geometridae > Hypomecis > Hypomecis atomaria. The sequence goes on along the minus strand of OZ023294.1, from coordinate 15,302,439 downwards.
ATCAATATCGAGCAAAAAAACGGCAAAAATTTACGTTTGTTGTATGTGAGCCCCCCTTAAAATATTTATTTTATTCTGTTTGTAAGTAGTATTTGTTGTTCGAGCGGCAACAAAAATACATCATCTGTGAAAATCAGCTTCTTCAGCTGTCTAGCTATCACTGTTCATGAGATACAGCCTGGTGACAGACAGACATACAGACGGACAGACGGACGGACAGCGGAGTCTTAGTAAAAGGATCCCGTTTTTACCCTTTGGGTACGGAACCCTAAAGACATAATATCTATGTTCAAAAAAGGCGGTGGAAGTTCTCAATTCGACTATATATAGTCTTCTTGAGAACTTCCTCCTCCTTTTTTGAAACCGTTTAAAAATAAGATATATTTTTGCAGGTAGCTTATCATACCTAACGCAGCCTCTAGGAGCCGTTATATCGGGTCCCATAGTAGACTACTGTGGCCGAAAGAAAGCCAACTTCCTCGTGAACATCCCCCACCTTGTGGCGTGGGTGCTGATGTACTACGCGTGGAACCTACCTTCCCTCTTCATCGCTAATGGACTGCTGGGGCTTGGAACGGGCGTCATGGAGGCGCCCATCAATTCATACGTCGGAGAAATTAGGTGAGACATCGTCATATATGGCTGCATCTTCTATAGATTTCCATTTGGGCCGGTTTGAAGCCGAATAGGTGGCGTAAGTATATGAAAGACGATAGTAATACATACTCAATAACGCATCAAGATGTATTACCACCCGGTAATACATCTTGATAGCCTTGGTAGCCATGCCCCGTTTCGAATGGGGGGTCAAAGAGTCATCGGCAATTCGCCCCGCGATTGATTCAGCGGACAAAACAAAGCGAATTTCCTCGTGAACATCCCCACTTTGTCACATGGCCGTTGATGTAGGTACTACACAAAGAGAAAATTAGGTAGGACCTTCTCTTTTCATTCCGAATGGACTGTTGGGTCTTAGTACCTACGGATGTTATTAAAGCGCCGATCAACTGTTAGCCCTGTTATGTAGGAGAAATTAGGTAAGTTCATCGTCATTTTGGATGTTTGATATGAATTGCTGCATTATCTTTAGATTTCCATTTTGTCGGAAGCCTCATAGATGGCGTAGCAATATGAAGGGCAAAGATAGGAAAAACGTAGTAGTTTATTGTCTGCCTGAATAGAAATTAATTACTCCAAGATATGGAGATCCAGGATAGGAAAATACATCATAAAGTAGCTATTTTTACGAATTCACGATGTGTACAAGAAAATACAAACTTTCAAAATTATATTTTCTTTGACGTAAGTAGTAAAGGAGAAAGTATCGACGATGGCGTGTACTTACTTAGTAAAATTACCATTACCTACTATATTTCTCGTCCCATGCCAAATAGTTGTTTAAAAAATCGTTAGATAATAGAAACAATAAACGCTGTATCATAACTATCGAATCAGCTAATCTATAACTAGATTAGCTATTTCGTAATATTGTCTATGATAGATATTTTATATAGGTCAAAGTCATTTTATTACAACCATATCAGTGATTATTTTTCATTTATAACGTATCGTATTTATCAATTTTTAACAGGTCAGTCACTCCAACTAGTCTAGGACAGTTACTTACCGATATCTACAGATACCTCAACTACCTACATTCAAAAATAATCTATTTTTTGTTTTACCTCAAGGCCTCTCAAAATATACGCCTGATAAAAGTTAACTAAAGTTACTGACAAATGACAATCCACACAACGGGCAACGAATTAGCAAGCGCAATTGCAGTGCAAAGGTTGCACATAGCACTAAAAAAAAGCTCGCAGCACTGATTGTTGTAAAATGGAAATAATTGTGATGAGTGATAATTAGGTATATACGCTAACTATATCGTGTTTGATGCTTCTAAGCCTTCTAAGCATATATCTATAGAGAGTCACAAACTCACAACCGTTCAAAAAAGTGTCCAAGCCGAAACACTGTCCAAGCTACTAAGTAGGCAGGCTATTTAGTTAGTCGTACGTAATGGGGTTGCAAACCGACTACTTACCTACAACGACCCGCGATGCCGAAATGCTTGGTTACAAGCACTAATTAGGTGACATGACGAGATTCGAGAAAACGGGACACTGAGAATTATTTAATGTATGACGTACATATGTATGTATGACGGAGCTCGGACATTTTTTCTACTTTCACATAGAGACTGTTTGTAGCTCTGTAGATATTTGCTCGAAGTTCTCATAAATGTTGTTTTCAGCGAGCCTTCAGTCCGCGGCGCCCTGTGCACAGTGACCCAACTCTTCACATCGGTGGGCATGCTCGCCATGTTCTTCCTGGGGACTGTAGTCGACTGGCGGCACGCAGCACTCATCTGCCTCTCCATTCCAATAGCTTCCATGCTCTTTGTTCTGATGGTGAGTATCGCTCATGATAATCGTCAAACGATCAAATGATCGGCCAAGTACGAGTCGGACTCGCGCACGAAGGGTCTCTAAAGTACAAGCGTATCTATAGTAGTCTGTGGTACAAGCTATGCTTAGTTTAGAGATCCGAATCTCATTGACCTCTCGTTATTAATTATTAAATAATAGTTCTCCCCACTCACATAATACAGAAATACAGAAAATTTTATTCGGGAAAAAACAATTAGGTAGTACCTACACAGAAACATAACACGGAAACAATTAAAAATAGAATAATTCACAAACCAAGCATGATACCCATTGCTTTGCCACGAAACTGATCCCAACTCAGCATATTGCTGAGTTGACATAATACGTTTTCAATCTTCAAGGTTCCAGAAACCCCAGTCTGGCTGCTGTCCCAAGGGCGGGAGAAGGAAGCCCTCAAGTCCCTCTGCTACCTCCGTGGCTGGACCTCCGCGGAGAACGTGCAGGAAGAGTACGACAAGCTGGTGGTCTACTCCAAGAAGCTGCAGTGCTGCGTAATCTGCGAGAAGACCAGTTCGCTCGACACCGAGTGTGAACATTATAAGATGCACCCGTTCAGAAGGTGAGATAATACTTGGTCAATTTCGAGCAAATATCTACAGAGCCACAGTCCTTAAGTGAAAGTAATAAAAAAATGTCCTAGCGCCGACTTAGATATTTACATTAAATAATTCGCAATGACCCGTTTTCTCGAATCTCAATGTTATGTCACCTAATTAGCGCTTGTAGCTGAGCACTTTGTCATCGCGTTGCGTTGTAGTCGGCTTGCAATCGAATTACGACTAACTAATTGTAAATCAAACGAACATGTGATGTTCGATGACAATTATGTGAGCAGCTTCATTCGAAGCGATTTATTGTTTACATACTGTAGGCCGCGATCCAGCCCCAACCTTGCACGGATTTTTTAGAGATTTTTTTTTTTTTTTTTTTTTAAATATCTTTTTTAGTCTGTGGTTATACCCCCTCTACAAGTTACACTCCTGATTATATGTCGGCTTATGATTTCGAGTCATTTTGTTTAGAGCTTACAAATTCACATTTTACTTTGTAGGGATGGGTGTAGAATTCTGTACGCGTCTTAGCTGTACACAGGGAGGGTATGGATAAATCGCTTCGAATGAAGCTGCTCACATAATTGTCATCGAACATCACATGTTCGTTTGATTTACAATTATGTTTCGCAGCTTCATTCTTCGCGATTTATTGTTTACATACTGTAGATGTTCAGAGTAGGTAAAATGTGAAGAGATACACCTTAGTACCTATGTATAATCAGTGTTTATTTGCATATGATTGTCATTTTACAGCTTAGCTTACAATTTACAGGTACTAACATTGAAATAATATGAGTATATACCTATATAATTCCGTAACATGAAGATTAATTGTAACAGATTTCCACCAAAAGACAAAACCGTTGTGGCAAATAAATTTGGATTGCTGATGTGCTGATATTTGTAGGTCTGTTATAAAATTTAACAAAGACTGAGGAGGGATCTGTCCATCCTGCAGTTTTTCGAATGAGGTCAATATTGACTCAGAGTCTTCTGGCTGTGGATGTAGCTGCTTGTCGGGTACTATGCCCACTAGGTATAGATTGATGTATCTATACCACTTTTAAAAATAATGTCTTTTATTCATTTTTCCATAGTTTGTGAAGATATTTTTGAGTGTGGTGTCTTGTAACTAACAAATAATGAATTGTTTTTCGAAGTATAGGTACTTGTTTTACTAATGGAAGCTTCTAGGCACTTGCCGGCTTAGGATGCGCGCCACGAATTATTCCTTTCGTAGTGTCAGAACGAGACAGCGTTATGGCAAGGTATATGTATATCTGTTAAAATTTACACGTCGATTAGAGTTCTTTTCGTGGCTTTTCGTAGTCGCATGCTTGACTGGCTGAGCAAATTTCAAGTCGATTACCTATATTAAAATAAGGTAACTAGATTTCCTCAAAACTGGTTGAGTAGAATTTGGTTTTGAGATGTTTATTATATTTGGTATCATAATTATTATATCGCGAGGCGACTGTATTTCGATATCGTTAATTGTATTAATTACTACGTTTGAATACGATGTGCACTTGTGCAGTAAGCAAAGGCGCTAGGGTCACAGTCTTTTTTGATATACCTAGTTTTGAAGTCAGTACCTTCATTGATCCCTGTTATGCAATAATTAGACTATAATTTGATCCAATGTTAAATTATGTTTAGGGTTGGTAGGTTTTAGCTTAAAAACTCCTTTCATAAATCGCTTAACCCTATCGTCATCTGAATTTTCTGGTGATAATGATAAGACAGATTTGTAAAAGTTGGCCGTGTCATAAAAACTATTGCTTTCAGAAATGAAAACGTAGTAATATAGCTCTATGCACTATTGGGACGAATGTACTACTAGTACCTATAATTATAACTGTGGGCATTACAGTAATCTCTCCATGCCTTTATGCAATGGCATATTGCTTATAAGTTGAATCAGATAGTGAGGATAACATAATTTCTACCATATTGAAGGACAAGTCTTTCTTCAATACTGCTTCCCTGAAAGCCTCCAGTGTTAGGTAAGTACAAATTGTGATTTAGTCCAAAAGGAGAGGTTAGCAATTTTACACTCGGTTCAAATATATGGGATCCGAATAGATTAATTTGTAAAACAGTGGGAACCACGATTGAGTAGGCCAATATATAACTATACCTACCATCTGCTTTTTCTTGTAGATTTTTTTTTAGTTCCTTTGTAATAAAAGAAAACGGTGAAAATGCGTAACAGAACTTATTCTTCCAGAAAATGGTAAATGCGTTGACAGCTCCTGTTTCTAGATAATTTTTTCAAGTTACATACAAAGGGCATTTTGCATTGCATTTGCTTGCAAACAGATCAATCTCTGGTAGCCCAAAATTACACATAAGTAGGTTTGAATACATAGGCTACATACTCTACTACTCCCATTCTGTATCTAAAAACCTTTTCCGGGATAAGAACAGAAGACTGTTAATTTACGCATTTTCCACCATTGCCATATTTCTCTAGAAATTATATTCAAATGTTCATATTGTATGTATAAGTGTATGTATCATACCAAATGCTGAATAAATGAATGAAAATGTATGAAAAAATTGAACACATCTCATTCTATTTATACATACATGATATAACCTGTTACTTTGTCAAATCACAGTACAATTTTTAAGTCGAAACCATTTCTTATTCATTTATATGTAATGTTTTTTCCCGTTCCTTCTAATATCCAGAACATTCCTGTTCATTACAATATGCACCGTAACCTGTGAATGATGCATCTGAATATATCTCTATATGAAACTGATCTGAATCAATAGGTTTGTAACCCTGATCAAAACATATTATTTAACCACTAAAGCTAGTCATCTTTTAAACTTTCATGAATGTTCACTACTTGTTCATAGCTGGGGTTATGTAAAAAGCAAGAATATTTAAACTGTTCGAAGTACTTGGTGTACAACCATGAGTATTGGACCGCAGGGCACGCTGAAATTAATAATTCTACAAAGCGAGCAAAATCCCGTAATTTACACGAACGTGTTTTTATCATAACAGATAACTTGTATCTTAGATTATTTTTCTCAGCGGGTAGTTATAAAAGCAAGTTTTTTGAGTCAATAATAAAGTCTAGAAATTTTCATTGAGTTTTCGGTAAAGGGCGGCTTTTTTCGGAGTTAACGAAAAAACCCTAATTTTTCCAACAAAGATTTGGTCAAGGTAAGGTTATTTTTACATTCGGAAAATGTTCTACGGAAACACAAAACGTCGCCTAAGAACACAACATACATTGAACGATGTGTTTTTCTTAGAAATTCCATTACAGGTTTGAGCAATGTGGTGAAAACCAATGGCGCAGTACATATGCCGCAAGGTAAACAATTAAATTCACAAAGAACACCATTCAAAACACAGGTACCTACATTCTATATGATTTTTGCACGGAAATAAAGAAACAGGGTGCTAAAATCTATTTTCCCATAAAGCAATTTTTTGTTATTAACTTTAAAGCCTTGCGATCATTCTTAAATTTTGAAATATATCGACAACTTTGTTGAGCTGTTTTACACTTAAGATGAATATTTTCATCATAGACATTTTTCAGTCTTTTACTAGGTTTTTAAGTTCTATGGGGGGTAGATTTAAATGGTATGGTATAGCCCCATATCCAAGAAATTAATGTTTCATCATTAGTAAATTCAACCCAATTGTTGAGAAAATACTGAAGTCGTCCAGCATATTGTACCTGGTTCCGCGGCGGAGCTGCTGTTCTCGCTTTCCGCGAGCGTGCATTGCTGCTCGTTGACTGTCATTACGGGTAGTTGTTTGGTCTCGTCGAACGTTGTTTGGCTTGTAGTCCGTCTTGCGGTGTTGAGGTACGAAGTTTCGGCCGCTATCGTTGTTGCTTCCGCTTGTGTAAGCTACATTTGGGCGCTGAAATTTATGTTTCTGTGCGTTTTTCATGGCATCACCGGCTTGCTGAATACTTTTAGCTGATTTTACTTTTTCACCTCACAAGAATTTAAATTTTCACCAAACAAGAATTTATCTCTTATCGACTAGATGATAGATGAGGGCGTCTCTTAATTAAGTGTTTGTTGCCGATATAGCGAAGCCTCTGCGAGTTCTCGTGTCTGAATAGTGAATGTCACAAAATAGGCGACAGACATCGCTTATTGGTTTTATAAGCTTTTGTTTCGAGATCTCATTTGTTAATATTAGATCGGTCACTGATGCCAGCGCGGACAGGGCAGCGCCAAGTTGTTCTTGCTTGTGGCCGAGAGAGGTGTTCCGCTTCACCAACGAATCAGGTAAGGCCGCCTTTATTTCTGGGTTGAGGGTAGCCTGTAATAGGCGCTCGAGACTGCCGTGAATTACATATTCTTTCAACATATTATCTTTGATTTCTTGAGGCAGCCCCTGATCGAGAATATTTCGCCGTCGGTAGGCAATATCCAATATGTATGGGCGGACCCAAAACAAATTTCTGGCTTGAGGGCATCACCCCGCAGCCATAGGATTTCATCTGACAAAATTTCCTCTCCAGGAGCCCCGTCATCTGCTTCTTTAGCAGGTTGTGGAGGTGGTGGTGGGACCTGCTGCGGCAACACCTAGCTCGAAGCGAGGGCCGAAGTTAGGGCACGGGCGGGATGATGGCAGTTGTGACGATGGCGACACGCAAATTCGTCGTCGTACAGGATTGGATCCGTGATAACACTGTTCTTATTAGAACATGTTTTATAACAAAATAGTGACAGTAACAGCCCAAGTATAGCAGTACGCATCACTTTTGTACGTGACAGAGGTAACCCAGGTATGGTATCCTCGCATCACTTAACAAGTTGTTACTTGCTATTCCACTTTTGGATCTTCCGGCGAATTTCTTCTTAGTTGTTTTCTTTTCTTCTTTTTCCCAAGTTCAGAGTCCGGAATACTGCTTGCTACTAACTTTGGCGAGATTTGTAGGTTGACGTGCGAAGGCTTGAGCACGGAAACGCAGAATGACTCGAAATCATAAGCCGACATATAATCAGGAGTGTAACTTGTAGAGGGGGTATAACCACAGACTAAAAAAGATATTTAAAAAAAAAAAAAAAAAAAAATCTCTAAAAAATCCGTGCAAGGTTGGGGCTGGATCGCGGCCTACAGTATGTAAACAATAAATCGCGAAGAATGAAGCTGCGAAACATAATAATTATTTTTCGCAAAAAATGGCAAAACCGCCTTCCATCGTGTACAAAATTCGAATATTTCGCTGGAATTGTTAACATTACTGTTCATTTATCAAAACGAGGGTAAACCTTGGGAGTATACCCTTTCGAACTAAAAAAGAATTTTTCGATTCGGTTCACAATTGGCGAAATTATCGATGAACATACACAAAAAAACAACACATAATCGTGACATGCAATTTATTTGAGAGTTTGAGTTCTTGCTACAAACTTTTGCTCCGAATAATCTTTTGGAAATTACCATAGAAACTGACCATAACTACTGAAGTTGAGACATGATGAAATTTCTATAACAAGATGATAGCAGAAGTGAGATCTAAACAGCTGACTAGGGCACTAGGTAATCTATAAATCATTGCCAAAGTATCAGTTATTATTATATACTACGGGACTAATCGCGCACTCAAATTACGAGATATTTATTTACCTCGTAATTTGAGTACGCGATTAGTCCCGTAGTATATAATTTTAATGTGTTCAAATCGCTTTCGCGATACTTTGTTTTTAAACTTTAGTTTAAAGTATCAGTTGGTTGCAAAGCCCAATCTGTGATTAATCTTTTCTTCTTCTTATTCCCATATTTATCATTTCCAATTTTACTAATTCAGAAACAAACTAAACCAACCGTTACCATGACATATTATATTATTAACTGAATTTTGTAAAAAACAATAGCTAATATGTATCCCATATCAACTATATTTTTTTTGTTACGAAATATACCAGATTTATCATTAGAAATAAATATGCCATCTCTAAAATCTCATTTTAAATACGGGGCCTTGCATATAGGCTAATGACAAAAAGAAAACCATTGAAACAAAACATCCAAGGTTCATTGTCGCACAACACTGTCATGGCCGATGTTACACATAAAAACTATTTTCCTCCACCAAACAAACACAACGACTTCAATTTTAAACAAAATCATTACAGACAATAAAATCGGACAAGTACGAGTTGGACTCTCGCACGAAGGGTTCCGTACCGTATTGGAGACCCTTAATCCCATTTCTCATGAAGCAAGCAAAAAACTCCTAAAAATTACGTTTCTTGTATGGGAGCCCCCCATAATTTTTTTTAGTATTTTTTGTTGTAGCGGCAACAAAAATAAATGATCTGTGAAAATTTCAGCTGTCTAGCTATCACGGTTCATCAGATACAACCTGGAGACAGAGAGACAGACGGACAACGAAGTCTTAGTAATAGGGTCACATTTTTACCCTTTCAAACAGGGAACCGTAAAAATGGTTTAAAAAACTACAAATTATGTTATAGCTATAGCTATTCTAGCAAGCTAGTATCACATTATATAAGGGTGTGACAGCTATGGTATAGTAAGAGAGGTGAAAATTCAGCAAAAAGATGAAGAAAGCTTTGGATAAAGATGTCAATTATGGAGACCACGTCAAGGTAGGCCGTCCATAGAACTTCGAACCGATCTTATTGGAGATACATAAGTAGGTAGGTGAAGTGTCCAGCAGTCAACGATTAACGGCTGATATGATGATGATACCTAATGGCCGCCCAACTCTCAGATGGATTGGATTTTATCATAGACCAGCGATCGGCCCCGGCTTCGCACAGGTGTATTATACATGTAAACCATTCTCTTGAATCACTCTATCTATTAAAAAAAAACGCATCAAAATCCGTTGCCTAGTTAGATATAAGCATACATAAGCGACAGGGAAGCGACTTTGTTTTATACTATGTACTGTACTGTACCAGCCTTTTTAGTTGTCCACTGCAGGACGTGGGCCTATCTACGAAGTGTGATTGGGCCATATCCACCACGCTGGCCCAATGCGGGTTGGTGGATTCACACACGCCATCGAATTTCTTCTACGGACGTATGCAGGTTGCCTCACGATGTTTTCCTTCACCGAAAAGCCATTGGTGTCAAATTCTGTACATAAGTTCCTAAGAAACTTATTGGTACGGGACCGGGATGGAACCCACGAGCTTAAGAATAACAGGCCAGAGTTACAACCACTAGACCACCACGGCTTATTACCACTTATTTATTTTACTATGTAGTGATGAATAAGATGGGTCTCGCTCAGCCAGACGAGCGAAACCAATTATTATTCATCTATGGATTTTTTGTTACATTTTAGTAATAGGTATATTACTAAAATATAACAAAAAATGTATAAATACTTAAGATGAGATTGTACGAAAAAATCGCAGTCGATGCATATCTAGTAATAAAACAGTAAAAATGTGAAGTCAAGGTTAACAATCTACCTACTGAAAGAAACATAAGTAAACATGCTAAATGCAAACTAAACCTACTTGTACTATCAGACACTTAACTGAATATCTTTTAAGAATTTATTTTAGTGTTCTTTGAAGTAATAGATAAAATGAATAAAAGTCTACGTTAATTTGTACTAAATCATTATATAAACGAGCGCTGCACTACCACAAAAACATACACAAAGACTTACGTTTTTGCATGTACTCGTATGATTACTAATCCTTTTGTCATCATACTTTCGTAAACTAGTAATAAGTTGTCAAGTGCGTGACTCGACACGCGTATGATAGGCTCCCGTAGATGGTGACGATGATTATGTTTATGATAAAAATCAATTTGTATAATGTCATTAGATGGTAAACTGTTAGAAAAACATATTTGGTTAAGAAATATGATTCTGAGGTCAATGACCCTCGAGCAATGAGCAATTTTTTTTTACAATACAAAAAGTTATGATCCCATAGTGCTCAAAATAATTTAAAGATAGTTTTCAATACGGTCTCAGGATCTTGCATACTTCAGAAATTAAGCGGGGACACTCTTTTTTCAACTTTGTCGACCTATAGGTATCTCACCAATGGTACCTACATGTGACAAAATAATCGTTTAGGAAACCTTACGTTCATTTTAGAAACCCTATTCAACGTCACCCCACATGAGGGGATGGGGTTAAAAAAATTTCATGCCCTCGTTACATGTAAGGGTTACCCTTTAAATATACAGTTTTGATTATTTTAAGTAATTAAAATTGTGATCTATACTTACACTATCTTAATATCTTTCATGCAATTCCTTACATAGTCCTTACATAGTATAAAATAAAGTCGCTATTTTTGTCGTCTGTTTGTTTGTCTGTATGCTTAAATCTTTAAAACTACGCAACGGATTTTGATGCGGTTTTTTTTAATGGATAGAGTAATTCAAAAGGAAGGTTTATATGTATAATACACCTGTGCGAAGCCGGGGCGGGTCGCCTAGTTGGTTGATAAATGTAGAAGTTATAATGCGAATGGACGGACGGACGGACAGCGACGAAGTTTTAAGTATTCCTCGTCTTACTACGGAAAGCTAAAAACTGCTAGAATTCATTTTATCGTAGCGTACTTTGAACATTGTCTTTCAAAAAACCTTGGCTGTATCGTCGAGGCAGAACAGAGCCTAATTGTCTAAGCGTAATTGCAATGATATAAATACTTATTCATATAATAGTGTGTATTTCCGTTATACGTGATTATTATGTATTGCAGGGAGATCAATCGGTAGAGTACCATATAACAAAGATTCAAAGACTTATGAAGTAACCGGGCCGCTGGCGCCTTATATATTTCCGACATACTCGGTAGTACCTATACGAATATCTGGTGGGTAATTCTGTATGGAAACCAACACGTAATGCGCTCTAACTTGCTCTTTATTTTTAAGAAATTCGTGTGTAAAATATTGTTTTTTCAAATAACGTAACTTGAACTCGGTTTATCATTTATTTTAACGTAACTTTACATTTATCAAAAATTTCTCCTAACGAAACTCACGAAAATAAAATAAAAACTTACCGCGTTACGATACGTTTTTTTGATAGATAATCAGGCCCCTGTTGTCTTTTTGTAATCCTTTTTACAGACTTTTAAAAAAGAGGAGATACTATGTTCGTCTGTATTTTTGTGTATGTTTATCGATATTTTCGTCAAGTGAGAACCGATTAAAAAAATCTTTTCAATAATTTTCGAATTCCGAAATGGTTCCATTTAATTTTTTTCGAAATAGGCTGAGCCGTTTTTGATAAATAAACAATGATGTACATGGATGTCACATATTTTCGTGCAAACTATTCGAATTCTGTACACGGTGGAAGTACATCCCTACATAGTTGAGATACCACCTGCTCGTACTAAGCGATTCACTTCTTCCTTCATAATGCGGACCGCCGTCATTGTTTCCTGACAATTACAATTTGGATATCTTCAAGTCAAGAGTGAATAGGTATCTTCTAGGTCTACATACTCCGTCTTCGGCTACAACTTCGCTTTCCATCAGGCGAGTTGGTGGTCAAATGTAGTCCTATTTTGAATAAATAAAATAATCGGTGGTGCGATTTTTTGCGAATTTTCGTTTGACCACAAGTTCATTTGCCTTAACCATTAATTTTAATTATCAATTATTATCCTCTAAGGCATTTCTATTAAAAGTAATGGATTACTACGTAGGTTTTTTTTCTTTTCTATTGTGCATAAACCGCTATTAAAAGTAGTGGTGATGATTTTCATTTTCTATCCCGCTCACACATAGCGCATTTTAGCGCATTTTACGCACGTAGCTCATTTTAGCGCAATCATGTAACTGTAAAATATTCACATTGATTTGTGGCCGATTCTCATCATTTATAAATGAATATTAGTATATTTGGCCTGAGTGGAATTAATCATGAAGATCATCGCCATCACACTTAAATGATAAGGGTCGGTAATCGACCCTTATCATGGTAGATCGTTGTGAATATTTTTACAGTTCCGTTAAGATAAATGATAATGTGCCTACTTTGTCATCAACTACTTTAGTTATCTGACTGATGATTGGAAAATTTATAACTACGAGTACTTTCTCTATTAACATATATCGATAAATTTTGAGGCACCTACTTATAAATCTGGGTATAGGCCTCTTTTTGGTAATGCCATTCACCTCGGTCTTTTGCCAATCATGTCTATTTATATTCCGCTTTTCTAAAGCTATCTTTTCACGTCTTTCTCGGTTGGCTTTCCCTCCTGAATCCCTTAGTTTCCTTTATCTCGTTATTATAAGGGAATCTGCCCAACCACAACATTTTATTAAAATTAGAATTAGATCCTAAGTCAGAATTCACCTTATAGCTGTTAATACCTAAAATTTCAAATCAAGGTAGCGGTAGCAGATGGAAAATTTAAATGACCGAAGAAAAATCTGGATTTTTTTCGCAATTTGCTAATCATAAAAAATTGCTTGAAAGGATCATCAATGGACCCGTGATGATTAATGATGTAAATGTAAACAACCAACATTAAATGACTAAGTAATAAAAAGTGGAATCTGATGTAACCGATCTTGTATTCTTACAAGATCAATGATGGCCTGATTTGCTACCAGTCGTCAATAATTATAATATCCCTGGAATGTCTAAGTTTGACTCAAATTTTTGACCATGAGTAGGTAGTGTTGACGATAAGGTACATACACCAACATAGTGGTCAGGCTATGTACAAAACTGCATCAAATGATGGTGATGAAAGCAACTATCCGAAATATCATGGACTAAAGTGAAAAATAGAATGCATTAGCTCTAAACGAGAGCTACTAGCGAGATAAATAAGCATTTGTTTTTGTGGCCTGACCTCCGACAACTTACGCAAAATATTATATTATTATAAACTATCGTGATCAAAAGATAACCAAAACCTTACCTACAGAACTAGCAGCAAGTACCTATAGAAGTCATCTTTCGATAGTGGGCTTATCAGTCTACACGTGACTTGAGAAGTCACACGAGTTTTTTCATGTTACCTTTGAGTACGATCACCATATCATAGAATTTTTTAGGCTCATCACAATGAGTAGTTTATCTGTAAATGTCAAAATACCTAAGATTTTATCTTCGCGCACTGACCGAGGCCAACCACCGTCTTAATGAGTTTATTTATATTAGCATCAAATTTACCATGAATTATTATACAAACACGTATTAGTATCCGAACAAGAAATTGTGAATACCTAAGTGTTTTGAAGCAGCTACAGAATTAAAGTTAAAACAAGCTAAACTTCTGTATTTTGCAACCTTTTCCAGGTTCTGCGTAAAGTTCAACATCATAATGCTGTGCAAGGAGACCCTGCGGCCCCTGACGCTTGTGATGATGTACTTCATGTTCTACGTGATGAGCGGCCTCACTCCCATCCGACCCAACATGAGAAACGTATGTGGAGCCTTCGGCATGGCTGACGATCCCAAGAACATTGTTGTAAGTGGAAATAACATTTTATTACGAGTAACTTTATAGCTATTTTGTCCTAGCGAATGATGTGCACTGATTCAACCTGAGGAACGTGTGTGAAGCTTTCGGCATAGCTGATGAACCCAGGAACATTGTTGTGAGTGGAAATATCATGGTAAACCTTTACAGCCATTTCATCCCAACAAATGTTGTGCGTGCACCGACCTAACATGAGGAACGTGTGTGGAGCGACGACATAGCTGACGAACCCCAAAAACGTTATCGTGAGTGGACATATAGGTATCATCGTAAATTTTACAGCCATTTTATCCCATCGAATGCTGTGCACCGACCCAACATAAGGAACGTCGGTGGGGCCTTCAGTGTGGCTGATGATCCCAAGAACATTGTCGTGAGTAGACATATAGGTATCATCGTAAATTTTACAGCCATTTTATCCCATCGAATGCTGTGCACCGACTCAACATAAGGAACGTCGGTGGGGCCTTCAGTGTGGCTGATGATCCCAAGAACATCGTCGTGAGTGGAAATACAGGTATCATCGTAAGCTTTAACAGCCATTTTATCCCATCGAATACTGTGCACCGACCCAACATAAGGAACGTCAGTGGGACCTTCAGTGAAGCTAATGATCCCAGGAACATTGTTGTGACTGTTGTGAGTGATCATCATTATTTTATAGCGAATGCTGTGCGGTGCTGTGTGTGACCCTGCAGTATGCAGTATGAGATGTTCTCTGACAATGTGGACAGTTAAATTGATAATGACCTCAGGAACACGCTGGATGCAAACTGCATAATTACTAGAAAATTAGGATCAGATCGAAATATATTTGAGAGGTTTATGACGAACCGTGAACGTTCTACGGCTGATATGATTATTGTGATTTGTAAAAGTGCCCAACTTAAATAAGCTTCTAATAAATTTATCTCCGAATCTTATCGAGGTAAACTGAAGTTAGGTAAAAAATACCAAATATTGTGAAAAATCCATCAATCCATCAGCCATAGGACGTTCAATGCTGGACATACTATCTATAATGTATACGAGTATATTTTATGTATTTGTTGTTACTTTACGATGTTAGCGGCAGGTTCAAGATACTTACGTTTAAGGGTTCCAAAGCAATAAAACCACACCAACGAGTTAGCAGTCGAGCAGCGGTGTGCGGCGGTCTCTACGGGATGATCTCAGCAAAAATATCAGTGATAATATAGGCCACTGCTAAATATGAAATTCGTTTTCGAATGTTATAGCGGCAACAGAAATACATCATGTGTGAAAATTTCAGCTGCCTAGCTATCATGGTTCATGAGATACAGCCCGGTGACAGACAGACAGACAGACAGACAGACAGACAGACAGACAGACGGACAGACGGACATCGAAGTCTTAGTAATAGGGTCCCGTTTTTCCCTTTGGGTACGGAACCCTAAAAACCTACACTGGCTAACGGATTTTTTAGTATTATCAACCGAGGTAAACCGCAAGTTAATCTTGCGTGATAAAAGTGTTGTAAAATTAAATTTTCTTCTTCATAATCTGCCGTTGTATCCGCGTACTGCTTATTTACAGTGATTTGACTCGACACGATTATTTCCCAGTTAATCAGCGCATTTATTAAAATTTAAATAAAAATGAGTCACTATTATAATCTAAATTAATGGTAATAAATGTCAAAAGGCAGTAAATTCTAGGAATTCTAGATCCCTAATGCAGACAAACTGGAATTTAATAGGCATTCAATAGGTGCTTACCCGAACATAATTATTTGTTTTATGCATAGCTGATAATACGAATAACTGGAATTGTTTTGCACTAGAAATTATACCGTTCGTCAAGAAATCAATAGTCACTTTTTTTCGTTTTGTTATTATTTTTAAAATACCTATATCCAATTTCTGAGCACGGGCGTCCTTTCATTACAGTAAAGGTACAGGGATAACACGGGCATTGATTTATACAATTTTACTTTGAGAGATTTTTTTTCCAGATCAATGTCAGGGCATAAAGAGTTTCAGCAATTCGAAGCTATAAATTGATTTTTTGAATATTTTTTAACTTTGAACCGTACAATGTCAAGTTTCCTGTTGGCGTCACTTTTGCCCACTAGAGGTTGCTGTTATATCAAGCAAGCGGATTGTTTAACTCGTCTCTCTAATGATTAAAAATACGATAAAAATCCACGTTACGCAGGAAAATTATGTTCAGTATTATATTTACTCTTTTATTTCAGCTCATGGTCGGCGTGATCACCTTCGTCACTGCCATCGTCATAATTGCCATCATCAAAATGGTCGGGAAGAGGAAGCTCGGTGTCGTTGCCATGCTTGGCACGGCCATATCTTGCACTATGCTCAGTGTTTACGCGAAAAGCAACCTTCCTGACACGGTGTTCTCGTACGATACTGAGACGTTCCCTAAAGAGACCAGCGTGGTTCCACTGGCATTTTTCTATGCCTTGACCGTGTTCTCTGGATTTAATTTGGCGTGGGTGATACTTGGCGAAGTATTTCCATTTAGGTGAGTTACTTGTTTTTGGAGTTCCGTATTATCAAAAATTCATTCAAAGGCTTTAATGGTCACCAGTTCGCGTAGCATGGATAGAATTACGACGAAACGTCAAACGCCTATGTCGAGCCACCCGGACCACAGGTAACGACTTCTATACGTATACAGTAAGTATATGACGGAAATGCATAATATTTAGTAATAAAAATTGATAACTGCATCCCTTGCGGCTCCAGTACCGCGAACTGATAAGCTTTAGCTTAATTTACAAGGTTATTTCGCTAGAAATAACAATTCTATTGACACAGGTTGAAAACAAACAGAATAGCAGATCTATTGAAGTATGAAGTGGTAAAACATTTTTCGTACCACCTGCTCGAAACTGTTCCATTATATGTCATAGAATCTCAACGTAAAACGAGTCATTATTATCTTAACACAATCTCGAGGGCTATGGCAGGTCAATAATGTTGTATGAAACTTCCTAGGGGTTAAAGTGATTTAAATTTGGAACGTCTAATTCGTATGAAAGTCTCTCAACTTAGAACATTTAACGACATCGTAAAGAGGTTTCATTTTGCAAAATGAAATATGTATAACCTCTACATTGTACGGCAACTGGCATTGTAAGGAGGTTCTACTCGATTTCACAGAATAAAACCTCTTTGGTGCCCGTATAAGTTCGATTTTATAGAATAAAACCTCTTTGCAACGCCCGTGTTAGGCTATGATAATCTAGCTGGCCATTATTATAAATTGTGTGCGATTCTATGAAAATTCGCAGGTATAATTTGTTTTAATTTATTGTGAACAATACCGAGTTGCCTAATGAGAACGAGTACCTACGAGTACCTACCTACACTTATTGAAGTATTACTAATATTCTTGGAGTTATATTTTCTCGCAGGGTGTATAAAAAGTAGAGTATGGACCTCTAGAACCAAGTTTGTTTTCGTCTTGGGCGACTTGAACCCCTCGCTATACTCAGGACTCTAAATAATTCCCTCGCTTCGCTCGGGAGTTAACTGTAGATTCCCTCGGTACGCTCAGAGTCCAATTGTCACCCGTGACATAAGACACCAATTGGTTCTCTTGGTACATAATCTACTATTAGTTATCACGTCTCATTTTGCCAGGAAACTTGGAAAAGACTGAAATTTGATCATCCAACACAAGTCTAGCAAATGAATATCCTTCACGCAAATACTGATATACCTGATGGCATTTTGAAACGCAGTGAGTTATGAGTACACCTTATCGTCCCGTAATTCACTCGTCAGATATAATATAATTAGCTATGCTACCGCTCAATGCCTGAATATTAATTTATTTTCACACTTGTTAAAATAATTTCATTGGCAAGTTTAACTTTCCTAAATTGCCAACATTGATTTATATAGAGAAAAACATGGCGGGTAGGTAGTTTTTGTTAAAATACAAGATATTGCTGTAAAATGAAATATATTGGAAAAATAAGATCCCTGATGTGTAATTTGTCATCCTGACCTAATTACACTTAGGTAGGAGTATTATTCATATCGAACGTTGTTTAATAAATAGGTCTGAACTGCAAACGACGATCAACTGTAAGGCAATGCGCGTCTTACGACTAAAATATCGATGATTATGATGCTAGCGAGAATCATACATTCCACTTATTTATATTTACAGAAGCCGAGCATCTTCCCAAGGCATCGCAGCAGCCTGGAACTACGTGGTCATGTTCTTAGGGTCCAAGACCTTTATTGACTTGGAAACACACTTCAGACTCTGGGGAACCTTCGCTATATACGCTGCCTTCGGTTTCGTCGGCACCATATACCTCTACTTCTTCATGCCCGAGACCGAAGGAAAATCCCTTCAAGAAATTGAGTCCTACTACAACGGTAGATTCAGAATATTTGCCGATGACCCTGTCATCAACTCTTTCAAAAGGTTCAAGAAAAAATCATAGATGCTTAGGTGAAGATACCAGTTTTTATGTATTATAAATTATTTTTATTCCAAGGTTGCACATTGTTTAACTTATAATTTTAACTGAAACAAATTAGAGAGCCACTTTGGTTAAATTATTGTTTACAAATCTCTGTCGATAAATAATTTACAAGCAGAGTACTTTGACAATGGCGTTATCAAGCGAATAAAACCCTCCATATTTAAAAAAACATATTCAAAAAAAATACAAGGCAAACGATACAAGGAATCAATCTCTAATTTTGTTACAATAAGAGATCAGCCGTTATTTATATATACCTACCCACATACAGAAATTGGAACGCTCATCGCATCGAGTACTACTCAGGATTATTTTGAACGAATCAAAAATCAATCATTTTGAAAATTAAGCTCAACGTAGGTAGTAGGTATCATTTCCTAAATATCCTAAGCAAAGTAAGTTAAATGAGATTTGCAGTAGGACTAATAAAGAATCAAATGTTTGATATATACGAAAGTACGATAATATATATACGATAGTATACGATTATATAAATTGTGGTTCGGACAGTGTCAACAATCAGACTATGCTAGGATCTTCTATCTTCGCCATGAACAGTGGTACTTTTATCTTTTCATCCCACAACACTGCTATGAAAGGCCTATCAGCTTTAACACTCAACGGTAAGTCATCATTAGATAGAGCAACTGCTGAAAATGCGCTGGCAGCCGCCGCTGTGCCTCCCTGCTCGTCGATGGTAAGAACAGCTGAGTGGACAGCGGAAGACACTTGCGGAGAAAAGGTCCGATACATCCCTAGGCCTGCGAGACCTGAATTCTGTTCGAAGATCTTGGTAATGCCCATCTGGAGAAATAAAAAAGACACATTTTAGTTGAGTTATTGTAAATTCTTGTTTTGAATATACTATCTGAGTTATTGTAAACTTAACATTAAATTTCTAAGAGTCACGTTTTATTCCTTTCGTATAAGCATTGCCATTCAGCGTGGCAATGCTGCCAGCAAGCTCAGCACGCTGCCAACTGGCAGTGGGCTTGAGCATTTGGATTATCTTTAGACCTTCAAGGGTCTATGGATGATCCAACTGCTTTCCATGTAGTACTAGTGTAGGTAGTTTTAGCTTATAAAGTAGTACTGTATCTTTTTAACAACTTACTCCTAATTTGATATCTTTGAAATAAATTCAGATTTAACTATAACGAATAATAATTACGGGAATTAGAAGTGTCAAAGGTTGTTCAGAAAATGTAACACTTGCGTATATTAGGCTCACTCTTTTTTTCTATGACCTTAGAAAAGTACATTATAATGTAGTAAATAAACAATAATACAATCTAACCATTGTCATGGTTATGAATCATTCAGAAATCAATCAATAAAAGATTGGGTAAAGTCCCAGTCTCCATGTTATTATCTTATTAGTTCAATGTCTTTCATCTAGAATAGGCATATTTGTAGCCTATACCTAACTAAACAGACAATATGAGAACCTACTGCTCATTAACGTATTATGTCCTATGTACTTGTCTTTAACAGACTGGTGCCTAATAAACGACTATTCAACTTTTGTAAGACAAATCGAAATTGATCATTGAATACTTTTTGTTGCGCACAATCAAAAAGCATTATAAAACTACTCTATGGCACCCACTACAGGTCACAGTACCCTCCACAGTACCCTCAGGGGTACTGTGGAGGGGATGGCTGCGCATGTTGACCGCCATACTAAACTCATGCGTAGTTATCTAGTCTAGTTAAGTCTAGCGCTGACGCTAGACTTACGTGCCGCTACTTGTACCCACAATATTGAACTTTAGGTACCAGTTCAAACCCTGACACTACGCTTATTCTGTCTAAAACAGATTTATTGCTTGTACGATTTTGTAGACTATGTGCACTAAATCAGTACTTTTACTATGGGGCTAGCCCGGAATTCGAGAAAAAAATAAGCAGTTCCATACAAAATTGCAACTCGGAATCAACAAAATGTATGAAACAGCATTTTTTTCACGAATTCTCTTTTCTATATACCAGTTCTGGATAATACTTAGAAATCAATAAATCCGCTCCGTACGCTTCTACCTCGCTGTTGTGGACTTACCTGTTTTAAAACTGGAGACATATCCGTATCAACTTTTATGGTGAATTTGGGCAGTCTGAGTAACACCTCAATAGATTTGAAGTTGAGGTAGATCTCGAGCTGAGGCACGGTCAGGGAAGCCACAGTGTTTTGTACGTTGGATGTTGGAGACGGCACAATTATCATCATTGAATATTCATCGCCCTGAAATTTAATAAAAAGTATGATTAAAAACCTAGATTTACATCGCTCTGAGGCTATATTTTTGACCTAATAACTTGCTTGGAACGGTTAGGTGTACCTATATTCTTAACTGTTTTGGAACCTAAATGGTCACGATACCGATTGAAAACAGAAACAGATGAAAATGTTGTTAGACAGCAAAGCATGCAAATATCAGTCGTTTTAACCGACTTCCAAAAAGGAAGAGGTTCTATGTTCGTCTGTATGTATTTTTTGTGTATGTTCATCGATAATTCCGCCAATTGTGAACCGAATCGAAAAAATTATTTAGTTCGAAAGAGTACACTCCCGAGTCCCATTTAAATTTTACCGAAATCGGCTGAGCCGTTTTTGAAAAATCAACAATAATGTAAACAATTCAGCCTATGCTCCACTGCTGGAACAAAAGACTCCACTGAAGATCTTTTCTGCCCCCGTCATATGGCTTATCGATTAATGAAGCTAAAAAAATGTGTTTTATAAAATACAAACCTCAAAAGGAATAATGGCAATTTTAACGTCATTCTGTTTGTCCTCGCCTGCTCTCATGAACCGCCGCGCCATCATGAAGGGGAGGTTCTTTCTTACGCCATTGCTGAGGGTGAATATGTCAACTCTGCTCGAGGTTGGTCGGAAAGGAACCGCCCACAGGCCTTTGAAGTAGATGGCGTTCACCAGTACCATCTGAGTGTCTTGAGATAAGGAATCTGAAATTAAATGTTAGGTGTGTTTTATTTCAGGATCTTTATTTAATTGGACGTAGTTTATTAGAAAATACTCATTGCCACTAGGGATGTCCAAAATCACAACGTATCAAGTCATAAAGTCAGTCAAAAATACTGGCGGCCACATTCCGCAAGGCAACCTAGTAAATGTATATTGTCCTATTCAACACATTTATTAAAAAAAAACAATTGAAGGATATATTTTCTATAAATTAACTAAACATTATTAATTTTCAAATACTGGCCGCAAGTATTTCGCTAGGCAACCCTGTTAAAATATGTTCTCCTATTCATATTATTACGTAATAATTATTTTTCGCAAAGAATAGCATGATTGACTTCACCCGTGTACAGAATTCGCGCATATTTTGCATGGGTCGATGTAGCATTTTCCTCATTATTGTTGATTTATCAAAAACGGCTCAGCCGATTTCGATCAAATTTAAATGGGACCAATTTCGAAGTATACTCTATCCAATTAAAAAAAAGAGTTATTGAAATCGGACTACTATAAAAAAAGTTATGCGTGGTTACACATAAAAAAATACGCGCCGAATTGCGTACCTCCTCCAATGGTTCGCCGGTCAAAAAGTTGGTTTGAACCGTGTACGCCATGAGCGGGATGTTTTAGTGCTGGGATCTCAGGCTATAACTAAACCTTGTGAATTACAGATCACTCCTTCACAGATGTGAAGCTATTATATTAATTGTATAATCATTTATTTATTTGTAATGGTCTCTTATTTATGTTAAAGCTTTTGTTATCTATTCTATAGTAGGTATTGTGCACAACTTTCACAACGTTTTCGAAGTGCTCAATTTACTTCTATGACAATGTATTATATTCAATTTGAATAGATTTTGTTGTCATTTGACCTAAAAAAAATTTCATATCGTATGCCTAAAAATAACATTATAAGGAACACTAAACGTACGTAGGTACGTAGATGCATCAATCAAAAAAATGTTGTACGCACTTGAAAATATGTTAACAAATAAATAAAATAATTATTAGGAGACATCTTACACACGGTCTCTGACCCCAAACTAAGCAAAACTTGTGATATGGCTGCTGCCAGAGACTGATATTACTACTTTTACATATTTTAAATACATACTTATATAGATAGTAGGTACCTAAATTACATCCAGACACAGAGCAAACACCTATGTTCATCACATAAATGCTTGCCCTGGGTGGGAATCGAACCCACGCCTCTTTGGCTCAGGAGTCAAGGTTACTAACTGGGCTACCGAGGCAGTCGCAGTATACACAATTATTGTTCGAAAATATGTATATAAATTTATTAAGTACTGGTTTTTAGGGTTCCGTACCTAAAGGGTAAAAACGGTACCCTATTACTCCTATTATTGACTCTGCTCTCCGTCTGTATGCCCGTCTGTCCGTCCGTCTGTCACCAGGCTGTATCTCATGAACCATAATAGCTAAAAAGTTGAAATTTTCGCAGATGACGTATTGCTGTTGCCGCTTTAAAAACGAATACTAAAAATAGAAAAAACTAAATATTTAGGAGGGCTCCCACACAACAAACTAGAATTTTTAGCCGTTTTTCGCTCGATATTAATAACGGTGGTAGGTGGAGGCTTGAAATATTCACAGAATATTTAATTTCATATTCTCTTCAAGAGTAATTGAAAAATTTTAAAAATGTATAAAGGAGGGGTTCCATACGATGCGGAACCCTTCGTGCACGAATCCAACTCGCACTTGGTAAATTATTACTAATTATTACATTAGTAAAGTACGGTATCTTTATCAATATGCTGACACTACTTACATACTGAGCTGTGGTTGTACCTATTCAGGTTCCAACATTTTACATTTATTAATAAAAATAATCGATCAAGTACGAGTAAGACTCGCGCACGAAGGGTTCCGTACTGTATGGGAGCTCCCCTTAAATATTTATTTAATTTTAATTTAATTATTTACCTGTTACCATTATTAATATCGAGCGAAAAACGGCTAAAAATTCAGGTTTGTTGTATGGGAGCCCCCATTAAATGTTAATTTTATTCCGTTTTTAGTATTTGTTGGTATAGCGGCAACAGAAATACATCTTCTGTGAAAATTAATCAGCTTCTAGCTATAACGGTTTATTAGAAACAGCCTGGAGACAGACGAACAGCGAAGTCTTAGTAATAGGGTCCCGTTTTTACCCTTTGGGTACGGAACACTAAAAACTGATAAAACCAGGTGCGGTATATTTACCTGGCGAAACAAGTTTATCGATTTTATAATCGGTCCTCTGAGCCACCCAGTTATTGATTTGGCGAGCGGACTCGGCCGGGTTGCTAAAGGAGAGAGGACTGATGTCACAGTCGAAGTCTCTCTGAGCTACCGCCTTGAACTGATTGTTGAGACTGAAAGCATCCGCCACGTAGATCTTGTTAGCTGTTCGGAGGATGTTCTGAGATCTGCGATCCTGCAAAAGAAAATAACGCTATCACTATCACTACATAGTATAAAACAAAGTGGCTTCCCGCTGTCTGCCCCTATGTATGCATATATCTTTAAAACTACGCAACGGATTTCGATGCGATTTTTTTCATTAGATAGAGTGATACAAGAGAAAGGTTTACATGTATAATACACCTGCACGAAGCCAGAGCGGGTCGCTAGTAGTCATTGTATTGCTTCATCACAAAAACTTTACAAAATAGATTGAATCGCATCGTGGTGTTAGATTTAGTCGGTTGTTAAACAAAAACGAACACACATTTTGTTCTCGATTTAAAGCGGGGTCCCATTCAATTTAGGTACTTATATTGTTTTGATATAATTATAAATAATAATAATAATAATAATAAAGCTTTATTTTCTCCATACAAATATACATTACAAATGAGTAGAAAGTGTTAAATATAAAAATTTAGTTTAAAAAATTATTTTGTATACAATTTTGTTAAATTTCTTCATGTATGGATCCCTTTTGGGTAAAAGCCTCCTCCATCCCGTTCCAGCTCTCTCTGTCTTGAGCAATCGTCATCCAGTTTTTTCCTGCAATTTCAGTTATGTCGTCGGTCCATCTTTTACGTGGTCTACCTTGGCTTCTTTTTCCCACAGGGCCTGGCCATTTCGTTGCTTCCAGTGACCATCTTCTTTCTTTGTACCTGCTCATATGCCCTGCCCATTTCCATTTGAGACGTAGAGCATGTTGTAGTGCGTCTGTAAGTTTGGTTTTCTTTCTTATGTCCGCATTTCTTGTTTTTTGTATTTTCCTAAGCTTTAGTATACTTCTTTCCATGGAATGTTGGCATGAAGTTATTTTATTTTTAATTCTATTTGTATACGTCCATGTTTGGCTTCCATACGTTAGGCTTGGCAAGATGCATGTGTCCATAACTATCTTTTTGAACCGTAGGTGAAGTTCTCCTTTTAAGATCTCTTTGTGTGCCCAAAATTTCTTCCATGTTAAATTAATTCTTCTGTCTACTTCATCCTCATTGTTGTTCTTGTTGAAAGACATTTGTTTTCCAAGATAGATGTAGTTTTTAACATATTCAATACTATTTCCTGAAACATATATTTGTTTTTCTCTATGATTTGTCATAATTTTAGTTTTATTGAAATTCATTTGAAGCCCTACTTTTTTGCTTTCACTGGCCAGAGTTTGTATCATTTGTTCTAGTTCCGTTGCTGATTCAGCTAGAAGAATTATATCATCAGCGAACCTGAGGTGGCTAATGTATTGGCCTTGTATCTTTAGCCCTTTTTTTTGCCAATTTATTTGTTTAAATACATTTTCTAATACTGCTATAAACAGTTTTGCAGACAAAGGGTCGCCTTGTCTTACGCCTCTCTCTATTTTTATCTCTTCTCCTTTCTTTTCTAGTCTTATTCTGCTTGTACTTTGTGAATATATATTTTTTATGACATTTTTATACATTTTGTTTATTCCACATGAGTCTAGTGCTTTCCAAATTGAGTTGTGAGTAATGCTGTCAAAGGCTTTCGAATAATCTATAAAAGCTACGTAAAGAGGGCTGTTGAATTCTTTGCATTTCTCTAGTATTTGGTCAAGTGTGTGGATATGTTCTATAGTAGAAAAACCAGAACGGAAGCCTGCCTGTTCCAATGGTTGATTGTTGTCTATTTGAGGTGAAATTCGGTTCAGAATAATAGAAGTGAATAGTTTATAAATGCTACATAATAAGCTTATTGGTCTGTAGTTACCAATGTCCGTAGGATCACCTTTTTTGTAGAGGAGTATTATTTCTGAACTGCACCATTGTTTGGGCGTTTCTCCAGTTTCGAGTACCATATTCATCAGTTGCAATATGTATGGGAATAAAATAGGAGCGCCTATTTTAATAGCTTCGTTGGTAATATTGTCTGGTCCAGCACTTTTGTCATCCTTTAGTTTTTTTATGTGTTTCAAAAGTTCGTTTTCACTTATTAGTTCTATTTTATTTGCATCAACGTCTTCGAGAGTTAAGGTATCTTCGTTATGTGTATCTTCTAATGGTGTTTTGTATAGTTCTCTGTAAAATGCTGTTGCATGCTTTAAAATATCTTCCCTTGATTTAGAATTTTCTTGTCCATTGTCCAGTTTTTCAATCCAAACTTTGTGTGAGCACAATTCTTTACTTGCTCTCTTGGAACTTCTGTATTTGTTCAGATTTTTTTCTATGATAATTTGTCTGTGGTTCCTATAGTCTTCTTTTATGGCTATTTTAGTTTGTTTGAATACCTTTTTTAGTTCTTCTTTAATATTTTTGGTTCTATTTTTAGTTGCAATTAATTCCGTACGTTTTTTTATCAAACTTAATGTTCTATTACTTAGAATACCCGAATTTTTCTTTCTCTCTTCATTTGTGTTTCTCGTTGCTAGGCTGTTTATAAGGGCATTTTCCAGTTTGTCGTAATAAAATTGTACGTTGTTGGTGTGTTGTAGAATTTCATGAAGTTTGTTTATGTTATATTGTAAATTTTCAAAATATGATAATTTTTCACTATCTGTTTTAAAGATTTTAGGCAGAGATTTAAAGGTTTTTCTACTCAGAATGGGAGAGTTCAATGCAAACTTAGCTCTCACTAGTCTGTGGTCTGATGGAAATGCGACATTATTTAGAACTTCTATATCATAAATTTGTTTTGGTTTGTTACATAAAATGAAGTCGATTTCGTTTCTTGTTCTTTGGTCAGGCGATTCCCATGTCCATTTACGGTTCTTCTCCTTTTTAAAATATGTGTTCATAATATGTAATTTTTGTTCACATGCATATTGGATAAGTAATTCTCCTCTTGCATTCCTCTTACCATAACCATATTTGCCCATTATTAAATTATCGTGTTTTTTCGGGTGGCCGATTTTAGCGTTAAAATCTCCCACTACCAGTACTATATTATCTTGGCTTTCATTTGCTGATCTCAGATCAGAGTAAAATTTTTTAAGTTCTTCGTCGCTCGCTTTTTCAGTAGGGGCGTAAGTTTGTATTATTGATATTGATACTTCTCCAAATTTCAGTTTTAGAATAGCAACGCGGTCAGATATGCCTTTGTAATAGATGATATTATGTTTGTAAATTTTCTTAATTAAAAATCCTACTCCATAGCGTCCACTTGTTTCTCCTGTGTAACAGAGTATAAAATCTTGGTGCTCTTCAATATTGCAACCATATTTCCTCGTTTCGCTGAGTCCTATTACATCGTAATCAATTTTTTTCAGGGCTTGTGTAAGTTCTACCAGTCTTTCTGTTGATGATAGTGACCTTACGTTGTAGGTACATATTTTTATATATTGTTGTGTTTTTGGAGGTTGATTTTCTTGGTAACAGAGTGATAAATTGGAAATTTCAGGGAGTTTGTGTCTGGGTGGAGGGTGGTAGTCCGAATTCCCCACGGTGACTAACCGGCTTGGGGTGCGATTTGTTTGAGTTTTTTTATATATATTAGTTTTTTCAATGCTTTTTTTCCGGATGTTAGAGGCAGTTACTTGTTTTTTGAAGTAGTCGGCAGAGACGCCGATCGTTCACGGGTTACGTAGTTCAAAATGTTAGGCTTTAATACTTGTTTCGAAGAAGTTAAGACATTATTGGTGGGCGGTGTGTCTATGGTGTTGGCATTAATTTTTTTTTGTGTAGGTAATTTCGGTGAGTTGCTCTTCTCTCTTTTCCTTTTTTCCCTATTTGAGTCATTTGGGTATTTAATCACTAATTTGTCGTATTTTATGAATGCTATGTTTCCATTTTTCCTTTCTTCTTCGACTTTTGGCTGTAGTTGTTTGCGTGTTTCGAGTACTTCTTTAGGGTAATCTTCTTTGACGTAGATGCCTTGAGGCAGACGAGCTTTATTTTTTAGAATCAGGTGTTTTTTCCACATTGTTGTGAGAGAAATAACGACTGGCCTAATTTTGGACGATTGGCCGATTCGGTAAATGTTGCTGATTTCATGGTTTTCCAAAGGTGTGCCTGATTTTACAATAATATTTTTTATGTATTCTACAAGTTCAGGTATGTTTTTGTTGTCGTCATTAATGCCAAATAAGATGAGATTATTCTTTCGTTTTTCTTTTTCTAAGAGATGAAGTTTCTGTTCTAGCTTCGTGACTTTTATTTTTAAGTTGTGATTTTCTTCTATCAATGGGGCTAATCTTTGATCTAATGCCTCCATTACATTTGTCGTTACAGCTGTGGTTATATTCATAGTCTGTTCATTTAGTTTTTCTTCTAATTTTGACAACAAAATTTCTATGTTTACGTCCATTTTTGGGGGAAATCTGGTTTGTTACACTGACAACACCAATTATGTTTTTCTAGAATTGTCACACTAAGTTGTCTATGTTTTGACAGTGAAGTTTGCTTGTTTGGCAGTGACGTTTCGACTGATGGCGTTATGTTGGTACTAATATGCAGTGAGTGAAGTGAACCGTGGCTGTTATGTTATTTTGACTTTGAGGTTATTATGCAAAAATTTGCCGACTTCTATATTTAGAATGTAGTGTTTTTCACTGATTTTAAGCGTGTAAAACGTCCGAACACTTCGCTGTTTGTTGTGGTGAACTGGTTTGTTATTATTTCACTGTTTTAGCACTGTAAATCAATACTTGTTGCGGTGGTCACTTTCGTGCGTCTAACAGGAATAACTGTAATTGATATAATTATACGAGCTATTAATAGACGATTGGAAATAAATAATACGGTTACTAACTAAGATATTTTAGTCTATAAATGCAATATATTTGAGCCAACATAGTTTTGAAATATCAGAAGAACTATTAAACTAAACAACTTAGATTGTAAGAAAACTAGTATTAATAATTGAGCAATTTGTTTTCTGAATAAAAGTTTCTTTATTTTTAAGGAACCACATCCGCTTCATCTAACTAATCTTATGTCTATAAATTATTTATACTCGATGAGTACAATAACCACGTAATTCCCGATACTCTCATAGATTCTCGATATGTCTCACGATCTGATAGTATACATACAAGTAGATTTGATGGAATGAGGAAAACCGCACAATTCTTTTGCAAGAGTAGATATATCGACTTTGGCGTACCACAAGGTACTTTACGTAAATAAAGTCAGTGGGCTTTTCGCAGAAACTTTCCGATGTTCCAAAACATGTTATATTATTACTTCAGCCTATTATCACCAGTGTTTTTGCGTCTTTGCTTAATTTTTTTTTTAGGTAATAGATTGGAAGTTGTTAGATAACTATGTTTGTGAACACACAATAATAAAAGTAGAATAACCAATACAGAGGGTACAGGTGTGCTTGCCCTGTACTAAGCTGAATAGGGGGTGATTAACACCATCATTATGAACAACTTTTCCTATGAGGCCAGCCCGGAATTTGACAAAAAAACTGATTTTCCATACAAAACTGTAAGTAGGAATCGACAAAATGTATGAAAGAGTTGTTTTTATATCGAATTTTGGGTAGGCTTCATAGCCAAATTTGTTCGTAATGATAGTTTGAATCACCTCACATATGGATATACGAGGCGTATTTTGGCAATTGCCTTTATAAACTGCAACAAAATACAACACTCCTTTCAAATACTATTACATAAAAAGCAATTGGATCATCCACAGAATCTTGAAGTTCTAAAGATAATCAAAATTGATAGTACAGTACGTGCCACCAAAGATGAGACTTGAGAAACCACTTTGGTTTGTAATAAATAAACAATTCTGGATAATAGATATACAAACGTTTAAAAAACGTTTATCTACACTAATGTTGTAACATTCTACTTATGTTTCCAATACTTGACTTATAATGACTACTGTTATAGCGCAGACAACAAAACACTCAATTTAAGCAATTTGACATGATGTTATAATATCCACATCGATATCGTAAAATCTCATTATAACATTGCGCGCTCGTTCCTGATTGGCCCTGCGCGCGCAGCTGCGCTCTCATTGGTTAGATTTTAATGGCGCCAAGTTCACTGTGACAATACACGTACGCGTGAATTTAATGTTTCGCGTTAAGTTTTTTTTTTTATTTTTATTAGTGAAGATAAAGTAGTGTATGCAACTGCATATAACACAGGTATTAAAACACTCGTTACTTTTATGAAACTCGCTGCGCTCGTTTCATAAACTCACGTGTTTTAATATCCTTCATTATAAGACAGTTGCATAAACTACTATTATAAACGTTTAATAGATTTACAAATTCTGTATGATTCGTTTGTACACGACTGTATCTGCGCAAGATCCCCCACCACTGACGTTTGTCAAGTCTCGTCTTTGGTGGCACGCACTATAAAAGTACTTTTAGATTAGTACCTACACCAGTAATGGATAACCGTGTATAGTTTAAATAATAACCATTAGTACATTATAATATTATCTATAACTAGTAACTAGGACCACCTCCTGTCCTATATATTATACCCAACTAATGGTTATTCTATTGTAAGGTTACTATTTATCTGATTTCTTACCAATATATCCTGAGTCTGACTCTTGTAAACTGTGGCAGAAGTCTGTTGTGACATCTGCAGCGCCTCAGAAATTTGCACCAATGCCAAATCCGATGCCCCTTGTTGTAGCAGTGATAACACAGAGGCAACGGAGTACGGAGAGACCACAACGTTGCCTTGTTTTTGTGAGATGGATCCCTGAAATGAAAATTTAACTTTTAGGGGACAGTGTAGTAATTTTATCTTTATTGGATCTGCAAGTATTAATCTAGTTTTCATTTCGTTTTCAAAGACATAATCATTGTTTGGCATCGTAAATCAAAAAGGGTCATCTTCGTCATTGCGGTCTAAAGTTGGCGTATTTAAAACCTTATTTTGAACAGAAATGTGATTTTACTTGTGTACTGCATAATTATACCGCTTAAACCACTGCCAAAAATTCAACTTAATTTTGCAAATAAACAAAAAAACATATAAGGGAATGAAACTTCATATTATAGGTACTACCAATAAATGTCTATTGTTTGTATACATACCTTCATGAAGTTAATACTGAAATTCGTCATCGCTACTGCAGCTTCATTGAGATGAATTATTTGCAATGTTTGGTTTCTCTGAACCTTCTCTGGATTCCTACTGTTTACCACAGTTTGATCATACGTAGGCTGTTGGGGAACATTGAAATTTCCGCTTATCGGTTTGTTAGTTTTATTTTCATTAGCAGGCTGTTGAACATAATTGAAATCGTTTACTGGAACTTTAAAATTCCATTCATTCATTGGGTTTTCATATATAGGTTGTTGAAGAGCATTATTACTATTTTCAGTTCTTTGATCATTCCAGTTATTTGCAGGATTTCCATATACTGGCTGTTGAACAGTATTTAAGTCATTTCCTGGTCTCTGAATGTTCCAATTGATGTTGGTAGAAGTATCAATCGCATTGACTCTAGTTACCGGGACCGGGATCACTTCTACGTTGCTATTTGCCGGCTGAAAGCCACCAGTCTGTGTGTTCATTTGACGATTTCCTGGTTTCCCTGTGCTGGGCTTGTTGTCATCAAAATATATGACGTCTTTATTATATATATTGTTATTAGGTGCAGCATTTTGTGAATTCACTCTCAACATAAGGCTGCTAATACCTGAAAACGAACACTGTGTATTAATATCACATAATACCAATTTATTATTTTGTACGTTCTAAACAAAAGTAGATACCAGATGCACAAATACTTAACATCTTCAAAATGCTGTAATTACTGGTCTCAAATTTAATTTAAATACATAACCACAAAACCTGAATATCAAGCCTTATTTCAACAATGGAAAATTATACTCACATAAAAAAGTTAACCAGTCCATTTTAAACATCACAACAACACAATAATCAGTCTTATAAAATCACAGTCTGTTTATTAGCTCTCGGGGAAAGACTCACTAGAAAAACAGTTTCGAATTACTTAAACGCCCGTATTTTCGTGCCACAATATATACATGTTATCTGTCGAGAGAATATCGCAGCAATGCAACATCTGCGACTTGACCGTACAATTGACTCCAACGATAAAAAGGCATAAACATCAACTGCATCACTCCAATTATAAACTTTATCTTGAACACACAAGACACAAATTACGTTTAGCAGCAACATAATGTAAAGTATATAACTTAGGCCGCCATGCGATGAAGTGGGTTTTCCGTATGTATAACTGGAATTATTTTGTTTGGTTAAGTCAGGGGACTGAATTTAAATAGGTTTTGCCCACTTTTGCTCTTATTGGTTTATTTAAATAGGCTTTAGACAAGCTTAAGTGTAATAAGCTTTATATTTTTAAGTTCAAGCGAGGTTTTTGAAGCAAGGTGCTTTAAAGGCAAACTGCAACATCATTGGAGTAAAAAAACTGATGCAGTACGAGTAGGTAACAATGAGTAATTCTTTCTGTGCCCGTTACTCCTGACCTGACATAGTATTCGCGACAACTTAGACGCTATTTTTACTTAATCTTGAAGCATCTCGTTTTATATGTATACAACACGTTTTATAAAACCTTAATTTAGTAAGACCTGTTTTTGTTGACCAACCGGTTCTTCGTTTTTTGTACCTATGTTATTGTGTTTCTTATACAATTTTATAAAGTTTCTTGTAGACACGTTTTAGTATCGGTTATTAAGCTAAAATTTGTATCTGCCCATGACGTAGGTTTCACATGAAGGTATTTGTCATAGACGGGACCTTACCTAACCGACAAAATCCATGCATCAACCGATAAGATTTTGGAATCGCTTATTTTCCCAGTATCCATTAGAAAGAGAAGGGGACTTTACCTTTATTTTAGTAGAGTTCGGAGCTTAGATAAGAAGTGGTCAAATACTAACAGATGAGAAATCTCTGTGGAAAATGACTAAGATTGTGTCAAGAAATGATTAAAGTTATTCAGTTAGTTACAATTTATAAAATAACTAGCTGACCTGGCAAACGTTGTTTTGCCAGATAAATTATTTCTAGGTAATGAAATGTTAAGGGTGAACAACCCTTATCACTTAGGGGTATGAAAAATAAATAGTAGCCGATTCTGAGACCTACCGAATATGCATTTAAAATTTGGTAAAAATTAGTAAAGCCGTTTCGGAGGAGTAAGGTAACTAACATTGTGACACGAGAATTTTATATACCTACATAAGAAATAATAAAGATATATTTAAAAAAATGTAGTATATCAGTCTCTGGTGGTCTCAGTTTTCGTAATGTATTGCAATGTACGGCTAGGATATATGTATTATGTACCTATAGGTAATTTTCACAAGTGTTTGTATTTTTTATGTTATGTTAAATAAAGACTTTTTGAAATTGAATAGTCTCTGGCAGCCATATCACAAGCTTTGCTTAGTTTGAGGTCAGGGCCAGGGTGTAAGAAGTCCCCTAATACCAAAAAAAAGGTAGTTATTGACTGTCACAACTACAATAAACACTATTTACCAATCCATGTTACCCATGCTTCATTATCTTAATAGAAGTGGTATACGTACAGAAGAAAATAAAACACAAGAATGAATGACCTAATCTAATCATGAAAATATGCATAGTAGGACACATAATTATGAGTTGGTAATTAGAGTAATTGTGAGAAAAAATATGTAAATTATATACACCACCATAACATTATATAGGTAAACTAAACAAATAAAGATAATCATACAAATACTTCGTAATGCTGTATAGCGGTTACAAAAGCATTTTGTACAATACAATTATTATTTATTAACACATACATATAAAACAGATATTAAATTAAACATAGATACAATATTCTACTCTTATTTTTAACATTTTCTTATTCATCTAAAATAAAGTACATAATGTTTTGACTTATAATTATGTTATTATTGTTTTGCATCTGTTTTTTTTTTATTTATGCTATTATGAGTCCTCTTATCCCCCAACTATAATACCTTCAATCATAACTGAGGCATTGGTTCATAAATCTTTCATGGTATCGTCTCTCTCCCACTCGTTAGATGTAAGGAGCACTGTACTGCTCTTTCACTCTGATTTTATTATCAACGCCTGAACTAAGGATAGTGCAAGCACAGTTTCATCATTGCAATAAGTGCGTCATAGGTACTTCATCAATGAAGGTCTTCGCAACATTACAGATTGCGTTTAAAAAATCAGGTGGTATCAATAGTTTTCCTATCAATGCAACGAAATCATGTCAGGAATAGTAAGGTTATTGCTTTGCAAAGTTCTGAGTCTGAAGGGTATAAACTCATCATTATGAACAACTTTTACTAAGGAATCACCTGCAAAATTGCGAAACTAAAAATCAACTAAGTATTCTCTACAATAAAATTGGTTCTCGACAGAATGTATGGAACAGCTAAATTATTTGTTCGCGATTTCGGGGTTGGTCTCATATTAAAAGTTGTTCATAATGATAAACATATGTAGGTACACTTCTAAAAGTCCCCAAGTTTTGCAAAACAGCGCCTTTTATTGAGGTATACACTTATTCACAGTATTCGCTGATAAAGTCTACAGAACGGTATTTCTATATTTAGCAACGTCGTGTCAGTATTTCCACGGCCAGCGTGGTACAATATTTTCAAAACAAAAACACCGCACAGGATATTTTACCAGCGCATACTGATAAACATACTATTTGATATAATAATATTATTATACTTATTATTTAATAGCACATTACTTAATGAGTGCTCGCATACAAACGATTTATTTTACCCCAGGTTATCAGGTGTTTATATGCGTTCACTAATACCTATAATTACACTAATTAATTAATTTACATAATTACACTATACAGTACCCGTCACATCGTTACTATATTTCTGATCGTCAATATAAGTTGAGTCAAAAATTAAAATCATTCTATCGTTTGTCATAATCTGTTTAAAATCAGTGAGTTATTAATTATTATGATATAGTCAATTAAATTCAGTCAATCCAGTTGTCAATTTTTAACGTAATTTGTCATAAAATGTATGTAACTACAGTTTCTATTACCCCTTCTCAATTAAAGAGTTTTGCAGTTACCAGTTCCTAAATTTCCTTTCTTGGGTATAAAATAGGTATATCTTAGAAAAAAAGTCTTGGAAACTAGATATTATTTCTTAGGTAGTTTTATAAGAACAACAGTAAGTAGAGGAAAATCAAAGTATGAGTAAAATTGGAAATATATGACTAGTAATCTCATATGATAGAAGCTCATTTAGGTACATTAAATTTGTTAGGATCACTTTACAAGTCAGTCTTTGGGTCTGTTTTACATACAAAGCTTAACCAAAACTTTAACATGCCTTAAATTACAATTATACAGGGTTACTAGTAATCAAATAAGCATCATTTTAAGGGCTTATACTGTACATCACAACTAACAACACTATTGTTCAACGACTTTTGTCAAATCTCCCAAAAAATCCTGCTCCGTGGAAAAATATCGTTTATCTTCGACACAATGTATGGAGCAGCTGCTTTTCAGGGTTATTTTTAGTTTTGACAAAAATTGTTAGTTTTGATGTATATAATAAGGGGCTTACTATGTAAAAGGATCCTAGTTGATTACCAGTAAACCCTGTATAGCTTCGCTTACTGATCTAGTTCAAGAATGTGTACCTAAACTTGTTATGTAGGCATATTATTGATATTTCTTTTATGAATCACATCAGATGTAAAATTATATTCATTTCAATTTCATTATTTCAAGCCGAATCCAACTTAAAGAGGTCTGTGAAGTTACCTACTAGCTGAGGCACCTCGCCGCCGTAAAATTTGCTACTACGCAACGACGCGTCTCGTGTTCACAGACGTCAATAAGTTTGATTCGGACTATAGGTACTCTAAACAGTCCCGCTGTCTCATCACAAATACAGTTATCAACTTGTCCTATACTAAGCGGAAAGGGGGTATTTAGATCATCATTATGAACAACTTACCAATGGCAAAGTAGATATAATATACCTAATGGGACCAGCCCGGAATTAGATAAAAAAAATCAGCTGACCCATACAAAATTGTATTACAAATTACATACAAATACCCATAAAAAAAAACTTTTTCGGAATCGACAATATGTATGAAATAGCTGATTTTTGCCGCCCCATTGTAAAACTTGTTCATGATTATGTCTGAATCACTGCCTCTCGGCTAAGTATACCAGTTCTAGATAACCCTGCGATCTGTTGTTTATTTCAGTGCTGCAATCAATTTTAGAGTTATGCGATGCGGCGGGAGAGTATAGTGGTCCCTCAGAGCGTTGTACTGATAAGATGGGCTGGCTACTGTGCGGGCTGCTTGGCGCAGAAACTGCGTCATCTTGTGCAGGTTGGCAAACTTCTGGATACATTTCTGGTACCTGTAAGATATTCAGTTTTGGATAAGACAATCAGGGTAGGGTTATCTGCTTACCCTAAACTAAGCCAAAAAGTAATTAAGGCCATCATTCTGAACAACTTTTACTATGGAACCAACCAGGAATTTGAGAAAATATCATCTGTTCCGAAACGGCTGACTTTTTTCCCGGATTCTGGATTGGACCCATTGTAAAAGTCGTTCACTATGATGGTCTGAATCACCTCCCTTCGGCTTCGACAGTACACCAGTTCTAGATAACCATGTATTATTGTAATAGTTCAAATAAGTATCAGATCGAGAAGAAACATCTCTCTTTGACACCATGAAAAGATTCCACTCCAAAAAATGAAGGAGTGGAATCTGCCCCACCAGTGGGGCGCTTTGGTGGGGCAGAGTGGAAGTACTCTGAAAATACTATAATACTCGTATGTAATCACATAAAATAGCTATTGACACCATTGTTTTGTATTGTGTTGGGCATAACATAATGCTTAACACATTTTAATAATTGTTTTTCGCACTATTTGGCAAAACCGCATTCGGTACATCGCCATCGTGTACAAAATTCGAATATTTCGCTCGAATTGTTTACATTATTCCTGATCTTTCAAAAACTGTTCAGCCTATTTCTGTAAAGTTTAAATGAGACCACCTCGGGAGCACACCCTTTCGAACTAAAAAAGAATTATTCGATTCGGTTTACATTTGGCGGAATTATCAATGAACATACACAAAAAAAATACATACAGACGAACATAGTACCTCCTCCCTTTTGGAAATCGGTTATAAAATTGGCTTTTTAAGATCTTTTCCCAGACTAAATCCTAAACAAAAACACTAGATCAGACTAGATGACGCTGTCGACCCTTAGACGCAATAATGACATTTTGAGGATTGGATTAAAATATTTTTTCTTGTAACGGTTGTGCGCGTTGTGGCTCGACAATGATCCTCATCATCAATTGATCAATCAATCAACGAATAATTGATCATCAGATTGTCAAAGGTTTTGTAATTATGTATTACGAAACTTTATCATTTGGATCTTTCTTTGCATCAGGTCTTGACAACTTTTATTTAAAACAGTTTTAAAAACCTAAACCTAACCCTAAACAGTTTTATTGTGCTTAGTGCCAGAAAAAAGCAACACAAATACTCACACAGGGCACATGACGAGTAGATTCATGACATCACGACTCCCCAAGAGAAGAACGGCAGCTTTCATCGCAGCGGCCGCTATAACTGACGGCTGCTCTCGGCAGAGCGTCCTGTCGACCATCAGTCCAGCCATGCAGAGGAATGTGGCAGCCTGTTCTATCTCGCTGTTCCGACGCCGGTCACAAAACCATGACATATAGGAGATGAATTCTTGGGGTATCACTGGCTGTGAAGGGAATTTCTGAAAAGAGAATATTTAGATCCTTTGCATTATTTACGGGTCTGTTTATAAGTATTTGTATGGTTTGACGAATCGTGGGTCCTTTTTATGCAAGGTAGATGCGGATTTGACCACACACATTCTGTCTGATCTTAAAACACCTAAGCGATGTCCAACTGCTGAGAAGGGTATCTTGGTGCGAGATATTTATAAGCCATCGCTGTCCATAGTAGACATGGGAATTTGGACCTAAACACACAAACAAAGCAATGTCTGTGTAAGTTTTCATCAACTTTTTGCTGTACCTACCTCGTAACTGGCAACCGTTGACAAATAAAACCTAAGTAATTTTACGCACTGCTCCAGGGTAATCGACTCTTCTCCATTACGAAAGTGTTATATCCAGCAGTCAGCAAACGTCCTTCCGCTAAAATAATGTGATGATGATTACAAACTAGCTCGCGCAGCACCATAATTTCAGCTGCCCTCAGAGCGTCAGCAGAGAACGCTTTTGGCTCCAAATCCAACCATCATGGACGCTGAATGTGTGGAACCGTACAGCTTCTGTTCAATCCAGTAGCAAGCAGTCACTACCATCTGGGTCTTCTAAACCATCACCCGGTGCTTCAAGTAAAATTCAAAGTACCTACCAAAGACTGGGCCACAGTCGGTAATGCCGAGAAGTTGCGCTTGTGATGGGTTCTATTGGAAATCTACAGGAGACGCATAGGCATCTCCATCCTATTGGCTGGATATAGATCCAGCAGTGACGTCTTAAGGTTGAAATGTTAACTAATACAAACCAGCTCGAGCAGCACCATCATTTCAGCTGCCCTCAGAGCGTCAGTAGAAAACGCTTTGGCTCCAAAGCCAACCATCTTGGATGCTGAATGTGCGGAACCGTGCAACTTCTGCGCGATCCAGTAGGAAGCGGCTACTATCACCTGGATTTTCGAAACTGGTACTTGTTTTAAACTCAGGTAGGAGTCGAAAAACCAGCACGCAGTTTGGATCACTGCTGGATTGCCGTGCGGACCCTGCAGTTTGAGAAGTGGTGGTTAAAACAGCCATTCTCCAATTTGGCGCCTTTCGCCTAGTTACCGTACTTTATTATTTTTAACCGACTGCCAAAAGGAGGTGGTTCTACGTTCGTCTGTATGTGTTTTTAGGGTTCCGTACCCAAAGAGTAAAAAGGGACCCTAATACTAAGACTGCGCTGTCCGTCTGTCTGTCCGTCTGTCTGTCTGTCACCAGGTTGTATCTCATGAACCGTGATAGCTAGACAGTTGAAATTTTCACAGATGCTGTATTTCTGTTACCGCTATGAAACAACAAATACTTAAAAAAAATATTTAAGGGGGGCTCCCATACAACAAACCTGATATTTTAGCCGCTCGATATTAATAACGGTAACTTACAGGTAGACGCTTGAAATATTCACAGAATATTTATTTGTATGATTTCTTCAGTAATTAATTATTAAATTCTAATAAAATAAATATTAAAGGGGGCTCCAATAAAGTACGGAACCCTTCGTGCGCAAGTTCAACTCGCACTTGGCCGATGTTCATCGATCATTTCGCCAGTTGTGAACAGAATCTAAAAATTATTTTTTAGTTCGAAAGGATATACTCATGAGGTGGTCCTATTTAAATTTTACAGAAATCGGCTTAGCCATTTTTGAAAAATCAACAATAACGTAAACAATTCGAGTGAAATATTCAAATTTTGTACACGATGGAAGGCGGTTTTACCATTTTTTGCGAAAAATAATTATTCATTGCTTTGAATCAACTTCAATTCTCCGATAAGCAAGTTTTTACTGGCATGCATAATACGTCATACTATCAAATTGAAATGTTCAGTCAGAGTGTACCTACGGTAATAAGGAAATAATGACCAGAAAACTTGTCTAGCTAGAAGATTTTTAATCATTTATTATTTGTAATCAATTGGGTTAAATACATAAATTACTTAATCGAGGTCAAAATTATTAACGTGGTAAAAGTAAAAATGTAATTAAAGTAATGTAATGGATGGTTCTCTTCGATTATAGCGTCTCTTACGTGGTCAATGTTTAAGTATTATTTAAAACGAGGCTTACATTTTTCTAAGAACTCAATCGGGAAATGAAGCGCTCCCCTTTTTTTTACAAAAATAATTCTTAAACTCAAAACTTAAAATGAGTCACGAAAGTTGCGATGACAATGAGAAATACCCAATGGAGCTTATCATAGACAATTAATATAATATCGATCTAGCTAGATTTACCACTACGTCGCTGACTATCAAAAATACTGAGCCGAATTGTGTTCAAATATCGCATTTGTTTGGGTAAAACTTGTCTTGTCTACAGCCGTATTCGTTTGTATGGCATCATACAAGCAGCATTATTTCACTGAGAGGCAATGTTCAAAATCCACCCATTTATACAGCAGCTATACGACATCCACTGCACGAGATAGACCTTACCTATGGATGTCCAAAAAGACCGGTACGAAGCGGCGACTTATTCAGTGATTCGCTCGAGGGAAACTCGAGCTCGCACTTACAAAGTACAGACATAAGACAAAGTATTTAAACCAAATAAGGTGAAAAGTATTACAAACAGCCGTGGCCATGACCACGTTGGCTGATTAAGTTGGAAGTTAAGTACTGACTATATATTTATTTACATTTCGATTTAGTTGCATCCAGCTGTCTTGATAAGTTATTAATCGGTCCACCTCGTAGATGGACATGCTACACTGCGCGTACGTGGTCTCCTTCAGGACTTTTCGAGCCCATCTGTCACCAGTTGTCCGAGCTGTGTGCCCTGCTCACTGCTATTTCAACTAGCCGAGCCGCTGGGCCAATGCTTATAGTTTTGGTCAAATCAAACCACAAAATCACAGTTCATTTTGAGGGTTCCGTACCCAAAGGGTAAAAACGGGACCCTATTACTAAGACTCCGCTGTCCGTCTGTCTGTCACCAGGCTGTATCTCATAAACCGTTATCGCTAGAAAACTGAAATTTTCAAAGATGATGTTTTTCTGTTGCCTCTATAACAGCAAATACTAAAAACAGAATAAAATTAATAATTAAGTGGGGTTGCCATACAACAAACCTGATTTTTTAACCGTATTTCGCTCGATATTAACAAAATGGTAACAGGTAGATAGATGGTTGAAATATTCACAGAATATAAATTTGTATATTCAATCCAATAATCCCTACATAGTATAAAAACAAAGTCGCTTCCCGCTATCTGTCCCCATGTACTCGTATGCTTATATCTTTAAAACTACACAACGAATTTTGATGCGGTTTTTTTAATAGATAGAGTGATTCAAGAGGAAGGTTTATATGTATAATACACCTGTGCGAAGCCGGGGCGGGTCGCTAGTAAATAATATAATTAAAAAAAATATTTAAAGGGGCTCCCATACAGTACGGAACCCTTCGTGTGCGAGTCCTACTCGTACTTGGCCGATTATTTTTAACCGCGATTTCACTGATTTCAAAGTTAGCCTTATAGTAAATTTAAGTAGGTATGCAATTTGCAAAGGAAGACCTTTTATACCGTCCTATGCTTAGTTGCATCTATAATATATTGTAGGTATTTGTCTTGTACTTACGTCAATTTTGATAAGCCAGTTGATAACACAAGCTCGCGTTTTGCAGCTAATGTGTGGAATACCCAGTGGCGGGCGCTCTGCGTTCATCAAGTAAGGAAAAATGGAGACCGAGTACTCTTTATCCAGACACTCCGATTGATTACCTACAGTACAATATATCAACATCAGTACAACAAAAATTGCTACAAATTATATGTAATGTCTATCATTATATCTAAGTATTTAGAGAATAGCTCTCTTCGCTTCTTCTTTGGGCCACTTTTAACCTAGGTATAAGATTTGACACACTGGATGCGTTCTGCGGTCTGCAGTCTGTTCATACATAATGCGGGCTGCGTTCAGTTTGACCTGACTGCATAACGCATCCAGTGTGTCAAATCCTTTACACTTATAAGTCTTCAAATTGGATAATGCCAAAGCGGACCGCAACTAAAAATCAAGCGAAAATTGAAAAATTTTCAAATCCTCGATCATAGTTTATATTGAAATATCGCTGTGAAAATTTGTATTTAAGTAAATGAAAATTAATACCTTTACTAATTATTAACATTTATCTGAAAGCTTGTTTGTATTTTATTTGTTACTCTTTCACGCAGCGACGGATTGATTTGATTGCTCCCGCAAAAACTAAAG
The DNA here is from genome assembly GCA_964007245.1 of Hypomecis atomaria. Lineage (NCBI taxonomy): Eukaryota > Metazoa > Arthropoda > Insecta > Lepidoptera > Geometridae > Hypomecis > Hypomecis atomaria. Next base: position 15,260,092 of record OZ023294.1, on the reverse strand, counting down.
AAAGCGGGTAAAAGCTAGCTCCTATTTTTGACCGACGAAACGGAGGAGGTACTCAATTCGACGCGTTTAATTTTTATGTATAACCTTTTTACATAGTGGTCCGATTTTAATCATTCTTTGTTTTATTTTAAAAGAGTATCGAAATTGGTCCCATTTAAATTTTATCGAAATCGGCTGAGCTATTTTTGATAGATCAACAATATTGTAAAAAATGCTACACGATCCGTGCGATCTTTTCGCGTATGCTGTACACGGAAGTCAGTCATACTATTTTTTGCGAATAATAATTTAAAAAAAAAAAAACATTTTTAAATACGTAAGGATCAGTACTCACAATAATCTGATGACAAATTATTTCCGAGGTTGTCAAACGTCAATCGACGTTTTACTTTGTCTTCTGAGTTCCTAATTTTTATCCCCGGCGAGAGGCCTTGCAATTCCCGACTGTGAGGCCTTTTGAGGCTTTTCTTTACATTTTTTACCTGTTTGTGTTCTATAACTGCAGTGGGAGTGACTATGGTGGTATCTTTGTTACCAATATGTAGGCTATGGTCATTCACAACAGAAATTAGTGGCTTGCGTGTTTCTTTGTCACTTTCGCATACGACAAAAGCGATATTGTGTTCAATAAGTGGCTTTCCAAAGTTACAAATCTCCCCGCCAGCAGCAATAAGTTCTTCTTGGGCATAATTTTCTGTAGATTTATCTTTGATTGTAGTACAATCCTCGCTTTTCTCAAGATCGTCAGTATTTTTATCAGTAATTTCAACTTTATCATTAAATACATTTTGAGTCCAATCTTGTTGAGTTCTCGTGGTTTTAAATGTCAATTTCTTATCAGGTTTCATTTCTTGGTCTCGTTGTATTGGTAAATTTAAATTAGCAGCGTTAGAAGAATGAATCATTTTCAACGGTTCTCTTGCTGCATTAGTCATCTTATTTATCAAATGACTTGGTAGGAGTGGCAATGGCTCCACTGGAACGGGAATTCTTGTTTTAATTTGAGTCGTTTTCGAGATTAGGTTTTCTTTATTGGCCTCCATTTTAAACACAAATTAAAATCCACTAGAACACCTGCACGACCAGCGCGACTGACAAAATCAACGGTACACGCGACAGCAACAAATTTTTGTAAACTCACGTCAAAATTATACCTAGTCATTTCTACCCTCATTTTCAAAAGAAAATGCCAAGAAAGATAAGAAAGATTTTCTTATGAAAATGAAGGTAGATTTGAATCATCACGTTGCGTTTTGTTTTATGCACCCAGTTTAATAATTCATTCATCGTTTTAGTCGTAGGACATCTAATACAGTACTGGACATAGGCCTTTTTTAGGCATTTTGAATTAAGTAGATCGATCTCAAGCGTCTTGCATCCATCGCAATTCTGTGGTCGTAATCAAGTCATACTTGTAGAAATCTACTTATATTACTTTAGGTGTATTCATTTATATTTTTACCGACTTCCATAAACTATGTTGGTACTATGTTCGTCTGAATGTATTTTATGAGTATTTTCATCGATATTTTGTCTAATTGTGCAGCGAATTGAAAGAAAATATTTTGAAAGGGTATACTTGCAAGGTGGGAAAAGTTATGTAATGTAAACTTCATCATTTCAGCAAATTAATTTTTCAATAAAACCAACGTTCCCTATACAGTATTGTATTTGATTAGTAATAGCATAATGTAATAGTAGAAAATAGCAGAAATGGGCAGTGCACCCATGCCTCCCAGATAAGTCGTGCTCGGTAAGGATAAGTGCACTACAACAAATGGTCAGTGCACAAAAAGTGCACTCATCCCTACCAGGAGGGATAGCTTGGTAGGGATAAGTGTACCAGCCGGTCCCATTTTAATTTTATCAAAATCGGCTGAGCCGTTTTTGATAAATCAAAAATAATGCACATGGATAGTAAAAATAATGCACAAATAAATGATCTTGATCTTGGATGTCGCATCGATTCGTGCGAACTGGAAGGCGGTGGTTCCATTTTATGCGAAAAATAATTATTAGAATAAAATTGTGTGGTAAATATCATAATTACAACTTTTTAAATTGCCCATATTGAAACATTATTTGTAGAAAAAATCTTTCTATTTGGGCAATCAAAAAAGACAGTTCAACGAGTTAGGTACGTCATTAGTTCAATGGGTACGTCACAATACGTTTTGCACTGTAAAATAAAAAAAAAACACGTATATTGTAAATAAATAATTTATCTTAAACATATCACAATAATTATTAAAATAAATAATAACTTAACCTAACTAAAATCTAGGGCTGTGTACTTGTTATTTATCAAATGCGTCTGGATTTGTTATTAGAAATTAAGGATTTCTAATAACACAGCAAGGATAAATGATGAGACAAAATAAATTAAGTACAAGGGTGGGTGCTAACATGATACATATTAATTATTATACATTATTTATCAAATGCGTCTGGATTTGTTATTAGAAATTAAGGATTTCTAATAACACAGCAAGGATAAATGATGAGACAAAATAAATTAAGTACAAGGGTGGGTGCTACTAGAGTTTCATCTTTTTGGACAACGACAAAATATGTTGAAAATTTTATTACAGTAAGTAATTAAAAATATTTTTAGTTCATTCGGATTCGGATTCTCTCAAGCTTTCGGACTAAATAAAGTTACTTCGATTTAGAACTGAATCAAACATACTCGTAATACAAATGATAAAATTCAATGTGCTCTTGCGCCCTACTATGTTGGTTTGGTACCGCAATCAACAATACGATCTATAAAATGCTAAACTGTTTATTGTTCCAAATATGTTCGACTTTTTTGACAATTGCGTGTAACACAGGTAACCGAGATGTTTTTTTTTCGATTATAAAATTCAAACGGCGTAAAGACTCAACTGGAAATATTTTCGACTTTTCTGGCGATTGCGTTTAGCACAGGTTACTGAGATATTTTTTGACGTGATAACGTCTTATAAATCGATGAACATCGGCTGCACGCACGAAAAAGTTCCATGTTCCGCCTGAGCTAAGCGTGAAAGTGATAGAGAGGCAAGATCTAAACGTTCAGCTTGTTTCAGTTGAATCAGCAACATTTTTTTCTTATGACGTTATCCAGTAAAGTTATCGTCCGTAAACCGACTACACAAACAAACATTTGTTATGTTGAGTTTAAAATTCGAAAGGCGTAGGCTGTTCTGGGTCGACGACCTTCCCGGCGACGACGACGAGGTTGTCTAGCACGTCCACGATGAAGAAGATGAAAGGATGTTCAACGTTGAAGCGACGGGTCTTGTCTTGGGATATGGGCAGGCTCTTGGTCTGTTCTTGTATGACATCGGTTCCTGTGGATATGAAAATGTTTTAGGATATTGTTACAGTCCTTAAAATGTGGTAGAAGACTTGATTAGAAGTAGTTGAGATTTATTTACACACTATATACTTACAGGTCAACGCCACCCAGAATTTTGGAATTTAAATAATTAATTAATTTAGTTGTCGCTTGAAGCGATTCCCAACCACAAAAATGTATGGAAAATTTTGCCCAGAGCTGTCAAAACTGTCAAATATGTATTTTAAATTTGCCACTACTAAGAGAAACACGGCAACTAGCCACTGAATCGGAATATTTTTCATGTTTCTTTCTAACTCACGCCATTTTTTCAATTCGCCACAAAATTGTTTCAAAAATTTAGTAGAACACGATTTGTTTTGACATAATGTAAAAAAATGTTACTATAGAGAAGCCATTGGCTCTTGAAACACAGTCTTAGACTAGTTCAGGAGTCTATGGATCATCTGATACTGTACATTAACATATGTGTCAAAAATAAATAAATGATTGATTGATTGATTTTACATGATTGCATCTACTTCTTTCTTTTCTCGATCAACCACATTCCCTCTGGTATCTCTGTGCGTGTAACAAACTGCCAACACCCCTCGCTGTTCGCCCTGTGTAGCGCAAGCGTGCCTTCTGTTATCTATATGAACCTACCATCTGCAAGGCGCTGGAGTCAGAGTTGTCGCCGCGCATGGCCACGGCCGCATCCCGAGTGAATACTGCTCACTCCGAAATGTAGCGTGACAATGTTACCCTAGGTTGATACGAACCTGCCATCTGCGAGGCGCTGGACTCAGCGTTGTCGACGCGCACGGCCACGTGCTGTACCAGCTCCTGCACGAACAGCCCCTCGTCCGAAGACACGCCGGAGAGCTCAGCGTCCCGAGTGAATATACTGCTCACTCCGAACTGGAACATGACAACATTTAATACAGCATTTCGGGCTGTTGTGATGCACTGTTTGATGTCTTATAGAGATGGGCTATGGTATGAGGCGCAACACCCGCTAAATAATGCCCTATTTCAAAGTAGATATAGGTCGCGCCACACAAGTTGGCGGATATTAAGTTACTCGTAGCTACAAGCTGCGCAATATCCAATCCTGACTGAAGCTCACATAAAGCTGCAAATTGTTTGGCTATTGCGCAGCTCGGAGCTAACTTCACATCTGCCAACTTGTGTGGCACGATGTTCTTCTTTCTGACTTCTTTTGCCAACTACCTCCAATACAGTTAACCCAAAGTCATGAGCTAGCTAGGAGTGGGCACGAATGGGCCTTGCGCACTCTAGAAACTTATTTGCCCCAAAAGACTTGAAATTCAATCTATTCTATTTTTGTGGGGTGGGTAAATGTATAGGCAGTTGCCCCATATAGAGAATCTCTAACTACGTCAATGGCTAAAATCAGTCATACCTTAGCCAGAGCAGCGATAGGCTTAGTCGTGGTCTCGACATAGAAGGAAGGCATCGAGACGTCCACCTGCTCCTCTCGGAACATCTCCTGAATTTCTGGCAGAGGAGCAGCAGACAGGTCAGCCACGAGTCGTGTGAGGCCGTCGCGAGATCGCGGCACCACCACAAGAAGTGCGTAGCGATCACCCTGGAATATGGAATAAAGATTTGGTAAGACTTTAACAAATAGATCATCGTAAATATATATCACCTTTTTGGTAAGCCTGTCTGATCAAGGGTACGATTTGATTATGAATTTTGGGTGTGAGCCCATGCGCTATATAGTGGACTTGAATGTTGAAATAGATAGCCAAATGTAGTCTAAACTATAGTAGACTTGCTGTCGTCCATAAAAAATCCATGCATGGGTAACACCTTTGTTATAATATAATTTTAAAAGGCTGGATTCATGACCGTTTTGATAAATAAATACTAGCACCTAATGACGTCTCACACTCGTAGCTACTAAGTTTCCCTATGATGAAGGTAACAAGGAAGACACGCCAAGACCAAGACAACTAACACAAAATATCGGTTATAGTTAAATATCGGTTCTGGGTCAGAACCCAGAACCGATATTTAACTTCATCTCCTAAATGTCTGCTGACCATGACCCGGGATTTCCTACTTCACAAGCAAAGATACAACCAATTTCGACAGAAGGAAGGAATTCCTCAAATTAAATTGAATAAGACTAGAATATTTGCTCAAGGTATATAATGACAAATATTACCTTACTAAAAAGTAAAAACAACTTCAAGGCAAAACGAGATTCAACATGGTATATCCGAGTATTATATGTCAGAACTTCAGAAGCGCGCAGTGCGACTTGGTAATGTTTTAAATTGTTATAATTCAGAATTTTGAATATCGATCTTAATAAGCAAGTGTGAATGTTAATTTTAAATAAGTCATATTTCATCAGTATTTTTGATTTATCAAACGCGGCTCAGCCAATTTCTGTAACATTTAAATGGAACCACCTTGGGAGTATACCCTTTCTAACTAAAAAACAATTTCTCGATTCGGTTTACAATTGGCGAAATTATCAATGTTCATCATATACAATATTGGGATATTTCGCTCGAATTGCTTATATTATTGTTAGTTTCTTCAAAAACGGCTCAGCTGATTTCTGCAAAATTTAAATGGGTCCACCTCGGGAGTATACCCTTTCGAACTTAAAAAGTATTTTTCGATTCGGTTTACAAGTGGCGAAATTATCGATGAACATACACAAAAAAAATACATACTTACACACGAACATAGAACCTCCTCCTTTTTGGAAGTCGGTTAAAAATTTGCTAAATTAGCTCTAAGAAACTGAAAAGCAAGAGAAACTCTCTTTTACACTTCTATTATACAGGGTTACTGGTTATTGAACCTATTCCTTCTAGTAGCTTATAGGGGGCGCTATTATCAACTAATTTGACCACATATACCCCTATCCAAAAGTTAACCATTTCCGAGAAAAAAATTATTTAAGTATTTTTTAAATTTTATCGATGTAAGGTGACTTAAAGGTTATAAAAAAAAAAATTAGACGGTTTTGAACAATCATTTATTTATTTTTACTTAACAGAGACATAAGGCTATCATTATGAGTAACAAAAACTGAACTAGGTATCCACTTTAAATAATTACCACAGGAAAACATCAAGAAAATCTAATTATCATTATTAATTAGTTAATAATTTTAATAATTTTTTTCTCGGAAATGGTTAACTTTTGGATAGGGGTATATGTGGTCAAATTAGTTGATAATAGCGCCCCCTATAAGCTACTAGAAGGAATAGGTTCAATAACCAGTAACCCTGTATAAAAGGCTTCGCTGAGTGACTGACTGACAGACAGCCTACAGCCCAAACCGCTAAAGATACGAACATGAAATTTGGAACAAAGATACATTGGACCACGTAATGGAGCACTAAGAACGGAATTTTGAAAAATCGACCTCTAAAGGGGTAAAACGGGCCCTTTTCGTTTGTATGTAACTTTTTATTCCCTTTACCGATTGACTTGAAACTTTGTATACATGCTACTCAAACAAAATAAAAGTTACGTTTGTTCCTGTTTTTCCGAATATTCCTTATCTAAGGGGTCAAATTGGGTCCCAAAGTTGGTGAAAAAAGCGTCTATTACATCCAACGAGCTGAACGGTTATGGATGAAATCTGGTATGGAGGAAGCACACAACATGTTTCAACACATGAACTATTATTATCCCGGAAATTCTATGGGGATCCTTAGGGATAGCCAAAATTAATCAGTTTAGGCTAAAACCCAATCCACTAAAGATAGATACTTGAAATTTCGAACATAGGTACAATGTACAACGTAATAAAGCACAAAGGACGAAAATTTCGAAAAATCGACCTCTAACGGGGTAAAACGGGCCCTTTTTGTTTGCATTTAATTTTTTATTACCTTTACCGATTGACTTAAAACTTTGTATTTATGCTTTACAAATAAAATAAAAGTTACGTTTCTTCCTGTTTTTCCGAATTTTCCTTATCTAACGGGTCAGATAAGTTCCCAAAGTTGGTGAAAAAAGCATCAATAATTACATCAGACAAGCTGAACGGTTATAAATGAAATCTGGTAGGTATGTAGAAAGCACACAACATGTTTCAATACAGTAACTATTTTATCCCGGAAAATCTATTGGGTTTCTTAGCAATAGCCAAAATAATCAATTATAAAGCTAAGATAAAAGGGGTAGATAAATGAATTCTAACGAAATTTGGTACGACGCTAGACAATAACACAAATTACCACTTGGGGTACTGCTATCCCGGAAAATTTCAGTGGGTCCTTCAGGATATCAATTTCCTAAAAAAGTACTAAATGACTGTTCGAAAACCGATGCAATATTGTTTGAAAATATCTCACCCTTTTAACTAATATATGACTATTAACGTCCTGGGAAAAGTCCCGGATTCCTTGTCTAACGCTAGACCAAACATCCTATATAAGCGTGAAAAATAAATTGATCGCGTTTTTTTTTTAAACGTAGTGAAATATCTAGAATTAAATTGAGATAATTTAGATCCTTCAATGGGGGCAAAATGGGCCCCTAATTGTTTATGAACGATTTTATTTTGTGAGCCAATAGACTTGAACTTAGGGTACATACGGATCAATAACTACTTACTTTACTATGGGAACTACCCTGAAGAAGCGAAAATTACCTATTCTTTACATTTTGTCGCGGGTCGATGAATTTTTTGTGTTGAACAGCTAATTTTATTTACGTGATTTCTGGGTTGGTACCATAGTAAAAGTTAGTCAAATGATGAGTATAATGGAATCCTAGAACATGCCTGTCGTCTAGATGTAGGTGCGCTATGTATTTTTCAAATAAAATGTACCTTCTTGTGTGCTACTTTTTCGTCTGTACTTGGTCAGAGAATGTCTGAAAGTCCTACAAGTGTCTCGATCACTTTTGACCGCGTAAACGGTTATGGGCGAGATTGTCATTGAGTTCAGAATAATCGAAATTAAATTTCTAATGACTTAATGAAACATGATGAATACCTGTACTGGCCTTTTTTAGGGTTCCTTACCCAAAGGGTAAAACCGGGACCCTATTACTAAGACTTCGATGTCCGTCTGTCTGTCTGTCACCGTAGGTACCGTAATAGTTGGGCAGCTGAAATATTCACAAATGATGTATTTCTGTTGTCGCTATAACAAAAAATACTAAAAATAGAATAAAATAAATATTTAAGGGACATGCAACAAACGTGATTTTTAGGAGTTTTTTGCTCGATATTAATAACAACAAGAGGAATGGGCTCCCATACGGTACGGAACCCTGCGTGCGCGAGTCCAACTCGCACTTGGCCGACCATGACGTGCGAATGGAGTTGGATAAAATTTGGTATACGAGTGGGAAACTACATGGCTCAACTCATGATCGTCATATATCTCATCATAAATCGAAAAATATTCTTTTCTCGCTATAAAAAAAATCAGTAGGTATATTAAAATATAACTTTATCAAGTATTTATTTTATGACAAGTTATAAAATAACGCGGTCCAAACCGTGGGCTATTAAAGTCAAAGAACATTTATTGTTGAACTGTGTTACATTGAGATCTTACTACTAATCACAAAAATATTGAATTATCAGTTAGGTCCAATATGGCCATAAAATAATCATTAGAACCTGAAAAAAATTTACAATCATTATTATTAGATTTAATTCGAATATTTTGCAATTTATCATCTAAAAATTGTCGTACTCCATAATAAGCTTTAGATACAAGTAAATTTATGCAAATACTGAGACAAAGCAGGCCAATCCGTGGGCTAATTATTATCCTTGCAAGTAATACGACAACGTGGGCTAAACCAAGAGCTATTATTTTAAGCAAAAAAAGTACTAAGACAACGCGGGCCAAACTGTGGGAAATTACCATTTAAAGTAAGTACTAAGAAAATGCGGACCAAACCGCGCGCCATTATCATTTTAAGCAAATACTATAACGACGCGAGCCAGACCATGGGCTATTATCATTGCAAGCAATACGACAACGCAAGCCATACGGCAGGCTATTGTTTTTTTAAGCAAGTACTTAGACAACGCGAGCCAAGCTACCTACTATAAATTACCATATTAAGCAAGTACTAAGAATGCGCAGGCCAAACCGCGACCTATTATCATTCTAGCTAAACACTGGGACAATTAAGGCCAAACCGTAGGCAATGCCTATTACTCGAAAAGATAATGCCTACTAAGCATTATCTTTTCAAGTAGTACGTTATACGACAATGCAGGCGAAACCACGAAGTATTATTATTTTAAGCAAGTGCCAAGATAACGCGGGTCAAACTGTGGCTTATTATCATTTTAAGCAGTTACTCGAACAAAGCGGCCAGACCGTGGGCTATTATCATTGCAAGTAATACGACAACGCGTGCCAAACGGTAGGCTATTACAATTTTGAGGAAGTATTAAGACAACGCAGGCTAAGCTGCGTGCTATAAATTACCATCTTAAGCGAGTACTAAGAATACGCAGGCCAAACCGCGACCTATTATCATTTTAGCCAAATACTATGACAATTCAGGCCAAACCATAGGCATTATCCTTGCAAGTAATACGTTATACGATAATGCTTTGCTAAACCACGACTTATTATTATTTTAAGGAAGTGCCAAGACAACGCAAACCAACTGAATTATGTTTTAATTTTATTTACTTTTGATCTTTTTATGACGATGCTATTGCAGATACCTACTATATTGTTTTTAATTTTTTAGATTTTTTAAGTTAGGGTGTTTGAATTTGAAGTAAATTATTATATGTAATTAATTGAATTGTTAGGTATTCATAATTTGGTGAATATGTAAATTTGCACCTATTATAAAATTATATTATGTTTGTAAAAAGACTATTCTAAGCGCATTTCTAATTAATGTCTAAAGAATAAAGCATATTTTGATTTGATTTTGATTTTGACCAACCGGCAGCCTTTTATAATTTTAAGCAAGTACTAAGGCAAACGTGGGTCAAACCACGGGCTATTTTCATAAGCCAGTACCTGTCTACTAAGACAACGCGGGCGAAGCCGCGGGTTTTAAGCTAGTATAACATAATTATGTAGTTATGTAATCAAACAATAAAAGAAAACATCGCGAAAAAATCGGCATGTTCTTCTTGCTCACGAAGATTTTATACGTACGTAGTCTGCCTATCCACATTCAACCAGCATGGAGTACAGCTTAACCCTTCTCAAAATGAAAAAAAGTTTTTCTCAGCGGTAGGACTTTTTAAATCCAAGACCGACACAAAAATATGAAGCTTACATCATAAGGCAGCTGAATGGCTTCGCTGTCCAACCCAGGCAGGTAAGCCGTCTTGAAGGTTCCACGGGTCTTCATCATCGGCACCTGCTTCTTCTCAGAGCTGGACTTGTAGAACAGGCCTGGCTCCACTCGGTCGAAACCTTTCTTCCATGAGCCACGGAAGTACATGCCGTTGAAGATTAACATTAGGGAGTTGGTTACTGATTCTGGAAGTAAAGAGAATACCGGTTATGATAAGAAGATAGATTTTAACATTTGACCCAGATTTTAGCTAATCCCATTTTGGATATACATATAATTATGTATCACTAGAAAAAGATCAGGAATTAGGATTATGATTATTCCAACGCCCTAAATCTGAATAAAATCATGAGCTGATAATAATTACACAAGCTTGTATGTATACAGATATCTTTTTTGTGATAAGTGTTTGTCATTGTTACTACCAACTTCTTCAGTGTGTTTATCACAAAAAGAACTTTTCTATAAACCTAGTGTGTAAAGCACGATAAAATCTTTTCACAGATAATCTTGTTTACTTTTTTTAGACTGGCCTTAGGTAGAATACACTAATTCTGTATTGGTGTTTCTTATTACCTAAACTAAACAGTTCAAATCAAAGTTCAAGCGCCTCTATTTTCAAATGAGCACAAGCTAATCTCATATTTCAAAAACACGTTATTTTACATTCCAATCACGGTAAAGCGCAAATGAACTGTTATTTTTATCACATTAGCTGAGAGAGTGTATCATAATGTCATAAATTAGTTTAAAATAATATTATGACTACTTACTGGAACCGGATTTTTTGCCAACGCTGTTCACTGAAATACTTGAGGATATATCGTTCTTGTCTTGCAACAGTCTGAGGCTTCTACCATGGTTTCTAGCTTCAACCGCCACCATAGTTTCTTCTTCATCCGTTGATTCTTCTTTCTTCGGATATGTCTTCACTAGTTTAATCTTTTCCTTGATGTTCTTTGCAGGTTTGTATTCCACTTGAGATACGTCTACTTTCTCAGGAGTGTCTTCCACAGCAAAGCTGATATATTTTTCAGTCTCTTTAGGAGGCATCAATTCCGGTATTTCTTCAACTTTGCTATCTTCCTGCTTTTTATTGGATTCATCCACAACATATTCTGTTCCAGCATTTGATTCATCATCGTCAATATCAGAATTGTACTTTTCAACTGATCGCACATCAGTCAAGTAATAATCTTCCAATATTTTCTTATAGTCTTCATTGATTGTGTAGTTCTTGTATACGTAGAAGAAGTTTTTCAATTCTGGCTGATTGAATTTGTATTCATTTTTGTTCTTTAATCTTTCCATGATGTATCGGTAAGTCTTTCTCGTAAGCTCTGGGTCCGATGGAAGATGAAGCGCTGATACAAGCTGTTCTCTGGTTTCTCCTTTGGCTCCTTCGGCGAGGATCGCCAATATCGCTGAATATCCCAATGGGGAGAAAGCAATGTTCTTGTTGTCATCGATGTAGCCCTAGAAAATACAACGAGTTTATATCAATAATGCATGAAAGAAAGTGGACTCGGAAAAGTAGGACTCAAGCAAATAACCTAAAGATACTTTGTAACCGTACAAAGTCTAGATCATAAACAGCTTTCGAAATATCTTGAAAGTGCAGCGAATTGACATACATAATCTACATGTCAAAAGACTGGATTTATAGCTAGCTTTTTACTAGGGTCAATTACTAAGATAAATTGAGGGGGAGATAAACTTTCTCTAGCAACTGATAATTTCGATTTCTTATTAGAAACTGGCGAGTCAGTGGTGTAAAGAAAATATTGAGAGTAAATGTGCATTCATTCGTTGAAGAAATTCACTGATTCACACTGTGGGGGGTGTGGCCCATTCGATCTTATGGGTAAGCTTATGTCAAATAGGTCACAATTAGGAGCCCTGGGGAGCAAGTGGTTCGCAACGCGGGGCGTATAGCCCAAGACTTTTTTTTAAAGTCCCCATTTGCACCGCATTGTTTGGAGCAATGCGAAAAGTGCCATTCAATAATTATTTTTCGCAAAAAAAAACGGCAAAACCGACTTCCACCGTGCACAAAATACGAATAGTTCGCTCGAATTGATGTCTACAATTTTTACATTATTGTTGATTTTTCAAAAACGGCTGAGCTGATATATATATAATTTAAATGAAACCACTTCGGGAGTATATCCTTTCGAAACAAAAAATAAGTTTTTAAATCGGTTCACAATTGGCGAGAATATCAATGAACATCCTTACATACATAGTATAAAATAAAGTCGCTATTTTTGTCTGTTTGTTTGTCTGTATGCTTAAATCTTTAAAACTACGCAACGGATTTTGATGCGGTTTTTTTAATAGATAGAGTGATTCAAGAGGAAGGTTTATATGTATAATACACATGTGCGAAGCCGGGGCGGGTCGTCTAATATACAAAAAAAACGTATGGGCGATTCGCACCGCGATTCACTTTTTATCTGTGAAAGGCTGGTGCGGTACTTTACAGTACTTACTTGGAAAATAGCAGTAGAGAGTTCATTGGTAGCGTCTCCGACGAAGCTGGTGATCTGCTTGCTGCGCTCTTGTCTCAGCCATCGCGCACTGCAGAGCCCGATACTCAGGAAGAGCACTGAAATTAATTAAAATGTAAGCTATAACTTTGCAAATAATAGCAATTAAGTTGGCATCATCCAAGAAATGCAGGGAAAGGCCAAATCAGATAACTGCAATCACGACTTTTGATATTTAAAACACTTGGCAAGCCAATATCTACTCGACACAATTATGAAAAAACTCAACAATTATAATGATTCAATGATGGAATAAATAAATTCAAAAAATGCGACACTAAGTTGACCCTGAATAAAGTGGTAGGGTTGGCAGAGACCGGGGAGCATGGAAAAAATAGAGAATTTTGCTAAGTACCTATTTATAATTAAATATATTTAATGTAATGAAATGTTTAGTACGGGGTCGCAAAATTACTCGTTTCTATTACAAATACACACATATATCGCCAGACTTGCCAAAGCTATTTAACTGCCAATAAATTAGCACTGTAAACGTCTTAATAAAGTTTCCAATTTTACATCAAAATAAATCTCATAGTGAGCCTGTTTATTGGCGAAATTTGACGTTTATTACTCTACGACCACTTTACAACTTGATATTCTAAATAGGTACTCAACTAATTAATTTATAACCAAGTTTCGTATAACTTTTCCTCTTCAAAGATCTAAAAATTCAATGTTATTCGGAATTTAAACAATTTCAAGGACGCAAATACCTATAGTGAGTGCATGCATATCCATTGATTTACAACTGCGAGTCATTAAATATCTTTTTTTAGTTAAAAATAGTGTCACGTTCAGTTCAACGTCAATAGGAATTATGCATAATTGCTATTGACGATTTAAATAATCGGCCAAGCGCAAGTAAAACTCGCGCACAAAGGGTTCCGTATTGTATGGGGGCCCCCCTTTAATATATATTTTATTCAAATGTAATAATGAATTATTGAAGTAAACATACTATTAAATATTCTATGAATATTTCAAGCATCTACTCGTACCTGTCATCGTTATTGATATCGAGCAAAAACGGCTAAAAATCAGGTTGGTTGCATGGGAGCCCCTTTTAAATATATTTTTTTTTCTTTTTTTAGTATTTCTTATTATAGCGGCAACAGACATACATCATCTGTTAAAATTTCAACGTTCTAGCTATCACCGTTCATGAGATATAGCCTGGTGACAGACAGGCGGACAGACGGACAGCAGAGTCTTAGTAATAGGGTCCCGTTTTACCCTTTGGGTACGGAACCCTAACAACGACGTGTCACACGCTTTATAGGGTTCCGTATAATTATGATGGTGATGGTGATGATGACGACTACTGTGATGATATCGCGTCAAAAAATAATATTTAAAGATTACAAGAGATCATATAAGTAGCTTAATTATTAATTTATTACATACGAGTACTAGGTAATTTCAACTACGTACCATGCGTTCCCGAGATACGAGTAGACGCTTTTGATTACAGGCGGATAGGCGGACAACAAAGTGAAACTATGAGGGTTTTTTTTCTTTTAAGGTAAAGAACCCTAAAAAAGTCTTTACAAACAGACAGACGGAAAACCGTAATCTTTTTTAGGGTTTTTTAAAACTTTTGCGGTACGGAACCCCAAAAACCAATTGAACCACCATCGGTGAATAAACAGTTGATCCATAACACAAGTTAATGAGGCATAATGATGATCGGGTCGAAAACCTGTCAGTCGAAAACAACATGAGATGACCGAATGACCAGGCGCCCGAACAAGGTCGGCGGCACATGTCGCAGGTAGCGGGCTCTGATAAGCTCATGTTGATACTGGTTGGCCGGCTTCAGACTACGATATAAGTTTTGAAAGAACATAGGAACGGAAAACTTCATCAAAACTTCCCAGTCACTGCATCGTCTTAGGTAGGTATTTAAATAAATAACAAGAGAGGGAGCGGCCGGGTTCAAATGGGATATCTGTTTGAAGCCTGGTGTACTTCCCCGATCGTTCTGAATACTATCTGACTTTTGTGAAGTGGCTTACTTCCTTATCCTTCCTAAGCGTTAGGAAGGATAAGGAAGTAAGCCACTTCCTGGTAGCCTAGTCCTTCATTACTTACAAGTATTACTTATAATATTATAAACCTGAAAGTGTGTTTGTTGGTTTGTTCCTCTTTCACGCAGCTACAGAGCAGCGGATTGACTTGATTTTTGCCATGAACATACCTAGTTTGAAAGACGGAAAATGACATAGGTAGAATACTTTTTATTCCGGAAAAATAAAGGTTTCCAATGAGATAGCACAAAAATTAAAATACCACGCGGGCGAAGCGGCGGGCAAAAGCTAGTCTTTTATCCATCTGAAATACTAAATGGATGCTCCTATAGTAGACGCTATATCGCTAAATAGCGCGATTTATTTTGTAGCGCAGTCTGAAAGAATGATTACGAATAGAATACTAACAACGGTCGGCGCCAGAATTTTCAAAATGTAGGTATCATCAGTTTTATGAGATGAAAAATCCAAACTGGTTGACAGAATTTGCCACGATTTTTAGCATATTTTTGCAACAATAGTGGCGCCAACATTTATTTACGTACATCCTAGTATAAATCATAACAAGTTTTTAATCCAGCATAATTCTGAATTTCTGTGTTCGTTGTATTAATTTATTCTTGTATTGTGAGTTGTACGTATAAAATTATATTCAAAAGTGAACATTTAATTATTTACTTTCAGTCTTAACATCACAATTTAATTACACAGATTATATTTTTAACCCCGAGTCAGAGGGATGTAAAGAGTTAATTAATTAATGTGTGTAGCCAAAAATCGACATTTTTTTTAGTGTTTTTCTTGGCGACGGACGTATTCAAGGTTATCGTTATTATACTCATCATTATGGTTCACTTTTACTATGTCACCAACCCTGGAATCGGAAGATAAAATCAACTGCTTCGTATATTTTGAATAAGCACTTTTTCCGGTGGAGGATTTTGTGCGTAATATATAATTGAATTTTTCGCGATTTCAGGGTTTGGTCTTAAAGTAATATTTGGTTAAGGTAAGTATAGTTAGGTAATGTTACTAAATCCGCGGCAGGACCTTCGACATTCCGTTGTTGCCGCCGCGCCCCGGGTTGAACTACTTGTCTATGTACTTACTTTATTTACGTAACTATTTGCGTTAAAATTACACTTCTTTCTTGAGAAATCAAAGCAAATAATAACTCGCCCCATCAATTATAGGTAATTTGGTAGTTTCCTCCACTAAAGGAACAGCTATTTATTCTTAACAAAAACTCTGCAGAACTACAATTTTCATTTTTAGTTTCAACTTTCATCAATATCATGAAAATCCGTAATAATAATAATATTTATAGTTAAAAATCGGCCAAGTGCGAGTCGGACTCACGCACGAAGGGTTCCGTACTGCATAGGAGCAAAAAACGGCTAAAAATTCAGGTTCATTGTATGGGAGCCCCCCTTAAATATTTATTATATTAAGTTTTTAGCATTTTTTGTTGTTATAGCAGCAACAGAAATACATCTGTGAAAATTTTAGCAGCTATCATGGTTTATGAGATACAGCCCGGTTACAGACAGACAGACGGACATCGAAGTCTTAGTGATAGGGTCCCGTTTTTACCCTTTGGGCACGGAACCCTAAAAAAACTTATTAAAAGGAGTATAAAATAACCAGTAACATAAGCCTAGTTTACAATGTAGAACGATGCGCAGCGTTCCTAAGATCTAACTGTGCTTGCTAAGTTTACTAATCTTGGAAATGCTTAAATTAACCATTATATACCAATCAATGGAAGAACAAGACGTACCTATTAACCTAAAGCTAGTTCTACAATGTAGGACGCAACGCAGTCTTGCTTGGATCTAACTGTACAGCTACTAGTTTACATTAAATTTAGTTGGCATTTTTTATGCTGCTACCAAATTATTCAAGGACGTTCCATGGAATTAACATTGTGTACAGACAATTGTATTCATTATGTCAACATGCAGCTTACACACGTAGATAACTAACATATTACATGGGTCTTAATAGAAAAATACTTCAAAAGTTCGTCAGGCACCTCCAGATGGAATCTGTGACCAAGAACTTATGAAAGTAAATACTGGCCGAACCTGAACCGAGGGTTACTCCAGGTTTACCTACACTTAAATTGAAATTACAGCTGTTTCCGTATGGCTCTGCCTCTGGTGGAAACGAGGTAGAACTAACCAAAATTTGTGGAACCACACGCGTACTTACGCGAAAATTTAAGTATACTTAGCAAAAGGGGTCTGATTGATGCTGAATATTTTCTTTTCAACTACTTAGTTCCTAGAAAAGTGCTAACAATACAAACAACAACAGACACTTCTCGACGAGATGTTATAAATAGTTGACGTCCCACTTCTGAGCTCAGCTTTGTTTCATTATAAATTGACCATAGTTTCACATTTCTTCAAGAATATGAAAAAGTCTTAGAACTCACTGTTGTCTCTCTTCAGGATATCTCTCGTCATTTTGTTTTAAACTGAACAGCAATAAACGAAATGCACTTCTAAAAGACAGAGTTTACTTTCCAAGTAAAGACGATGTAGGTACGACAGGGAAGCGTAGTGTTAGCTTAAAATTAAATCTTTTCCAGTTGGCCAGAGAACACGAAGGTTAGTGTGTCGATCGGTTGGGTTAACGGTACGTATGCATTCGTGCCTAACTGTCGAAGGATTCGTGTATTTATACACAGCAGTGACCCAGTGAGTATTGGTATACGATTGGGGTCAGTTTGAGGAAGGTTCTGTCTTTGTTGCTTGACGAGAGGCTTAAGGTTTCATGACATATGCTAAAACCTCTCAGTTAAATTTCAATTTGATATCTGCATGTAGTGCAACCGATTTCATTTTTAACCAACTTTTATGTTCGTCTGTATATTTTTTTTTGTGTATGTTCATCGATGATTCCGCCAATTGCGAACCGAATCGAAAAAAACTTTTTTTTATTTCAAAAGAGTAAATTCCCAAGGTGGTCCCATTTAAATTTTACAGAAATCGGCAGAGCCGTTTTTTGAACAATTCGAGCGAAATATTCGAATTCTGTACACGATGGAAGGCGGTTTTGCCATTTTTTGCGAAAAATAATTACTATATTGATGAGCAACAACAGTAGGAACAATCTTGACATTATGTAGTGGAATACAATATATCCATTTAATCAGCCTGTTTTCAATGTCTGCTGGGTAAATGCCTCTTGTTTTGTTTCTGATCATCATCTATTCATTATATTTATTAGTATATTTGGAATTTAGATGCTATTATCGAATGCTGTCACTGCATGTCGGCAGAAGACAAACTTCTAGATAGGTATCTGGAATTTTTCTTTGAATAATAAAAGAAAATAAAGTGAATAAACTCAAAGAGCTATTGGGCTATATAGCTGTATAAAAAGGAAATTTTGTGTCTGAAGGAACAAACTCAACAGCTTACTAATGGCATGGATTTATGTATTTGTCCGTCATAATTTGCAGTGCACAGACTACACGGCTGAGAGTTATAGTAAACTGGTATTGATCAGCTGGTCAATACCATAGCTATTTATGACTTGTCTTCGGCATTGTGTTGAAATGGACCAGATTTCTTCCATTGCTTGAAGACTTAGGCCATAATTGTTGAGCTACAAAATCTGGTCAATGAAAGACTCCCACAAAACCCAGCTCCCTCAGTTTTTGACCGTTTCTAATTGACTGTTTTGACAGGCTGCGCCCTGGAGATCAATAGCGATTAGCCATATTTCACCATGTTGGCCAAATGCACTGTCACTTTTTGCATGTTGAAGATGTGTCATGAGCTCATGAGGTTTCTTCAAGGTGTTTTCCTGCACCATTCTAAGTTAGCGGTAATTTGCAACATGCTCTGAACTTCAAAGCACGTACCTATATTATTTTATTATAACAGTCTAGTTCTTACATCAGACTGGATTTCTAATGCTTGCGTTCTGAGCTTGAATCCCGTGTTTGATTGTATAGAATTGTGCGGTGCGTAACCTTTTATCCTTCCGAATAAAACCTACTTGGCTACACCATACAATCGCACCATACTTTGCGCCTGCACAAAATCAAACAACAGAAAGTTTAACAAAATGAATGTATTTGTTCAATAACATAATTAAAATAAAAGTGACATCAAGTTCTCATAAATACTATTACCGTAATGAAAAGAAATCTAGGCGAAAGAAACGCAAGCAAAGTAAACATAACTTACTTCAAACGGCTCGGTAATAGCAGCGCATTACCACTGCACCGCAATTATACTTCATCATGGAGCTAAGTGCTCGTAATTGCAGTACTGGACATTGCCGTGGACTCTCCATAGTGTGCATTGCCCACATTATGAAGTATCATCATCGTCAAATCACTTATCAGACAACGAACGCCCACAGCTGGATTTAGGCATCCCCCTTAGATCTTTAATGAAGAATAATCTTAGAATGAAACCGGTAAGGAGCGCCTTGCATCCAATGAAATACTAGGGCCGTCATTTTTAGGGTTCCGTACCCAAAAGGTTAAAACAGGACCCTATTACTAAGACTCCGCTGTCCGTCTGTCCGTCTGTCTGTCTGTCACCGGGCTGTATCTCATAAACCGTTACAGCTAGAAAGCTGAAATTTTCATAGATGATGCATTTCTGTTGCCGCTATAACAACAAATACTAAAAACAGAATAAAATTAATATTTAAGGGGAGCTCCCATACAACAAACTTGAACTTTTAAAGCGGTTTTCGCTCGATATCAGGTAAATGCTTGAAATATTCACAGAATGTTTAGTTGTATATATACTATTAAATAATAAACAATTAAAATAAAATAAATATTTAAGGGGGGGCTCCCATACAGTACGGAACCTTGCGTGCGCGAGTCTTACTCGTACTTGGCCGATTATTAAATTTGTTACTTGCAAAGTTAGGTAGGTAATTCCGTTGGAAAAGATGGTCAGCAGTGGTTTCCACATAATTAGCTGATATCACGAACTCAAAATTGAAACTATATATTGTAGAAAATCCAATAGCATCTATTTGCATTGTTTGTATTTTTTTATACACTTATGAATGATGGTATTGTTTATTTAGGTACGTAACGTGTGAAACATTGAGTTATCATTCTATACTACCTAAAATAAAATACCTGATTAAAATTATATACAAAAACAGCGTATAAAAATCGAAAAAAGACTGTGTCCTTGTCCTTGAAATAAAGGCTGCTAAGAAGACTGGCAGCATTCCCGTGCTGAACTGCAAGAGAAATTCTCTAGCAATTAATGATTTGTTGTTTTTCTTAAACATCTTCTCAGTGAATTTAAATAAGAATGTGCAAAAAGGTTGTTGAACGACCGTACTTTATGCCCCATGATGCTGTGGTCTAAAAAACAAAACCTTGTAAAAGAAATATCCATTCCCTCAGCCCACTTCACCCGACAGTTATTTACAATCGCTGGAATGCTCGTTGCACTGTAAAGGCAAGTATCTTAGCTTTTTAGGGCTACACAGGAAAGGTACTCTAAGCCGAGAGGCATTGGCGCAGTTAGTCATTTTCTCTACTTTTGAAGTTGCCTACTTTTACTCTCACAATAATTATTTTTCGCAAAAAATGGCAAAACCGCCTTCCATCGTGTACAAAATTGAAATATATCGCTCGAATTGTTTGCATTATTGATGATTTTTTTAAAAACGGCTTAGCCGATTTCTTTAAAATTTAAATGGGGCCACCTAGGAAGTACGGATGTACTAAAAAGAATTTTTCGATTCGGTTCACAATAGGCGAAATTATCGATGAACATACAAAAAAAAACATACATACGAACATAGAACCTCCTCTTTTTTGGAAGTCGGTAAAAATAGAATGTATTGACTTTAAAGTTTTCTGGGGTGGGCAAAGAAGTAACTAGGCTGGATGGCCTAACTGCACATGTCTGCTTGTAAATATATTTCATGAAAATATTTCTTTACTGCGTGACTATTTTTCATATTGTGCGTTTGGAGTTGCAAAAAAATTAAAAAGCAATTGGATCATCCACACATCCTTGAACGTATCTTTAGACTTTCAAGGGTAATGAATGATCCAATTGTTTTTTTTTTTTTGTAATAACTGTTTAAATATGTAGTTTTAGACTAGGTAGGTATATAGTATTCAATTTCGTAGTATTTTATAAAGGCACTTGCCCTATAAAAAAGACGATTGTACGATTATATCATATCTAAACAATTCAAAACACCTCCTTCAACGCCACTTTCCAGCTTACTTCATCTGCTTAACCTAGCGCTAGTTGCGAATAAAGTAAAGCACTGGTTGCAGCGGTGAATGTACCGTGCTGACCTTACTACGCTATTGTGCTCGCGTGTGTAGCGTCAGCAAAAAATCGCTCTTAAGAAAAATAGATAACTGCTTCTTTGAAAAATAAAAATGTTGTCTATAAATTATGTGCATGAAATTGAAAATTTGAATGGAAATTTATGCTTTAAATGTTAAATGCAAATGTTTTTAGTGTTACAAAGAAGTTATGACGGATCTTTTGTGATGGAATTATCCGATGACTTCACGTTTTGTGGATTACCGCCGTGACTAAATTACAAGGAATTAGACGAAATATTTTAAAAGCAAAAAATTGACGAAGGATATAAAAGGTCATTTGAAAATTGTCTAGAAAACTCGTATATATACGTAGGTATTCGATAACATAAGCACATATTTACTTAATGTAGCAAAATTGTTTCAAAGTGCCTATGTAATTTTAGTAACTTTCTGGAAAATGGGAGTTGGAAGTATGTAAATGTATGGAACTGCTTCGTTTTGTATTTTCAGAGATGGGACCAACATTGAACAAAAATCAGCAGTGTTCAAACTCAAAATTATTTAACTTTAAAATGCAACGGGCCCCAAAGTAGGTAAAGTATCTTGTATCTAGACCTGCAGCCTGTATCTTGAGCATCATATGACCAGTTTACATTGTATTTTCTAAGTACGAGTAGGTAGTACTTACACATTTGTTTGTTTCATTTTATGATACTCACAGCAATATTTTATTAATTCCAATCCATATCTACATCTTGTCAAGAGTCGTTAAACTTTTTGTATGGAACAGCAGATTATTAATGTGATTTCAGGCTTGATCCTGATGTATCTAAAACTTAGTGATAATGATATCCATGCTAGTTATTCCTAGTGGTGGATATACCTACGTCCTACGTATACCGTAGGTATTTGCCACAAGCGGCCGCTCCAATATAAGTAGGTACGGCTACGCAAACCGTAGTAATAAATATTTCAGACTTGCGTGCTTCATTTTCGACCACAACGTCGCTTACCATCAGGCGAGTTGGTGGCCAAGCGCGGACTCATTCGCGATAAAAAATACTTTGATTCTAAGCTGTAAAACATATAGTGTTATTCTTTTAGACCTAAGAATATTTAGGTATAAAATTATCCTTTATTCTTGACAATAATAATATGGGTTGCCTGGTAGAGATCGCTCCCAGCGATAAGACCGCCTTCTGTTTACTAGCTTGAGTATTTTTTGTAAAAAGTAATGTTCGCTTTTTTAAATACAATAAAGTGTTTTCTATTCTATTCTATGATATGGTCAAAACATT
Organism: Hypomecis atomaria; assembly: GCA_964007245.1. Classification (NCBI taxonomy): domain Eukaryota; kingdom Metazoa; phylum Arthropoda; class Insecta; order Lepidoptera; family Geometridae; genus Hypomecis; species Hypomecis atomaria. The sequence goes on along the minus strand of OZ023294.1, from coordinate 15,237,305 downwards.
GCCTCCCCCTAAAATCTGCCGCTCTAGGCTTCAGCCTATATACTCAGTCTGTTGGTAAATCCGTCTCTGGTTATTCCTTTCCATGATATAAAGTTATGCTACACGTACTAACGGTACCTCAGCTCTCTAGTAACAGAGTAGTGCATGTTGCCTGAGAAAGTAACCCGCATCAGTTCAGTCACACGGTGAAAATACGCCTATAACGTAAGTACGGGGTGTATTTCTGCACGACGGACATGTTCTATTTTTTATTTTTTTATTATTTAATCAACAGACAATGTCCACAATATATTAGATTTCTAAAATATTATTAACTCATTATTACGGCCAACGTTCGTTCTGGAAACAACCGCATACTCGTATTCGCGAAAATTTTTGCTGATCCGTAGGTTGTAAAATAGTTCCTTGACTCAATACAATTGAACAGCTGTTTTTTTCTCTCACGATGTTTTCCTTCAGAGAAAAGCCAGTGGTGTATAAATACTTTTTAGTAGGGCAAGTCCCTTTACAACAAAATACAATACATACTTGAGTTCAAACTAAACCAAATAAAAAGCCATTGGAATACACCGACCCTTGAAGGTCTAAAAATAATCCAAATTCTCAAGCCCACGGTCAGTTGGCAGCGTGCTGAGCATCCTCCATGGCAGCAATGCCACGTTGAATGGCAATGCTTATTATAGACCATCAGTACCAAAAAAATGCCAAGTCAATATTAGGTTGAGCACTTGAGCCAAATAAACACCAGCATTTTGGTCACGCGAAAGATAAATTGAATTGAAGTAGTCCACAGTTCGGTTCGTTCATCCTCACGGTGAAAATATGCCCATAAAACATGTCAATGGAAACCTATATCGTAAATCTGCGCGTGCCAACGCAAAGTTGTAAAAAAATTACTCGGGGTGAAAGGTAGAAAGTTTAGTCAAGACTACAAAGAACTGTTTTATTCTTCGTGGTATTAATTGATTGAGGTTTTACGTTTGTATTATGATATTATTTTATTGGTGTACAATAATAGTAATTGCACCTACATTATGTACTAGGCCTAAATATTTATTTGCATTATTACTTAGTGCATTGTTTGATAAATTATAATTAAAAAACATATTTAAAACAAAATTTTGTACTTAGAAATAATTAAATATTGATGCCTATCATTAAGTTTCTATCTGAAGTGAACTTGATTACTTTGTATCTATTTAAATTGTTTGGAAATAAACGATTTACAACTTTATTACTACACTAAACCTTATTTTTTGGACTATTAAAAATCTAAGTAAGTTGAGTTTCACGGCACGTTCATAGTAGATATAAATTATTCATACATTTTATCGATTCCGAGTTGCAATATTGTATGGAACAGCTGATTTTTACTCGAATTTTGAGTTGTTCGTAATGAATTAATGATGCTCTTAATCACTCTTTTGACTTTGTAAGTACAGGTTAAGCAGATAGCTCTGTATAAACAGACTGGTTACAATGGTAAATAGATCGACATAACATTTAGGTATTGTGTTATAATATTTACTATATTCAGGGGTACTGGTAATCAATTAGCATCTTTTTAGGGGCTGATTCTGTAGGTACATCAAAACGAACAACTTTTGTTCTGCGACTTTTGTCATAACTAAAAAAAACAGCTACAGATACATTTTGTCGAGGGTGAAAGATAATTTTCAATGGAACAGCATTATTTTGAGATTTGATAAAAGTCGACAAACAGAAGTTATTAGTTTTGATGTGCAGAATAAGTCCCTAAAAGGATGCTAATTGATTACCAGTAACCTTGTATATACTGACTATAATTACATAATTAATTTCACCCAGTAATGTCTTAAGGCGCGTCTCAAGCGGAAAACATATTTGCTACTTAGACCTCCATTTTGTTGAAAACACACTTGCAAAAATTCTGTGGTCGAATTTGTGTCGATCGAAATTGTCCTTCTCGACTGGGATAAACAATTTGTAATCAACAGTGTGCACATCATGAGCCCAAGCCCCGATGCTATCTAGCCTGTATAGTTCATTTCACCTAGTAGGTACAATAGAATCTAAGACATGGCACGATCTGATTGTTAGGTGACCATTGAACACGATCGACCTAGTTAAGGTCTGGACTGGATTGTACCTCAAGCGTTCTTAGAGGCAGTAATGAAATCCTACTAATATTATAAACGCGAAAGTTTGTATGTATGGATTTTTGTTCCTCTTTCACGCAAAAAATAACTAAACGGATTGAGATGAAACTTTGCAATAGTAATGCTTATACATCAGAATAACACATAGGCTATAATTTATAAAGATGCTGCGTGAAACGAAGTTCGCCGGGTCAGCTAGTAAGCAATAAGTATATACCTTACTTAAGTTGCGATTTAGATACAGTAATACCCCGGGGTATTACCATTTACGTTAGTAACTATTTATTAATCTGTGGTATTACAAACACGATAGGTAGGACCAAGTGATAGCCGCGTAAGTCGAATTTGCTGAACACGTTGCTATGTTACGAGTAAAAACTTATAAATAAAGAAATCAGAAATCAGAAAGCGTTTATTGCATCACTATGTACAATGTTCTTAGTAATAAATAAAATAGTTCCAATAGTGGACCCTAACGGGCGTGCAATATTAAAAGGTGTCTTAGCTAGACATAAGTAGAACTCTGTTTCTCGAAATCCTACATGAAATTTATCACAAAATTGTTCAAATTCACAAAATTGTTCAAATATTATACTACACCTGCTCGGAAAGTACCTTGATACTTTATCAAATTTACGGTAGAAAGTACGTCATTGCATATCGAACAAATATGCGGGGAGAAAACGCATCTGAGCGGGAGAGAAAAGTGTATGAAAATTCATTTCTTACGTGGTTTTTCTTTTTTAATTTTGGGTAAGACTATGCGCTGGTAACCTAAATATCAAAAGCCAAAAAGTTTTTACAGTGAGTTTTTATCTCCAAGTTCGCAAAATGACACTGGCCACTAGCTGTGTGTTGGATGGTGTCAAACAATTTGAAAAAAGAACATGTGAAAATCTTTGAGAAAATATTACTACGTAAATATAGCTCGATGGTGAAAATTGCAGACGCCATTGGCGCCATTTTCAAGTGTTACATTAAGCTTCACTAACTGCAACAATTTCAATTTAAATTTCAATTAGTAAAGATTTAGTTTTTTATTTTCCTCGTAGGTGTAGTATAAAGCACTATGTATCACCCGAGAGAAAGTGCGATTCCCGATCTCGGGTGTTTTGAAGCCCTCGCCTACGGCTCGGGCTTCAAACGACACCCTCGACGGTAATCGGTCACTTTCTCCTCTCGGTGAACAATGTACTATTTAAATACGTTCGAAATTGTTATAAACAGAATGTTCACTGCCTACGTAAAACAATTCCACGCGGAACACGTTCGAATTTGTCGTAAACCAAACACGCTGTTCAAAAATAAAACCGCGTATCTCCGAATTCGCATAAAACGGGATAGCGTAAGTCGGAGCATTGCTGTACAAGAAACAATACTTGAATTCTTAAGTTAAATTAAGAAACAAATATAGTCGTTATGTTCCGAGAGCTTCCAAATAGGGTTGAATGAAAAGGATCAGCAAAAGACTAAAACATCCAATCCATCTAAATGATCTAATCTAATCCATCTAATCTAATCAGTCAAATCTTCCGAGCTACGACTAAACTACTACTACTTATGGGCTGAGTCAATTTTCTTGGCGGTTGTGAAGTTAGGTACAAGCTGCGCAAAATTATCGTAGCTCCCAAACAGATGAATCGACTTTATTTTTAGGGTTCCGTACGCAAAGGGTAAAAACGGGACCCTATTACTAAGACTCCGCGGTCCGTCCGTCTGTCCGTCTGTCCGTCACCAGGCTGTATCTCATGAACCGTGATACCTACACAGATAATGTAGGTATTTCTGTTGCCGCTATAACGACAAATACTAAAAACAGAATAAAATAAATATTTAAGGGGCACCAATTATTTTTTGTTTGAATGCTGAATTAATCGGGAGTGTTCTTAGATTCTTAGCCACAGAATACATTTTTATTCTGTTTTAGCTATGTTTCAACAGAATCGGCTCAAAGTTAAAAGTTATAATTATCTTTTGTTAGATGCGGTAGGAATCTTGTTGTTATTCCGTTAGGGGTTTTTTACCCGTCTGCCAAGGAAGGTATTGTTAAATTTTTAATTTAATCTTGTCTTTCACACAGTTCATAGATAAGTACTTGTTTCGGACGTCCCTTACAGGTCGCGACATAATTAAGTTTTGCGCTTAGCAAAGTGTGGAGGGGATTGCTGCGCATGGGTTTAGTATGGAGGTCACCATGCGAAGCCATCCCCTCCACACTACCCTCAGCGCTACACATACATGCCGCTACCTGTATCACTGTTTTCGTTCCCACTCAAATAAATATCTATTTTATTTGTAAAGATACGGGGCAGGTAGTCCGTATATATTTTTATCAAAGCTCGGTGCATAGCGTTCCTTCGCGTCGATCACGTCCCGAATGGACGGATGTAGGCAGACGGCAAACATCTTTAAAATTTCAATGAAGACGATTCTCAGAAAGACTCTCGGATCGGAGCAAATTGATTGAGTAAACCTGAGATATAGTGAAAGATCGTCTTGATTTTGTTCGGATAAAAATAGTTCGTATAGTTCTAAATGGATGGATGGCTAGCCCTGGTGACAGAGATTTTGCTACCTGTAGGAATTCGACATGGCAAAACTGTTAAAACAACCGAGACCTAAAATTTAACGTATTATCCAAACCACGGTAGCGCTCAGTTGTAAATGCCGCCCGCGGTCACCCATCCGAAGACTTACTATACTGAGCATTATTTAACTTCGGTGAGCGCACCTTTTTTTCCCAGGGAAAATCCTTTATGGATACCACCCTGCCCCGGGGGAGACAGGGTGGTTATTTGGGAGTCCCACCTGAAACGGCGTACCCACTAAAAATCCTAGGGTGTTCCTTCGCTGCGCATCTGCGTCGGTCACAGATCAGGGAACAAAACCTTGTTCCCTGATCTGTGACGTCGGCGGGAACGCTTGCGCATATTTCCGCTACCATCGTTGACAAACACGTAGTCCAACGCTAGGTATACTAAAATAGAATTAATATTCAAGATTATTTTGAATAGTTTAAAATACTAAGTTATTCGTCTGTATAATGCTTCTGAAGTGACGCTGATTGGGCCGTAAAGTTATCGAATGGAGACCACGCATTGGCAAGCGCAGCGTAGGGACGTCGATCAATACAAAGACCCGAGAATATAATAAAGACCACAAAGACACGATAGATGCAAGCTACAAATCGGAAATTGATTGGGGTGGCCTATGCCAAACGGTGGACCGCTAACATAAAATATGTAGCTACATATATCGTAATAGCTGAAGTATGTTGTCCGATGGAATCGTGACGTTCTCGAATCGAGTCTCAGTACTAGCACGTGCAGCGAGCAGCGTAGGACGTTCCACTCAAAGAAGACGGATAATCTGCTTATGCCAAGGTTTGTTTTGACAACTAAGTATGTAGGTTTGAATGTATTCATGCACCTATATTTATTTGTAATACATTTCTAATAGAACAAGAGCCCGCGACGGTCAGACCTTCGTTATTATAGAGAAAAAAAGTTTCTTTGTGCATATCCCCAACACAGGTAAGAACGATAAGGGACTATGGAGTTTGCATTGTAGTTACTTGGGCAGGTAACAGGTAGTATGGTGTATAAAATAATGACCCAAATACCTTAAAGTGTAGGAAAAAATCCTTAAAGTGTTGGTAAACTTCCTTGTACGACATGACAATCTAGTGAACATCATAATAGAAGGAAAAGTAGAAGGAAAGAGAGGAAGACCACGTTTATAGATTATATCAAAGAGAAGGTAGATGTCATGTCGTACAGGGAGGTGAAGACACTGGCGGAAGACCGCAAGACGTGGAAGTTGCTCCACCGACAAGAGCCGCGCTCTTAAATCTTGAATGAATGAAACTTCTTCTTCTTCTTTTTATTTTGGCGTCGCATTATTGTGCATTTGCCAGTGTCAAGTATTTTAATCATTTTTAGTCAGTCGTAGTCACGTCATAGTCCAATAAAGTTGCAGTCAAGTCTAAACATAGTCCAAGTCATACCTCAGTAAAGCAGTGGAGACTTAACTAGAGGCATCTTTGGAGTTTTGGTAACAACACGGAACAACATGATACGTCACATTATATCACTTGCCTACACTTATGCACGTAAATCAGCTCATAATTAACGAAATAGTAAACCACAATTTTTCACGAATTATCACTGATAAAAACACAAGTTTAACAAAATAATACAATGCAGCGACATGATTTTTCCGCGTTTCCGCCAAAACTCCCGAATGAAACTTCTTTCATTTGTAAATGCCTGCCACGATCACCCATCCGAAGACTGACCGTGCCGAAAATGCTAAACTTTAGTAATCGATAGTTCTATCACAGTAGCGGTATCGTCGTAATACTCGTAGGCATAAAAACACAGATTTCCATATCAACCAAGACGTCCTTTATCTCGCATGCTTAATTACATAAATCCTTCAAACCCATCTTCAAGTGCGCAGGCTTACTTAGACCTAAACTCCGCCAAAGCGAAGCGGTACGGATATGTGTTGAACTGACCTGAGCACTGTGGACTGGAATGGGCTTACGCCATTGAAAATAAGCCATTTTCGATTAAGCTCTTGTTTCATAAGACACTTCCGTCATATATCGGGGGTAATGATACGGACATCAAAGTTCTCTCTCACTTTACGGTGTCAATTACCGCTCTCTAAGAAACTGGTCTCTTGCTTGCAGAGACAACGTTCTACAGACGTCATTTGCCGCTTTATTACGGCAGCTATGTGACGAACATAGCTTTTTTAGAAAAACAGAGCTTTAGAGACAAAGAAAACCAAAATTCCATTTGGCCACTGTTGTTTGTTTCTCACTAAGTAAACATTGTATTTCTGCAGTGGACTCATGAACACTTTGATGAGAGGGCACTTTGCTCATCTGCGCACATCTCTGCTCCGCCAAGGTTTAGTGGAATTTCGACCTTACATCACCATGAGGTCATCTACTTACTTGTCGTTAGGTAATACACGTAAATAGACTGTCCTCATATTTAGTTTTATTAACCGTGACCCGAACTTATTGGCAAGTGGTACAAAAACTTGGATCATTTGTCTGGCCAAAACATGTTTTTTGACAAAAATAACTTCAAACAGTAGTGTTCTCTTCTAGTGCCCTGCGTGACGCCGAAGAATATTTTATACGAATAAAATTGAGAGTTGTTAAAAAAGTAGCTAAGTACAGGTCGCGGCATATAAGTCTAGCGCTGATCGAAGTGTGGAGGGGGAAACTGCGCATGAGTTTAGTATGGCGGTCAACATGCACAGCCGCCCCCTCCACAGTACCCTCAGCGCTAGACTTACGTGCCGCTACTTGTAACATGCCGTACAGACTGTACTTACAAATACATATTAATATTTTATGTATCCACCTTTAAATAATTATAAAAATAAAAATAAACATATGTTTCGCCATTGACACGAAATGATGATGATCGACCGGATCGACCTCATCCACACAAAAAAAACTAGCATATAGGTTAGTGCGTATAAATCCCGCATTTGTTTATGTAGTGAAAAGTATCTACCACGTATCTTAAGAAACCCATGTTCAGCAGTGAGACAGCTCAATGGAGAGCGGAAGACATAGATTTTACGATAAGTAATTCCTCAGATCATTTCTAACTCTAATTATTTATAGATTACTTCTTAGATGTGAGAGATATAATAGATACCTTTATGGATTCTTTATGAAAACGATTAATATTTTTTTTGTAATAAATGGCATGACCGACTTCAACCGCGAATATTTTGCACGGATCGATGTAGCATTTTTCACATTATTAATGATTTATCAAAAATGGCTCAGCCGATTTCGATAAAATTTAAATGGAACCAATTTCGAAATATATTCTTTCCAATTAAAAAAGAATATCGAAATCGGACAACTACATAAAAACTTATATACGTGGTTATACATAAAAAAATATACGCATCGAATTGAGTACCTCCTCCGTTTCGTCGGTCAAAAACTACAAGTGAGCCTAGTGGTAGTAGGTACGTTCATTTTTGGATCGTGTTATTCTGTCCAAACTCCAGTCGCACGAGACCAACGAGATATTTGTAATTTATTAACCGATTTAAAAATCACTGACATTTGAGTGAAGGAAAACGTCGTGAGAAAACATGAAAAAGTCCGGAAAAGAAATATGATGGAGTATCGGGTCGTTCCTGTAAGTTCTACTAGTAGAACTACCTGGACAACATTTTCCCGGTATTTCTACTGTAGAACATTTCGCTTTTAGGGCTCATAAGGTCAAATTTGCTAAAAACTTAAATTTTCATTACGTTAAGTAACTAAGCTCATCAACGTCACCAACCTAATCGCGTGGTAGGCCTACATTCAACAGTAACACTGTACAGTATAAGAACATGGTTATATCTTCGACATCATTTTAAGCAGATCACTAAATAAAATAGTAAATTATCATATTTTAACTCACCTAAAAAGAGCAGACGCATTTTGTCGATTTCGACTCAATCCGATGTAATTAAACCTGAAAACAAGGAATAAAATGTTATTATAAATATAGTTAGGGATCGAATGATTACCGAGTGTATAATTATGAATCATCCATCAGCCGTAAGAGATCCACTGCTGGACATAGGCCTCCCCCTATAAATTTCCAATGAGGCCAATTGGAGGAGGCCTACATCCAGCGCGTTCCTGCAATCTTTATTATACGAGTACTGACAGTCCACCTAGCCGGTGGACGTCCTACGCTGCGCTTGCAGGTCGGCGGTTTTCATTATAAAACTTTAAAACCCCATCGGCCATCCGTTCTTCGAACTATGTGCCCTGCCCACTGTGCTGCCTTTCTTGATACTTGGTACTTGGTGGGCGGGCGTTTTCCGCAAGACGGGCCTCTTAGGCCTGGCCTCTGCCTGCCATTTTATGTCGCTAACTTTGGATCGCCTTCGGATATACAATTTATGAATAATATGCATTTAAATAAATCGCGTAAAATATAATGTAAGTAAGTAGATGTCTTCGATCCAGTTTATAGTAAACAGTGAAATTATGTTCTAGGTATAAGCGCACTCCATCTGAGATCGCATCTCTGCCTGTGCAGGCAACAAGATGTGGTGAAATGAAAGTTTTGATGGCATGAACAGAGGAGATTTTACTTTGGTGGCTTGTAATGGGTGGGACGATCTACGTCTGACAATGATAATGATGAACGGCCTCTTTAAATTATTTATTATCATTCATCTATTATTCCCATATTACAATTGTTTTTACTGTAAGATAATTTAAAATAAAAAAGTTAGATAAAATGCTGAAAGTAAAAAAACTATAAGTTTAGGTAAGTATGGTATATATAAGTTAATTGTTATTTAATATTAATTGTTAAAAGGCTTGACCTATTTAAAGCTCGCCTATATACAAAGTGTTTAATGTTTATCTACATTAATTTTTTGTCGTATATTAGAATAAAATAATTTAAAAATATCCTAATTAAAATACTTAATTTATTGACTAATTTTATTTATTTTATTTCTAGATTCCTAACGCCTGTTAGGCCTAATCATTAATCATTAACCTAGAAATAATCGTATCTAGATACTCGTATCTAGATACGAGTAGGTATAGGGATCCTACTTAGTAAGTAGGACGTACCTACATTAAGCTTGTAAATTTATAGGTACCTATTTACTTTACAAAACTAATATCAAGTAATCTTTTAATCATTTCCCAGGCCTTTAAAACCGTCATCGTTTTAATTTGTACGGATAAAAGCGTAGCCATAAAGGCCGGCCCGTTAAATTGTTTACAACAAAGCCTGACCTACATTCACAAAAAGCCAATGACCATTTTAAATAATTACTTACAATTTGAATATTGTCTTCTGGCAACACTTAATCACAATTTTAAAAACAAACACTTTTTAAAGAAAGATATGTAGGTAGGTACGTAAAAAGCGCGGGATGCGCACAGCCGCACATGCGCAATACTGGCTAGAGAATGACGAGCGCGGAAGCCGTGGGCCTTATATGTATCTAGACATTAAACAGTTATATTTGAAGAAGTTACGCAGCTCACAGAGTTGACTTTTGTGCGGTATGATTTGGATTGACCGATACCTTCATTACTATCACTACATAGTATAAAACAAAGTCGCTTCCCTGTCTGTTTTTCCCTATGTATCTTTAATACTACGCAACGGATTTTGATGCGTTTTTTCAATAAAGTGATTCAAGAGGAAGGTTTATATGTATAATATGTACACCTGTGCGAAGCCGGGGCGGGTCGCTAGTTAGAAATATAAGACACAATTACTAGATTTGACCCAAGAAAAGGGCAGGTGAAATTAAATAAAACCATTCAAAAAAACCATTTTAAAATATAAGTAGATAGACTAAATCTAGAATCTAGCTTTAAATTCACTAATGAAAATATGAATGTTATTTTTTACTGTATTTAGAAATAGGCAAGTACCAGCGGGGCAATTCTGTTAGCCGATCTCTTTACGAAAGTGATACGTTCTTGAACCTCTCTCGTTTTTCTGACAGTTCAGACAGCTCAAAACTGTCAGAAAAACGAGACAGGTTCAAAAACGTGTCACCTTAGTAACGAGATCGGTTGACAGAATTGCCCCGCAGTTCTCTTAGGAAAATTGCCGCACTCCTATAATTACCTAAAAATATAAAAACTAATAGGTTAAGCATTATACCCTATACCTAGATCACTACCATACACCATATATCTTACCATACACCATATAGCTTTACCTATACCGTTCCATCTCAATGCCCTTACCTAACTTTTATTTTGGGTAGGTACTTACCTAAAGGAGTGCGGCAATTTTCCTAAGCAGCCTGGTACCTATTGTTACATACAGTTGATAACATTTTTACAACATTGAATAATGGATTTGAAGCAAGATTCTAGGCATAGAATATTGTTAGATAGACACTTGTATAATTATTAAAAATGGATTTAAATCCACAAAATTATTGACAAAAGCGTACTGGCATATAATAAAAATGGCATAGGAATTGACAAGCTTTCTTAAACAAGATTCACCTTATACCTATTATTAAATAACATTAAAAATATAACAATCGGCCAAATACGAGTAGGACTCGTGCACGAAGGGTTCCGTACTGTTTGGGAGCACCCCTAAGATATTTAATTTATTTTATTTTAATTGATATGTAATATTAAAGTAAGTAGACTAATAAATATTCTGTGAATATTTCAAGCCTGTTATCAATATTAATATCGAGCTAAAAACGGCAAAAAATCAGGTTTGTTAGATGGGAATGAATATTAATTTTATTCTGGTTTACTGTTGATAAGAAATACATCATTTGTTAAAATTTCAGCTTTCTAGCTATAGCAGTTTATGAGATACAGACAGACGGGTGGACAGCGAAGTCTTAGTAATAGGGTCCCGTTTTTACCCTTTGGGTACGGAACCCTAAAAAAGATAACCAGTTACTGGCTATCTTTTTTATAATTTTGTCTGACAATGTTATTGAATTTGACAGCTTCAATTTGAATAAATAAATAGGTAATCATGCAGTAATGTTTCTTCATGAATCTGTATACTTCGTTAGAGGTTCGTGGGTATCTCAATGCGCTATAAAACAATTAAATATATCAATAGCAAGTTCACCTAAAATGTCATGGTATAGGTATTTGGAAATCGCAAACCATGAAATTAAAAATTTAAGGTCATACCACATCCCATATTTATCTTTTTAATGACGGCATTTTGCTCTCTACACAATTTTGAATTATCGAACCGTGAATTAAATAATATGTTATGTTGATGTTATTGTCCTCAAATACATAAAATTTATTCCATAAAAATTAAATAGGTAGCGTATGCCACCAGCTGTTTCAATAATTGCAAAATTTAAATCATATTTATTTGCATAAATTAATTATATTATTACCTTTTTGTGGACTACATTATAGCAGGTATTTAGTATCGCGCAGTCGAAAATTAAAATTCAATAAAACATTTGCTCGTTCAATTTACGTAAGACCCGCAAGAGGGCCTTCAAAAAGAGTTTTCGTCGAATTGCCCCGCGGGCCGAACAGCTTGCGGGGCGAAACCACGAAAGAGCCGAAATAACACAGCACCTCATTTTCATTTAAAATTGTGAACTTCAAAGGGGAAACTTAAAAAAAATGTTTTACTATTTTTTTTTATTTCAAGATAATTATTGATTGTTTTTATTTGAAGATAAACATTATTCATTTTATGCACATTTTATATATTCATTTTTTATTTTTGTATTATGAAATTTATTTAAAATACGGAACCTTAAATAAAAGTTTAAACCACTCTCTAATCACAGCTATGACAGATGACTAAATTATAAAAAGTTTTTATACTTTAGTCATCTGTACAAATAACGAGATACACAAATAGGCCTAACTAAACTCAATCGCGCCTGTTAAGTTACACAGAACCCCACCCCTCACCGCCGTTGATATGATACATTTTCTACCACACTTGCCTAATCTGTATCTATACAGCTCTAGCTTCTAGCAGTTTGTTTCGTATTAGGTATATATACTCGTAGAAGTAACATAGATAAGTTACGTATAAGTCAATGACTAAACTTATTAATTCTACGGCGCGTGGCAGCATCCCGTAATAACGCTCACGCGATATCAAAAACTGCATCACAGAAGAAAATCGGCCAAGTGCGACTCGCACTCGCGCACTAAGGGTTCCGCGCCGTAAGAGTATAGGAGCCCCTTAGTTATTTTTAACCCCCGACGCAAAAGAGGGGTGTTATAAGTTTGACGTGTCTGTTTGTCTGTGTGTCTGTCTGTCTGTCTGTGGCATCATAGCGCCCGAACCACTGAACCGATTTCAGTTTAGTTTTTTTTGGATGAAAGGAGACTTAATCGAGAGTGTTCTTAGGTATGTTTTATAAAAATCGATTGAGCCGTTTAAGAGTTATGGTGGGTTAAAGTGGGGATAGAAGAACCAAAATTCTACAAATGTGCCCAAAATGGTTGTCAATTGAAAGTTTGTTGTCAAATATTTTTGGGTCGGGGGGTTTTTTAAATTTTTAATTTTTAATTATTTATTGTCCAAGTTAATATACAAGTATATATTCTGTGAATATTTCAAGAGTCTAAATGTTGTCTCTTAAATATTCAGTCCTCTTAAATATTCATTTTCATTTTATTTATTGTTATAGCGGCAACAGAAATACATCATCTGTGAAAATTTCAACTCTCTAACTATCACGGTTCAGGACGGATAGGTAGCCTGGTGAAAGTCAGACAGACAGACGGACAGCGGAGTCTTAGTAATGGGCCCCGTTTTTACCCTTTGGGTACAGAACTCTAAAAACGCCAACTTCTTAGGTCCAAACGACAATAATGTTAGAACAAAGAAAAATGTGGTTATATTTAAGTATTTTGGGATAAAATTAGAAAATTTAGAAGGCTTCATAAATACTTACGAGTATTTGCAACAGTGAGTTACGTTGTCGAGTTACGTTATTTAATCAATTTCTCTACCAAAATGTATTGGTATTTTATTTTAGTACCTACCTACCTACAAGTAAACAAATTAAGATAGGTAGGTACTTGTACAAATAATTCATTACATTTAAATCTTGTGGTGTGATAATTATAATCCATGAAGGTGAATCAAAACATATTTTAATGAAGATTAAATAGGTTCTAGAAATTTACTTTTGTGTTTAACTTAGATGCTATAGTAAGTATTTTCATTTTGTGGACAGTATGGTGCTAGAATGATACTGTTCATAAAATGAAAATATTTACACAAATAGTTTCGTCCATCGTTACTAAAAATTAATTTCTCAATACAGTGTTATCCAGAACTGGTGTACTAAAAGGTGCTCCTTGTAGTGCTATGAATCACCTACCACTTTTACTATGGGGCCTACCAAAATTAGAAAGAAATAAATGAGTTGTTTCAACATTTTGTCGATTCCTAGTTGCGATTTTGTATAGAATAGGTTCTTTTTATGGTTCCGTACCCAAAGGGTAAAAACGGGACCCTATTACTAAGATTCCGCTGTCCGTCTGTCTCCAGGCTGCATCTCATGAACCGTTATAGCTAGAAAGCTGAAATTTTCACAAATGACTCACTGTTGCCGCTATAACAACAAATACAAAAACAGAATAAAATAAATATTTAAGGGGGGCTCCCATACAACAAACGTGATTTTAGGAGTTTTTTGCTCGCTATTAATAACGGCAAGAGGGGCTCCCATACGGTACGGAAACCTTGGTGCGCTAGTCCGACTCGCACTTGGCCGATTTTTATTACATTATTGTTGTTTTTTTAGAAACGACCTTTTTTAAATCGGTTCGAAATTGGCGATAATAGGTATCTGTACATAAAAAAATACATACAGACGAACATAGAACCTCCTCCTTTTTGAAAGTCGGTTAAAAATGTGCAAAAACCACCCTATTTCATATCGCACACAGCACTATTACCAAAGCATCGGGCTAGGCCCACACTCGCTTGTTAGCTAAGCAATCTCCTATGTGTTTTAGTACGGGGCAAGACAAAACAAAGTCCGTGTTAGCCGATTACCTGGCGGTCGGTCACATTCTTTGCAGGCTCCTTCTCGGAAACAACTGCATTGTTTTCTTACAGATACTGTATCTTTTTGTCAACTTGTGTAAATGCTTACTAGAATTTGTTAGATTTAATAAGGTATAGGCCGAAGCCCGAATCATACAAGTCGGCGGATGTGAAGTTAGCTACAAGCCGCGCAATATCCATCCTGACTGAAGCTCACATAAGGCTGCGCGTTGATTGGGTATAGCGTAAGTATTCCTTTTGTTTGTGTACAGTTGAATGTATGATAAGTCTAGGCTCGAAGGGCAATCGGGCTATGTCCACCACGCGCGCAGGCGCAGGTTGGTGGATTCTTTTCCATATTTAACAAAGGCTTATACTTTCAATACCTTTAATGTCCTATTAATGATAGAAGATTACAAAAATGGGTGTTCAAACCAAAATAATAAATCTCCATTTACCTACGTTTGAACAACGTAATTTTTTTATTTTCTCAACTAACGGTTGAGAGGAGATTGGCGGTACTTACCTATATGTCTTTTATTACGGGATATAACGTTACGAGACCGGGATTTGAATCTATTTACATATCACGATTCTATCCACTAGGCTAACTGCGGCTTTAAAATCATAAAAGATAATTCAGAAATAAAATGCCGGTTTGTCGAGGATCGGTAGTAATACGGTCATCTTTGATTGGCTCGATCCGTGTCAACGTGCTACTTTATATCTGAGCCTGTTTCGAGCGTTTTGAGAGCTAATTAGGTTCTTAGTTTCTTACCAGCCTACTATTGGCCCGGTCTCCCCGCGTGCAAACCGGACTAAGGCCACAAGTCCACCAAAGCGGAGCTCAAAAGGACAAACTAAATCGATATTTTTATAACTAACTAGTTTTTACACGCGGCTTCGTCCGCATTATATTTTGATTTTTGTGCTATTCTATTCCATGGGAACCCTTCATTTATCCGGGATAAAAAGAAAACTATGTCACTTTCCGTCTTTCAAACCCGAGGCCCTACCTTACCACCCTTAATAGAGGTGGAAAATAAAAAAAAACGATTTAGCGGTTGTTCGATTCCACAGTTTTTTTGACATTTCTTTAAGCGCACTCTAGAATAGCCCACAGATAGCAGATTTTTTCCAACTTACACACTTATCGTTATATTATGGAAAATTTACGCAATATCATTATAATTTATAGTCTATGTTTTATTCTGATATATAACCTATGTTATTGCAAAGTTTCATCTCAATCCGTTCAGTAGTTTTTGCGTGAAAGAGTAACAAACATCTATCCATCCAATATCCATCCATCCATCCATCCATCCTTACAAACTTTCGCGTTTATAATATTAGTAGGATTCTAATCTTGACGCAGTGGGTACACGGGTAAACAGGAATTAACCCTTCACCCACCGGTGGGTGAAGCCAGTGGGTGAACGGGTAGCTACCCAATTTTTGAACCGATGGATTCACATACTCCGCTATACTGTTCGCACTAAGATACATATTCAATTCTCGTTTCTTTAATACTCGGTATATTGACCATTTACGCATACGTAGGTATCTATACTTAGACTCAAAAATAGAGCCCCTGGGCAAAGTTGTAGTCCGTAAGTCGTTGAAAAGCGAAAGCGAAGAAGAATAATCGGGCAAGTGCGAGTCGAACTCGCGCACGTAGGATTCCTTACTGTATGGGACCCCCCTTAAATATTAATTTTATTTTATTTTAATAATTAATTATTGAAGTAAACATACAATGTTGTTGCCGTTACTGTTACCGTTATTAATATCAAGCGAAAAACGGCTAAAAATTCAGGTTTGTTGTATGGGAGCCCCCCTTGAATATTAATTTTATTCTGTTTTTAATATGTGTTGTTATAGCGGCAACAGAAATACAGCATCTGTGAAAATTTCAAGTGTCTAGCTATCACGGTTCATGAGATACAGCCTGGTGACAGACAGACAGACGGACGGACAGCGGAGTCTTAGTAATAGGATCCCGTCTTTACCCTTTGGGTACGGAACCCTAAAAAGCAAAGCCTTTGCTCCGGTTACGATTGTGTTTTGTTTCTTGAGAAATGTGGCAATTTGATACATAAGTAGTAGAGCTCTGCCCATGTTCTTTTCACTTCACCTTGGTGGAGTCTGGGCGTTATCCACTTAATGATTTTGAGCTGGTCAGCAATTTGAATTGGCAGTGCGCAGGGCACATTAACCTGGAGAACTGGTGGCTGACGGGATCAAAAAATTCTCCAGTGGTAATGAAACTTATGAAAACATAAATTGTATTATTTTCGTAATATTTGTGGCCGTGTTTCGTCACCGTAAAATTAACTGTTTATTTAGTAATATTAAGACAAGTGTAGTGGTGACAATAAAAAGTGGGACACGTTGCTACATCTTGACAAATTTTAAAATTGACTAAATAGGTGCCCATACTGGTAGGTGAGTCCATGATGCTAAATGTGGATTAACTTGATCTTCATGGAAACCTAAGTAAAAGCTGAATAACGTCTGTTAAATTTAAATTACCTACGAGTTGCGCAAAACTTCCCTCCTCACTCCCTCTGATATTTATGTGAGTTTACTCCTTCCCAACGCCTCGCCGCGTGTTTACAGACGCCATAAAGTTTGATTCGACCTAGATATTGGAATTAATTAAAATTAAGGGAATTTTTACGCCAATTTTTCACCTCGCTAGCGCAATCCCAAAGATAGCAAAAGACTATTCTACCGTATCGAGTCTTTTCAGGAAAAACATCGTAAGCGCTAAGAATATGCAAAAGTATTTTCATCATAACCTCTTGTTCAAGTAGTTTTACGCGAGTAAGTAATAGGTTCTGGAGGGGATTTTTGCGCCAATTTTTATCTCGCTTGCGCTATCCCAGACACAGAAAAAAGTCTAGGTATTCATTCTAGCGTATCGAGAATTTTCAGGAAAAACATCGTAAGCGCTCTAATTTGCGAAATTTGTATTTTTAACAGACTTCTAAAAAGGAGGTTCTATGTTCGTGTGTATGTATTTTTTTATTTTGTTTATGTTCATCGATAATTCCGCCAATTGTGAACCGAATCGAATCATTCTTGTTTAGTTCAAAAGGGTATTCTCCCGACGTGGTCCCATTTAAATTTTACAGTAATCGGCTGAGTCGTTTTTGAAAAATCAACGATAATGTAAACGATTCGAGCGAAATATTCGAATTTTGTACACACGGAAGGCGGTTTTGCCATTTTTTTGGGAAAATAATTATTATCGTAACCTCTTGTTCAAGCAGTTTTACGCGAGAAAATAATAGGTTCTGAAGGGGATTTTACGCCAATTTTTCATCTCGCTAGCTCAATCCCAAAGACTAGGTATTCTACTATTCTAGCTTATCGAGCCTTTTCAGGAAAAACATCATAAGCGCTTTATATTCGAAATTTCGTAACCACGATAAAAATACAAATTTCACATATTAGAGATAAATGTCTTTCACGAGAAAAGAAAAGTTAGGTTTTTTCCTGAAATGACTCGATATCCTATCCTACTTAATATTATAAACGTGAAAGTTTGTAAGGATGGATGGATGTTTGTTACTCTTTCACGCAAAAACTACTGAACGGATTGAGATGAAACTTTGCAGTAATATAGCTTATATATCAGAATAACACATAGGCTATAAATTATAATGATATTGCGTAATTTTCCCATGATATAACGATAAGTGTTAAGTAAGTAGGAAAAAATCTGCTATCTGCAAGCTATTCTAGAGTGCGCTTCAAGAAATGTCAAAAAAAAAACAACTGTCGAATCAAACAACCGTCAAATCGTTTTCAATTTTCCACCTTCTTTATTAAGGGTGGTAAGAACCTCGGGTTTGAAAGACGGAAAGTGACATAGTCTACTTATTATCCCGGATAAATAAAGGGTTCCCATGGGATAGAACAAAAATCAAAATATCATGCGGGTAAAAGCTAGTAATAATATGTGTATAATATAATGGTGTTGGTAAAGTGAAACGACGAATAAATGTTTTTTTTTTATTTTAAATTAATGATCCACAGACTCCAGGGTCTGTGCCCTTTGTTAACTAAGTTACAATTTATAGAATGCGACTGTACAATAGAGATGGGTTAGTTTAAATCGTAGTCTGACGAATAAATGTTGATCGTTTTTTTTATTTTTATAAATTACTAGCAGCGCCCCGCGGTTTTACCCGCGTTGTGCCCGTTCCCGTGGGAATTTCGGGAATTTTTATACATATAAACCTTCCTCTTGAATCACTCTATCCATTAAAAAAATTCGCATCAAAATCCGTTGCGTAGTTTTAAAGATTTAAGCATACAGACAAACAAACAAACAAACGAAAATAGCGACTTTATTTTATACTATGTAAGGATGCTCTACAGGTACTTACCACATAGGAGAACATTGTGTTCATCGTCTCGTTCTTTTTTACTACTTTCACTTAGGGACTGTGGCTCTGTAGATATTTGCTCGAAGTTAACTAGGTAAAAAAGTGGGCGTTTGACTACAGCTAACCTGATTAGCTATTTACTAAATGTAATTAAACAAGTAGTATAGTGGCAGATTTACAAAATACTATCTAGTTTTCACTTTATAATTAAGTATATGTGTATGTGTATGTAATTCTATAATCTTGAATGTAATTGTTTTTGTGTTAAAACAAACATTATTTGACGTGTAATATTTTTTATGAATAAAATGAATATGAATATGAATATAACGTTTTTACAGGCATCATATCATCTATATCTATAAAAATGAATCGTGGTTGTTAGTCTCGCTAAAACTTGAGGTCGGCTGGACCGATTTGGCTAATTTTGATCTGGACATATCCGTGAAAGCTAAGGGAAGGTTTAAACGGTGAGAAAATATAAAAATGTAGTAAGTAAAATAATGAAAACATTAATTTCATTTTCTCATACAAAAGGTTCCTGCATGTAAAAGTTGTCATTGACATTTGACAGATGGTGAGATGAAGTTCACCGGGTCAGCTAGTGAGCTATAAAAGCTTTATCTAACAGTGTATAACAGCCAGTAGATATTAATACAAAATTAAATAATTTTTTTTTGGGAGCATTATAAGCCCGATTACAGAGGCGCCAGCGTAATTATATTAGCTAAATAGCATAGTTCTGTTTCTTTTTCACTTTAGGCATTCGATAGAGAGAACGCTTTTTACGTTGCTATTTAATTTACGCTGGCGCCTCTGTAATCGGGCTTACTGAGTAAGTAGGTACCTATGTGATATCCTAATATTTCCGTCGCCTTGAAATAGGGTTGTATATAGATATTTTTGAAGTGAAAACTTCTTTAACGGCGTTGTGCACTTTTTGGGATGCGTAAAAAATGTTAAACTCGCGTCAGGACACGTGACCTGATCGGAAATTCGTAAGACGCCGCAGGGCGCTTGCGGATGTGATATTGTATTTTACCACATAAATGATAGTACTTTATATGTTCAAGTTTTCACTTCTGCCGGCACTCCCGGAGTGCAACCCGTTGTTTTTTTAACCAATTTTTATGGGCCCAACCCTCCAAGCAAAGCTTCAGGTGTTCCAAACATTTTGTCAAATCGTATGAAGCGCATGATTTTGTTTTTGTAAATTCGGGACTGGTCCGAAGGCTAAAGTTGTTCATAATGATGAATAGGTACACAGATACCTACATCTTTTTAAGTAACTTGTAACGTGGTTTTGAAGCAAGTCGAATAACATGTTTTAGGTACTTAATGAAAATTTTAATAACGCCTGAAGTTTTTGTAAGAGCGCATTCTAAAATGTTACAACTCAATTGCTATTTTTTGAAGTGAAGACATCTTTAGCAACTTTGTGCACTTTTGGGGACGGGTAAAATGTTAAACTCGCGTCAGGATATAATACGTGACCTGATCGAAAATTCGTGAGACGGAGGGAGCAGGTTTTCACTTCTGCCGGCACTCCCGGATTGCAAAGTTGATTTTTTTCTTTCATAGCTTTTACACGTGGATCTTTTAATCAGTGCATACATAAATACCTAATTATTTTCATCATTCTATAAGTAAAGTTAATAGAACACATCGCTGATATATTTTTTTTATAATTTTGGGTCCTGAAGATAACGGAAATGTCTACTATAATAATCTATTTAAAACCCAAAGAAACTCTTGACACTGTCTAATATTGATGTTTTTGGTTTTGGCTTCTCAGTAGTACTGCTTTCCGTTAGAAATGGCTGTCTGTTTTCCACTGATGGGAATCGTATCGCTCCTTCATCTGTAACAAAACATTGTTATTTTTCGCAAAAAATGTCAAAACTGACATACATCGTGTAAAACCTATCGCTACTGGTAGAATTAAATCTACAAAAGTGCACTTATAGCACTTCCCCTACCAGGGGAGATAGCTCGGTAGGGAAAAGTGCATCAGCCGAAGTTCGTTTAATTTGAATTATACAATTTTTAAATTATTGTTGATTTTTTTAAAAACGGCTCAGCCTATTTCGAATACATTTAAATGGGACCATCAGAGGAGTACACCTTTATGAATAAAAAAATAATTTTAGTTTCAAAATAAATTTAGGTTCACAATTGGCGAAAATATCGATGAACATACAAAAAAAATACATAGAGACGAACGTATATAGAACTTCCTTTCTGGACGTCTTTTTTGGAAGTCGGATAAAAATTAAAAAATGTTAGAAACTTTTGATAATAGATTTTTGATAAGTAGGTAGGTAGTTGAGATTGCTTGTAAAAATAAAAAGATAAATGTCTATTTTATCCACAGAAACATGAAAAAGACCAAATGTCCCTGAGGTTAATAATTTGAAGGATATGATCACAGAAAACGCATAGAAGCTGCTATGTAATCAATGACATAACACAATAGCACTTGAACACTTGAACTACTGATGGAATGTTACGTCATGATGCATGGCGCCTCAGCAATATGGCGGACAAACTTCAATATGACTAATTACAAAACACCTTAAAGAAATCGGTACAACTTCTAATACCTTTGCTCCAACTAGTGCACTCTCCATTAACTAAAATCTTCTTTCTCGTTGACGAAAACTTACCATAAACATGCAAAGGAGATAGCAGCGCAGGCGTTGATTTATCCTGAGCAGAAACCACCGGTTTTTGATGAATGTTAACCACAGGTGTATTCTCCTAAACAGGAACCACCAGCGCACGAACATGAACCGGTGGCTCTTCAATCTTTCCCTCAAAAAGTACAACTCTCGATTCGTTATCTCTTATCACGACAGAGGCCACTAAGGCCGCTTCCGTCGACAGCCATCAAGACTTATTGGTGTAAGCTGTTCACTTGTCTTTTTACCCAACGACGAAAAACTTACCGACATTCCCTTACCTTTTTCCCTCTTTAGGGACACTGATACAGTATGTGCTATTGCCCCATTCAGAGTTTTCTCCCCTTTAACTGAAATCTTCTTCCTCGTTGGCAAAAACTTACCATAAACAGGCAAAGGAGCTAGCGGCGTAGGCGTCGATTTCTCTTGAATAGGAACCAGTGGTGCTTTCTCTTGAACAGGAATGACCGGTTTTTTCTCGTGAGCAGGAACCACCGGAGCAGGTACATGAATAGGAACCACTGGTGCAGAAATATGTACAACCGGTGGTTTAACCTCCGAAACTGTTGGCTCTTCAATCTTCCCCTCAAAAAGCACAACTCCCAAATCATTATCTCTTATGAAGAACAGGAACGGTCTGTCAGCTCTGACTTGTACAGAGCCATCGAACATCAAAGGCACGACGGCGGCAGCTGAGGCCGCAGCGGCGACGGTGCCAGTCTCGTCGACTGACATGAAGACTTTGTGGTGGAAGCTGCTGACTTGCGGCGGGCTGCCGTTGGAGATCTTGGTGAGGTTGGACCTGTTTGTGAATAGTGTGGTGATGCGGAGCTGTGGATCATAAAAAAAGTTTGTAAAGTTGGGTAAATATCTTAGCTGATTGAATCAGGCGTTACTTAACGGAAGGTCATACACAAATCTTTATTTTGAATAAATCTTTAGTGTATATTAAAGGTGAGAAGTTTGAGAAGAGCACTGTGTGAATAAGGCCCTCAAACTGCTAACTGCTTTTATCAGTACAAAACGGAAATACAATACTTATTATGTACCTATGACAATGACACCTACGAGTATGTATTACATGTTATTGGTAACGTAAGCTATACTAGAACTGTATTTATGTCTTCTTAGCTTCATTGGATTTCTCATCACCATCTCGGATTTAGGTAATAGGTTTTTTTTTAATTGTTACACTCCACAGACTCCAGGGTCTGTGCATATTAAGATTTACATTTTTTTAAATTACATTTGAACAAATTTATTTGCTTATAACTAAGAGCTTTACAAGAGGACTCTAGAGGTACACTAAAATAAATCTAAATAGGTTGAAAGGGCTAGTATTTAGTGCAATTGCTTACAGCAAGCAAGTTAACCTAAAACGGACTATTCACGTAGCTATTACCATTCTGACTATATGAGTAAATTGAGAAGGAGAATGTGACGTTGCTATTCAAATCCCTTTACTAGCCTGCATCTGTTCCTGACACCCTGCTCCGCTACCTCCATGACATTTAAACTTACTTTTTGCAAAGCTTGGATCAGATCTTCATTGTAGTTGATAGTGAACCTCGGCATAGATAAGGTGACATCTGCGGTATGCATCAGTTCCAGTATTCTATGGAAGCCCACGTAAGGAAGGTCTCTCAGGAGGCTGTTAATGCCGTCCTTCATCAGGGGCACCAGAAGAATCATGGAGTAGCGCCGGCCCTGGAAAGATCAAAATAATATAAAAGTAATGGGACACAACCAACTATGGGCATTATTAATAAGCTCCAAGTAGCACATAGAGCTATGGAGAGGGCTATACACGGAGTCGCTCTGCGAGATCGAATCAGGAATGAAAAGATACATAGAAGAACCAAAGTTACCGACATAGCCCAGCAGATTGGCAAGTTGAAGTGGTAATGGGCCGGGCACATAGCGCGGAGGACTGATGACCGATGGGGTCGAAAGGTTCTCGAGTGGAGACCACGCACCGGCAAGCGCAGCGTAGGACGTCCACCCTCAAGGTGGACGGATGACCTCATTAAAACCGCAGGATCGCGCTGGATGCAAGCCGCTACGAACAGGTCTTATTGGAGATCTATAGAGGAGGACTATGTCCAGTAGTGGACGTCTTATGGCTGATGGATGGATGGAATAATAATAATAATAATAATAATTTATTTAGTAACCATAACATATACATCTGCTAACTTAATAAAACTTTAACAATTTTGAAATAAAATCTTAACAATCCTGAATTAAAACTTTAACAATTTTGAATTAAAATTTTATCAATTTTGAGTTAAAATTTGACAATCTTGAATTAAAATCTTAACAATTTTGAATTAAATGACAATCTTTAGATAAATAATTGATTAATTGTAAAACTATTCAATTTAACATAATTGTAATAGAATAACATAATTTCAATAGATTGCTGAACAATAAAAATAATTCCATATAATAATAATTGTTAAAAAAGTTTATCCATTGGGTAGGTAAAATAAAATTAGAAGATTACAAACATAAACTCTAGCTCCCGCGGTAGGATACCCTGAGTTTGCGGGAGCTAGTACTCTTCCGGGATGCTGATAAATTAAAATATGTAGATTAAGAGCGTATTCTGTGTGTATGCTTGAATGAGTATATTAATGTATGCTATATAAACCATTTGATAAACAACTAAAGATTAATTATATTTGGCATATATTTGACTAAGGATATAATTAAAATGATGAGAGTACAAGGAGATTCAAAATTGGTAAGCAACGTCGCGTAGCACCAGCCTCGAGAGAGTTGGGCTCACGGCGATGCTTACATTCACGTTCAAAGAGAGCTTGAAGCTAGCATATTGGTCTTATCATTTCTTCTGTAGTTTTATAGTTCAGTGTAAGGAGGTAGTCTTTTATTTTATTCTTGCATAGGTACCTGTTGTTATTTATTATGTTAAGTTTTTTATTAAGTTGATCGTAGATAAAGCGTCCAAGAAAAGTGTAGCGTTTCTGCCCTATTTTTGTCTTTGTTTTTGGCACTTCCCATCTATGGGTACGTTTGTGTGTACTGTTTGGGACACAGATATAAATAAGACTCTAGCTCTAACTGGGTTTATCATCATCATGTATCAATCGTAGGACTTCCACTGCTGAGAATAGGTGATAAACCTCAGTAGTTTCCTAATTAACCTGGTTGGAAGCGGCTTACACCTTGGACTAATAAGTCAGTCCGCAAGACTAAAATGTATCCATACATTGTCGACGCAATGCGATTTCTAGTCCAAATGCCCATCACCTCTGTCTTTTCGAACCTGAGACGGTGGACGAAGAACGTACTATAGTTCTTGTTATAATTTTAAGTGCGTATTGTTATTCTCCGTAAAGTCCAAACCGTACAGGAAAATATCTTGAGGAAACTAACATATCTCAGAGATTGTGCTCCAAGACGAATAATATTAACAATCTTTTTAATAATGTCGTAAGGTGTCCACTACTTAACAGAGGCTGAATAGATTTCCAATAAGACCTGTTGGAAGCGGTTTGCGTCCAGTGTATCCCTGCCCTGCGGTCTTGATAAGACCGTCTGTCCACCAGGGCGAAGGACAGCTTATGCTACGCTTGCCAATGTGGTCTCCATTTCTTAGTGACTCTGCGGTTTTGTATGATTTTCTAGTCAGTGTCAGAAGACAATCATATGAATACGCATTCTCATGGGCGTAGGCACGATGGGGCAGGATGAGGCACTTGCCCCACCCTGACCTGTAACTTAGTAACCTTAAAGCTAAATTTTTTAACTAACTACAATACGTCTTAGTATCCGTAAGAAAGTTCACACTCGACAGTCGACACAAAAAAAAAAATTTTTCACCAAAAAAAAAATTTTTATTGTATGAAAATAATCGGCCAAGTACGAGTCGGACTCGCACACGGAGGGTTCCGTACTGTATGGGAGCCCCCCTTAAATATTTATTTTATTTCATTTTTAGTATTTGTTGTTAAAGCGGCAACAGAAATACATCACCTGTGAAAATTTCAGCTGCCTAGCTATCATGGTTCATGAGATACTGCCCGGTGACAGACGAACAGACAGACAGACGGACAGACGGACATCGAAGTCTTAGTAATAGGGTCCCGTTTTTCCCTTTGGGTACGGAACCCTAAAAAATAACCGGGGTAAGACCGCGGGTATAGTTTGCTAGTTACATATTATTTTAGACTGCTGCCCCATCCTGAGCCAATGGCTGACTACGCCCATGCGCATTCTAAATGTCGAATCATACTTCTTGACTGTGATGTGATGTTAGCAACATAAGCTGATGTCTGAAGCTCAAATAACACCATTGCGAGGATTGGGTTTCAAGCAGCTTGTAGCTGACTTCACAGGCACCAAATAGTTTGATTCGGTTTATATCAACGCTATGAACTATCACTTAACCCTTTTTGTGATAAACAGAGACTCGTTTTCAGAGATAGGTAGGTAGTTAGGTACTCCACGTCATATATACTTACTAGATTTTGCCCGCGGCTTCGCCCGTATGATATTTCGAGGCCCTACCTTACCACCCTTAATAAAGGAGGTAAAAAATAAAAAAACGAAAAAATTCGATTTGACATTTTATCGATTTGACAGTTCTTGGAGCGCACGCTAGAATAGCTCGAAGATAGCACAATTTTTCCTACTTACTTAACACTTATTGTTATAATATGTAAAATTTACGCAATATCATTATAATTTATAGCCTATGTGTTATTCTGATGTATAAGCTATAAAACTGCAAAGTTTCATCTCAATCCGTTCAGTAGTTTTTGCGTGAAAGAGTAACAAACATCCATACATCCATCCTTACAAACTTTCACGTTTATAATAGTAGTAGGATTCGTAGGATTCAACATAATCAAAGACAAAATGCCAAAGACGACCAAAGACGAAATACCAGTTTGCATAATTAAATATGCAATGTCTTAAAAATAATAATATCCAATGTCAATAACATCTCTAGTTTGCGTAAGCTTAATTACTGAAGTTATTATTAGTCTATATTTTCCCCGCGGCTTCGCCCGCATGATATTTCGTAGCCCTACCTTACCACCCTTAATAAAGGACGTGGAAAATAAAAAAACAAAAAATTCTTTTTGACATTTGTTCGATTCGACAGTACTTTTTTGACATTTCTTGGAGCGCACGCAAGAATAGCTCGCAGATGGCAGAATTTTTCCTACTTACTTAACACTTATGGTTAAAATATGGAAAATTTACGCAATATCATTACATTTTATAGCCTATGTGTTATTCTGATATATAAAGCTATATAATTGCAAAGTTTCATTTTAATCCGTTCAGTAGTTTTTGCGTGAGAGAGTAACAAACATCCATCCATCCATCCTTACAAACTTTCACGTTTACAATATTAATATGATTGTAGGATATTTAAGACTCCTTGTATGTAATGTACCTATAGATTATTGATATTGATATAGTATGCTACTAGACATGTATGCCTTGAAAAGTATACAAGTATTGATTCATTTTTAACTGACGAAACGGAGGAGGATATCAAGTCAACGCGAACCTATATTTTTAACCGACTTCCAAAAAGGAGGAGGTTCTGTGTTCGTCTGAATGTTTTTTTTTGTGTGTATGTTAATCGATAATTTCGCCAATTGTGAACCGAATCGAAAAATTTTTTTTTAGGCCGAAAGGGTATACTCCCGAGGTTGTCCCATATAAGCTTTACAGAAATCGGCTGACCGTTTTTGAAAAATCATCAAAAATGTAAACAATTCGAACGATATATTCGAATTTTGTACGCAATAGAACGCGGATTTGCCATTTTTTGCGAAAAATAATTATTCTTAACCACTCGCAAACCAATATGTACCTTTATCGCACAAAGACAGCAGGTCTTTGTAGCATTGGATTTATTTTCAACAAATCTTCCATCGTCGAAAAACGTTATGCACTTTAAATGAAAAAATCATTAAATAGTGGAACAAAAAAAAATGGTGATTTGTGACCAGCTGACCACGAAATCCCATATTTCTGTTTGCAGTTGATATTCGATTGCAGATGCCTATACATCAGTTATCCATGTTCGTATTCCGTGACATCCCTAGCTCGGGGAATCCTTGGAAAAGGCGATGAGTACGAAGTGTTATCTTTTATTGATTACGAGTCAAAAGGGAAAACAGTTTATTTTTAGTTCACAAAATAAAGTTTATTGAGTTGCTTTTGTAGAATGATCGTCGTTATCTCCATTTGCTCTTCGTTCGAGAACTATACAGCCCCATCGGCCTTCCGTTTTTTAAATTAATATTTAGATCTTACCGCTGGAAGTTCCACGGCATGTGCCGCCAAGTCGTTGACATGTGCGTGGTTGAGATCAGCCTGCAGATCCACATGGGTACCATCTTGCAGCCTCCGTCGCGGTAGAAGCAGCTTTTCTCTCGAGATTCGAATGTAAGATTATTTCTCTATGATCTTACCGCATAAGGAAGTTCCACAGCATGTGCCGCCAAGTCGTTGACATGTGCGTAGTTGAGATCAGCCTGCAGATCCATCATGGGAACCATCTTGCAGCCTCCGTCGCGGTAGAAGCAGCTGTCCCTGGTCTCGCGAGGGTCGAAAGCGTGGAGCCAGCTGCTTTTGAAGTAGAGAGCATTGGCCAGGATGAGGTCGTTTGGAGGCGTCACGTGCGCTGAAATATACAGATACAGATAAGTACTATGTATGTATATAATATACTATGTGATGACCACGACCAAGAAGAAGAAGAATGGCAGTGGGGTCATAGTTTGAAGAACGGATGGCCAATCGGGCCATAAAGTTCTCGAATGGAGACCACGGACTGACGATATAAATAAGATCGCAGCAACGCCAGCAACTCGCTGGATGCAGGCCGTTTTCAATTGTCCTTATTGGAAAACCATAAAGCAGGCCTATGCCCAGCAGTGGACGTCCTACGGCTGATAGATGGATGGCGAACCAGATGACGTCATTTCTAAACGTAGTAATAACAAAATCTGGTTCATTGACCTAATGTCGAAATCTGGGAATACCATACCTTGTTGCGACAAATTTTGGCCAGTTTTAACAACAAGGAAAAAAACTTGACTATATTTGTAAGTTATGTTTATAATAAATACGGCGGAGGTTTTGTATTTTACTAAAGAAATAATAATTAACCAATTAATGAATTATTATCGTCCTTGTGCTTGTGGTCATGCTTAAATATAGTTTTCCTGTCACGTCAGACAGTACCTAAGTACCAAAGTACTAAGGTCTAAAATGTAAGTGAATTCAATAAAGCACATAGGTATTCGTTTTCAAAGTGTTGCTATAGTTAGTTGTGAAGAGCCGACTGGCGAGAAATGTCTTTTCTACTACTTTCTATTCTCTTTCATTATTCTAATTCAATCTACTACATATATGGATACACTTAAAATATGAACAACTTTTACTCTGGGGACAGCCCGGTATACGAGAAAAAAAACCAGCTGTTTCATACATTTTGTTGATTCCGCGTTATACCTACTTAGTTTTGTATGGAACAGCCGATTTTTTTTCACGAATTCTGGGTTCATAGTGATGGTCTCAATCACCCCTTTCGGTTTTGTACAGTGCAAGCAGATAACCCTCATTAACCTTGTATAGGGATCCAGACACTTTCTATGTAAAGCACCTACCAGGTTCCACTATGAAGGGTATCAGGCCATTCGTGTGCTGGCTGACCCATGTATTGATGGTGAAGGCAGCTGCCGCGGGGTCCGTGAAGTCCACTGGTACCACCTCTGAATGGTAATTTTGCCTCACGACTGATTCGAATCTCGGGTTCAACTTCAGTTCCGTCGAAACAAAGACTCCGTTTGCGTTTTTAAGAACTGCCGTGGATGTGTTCGTCTGTAACAAGTTCAAGCAATAAATAACGCGGCTTTACTTTGGAGTAGTTCATGTTTCGACCTTTACGACTCAGACCAAATAAAAAAACCAACACAGAACGTCGTGAACAGACAAGTGAGGCCGGTTTTTATACATATGTATGTGGTGAGTGCGTCGGTGTTGCGCTGCCATAGTTCGACTGACGATCAAAGGCGTAGTTTCCTTGTACGTGTATGTATGTGTAATTATGTTTGAACACGGCGAGGCGTAGTTTTGGCGGCCTCACTTGTTTTGCTTACAACTTTCTGTCTTGGTTTTTTTTACTTGGACTCTTGGACTGAGCTTTACAAATGAATTTTAAATCAGCTTTCGCTTAGGCCTAGTGTTTGACCAATCACAGTGGGCGAAATGGTTATATAAAGAGTTGTGATTGGTTGAGGAACTAACACCAAGATATTGACGTAGCTAGAGATTTTGAGAGACGAGCCTACGAGTACTCTTGCTTACGCCAGAAAAAAAAAATTCAATTTTCTGGGGTGGGGTGGGCAAAGAAACTTCTAGGGCGGGCACTGCCCCGCCGTGCTCCGTGCTACGCCCATGCAACCAGATAGAACAGATTCTTAACATCATCATTAATAATATTATTATACCCCAACAAAAAAATGGCATGTAAAAAGTACAACAACTCGAGCAACAAGTCTACAGTAAAAAGTAATACTCGTACTATAAGTAAGAACACGTCTGCACAGTACGGGAATAACGAGTAGACTAAGCCCTAAGATTAGGTCATAGGGTGACTAGCGCAAGGGCACCTGAGAAAGTACGGACCTCGGCTTGGGCCGTCACCCGGCGGGGGAGATCAGACTTGCCCGGGCACCCCAGAAGGGGTGTGCCCTGTGGCCCTAATGGGTTGAGGTGGTTGACTATTTGGAGAGAATCTAACCGATCTTCTGACAGATCCGGAGGGTCCTCGACCTCGCCGGCGAGGTCGGTGTGTGTCTGTGTGCCTTTGGTAACCGGCGCCTATACCAAAAACGGAATACTTCCTGTTGCAGGGAGCTGTCGGATCGGTAAAAAGTACTCGTACTGTGTACACCGCTTTAGCGTTTATCACTGACCAATCGCAGTTCAAAAATTGAAATTGAAATTGAAAAACTTTATTCGACATTACAAACACAAAAAACAACAATAATGATATAAAAATAATGAATTTAGAAATGTCGAAAAGGGCTCACCTCAGCATTATGCTGAATGCAGGTAAGAACCAAACACTCAGCGCTGGTTTTCAGGTGAGCCCTTTTTGAGGGGAAATTGTGTGAGTGAGATAGCGCTCTACTCTCGTCTCGGCGAATAGAGTATAGCAGGGGTCGCCAATTACTTTCATTAGGGGTCCGTTTTCAAAAAAAAACCCGACCGTCGCGGTCCGGAAGGTAATAATATAAACTGTACTATTTAAATAATAGGTATGTGTAGATACGAAATCAATGGTCAAATGAAACGAATAGGTCCAGTCCAGTTACATTACTTGATTAAAAAAATAACAAATGTTTTGAATAAATTAAATAAGTACCTACCAAGGGTTTTTAAAACATAAATGATAAATATGACATTTTGTGCAGGTTATTGTCATTAAATCTTGCAGATATCCATCGGCGAGTCGGATCTATTCCGGAATTTATGTTTAATGACGTTCATATTAGAAAATACTGTTTCACAAACATATGTTGACCCAAACAAAATGAGAATTTTCAAGGCTAGTTTTTTCAATTCTGGGTATTTATTAACACAAACAAATTTTATCCAAAACACTTGACAAGAAACTTCCTGTTATTGGTGTTTTAAAACTGTACCGTAACTGTTTTCTTGGAAATCAATCATTTTAATCTGGAGAGCAGCTTTATTACCCCCAAAAATATTTGCAGCTTATCATTACTCCATTCATCACCATGATTCAGAGAGTAAAATTTTACTGAGGATGTCGACGACATTCTCAATTTTCTTAAAATCTGTGAATTTGTTTTCAAATTCCAATTTAAGATCCTCAATAATCGTCTTTATCCTCATCCGAATTACTATTATCACTTATATTATATTTTGTATTGATAACACAAGGTCCGCATAAAATAGCTCCGCGGTCCGGATCCGGACCGCGGTCCGCCATTTGGTGACCCCTGGAGTATAGTAAGATCAAACGTAAGCACAAGTCGGTCGTACTAACATGACAATCCCGGTTATCACGTCAGGGGTTAGGGCCTGCTATGGATACCTATTGCGGCGTTTCACCCCTCAAGCGGTTCGGCCCGCGGGGCGAATTGGGGTATTGTTGCACTGTACAAGTCAGGTGAGTCAGGTAGTAACTAGCTATCTCTTTCACAAGATCCATTAAAGATAAGGACAGTACCTCAGTACCTCTGACGCATGGGCTGGTATCAGTTTCCGAGAATCATTGAGTGATTTAGCAGTACAATGCAATGACACAGAGAAATCAAAACCAATTTTGTGAATTCAAGTTTTTAAAATGATAGGCACTTGGATGGTCATACATTTTTTTTCCACAATAAGAGCAAAAGTTAGTCATTAGATTTTCTCCTTGGAAATTTTTGGAAGAAAATATTAAATAATCAGCCAAGTGTGAGTCGGAGTCACGCACGAAGGGTTCCGTTCCGAAGGGAGAACTTATCGACCCCATCGGTCATCAGCCCTACGCGCTATGTGCCCTGCCCATTGCCATTTCAACTTGCCAATCCGTTGGGCTATGTCGATAACTTTGGTTCTGCTACGGATCTCCTCATTTTTTATTCGATCTCGCAGAGAGACTCCGAGCATAGCCCTTTCCATAGCTCGTTGGGCTACTTGGAGCTTACTTATAAGGCCCATCGTGAGAAACCAAAATCTTTTAACATACTAAAAATTTAGAAAAATTTAGACATTTTTTCATCTCGAAAATCGTGGCAATTTTACTGAGCACAAATTTTGTGTGTTTGTTTAGTAGAGACCTCCCCCGCCCGCCAATGAAGTATTATTCACTTTTAACTGAACACCCTGTATATAACTGCCCGAACAGGAATCGATTCCAGCTACAAATGTAGACATACTGCCAACTAAACCAGGATGGTCATCGGTATGTGATAACGTATAGGTAAGCGGAAAGGAATTTAGAAAGATGATAAACAGAACATATTACTACTCTAATTAATGTTTCGGAGAAACTACATTATAAACAAAATAACAATTGCCTACCTACGACCATGCTACAAGTAGGTACGTACCTATGCTATATGTAGGAAGTTAAATACATATATTCAAACTTTCCCGTAAGTACCTTGTTTTACAGTACCGTTTTATGTACGGATTTTCACACTGTTGGCTTACCTATCGATGAAAGAAAACATCGTGAGGCAACCTGCATTCGTCCATAGAAAAAAATCGAATGTAATGTATGTATGCATTATTACAGTACCTAAGTACGATGTAATGTAATGTAATGTATGTAAACCCATAGACCCGCCCTGGGGCAGAGTTGTGGAAAAGGCCCAATCACCCTTCGTTGGTAGGCTTATATTCAGTAATAGACTTTTAAAATGGTAGAGAAAGGCAGAGAGCCAGAAAGTTCCTTTAAGTAGTCCACTGTTAGACATAGGCCAATCCTTTAGGAGCGATTGGGCAAAATCCGCCGTGGCAGTCAGAGCTCATAGTGTATATCGTCAGAGTGAATATCACCTAAGATATTATATTAGGGTTATAATTACGTTTGTAAGCTATGTCGGTAGACTTTAAAATGAGGATATAACGGTTAATAAAAAATTTAATAAAGAGTTAAAAACTCACCCGTAAAGCTTCCACAAACCACCGCAGCTGTTCCGTCACGTCACCCCTAAAGGGAGAAACCCTCAACGCCTGTTCTATCTCCCTTGCGGTATCTCCTTCGGCACCAGCCAGTATCATCGCCAGTGTAGACTTCACACTGGCTGGTGACACCATGACATTTCCTCTTTTCCCGCCTGCAGTCGCTCTGAGGAGTTCTATGTCGAAGAAGTTTAGTCTCGGGTCCAATCTGCCAGGGCTGCGCTGGCAGTCCAGGTTTTGGAAGCTTAGGAAAAATAAGGCTGAAAAATGAAAAATATAGAGTTCAAAGTGTTATTCATAGAAAAATAATAACATTCTGAAAAGGTATAGTGTACCTAAGTATTTTAGTATAACTGGTAGATAAGTAGGTACCTAGGTGTGTGTAGATATTTGTTGACGATATCCGTTTCATTAACCGTTATTTTTATAATTACTTCTACAGTTAGCACCTACCAGTTGTTAAATAAACAGCAACTTGTTTTGTAATGTAGGTAGGTATGGCACCTACGCAACGTAGGTACTAATTACTAGTACCTACTAATTTTAAAAATACCTTATCAAGTTACTTTTCAGTTGGACCGACATTTAGCCACTATTTGATAATGATACGAGTATGAATGATACAATTTCATATTAGGTAGTCAAATAATTAAATATTAAAAAACAATTAATGATCAACTTTTTAGGGTTCCGTACCCAAAGGGTAAAAACGGGACCCTATTACTAAGACCCCGCTGTCCGTCTGTCTGTCTGTATGTCCGTCTGTTTGTCTGTAGCTAGAGAATTGAAATTTTCACAGATGATGTATTTCGATTGCCGCTATAACAACAAATACCTACTAAAAACAGAATAATATTAATACTTAAGGGGGGCTCCCACACAACAAAAGTGTTTTTTTAGGGGCTCTCATACGGTACGGAACCCTTCATGCGCAAGTCCAACCCGTACTTGGCCGATTTTTTCATTGCATTTCATTTTGAAATGAGTAGTAATAACGCAAATAACTGTACCAAGCGCGAGCGCAGAGTGTGAAAATTATGGAGTTCTTTGGTAAACATAAGTGCGAGCGTTACGAGCGCGACAATTTCCATCCCTTGTGTCGCGAGATCGAATAATAATTGGCCAAGTGCGAGTCGGACTCGCGCACGAAGGGTTCCGTACATTATGGAAGCCCCCTTAGTAACCTTTATTTTAATTTTATTATTTATTTTTGAAGGACATATAAAACTAAATATTCTGTAAATATTTCAAGAATCTACCTGCCACCATTATTAATATCCAACGAAAAACGGTTAAAAATTCAGGTTTATAACATGGGGGCTTTCTTAATTATTTTTCTGATTTTATTTGTTGTTGTAGCGGCAACAGCGCAATACGTCATCTGTGAAAATTTCAACGTTCTAGCTATCACCGTTCATGAGATACAGCCTGGTGACAGACAGACAGACTGACAGACGGACAGCGGAGTCTTAATAATAGGGTCCCGTTTTTAACCTTTCTGTACGGAACCCTAAAAAAAGATCTTGGTTCGAGGAACACAACGAGTCATGCATGGCAGGGCTCGCCCCGCAACGCTTCCCTAGCTACAGCCCTGTAGGTAGGTATAAATTAGAGAAAGTATTTAAAATTCGCACTATCACTTGCTGCAGATATAACAAAACATAAAGCCAAGTATTCACTGAGCGACAATCCTTACATAGTATAAAATAAAGTCGCTATTTTCGTTTGTTTGTTTGTTTGTTTGTCTGTGTGCTTAAATCTTTAAAACTACGCAACGGATTTTGATGCGGTTTTTTTTAATGGATAGAGTGATTCAAGAGGAAGGTTTATATGTATAAAAATTCCCGAAATTCCCACGGGAACGGGCACAACGCGGGTAAAACCGCGGGGCGCTGCTAGTTGTTTATAAACTCTGAATCAGAAACAAAATCTACGTGTTTTCGAAACAAAAAAATAATGTTTCAGACAATTATTTTGTTTCTGTAAACACTAACGTGTGGAACACGGAAACAAATCAGTTCCTGGAAACATATTCTACCGAGATGTTTTAGAAACTATCTATCTAATAAATGGCTTAGTATTCAAAAGATAACATTTTCCGCTGAACACCCTTTAAATAATTTACATTACAATAAATTAATAAATTTTAATCGAAGCGACTATGTACACGTTTTTGAGACATCATTCATTTCTTTTTTAAAATTCCAAATTAATGATTGTCCTTATCGCAAACTGTACGGTGGCAAAATCAAAACAACAAAGAGAAAGTATTGTGTAGGTACTCAACTTACCCAAAGATATTAACAATCTCATTTTGACCACAAAACTGCGCACAGATATTATGAGTCAGAACCAGTCCCAGTTGTTTAATTTATTACACCACACTGCACGCGACGTCCACTCGCCAAACTAGATCTTTAGTGAGTGTTTCCCTCGGTCGTTGGACAAAAACTGTCTGAGTGGACGCTGCCAGTAGCGGATTTACGCATTTGCCGCCAGTAGGCTGTTCAATTTTGTCCCCAAATGCCCCCAACTTACCGACTTCCAAAAATAAGGTACTATGTTCGTGTGCATGTATTTTTTAACCGACTTCAAAAAAGAAGGAGGTTCTATGTTCGTCTGTATGTAATTTTTTTTGTGTATGTTCATCGATAATTCCGCCAATTGAGAACCGAATCAAAAAAATATTTTTTATTTCAAAAGGGTACCTACTCCCGAGGTGGTCCCATATAAATATTACCGACAGATCGGCTGAGCCGTTTTTGAAAAAGCAACAATAATGTAAACAATTCGAGCGAAATTTTCGAATTTTGTACACGATGGAAGGCGGTTTTGCCATTTTTTGCGAAAAAGAATTATGTTGTGTACGTTCATCGATGTTTTCGCTAGTACTTAATTGTGAACCAGTTAAGAGATGTGAACCAGTTAAGAGAAATATTTTTACTTATACTACACATCACTTTTGTGGAAACCAGCAGAGCAGTTTTTAATAAAACAACAATAATAGATAGATATGGATGACACATAAATCATGCATATTTTTTAAATTCTGTACACGGTGAAAAGGTAAATCCGCCACTGGACGCTGCTGACGTAAATACATACTAATTTGTTTCCTCATCTTGGTATTTTGCTTGAGCGACGGTAGGTACATCTACGTTTTTTGGAATATTGAAAAAACCTAATTTACTCCTATATATAGGTATGTAGGTGACCAGATTAACCGGAACGAATAATGTCAAAGATATGTACCTAAATGTTAGACTTTACTAGACCAGGCGTCATAAAAATCTAAGCTGGGGTTTCTCATAAATTACATGATTGACCACGCATGCGATAATAGGGTTTACTCCGAAAGACTCCCACTAAAACGGACACCTCTGGGGGCGTTAGGACAATGTATTATTGTTAGTGCCAACGACAGCCAGTAGGAATCGTTGGGCCATTAAAAAAATTGGTCTTAACGTCCCCCACTAAAATATGGTTTGCGTTGTTTTAAAAAATAGGTCCTAACGTCCCCCACTAAAATTTGTTCTGCGTTGTTTTTTACGTCAATAATGAAGTTTTTTTTTTAATTTCATTTATTACGTTTATTTACGTTTGACTACATAGTAAACGTTTTGACATAAAAATATTACACGTCCACAAAATCTATGGAGGCTGTTATAATTATTTTAAAAAATCTGACCACAACATGCGTTACATCTCGAGAAAGAACATCCTTTTCTGAGTCTATTATTACATCAGTTAAAATAAAAAAGAGCCCTTTTTTAATTATAAATGTTGAATTTCTTAGGATAAATAAATAGATTTGACAGAATAAGTAGATTATATGTGGTAACTCTGATTAAGCAACCTTAAATAGCAAATAAAAGCATTTTTATCAATTAGACCCAATTCATAAAGATTTTTTTAAAATTTTGCCCTAATTAGATGCACCAACTTTTTATGAACTCATGATTTTAGCAAAATATGATATAAATATGGATGAATCAGGTAATAATCCAAGTATAAGAACGATAGAAGCACATTAATATGGCTGAAACATAAATTTATTTTATCATTTAAAAAAATGGAGGAATGAAAAAATATAAATTAAATATTTTTGAAAATCCCATAGAATAAACTTTGAAACGATTCATATATCAACTTGGTTAGATTTTTCTCTGAATAATATACCACTTGTGGACGTCTCTTTTAGTGAAGGACGTTAAGGCCAATATTTTTGAATGGCCCAACGACCCCACTGGCGGCCGTTGGCACAAAAAAGAATACTTTGTCCTAACGTCCCCCAGTGGCAGTTTCAGGGATGGTCGTTGGGAGTAAACCGTAAATAGTAGGTACTATCTGACATAGTGCACGTCAAGCCATCGCCATACGAAATCAGTGGATAGTGAAATATAATTAATATTTCACTATCCAGATCATATCTATTTTTCCAGACGACGGACATAAATTCAAAGATATCATTGTATTTACTCATAATAATTATGATCGACTTTTATTACGGGGCCAACCAGAAATTGCGAAAAAGTACATTTTGTCGAAATCCAACGAACTTTAACTTTTTGTGTATATGTACGAGTAAAAGTTGATCAGATCTCATGTAGAGCCAAGCATCTAGTTCTACATGCCTTTACTCTACAAGCTTCACAAACTCTACACCTTAGTCAACTTATCCGACTTAGCTGTTTCGCTACCTTCACATGGGCGTAAGGTGAAGATTTACTCATTGTTCATTACTTCTCTGTTATACTTACAAATAGATCTTGTAGTAACGAAATTTCAAGTAAATATTTCATTACCACGATACCACTGGGGTATCGTATCGTTCCGTAGGCCAAGGATGCGACCACGAAAAGCCACGAAAAGAACTCTTTTCGACGTGTGAAAAAGTGTCAGATATATACTTCGCCATAACTCTGTCTCGTTCCGACACATCGAAAGAAAATATTTTCATGTGAAATGAAGCCAAGTCTAAATCACAGTTCCCACTACCAAAAAGTTGTCAGATCTCACGTGAAGCCAAGCTTCTAGCTCTGCACGTCTTACTCTACAAGTCCTTACTTCACAAACTCTACACTTTAGTCAATATATGCGGGTTGGCTGTTTCGCTAACTGCGCATGGGCGTAGAGTGAAGATAAATTCATTAATTCTGTTATACAAACAGTTCTTGTTGTAACGAAACTGCAAAGTCACATATATTGACTAAGCTGTAGAGTTTGTGGAGTAAGGGCTTGTAGAGTAAGGCGTGTAGAGTTAGAAGCTTGGCTTTATGTGAGATCTGACAACTTTTTGATAGTGGGAACTGTGATTTTGACTTGGCTTCATTTCACATGAAAATGTTTTTGTTGGATATTGTCCACTCTTTCAAATGCATACATAGAAAAAGAAACAGCATTATTTAAAATTGCTATTAAAAGGATGGCGCCTTCATTAAGAATTGGCTACATTACCTGCCCAATTTATACTTTTGAATTATCTATTTTTTTAATCGTGGTAATCCGAAAGAATTTATACCGAAGAAATGTCATGAAGTTGCACGAATAAAAAAGAAATTCAACAATCACAATCTCATATATTTTTCAAAAATATATCACAAAATCTTACTAACTCTCAGTACAAATGGCACACATTCAAGTATTTCATCATTTTTTTAAAGTACATAGTATAATGAAAATCAAGTTGCTAGTCTTTTTATAATCATTTTCTCTGCCTAAAAAACACAATGTTTTATGAAAAATGTAGAAATATAGGTAATCGAGGGAATATTTTACTAAAATAGTACACATATAAGATAGTCGAGTAAACTTTTGTCTTTCGTTTTATATACAAAAAGTAAAACTACTCGATTCTCTAGTATATGCAATGTCGAATCACACACAGAATATTCACGAATAAGTTCTTTGCTCTCTGTAATTCTGATTCAAAACTGGCTTTCTACTTGAGTTATGTCGCAGTTACTCTAGGTACATTGGCGTAAGGTAGAGTCAGGCAGGCAGGCATTAAATGGCAGACAGTTTCACGGCGAATTTTACCGACTGCCCTTACAGCCAATCCACTTTTTTTTACATCCATGAAATAGATTTATATTCTGCAGCGCAACTCAAGTCAATAAGCAGTTTCAAACGTCACACCAATTCAAAAGGAAGTGTTTAAAATAGTATAGCAGTAGGGTAGATGCACCGATTGTGGCCACTTTGAATTTAGATGAATTTAAAGTAATATTTTTAAAGGATTTTTAAAACTTTTTTAAAACGTTGAGATTCACACAAACAATATTTATGGGGTTACATTGTTTAAAATTATCATTTAATTTTGACACAAAATGGCCACAACCGGGTCAGTGGTCACAACCGGGTCAGTGACCACAACCGGATCAGTGGCCACAACCGGGTCAGTGGCAACAACCGGGACAGTGGCCACGGCCGAGTCAGTGGCCTCAACCGGGTCAGTAGCCACAACCGGGTCAATGGTCACAACCGGCACGCCTACTAAATAGCTTTAAAAGCGCCGTCTGCGAGCACCGGGTCAGAAACTCTGCCAGTGAAGAGAAGCTGACGCGTGGGCTCGTCCTGGATGAAGAATAAGAAAGGCCTGTTGGCGTTCACTTCGTAGTTGCTCACTGTCTCTTCGCCGAACTTGTTCACTAGTGAGATTTCTGTGGACAAAGACAAGGTTAATTTATTCTTAAGATAAAAAGTGTTATTATCTAGAAGACGCCGGTAGAACAGTTCTCAAACGCAGGAAAAATAAAGATTATATACAACTTTAAATATGCGTTTGTATATATTTGAGTATTTTACGTTCTATCACTAGTAGTTCGTAAAATAGAAAAGAGCGTAAATGGGCTTTAAATAATGGTACATATAAGTATAAGTAATCCTTTCAGATAATAGCCTGAAAAAGACATATTTCACTTCAAACCATAATGTGTATAATTTTCGCAAGTTGCACGAAATAAAATACGTTTTTTTATATTTTATCTATGGCGTAAACGCTCAAAGATGGGCGGCAACTCTAGTGACGTCACATGCTAGTAAGCAAGAAGTTCTTGAATGACTGTTGTTTGTGTAATTTGTGTTTTCGTGGTAATATTATTAGATCTGTAAGTAACTTATTATAAAGTATCTTTTGTCAATTTTTGGGTGTGAACTAGCGTATAAATGTAGTGTGCTTATTAATTACCAAAGAATAATTTAAAACGATTTCCAAAAGTAGCTAAATAGCCTATTATGATAATGATGAATAGTTACCGGTAGCAGTATAGGCCACGCTGCCAAGCTCGTTGACCTCTATTCCGGAGCGTTGCAGCACTTTGGACACGCGGAGTCGTTGGGCCAACAGTTGGCCGCGAGCGATGCCGGGGAACGACGCCGTATCTTCAAACGCTTCGCGGACTCCGAGCTAAAACAATCACAGATAAATTGAATTACATTTTATTTGGAAAGGACTAATATTATAAATCTAAAAGTGATCGCAGCAACAGAGAAATGGATAGACTTGATTATTGGCATGAATAGTTCAAGATGGGAAAGTGACATAGACAACTTTTTATCCTGGAAAAATAAAAGGTACCTCTCAGATACCTAGCGTAAAAACAGACTTCTTTTTATCCCGGAAAAATAAAAGGGTTCTCTCAGATACCTAGCATAAAAACAGACTACTTTTTATCCCGGAAAAATGAAAGGGTTCTCTCAGATACCTAGCATAAAAACAGACTACTTTTTATCCCGGAAAAATTAAGAGGTTCTCTCAGATACCTAGCATAAAAATAGACTACTGTTTATCCCGGAATAATAAAAGGGTTCTCTTAGATACCTAGCATAAAAATAGACTACTTTCTATCCCGGAAAAATAAAAGGTTCCTCTCAGAAAGCATAAAAATAGACTACTTTTTATCCCGGAAAAATAAAAGGTTCCATAAAAAATCAAATCTAAATAGGTTAATACGAGTAACATACTCGTACTTCCCTAAGAACACCGTCGAGTTGCGAAATGTAGTCGAACTTGAACTTGGGCAGAGTGACGACGACCATATGCTCGCCCAAGTTGCCCAACTCTACACGCAGGTCGCTCAACCTATTGAGTATTCATGAAATGTAGATAAACAGTTAAACATACCTCTTCGAGGACAACGTCGAGCTGCGAAGTGTGGTCGAACTTGAACTTGGGCAGAGTGACGTCGACCAACTTTTGACCAAGTTGCCCAACTCTAAGCACAGATCGACCAATCTAATCCTAATTAAACATAAATAAAATCTAGTTGAGTACTAATAAACGTACCTCTCTGAGAACACCGTCGAGTTGGGAAGTGTAGTCGAACTTGAACTTGGGCAGCGTGACGTCGACCATATGCTCGCCCATGTTGCGCAACTCTCCACGCAGCTCGCTCAAACCGTTCAGAACTCGCGGCAGACCGGCTTGAGAGTTGGGCACTATGATGTACATGGCAAATTTGTTACCCTGAATAAAGAGAATAAAAATATAAACCGTAAATAGTAACTACATACAAATTGAACTCATAAATCTTTATATTAGGTTCAGATTAATCTATGGGTTTAAGAAGAAAATAAAGTAACTTAGTAAATAGTAAGTAGAAAGATAAGTAACTGTGAATCATGAAGTAGCCTGGCCACTATCACATACACATATATTAAGTACTAGAAATTTACATTTGACGACCCGGAATCACGCTTCGTGCTGAACTATAAAACATCGTAAAAAGGCCTGTACGTCTAAAAGTACAGATACGCGTAAAATACGGAGTTTTACAAAAGTTTTTGCGGTCAATACGGACACATTCTGTGACACTTCGGACAAAAAAAAAGTATTATTAACAATGGCATACATTTTTTAAGTCAATCTTTTTGTATGGAATGAGCGATCCCCTTTTCGTGATTTCAGGTTTTAATTGTAAAATTTGGTCCTCATAATGAGATACCATCAATGTTATCTTTTAATATATCCATCGTTTAAAAAAATACCCCACAAAATGGTAGACTATAATTTAACTCTTCTCATAGTGTAAAGACGATCGTCCTCAGAAGTGGATACACCTTACATACAGTACAGATAACACTTCATCATCATCCATCATATTTAGCCGACTACGCGTAATAGAAGTTGTTTTCCACGTTCATGAAAGGTGTGGTGCTCTGCGTAAACTAGTGGCGCCATGTGGAAACATAGAAACTAAAGATTCATGCTATTCTCGATGATAAAGGTCGTATAACCGTATTTGCCTAGCGTAGTATAAACTTTAGCCCAATCCTTCGTTAT
The DNA here is from genome assembly GCA_964007245.1 of Hypomecis atomaria. Taxonomy (NCBI): domain Eukaryota; kingdom Metazoa; phylum Arthropoda; class Insecta; order Lepidoptera; family Geometridae; genus Hypomecis; species Hypomecis atomaria. Next base: position 15,194,552 of record OZ023294.1, on the reverse strand, counting down.
GAGAAGGCCAATTTTCGTTATTAGGGTTTTTCTTACGCGCTAGGGCTGTCCGCCTTTACTATTTTAATTTTATCTACTTACTCTTTATCTACTTGAGTTTCTTTCTAGTTTCTATCTATTATGATGTAAAATTATTATATTTATTACAAAAAATGAATTGTTTGTGAATGAAAAAGGAAACGTTCAATAAAAATACATACTGGATATTTTTATGTTTTAGTGTTCCGTAGTAAAACGAAGAACCCTACAAAAACATAAATGGAACGCTTACTAGTTACAAATCCACACATTCGTTCGTCACTACGGCGCGACTGACTATAGCATACCAAAAGCATACCAAACTCCGAGGCTTGTATATTGTTGATACTTATCTTATCATTTTTAACAACTTATGTACCAGTTTTATAGCATTAAACGATATTCTGATTCTGATTCTGACCGTTGGTATGATGACGGAATACTGTTAGATATCATTGCCGTGCTAATAATATTCTTACCCTGTAAGGCATCCTCAAGATTTTAGCATCATATTTAGCCGACTCCGCGTAATAGAAGTTATCTTTCACGTTCATGAAGGGAGTAGTGCTTTGCCTGCTCGGGCCGACGTAGAAAGTTCCGAGTTTGGTCGCGTTGGGCGCGAACTGGTGGCGCCACGTGCCTTTGAAGTACAGCGTGTTGAGGATCAGGACTACCATGTTGCGGACATCATCTGGAAAACAACCACTCATTAATTTTTGACCAACGAAACGGAGGAGGTACTCAATTCGACGCGGATATGCACTAATTTATCATATGCGTGTCGAGACACGCGTAGATATATAGGCTTCCGTAGATGGTGAAGATGATTCATCATCATATTGCCCTTATCCCACTAAGTGGGGTCGGCACAGCACGTTTCCTTTCGCCACTTCACTCTACGAGTATCATACGTCATCTCATCATCAACTCCTTTCTCTCGCATGTCATCTTTCACACAATTCATCCACACTTTTTTTGGTCTTCCCCTCCCGGTTTTCAAGCTGAAGATGATTATGATGACGATAAAAACCAATTTTAATGATGTCATTAGATGGTTGAGTGCTAGAAAAACTTAATTAGCTACAAAATATCTCATCAAAAACATATAAGTGAAGTATGAGCCATGCGTTCAATATAAGAATAATAATTTGTGCGTCGTTGCCAACTTCCCAACAAAAGAATTAGGATCGACACAAGGGCCATGTGCTCTGTAGGAAATCCTAAAATGTTAGCTACAATAACATACAACGTTCTAAAGGGATGTACTTACGTAATTCAAGCTCGAGAGTTAACTTGGCTAGTTTTAAGTGTAAGTACAGTCCAAACCCTTTATTATCTATAGGTTACAAACTCCTCATCGAATGTATACTTACTGCAAAAACACCATAATTTCTAATAGAGTTATGTCACTGATATCTATTAGATATCATTACCGTGCTTATGTTCTCTGCTAGGTAGGTATTTCATTGCTTTACACGTAACCAACAGTTTTCCCGCTTACTTTTTGTCGCCTATTATTGCAAGTTAGTAGGCTGTGACAATGTTTATGACCGTAATTCCGGCGTCAAGGTTTTAACAGCTCATCAAAAGAAATATACCGCTATGCGATCGTACGCGGGGATAAAAAGTAATAATCGCCAAGTGCGAGTCGGACTCGCGCACGAAGGGTTCCGTACCGTATGGAAACCCCCCTTAATATGTATATTTTATTTTTAACCGACTTCCAAAAAGGATGAGGTTCTATGTTTGTCTGTATGTATTTTTTTTGTGTATGATCATCGATAATTCCGCCAATTGCGAACCGAATCGAAAAATTATTTTTTTGTTCGAAAGGGTTTAGTTCGTATACTCCCGAGGTGGTCCCATTTAAATTTTACAAAAAATTGACTGATCCGTTTTTGAAAAATCAACAATAATGTAAACAGTTCGAGCGAAATATTCGAATTTTGTACACGATGGAAGGCGGTTTTGCCATTGTTTGCGAAAAATAATTATGAGTTCTGACGATTCGTTTCTGTCGGTTCAAAAAATGATCTGTATTGTAGAATTCTCACCTTCATTGACTAAGTCTGGTATCCTGCCATGGGTAATGTTGGACACCCATCCGTTGATCTCCCTCGCAGCGACGGCAGGGTCATTGAAGTTGGTTTTCCTGAGTTCTGTCTTGTAGAACTCCTCAGCGATGGCTGCGAACCGCTGTCGGGGCTCTGCACTGTCTCCGATGTAAATACGACTACCCAGGTTCAGGATGTATTCAGGGGATTCTTTCTGTAAACATAGATTGGAGTTTTTAACCGACTTCCAAAAAAAAAGGTTCTGTGTTCGTCTATATGTATTTTTTGTGTTCATCGATATTTTTGCCAATTTAGAACCGAATCAAAAATTAAATTTTAATTCGAGGGTACTCCCGAAACTCCCGAGGTCCCATTTAAATTTTATTGAAATCGGCTGAGCCGTTTTCGAAAGATCTACAATAATGTAAAAAAAATATACATCATTTCGAGTGAACTTTTCGAATTTTGTACACGATGGAAGTCGATGGTTTTTAGGGTTCCGTACCCAAAGGGTAAAAACGGGACCCTATTACTAAGACTTCGATGTCCGTCTGTCTGTCTGTCACCGGGCTGTATCTCATGAACCGTGATAGCTAGGCAGCTGAAATTTTCACATATGGTGTATTTCTGTTGCCGCTTTAACAACAAGTACTAAAACTTGAATAAAATAAATATTTAAGGGCTCCCATACAACAAACGTGATTTTAGGAGTTTTTTGCTCACTATTAATAACGGCAAGAAGAATGGGGCTCCTATACGGTACGGAACCCTTCGTGCGCGAGTCTGACTCGCACTTAGCCTATTTTTATTTAAATATTGTTCCCCAAACTAGGTACAATGAAGCACTCATATATGTAATTTTGTATCTTGATTTTTGGGGCCTATAAAGTGGCAAACAAGCGGACGAGGCTGGATGGCAAGAACGTTGGCTGTTAACTGCAACACCTGCAACTACAGCACCGAAAGCGTTTCCAGTCCGTTGAATACCTACCGATATATAGTTTAATAAATTACGGTTACATGTTTTTGTTTAGGACGGTGACATTGTTCGCAAACGAAAACTAGCAGTAGGTATTAGGGTGGATCCATATTTTTCTGTAAAGCCTCTGGCGGAACCCTACAAAAATAAATGAAGCCATCGAAAGCGACAATAGTTCTCGTTTACTCAAATTCTAAGGACTCTGAAGTGATACTAAATTATACTTACTAATTATTATTAGTATAACAGTATTCCTTTAAAAATGAGTAAGACCACTGAGAATTATTGTATTTTTAGCAGCAGTACGTGGTGTTGAACTACCATTTGGTAGCCTTATGGCGGGATTCCACCGGTACTGACAACCGGTACAACTGTGGTAGATTGAGTTGTACCGAAAAGAAACTTATTTGAAACATTTGTGGACAACAGTATACAACACAGTGAACTAAACCACAGCTGACTACTACGGTGGAACCACGCCTTTAGGCTTAACAATAACATCATCAATAGGCGGCGGTGTACCGTTGAGGAAATATATTAATCTATGTAAAACTGGAAAACAGTAAAACCACAACTCGTTAATGCTTATTTAAAAGTGAATCCTCATTAATTATTCCAATAGAGGATAATTATTTAGTTTGCTTCTAAGAAAATTATTAAGTGTTTCCCTAATAAACTTGTCAACTTAGTTATAGACCGAATCACACAATAAGCCCAATTACAGAGGCGCCATCGTAATTATATTAGCTAAATAGAATAGTTCTGATTCTTTTTCACTTTAGGCATTCGATAGAGAGAACGCTTTTTACGTTGCTATTAAATTTACGCTGGCGCCTCTGTAATCGGGCTTAATGTGATGTTAGCTACAAGCTGCGGATAACCCAATCCTGGCGCAGCTGTTAAGGAAGCTTCAGTCAGGATTGGGTTATCCGCAGTGTGTAGCTAACATCACAGCCGCCAAGTTGTTTGATTCAGCCCATAGCTGTTGATTAAGACTTTTTAGGTGTCACTTGCATTAGCAAGCACTAGCAATTTGGAATGGCAGTGGGCCGGGCACATAGTTCCAAGAACGGATGGCTGATGGCACTGTGAAGTTCATGAATGGAGATCATTTACCGGCAAGCGCAGCGTAGGACGTCCGCCAAATAGGTGGACTGACGATATTATTAAGACCGCATAGGAACGCGCTGGATGTAGCTAGCTAAGGACGGCAACGACGACGATTTAAATTTCATAGATATTTACATTTTCAATGTTGTTTGATGCATTTTATCCAATTTTTCTATTTGAATCGTCAGATCCGATTTGACATCGACGACAAAAAATCTAAAATTATACATAGCCTGTGTACCAAATTTCATCAAGATACGTTGAAAATGCTCCCTGTAGAGGAGAACCAACCTCTCGAAACTGAGACGTTTCGTCGATCGGTCAATAATAAAGAAATCGAAATCCTCACCTTCAAAGAGTTAACAATACTGGAGAACTTTCTTCTAACGAGGTTCCTGTCCAGGTCGAAACCAAGTACGGACGATAACTCGGCTTGGGTGGCCCCTGTCGCCGCTTCGGTGAGAATAGCCAGAGCCAGCTTTAGGCCAAGGGGTGAGAGCAAGAAGTTCTCGTTTGACGAGGCTGCGACGCGCTGAAAAAAGAAGTATGATTTAGAATTAGAACAGTGTTAAGAATTAAAGTGAGGGTAGTGAGTTCGTGAGGGCCGAGGAGCTGGCTTTGGTGTCTTTTAAACCTTTGGCATGCCAACTACATTTTTTAGGGTTCGGTATCCAAAGGCTAAAAACTTGACTCTCTTACTAAGACTCCGCTGTCCGTCTGTCACCAGGCTATATCTAATGAACCGTTATAGCTAGAAAGCTGAAACTTTCACAGATGACGTGTCGTATTACTGTTGCCGTTACCTATAACAACAAATACTAAAAACAGAATGAAATGAATATTTAAGGAGGGCTCCCGCTCCCATAAATAAAACATTTACTTTTAAAACATTTAAAGCACGAAATTTTTACTGTTACTCCAACCGGATTTTTATAGCCGAGCGCTTTTTTTTACTGGTTTACATTTTATTTTCCTCAACGTTTTGCTTTCCAGTCACGTCCCGTTAAGGATAAGAATCGGTCAAGTGCTAGTCGGACTTGCGCATGAAAGGTTCCGTATCGTATGGGAGCCCCCTCAATATTTATTATACTCTATTTTTAGTATTTGTTGTTGTAGCGTCAACAGAAATACATCATCTGTGAAATGTTGAAATGAATTTCAACTGTCTAGCTGCCACGGTTCTTGAGATACAGCCGCTGACAGCAAGACAGACAGACGGACGGACAGCGGAGTCTTAGTAATAGGGTCCCGTTTTTTACCCTTTGGGTACGGAACCCTAATGAAGTAGGTAATCTTAGATCTTGAACAGAAAGTCAATGACATTTTCAGTCGACTTCCAAAACATGTTCTCAATTCGTCTACTTGTTGTTTTTCGTCCAATATTACTACGGTACCTCGTTTCTCCATTAATTATGAGCCGATTTGAGTATTTTTTTGGTCCGTAGAGGAACATCGAGAAAAAAAACCCATAACAATTTATTTTAGTTCGGTAGTAGTAGCAATTCCAGAAATTATGGATAAAAATTGCCGCGCCTAGATATTCATATTCATATTCATTTATTTGATAAATCGAATAGCAAAATCAGTACTTTGACACGCTGCTTTCTACTTTATGATGTGAGTTGTTTGTGAGTACTTCCACTCTGCCCCACCAAAGCGCCCCACTGGTGGGGCAGATTCCACTTCTTCATTTTATGAAGTGGAATCTGTCCCACTCGTCTACAGGTCGCGGTATATAAGTCTAGCACTGAGCGAAGTGAGGAGGGGATGGCTGCGCATGAGTTTAGTATGGATTTTCTCAACTTTTTCGATTCGTACCGCAAGGGAATGGAACTTTCTCAATTCGTACCGCAAGGGAATGGAACAGTCTTCCTGCTTCCCTGTTTCCTAAGAGATATAATCTAAAGCTTTTTAAGGTCAGAGTGAATAGGTATCTTCTAGGTCTGCGTGCTTCATCTTCGACCACAACGTCGCTTACCATCAAGCGAGTTGGTGGTCAAGCGCGGAATTTTTCACGATAAAAAAAACTGGCGGTCAACATGCGCAGCCATCCCCTCCACAGTACACTCAGCGCTAGACTTGCGTGCCGCTACTTGTACATTAAGCCCGATTACAGAGGCGCCAGCGTAATTATAATAGCTAAATAGTATGGCCCTGTTTCTTTTTCACTTTAGGCATTCGATAGAGAGAACGCTTTTTACGTTGCTATAAAATTTACGCTGGCGCCTCTGTATCGGGCTGAACGTTATCACAAAATAAATATTTAAAGTGAAAATGCAGACAAGTTTCTGCACAAAAGCAATAGTTTCATGCAGAATCGATGCAGATTCCGAAACCCGTTTTTGATGTCTGCCAATTATTATTTACAGTGCGTCTCACAAGTCAATGTTTAAGCATTATCAAGGAAAACATCATATAACCAAACACGTCTACAAGCGTATTCGGATACTCGCCTCATGTTTACAACCGCTATTAAGTTTAAATCATATTAAATGTATCTAAAATACAATTTGGAGATTTTTTGTCCTCCCCTTTGTAATAGTCCAGTCAAACTTGTCATAGTCAACAGCAGACTGGGTGTACTTATCATCGCTGTCCCAGTATTCAGGGTCCACTAGGGTGCCATTGGGCGGGGTGACGGCTTTGGCTTGACACCTAGGGATCCATTAGGTGGGGTGGCGGCTTTAGCTTGAACGTTGGAGGCCGCAAAGCCAGCTCCATCGTATTCTTGGGCGTAACCAAACACGTTTATAAGCGTGTTCGGTTACTCGCTTCTGTTCACAGCCACCATTAAGCTTTAATTCTATTATAAGCCCGATAATAAGCCCGATTACAGAGGCGCCAGCGTAAATTTGACATCTACGTAAAAAGCGTTCTCCCTATCGAATGCTTAAAGTGATACTTATTTTTCGCAAAAAACAGCATGACCGACTTCACCCGTGTACAGAATTCGCGAATATTTCGCACGGTTCGATGTTACATTTGTCACATTATTGTTGATTTATCAAAAATGGCTCAGCCGATTTCAATTAAATTTTAATGGAACCAATTTAATATACATCTAAATTGGTTTCTTTCCAATAAAAAAAGAATGATTGAAATCGAACTACTACAAAAAAAGTTATGCGTAAAAAAAAATATACGCGTCGAATTGAGAACCTCCTCCGGTTGGTTCGTCGGTCAAAAAAGAAACAGAACTATGCTATTTAGCTAATATAATTTCGATGGCGCCTCTGTAATCAGGCTTATTATCTATCTAAAATTATTTATTTTTGTTCTCACCTTAGTAATAGTCCAGTCAAACTTGTCGTAGTCTATAGCAGACTGTGTGAACTCATCATCGCTGTCCCAGTAGTCAGGGTCCACTAGGGTTCCGTTAGTCGGGGTGACGGCTTTAACTTGGACGTTGGAAGCCGCCAACCCAGCTCCGTCATACGCGTCGGCGTAACCAAACACGTCTATAAGCGTGCTCGGGTCGATTTTGCCTGCTCTTGCAGACGCTAGTAGCAAAAATGCTGTGGAATGAAATTACCAATTAGGTTGTTTACTATTGTTCGTTAGAACTATCCGCCTACACTATTAGTCCTTCGGGCCAAACTATAATTCATTTTTATTTTGCTTCCATACAGTAGGTTGTGAAAATATTTTTTTGCCCTGTAGTCTATAAACACCCTCGGGCGCATATGGGCATAAAATCTACAAAAGTTGAAGGCTGCAAAGCCAGGCCCGTCATACGAGTTACACTTGGGCGTAACCAAAGATGTCTATCAAGCATTTTCAAATCAATTTTGGATGCGCATAAGGTCATTTAAAAAAGCTATTGTTTACTAGAAATACCCGCCTTGCATCATTGGTCCTTTGAGCCGAACAGAAATTGTGTACTTCAATGTAGCTTATCTGACTTATAACTAACTGTAACTATTATAAAAGGTACCTAAATATTTCTATAATATACTTTTACAAGGTATATTCACTATTTCAATGAAACCGTTAACTAGGCTTATGATGCGTAGTCATGGAATGAAAAAATGCCAAGTCGATGTGCGTAGTAGAGATACTTATTTTAGCCTAGGTATCTGAAAATCCGTTGAATTAAAATGTACAGTGTACCTACACCGTAGTTTTACGAGTATACCTAAAGCCGTAGCAGCATTGTCAGTATAGGTATATAACGTAACGTTGAGTTTTTGAAGACCCTGTATAGTTGTATACCTTGTGTACTTTACCTACCTATTCCATTCATCAAGTAAACTTCAAACTTGGTAAGTAATATTCATTTATTGCCTAACTACGTACCTACCTACATAATTAGGTACATTTCAATAGTTAAAGCTATTATAATGATTATTATTTTGGACAAACCCCGAAGAAAATGGGGAATCGAGATTTCATCGTTATCAGGGTAAGAACCTCGTAATTTCGAGTATCGTAGCTTTACGTGTATATTACTAGACTTATTTGACGTAAGTATTAAGTAAGTAATACATTCAGATAGGTATGAAGGAAGTACCTATTCAGAACGTGCGTTTGCTACGTAAGGAATTTTTATCCACGTTTATTGCATGTTATTGTAGAGTACGTAACTAACCAAGCAATGACCTGTTCAAAGTCAATAAAACAGAACAGTTCATTGCTGGTACAGTAGGTACCTTATACTTTTTCACTATGCCAGCCTAAAATAGGCCACAGATACGATCTAATTGGTCTTCCGCATATACTTTTTTCCAAAATTTATTTTACATTGTAAGAGAATTTTTTGAAATTGTACCATCTTGCGACATCTAAGTATGGTATTTATTAGGTTATCATGCTCAGTTCTATTTAGTTAATAAAGACAAGTCAAGGAAAACGATGAGTAAAATTCATAATAGTTTTTCGTACTAAGATGGTGTTATTGTATACTGGCTCTTATTTTTTGACGTACATATTATGTATCGTATTGTAGGTACATCAAACCAAACACAAAATTTAAGATGCACTTTTGACAATGGTTGATTTTGGGCAATATCGTTTGTATGCGATTGTGTTAAATGTAATAATGACAACCTATTGTCAAGACAACCAAAATCTTGGTTTTTACCGACTTCCAAAAAGGAGGAGGAACTATGTTCGTCTGTATGTTTTTTGTGCATGTTCATCGATATTTTCGCCAATTGTGAAACGACATAATTTTTAGGGTTCCGTACCCAAAGGGTAAAAACGGGACCCTATTACTAAGACTTCGATGTCCGTCTGTCAGTCTGTCTGTCCGTCTGTCACCGTGCTGTATCTCATGAACCATGATAGCTAGGCAGCTGAAATTTTTACAGATGATGTATTTCTGTTGCCGCTATAACAACAAATACTAAAAAGAAAATAAAATAAATATTTAAGGGGGGCTCCCATACAACAAACCTGATTTTTTAGACGTTTTTCGCTCTATTTTAATAATGATAACAGGTAGATGCTTGAAATTTTCACAGAGTATTTAGTTTTATATTCACTTCAAAAATAAATAATAAAATTAAAATAAAATAAATATTTAAGGGGGGCTCCCATACAGTACGGAACCCTCCGTGCGCGAGTCCGACTCGTACTTGGCCGATTATTTTTTGGTCTTAAGAGTATACTCCCGAGGTGGTCCCATTTAAATTTTATCGAAATCGGCTAGGTACGCATCAAATACTAATTACTACTAATTCCTAAGTACCGACTACGTAACAATAACTATTACGTATAATTATGTACTTATTATGATGACCTCTAAGTAGGTACTACCTACTCTAGCGACTAGAGTGAATTTATTACCGGTCCATACAACCGCACGTACAATAAGTACCTAGTCAATAATAACCATATTTATTTCAACGATAGGATGTCCACTACCAGACAAAGGCATCACAACCCTAGTCCGAACAGTGGACACTCTTCTTGATAAAGATGGAAAAGGATCAGAAGGACGCTTTTAGCGCATTACTGCGGTCTGTCTGTCCACCTTGTGTGAAGACGCTTCGTATGTCAACCCGAATCTTTATTTGAGAACCTACTGACACTCAGTTGGCCTGCTTTAAATAGTACTGTATTTAAATATAAATATATTTTGACTGGGCAAGTAATGTAAACGTCTATGAATTTTATCGTCGAATAAAAAACATTTTACTCAATATTTTCTATAGGTATTTTCTCCCGAGCACTTGACCCCTGATAACTCTACGATTACCGGCGTGCCCCTAATAGCTACATTAGTTATCACTACAATAAACAAGTAGAAATTCGAATGAGTTGTCATCATAATTATGCGTACCTATTGTAATTGATCGCCAACTTTAAATGGTAAAGGAAAAAAATAGTAAGAAAACGCATGTCTGAAATCTACTCTTATCGGTAGTATCTTACTATGGGCCTTATTAATAAGCCCCAAGTAGCAAAACGAGCTATGGAGAGGGCTATATATACTCGGAGTCTTTCTGCGAGATCGAATCAGGAATGAGGAGATCCGTAGAAGAACCAAAGTTACCGACATGGCTAAGTCGGCAACTTTGGTTCTTCAGCGGATTGGCAAGTTGAAATGGCATTAGGCAGGGCACATAGCGCGGAGGACTGATGACCGATGGGGTCGACAAGTTCTCGAGTGGAGACCACGTACCGGCAAGCGCAGCGTAGGACGTCTACCCATATGGTGGACGGATTACCTCATTAAGACCGCAGGATCACGCTGGATGCGAGCCGAGCCCTACCGCAACCGGTCTTTTCGGAGATCCATAGGGGAGGCCTATGTACAGCACTAGACGTCCTATGGCTGATGGATGGATGGATGGATGGAAATTTACCAATCTACATTTGGCAGTATTACAGTATTATTATATATTCTTTGGTATTACTATATTTTCTTTGATTTGGCTAACAGCATGGTGGATTATGTCTCTACCTACGATAATACTTTTCATAATGAGAAGAGTACAGGTCGTACTCACCCAATACGTACTCAGTAGTAGGATAAGTTTTAAATAGGAGCCAAACAAGACATCGAGGCAAGGCACGAGTGGTGGACAATCGAGCCCACCCTAGAAAATTTTAAACTCGATAGTCCGATAAAATTGGACGATCCTTGGTTCATAAATCTTTTATTGATCTAGGAGAGTTGCTTACTTTTGTCCACACCAGAAAAATAAAATGTACTAAAATGTACCTGTACATTTTATTTTTGTGGGGTGGACAAAAGTAAGCAACTCTCCCCTAGAATCTTAACTTGATAAAAGAAAGAGATTTATGAACCAAGGATCGTCCAATTTTATCGGACTATCACGGGCAAGGAGGGGTTATGTCCTTTGATTCTGTTTATAGGTATATGTATATCTGTGATTTTCTGTTGTTTATAAGGTTTCTAGAAATCAGAGTGAATAGATAATAGAGACATCTTCTCCGAACACGCCGCGTGACCTACCTACGTCATAAATATGTAAATGTTTATCAACATACGAATTAATTATAGAGGCAAAACACGAAGTTTTAAGCGAAAAAATTAAATCGTTTATGTACCTTGATCCTGGAGATCAAGTTTGAAAATCTGGTCTATAATGCCAGTTTTTGACCAGATCTGATTTTTTTGATAAAAATTTGTCATTTATACTAATTATTTGGTCGTTTTATCATTGAAACCTGTATTATGGAGATAAATAAGTACGTACAACACTTAAATTGTAGGCAACTTGGACTCTCTTGAAAAAGTATAACTTTTTTGTTCTTCTTGTTAAAATTCTTTTTATAAAGTCTCTTTCAGACAGACGTTGCCTCGACCAGGAATCGACCAAACATCGAAGCTATATTGCTATAGATAACTTCAAGAAATAACTTCAAGAGAGAAATAAGAGGTACACCTGCATAGTGGGAAAATGGGTGCAGTTAAGTACTTTCTATACCATTTGTCAGCCGCCACAAGGACTTTTATGCATATGTATAAGAGCTAAACCCAATATAAGTATGGTTCAAACTAAAACGAAATCCATTTATGAAGGAAAAATAAGCTTTGGAATAAAAACAAACCTGATTCATTTAGAACAAGTTTTTAAGGTATCAATATTCGATGTTTTACTCGCTGACATTTAGACCATACTCTTTACGTCAACGAGTATCGTCAACCACAGTGAAAAAACGTGAAACATACTTAAAGAAATGTCACAAGTCATAAAACAAATATTAAATTGAACAGGTCAAAGTAGTATGTAAATTAGATTCTGTGATATCCCCTTAACTTTAATGAGCGTAAAAACCCGGTCGACCAATGACAAATAAAACAAAGTCGCCTAAATAAATAAAGCTTGCTTAATTGCTTAACAAAAGAAGGGAAACAGTGCTAGGTACTAACAATAAGATAGGCAATTAGATGCTCAATAGGATGACGACATTGATTCCGTTGATTATGTTGAAGTCATTAGGATAACTGTGTAAATAAAAATCGGCCAAGTGCGAGTCGGACTCGCGCACGAAGGGTTTCGTACCTTGTTGGAGCCCCATTAGCCCCATTCCTCTTGCCATTATTAATAGCGACCAAAAAACTCTTAAAAAATCACTTTTGTTGTATGGGAGCCCCCCTTAAATATTGATTTTATTCTGTTTTTAAGTATTTGTTGTTATGGCGGCAACAAAAATACATCATCTGTAAAAATTTCAGCCGTCTAGCAGTCACGGTTCATGAGATACAGCCTGGTGACAGACAGACAGACGGACATCGGAGTCTTAGTAATAGGGTCCCGTTTTTACCCTTTGGGTACGGAACTCTAAAAACGACTACAAGCTATAATCTACCTACATAGCTTTAATTTACCGCTTGCAACTGAGATAAACAAATGACCTTAATTTATTACTAAGATCATAATAAGTACAATATATACACATGACTGAAGCTAATACAGAATTACAAATATAGAGACTAATAAACATGAAGATAAATACAATCAGTCGTTTGTAACCTTGACAAGTCATTATAAAATTAAAACAAAACTCATTTGATTATATAGAAATATTTAAAGACAAACTTACCAATAAAAACCACACAACACATTCTCAGAGTCATCTCGACCACAAACGAGGAAAACCCACAAATAATAAAAAAGGTAAGTTCAAGGTAACAAGTGATCCGGACGACTATTGCAAACTAGTTATGTTGATATCATTTGGCTTAGCACTGCACATTAGTCTGGTATCTGATTATAATTTTATCATGGTAGATACGTGCGTTCGGTGCAGTGGTCCGATCACGACTGAGGGATTTTCTGGTGACCATAATATTAAAACAAGGTTCTTAAACCGACCGGTTTGTGATAATGACCGCGGTGTCTTGTTCGTCATCCGCGAAATGGTATTTTTGTCCCGGCTTTGCTGTGACCTCCTCTTTTCCCCTTTTGCAGGTGCGTAATTGAGAGCCTTGAGAAAACCTGGAGAAGAAGGGTCAATAAACTGAGAAGGTAGTCCGAGTTGACTCGAGGACGAAACTTGAGGAAAGTACCTACCCAAGACATCTACCCAAGTCAATTCTCTTGCTTATAATTGTGTAGTTTTATTCTGTAAGTACTAGCTGGTGTTTGGAAATTCACATTCCTGTACGCATAACGCAAGTTGAAAAATCTTTCACCAAGATAATTATGATAGCATTTTCATGGAGGTCCTGAAATGGAATTTCATTAATATCAATGTTTTATACATTATCAAGTTATAAGGTTTCCAAATGTTTACAATTTGTGTTGCATAGGCAAGTTCTGAACAGGGAAACCTAAGTTATACAAAAAAAATATTGTACTTACACCGAAATATACTCGGAACAATTTCTGCTCGTGAATCATTGGATTTCATGAAATAGATGATTTGTTAGTTTCATTTATTTTGCCCGTAATTTGCCAGTAAAATTTAAATAAATAGATAAGCTGATTCGCGATATTGGCAAGCATAAAATTTATCATTTCATCTAATTATAATTTTAAACGAATAGGCCGTTGATTCGGCCTATACCTATTATACCCTTTTGTGTACAAAATACATTAAATATTTAACAACTTCAAATATTAATTTGGCCATCTTGGTTCTCATTACTTGTATGCTCTACAAACAAAACAAATTATGTCTCAACGAGCACACTACATATTATGTTTTCCTTATTATTCTCATAATGGAAAATAAATAAATTAGTTTGAAAACTGAGAACGTGTTTTGTAGGACGGTACGGGTCTAATCTATAAGGATATCGGAACATTGTAATGAGAAGCACTATTGAGAAAAAAACTTAGTAGGTATACAGGTTTCAAGTTCTGACTAAAGTCGCAGAACAAAAGTTGTTAGTTTTGATGTACAGAATAAGCCCCTAAAAGGATGCTAATTGATTAAAAATAACCCTGTATACCTAGAAACGCATAACCTGAATATGTGTAATGCAATTCACGTTTCATAGGTATAAAATAAAATGTTGGCTACAACATTATCAAAACAACAGCCAATAAAACATATCCAAAAAAAATCGAGCGATACGAGTAAATGGTACGAGTATGGGCCGAACCATACAAGTCGGCGTATGTGAAGTTGAACAAGTTACGTAATATCCAATCCTGACTGAAGCTCACATGAAGCTTCACGTTGATTGCAACTAACTTCACATCCGCCGACTTGTATAATTCGGCCTACACCTACCAAGTACTATCACAAAAACAAAGTCAATCAATCAAACTCACTTGTGCGAAAATGTGTGAAAAACGTCGGTGGTGGCGATTTTTGGTTCAGTTCTAACGCATAGTAGGTATGGGCGTAGCTGGTGAGATACTCGTAGGAGAGCGGGCACGGGTGGCCCTTGCCCACCCTAGAAACTTCATCGCCCACCCCGAAAAACTTGAAAATCTGATCTATATTTCTGGGGTGGGCAATGTGAGATACTCGTAGCTTAGTCTAAAGCAGTGGTTCTCATAGTTGTCTGGGCTGCGACCCATCTAATACAAGTTTACAAACTCAGGACCCACCTCTAGGAAATTTGACCGTTACCATTATAAATTTAAATTTCTAACAAACAAAGAGTTAATTATAACTTAATTAAATAACTACACCAAAAAAGTTATTTCAATGTTAAAGTTACGAGTAAGATTACTTCCCATGTTTCGCCAATACAGTTCTGACATCAACTTCAACTTTAGTCTCAGACCGTCTTACCACAACAGTTTTACGCATACTTTAGACAATGTTTAACAGTACAAATTGCACGGTTAAACAGTGTTAAAAGCGTGTTTAAATCTTTTATGGTAAACTCTCTCTGAGTTTAATAAGTCCAATTTTTGTGTTATTCTACAGGCAGGGCCCACCTAATATTCGCTCGCATTACCCCTTGTTTAGGAAACCCTGGTCTAAAGAGTTATAGGCATTTGACGACAGCGTCGTTGTGTTGTTGGCTGTGTCTATAGTAGTGTAGCTGTAGGTATAACATATACTATTAGGTCATAAATATTAAATTAAATACAGTTTTACATTAGGCAAAATATATTTTCCCCGTTCCCCATTCACAAAACAAATGTAACAATAACATCAATAACAAACACGTAACACTTCACGCTACATATACTGTAGGTACGGTCACTGTAACACAAAATACCAAAGATCTCCGATATGTTAAATTAATAAGTTTGTTATAAAAAGTATAGTCAATACATATCGTATTTTCATTTATAGATAGGATTACATTTAAAGATCTCCTGAGCTTTTTTTACACAATGCTTTTGAGACAGTCACAATTATTAAAAAACATCGTCTTTCGTCAATTCGTGGTGATTTGAAATTTCATAAGATAATACAAAAAATGACAATTCGATGTTATACAAACATATGTGTAGCCAGAGCCGTGCAAGGGTGAACAGCAACCGCCATAGAAAATTCTTCACCCACCCACCCTAGAATTTAAAGGTAATTTAGCTTTGTATTTTTGTAGGGTGTGCCAAAATGGGCAGATGTCCCCGCCTAGAGAAAACCTTTACTACGTAAATATACACAGGGCATAACATAATACAACACAGAAAAAGAGTAAAAACTTACAGCTGGTGCGTCAAATTTTCTAGTGGCGCACCAGGATAAAACTGGCAGTCAGTACATAATGTATCTGTCTTTACTCTTTGGGTTGGTCAACGCTATATTTATATTCAAATTGTGGCTTACTTTTTATGGATGACTTATGGACTTATTTGTGGTTCGGTTCTAGAATTTTAGTTTTGTTGTTCAAAGATGTATATAATATACAAAAAATATATACCTATCTTTGTGTGGTAAAATAGGTCAACTGGGTAAATTTTGGTATATTTATATCGACTGTCTGGAGCTGTGTTTACTCTATTGCCTATGTATTTTACTTGATTTGCCTGATCACCAAAATTACAAAACTTGAATTTAACTTTATGCGTTTGCCAATTTTTTTGAGTAGATAAGAATCAATCAGTCCTTATTTATATTTTACCGGCTTCTCTGACTAAGAAAAAACTATAAATATGTACATAATTTTATAATATAACGGAATGTTTAAGGTCAGTTCATACCAAGATGCGCGAAAAACTTAAAGTCAGCTCGTCCTCTCAATTATATCTCATTGAAACGTGCACTTTTTTGTGCAAAGAATAGAGGTTTATATTGTACTAGCCTTTGCCCGCGGCTTCGCCCGCGCTTACTTTATAGCTTATGACACTCGCAAATAATGTGTCTTTCTATTTGTAAAATAACTTTCAAAATCGGTTCAGTAGATCCCGAGATTACCCCCTACAACCTCACAAACTTTACCTCTTTATTATATTAGTATAGATATAGATTATTTATCTTTAAAACGGCACGCTTCATCGCGTCTTAGTATAACCTGAGCTATAGCTACCAATAAAGGAGCTTTCACACCAGGCTATAACATATATCGTACAACAGTGACCCAAAATCAGTAACAGAAAACTCGATTCGCTAATAGAAAGTATGTTGGTTACTTTTAACCTGTTCGGCATATCAGATTATTAGGCCTTATTATGAAGGCGCCATCGTAAATTTAATAGCAACGTAAAAAGTGTTCTCTCTATCGAATGCTTAAAATGAAAAAGAAACAGAAATATTCTAAATGGCTATTATAATTACGTTGGCGCCTTTATAATTGCGCCTATTATCATTTTATCAGGGTTCATGCATACAAAGTTCATAATAATATAATAATCACGTACACTACAAAAAATGTTTGATACTGAAATGGTTCAGATAGAACCACCCATAAAAACTGGTAAATATCTCCTGCTAAATGCAGTTTAATTTTCGAAGAAGAGCAGATTCTTTAAATAACAAATTCACCATTATAAGTGCTACTTTTAAATCAGTTCTAGAATTCAAAGCTTCAATATGACAAGGCGCAGTTTAAAAACTCCTTCGCAATAAGTAGTGTAAAGTAATACTCACGAACTTAATAAATCCTACTAATATTAAAAATGCGAAATTGTTTGAGTATGTATGGATGTTTGTTACTCTTTCACGTAAAAACTACTGAACGGATTGAGATGAAATTTTCAATAATAATGCTTATACACCAGAATAACACATGGGCTATAATTTATAAAGACATCGTGTGAAACGAAACTCGCCGGGTCAGCTAGTCATAGAATACATTCTAACAGGTACATTGTTATGGCCAATATTAATAGTGTATAGCGGGTGTACAGAGGAATAGATGCGAGATTTATGGATTACATCATAATTATAATAACTACTAATAAATATTAAATATATTAGCACCAAAATGATATACAAATACAACAATTTTCTAGTTGCAATCGAAATCTATCTAAAATCGACACCAGTACAAATCGCGCCAAATAACTAAAACCAAGATGGTTCCGTCTGTGCATCTGTAGTATAGCATGGGAGTACGAAGTCGCTTCTGCGCAGTTTTATTTCTACCCTTCCGCACATTTTAGTTTTAGTTATGTGACGTGAGCTGTACAAAAATATTCAGCTGTATGATAATACTTCATTTACAAGACTACTATAGATCTTGAGTCTATATTGTTCATATTAAAATTTAGAAGGCAAGATTTTAACACTAAATAAATTTATAAAAACCAAAAAAAAACAATATAAAAAAATCCGAAACAAAATTTTACAATTTCCGAAAAATAGAAAAAGATCACTTACTTGGCCTCTAGTTTCCCTTACAACTATTATTGTTTTATTGCGTGTTTATTATCAAAGTCTTATAATAATGATAGATTGGACGTTTTTATTTATCATGTTCGTGAAAAATTTGAAATAAATTTTTCCGGTGGTGTGCTCGTTAGTAGCACTGTCAACACCCAGAAGTGTAGGCAAATCTGAAACAAGTACGTATAGTTGAATTAAACTTAATGTCCAATCGTGTAAAGGCAGAATCATACAAGTCGGCGGATGTGAAGTTAGCTACAAGCTGCGCGAAACCCAATCAACGCGCAGCTTTATGTGAGCTAAGCTTTATGTGTGTAGCTCTTACCATATAAATAATAATGAATATCCTAAGTACAGGGTGTCGTCTCGTCAGGGCTCCTATCCGATGCGATATCACGTTCAATGCCGATTCCGAATAACCCCGCCTCGTTCGCACATCAGCGTTCTGCACATTCACTAAACTGTGATTGGATCCACGATTTGACAGTTCCGCTTTTAATTTAGACTGAAAAAAAAAGAAAATATAAAAAATATACCATGACTTTTATACAGGGTTATTTCTAATCAATTAGCATCCTTTTAGGGGCTTATTCTGTACATCAAAACTAATAACTTTTGTTCTGCTACTTTTGTGAGAACTCAAAAAAAATCAGCTGTTCCATACATTTTGTCGCGGGTGAACGATATTTTTCTACGGAACAACATTTTTTTTTTAGTTTTGACAAAAGTCGCAGATTAAAACTTGTCAGTTTTGATGTACAGAATAAGCCCCTAAAAGGATGCTAATTGATTAGAAATAACCCAGAATACTAACGTGAAAAATCTCATTCATCGGATGGTTTAAAAACCGTGTGGTTAATGCAGCATTATTTCTTTGCAGGGCAAAGGCCTGCCTTTTTTTCTACTCTTATAATCTATGTAAAAAAAATCTATATCTGATAGCTACAGCTCTGCTGTCGTCCACATCTCGTTCAAAAATAATATCAAAAATACGTGGATGTATGCAAATGCGATACGTACAAAGTGATTATTTTCATCTTCAATGTTTATTGCAGCCTTTGACTGACTTTTTTGACTTGAATTTAGAAAGTCATCGCCCATACATCGTTTTATCATCATAGCTACAAAAGTTACACTTCATTTAACAAAAACCACAAATTCGCGGCATCAGCTTCCCTATCCAACAGAGTTGAATGTAAAGAGGTCCTTAAACGGGCTTGCGGTTTGGTGGCTAGCACATTAATCTTTTGTTTTTCACATTGACTGTATTTCAAAGGTGGGCCTTTTAAATCCATCATAATACCACCAATTAAAATCAACAATAATCCAAAAATAACTACATGGATGACACATCGATTCGTGCGATTTATTCGAATTCTGTACACGGTTAAAGTAGGTTGTGCCATATTTGGCGAAATTTAATAATTATAGTCTTCGAGCAAATGTCTATAGTCACAATCGTGCAATAAATGTGTCTAAGGCAAAACACTGCCCAAGCTTAGTATAGGGCAGACTTTTTAATTAATCGTACTGCGATTGCAAACCGACTACAACGCCGCGCGAAAGTGCTCGATTACAAGCACTAATTGTGTTCGAAATCTGAGAGTTCGAAAGTTGAGAGAAACAGGTCATTGTGAATTATTTAATGTAATTATCTAAGTCGGTGTGTATGACGGCACTCGGACATTTTTTTACTATTTTCACTTAGGGTTTGTGGCTCTGTAGATATTTGCTTGAAGACTACAGTACGAGTCCATTGCTACCGCTAATAGCAACAAGCTCGAGGCAGAGCGGTTAAAAAACAGACCTATAAGTCTCATTACCTCTAACTTATCCATCTGAATTTTAAGCATATTATTCTCCGACAGCAACTTATCGACCCTAGCTTGTTTCTGCACCAAAGTCTCCGTCAGATAATGTATTTTCTCCTTCTCGATGCTGTCGTGAGTGACGTCATAGTCTGCTACGTTTAGTGCGCTGGTGTCTGACGACGATTTGTATGATGAGCTGGTTTCTCGAATGTGGTTTACTTCGGCTTCTTTATCGCGTAGTGCGGTGCGGAGGCTGGCTATCGTTTGGCCGGTCTCGATTTGCATGTTTTTCAGTTCCTAAAACAAATGAAAAAAATACTAGTAGTTCTCCGAACAATGTAGACAGCACAACACATTTCTTTAACTGAATCTTCATAATATCTCGACTTGCTCTTGACCAATTTGTTAGGATTTAAATACTATAAAATCTTGCCAAAAATTATCGAAATTGGCTGATAAATGGCGCAACAGGAAATTTCCCCCATTTTGAGGTAATACCCCCTATCAAATATCGACGACGACAAAAAATTCATGAATATTCAAGGTTTATTCCTAATCAATTAGAATCCTTGTAGGGGCTTACTCTGTACATCAAAACTAACAACTTTGTTCTGCGACTTTTGCCAAAGCTCAAAAAAAAATTGTTGTTCCATAGAAAAATATCGTTCACCCGCGCCAAAATGTATCGAACAGATGTTTTTTTTTAGTTCTGACAAAAGTCGCAGAACAAAAGTTGTTAGTTTCAATGTACAGAATAAGCCCCTAAAGGGATACTAATTGATTAGGAATAACCTTGAATATAATCTGTGTACCAAGTTTCTTTGAAAAATGCGACTTGTTGAGGAAAATCAATATCCGGACAGAAGAAAGCAAAATCGTCGAGTTAAACCGGAGATCACTCTCAATTCGTTCGCTCCGGTCAATTAATGATGCGTGATGCAAATTTTTAAATAATCGGCCAAGTACGAGTAGGAATCGCGCACGCAGGGTTCCGTACTGTATGGGAGCCTCCCTTAAATATTTATTTTATTTTAATTATTTTTT
The DNA here is from genome assembly GCA_964007245.1 of Hypomecis atomaria. Classification (NCBI taxonomy): domain Eukaryota; kingdom Metazoa; phylum Arthropoda; class Insecta; order Lepidoptera; family Geometridae; genus Hypomecis; species Hypomecis atomaria. Next base: position 15,173,379 of record OZ023294.1, on the reverse strand, counting down.
ATTAAATTTTACATACAACTAAACATTCTGTGAATATTTCAAGAATCTACCTGTTACTCGTATCATTATTAATATCGAGCGAAAAACAGTTAAAAATTCAGGTTTTTTGTATGGGAGCCCCCCCTTAAATATAAATTTTATTCCGTTTTTAGTATTTGTTGTTATAGCGGCAACAGAAATACATCATCTGTGAAAATTTCAACTTTCTAGCTATAACGGTTTATGAGATACAGCCTGGTGACAGACAGACAGATGCACAGACGGACAGCGGAGTCTTAGTAATAGGGTCCCGTTTTTACCTTTTGGGTACGGAACCCTAAAAACTAACCTTGCTCATAGCGAATAGTTGCGACTCAGCCCTATTGCGCGCGACTCGCTCTTCCTTCAAAGCATCTCTCAAGGCAGCAACCACGCGCTCCGCCGCCGTGTGGCGGCTCTCCACTTGAGATAAACATACTCTCATGCCGTCGCACTCGCTCCTGACTGCGCAGATGGCTTCGGATAGCTCGTCTCTTTCCATCCTGAAACAACAAACAACAACTTTTGTAGCATTTGTATAGAGCACTGAAGAAACTCAGACACTATTAACTGTATTTGAATAAAATGAGCAGAGTTTAAAATTACAATCGACAAAACGCTTTATACCAAGCGCCACACAAATCGTCGGATGAGAAGTTAGCCGCAGATGACACTTCGCCGTGATTCGCTAATTATTGCGCATGTGTGTACAATGCCGACACCGCATGGCGTAGTGTTGAGCACGGGCGTAGAGAGCGCGCTGGAGGCATGAGGTTGGCGGGCGGGTGTGCCCCGGCGTCTCGTCTCTCTGGCTCCCGCGCATACTTATATTTCGGCTTTTGCGCAGTGTTCTGCGCATAATTTCCCATCCGCCGATTTGTGTGGTGCTTAATATACTCTTCTTTGGAAAGCTAATGGAGTGCGATTCAAGCTCATTTATATAAAAGTAGTTTTTGATGCATTGCTGGCACAACAGCTCCAGTGGCTTAGATGGTGTTAATTAAAGACAGGGATGTCGATGAAATGATTTAGCGGTGTCATACAATTCGCTAGCGGCCCTAGCTACGAAGGGGGTTTGAAATGCCACAAGACATCTGATATGGTTTCATTTTCCTGATATTTTTTTTCGCAAATAATCGCAACACCGACTTCCACCGTATACAGAATTTGAATAGTTTGCACGAATCGCTGTGACATCCATGTACATTATTGATGATTTATCAAAAACCTATACATATACATTATTGATGATTTCAATAAATGTAAAATGGTACTACTAACTACCTCTTAAGTAGGTATACCCTTTGGAACTAAAAAAGATTTTTTTAAATCGGTTCCCTATTGGCGAAATTATCTATTATCAAAAAAAAAGTCGTAGGTGCAAACGAACATAATACCTCCTCCTTTTTGGAAGTCGGTCAAAATAGCCACAAAAGACAGAGTGGGCTGTCAGTGACAAACACAATCGTCAGAATTTACTGTTTTTTTTTTCAGTAAGTATAGTACAAAGTAATTTGTGGTATGAATCCAGAATATGTACCTATAGTAGATTATGCCCACCTCAAGCTATCCAGTTGTTCCACCAACACCTTCGCTTCTTCATTAAAATTGATACCATCCTGCATGGCTTTAATCTCATTATCTTTAGCGAACAGCATGCTCTTGACCCTCAGTTTGTATGTGTCCCAGTCCTTCTCCAGGCGTTGGTTCTCTTCTTTAGATTTTTCGATCTCGCCTTGTAGGTCGCTTATCGTGGTGTGCGCGTGGCGTAGTTCCGCTTCCACTTTGTGATGGGCTGCAGTAGTGGTGTCGAGTTTTTGTTTTAGTTCGGTTATTCTGGAATATAGAAATATTAATAATTAATTAAACGTTCATAGAGAAAATCCATTGATGATCGACAAAATGTTAAGAATAGCTGTTTTTTCGCGATTTCGGGACTGGTCTCATAGTGAAAGTAGATCATTTTGGTGTACTAAAGTTGCCCTCAAGAGGTTCTGTGTAAGTTATAGGTATCGCCACACAAGTCGGCGGATAAGAAGTTAGCCGCTTCCTATCCGCCGACTTGTGTGGCGCTAATTATACCAGTGGTGACATTGGTTGTCCGACGTATCCGTAAAATTCGCGGGCCGATCTAGTTGGCACGCAGGACCGACGGAATGACACTGAGACAAGACAGACATGCAGTCAGATGGTACCATAAGAGATATTCCTATACCCAGCAGGCCAGCAGCGTAAATAGTTCATCCGTCACGGAATTTTGGAGCTACTGAAGAACGCAGTGAGATTGAAATGAGATAGATTAATTTCTCCTGACTACACATAATCCGGATATTAGGGCTCGAAGATTTATATCGTAATAACATAGTCCACAGCAGTACCTACATATATACCCTCTAAAAACGATCGGATCACATTCACCAAACTAGTTGCGAGTTAAATTCAAATAACTGTAGTCGCATTTCTTTTTCCGGAATTATTCAACTTTTTACTCACGATATTTTCTTTCATCAAAAAACAGTATTCTGTGACATCTGATTTTTATTTCCAAGCTTAGGTAGCTAAAAAACTTACCTGTCTTCCAAATAGTTGTTAGCTTCCTTGAGAGCAGAGTTTTCAGTGACCATGGCATGTTTTTCCCCTTGGTAATTCTTCTCCAGCAATGCTATTTCTAGTATTTTCTCCTTTAGAAGTTTCAACTGATAGTCTAATGATTCTTTCTCGTGGTTCACCTTGTTGGCTTGAGTTTCTGAGTCTTGTAGCTTATCGCGTGTGTGACCGAGTTCTAAAAACGCATTATTGTTATAGGATTTAAGCTCCACTACTGAGCCACGGTAATAACTACAGGAAAAATAGACTTTTTTGGTCAACTTTGCCCTAAATTTCCGATCCGTTTTTTTAAAAATGGTTTAGGATCACATACTGAGCATAAAATCACAAAATGCTGACAGATCCAGGTGGAGCTTTAAGCGCCATCTTGAAAAAACGTTTAAAATCTTAAAATAATTTGGATCGGAAATTTAGTGTAAAGTTAAATTCTTTTTTTCCGGTACTAAATGGTATCTAACAGTATTCCGTCTTCATACAAACGGTCGGAACTCGAATCATACCTACGCGCCTCGGAGTTCGGTATACACTCGGTATACTAAGAGTCGCAGATGCGCCGTAGTGGCGAACGAACGTGCTTGTGAACTAGTAAGCGTGCGATTTATCTACCAGGCTGGCAGCCCTAGCGCGTGTTACGTACTGCGTGGCCACGCCCCGCGCCAGGTATTTATTTCACGGACAACTCCGAGTCACAGTACTGTTAAATACCATTACCGTAACATAAGTCTCTTGTATTTATTTATTTGTTTATAGGCGAGCAGTGTATACTGATACGCCTATATCAAGCAGCGTCGAATAAAGTTAGTATTTATCTGTCAAAGAATTTTTCTTCTATATCCAAAAGTTTTTTCGACCAATGTGTGTTGCCAGTGATGACTTATGGCACAGAAACGTGGTCTCTCACTATGGGCCTTATTAGTAAGCTCCAAGTAGCCCAACGAGCTATGGAGAGGGCTATGCTCGGAGTCTCTCTGCGAGATCGAATCAAAAATGAGGAGATCCGTAGAAGAACCAAAGTTACCGACATAGCCCAACGGATTGGCAAGTTGAAATGGCAATGGGCAGGGCACATAGCGCGGAGGACTGATGACCGATGGGGTCGGAAAGTTCTCGAGTGGAGACCACGTACCGGCAAGCGCAGCGTTGGACGTCCACCCACAAGGTGGACGGATGACCTCATTAAGACCGCAGGATCGCGCTGGATGCAAGCCGCTTCCAACCGGTCTTATTGGAGATCCATAGGGGAGGCCTATGTCCAGCAGTGGACTTCTTATGGCTGATGGATGATCCAAAGGTCCAGTCTATTCTTAAATGTGTGTATAGTTCTTGCTGAGATTACATCCTCGGGCAAACTATTCCAATTGTAGACAACTCTATTGCATAGGATGTGGTGTACAGTGTTGGTTTGTGATTTACTGCAAGAACGAGGCTAATCTAGCTTTTTATATTATGTGGGTTCGCAGACTTAATGCATCCTGGAATTCTGACAATATAATTAAATTAATTAAGGGCGCAAGAACGCGCTGGATGCAGGCCCCTTCTATACGGGCTTGTTGGAAATCCAAAGAGGAGACATATGTCTAGCAGTGGACGTCCTACGGCTTATACATGGATAATGCATTCTCAAAAAACGGGACAACTTTCAAATATACAGTTTTTCCAGCGACGCTTTCCTTGACAGTTGCCTGTTTTAAATGAAATTCGGTACGAAGGTAGCTTAGACCTTGGATTAACACATAGGCTGCTTTTTATCTCGGGCTAACGCGGTTAACACCGCGGTGCGCAGCTAGTATTTTATAATTGCAATGAAAATAATTATTATCTACACTAATGTTGTAACATTCTACTTATGTTTCCAATACTTGACTTATAATGACTACTGTTATAGCGCAGACAACAAAACACTCAATTTAAGCAATTTCACATGATGTTATAATATCCACATCGAGATCGTAAAATCTCATTATAACATCGCGCGCTCGCTCCTGATTGGCCCTGCGCGCGCAGCTGCGCTCTCATTGGTTAGATTTTAATGGCGCCAAGTTCACTGTGACAATACACGTACGCGTGAATTTAATGTTTCGCAATATGTTTTTTTTTTTATTTTTTTTTTATTAGTTAAGATAAAGTAGTGTATGCAACTGCATATAACACGGGTATTAAAACACTCGTTACTATTATGAAAATTCACACTCGTGTTTTAATACCCTTCATTATATGATAGTTGCATAAACTACTATTATCATTCAGCTTAGATGAAAACTTCAGTCAGGCCAAGTTGTTTCGAGAGAAAGGCGAACCTTAACTCTATTCTTAACCTTAGTACAGGCCGGATTAAACTATATGGCGTCTGTCACCATGAGGGGAGTGGTTGTGCAGTAGTAATCCTACTAATATTATAAGTATATGCGAAAGTTTTTAAGGATGGATGGATGGATGTTTGTTACTCTTTCACGCAAAAACTACTGAACGGATTGAGATGAAACTTTGCATTTATATAGCTTATATACCAGAATAACACATAGACTATAAATTATAACGATATTGCGTAAATTTTCCATAATATAACGATAAGTGTTAAGTAAGTAGGAAAAATTCTGACATCTGCGAGCTATTCTAGCGTGCGCTTCAAGAAATGTCAAAAAAAGAACTGTCGACATACTTAGTTTGAAAGACGGAAAGTGACATAGGCTACTTTTTATCCCGGAAAAATGAAAGGTTCCTATGTTTTCACGCGGGTGAAGCCGCGGGCAAAAGCTAGTTTAATAATATATCAGCAGCGCAAGGAGGGGATATGCGCAGCTTGTAGCTAAGTTGTAGCTTGTAGTTAAGCTTGTAGATAGAGAGGGCTATGCACGGAGTCTCTCTGCGAGATCGAATCAGAAATGAGGAGATCCGTAGAAGAACCAAAGTTACCGACATACCCCAGCGGATTGGTAAGTTGAAATGGCAGTGGGCAGGGCACATAGCGCGGAGGACTGATGACCGAAGGGGTCGAAAAGTTCTCGATTGGAGACCACGTACCTACCGGCAAGCGAAACATAGGACGTCCACCCACAATGTAGACAGATGACCTCATTAAGACCACAGAATCGCGCTGCATTCACGCCGCTTCCAACCGGTCTTATTGGAGATCCATAAGGGAGGCCTATGTCCAGCAGTGGACTTCTTATGGCTGATGGATGTAGCTAAGTTCACAGATGCCATAGTTTAATTCGGCCTATAATAATATTTTACAGCCTATGGCATGCCCCAGATCATATAGTAAAAGGATTCTACTATACCTGTACTACTATCTACAATATTACCAGTATTACCATCCTCTGTGCTCTTCAGCCTGTTGAGCATCAGAGCGACTTCTCTGTTCATTACGTTCAGTTCATTCTTTAACATTGCATTCTCAATTTCTAAATTATGCATATGGATGGGTAAATTGCAATCGTCGTTCGACACTACGTCCATGTAAGAAGGGACACTGCGGCCTGAAAAGTAAATAAAAACATCTCCGTGAAACAATGAGCATGATGACTAGATAAAAAAAAACATTATTATGATGATGATGATGATGATGATTCCCGGCCGTTTTCGGCCACGGCGACTGCATATATCTTCTTAGGTTACTTGATGGGTCCTCACATGACTGAAGTAACCAATTTTAGCGGTGAAAGTTCGAGAACATGTGCTACATGTGAGGATACCATCAACATAATTGTAAGGTATGTTTGCAGGCGGTCTGTTTTTAAGTTGTTCTCTTTTCGCATCTAGATCGCGCCTTCGTTGGTCTTCAAATGCGTAAATCTTTTTGTGAATCGACTGTCTCCATTCAGAACGATTGCTGGCTTCATCAGTATAAAAAATATAAACATTATTATAATCAGTCCCTGAGTTAGATTATCAAAAAATATTGGAGACATATTTTTCCTTTTGTCAATAAAACAACAAATGGCAAAGATAAAACTCGATTTGACACCCATGTTTATTTTTGTTGATTAATCTAAAACGGCTGAGCCGATTTTGATAAAATTAAATGGGAACACCTCAGAAGTAAATTCTTTTGAAGTATTTTTTTTAAATCGGTTCACAATTGTCGAAAATATCGTTGAACATACAAAAAAAATACATACATACAGACGAACATAGTACCTTTTCCTTTATGGAAGTCGGTAAAAAGTAAGTCGAGTTAAAGTTGATGTCAAAACTGTAATGGCAAAACATAGGAAACAATTTCATACTTCCCATTAAAATAAGTTTTTGGATGTAGTTAGTTGTAATAGTACATTATGATAAGCGGTAAGTTGAAAATTACAGCCGAGGCAATATTGCTAGCCCTAGAGAGCTGTAAGGAAGCAGAGGCTGTAATTTACAAAGCGCACGTATGTCATACGACGTTTTATAACATATTTGCGAGGAAATGAATAAAACTCTTAGAAGACATGCACTGGAATGGAGCATATACTCTGACTCGGAGTGAAAGTCGTGCATCAGTCGAAGCATCGTGCGTTTTACATTACATTACCGCAGAAGTGCCGTAATGTCTCTCACACTCGCCGCGTGAAAGTAGGAGAAACGAGACCACAGAGTTCTGCAGTCGGTGGCGGCGTGCGTTTTACATTACAATAATGCACAAATGCGTAATGAAATACATTACGATATTGAAATTGGTGTAATTACAGCCACTTTACGAGCAAATATGTTATAAAAGTTTTTTATTGGGTCATATACCCGTATGGTTTCCTAGACTTGTATTAGATAGGGAAACAAGACAACTTTGGGAACCACTGTTCTGGGATATCATTTTGATCAACTGTTACTATGGGACCAACCTCTTAAACATATCCATTAAAGACATAGAAATCTAAGAAGCTCATTGGTGAAAGTAGAAGACAACAACACTAATGGCAAATTAGAAAACAACCAGTGATGCTCAACCACTTTAACTGTCTTGATTGTGTGTGCATAAATCATACATACATAACTTATGTTAGGTATGCAAGAGACTTTAAGAAGCCTATCTCTTCTCTTTGTAATTTCAGTATTAGTGTTACCTAGCAAAATGCACTCTATTTTAGCTAGCGTGCTAAAATAGAGTGCTTGCTTCTAGATTATTATACTTACTATCACTCTATTTATTAAAAAAAAACTGCATCAAAATCAGTTGCATAGTTTTAAAGATATAAGCATACATAGGGACAGACAGGGAAGCGACTTTGTTTTATACTATGTAGTGATGATGAACATAACGAACCTGCAATTGGCTCTTGTACTTTTAGTGTTATTTTAATAAAAATACTTACGTCTTTGTCTAGGTCCTCGGTGTTCCATTTCATAGTCACCTGGATCTTCACTAACCATAGTCTTTGGACAATTATGCAGACTATAAGGCTGCTTCGGTTTATGTGCAGTGGACTTTTTAGTCCGTAGATTCAATGGTTCTGGAGGAGCATCTTTGAAAAGTGAGCGGGTATTTCGGGTAGGTGATATTTTTCGAACCGGTTGAAATGATGATTTTGTTTCATTTACTACTATTGGGTGTCTAGTATTACGATTTAATGGGCGTCTCGTTTTATTAGGCCAGTGATTGTCAACTTCAGGTGGAAACATGTACAATGCGTTGGTCTGAGTAGGGTATGGGTTTTTTTCTTGTTTTGTTTTTTTCACATTGGCATTTCTAAGAGCTTGACCAGTTTGCTCATCGAGGTTGTTTAGAAGGCTCTCTGCCTTTCCGGCAAGGTCCGTGAACCAAGACATTTGGTTTAAGTTATGCTGGAAATAAAAAAATAGTATTTTGATTAAAAATATTATTTTTACAGCAGTTTTTTTGGCTTATTAAAGTGGCTCATTACAAAAGATGGGTGGGTAACTTATTACGAGTGTTATTTCATAGTTAACTTTGCTGGCCAAATGCATTCATACTTAGACATATGTATATGTACTTAGATGTGGTAGAACCGGCTTGTTTTTTCTTTTCTTTTCATAACTAATTTTTAAGATTAGGCCTATTATTGGCTATTTATACTTATCTGTTTAGTTAAGTTTAATGCCTACCTATCTGTGTACCAACATCTTTCATGGGGAGGTCAATGTTTACAGTGGCATTTAAAAATGCCAATATAGTACACATACACAACACATCTTTAAGAACATAGTGAACTATCATACCACACCATTTAAACACTGTTTGCTAATCATAAATTAGAAAATAATGAGGCAAAGAAATAGTGTCATTGTTTCTCATTAAATAGTTACCTATATGAAATCCAAAGTTTTAGGACAAATAATTGTGGCACCCAACGCACACAATGTACACTTTTGAGACTTGTTAATTTGTCATCTTAGCTGATTCCAGCTATGGTGACAAAACTGAAAATAAAATGTAGGTACAAGGTTTGCTTTTGCTAAGTAATAAACTATAACATAGAGTTAAATTAATTTTAGAAAGATTTAAGTAGATGCCACATAAATTGACACCTAAGTAACTTAGTTATTTTATTGTCGTAGAATCCCGTATTTCACAGCTGAATAAAAATGTGTCGTGGTGAACAGTGGCATACGCAATTCTCTCGCAATATGCAAAAAGGCTCGAATCTCACGTTAGCAGATATGACTCATAACAACTAGAAAACTTAGCACAATATCAATCGCATAAACAAATAGGAAAATTATAAAATACTATGGCAAATAATACCAAAACACATGAAGCAAAAGCAAATCATAACAAGATGATGTCAAATTGATTTTCAGACATTAATAATAATTCAAGAAATATTTTATCAACTTGAAATTGTAATAGTTACCAATTCTTAGGAAAACATGAGCCAAAAACTTTATTTTATTCACAGAGTTTAGTAATTTAGACTACCTATTTTCAATTCCATTTCATTTGAATTTTTCTGATTTCTTGCAGCGTTGCCACCTTGGATTTTTTTAAGGCGCTAGATACAAAGCAAAAAGTCGCCAGATATCAGAAACTTGAACTAAAAAAAAAGCACCAAATTCCACCAAATATTTTTTTGTATCTCAGACTTATAAAAACCTAATTTAAATAGAAAACCAATGACATATGTACATAATATGTTATCTAAAAAAATGGGTCAGCTGTTTTACTATGTAGGTACCAATTAACATTAGATTAACTTAAATTAAATAACTATTTACTTAATAACTAGATACTTCTTTAGACAGTGAAATGAAACTACAAAAGTAATTTAATTTGTTATTTAGTAATCAATATCAAAAAAAGTAAAAAAAGTTGAATGTAAAATAAGTTAAAATTCAAGATCATCAAATCTAACTAATTCTATGACTTCATCATCATTCATAGACTCTGACCGTCTGACGTTACTGTCGATGACGCCGACGTCGATGCTGAAGATGTTGTAGGTTCTTGTTGGTATTTTTTGTACGAATACTTAGTATTTTTGCCACTTACTAGATGCAATGACGTCACAGACTATTGAATAGGGACGGGGAATCCCCGTTCAAATCCAAATCATATACAACAGTATGGAATTCCTAAATTGTTGGGGATTTCCCTTAAAAATGAATTGCTAGATCCCATATTTAAAATCCACCAAAAACCGCCAAAAAAATAAAAAACGCTAAATAACAAAAAAATACCACTACGAGCCCTAAAAAGCACCAGTTCTGGCGAGAAAACCACCAAGGTGGCAACCCTGATTTCTTGAAACTTGTCTTGAAAGATGACAAAATGTCAAATTCAAATGTCACGTCAAATTAAATTCAAATGTCAAGACCACAGAGCTAGAACAACGTCAAGACAAAGTATATTAGAAATAGTAAGGAGAAAAGTCACAGAAGAGAAGAGAACAAACCTATCGACACTAAAGGGGCGTTCGGGTTGGGATCGATGGCATTTGCAATATTAGCGTTATTGTAAACCTTTCGGTTTGGAAATTTCACCCATTTCACCAATACTGCCACTTTTGCTCACTACCCAAAACGAACGCTAAACGTCAAACTTTATACGTCAGATACGTTATACGTTTTACGAGGTACACTGCTACCCCCTCTGTAACTTGCTTTTACTCTCAACATTTTTCTATTGACGTCCTGCGTTGAGTAGCCACATAGTTCAAAAACGTAGCCACTCATCGTTGTCGTCCTCCTCGGGTCCATTTGTGTCGATCGTAACCACCCATTTGTCCAGAGCGTGGTATTATTATATCTTCTTTGCCCAGAGGCTCCCGCTTGTTAATCAATCAATCAAAAATTATTGTTAATTTATTGCATTTTCCTTGTTTTGTCCTATTTTGTGGATTGTAAACAGAAAAACGGTATCATTTTATGAACAAAATGGTACAAAATCTGCTAACAAAACGTTAGTGGTGCCATCATTTATACATGTTGCAGTGTTTTTCTATCGATAATGTTGGTCGATTGTATTGACAGTATCGAATCGATGCCCATCAGTCTGCAAGTAACAAACAACAACAACACTACGCAAAGAAAAAAAGAACAAGTTTATTGACGAACGAAATTCGTGAAAATAAAATAAAATCGTAAATTGTGCTGGAAATAAAGTAATTTACTGTGCCTAGACTGAATTTCTTCAGATTTCAGTATGGACTTTGAAAGTCCTGACGTGGAAAAAGATTTTCCCGGCTTATACGCTTCAGAAAGTGGAAGGAAAAGCAATGAAAGTGATTGTGAGTAAAATAAAATGTTCATAAACAAACCCGTTAAATTGTATTAAGCCTCTTGATTCAATATGTGCACTAAACTATAGGGTCAGGAAGACTTGGAATACCTAAAAATCACGACAAACATGACCCTTATAGAGGAAACCTAAAACTTGTCTTCTACCTAAAGCTCTATTTCTTCTGTAGCTCTGGCTAGAAAAGGATTACTATAAGTTACTAGTTATAAAAAGTGTGTTAACTGTATGCGGCATAGAGTTTTCATTGTTTGGTGGAGAGATATCATACATTATAGGGTATAACTGACATGGATATACACAATGCTTGTCTTACCGTTTGAAGCTAGTTGTCTTTTTAATCAACCAGTCTTAACAGAAATCCATAGGAAAGCCCTATGTCCAGCGGTGGACGTCTAATGTTTGATGGATGGATTGACACTGAAATGGTCTCTGAGTAAGGCACTCATGATTCACATTATTTATTTCTAAAGCTGCTATAATTTTCAGTTAGCGATGGAGGAGATCACGAGAAACCAAGCAAGAAAGACTTACTAGGGCGACGGAAGGAAAAGAAAGAGAAAAAAGACAGGGGATATGCAGCTCTTGAAGGAGAAAGCTCTCCTGAAGAAGACACAGACACCAAGTAAGAATATTTTTAAAATTAAAGTAGATTAAACATAGAATACATTCATACATGTACCTACCTATTATAATCTAATATCATCCTAAATAAAGGCAAACAGTAGCATTAGTATTAATTATTAAAACATTATTAAGGAACCAGCATGATTGATGTTATTATTTTTTCAATTAGATGACATATCTGGTAAATCACCGCCCAGTATGGTGCCTACGATGTAGAAAATTAAATAAAATTGTAAATTGTAGGCTCTGGTTGTTTTAAATCTTTTGCTATGTCAGCTTAAAAAATCTCTGACACCAGGGCTAGCCACCCATATATAAACTTACTTTTTACGATGTAGCAGGAACACTGTTTACAGATGTACAGGAATGCAACTTAACAAAAGAACTTCATTGTATCCCCCTTCTCTCCAGAGTATTTGAGACAATTTACAAAACCCTCAAACAATGTCTGTTAACCTATGCCTGTATTTGAATGTGTTTAAATGATATTAGTATCATAATCTGCCAAGTACTAGTCAGACTCGCGCACGAAGGATTCCATACTGTATGGGAGCCCCCCTTAAATATTTATTTTATTTGAATTTGATTATTTATTAGTAAATTAGGCATGCAGCTAAATATTTTGTGAATATTTCAAGCATCTACATGTTGCCATTATTGATATTGAGCAAAAAGGCTGAAAATTTAGACTTTTTGTATGGGAGCCCCTCTTAAATATTATTTTTATTCTATTTTTAGTATTTGTTGTTATAGCGATAACAGAAATACATCATCTGTGAAAATTTCAGCTTTCTAGCTATAGCGGTTCATGAGATACAGCCTGCAGACAGACAGACGGACAGCGGAGTCTTAGTAATAGGGTCCCGTTTTTCCCCTTTGGATACGGAACCCTAAAAACTAATAACTAGAAAATGATATCTAGGGGCTTACTTTTTCAAAGGCATTATATTTCTTCGCTGTTATTCCAACAGAAGTCCATCAAAGTCGAAAAAGACGAAGTCTTTCAAGTTTCCCACAAAAAGCAAGGAAAAGCGCGAAAAGTCGCGCGACAAAGAGAAAGTACTAGAAGAAACGGCTAAGCTTAAGGAGCTGAACGAAAAGGAGAAGAAGAAAGAAAGGGAGAGGGAGAAAGAACGGAGAGAAAAAGAAAAGGAGAGGGAGAAGAAAGAAAAGGAAAAGCGTGAGAAATTGCGGGAAAAGGATAAGGTGAGATTTTATTGTTTTAATTATTTGATTTAAGAATGCACATTATTTGGAATTTTGTAATTCTGTAAACAAAAAACCATTATCATAAAATTTTACAACTTATAATAATTGGCCAAGTACGAGTCGGACTCGCGCACGAAGGGTTCCGTACCGTGATGGAGCCCCCTTAGTCCCATTCTTCTTCCCGTTATTAATAGCGAGCAAAAAACTCATAAAAATCATGTTTGTTGTATCTGTTTTTAGTATTTGTTGTTATACACGTAGCGACAACAGAAATGCATCATCTGTGAAAAGTTCAGCTGTCTAGCTATCATGAGATACAGCCTGGCGACAGACAGACGGACATAAGAGTCTTTGTAATACGGTCCCGTTTTTACCCTTTGGGTACGGAACCCTAAAAAGAGTGTCGTTGAAGACTTAACTTGAATGTTTTCTGTCGTAACATTGCTTAATTTGCATTTTTTCCACGTGATAACCACTTACCGTCTCATAGAAAATATTCTCTTGACATTTCACCATCAACGTAATTTCCATAATTATAATAATGCTCGCAGCTGAAAGGAAAACAAACGCCAAGTAGAGTTTTCGCGCTCGACCGACCCCGCGCACCTTTGTATAATTTTCGCCGGTAGCGCCACATTCAGACTACGCTATACTATAATACGCTACGCTAAAATCCTTACATAGTATAAAATAAAGTCGCTATTTTTGTCTGTTTGTTTGTCTGTATGCTTAAATCTTTAAAACTACGCAACGGATTTTGATGCGGTTTTTTTTAATGGATAGAGTGATTCAAGAGGAAGGTTTATATGTATAAAAATTCCCGAAATTCCCACGGGAACGGGCACAACGCGGGTAAAACCGCGGGGCGCTGCTAGTATAATATATATTACGTAGCTTCATGTACTATCTGAGCCCTTAGTCCAGGTTTTGCGTAGTTTACTTAAACTTTCGCGTTCGAGTGTGGCTCCGTACATTTTGTTTAGTTCTTCCTCGTTTCCGCCAGGGGCGCTCTTCAAAAAAGTATAGAGCCATACGGAAACAACTGTAGTTTAAATTTACGTGTAAATTTGGACTAACCCCTCTGTACTGTACCGGTATTTTAATAGTGCACTGCTGAACATAGGCCTACCCACGACGAGTGACGGCCATATCCACCACGCTGCGATGAGCCAGCGCGAGTTGGTGGATTCACAAAATTATGCCATCGATTTTTTTCCACGGACGTATGCAGCCTATGCAGGTTGCCTCACGCACGACGTTTTCCTTCACCGAAAGACCAGTGGTGTGAAATTCTGTACATAAGTTCCAAAGAATCCATTGGTACGGGACCGGGATTCGAATCCACAACCTCACGATTGTAAGGTGGGCGTTACTAACTAGCAGCTTCATATCCACGTAGTCAAACGCAAACCTATACGGAATAAAAAAACTTTGAAATGAAATCGAAGAACCGCTGAACGATCAGCGGTCGTTGTGCTCGCTGAAAAAATACTTATCACTACATAGTATAATAAAGCAAAACCACTATTTTTAACCGACTTCCAAAAAGGACGAGGTTCTATGTTCGTCTGTATGTATTTTTTTGTGTATGATCATCGATAATTTCGCCATTTCGATTGTGAACCGTATCGTTTTTTTTAGTTTGAATGGACATTCATAAATCGACTGAGCCGTTTTTGAAAAATTAAAAATAATGTAAACAATTCGAGCGAAATATTCGAATTTTGTACACGATGGGAGGCGGTTTTGCCATTTTTTAGGAAAAATAATTATTGTGTCTGTCTGTGTATCCGCTTACATATTCCAAACTAGACAACAGATTGCAGTGCGGTTTTCACTATCTTTTAGAATATTTCTTTTGGAAAGTTTATAGCTAAAACGCATCCGTAACCGGGCGAAGCCAGGATAGGCAGCTATAGTTCGGCCGTTCAGAGAATGCGTTCCTGACACGTCATCTTGAAAAAATGTTTTTGGCCGATATCTCGGAAACGATGTACTTAAGGGCAAAAAACATTAAGATCATTATTGTAGAAAATAAAATCGCATCTTTTGTTTCCAGTAAACTTTTTTGTAAAACTTACCGTTTACGATTTATGGCCCATTTAATGAAATTTCATTAAATGGACCTTAAAACATTAATTGGTTTTTTTCAACATTTTATTCAAGATGACGTGTCAGGAACGCATTCTCTGAACGGCCGAACTATAGTATCAGATATTACAATGATGTTACATAGGTGTCAGAGTTTTTAAGCCGTCTGAAGGTCTCTGTTATTGCTATACAATTACAATTTAACGGGTCATCCGAGCCACGGTAGCGCTTAATTGCACCTAAATGCCACTTGCGGTCGCCCATCCGAAGAGTGACCGTGCAGAACTATGCTTATCTTCGGTAATCGCTAACAAAATACGCTCTGAACTCTAAACAAGTTCTCGATGTTGTAACATGGTGTGATTTTACTGCTTATTACCAGTGTTACTACCAATCTTACTACCATTAGTAAGAATGGTAAATGAATTACCGTTCTTACTACTGCCATTTAAAGTTGTTAGAACGGCAATAAAAAATTACCCGTGTTACTACCGTAAAACTAAAAACTATAGCAAAGTATCAAATATATCACGGCATCGTGAAATAAAATGTAAAGCTATGCATGATAACGTCACATAACAATACAACTAATGAGCTATGATTAAGTTACACAACAATACAACTAATGAGCTATGATTAAGTTACACAACAATACAACTAATGAGCTATGATTACGTTACACAACAATACAACTAATGATTGCTACAGTAGTTATATTGTAGCGTAGTCTGAAGCAGTCTTCGTTCTGTTCTGTAACCTTGGGTAAACATTGTAGGCGAAACGACCACGCTATGCTCGTCATTCAGTTCAGTTGTATCTTGAATTCGAAACATGCATCACTTGCGCAGTGTATTCACGAAGGTACGTACCTACACGTGAATAATTCGCATATTGCGCTTATCGGTCTTTATCGCGATCAACGAAAAATATATAACGAGGGGTTTGATATGTGTTGTTTTTACTGTAAAAGTTTTTTGTGTGGGTAGGATATTTATTTGTTTCGCTATGGTGCTATAGTGTTGTGCTTATAAAAGAAGTGAATCTAATGATGCATGAAAATCCTGTCTAAACCGATTACGTGCAGTTTGCGGTTTAAGGATTCGGAAAATTGGCTGAATATAATTCTTAATCACGTGTCTGCAAGTGATCTTTGTGTAATTGAAAACCGTCCTCTGTTTTCTCCTTTTTCCTCAACTTAGACTACAGGTTAGGGTGGAGTGAAAAACACTTTTTTTAAATTTTAAAACTCCTGTATTTCCTATCATTACCCTATATGTTTAGGAGTATTTGTGCAACATGTAAGCTTTCTAAGTTAATATCCTAAGGTGGCGCGTTGAACTTGAAGTTTGAAAAAATGTTACTTTTTGGCACATTCCCAGAACCTAATTTCTGTTAACATTATCACATAATTCACATTAAATACTCATAAAATATGTAACTATATAAAACAAACATTAAATAATTACAAATTTATCTTTTAATTAACGAAATTAGAAATTACACCACCTTGATTTTGACCGACTTACGAAAATTTGAACATGAAAATTTGAACATGATTTGACATATGAAAATTTGTCTAAAAACACATATAAACCTCTGCTATAAGAGTTCTGAACACTTTTATTTTTTCCAAACACTATTTTTTTTTTCAAACTTCAAGTTCAACGCCACCTTAGGATAAAAACTTAGAAAGCTTAAATTTTGCACAAATACTCCTAAACATATAGGTCAATGATTGGAAACACAGGAGTTTTAAAATTTAAAAAAAAGTGTTTTTCATTCCACCCTACAGTACAGGTTGCACTAACGTATTTTGTGTAATACTGTGCCAGCTTTTATAATAGTCCACTGCAGGACGTAGGCCTACCCACGAAGGGTGATTGGGTCATATCCACCACTCTGCCCCGGTGCGGGTTGGTGGATTACGTCGCTCACGTATTTTATTACAAAGTTTAGCTTATTTAGGGCTATTTTTAATTTACGTTTCTTTACTACCGACACCAGTATAATAATAGGTGTCCTTTGTTACATAAAGTTTTACAGTTAATAAAAGAAGACTTAAAACATCGAGAGGGTTAATTTTAGCGTGTATTATAAATAGTAATTTTTATTTTTATTCATTTCAGTAGGGTTCCGTATTCAAAGTGTAACTAACGAGACCCCATTCATTACCAAGGCTCTGTTGTCCGGCGTTCGTCCTTGTGACATCACTATCGTTTGGAACTGTAATAGTATTTTTGTTTTTATTGAAAACAGCTCCTTGTTTGACCACATCCTTTCTGAAACTGTCGTCACACAGAGGCGGGAGCGATCGCGATCCGGGATGGGATTTTTTTGTAATATTCGAATTTGTGTGCAACCTGACACATAACAAGCGGGCGCGATCCTTTGTACTGGATGGACCGCTATCGGATCGCTTTCTCGCGGCTCCCGCCTCTGGGTGACTCGAGTTTGATACTATAAGATATAGACGAGATGCAATCTAGGATGCAACACGCTTACTTACAACGAACCTTTTTACTCTAGATTTGAAGACGCCTAAATGAAACGTACCTAATTGATAAATATTACTATGTATTACCTATTTGATCCCACTTTAGGGCTTAAATGAAGGTATTATTCATACCGAATATCGCTCTTATACGTTCACTATTTCCACTACCGTTATGATATTTTTTTTCAAATTCAAATCTTTTATTGCAACATATGAAATTTATATGCGGTTGTTAGTTAACATGTTTTGTATAGATATACTTATGACCCTATAAGGGTATGGCAATTTTATTATTTGTGTTGGAACGATTTATTATTACGTTACGTTTTTTACGTTTTTTTAGATTATCGTTAAAAAATTCGTCTAATGTATTTCGATAATAGGATAATTTTTAGTTGTTTTATAAAACTATATTCTCTTTCGATATCTTTTAAATTATTTGGCAATTTACGAAATATTTTTATAGCCATAGAATTTTTCTTCTCTTCTTTTCTCTTTCTTAGAATGAAATATGCGCTATTTATTACATGTGGGATACTTAGAGGTCAAAACTGATGAACGATACAAGTACTTAAATATACATAATGTTTATGCGGCAAACTTGGCTGACCTATATTATTTGGCTATTGACTCGCTAGAAGAAAAGATTTCACATTTCGCAACTTTTTTGTTTGTATGCTAGGCTCAGAATAAGAGTCAGATAGTAGCTGTGTTGCCAAACACTTTCCTATTTCAACCGGCTTGAAACAGGAGGTTATCATTACATCCTTTATGTACGAGTAGGTATCCTTACTAATATTATCTGAAAGTGTGTTTGTTACTCTTTTGCGCAACAACAGATAGACTTGATTTTTTGTCCTCCTATGGGAATTTATTATTCCCGGAATAATAATTGGTCCTATAGGAAGCCACGGATAAGACCCCGCAAGGAAGGGTCCCGTACCGTATGTGACGATCCTGTATCGCATGGGAGGGTCCCGTGCTTTATCTGGGTGCACGGCAGTGCACCCAAACAAGTCGAGCACAGCCGTAAGCATACTTTTCCCGAAGCCATTCAGGCCATTTTCAACCCCCTGTATCTTTGGTCTGGATAAAGCTAGACGTCTGATTTTTTTACTATCAAGAGAACGTCATATAACAAAGAATATTTCTAAATTTCATCAAAATCGAACGAGTCATTTAAGAATTATTGCTAGTCAAAGTTCTTTGATTTTGTCACTGACATACTCATAATACACTCACTCACTCACTCAACGATCATCATAATTCTAAGGTACTTCTAGCAGACAAACAAGCTTGTAATTTTGATGACCGTTAACATTTAGCCTAAAAATCAAACAAACATTAATTTTGGTCTAGTTTTCCTGTTTCAGTATCTACACAAAAAAGTTTGTAATCCTAATTGTAGTACGTGAAATAGGTAAAAAAAATAACTTTGCGGTTTTGACTTCGGTTTCAGTTTATGTCCCTGCTAGATTCAAATTTTTAATCTCTAGGGCAAGGGTAGGGCAGGGGTAGGCTAGTAATAAGGTAGGGAGCGCGGTGGCGCATAGCGGCGTGGTGCTGGCGTGGTGAGGACGTGGTGGAAGCGTAGTGCGGGCGTGGTGCGGGTATGGTACGGGCGTCATGGGGGCTTGGCGGGAGGGATACGGTGAAGACTCAGTGGGGCCGCGATGGGGGCGCAGTGGGGGCTTGATGGGGCTCCGCGGGAACTTTTTAAAAACGTAAAAAAACGGCAGAAAAGGTTGTTGTATGGGACCCCCCCTTAAATATTTTATTTATTCTGTTTTTAGTATTTGTCAAAAATACGTCATCTGTGAAAATTTCAACGTTCTAGCTATCACGATTCATGACATACAATATGGTGACAGACAGACGGACGCACAAAGCGGAGTCTTAGTAATGGGGTCCCGTTTTTACCTTTTAGGCTGTACCTAAAGGGCCATAGAAACGAATGTGGTCGATCATTACACCCATATTCAGCACCTTGTTTGTGAGGAACCGCCGTTCCATCTGCCGATGGCATTTCGACGTGATCTCTAGTTTGACTAGCTGTTTGTCAGTGATCACCGAAGTTAAGCATGGTCCGGCATTGTCAGTCTTTGGATGGGTGACCATGAGTGGTATTTACAACTGAGCGCTACTTTGGTTCGGATGACACGCTAGCTTTGTAGGTCCCGGTTGTTCTAAAGTAAAGTACAACGTGGGTGTCTTAAATCCCGAGTAAATAGGTATCTTCTAGGTAAGCGTGTTACACCCACTTATCTGCTTAACATCAGGCAGTATGTAGTCAAACACAAACCTATAAAAAAACGTTCAAGTACGAGTAGGACTCGCACACGAAAGGTTCCGTATGGTATGGGAGCTCCCCTGAAATGTTTATGTTAATTTAATTATTATTATTGAATTGAGGATACAACTAAAAATATTCAGTGAATGTTTTAAGCATCTATCTGTTACCATTAATAATATCGAGGGAAAAACGGTAAAAAATTCAGCTTTGTTGTATGGGAGCCTCCCTTAAATATGAATTTTATTCTGTTTTTAGTATTTTTTGTTATAGCGGCAACAGAAATACTTATATACATCATCTGTGAAAATTTCAACTGTCTAGCTATCACGGTTATGAGATACAGCCTGGTGACAGACAGACGGACAGCGGAGTCTTATTAATACGGTCCCGTTTTTACCCTTTGGGTACGGAACCCTAAAAAACACCATCAGGTAATATCTACGAACTTCCAAAAATATGTTCGAACGAGATGGCTGCATTACACCCATATTCGGCACCTTAAGTACTCTTTGAGCCGCACCTTCCAGTCCAGCCGCCGCCGCCATGGCATTTCGACATGATCTCCTTTAATTAATGCCATGAAAAACTTAGAATGTCGCAGCTGCTCTGACCTTTATAATCCAATTGTCTGAAGAGTTTCTCTGCAAGTGACGTAATGGCCTATTGTTTAATCTTTTATTTTTATTCCTTTTGAAACGCCAAGTCGCAATTTCGCGTCAAGTTATTTACTGATTAGAAATGCTGAATCTAAGTACGTAGATAGATACGCTTTCGGCATAGTCGATATCAGGGGCCTTATTTTGTAAGCGCTGTGACGTTCGGCTTCGCGTTTCCTCCCGCTCGCTTTCGTGGCGTGAGTAACTGGCGCGAGCAGGAGAAAAAGCGAAGATAGATAGATACGGTTTCGGCATAGTCGATATCAGGGGCCTTATTGTGTCATCGCTGTGACGTTTGGCTTCGCTTTTCCTCCCGTTCGTTTTCGTGGCGTGAGTAACTGGCGCTACTAGAAGAAAAAGCGAAGCCGAACGTCAGAGCGCTTACACAATAAGGCCCCGGAGGACAGTATTAAACTATTTTTCACTACTTTCATTGCTGATCGGCCTTATCGCATGTCGAGCTATAATTCATCACAAAATGCAGGTTGACAGATTTTGGTCACTTATCTCTTATCTTCTAGAACATAAAGAACTCTTAGACATTCCGGTTTCCTCCGTTATCATTAGAAGAATGCACAAAATGCACGTAATTTCTATTCTATTACGTAGTGCTGTACGAGACGAGTCTCCGCGCTATCAGTATAAAGGCTATTCTTGTGAAAGACCACCGAATGCGCTGGACTAAACGAAGCTCAAAAGGGTTATATAAAGTAATATATATATACGTATACAGTACAAATCACTACATAGTATAAAACAAAGTCGCTTCCCGCTGTCCCCATGTCCCCATGTATGCTTATATCTCTACGCAACAGATTTTGATCCGGTTTTTTTAAATAGATAGAATGATTCAAGAGGAAGGTTTATATGTAACACCTGTGCAAAGCCGGGGCGGGTCGCGAGTTATGTATAAACTCTGAGTTGGACTGTTAATGCAGTTGTTATCCATTCTGCAAGTTCTGAGGGCGAAATTTTTTTATTATATATCCTCACATTTTACTATATTTATACCTAGTCCTCAAAATTAATTATTTTACCATCTTGTACTATAAGAATCTGCGATTTCAAACGTCATATCCTTGATACTCATATTGTCTCAGACCAACGCCAAAAACACGAAAAAAAGGTTAGCGATAAACTGTTCCATACAAAAAGCGAACTTTTTGTTGTCTTACATATAACCGAAAAAATTTATGCTGGTCCCATAGTAAAAGTCAGAGTATAGCGAGTTCAACCAGTCGCGCTGTATGTAGTACTAGCATAGATGAACAAAGAAGTATCCCGCATCAATCCAATAAAAATAATGATTGATTGTCGTGTTTTCGGACGATATAATATGAAAAGAATTTCCTAGCTGTGAGTCTGTACAGTACTTTCTGCTATTCAATTTTCTTCGAAATACTTACTTATGAAAGATGTTTACGTAGTTGCGTATACAATATTTTCTGCTGTCCAATTTTCTACGGAATATTAAGAAAGAGATTTTCCTAGTTGCGCTAGTAGAGATGTCTATACAATGCTACCCATTGTGGAGGCTCTAACAGCTCACAGGTTCTTGAATATGCATAGCACTTAGCGCGGCCGAGGTTTGTTTATTTATTTATTGACACGTGTTTCAATGTAAGCTGACGTCAAATCGCGTGCGACGGACCGTCTGTGCAAATTAGTGAAACAGACAGCTGTTGTAGTTTGGTGGTAATCTGTGGTATTGCAGAATAAAGCACCTAAGACGAGAGAAAGGATTGTCCCAATCTCGTAATCATCATATCCCTCTTGCCTAAAGGCCGATTCACACATATCAGTCAAGCTACCGTCATGTCACAGTTCCGGCACAGTACAGAACACGAAGATGATCGATGAAATCGAACTCGAAATAGGATCTATAAATACAACTCAGATAAATGTCTACCCATAAAGTGAACAGACTGCATAATAATTGAAAACACATTTAACGTTTTGTGATAGCATCTCGAAATTAATTCTTTTATTCATTATTTTTACAGGAGAAAGAAGAGAAGGCGAAATTCAAGCTAGAATCGAAGGAGAAACTCAAAGATGAGAAAAAAGACAAGACCAAAGATAAAGAGAAAGAAAAGGTCAAAGACAAAGATAAGGAGAAGATTAAAGAAAAAGATAAGGACAAAAAAGACAAGAAGCTGACTAAAGTGCCCTCGACGGTGACCTCGGGAGTGCCGTTTGAGGAGATATTTACATTGGGAGGTGAGTCATTTGTTGCCTTCCTTTCCATAAGCCTCATTTACACTCGCGTTCTAGGAGCGAGAAAACGGTGGACACGACGTGGCTGCGGAAAAGTTTGGATGAGATTAGAGAACATTTGGTGGAAAAAGGTTTTATGCCCTAGTAGGCTAAAAATAACGAATGATGATGATAGCTTGCGAAACCAGGCCGTGCGAGTTTGAACGCTTTTCATTATCTTATTAATCTCAGAGTTCCGCTCCGTACGACACATCTAAGATCCGAAAGAACGCGTTCGCTCACAACATGGGTTTTTCTCACATAAACGACTTTTTTTGGTGACGGGGAGGAAATATTCTACAGAATGGGGTGCAACTGAGTCATGTGGTCTTAACTACTAAAACCCCCTCAGTGGTCGTCCTCTATTACTTTTCAGAAGACACTGGGATATCCGTAGGAACGCCTTCCAGCATGGAATTTGACGTCCTAGAGACGAGTCAGGCCTGCTTACAACGACGCTGGCCACGCCGCACTATTTTCTTTTCCTGCCTCGTTTAGATGATCTCATCCCCAAAGGCCACCATCCAAGTGCCACTTTTAGTCGACTTTTATTTACGACAGTCGGTTCCAGGGTTTTCGTACAAACGGCCTATTACGCAACATTACGCTCCTTTCAAACTGTGTCATTGAGTCATGATGCGTTTTATGTTTGTATCTCCTTGGATATACTGACGTCTCATTTTCACTTGTATGTCACAATCACTCAACTTATAATGATCGATTGATTATAAAATTATATTAAAAACGAGCTATGAAGTAATACCCTGAACGAGAGTGTAAACGCGCTCTAATATTTCAAGGTTACTGCTATTTATATTATCTTTTTATTTAGTTAAATGACAAAGTTGAAATTGACGTAATGTATTGTTATTATAATATATTAAATATTATATCATCCGTAAAAGGCCTGTTAGATAAAGATATCCCATATCGGTAGCAAAAAAGATAAATTAGGGAAGTTTTGTATCCACGCCGTTTTTGCTGACTGTTTGTGTAATTCATCACAAATGAAAGCCGCCGTTTGATTATGATGTTATTTCTTCCCCCTGTAAAGTTTACCTTTGGCTGCAGTTTGAAATAAACTAGGGTTGATACTATTCTACTAATTTCTATTACGGTACGTTAATATTAGCTTTATTATCACGCTTTTGTTATTACTATTCTGTATTACGTTATGTTTTGGTATTTGTTCCAACGATAAAATTATCGATGGATTACGAATTACGAATAACGATTAACAATAAAGAGTATATCTGTCTACTGGACCGAGTTAGTGTAATTTTTATGTGACTATTATGCAAGTGTTTTCCACATAATTGAAAAAATAAATTAATCGGTTCCCGATCGACGGTTATATCATAATAGAAAAAGCCAAATTGAGAACCGCCTCCTTTATTGAAATCAGTAAGACAACATCAGTAAAACATTGTGAAAGACCGTTAGGAAAATTTAGATAGTCATCAAGTTGAGAATCGCTTCCAACCGGTCTTATTGGAGGTCCATAGAGGAGTCATATGTTCAGCAGTGGATTTCCTATGCCTGAAATGATGATGATTATTGTTATGTTGTTGTTTTTAACTGACGCATTGCCGTGTGTAATTAATTGACTATGTACTGTACTGTAGCCTTTTTGATAATCCACTGCAGGACGTAGGCCTACCCACGAAGGGTGATTGGGCCATATCCACCACGCTGGCCCAGTGCGGGTTGGTGGATTCACATACGCCATCGAATTTCTTCTACGGACTTATGCAGGTTGCCTCACGATGTTTTCCTTCACCGAAAAGCCAGTGGTGTGAAATTCCGCACATAAATTCTGAAGAACTCATTGGTACGGGACCGGGATTTGAACCCACAACCTCACGATTGTAAGGCCGGTGTCATTACCACTAGACCACCACGGCTTAATTGACTATGCAAAAATGTAAACAAACTAAACATCTGACGTTCCCCTGCACTGTCATACGATAACGCGTTTTATCTTCAAGCAAATAAAACAAATTCTACCCAAGGCACCGTTATCTTACACAAATACATCCGCCGTCTTTAATTAGCGGTCGTATACGGTGAATATTTTTATTTTTAAAGAAAATTCGTGTAGTCAACGTTGTGAATCAGTTTTAGTTTAAAATCTGGTAAAAGGTGAATGGTGGAATATGAATCCTTTTGCAAATGGTTTTACTATTGGTGGTGAGTTTGTATAGAACACTTGCTCTCAGAATTGTGCAGCTCTTACAGTGCTATACAGGTCTTCGATTGAAATCAATGGTCTCACAAGATACGCTTTTTTAAAAAGAAGATAAAAGACTGGCTATTAAGTTTGTCTTATGTCCAAAAAGAACATCTTATAAATTGCTTGTATAACTGTTTTTTTACAATCCAAAATTAATTTGGAAATATAAAAATACAGTTACTCTGTACTTATATTTTTGACCGACGAACCAAACCGGAGGAGGTACTCAATTCGACGCGTATATATTTTTTTGTAACCACGCATAACATTTTTCGTAGTAGTCAGATTTCAATAATTCTTTATTTGAAAGAGTATACTTCGAAATTGGTCTCATTAAAATTTTATTGAAATCGGCTAGGCCATTTTTGATAAATCAACAATAATGTGAAAAATGTAACATCGAGCCGTGCGAAATATCCGCGAATCCTGTACACGGGTGAAGTCGGTCATGCTGTTTTTTTCGAAAAATTATTATTGTAAGTTCTGGATACTCTCAAATCATTCCGAATTCTGACAAGTTTGCACTCGAGGCCCCCAAGACACAAGCCTTCAGTTAAGTTTGGGGCTCACAGTCCGTCTATTTGGTAATGCATTTTTAATTATAAGGTAATGCTGTTATGTATAAGACAAAGCTGTTATGCTAATTGATATTTGTGAAGTACAAAAAAATGTTTTTGTTATGTGTTATTGGTTTCGTACTGTGTCCGAAATGAATCCGGAAATGTTCCGGAAATCTAATGCGTAAAGTACCCACCATATAAATAGTTCTACGACTACTCCGGACCAAACTTTCGCTGATTCGAATCGGATTTGTTTCGGACGTAGTGCGAAACCACTACTGTTATAGAAGAATTCTGTGTTCCAAGTTACTTTTTAATCGACTTTCAAAAAGGAGGAGGTTCTATGTTCGTCAATATGAATTTTTTTTGTTTATGTCCATCTATAATTTCGCCAATTGTGAACCGAATGAAAAATTCTTTTTTAGTTCGAAAGGGCATCCTCCCGATGTGGCCCCACTTAAGTTTTACAGAAATCGGCTGAGCCATTTTTGAAAAATCTACAATAATTCAAACAAATCGACTGAAATATTCGAATTTAGTACACGATCCATCGTGTCGGGCGGTTTTGCCATTTTTTGCGAAAAATAATTATCTGGAATCTCGACGTTATGTCACCTAATTAGTGCTTGTAACCGAGCACTTTGGCATCGTGCGGCCCACTACGTAGCTTGGGCACGGTTTTGGCTCGGACACTTTTTTTGCATGATTGTGACTCTATAGATATTTGCTCGAAGAATTCGGTATATACTTAATTTTATTGCCCAATGCGGGTTAATGGATATGCTTGGAGTTTGTAATTTCATAAACTTAGTAACGAATGATATGTTGTGTGATTTCAGTGGCGCAACCAATCTTCGGAGTGCCTCTCCAGCAGTCGGTAGAAAGATCGCGATGCCACGACGACACCCGCCTACCGCTCCTTGTTAGAGACAGCATCGACTATTTACAGGTACCTACGATACATAAAGCCATCGCATCAACCTTTAATAGGCACGATGTCTAAAAAAATATAATTAAAGTAGGGACAAGATAATAGGTCACTTTTGACATTTCATGTATGCAAAGAAAAATATACCTTACACTAAAGGAATAAAACTCATGAAAACAATATTGACGACGACCGATAATTGTTCTCGAAGACGGCTTGGAGTTTTATTCCTTTAGTGTAAGGTATATTTTTCTTTGCATACATGAACTGTCAAATGTGGCCTATTAAAATGACTCCACTTTAGTCCAATGATCTTATATATAAACTGAGGTAGATGCGTTATACTCTGCTTAGCGAGGCGAACTCAAGTCAAGCTAATTAGCTTGAGTCAAGTCAGTCGCGCCTTGTCTTGCGCCGACGTTACACACGTCACACGTACATGGCGAAACTTCTTAGCAGTGACAAATATCACAAAATGCCATCCGAGTTTTAAGCTTTGCTAATAAGTGATGGAAACAATGCTGCATATGTATATTCTTCCTAAGTAGTAGGTTCAACAGAATTTTGCCGCGTTTTAGGTCTATTTTTAATGGATATAACGTCTCTATTTGTGAAAGCTCGTTGAATTAGTCCGTCAGATAGATTATTCAAAAATATTAGACACGTATTTTTTCTTTTGTCAATTAAACAAAAATTGATGAAGATACAAACCGATAAAGTTCTGCGTGACGTCACGAGTTTCATACATATGTATAGACTTTCGTGAGAGACGTGACGTCACGACCCCTACTCCCAAACTTTGACGAGGTTTTACTTTGGCATTTGATATTTTGTTGAAAAAGAAAAAATACGTGTCCTATAGTAATTTTTGATAATCTAAGTTACGGACTAATTATAATAATGATTTTTTACCCAGTCATCATGCCCATTCTACTGTTGAACATTCGAAAAAGTGCAGGAAATTGAGCCTTGTTTATTACCTTGGGTCAGTTGCAGACTGGTAACAATATATGACGATAGTAGAACCAGACTGCTAAATGGCATTTTTTTTTCAACATTCTAGTATGTTTTGAAATAGATGCACGAAGCACACACGGTTAAAGACTCTAAAATAAAAGACTAAAGGTCCGAGTTTTTATTTATAAGTTTTTTTTTAAATATTTAAATTAATGACCCACAGACTCCAGCGTCTGTGCCCATTGTTGAGTAAGTTACATTTGAGAGAATGCGGCAGTATAATAGAAAGGGGTTCGTTTAAATCTAAATCTTAGCCTAACTCGCGGAACGCCCGCGGGGTAAGAAGGGAGCGGGGGGAGATGTTACCGGGTGGGTGACAGGGGTACGCGGAGCAGAAAGCGCACGTCTCACCCCTCTTACCCACTCGATAACATCTCCCCCCGCTCCCTTCTTAACCCGCGGGCGTTCCGCGAGTTAAATGGTTTGCCTATAGTTTGAGTGCATTGCGTGAATGCCGCGAGCAAACCGGCGACCCGCATGCAGCACCCGATCACGAGTGTGACGCATGTGCCAGCCTATTAATATTAATAAGACATAAAGCCCGATTACAGAGGCGCCAGCGTAAATTTAATAGCAACGTAAAAAGTGTTATCTCTATCGAATGCCTAAAGTGAAAAAGAAACAGAACTATGCTATATATATATATATATATATATACTAGCTTTTACCCGCGGCTTCGCCCGCGTTATATTTTGATTTTGGCTAATGTTTATGTCGGCTGCGAAACCTAAACTAAGCGACAAACATCAAAATACCTTAGAGGAATGCTTTTGTTGGTTAAGTTACGGTTGGAGTGTAAATACAACCCCCCTGTGTATTCCCGCCTTGTCGTGGCGGGGGAGGTCTAAGGCAGCTGAAAAGGCGGCGCTCGAAGTCTCCCTCTTCTTTGGGTCTTTCCCCCAAGGCAGCTTAGAGGCCGGCACTCGTAGTGCAGCCGCTTTTAACTAAAGCAGCTGAGAGGATGGCCGGTAGGTTGCCTGCCTTATGAGGAGTGTTGCTTCTGAGGCAGGCTGCAGTGCCGCTCTTGCGACGCTGCAACCGAGGATTAGGGGCTGCGGTGGGATGGAACTGGTTGTGTGGGTGCCGCCACCTACCCTACCTTCCGCTAGGCCGTCAACCTGTTGGAAGACGCAGTGGGGCTGCAGGGAAAGAGAAGTGTCGGTATCGCGATGGCCGTTCTCACTGCCCTCTGCAGTTGAAAAGGCAGGCGCTGGGCTACTATGACTGACCCGTTGCACTGGGATCAGGACGTTGGAATGCTGTCCGCACTCAGTGCTGGTTACTCCCGAGTGGTGGATGACGATGTGTCTTGTGCTCCGAAACACACCGTCATTATGGCGGGAGCGCAAGCTCCGTTATGGAGCCCGAGTCTGGGCTAGCGCTGTTGAGTGCCGCGAAGGAGTGCGAAAAATGTAGGAACGTCCCAAACTTGAAATGACAGGTTATTTCTGGCGCTTAGACGGCTGCTACCGCGGCCCGCTCTTACTTTTGATCCTATCCTACGGGAACTGTTAAAGTTTTTGGGATAAAAAGTGGCCTTTGTCACTTTTCTTCTTTCAAACTATATTCATGCAATAAGTCAAGGCAATCCGTTGCTCCGTTGCTGTGAAAAAGTTATTGTCTTATCCTACGGGAACCGCAATTTTTTCGGAAAGGAAAGTATCCTATGTCACTTTCCGTCTTCCAAACTATGCCCACCCCAAAAATCAAGTTAATCCGTTGTTCCATTGCTGAGAACAGTTATTGTCCTATCCCATGGGAATCACGAATTTTCTCGGGATACAAAAGTATCCTGTTATCACTTTCTGTCTTTTAAACCATAGGTATCCATACCAAAAATCAATTCAATCTTTTGCTCCGTTGCTGCGTCAAAGAAGAACAAACCAACAAACTTTTCCGATTGATAATATTAAAGTATGATGATTCTGTACCTAAAGGTAGAATAAAGAAACATGTTAAACCTCTAACGATAGAAAATTTAAAAATATTTTGGAATTAATCACTTAGCGTCTTTGTGATAGTGGCGACAATTTTGCTTTCGATAGTTTTTGTCCTGTCCTACAGGAACTATGCAATTTTTTGCTAAACGTCTAATGCTTAGCATCTAAAATTCGACGCGCTTGGTTTTGCTCTTGAGTCTCAGCAGTTCTTTGCGCTGCGTGATGCTCGGCATCTAAAAGTCGCTGCGCTTGACTTTCTCCTTAAGTCTCAGCAGCTCCCTGAGCTGCGTGACGCTCAGCATCTAAAATTCGACGTGCTTGGTTTTTTGCTCTTGAGTCTCAGCAGTTCTTTGCGCTGCGTGATGCTCAGCATCTAAAAGTCGCCGCGCTTGACTTTCAACTTCAGTCTCAGCAACTCTCTGAGCTGCGTGACGCTCAGCATCTAAAATTCGACGCGCTTGGTTTCGCTCTTGAGTCTCAGCAGCTCTTTGAGATGCGTGGCGCTCGGCATCTAATGTCAAACGCATTTTAGTGTGCTCTTCAGACTCTTGGCTTCTAGCAATTTTCTTTACGCGAGCTCCGCTAGATTCGATTTGCGTTTTGTAGGCATACCTATTAGAATGAAAACTACGTAATTAAACTGAAAAAATACATGTAACCTTCTCTAAATTTTACAGGAAAAGATTGATTGACTTTGACATTTGCAACTCGAGCAGCCTTGAATGGGCATGGCATGGAAAGTCAAGATGCAAATTACCATGTGTCATGTTAGAAAATAAGTTTTTTCTTCTAAGATTCTAGCCAATGCGTTTTCATCCCCCGTTTTCAACCCTTTAAAACTATTTTTTCAAATCAAAAAGTAGCCTATGTCCTTTCTCAGGCTCTAGACTATCTGTGTACCAAATTTCATTCAAATCGGTTCAGTAGTTTTAGCGTGAAAGCGCGACAGACAGACAGACAGACAGAGTTACTTTCGCATTTATAATATTATAATATAATAATATAATAATATAATATAATAATATATAATATAATAATATATAATATATATATATAATATATATTATATATAGTAAGGATATATATATATATATTTAGCTAATATAATTACGATGGCGCCTCTGTAATCGGGCTTTTAGTCGTTGTATTAAAAGACTGAAACAACTAGACCGGTTTTCAAAACTCTCATGACTCATTCAAATTTCAAAACATCTTTTGTGCTAACCTACTAACCACAAAGATAGATTTAAATAATTGGCCAAGTGCGAGTTGGACTTGCGCACGAAGGGTTCCGTACTGTATGGTAAACCCCTTAGCCCCATTTAAACATCTACCTGTTGCCAGTTATTAATATCGCGCAAAAAACGGCAAAAAAAAACACGTTTGTTGTATGGCAGCCCCCTTAAATATATATTTTATTATGTTTTTAGTATTTGTTGTTATAGCGGCAACAGAAATACATCATCTGTGAAAAGTTCAGCTGTCTAGCTATCATGGTTCGTGAGATACAGCCTGGTGACAGACAGACGGACGGACAGCGAAGTCTTAGTAATAGGGTCCCGGTTTTACCCTTTAGGTACGGAACCCTAAAAAAGATAATATATATTCATCATTATTTAATCATTTTATTTTGATTGCATTATTTTTACGTTCGATTTGAACGACTTGCGATTGCGCTACTCCCACCCGGCCCAAGGCGATAGGCACGTATACTTCTTGTACTCTTTTTTAAGCCTTTTACGTTATAAGGGTTTAGACTACGACAGAAATTAGTCGTCAGTTTGTAGTCTTATGACTAAAGGAATACAAGACTAATCTAGTCGTAATGCGTTAAAAATTAGTCTAGTCTTTTTAAAAGTCCTTAAAAGACAGCCTCTTTCATCACTAGTCATATGCCATCGATTTTTTTTAAACGGACGTGTGCAGCTTTCTGCGATATGTTTTCTTTCGCCAAATAACCAGTCGTGTGTATGTAATTCCTTTGTGGATTAGTTTCATTTCATTATGTATCTCTTCTTCTTTCTCTCTGTTTTGTAATTGCGTTGTATTCTAACATGCCTAAGTATAATGGAAATATTATTTCACGCATGCGCCTCAAAATACTTTTGTATGATGTTATCTTTAAAACTTAGAAATAAGACTCCTGACTCTTAGGTTTACCAAAATTCCAATTATGATTGACAATATTTCATTCACCCTTCACAACCTTATTATATCGGTGTTAAGGACACCTGAACCTTAAAAACAGATCTGCCCTATTACAAGTAAAGGAGTGACCGACCTTATTAGCCTAATTAACCCAAAGGTTAATCAAACCTTGGAGTACTTGGCAATCTTATTCACTATCTATTTCATAGGTTTAAAAACAACGCGTCCTTTAGCTTCGTTGATTTTTCTTTTGGTATCGAAAAGTCGATAATTGTTTTTCGCAAAAAACCGCAACACCGGCTTCCACCGTATGCAAAATTCGAATAGTTTTGCACGAATCGATGTGACATCCATGTACATTATTGATGATTTATCAAAATCGGCTAGCCGATTTCGATAAAATTTAAATGGGACCACCTCGGAAGTATACCCGTTCGAACTAAAATAAATTTTTAAATCGGTTTACAATTGTCGAAAATATCGATGAACGTATATAAAAAACTACATACGGACGAACATAGTACGTCCTCCTTTTTGGAAGTCGGTATAAAGTCGAAAAATCGATTATACAAATACATGAATGTTTTGATACTCTAAAATTCCTATATTCTATTGTGTTCAAAAATTGGATTACAGCAATTTTTTACCGACTTCCAAAAAGTAGGAGGTTCTATGTTCGTTTGTAAGTGTTTTTTTTTGTGTATGTTCATCGATAATTTCGCCAATTGTGAACCGACTCGAAAAATTATTTTTTAGTTCGAAAAAGTATACTCCCGAGGTGGTCCCATTTAAATTTTTAAGAAATCAGCTGAACCGTTTATGAAAAATCAATAATAATGCCAACAATTCGAGCGAAATATTCGAATTTTGTACACGATGGTGGAAGGTTTTGCCGTTTTTTGTGAAAAATAATTATAGATATTACGTTATGTCTAGTTGGTCTACAAAGAATGCGAAATAGAACATGAAGGGAAAATAACCTTATTTTCATACTTATAAAAATTGGTTCAATGTTTTTCTTCTGAAACTAATGGTCTTGTTTTTTTACGTCCTCATGAATACAAATACATGGCCTTCAATACATCTACTAGCTACTTGCCCTATGGTTTCTTTCTTTATGTATACATGTTTATATTCACAGGAGCATGGTCTAAAATCCACCCAAATCTACCGATCAGAGCATTACATGGTTTCTAAGCAAGTGCGTATTTTACTAAACCGGGGTCTATTTTACCAAGGTGCAGGAAAATTTGTTTGTGCTCGTTTCGCTTACATAACATTTGTCATCTGTGTCTGTCTGTCTCTGTATGCCATATAGAATTTTCCTTAATAAAACCTCAGACCAAATAAAAATATCAAGACAGAATGTTGTGAACATACAAGTGAGGTCGGCAAAACTATGCCTTGGTTGTCAGTCGAACTATGGCGGCGCAGCACCGACACGCTCACACATGTATCAAAAACCGGCCTCACTTGTCTGTTCACGACGTTCCGTCTTGATTTATTTGGTCTGAGAATAAAACGTGGTTAGGGAAACAACTTTTTTTTTTCAAATATAAATATTTTGCCACATTTCTGTTGTCCAAAATTAAAACCTAGCAAGTTTACCGCCAAATTTAAACCTTCTGACAGTAGTCAGAAGATCGCGTTTTCAGTTCACGTCGCAATACACATACGTTGTTTATCATTTATGAAGGGCAGTTTCACACTTGCTAGGTTTTGATTTTGGACAGCCGTTATATGTTGGCTGATATCAATATTTGAGATATATTTCCAATAATAGCAAAATAGATAAGACAAACTATGGAAACACCATCTAATTTTGAGTGAAATTCATTTCTTTGTTAAACGTGTACATGGGTCATCAATGAATCATTCATAGTTTTGAATTTCATGCAGATTGCAAGCCTAACCGTTACTTTTTAGGGTGCCGTACCCAAAGGGAAAAACGGGACCCTATCACTAAGACTTCGATGTCCGTCTGTCTGTCTGTCACCGGGCTGTATCTCATAAACCATGATAGCTAGGCAGCTGAAATTTTCACAGATGATGTATTTCGGTTGCCGCTGTAACAACAAATACTAAAAACGAAATAAAATAAATATTTAAGGGGGGGCTCCCATACAACAAACCTGAATTTTTAGACGTTTTTCGCTCTATATTAATAATGGTACCAGGTAGATGCTTGTAATTTTCACAGAATATTTAATTTTATATTCCCTTCAATAATAAATAATAAAATTTAAAAAATATATATTTAAGGGGGGCTCCCATACAGTACGGAACCCTCCGTGCGCGAGTCCGACTCGTACTTGGCCGATTATTTATCATGTCGAGGCAAAGCCAAATGAAAAGTAATAGCAATAGCGTCAATCAGGCTGTATGCTCCACGGACATCGGGGTCCATTCCGTTTGTTAATTTTTTGGTTATAAACTTATTATCCGTAAGATAGAATATTCAATTTGTTCGATCCATCAACTAGGTATCGAACTAGTAAGAATTTTTGTTCTCTATAGTTCAATGGTCGTACCAGTGGGAACGAAAACAACGGGCAGCACTCCGGGAGTGCCGGCAGAAGTGAAAACTTGCTCCCTCCGTCTTACGAATTTTCGACCAGGTCACGTGTTCTGACGCGAGTTTTACATAGTCTGAATTAATTTTACGAAATAAATAACTCTGATTACATGTTTTGAAGACAAGGGTAGATTTTAGTCCAAAATGAGTATACATTTTTGGCTTTAGTGTTAAACAAAAATCATCTCTATGTCCACAGGGCCACGGTCTTAAATCGACCCAAATTTATCGCGCGGAACCAGACAAGATAAAGCTACAGCAGCTTCGGAAACTGTTCACAGACCGCGGGCCCACTTTTCCCTACCACTGGGACGTGCCCATCGCTTGTGCTATGCTCAAAGGGTTTATTAGGTAAGTAACTTGCGATATTGACTCTAATATTCAACAAAATAAAAAAAAATCGATCAATAAAGATCGCTTTCGATACGTATAGTCTATATGGGAATTCCTGATTCGTACAACCCAGGTACTGTGTGATCCATATGGTCTAGGAATTTCTCATCCGGGCGGTTGGGAATTTCGGCCCTAAAATTTCTGATCCGTACGGCCTGGAAATTTCTGACCCGTACTGCCTGAGAATATCTGATCCGTATGGCCCGGGATTCTTGGGAATTTCCAATACGTACGGCCTAGAAATGTCTGATTCGTAAGGCCTAAAAATTTCTGAGCCGTGCGGCCTATGAATTTCTGATCCGTGCTGCCTGGTAATTTCTTATCCGTACGGCCTGGAAATTTCTGATCCCTACGACCTGGGAATTTCTGATCCGTACGGCTTGTGAATTCCCGATTCGTACAACCTGGTCATTTCTGTCCTGGTCCAAATGGAAAGGAGATGTTTATTATTTTTGTTATTGTGATGTTCCAGCGAACTCCCAGAATCGGTTCTAACCCAAGAGCTGCACTGCCAGTTCGAGCAAGCCGCGGCGATAGCGGAGCCCGTGCGTGAAGCCGCCATGTTGGCGCTCGTGAAAAAACTACCCGCACACAACTACAACTTAGTCGGTTGGCTCATGAGGCACTTCGACTGCGTACTAGCTAATGAACAGGTAAACATTGCCATCATCATTCCAAATTATTTTCAGCTAAACCCTCTGTCCTGGTTTAACTTCAATGTTGTCGAAATGGTTCTAGATAATTTCTGCACCGGTCTTCCGTGGCTACGCTTACGTTGACGTGGCCACTATTCCACCAGACAGTTACTCCATCTGCCTCACCATATCTTAACGAACAGATATTGTACTAACGTTTTAATAATAGCCCATGTTGAATATCTTTTGGGACTACGCTTGTCTTCACAAGACCATCATTCTGTCAGATACTTCACTTACCTCGCTATATCTTGCGGATTAAGCACCATAGTAGCCACTATTGAATATAGACACTCTCGAAAGACCATTAGGTCATATTCACCGCTTTAACTCAGTTTCGGGTTAGTGGAATCACACACGCCTTCGAACCTGTTCTTGGAAGAACGATCTGGTGATGATACAGACGTAGTAGGTATATAGCATTCTCCTAACCCAAGAGCTGCACTGCCAGTTCGAGCAAGCCGCGGCGATAGCGGAGCCTGTGCGCGAGGCCGCCATGTTGGCGCTCGTGAATAATACTACCCGCACACAACTACAACTTAGTCGGCTGGCTCATGAGGCACTTCGACTGCGTACTAGCCAATGAACAGGTAAACATTTCCATCATCACTTACTCGTTTGCAGTTCATTTCAGCCCATATAACCGGCTTCCCTCTTTCACCACTTAAACCTGTTTAACGCCAATCTTGTCCAAATGATTTCGTAGTTTCTGCACCGGTCTTCAGGATCTATGCCTGTCTTCACATGGTCATCATACAGTCAGATACTTATTCCACTTGCCACTTGCCTCGCTACTTCTTGCCGATCAGTGACCAGCCTTTAGTAGTCCACGTTTAGATCTACCCTCAAATCTGGCGATTGGGCCATGTCCCCCTCGCTGGTTCTTTTACTGGTCGGTGGAACTCACGCGCCATCAAATATTAGGATATTATACCTACACAGACGTGGTATTATATGTTTTTTCTAACCCAAAAACTGCACTGCTAGTTCGATTGGGTCATATCCACCACAATAGTAACTAAATAACACCCAGACACAAAGCAAACTCCTATGTTCATCACATAAATACTTGCCCTGGGTGGGGACCGAACCCACGCCTCTTTGACCCAGAAGTTAGGTTCACTAACCACTGTGCCACCGAGGCAGTCAATTATAAAAGTAAGTTGGCGTGCGTGATCTACAATTATCAAAGTGTGAACAGGACGAAACTAATATCTTTTGTCTCTGTGTATACATTTTTTTTTTGCCTGACTACGACGCACGGCCTAGACGTCGTAGTCAGACACATTTTTCGCACTCACATTTGTTAGTGGCAGCTGCCCACTTTTTCCCACCCTAGCAAAATATAATGTATTGTCTTGTGAACGCCCATATAACTATCGGCCATTTCTAACCTGTCTTGTTCCAGTAAAGGTCTAATTATAGGTATAGGACGCGTCACACAAGGCTCTGTGTGAGCAGTTCAGTCGGGATTGGATATTGCGCAGCTTGTAGCTAACTTCATTTCCGCCAACTTGTGTGACGCGGCCTATAGGATATAACGTGATCAAAGGAAACGGGGCTACTTCTTGTTGTTTGTGATTTCTGGCTGTCTAAGAATCCGTCTAAAAATATGTATTTTTTTTTGTTTCAGTCGAACCACGCGAACATTCAGACTATAATGTCCGCGATGGGTCCAGCACTGAACATGTCACTCAACCTGCTTACATACCTCGTCACCAGATCTGAAAAACTGTTCCCAGACATACAGCTTACCAAGTAAGTTTCTACGGATTTTAGTTTTGTGTCAGTCGAACCACGCAAACATTCAGACGATAATGTCCGCGATGGGTTCCGCGCTGAATATGTAATGAAACCTGCTACCGTACCTCGTCACCAGATCTGATAAACTGTTCCCAGACGAACAGCTTACCAAGTAAGTTTCTGAAGATTTTAGTTTTGTTTCAGTCGAACCACGCGAATATTCAGACGATAATGTCCGCGATGGGTTCCGCGCTGAATATGTCATAAAATCTGCTATACTAAGCGCCACACCAATCGGCGGATGAGAAGTTAGCCGCAGTTGACACTTCGCCGTGATTCGCTAATTATTGCGCATGTGTGCACAATGCGTAGGGAGCGCGCGGGAGGCATGAGGTTGGTGAGCGGGTGCATCTCGTCTCTCTGGTTCCCGCACATACCTATATTTGGGCTTTAGCGCAGCGTTCTGCGCATAACTTTCCATCCGCCGATTTGTGTGGCGCTTAGTATACCGTACCTCGTCACCAGATCTGAAAAACTGTTCCCAGACGAACAGTTTACCAAGTAAGTTTCTACGGATTTTAGTTTTGTGTCAGTCGAACCACGCGGTAATGTCCGCGATGGGTTCCGCGCAGAGAACTGAAACTTAACATGTAGGTAACTGTTGTGTATTTGACTCGCCCGCTGTAGGGAACGTTTAAAGGCCTAACGCCAAGGTCGAGGTCAAGGTCACACGAAACTCATTTTTTTTTTTTGACGTGGTAACGACTTATAAATTGATGAACGCCTGTAAACACGAAAAAGTGTCACGTTCCAACTGAGCCGAGCGTATAACGTATAAGCGAGAGCGCGGATCAAGCGATAGAGAGGCACAATCGGCCTAAGCGTTCGGCTTGTTTCAGTTGTTGATTCAGCAATGTGTTCTTATGACTTTATAACGTTAAGGTGGTCAAAATTCGTGTAGTGCGGACCGACTTACGATGCTCGAACGAGCTCGCTTTGTTCGGTTTCCTTCAGCTCGCTAGCGTAGACCTAATTTTTTTAATTATTGTCCTTAAACCGACGTTTTTTCAATTTCCCATAGGTTTACGTTTGACTACATACAACCTGATGTTAAGCAGATATGTGGTTTAGGGTGTAGCACGCTTACCTAGAAGATACCTATTTACTCGGGATTTGAAGACACCCACGTTGTGCTTTTGCGGGAAGACAGACCCAGGCAAAGCGTTTCACATTCTGGCTGTTCGTATGAGGAATGTGGATTTATAGACAACTTTACATCACCGACTTTATAGACAACCAATTTGGCATTTATTTAGATGCACACTGGTTTATTAGCAAGGTAACACCGCAAACATGATCGTATTCTATAACGTAACCGTATTTTATCTATACCAATATTATAAAGAGGAAAGATTTGATTGTTTGTTTGTTTGCATTCAATAGGCTCCGAAACTACTGAACCGATTTGAAAAATTATTTTACTATTGGAAAGCTACATTATCTCCGGATGACATAGGCTTTAATAATATTGTATTTAAAAAAAAATAGGAATCATTACTAAAACTCCATACATTACGTGGTAGGTATAGATAATAGGCACAATATTTATAAAATCTTTTTTATTTCAAATCATACCCGGGAAAAGCTGGGGTGGGCCGCTAGTAACTATATATGCATAAAAGTGACATAGAAATATCTATAGAGAACGGTAGAACCGATTTGGCTAGTTTTGGTTTTGAAATATCTGTGGTTCTTAAGGGAAGGTTTAAACGGTGAGAAAGTGTAGAAATGGAGCGAGTATTTAATAAAATCACGAATTTAATTTTCCCATACAAAATTTTTCTGCATGTAAAAGTTGTCATTGACAGTTGACCATGGATGTATTACATAAACAAAAATCCTTGCAGTGGACAGATGGTGAGATGAAGTTCACCGGGTCAGCTAGTGTGTCAATAAATGTATTTTGTTGTTGTTCAGATACGTGCCGCCGCTGCCCAACATCCCGGCCGACTTCCCGGAGTCCGCGGGCGAGATCAGCGCGGAACTGAGGAAACAGGAGTCCCTGCTCAGCCAGATACACGCGGAGATGCACGCCGGGTTCATATCGCCCGCCAGGGATCACCAGCTGTGGGAGGCGCAGAGGATCGTCACACAACTCAAGGTAAATAATGTTTAAGTCTGACAAAAAGCCAAGAACATTTCAATTTCACATGCTGATACACTGAAACACTGCGCCGTAACTTCCATAGCAGAAAAGAGAACTATCTTAACAAGATATTATAGGTACAAGGTTTCTTTTTGAAATGACGACAGGCGTACTATGATATCAATGCACTCATCCCATCAACTTTTCTCATGAGATTAATACTGAAATCTTCCTCAGGTTGTTCCATACCACTGAGCTATACATAAGCCCTCTCCCTATTTTCAATAGTTTTATTTTGTGCTCTAATCTACGTAAAAAATAAATCAGGCGTTAAATACAAATAAATATGTTTTACAGAGAAAACTCCGGTCTGTTCAGAAATCGTGCGAGCCAAACTTGTCTCAGCAACAACCTTCAATGGAGGAAAGACAAGACGACGACATCTCGCGGCGGAACTCGCAAACTACGGAAAACCAGACAGACACCGAGCTCAAATCTCCCAACGATGGCTTCCAAGATAAAGAATCGCCAAAAGTACCCGAAGCTACTTTCGAACCGAGCTTCCCGAAAGAAACCACCTTTGAGCCGAATTTCCCGAAAGAAGCTGCGTTTGAGCCAAATTTCCCGAACGAGGGAGCTTTCGAGCCGAAATTTCCAAAAGCAGAAGCCGCGTTCGAGCCAAGTTTCCCAAAAGAAGTGCCTTTTGAACCTAATTTCCCTAAAGCGGATGCTACCTTTGAACCAACATTCCCAAAAACAGACGCCAGTTTTGAACCAACCTTCCCAAAAGTACCAGAACCTTCCTTCGAACCGACTTTCCCAACAACAGAATCTTTTGACCCAACCTTCACTAAAATTTCCGAACCTACTTTTTCGAAACTACCCTCTTTAGAAACCGCTTTCGAACAGAGCTTCGACGCGGAATTCGAAGACAATTTCGAATTTAGAACGGGAAAAGACACGCCGGACCACGAAATCCCCCCAGCGGAACCAGTGAAAGAAAAACCGAAATTCACAGAAAAAGAACTCAAAATACTTCGACTGGAGTTAGAAAACGCTGAATACCTTCAACTAAAATCCTTACTACAAGCCAAAATAAACTCGGAACAATTCGAAATAGTTAAACTAAGAAGTCACGTTGCTCTAAAAAATAAACAGGAATCTTTACAAAACAAAGAAAATAAAGAAAACTTGACGCCCGAAGATCAAGAATTGAAACAAAAATTAATCAAAGAAAACGCTATTTTGGAACAGAAACGACTTAATTTAATCAATCAGATATTTCAAGAGAGAGTTGCCTGTATTCAGTTGAAAATAGAGCTAGCCATGAAAGAAATACTGTCGAAATCGTAGAAATTTGCTAAAAAGCTCTTTGCTTAAAGCAATGAGTTATTTTGTGAAACTACTTACCATTCCAGAGTGTTGATTCAGAAACACGTGAAGATTATAGCATTAAATAATGATACAGAAAATATGGCACGAGCGAAATACAAACGCAAAACTGAAGCTTTCAGTTTTGTCATCGCACGGCAAACAAACGTACCTGTGTAAGGCGTTATTTTTACAAGTAAAATCAAATATGCAACGTTAAATAAATTAACTGAATTACAACGATAATTTTACGTTGCGAAAATATGAATCTCGACAACGCGAGATCGAATTTAAAACGCATTTTACTATTAATATTATTTTATGATTCTGAAGAATTCTAAAATGCATTCCTAGCAATTTGAAATTGAATGTGCAAAATAGAGTATTGTTTTACATCGTGTAGTCTGGAGCCCGCGTATTTTTTGGATCCACACTAAATGCTACTTATTCTATCAGTACCTATAAAACTTTGTTTTATACTCATATAATATTATAAACGAACATATTTCTCTCTTTTTAGTTGTGATAAGACTAATGTATTATTCCAACGTGATTTTTATTTATAAGTTTAAAAGGAACAGATTATTTGATGCACTCGTTAGGCATTGAAAAAAGTAGGTACATTTTATAACAACAAATGTATGACATTATGCATAGAAAACTGGAAGTTTAAATCTTGATACATATTTTCTATGATGATATACAAGCCCTAATCCTTTCGCTATCTATTTTACAAGTATTTACAATAGATAAAACATAACTTATCTTTTAGCTGAATATTTTACTAATCTTTCTAGTTGACACACTTATGTATTGTTATATTTATTTGCAATGAAATTATTGTTTAAACAACAAACGCTGTATTCGTAGTGTAAGAAAATATTATCTTTGATGTTGTAAATTGAAATAAAAATCATCAACCATTATTTTTGTCTTTGCCTCCCTTTCTTTATTGATCTGGTATGTAGACTAATTGATAATACTTATTAAGTCGTTTATGAGATATTCACTTAGAGTCTTAGAAGATAAACATATCCCTATCGGATATCAGTGTACATATCAACTTTGCCAACTTTAACTATGAGACACTTTGGCTCAATGCATAAGCATTGCTCTTCAATCACACCCTTCGTGGATAGGCCTACGTCCTGCAGTGGACTAATTAAAAGGCTGGTACAGTATAAGCATTGCCATTCAGCGTGGCAATGCAGCCAGCGTGCTGGGCACGCTGCCTACTGGCAGTGGGCTTGAGCATTTTGATTATCTTTAGACCTTCAAGGGTCTGTGAATGATCCAATTGCTTTTTATGTAGTAGTAGTGTATGTAGTTTTAGCATATAAAGTAGTATTATATTTTGTTATCCTTACTAATATTATAAATCCGAAAAGTTTGTTGGTTTGTTGGTTTGTTACTCCATCACGCACCAACGGAGCAACGGATTGACTTGATTTTTGGCATGGACATAGTTTAAAAGGCGGAAGGAGCTTTAGGATACTTTTTATCCCGAAAAATTGCATAGTTCCTGTAGCACAGGACAAAAACCATCGAAAGCGAAACTGTCGCCACTATCACAAAGACGCTAAGTGATTAATTCCTCTATGACGCTAATATGGACTAACGAAACGTCACAGCCAAACGTAATTGGATGACAGGTGACATTGTCTGCAGACTTTTATAAATCACAAGTAGCATGGCAAGGGGACAAATTGTTTTTCCACCATTATATCCCCTTGAAGAGGAAATAAAGTATGGATTGAAAATGACAACTGACATTAAAATTGGATAAAATGTTATTTTACCTCTGCATGCTACATGTTACTATGACGTTTAATACCAGGCCGTCATTTTGTCTGACATTTAAAATATTTTTAAATCTTCTATCATTAGAGGTTTAACATGTTTCTTTATTCTACCTTTATGGTATACATCATACTTTAATATTATCAATCAGAAAAGTTTGTTGGTTTGTTCCTCTTTGACGCAGCAACGGAGCAAAAGATTGACCTGATTTTTGGTATGGATACCTTTGGTTTAAAAGACAAAGTGATAATAGGATACTTTTTTATCTCGAGAAAATTCGTGATTCCCATGGGACAGGACAATAACACTGCTTCTCAGCAATGGAGCAACGGATTGACTTGATATTTGGGGTGGGTATAGTTTGGAAGACGGAAAGTGACATAGGATACTTTCCATCGCGAAAAAATTGTGGTTCCCGTAGGACTTAACAATAATTTTTTCTCAGCAACGGAGCAACTTGCCTTGGCTTATTGCATGAATATAGTTTGAAAGACGAAAAGTGACATAATAGGCCACTTTTTATCGCAAAAACTTTAACAGTTCCCGTAGGATAGGATAAAAACTAAGTGAGCGGGCTGCGGTAGCAGCCGTCTAAGCGCCAGAAATAACCTGTCATGGCAAGTTTAGGACGTTCCTACATTTTTCGCACTCCTTCGCGGCACTCAACAGAGCTAGCCCAGACTCGGGCTCCATAACGGAGCTTGCGCTCTCGCCATAATGACGGAGTGTTTCGGAGCACAAGACACATCGTCATCCACCACTCTGGACTAACCAGTACTGAACGTCAGACAGCATTCCAACGCCCTGGTCCCAGTGCAGCGGGTCAGTCATAGTAGCCCAGCGCCTGCCTCTTCAACTGCAGAGGGCAGTGAGAACGGCCATCGCGATACCGACACCTCTCTTCCCCTGCAGCCCCACTGCGTCTGCCAACACGTTGACGGCCTAGCGGAAGGTAGGGTAGGTGGCGGCACCCACACCACCAGTTCCATATATCCCTCCGCGGCCCCTAATCCGCGGCTGTCATATCAGAGTCCAGGAAGCAGCCTTGCTTTATGAAACTGAGAAGGGTTATTCCCAGCAAGTAACTGGAGATAGAGAGACAGAAAAGAAGCCACACCCAGCGCAGCAGGAGGAGCTGGAGTTCTGGCCTGGCAGACGGAGCAGCACTAGAGCAAAATCTTAACCGAGAAATTAACATATTTACAGACGGCAGCAAAGTTAAAGGGAAAGTTGGGGCGGCATTATCCATTTGGGATGATGCCACTGAGATCAGTACCCGCAAGCTGAAATTGGCCGATTGGTGCTCCGTGTACCAGGCCGAGTTATTGACACTTCTTGAGGCTACCGAAAAAGCAAAAATCTTTTGTGACTCCAGGTCTGCACTGGAAACGGTAGATGGCGTATCTTTCCTCCATCCCTTAGCAGTAAATTCAAAGC
This sequence comes from Hypomecis atomaria, assembly GCA_964007245.1. NCBI lineage: Eukaryota > Metazoa > Arthropoda > Insecta > Lepidoptera > Geometridae > Hypomecis > Hypomecis atomaria. The sequence goes on along the minus strand of OZ023294.1, from coordinate 15,129,471 downwards.
TAACATAAAGTTGCTACACGCACAAAATAAAATAGTGAAACTTTATTGGATTAAAGCACACGCGGGGATGGAGGGAAATGAGAGAGCGGACCAGCTAGCAAAGGAAGCAGCACTGCACTCGAAGTGCAGACCTATTTACGATAACTGCCCCGTTTCATTCGTCAAGCGAGAAATCCGAAAGGACTCTCTTGACGAGTGGAACCGGCGTTATCAGGATGGCCACACAGCGGCGGCAACCAAAACATATTTTCCGGAAAGATTTTTTTTTATCGTAAGAGAAATAGCACCAGTGGGAATCATAACTCAAGTGCTGACGGGGCATGGTGGGTTTTCCCAATACTTACATCGATTTAAGTTGAGGGAAAGCCCATCGTGCATCTGTGAACCCACAAAAGAGGAGACTCATGTGCAGTGGCACATAATCTTGGAATGCCCAGTTTATGGAAAGCCGAGATTTTATTAAGAACAAAAAATTGGAATTAATCTAACACGTAAAAACCTTAGAAACAAATTTATCGATTTTTGCACAAATATTTGTAAAAAAGCAATAATTAGGAACAAGTAGGTATAAACTTTGCTGTACCATTGTAATGTTTATTATAACTGCAAACAGCCAAAAACATTGAAATATAGGTATAGTTTTTATTCATTTGTAATTAAGACCCCTGACCCTTGCACATACACTCCAACCTTGCATTCCTTTAAGGTATTTTGATATTTGTCGGTTAGGTTATTAGGTTTCGCAGCCGACATAAACATAAGCCAAAATCAAAATATAACGCGGGCGAAGCCGCGGGTAAAAGCTAGTAGTTAATAAAGGCACTTTTGCTCATGAAAAAAAAGACAGACATTACAAAATGAACAGCATTTTTTACGACTTCCAAGTTAGTTATGATGAAAGTTCAAAACAATGATATCCTAAAGTATGTTCATCGTCAAGAGACCGAATTGTCAACTGCATTCATCACCGTCATAGGCCTGTACCGACCAACTACTATGCATAGGCCTATTCCTTGTGCCATAGTCCCCTGTCTCAGGCTAATCTCTGCCTCCTAATACATAGGTAGGTAAGTTCTAACGAAAATGGGATATGTCGCAGTTTATATGGATAAATAATTAAAGAAAATAAAATTTTAGAAAGTTAAGTATCGTCTCGTTTGAAAAACTATTCGCTGTATAAACAATTAAATTAGGTATTGGTTTATTTTTGTTACTATAACAAGTTTTTAGTTGCATAACCACAGCCGTTAAGATATCGTATCAAATTATCATTATTTATCGATTACTGCGATATGTATTTATTACTTGCTATTGATAAGACCAGCACCGCGTACATATCTCCACTTGTTAATAGATTTCTCAATAGGTAAATACTGGATGCCGCATTAAGGCTGCGTTTCCATCAGAGCGTGAAACCGTCCCTTAAGACTATAAAAACCTATTATTGTATAGGCTAAAAGCATACAGGGTTATTCGCATAGAGTATAGTACTAAGCCAAAAGGGGTTGCTATACAGTATAGACCATTATTAGGTATTGTATAATTATCATTATTATTTCTTTATCATTGACATTTGTAAATATTTCTATTATGTTTGTGATTATTATTTTCTTAATTTTGATAATATTATTTTTGACATTAATTTTATATAATTCATAATTAATTAATCATTTTCAATTTCTCATTAGTGTAATTCGTGTATGCGGTACTAATTGAATAAATAATTTAAATTAATTATTATTATGCTGAACAACTAACCCGGAATAAAACTTCGAAATAAAAACAAGTCTGCTGTTTTACACATTTTATTGAATCTGAGTTTCGATTTTGCAAAGGACAGCCGATTTTTTCTCGACCATAATAAAAGTTGTTTCTAATAATGAACTGAAACACCCCTTTTCGGAGTAGCATTCTTATGATAATTATTTTTCGCAAAAAAATGGCAAAACCGCCTTCCATCGTGTACAAAATTCGAATATTTTACTAGAATTGTTTGAATAGTATTGTTTATTGATTTTTCAAAAACAGCTCAACCGATTTCTGTAAAACTTAAATGGAACCGTCTCGGGAGTTTACCCTTTCGAACTAAAAAAAATATTTTCGATTCAGTTCACAATTGGCGAAATTATTGATGAACACCAAAAAAAAACATACAGACGAACATAGAACCTCCTCCTTTTTGGAAGTCGGTTAAAAATAACCCTGTGTTACTTAACCATCTATTCATACCAATTTTTACCGGATACTGTTACGTGCTTTGCTTGCTGTTATAGGCAAACGTGCCATCCTATTTATAGTGTTCTAATGGATAGCCGAAATAAACTAACGGAGGATCTGTACTTATTGCAATGCAGGAAACGTCACCGAATATTTAAATAAAACTGTTGAGTAAGTAGTACCTACTCTGGTAAATATCCTTCCTATATAGCCTAAAACTATATACCTAGTGTATATAACTGTAGATATAGGCCGCGTCACATAAGTTAACGGAAATGAAGTTGGCCGCAAGCTACGCAATATCCAATCAACGCGCGGCTTTGTGTGAGCTTCAATCAGGATTGGATATTGCGCAGCTTGTAGCTAACTTCATTTCCGTCAACTTGTATGACGCGGTCTATATACACAAAGATTGATCGCAAACGAGTGTTATATGTATATGTTTAAAAAAATGCTAAGTCAATGTGTATGTAAAGTCACAAAAGGCGACGCAAGAAGAAAAATCACAACGGACTGAAGTTGAAATGGCAGTGGGCATGGCACATAATTCGAAGAACGAACGGCCGATGCGTCTGTAAAGTTCTCGAAACTAGTCGAAACGAGACCACGGGCCGCCAAGCGTAGCGTAGGACGTCCACCGACTAGGTGTTAAAATGAAGACTGCGGGAACGAGCTGGATGCATGCCATTTTTCCAACCAGGCTTATTGAAAATCCATAGAGGACGCCTATGTCCAGCAGTAGACGTACAGCGACTCATAGACGGATGGATGGTTTAGGCTTTGGTGCGCGAGCTGCAGGAAGGTACCTACAAAGTAGGTATAAGTACTTGTAACTGGGTAGGGTAGTTACTGTCCCGTCAAAAGCCGGCGGCCTTTGGTCAAGTTTGTAACTGTGTCATTACGACTATGACGTTTAAAGGGCATGCCGGCCATCTGGCGGTTTGTTATCATTATCAATTACTGCGTAAACTTGCAGTTGCCAGGCTGCTAGTGGAATTTCGACCTTATTTGGTTGAGCTTGCCCTGGTCATGTAAAACTAGTCGTGATTGATATTAATGATTACTTTCGAATGGTATCAATCAACTTGGGATTTCTATACGAGTTCGAGTCAGAAATGAGGTTGTTAAGATAGCTGATTAATGCGTTACTTCGTTATTTTGGAAATATGTATAGGTACCTACACAAAGTTATTTTTCTCTAATTGATGTTAAAACAAGTATTATACTTACTAAATAAAACCTTTTTTTTTAAAACAAGCTTTTACTGAACTACTTAGTACACACCAAGACGAATCAAACGAGCTGAAACTCGATGTCTTTGCGTGGTTTCGTTACAGAGTTCCTAGGACCACCTTCCAGCTCCATCAACAGACCCTGGTTACCATTGAAAAACAAACTACTCGTCAAGACGATTCAAATTAGCCCAAACTCGGTGAGGTTGTATCGTTTCATTGCTAAGTTCCTTTGGCCACCTTCCAGCTCCATCATCAGATCAGCCCCATTTCATCATAATATTGCATTGTCACGCGATTTTCACATGTATGCGAAATTTCAGCTCAATCGAAACTGGGCTAGTTTGCAAGATTTGATTACAGAAAGACAGACAACGGGACAAGTGACACTAAATAAAAGCTTGTAATAATTATTATTATTTTTGGCAAAAAATGGCAAAATTCCATCTTACAAAATTCGAATATTTCACTCGAATTGTTTACATTATTGTTGATTTATCAAAAACGGCTCAGCCGATTTCTGAAAAATTTAAATAGGACTACCTTGGGACACGGTAATGATATCTACATTACTGTGCTTGGGAGTACACCCTTTCGAATTCAAAAATAATTTTTTGATTCGGTTCACAATTGGTGAAATTATCGATGTTCATCGTGTACAAACCTCGGGAGTATACTCTTTTGAACTAAAAAAGATTTTTTCAATTCGGTTCACAATTGGCGAAGTTATCGATGAACATACACAAAAAAATACATACACACGAACATAGAACCTCCTCCTTTTTGGAAGTCGGTTAAAAATACGTTCACGGGAGATGTTCTATTTGAAATCTTGCAGGACTCCGAACACCGCGGGCTTGCACGAAAAGATATCCCTACCTACTGAATTTTAGAAATCAAGTGATTTCTTGACTTCTTTTTCTTTATTGAAATAGCAGGCAGATTAGCAAGTTGATAGAGCACATTTCACAGTTAGCACACAAATCATATCAGTCAGTTTTATACCTCACATATCTGAATGATATTGAACTATGACGCTTACCATCTGATCTGATCTGCTCGTCTTATCAGTTAGTTTACGTGAAACATTTCGATGCAATCGGTTATATTTTCTAAATATTACTTTTTGATACAATGTTATACTCGTATATAAGTACTGTACTGTATCGCCTTTTCAATAGTCCACTGCAGGACGAAGGCCTACCTACCCACGAAGGGTGGTTGGACCATTTCCACCACGCCCTGGCCCAGTGCGGGTTGGTGGATTCACTACGCTATCGAATTTCTTCTACGGACGTGTGCAGGTTGCCTCACGATGTTTTCCTTCACCGAAAAGCCAGAGTGGTGTGAAATTCTGTACGTAAATTCCAGAGAACTTTTACGGGACCGGGATTTGAACCCTTCACCACGGCAATGTTATATAAAATGTAGTTAAACTTAATTTATATTTAATAAGTTATAATCAACTGGATTGAATTGGGAATTATTTTTACTAAAACATGTAACATTAAATGAATTGTATTGTATGAGGTAGGTATAGGTTAGGTTACCTTTGTTTACCTATGTAGGGGTATTCTTTCTTCTAACTTGTACCGGCCCTGCTGAACACAGACCTACACACGACGGGCGACTATGCCTTAAATTCACAAGGCTGGCTCAGTGCGGGTTGGCTGATTCACGACATCGAATTTCTTCTGCAGATGTAAGTAAGCAGGTTACATCAAGATGCTTGCCTTTTTAGGGTTCCGTACCCAAAGGGTAAAAACGGGACTAAGACTCCGCTGTCCGTCTGTCTGTCTGTCATCAGGCTGTATCTCAGGAAAGGTGATAGCTAGAACGTTGAAATTTTCACAAATGATGTATTTCTGTTGTCGCTATAGAAATTAATAAATATTCAAGGGGGATCCCATACAACAAACCTGCTAATAATAACGGTGACAGGTGGATGCTTGAAATTTTCACAGAATATTTAGTTAATTAAACAATATAAATAATTTATTTAAAATAAAATTAATATTTAAGGGGGGCTCCCATACAATATAAATATGATTTTTTCATGACGGCAACAGGAAGATGCTTGAAATATTCACAAAATATTTATTTGTATATTTCACTTCACTATCACTACATAGTATAAAACAACGTCGCTTCCCGCTGTCTGTCCCCATGTATAATATGCTTATATCTTTAAAACTACGCAACGGATTTTGATGCGGTTTTTTTTAGTAGATAGAGTTATTCAAGAGGAAGGTTTATATGTATAATACACCTGTGCAAAGCCGGGGCGCGTCGCTAACCATAAATAAATAATGAAAGTAAAATATATTAAGGGGGGCTGCCATACGGTACGGAACCCTTCGTGCGCGAGTCCGACTCGTACTTGGCAGATTATTCGGCTTAGTACTAGCAGATAACCCTGTACAATAAATAATACATAAATTAATTATCTATTATGGTAGAAATGTTCCTGTCTGTATGCATTGAGTACAACTAAGTATATATGTTTACTTTCAAACATCTGGCTCGTCGCACTCGTAAACAGGCATTTATTTGGGTCAAGGGGAAAACATTTTTTAGGAAAATTTGTAATGTACGTTTCGCAGTAAACCCAGGTACTTATTGTACATTTTTAGGGTTCCGTACCCAAAGGGTAAAAACCCTATTACTAAGACTCTGCTGTCCGTCTGTCTCCAGGCTGTATCTCATGAAACGTTATAGCTAGAGAGCTGAAACTTCCACATACTTATGATGTATTTCTGTTGCCGCTATAACAACAAATACAAAAAAAAAAACAGAATAAAATTAATAATTAAGGGTAGCTCCCATACAACAAACCTGATTTTTTAGCCGTTTTTCGCTCTATATGAAATAATGGTAACAGGTAAAAGCTTCACAGAATATTACAGAAAATTATTTATTCACAGAAAATTTAGTTATATATTCACTTCAATAATAAATAAATAAAATAAAAGTTTAAGGGGGGCTCCCATACAGTACGGAACCCTTCGTGCGCGAGTCCTACTCGTACTTGGCCGATTATTATTATGAAATTGTAATAAAAGATCTAGGGGATATCAGATTCTGTACGTACGTACATATGCGCTGAAAAAAGACAGGCATACAGGGTTATCTACTTGCGCTGTACCCAACCGAAAACAGGTGTTATGTCCTTCATGGTGAACTACTTTTCTATGGGACCAACCCGGAATTCGAGAAAGAAAATATTAGTTAGCTGTTCCATACAAAATTGCAACTCGGAATTGACTAAATTGTATGAAACAGCTGATTTTTTTCTCGAATTCCGGGTTGGTCCCAGAGTACAAATTGTTCATAATGATGGTCTGAATCACCTCCTTTCAGCTTAGTAGACCAGTTCTGGATAACTCTGTATAGGGCAAATTCGAAATTCGAGAAAAACAATCAGCTGTTCCATTCAATTTGCAACTACACATTACCTATATATAGGAATCGACAAAATGTGATCGACGATCGACATACTGTACCGTGTCATAGGACTCATAGGTGATATTTTTTTTCGCGAATTTCGGGTGGGCTCCGTAGTTAAAGTTGTTCATAATTATGGCCTTACCCACCCCTTTCGGGTTAGTAGAGTTCTGTATAACCCTGTATATTCTTCTACAGAAAATGTAAGTAGATTCTATAGATGACTCTACTAAGACTAATAGGTAGGAATAGATACCTACAACAGGTTACCTAGATAATAATTATTTCGCAAATAAGCTACCTATATAAAGTATAGGAGCGCTATTATAGCGCTCCTATAATCTGTTAAAGACTATTAGTCCTTAACAGATTATAGGTTCTTATCTAACCGAATAGGTAGGTATAGTAAACTGTTCCACGGAGCGTTTAGCGAAGGTTGACTGACAATAGGTAGTGGTTGATGCATGCTGTAACATAGAGATGTTGATATAATAACTTCTGTACAGATTAGGGTTATCCAAAACTGGTGTAATAAGCCAAAGCTAAGAAAGGAGGTGATACAAACCATCACTATGAACAACTTTTACTATGGGGCCAACACAGAACTCGAGAGAAAAAACAGCTCTTTTATAAATTTTGTCGATACCGTGTCGCAATTTTGTATGCAACGGTTGATTTTTAGGGTTCCGTAAAAACCGTGAAAACGGGACACTATTATTAAGACTCCGCTGTCCATCCGTCTGTCTGTCTGTCTCTCTGTCACCAGGCTGTATCTCATGAACCGTGATAGCTAGAACGTTGAAATTTTCAGAAATGACGTATTTCTGTTGCCGGTATAACAACAAATGCTATGAATGAAAAAAATACATATTTATACATCCCATACAACAAACCTGAATTTTTAGCGGTTTTTCACTCGATCCATACGGAAACAGCAACAACAGTACGGAACCCTTCGTGCGCGAGTCCGACTCGTACTTGACCGATTTTTCTTGTTTTTCGGGTTAGTCCCTTAGAAAAAATTGTTCAAAATGTCGATCTTAATCGCCCCCTTTCGATACACAAGGCAAGCAGATAACCCTGTATACAGGTACTGTACGCCTACGTTATGTATGGGTACTACACGTATGTTTAACAACTTGTATGCATACATACGTAGACATACATAGGTATATCAATATGAGCATCATTAGTCATGCACAATCACACAATACTTCTAGTCACGCACGCAAACATTACATACGGACTAAGTAATAAAAAATGCAATGCAATAACAGACCATGAAGTAAAAATATAAAGGGGTATTGAATAATGCCGCGATGTAGGCGGCCATGGTCAGATGCCACGGCCATTGGTCTCACAATCCTAAGGCCAAAGCCCAAATTCAGATGCAAATCGTGAATGAGATCACTCGATTCATTCCGTACCTAGTTTTCGATTATGTGTGATATTTGCTAGCCTACATGTTTGGTGCGTTAAGTCACCAGTGGTTTGAGTGATGAGATGACTGTCGAATGACGGAAGATTTGGGAGTTTTTTGACCGACGAACCAAACCGGAGGAGGTACTCAATTCGACGCGTAATTTTTTTTTTTTAATGTATAACCACGCATAACTTTTTTCGTAGTAGTCCGTTATCAGTAACTCTTTTTTTGTTGGAAAGAGTATACTTTGAAATTGGTCCCATTCAAATTTTATTGAAATCGGCTGGGCCATTTTTGATAAATCAACAATAATGTGAAAAATGTAACATCGATTCGTGCGAAATATTCGCGAATTCTGTACACGGGGTAGTATTATTATATATACAACGTGTAACAGAAAGGTTCAACAATACTGAACGCCATGTATGTGTATCTAGTCACGAATCACCTGCATGAATTTTAAACTTCACACGTCATCTTATTTTTTCCATATAAAACAAAAAAATATTTATTTCATATTATTTTGGACAGCCCTAAAGTAGTGAGGTTGGTGACCGTACGACAGCGCGCGTATGGCTCGCGTCAAACGGTTTCAAGTCGCCGCCGCCGCGTGCCGACAAAGCGCCGTGCCCTTTCGGCAGCGCGCCGTACGGCCTTTCGGAAGAGCGCCGTACCCCCCGCTTCCCGTGCGTTGCTCGCTCCCCCGCTTCCGTCGGGCCTACACGCGAACTCGATTATTAGGTACTTGCGGGTGCGGCCGCGGACTAGTATCAGATTCGAAATTAAGCAAGGAAAAGCTAGTTAGGTTACCTAATGCTGTTTTAGGAAGTAAAGGCTACGTACTTATTAGATACCTAGACCTGATTCCAAATTCAGTAGACTTAAAAACTTAAAAATTCGTGGATCGCTAAGTAACTAAAATTCAGCCTAGGTACATACTACATACCTTAATTTCATTTTGAAATCCACGAATTTTTATCTGGTTATAAAAGTTTAATGAATTAGGTCCCACATAACTAGGTAACCTAGGTACCCATATCTACATAATTTATTTTTACTTGAGTGCGTAGGTAACATAAAAAAATTCATAAGATACGATACCTACACTGAGTATCTACTCATAGGTATTTGCATAACATAGAATACCTACTTTATCTAGTGTAGGTATCCTATCTTATGCAAATACCTATTTACTTATCTAATTGTAAAGTTCCTTGGCACCCTTGAAAGTAATTTACGTAGTTAAAATACCTACCTAGGTTTCTAATTCACTATTTTTATTTGCCACGTCCGGGCGTCCACAAATAATTAAAGTTTTAATAAAGGTTCGAAATGCTAGTTAGGTTACCTAATTATGTTTTAGGAAGGGAAAGGCTATCTACCTACTTTTTAGATACTTAGACCTAGGTACCGAGTTGAGGCCTAACACAGTAAATTTTAAGAACAGCTAAAAACTCGTGGATCGCAATATGAAATTAAGATACCTACCTACTCGTAGTACCATAATATTTTTTTACTTGAGTGTGTTAGAATAATAATGTTATTATAATATTTAATGTAATAACGATTACAAGATGTAATATAAGACTTACTGGTAGCTAAATCATGACTTCCGAATGTCGGCCATTGTTGTTTACGTACACCATTTATTTAATACTGTGATTTCATAATGTTATAGATGACTTGAAACGTATCAATAATTGTTCTAATAATTCTAATAAGTATAAATACAGTTTAAGATGATTTTATGTTTAACAATTGTGTAAAATGGAGGCTACCACCGTGCCCGCCATCTTGCTCGTTCCCTATTGGTTGTTGGGAATGCTTACATCGAGCAGTGGTGGTAAGGCATGGTGGGAGCTTGTGAAATCAGTATAAAACAGTCTGTTGGCGCGGCTTCGTCTCTTAATATCTCTTAGTAGTTCTTAGTGTTCTCCCGGTATTCTGATAATAACGTTGGAGTCTTGCTTAGCTAGTTATGCTGAGTGTCGGTACCTTTTATATACGAAGCCAAGCCGAGTGGACGTCGCCATGTTGCTAAAGTTAAGTACTTTGTGTAATATCTAAATTAAGGAGACTAATCATTGTATATTGCATCAAAAGATTATACTGATGGCGTCTTGAGTTTCTTGCCACTTCTTCTCAAAACGTCTAGGGCTTTGCGAACGTGGCATAATTATTGCAATACATGGTGGTACCCTCGAGGGACCCATGAAGTATAAAAAATATACAAAGTATACTTACTTACTTGTTTCCTTTACTAATTTAGAAACCTCAAGTTAGGTAACTACCCTCACAAACATTTAAAGGATCAGATTGAAGAGTTTCTTTGTTATTAAGTTAGAATCAGGGTTGCTGCATTAATTAAAAGTAAGATTTCCATCCTAACAGTAATATTTTGGTAGAAAATAGATAAAGTAACCACCTCTTTTAACCCTGATCTAACAAGTGCGTACCTACCTACTTAACGTAAATAGGAATTTTCACATGATAGTATCCTATCATGTGAAAATTCCTATTTACACTAAGTAGATACTCAATTTAGGTAGGGATTACGTGTACGAGTAGGTAGGTAGGTACTTACCCTATCTTATAATGACGTAAATAAATTACCTACCTACTTAGGTAATTAGGTTCTATGAACACTCAGGAGTGATAGAAAATAAACAAAATAATAGTTTTAAAACAAATTCACCATTTTTATTTTCTACAAACCTGCTTAGGCACTTAAAGTTAACACACAACAGACGTCCACAAACACTTAATACATGTCAAAGGAAAGGCTCGAAATGCTGGCCTTCCCGATCGCAGCACAACCGAGCACGACGAGCCACTGATCTTCTAACGTTTCTCAGCATTTGAGGGGTGACTCCTTCGAATGCCGCCACGATACGAGGGATCATCTCCTCTCTTGAGTCGCACGGCACGGAATAAACTATGTTTTTAATGTACCCCCACAAAAAAAAAGTCTAGTGGCGTTAAGTCTGGTGACCTGGGTGGCCAGCGTACCGGTCCCCCGCGTCCTATCCAACGCTCTGGAAACCGCTCGTCCAGGTGCTCGCGTATGCGGCGCGCATAGTGCGCGGGCGCTCCGTCGTGCTGGAACCGCATGCTCCGGTACGTGGTCAGCGGCAGACCTTCCAATACCTCTTCCAGTTCTTCATTGAGCAGCACCATGTACGCCTCAGCGTTCATGCTCGCTGGCAAAATAATAGGGCCGATAAGGCGGTCTCCCAGTATGCCCGCCCACACATTTATCCGCCACTGGTGCTGGAAACTGGACTCCGTCGAGACGTGTGGATTTGCGTGAGCCCACACGTGCTCATTGTGCAGATTAGCCAATCCGCTTCTTGTGAACGTCGCCTCGTCTGTCCACAGCACGTTGTCCACAAAAAACGGGTCCACCACAATTTGCTGTTCCAGCCACTGGCAGTAGGCTACCCGATGTGCGTAGTCAGCGGGTAGCAGCTCTTGCGTCCGACGAAAGTGGTATGGATGTTGACCATCACTGTTAAGCGTCCTCCAGACCTCCATGTGATTAATGTGCAACGCCGCTCCTGCTCGACGTGTGCTGGTTCTTGGGTTTTCTTCAAAATGTTGCAGAATACGCGTCTCGAGATTTGAACTAACTCGACCAGTGGGTCGTCCTTCGTTTCTGTTTCCATGAAAGCTTCCGGTACTGTGCAGACGTAGACACATCCGTCTAAAAAATCCGTAAGTGGGAAACGTCCGCCGGGTAGAAAGCGGCCTGCCTTCTACAAACCGTTGACGGTAAAGTTCGTGCGCGGCACGGTAGTTGCCATCCGAAGCACCGACACACAATATCATATCATAACATTCAGCATTTGAGAATATTATGCTAGACTGCCTAGACATCGTAAATCGTAATTCGTAGAATTCGCGTCGATTAGAGTTGAAAACGTCTTCACTTCTGCGAGGTCAGAGAGCGAATGACTTAATTTTCTATTATTTCTATTAAAATTGGAATCAAAATTTTAGGGTTCTGTAGTCATATTATTTTGAATTTCGTTTTTAGTGAAAGTTTTTTTTTTGATGAGGAATAGCTGAGTTCTGCATGGCATATTATTATCTGTTTTGCTTATTTTTCGTGACTGCCAGTGCCAAGCAAGTAAGCCCTAGTGTTAAGTTTTTTTGGATGAGATCCGCAGACAAACCAAAGTTAGCGACATAGCCCAACGGATTAGCAAATTAAAGTGGCAGTGGACAGGGCACATTGATCGAAGAGTGGATGGCCGATGGGACCGTAAAGTTCTCGAATGGAGACCACAAACCAGCAAGTGCAGCGTAAGATGTCCACCGACTAGGTGGACTGACGATATAATAAAAATTTGTTTTTTACGTTTTTCCAATTAATCGTTTTGATTCGATATTTTAAATAAGCAAAAGAAAAGAAATCATTTCGAGAAAACGCGAGCGGAGCGAGCTCGAAAATTTATAAGTTTTTCAGAATAACGGTTATTTTTTATGAGGAAAAAAGAACGCCAGTCCTTTATTATGCGCGAGCGCAGCAAGCGCGAAAATTTTACGGTCTTTTCAGTAACACCAAAAGAGAGACGTGTACTGATATAATGCGCGAGCGCAGCGATCGCTAGAAATTTTCAAGTTTTGCAAGCACGAAAATTCTAATGCATGACGTTGATCTACGGATGAATCCGTAAGACCGCGGGACCGCGCTGGTTAGAAGCCGCTGCCAACCGGTCTTATTGAAGATCTTTAAGGGAGGCCTATGTCCAGCAGTGGACGTCCTATGGCTGATGAATCGGTGGATGTAGTAGAAACTAAATAACAAAGCTTTAGACATCACTTTACCATAATAAAACAATACTAGAACAAAAAATTGTACGGAACCCATTTTTTAAATATCATATTTTTTGGGGGCGGAGCTTAGTTTGCTAAAGAGCCGCCATAGTGCCGGCTGATTTGTGATTGGTTTCGGTGTTTGTTTCTGCACCTTTGCGGCTCGTCTGTGTATACGCCGGCAGTCAACGTGGACTTTCGCCGATGGCAAAGAATAAAAATACAGATGCGTAGTTGAAAGTTGAAATGCTCTAACTTTGGTTTGATACCTATTGTTACGCGTGATTTCTATTTTGAATGTAGTATTTTAATGACATCAAATAATAATTGTATTTCTTATGGCAACTAAATCAAACAATTTAATGCATGTAAGTATCTGGGAGTGAACCTAGCAAAAGCTATAAAACATTCTTACTATCATATTACTTTGGCTTTCGTGTCGCTCTTTTTACAGTTAAAAAAATGCCTAGGTATTTTCGTGTCGTGTCCAGAATATTTGATGTTTTTTTTAAAGCTAACACAAAATTTAACTTGAAATGTAGTTAAATAGGCATGTATCTTTTATTTCGACATAACTTGGAGCTGGTAGAATATGCAGAGTGCTAAGACCTATTGTCAGGTTTTACGCCACTTAAAATATCACGTCCAATGACTGTTTTATTAGTGCATAGATACAACTTGAATTCACAATTTACGACAGTTGCGTTTTTGTAAATGCTACATGGTAGGTACTTACCTACAGTTACTGATGCAAATAGGTATGAGTGACAAAAAAATAAAATAACTTGATGAATATTTTTTATAGTTCTGCTACATCAGAAAGGGTGTTACATAGACGATGTAATCATTTTATGCGACAGGTACTTACAACATGTTCTAGTCTAGGCAGTTCAGATGAGTTAGGTACATCAATCTATGACCTTGTAACTTGTACCTATGACCATGTACCTACTTACCTAAATGATTGAGTGTAAAAGCCCGTCCACGATTTCGTAGGCAAAAATAAAATGTTTCTGCATACCTTATTATTTATTCTTTGTCAGTCAAGGCCGTCTACCGTCAGCTGATACATTTAGGGTTGACATCAGGTTATTTTACGCAAAACTTTAAATTGGTATAACTCGTAATCTAACATACTGAGGATTATGAGACCTTATGGGGTAAGTTTTAAATATGTCTGAGCATGTGTGGTTTAAGTATTTTTCAATCGTTCTGTTACACCTTGTATAATATTCTTTGACACGGGTGAAGTCGGTCATGCTTTTTTTGCGAAAATAATTATTGGAGATCACAAGTCTATTGATGTATGGAATGAGTAGAAGATAAAATTTTCGATTAAATTTTATCGAAGTTGGCTGAGCCGTTTTTGATAAATCAACAAATAAGTACATGGATGTCACATCGATTCGTGCAAATTATTCGAATTCTGTACACGGTGGAAGTCGATATTGCGATTTTTTGCGAAGAATAATTATTCTCATAAATTAATACACCGAACGTTCGGCACGGCCAGTCGTCGGATGGGTGACCGCGGGTGGTATTTACAACTGTGCGCTGCCGTGGCTCGGAACTGTGGATTTGTTTTAACCGTTTAGCCATATTAGAGGACTTCAGTCGCCTTAAAAACTCTAACACAAGGGCTAGCCATCCGGCCTATACGAACTTATTTCGGAAACAACATTTATTAAATTCTTATACTCTGGGTAGATAATAGGAGGTAGAGGTACTATAGTAGCAATATCGACAGTAGATATTAAGTAGATAATCTACTTAATTTCTACGTCCATGGCATCACGTACACGAACCTATGATGAACATTTACATACCTAATGAAGTTTTACTTTCCTCTGTGCAATGACTTCGACTCGATTCTATTTGAACGTCTGCTTTCTTTAACCTGTTTACATATTTCATTTCCTGTTGCCAATCCATACATTTTCTACAAGTTTCTACAGCAATTTGACATTATATGCTCCCGAAAACATCGAAGGATCGAATCAGGAATGAGGAGATCCGCAGACGAACAAACGTTATTAACATAGCCTAAAGGATAAGCAAGTTAAAATGGCAGTGGCAGGGCTCATAGCAAAGTACGGATAGTTGATGGAGCCATAAGGTTCTCGAATGGAGACTACGTACCAGCAAGCGCAGCATATGACGTCCACCGACAAGGTGGACTGCCTTTATAATTAAGACCGCAGAAACGCGCTTTCGCATTCCGCTTCCAGCCGGTTATTGAAAATCCATAACGGAGGCCTATGTCCAGCAGTGGACGTTCTACGGCTAATGGATGATAAAGACATCCTCAACAAAGTGCAGTAAACCCACATTTTTTACCAGACAATGGCCTGACTATTCTCGTATCGTAATGAACAAATATGGCCTTATCTCTATTTCAAAACTTTACAGCTACCTACATTACACATTTTGAAATGATCTACGCGCTATGTGCCCTCTCAATAGTACTTCAACGTATTAATTTAGTGAGCGTCTACGCGTCTGTAAATACTAAATTAAAAAAAAACAGTTCTTCCACGACAAAATGTATGGAGCACTCGATGGGAGCAGCAAATTTTTCTTTGCGAATTTGCAGTTGGTTCCTTAGTATTTTTTTCATAATGATGATATGAACTCTGAAATCCCCTGCAGTTTCCAAAGAAAAATAATCGGCCAAGTACGAGTCGGACTCGCGCACAGAGGGTTCCGTACTGGGGGGGCTCCCATACAGTACGGAACCCTCCGTGCGCGATAACATTTATTTTATTTTTATTTTATTACTCAGTATTGAAGCGAATATTAAACTAAATATTCTGTGAAAATTTCAAGCATCCACCTACCATTACCATTACCATTATTAATATAGAGCGAAAAACGTCTAAAATTCAGGTTTGTTGAATGGGAGCCCCCCATTCCCCATTTAAATGTTTATTTTATTTTTAGTATTTGTTGTTATAGCGGCAACAGAAATACATCATCTGTGAATATTTCAGCTGCCTAGCTATCATGGTTCATGAGATACAGCCCGGTGACAGACAGACAGACAGACGGACAGACGGACATCGAAGTCTTAGTAATAGGGTCCCGTTTTTCCCTTTGGGTACGGAACCCAAAAAAACTGTGACTATAAAAAATGTAGCGTAATTTCTTAAGTAACTATTAAGTAAAAATGTTGCTATCTTTATTTTTGACCGAACGCTAACAGGACCGATTGCGAGGATGACTAGTTGCTAAGTTGACCGATCAAGAAGTTGACTAATTGCGAAGTTTACCGATTACGAAGTCGTGAAAAATAGTGGACGGTTTGCTAAGTTGGCCATAAGCGAACAAATGGTAATAATTATTTTTCGAAAAAAATCGCACCGTGTACAAAGTTTGAATAGTTTGCCCGAATCGATGTCACATCATGTACATTATTGTTGATTTATCAAAAACGGCTCAGCCGACTTCGATAAAATTTAAATGGGACCACCTCGGAAGTATATACATTATACACTTTCGAACTAGAAAATAATTTTAATATCGATGAACATACACAAAAAAAAACGTACAGACGAACATAGTACCTCCTCCTTTTTGGAAGTCGGTAAAAAGGAATCTAAGTAAGGAATCGTATTCAATTGAATACGGCTTCGTCAGTAGACCTGACTGTTACGGTCATAAAATTAAAATAGCAATTACTTAGCCTACCTAACAACCAAGGCACTTACGCCAGACAATAAAAGTTAATCAGCATAAAAGGTGAAATATGTTCACCTGTCGATTCGTATTGTTGGTAACAAGACGTGAACTTTACCCATTAGGTAATTTAGAACCTACCTAGAATGCTGATTTATAGGCATTTTGGTTTGGACCTTATTCATGAACATCTCTACAGTGCCGGATTATCCTTAAGGCAGATTAGGCAATTGCCTAGGGGCTCCGCATCGACTAGGGGGCACGAGGCCCGTATAGATACGCATATAGAAAAAAACTGGACAAGTGCGAGTCAGGCTCGCTTAGCAAGGGTTCCGTACAAATCACTAAGATACCTGGTATTGGAAAACTATTGAAACAACCCCCCACCGACTCCATGGCTGTAAAGGAACTCTATTGGGCCCCAAGAATCGTACTGCCTAGGGGCCCCGATAGGGTTAATCCGGCACTGCATCTCCATATCATGGGATTTTGTAGGCTGAATTCAGCATTTTACACACCGGACTGCACTCTACCAGATTTACCTTGGAATTTATGGTGGCCTTGTCTATCTTAATAGGGCACCAGGGCGGCCCAAACAAAATCTACTTGGTAGCGCAATCAGCGGACACCAGTTGAGATATCGTCCATACTATCATGTAGAAAATACAGCTGCATAGTATAAGAACAGAGTTTACACACATTTAGTTGGTAGCGCGACCTGGGAAGCGCTTTTAATCTATGGTGTAAATTGTAGTAGTGGGGTAGAGCTCTAACTTAGATATATATGTTTATACTATGTTATACTAGTCCTGAATAAGAATCGAATCTCAACACAACTCTATATACATTTTATTTAATTTTTTTATTAAAATCTATAAAACACATTACCTAGTTATGTAAGCCTAACTAAAATTATAAATTCGAAATTGTACCTGCCGGTTTATTTGTCTAGGACGAAACTTACCGTGACATATTGTAATTCAGACGTTTACCGCCTTACCACAAATTATTTACACATGCTTTAAACACTGTTCAACCGTGCAATTTTTACTGTTAAACATTGTCTAAAGCGTGCGTAAAAATTTTATGGTAAGACGGTTAGAGTTTAGATTTAGAGTGTGCATTTGACATTCTCTGGTCTATTTCACTTTTTATCAAGGAAAAATTTAAGGATTTTGGGGGAAGCCGTTGGAAAATACTAGTTCTTAGATAAAAATGTAATACATCTTTGATATTTTAAAATAGGCATTAAAAATGCGAGAGTTAGTCGCAATTTAGCAATCTAGTAAGCATTTGGACTCAGTTTATGACCTAGTCTGGAACGTGTCTAGCTTTGAAAGTAGATTCCGGAACTGCCGGTCCTACCAAAAATAACAATGCTGTCAGAGTCGGACCTCATCGCCCACTTTAAAATATCGACAGCTTTTATCAGATAGTTTATGCTAATGTGCCCAATAAAGTTGTCAAAGTAGAACACTTAAGTTGGTAAATTGGTACCTATATAAACTACTAGCAGACTCCCTAATTTTTTTATAATATAGCCCCTATGACACCCGGGGTTGGTGTAGCTTGACAACAGTGAAAGAATTTTTCAAATCGGTTCAGTAGTGTCGAAGCCTATTCAAAGCAAACAAACAATCAAATCTTTCCTCTTTATAATATTGGTATAGATACTCGTAGTGTCCAATAAGCCACCACGCGTTCCTGTCTATTCGAAAATAATAAAAAGAATAGGTCATTTGCACCGAAATAAACTTAGTTTTGTTTTTTCTTATTTGCTATCATTTTTGGATTTCCTTGAAAAAAGAAAACTATTTATGGACTTATGTGATCAAATACTCCGTTTTTCATCCAGTTACAATACTCCTAGCTTAGAGACTGGTGTCGCTACGGTCGAGCGTAGCGAGAGCAATCATTAATCTAAGATTCCTAGATTGTACGCTGCATTTTCCCTTTGACCATATATAGGGTCAAAGAACTGATTCGACAACCCAAGCTTTTCCTTTTACCAACTTTCTTTACTTAGAATATAAGAAAAATAAGCATTGGGTGGGAGTGCACCAGAATACAATTCCTCTAAAACAATCGACTTCAACACCTTTACTTCTGGACTGCCTCTCAATTGTTCTTATTTTGATCTAAATGTACAAAACAAACATACCTATAGTAGGTACATACATTTAAAACAACGAGCACGGACCCAAGTATCCGTAGAGAGTAACAATTGAATAAAATAAAAACAAAAACACCCTTAATTGTCGTCAGCATCACGCCACTGCGCTTTTTCCAGCAGTTTTTTCAGCATTTCACGTGGACATTTCATCTGACTCATAGACCGATGACCCTTGGCGTAAAATTGACAAACACTCAATCCAGTCCGTCTATTCTGATACGACTGATCCACATCGAGACCATTCTCTTGCCAAATTTCATCGGAATCAGTAGAGTCATTTCTCGTGAAAAGTGACAAGCAGACAAAGCGACGTGACGATGTGATGCGATGACTCGGCTACAAAGCGCAATATAGGTGAAGTACAGGTACTTCACCTATATTGCCTGACAGTCATCAGTGTTAGTCCTGACTAACACTGATATATAATTTCTAGTAGAGCTGGTGTACAGATTTAATGTACCGGTATTGTATCTCACTCCATGTATCCAATCTCTACCATTTTGTAGCGTTACATCTTATTATTTAATTTATGTATTTGAATGTGCTTTGTCTTAGATTAATTATTACTTGTTGTAATACTTAAAATCAAAATCGAATTTGTTTATAGCAGTTGGCAAATACCTAGGTACCTACATTGGCGGCTCATGAAATAAAATTTGGCTGAATACAATACCTACTTGCCAGTAAGTTAAATTGCATGCCTTATTAAGGCATGCAATTTTACTTACTTGCCCTCCAACAATGCACAGTTTTATCATCAGACATATACGTATGTACATTCATTCTAACGATTATAAATAGATAAACAATTCAAGAATAATTTTAATTGCAAACTTTACAATAAAAATAATATTTGATTTGTGCTGTTTATTGGGGCAGATCATTACAAAGGAATGTTTAAGTCAATGCTAAGCAGGAACACGACTTATCTCGAAAGAGTACATCTATTTACAGAATTACCCAAGTACATCATGTCCTTAAAACTTCCTCGTTTACAGCTTTTAATGAAGGGAAGCATCGTCACGGAGCATCTGGGTTAGATTCCGTAGAATAAAAGGAGTATAAATAGATCTGTGTAGCCCACGGTATAAATGAACCAATTCATTGGACAGAAATAGGCGGCTTACCCAGTTTCCAGAAGTACTAAACTAAGTAGTGCACGCCGCTGCAACTGTCTTTTTGAGATTGTAGGGCGCGTCACAATCTAGAGTATATACGAGTAAGTACATACAGTAGTTTTTTACTCTATATACTCTATCTCTATAGTAGCTTTGTTATAGAGAATGTAAAAAAATCTTAACTTCTTAGCTGCAAAGTCTTACATACGATGCAACTGAAAACCTATTCAAAATCTGCAGTAATTTGACTTATTTTTATTATTATCGATACTTAAAATAATGTTTTATTATACCGAACTCTAAGCTTACCTCTGTATCTATCTATCTATACATTATTGTGTGGACAACACTAAACAAAATAATTATATTCATTGTTTTTGTTACAGTTCAATATATTATATACCTTATGCATTATGTTATAGTTTAAAACTAGCGACCCGCCCCGGCTTCGCACAGGTTTATTATACATATATAAACCTTCCTCTTGAATCATGCTATTAAAAAAACCGCATCAAAATCCGTTGTGTAGTTTTAAAGACATGCATACATGGCCTACATGGGGAAATGGAAACAGCGGAAGCGACTTTGTTTTACACTTTGTAGTGATAGTGATAACCTAAAATGTCAAATCTGTTCTACATGTTTCTTATTCTATTTCTTCTTATTTTCTAATTCTAATGTTCAAAATATAAGCAAAAACTAAAATAAATATGTACACAACAAAGTATTGTTCCTTGAGTAGGAACTAAGTTTCCAAAACAAGGGTTCCCTACACTACAGCTACACCCAGTTTGGCAGCTAGAGCCTCCGAAAACTTGATGTGCTTTCATAAATAAATACTTTTTGAATTTTTTTGATTATCCTGCCTGAACCACAGGATTAACCTAGCTCACGCAGATGAGTGTTAATTATATGTTCTTATTTAAAAAAAAAAATGTTAACATGTTTATTTTTGACTGATGTTTTTAAATACATTATTACATAGGTAAAATACATAGGACAAGAGTATACCTAACTAAGTCGAAACAATAAAAAGGATCTATTTCGGTAAGGTATTAGAAAAGTTGCCGATCAATTTAATTTAGGTAGAGCCCACTTTTGACTCGATTGCAAAATCAGTGGATGTGCCTAATCATATAATTTTCTAAAATTTATTTAATTAATTTGCATTTATATCTATTTACAGAAAAGTTATTAGTAACAGTAGATTCCTATTTATTGCAATTCGCGGTTTAGATAATTAATTTACAATTACAATACAAATTGCTTTTCGTTACAAAATATTTTTTCTTCAGATTTCGGAGTTTAAATAATCGGCCAAGTACGAGTAGGACTTGTGCACGAAGGGTTCCGTACTGTATAGGAGTCCCCTTTAAATCTTTATTTTATTTTAATTATTTCATAATAAAGTGAGTAGACAAATAAATATTCTGTGAATATTTCAAGCATCTACCTGTTACCATTATTAATATCCAGCGAAAAACGGCTAGAAATTCAGGTTTGTTGTATGCCCCCGGGATCGAATATTATTTTTATTCTGGTTTTAGTATTTGTTATTATAGCGGCAACAGAAATACATCATCTGTGAAAATTTCAGCTGTCTAGCTATCACGGTTCATGAGATAAAGCCTGGTGACAGACAGACAGACGGACATCGGAGTCTTAGTAATAGGGTCCGGTTTTTACCCTTTGGGTACGGAACCCTAAAAAGCCACGTGTTTCATTACAGCGTTCACATGCGCAAACTCAAAGAAATCAGCATATGAATAAATGAATTTAGCATGGATTCCGTGTCTAACAGCATGCTAAATCACCAAACTGGTAACAATGCGATGGCATGTGGGAGTTAGAGGTTTATTTATGAGAAGACATTTTGGGCATTTTTAATAAATTATGACACACATACCTAACCACATTGTAGACCTTACGCCATACCTATTGCCAAAACAGAGTCAATGGTAGGTGTTTATTTGAAAATATCTACACAATCGCATGTAGTATTCAAGACAGCGCTTGCTCATAGAGTTGCAGTGACCAATTTTTTAAATATTAGGAACATTTACAAAAACAAATCGACAATGAGGATGGCTTTCTGTGCCGAATTTCAGCTACGACGACGATCATTTACTATATGTAGACTTTAGCTAAATGGTTGCGTTGTCTTTTTAACCGACTTCCAAAAAGGAGGAGGTTATATGTTCGTCTGTATGTATATTTTTGTGTATGTTCATATGTTCATCGATAATTTCGCCAATTGTGAACCGAATTGAAAAATTCTTTGTAGTGTTTTTATAGTCCCATTTAAATTTCACAGAAATCGGCTGAGCCGTTTTTGAAAAATCAACATTAATGTAAACAATTCGAGTGAAATATTCGAATTTTGTACACGATGGAAGGCAGGTTTGTCATTTTTGGGGTCAGAGACCGTGTGTAAGATGTCCCCTAAAATTAAAAATTAAAAAAAAGTAATTTGTTTCGACAGCTAAATAGAGTAAATTACTTAGTTACAAAGATAAATAACTAGTTATAGAGCTGTAAATAGTGCGCGAAGCATTGAACACTACGCTAAGTGTCTAGTCTAGGTACAAATTGTAATGCTGAAAGTACCTTGACATCAATTTAACTGTAGTAACACTAAGTACAAGGTGTCGTTTTGCAAAGAGCAAGGATTTACAGAGGTGTATAAACTGATCATTATGGACAACTTTTACTGTAAGCCAACGTAAAAAGTAAGCTTGCGTAAATACATCTGTTCTGTACAAAAAGTTCAACGATTTTCAAAAAATGTATGAAGAACTGTTTTTAACCGACTTCCAAAAAGGAGGAGGTTCTATGTTCGTCTGTATGTATTTTTTTTTTGTGTGATAATTTCGACAATTTTGAACCGAATCGAAATATTATTTTTTAGTTCGAAAGGGTGTACTCCCAAGGTGGTTCCATTTCAATTTTAAAGAAATCAGATGCGTTTTTGAAAAATTAACAATAATGTAAACAATTCGAGCGAAATATTCGAATTTTGTACACGATGGAAGGCGGTTTTGCCATTTTTTGCGAAAAATAATTATATTTTCACTATTTAGGGTTTGCCGAATAAGGATAACATGTTTAATAGTTATTAGTTAGGCATTACTATGGACTAAGTAAGGTACATTATAGACTAGTATAATATAATACCTATAATAGGGAAATTGATATGAGGAAATATTGAGTTTAAAGTACTGATTATGAGAGAAACAAGGCTTACATACACCTATTTAATTAGCTACTTGAAAGAGTACTTCATATGATTCATAGAAAGACTTAATTGAATTCACTGAACTGAAACGAATCAACATTTTACTTCCGACAAAATACTAAATACCATTAGAATGTGAAATTGTGAAATTCTCTACAAAAGAAAATATGTACTTATGTATTTTTCGTAAACAGTTTGTACTTTGTAACTTTAAATTGTAAGAAAACTAAATTTTTCTGAGTAAGGGGTAGGCGTACTACATCCTAGATCGCGTCTCTTCGTATGAGGACAAAAACAAAAAATCAAACTCGAAATATGAGTGGTCAATTAGTCTTAATTGACCATTTACAAACTCCATTTGACCATCTAAAACAAATCAAATTATACTAATTTATAAGATAGTGTATAATGACTACTGTTAACACAAGTGATTAATGCATTTGTCATCACTGCTCGCAGGGATATCCTGTACACTGTAGGTACCTACTGCATAGTAGGTATAGCCATAGGTATATCGGCGGCTTCAAGCGCTCTCTTCTCGCATCAGCTACAGCTCTAATCACCGTCAATTCGACTAACGGTTCATTGAGCACAAAATAACCGGGAAAGATATGAAAATACATGCAGTTTTCAACTTTAACTCGACGCACCACTATTTATAATAGCAACGGACGCCCAGTCCGTATCTCGGCACATCGCGGCTCAGACGTTTTCACAATATCTCGTTGTTTGTGGGAAACAGAACCGCGTTCAGAACACAATTAACTAATCGCCGCGAACCAGCCCCGACCGTGTAAATATTGACGCGATTACGGAATTAGCATTCTGTGAGAATCAACAATGGAGCGCTCAGTTTTCGGGACATTTGTATTAATATTCATTATATAATGAGGCGTCGATAGCCGCTGCGGCCGCGGCGCGCTTTCACTCGGTGCGCTATTAATTATTATTACGTACCCGATTGTGTTCAGTCAGTTATATTTACTCAACTGTTTCGACTGAAAGATAAAGAAACACGGGCAAAGTGGCGCGGGACGCGACGCGTATCTTATCGCTGCCACTCTATTGATCAGTCACATATCGCGAACGGCTCGCCTTATACGGACGACCGGACCTTTATTGTCCAATTTGACGTGCAGACGTGTACCATAGGCGCGATGTTACCGGTGAAGTCATAATGTGCGCCCGACCGAAATAGAAATACAGTGTTTACAGGAAAATAGTATCAATAACATTGTGTTGTGGTTTGTTATCGGACGGATACGAGCGGTAAGTCGGGCACGATGAGTGTGAAGTCGCGCGAGATCATCGGGAACGAGCAGTTCAGTCAGCGGCGCGAGGTGTTCGACAAGCACGACACCGTGTTCCTGCCGCCCGCCTCGCCCACCGCGCTCGCCCCGGCCATGGACGTCGATCCCATCGTCACTTCCAACCACGGCAAGACCACCGCCAACTTCAGGCGCAACGCCCCGGCTTACTCCAGCATGCGCGAGACGCGCACCGAGGAGCAGATCGACTTCCGACCCAGGAAGTACTCCGACAACTTCTACTCCGAGCTCAACCAGAGCGACGATGTCGACTACCGCCGCACCATGACGGAGCGCACCCGCCGCCTCTCCAAAATGCGACGGGACTTCATGACATCAAACCTTCACGAGCCCACAGGGAACACGTTCAACCGCGCCGGAACGCGCGCCTCGCTCCCCGCGAAATCCTTATCACCGACCTCTCCCATACTGAAGTACAAAATCGAGAGTCCAAATCTGTACAAATTCCCATTCGCCGAACCGTATACGACGCCGACGCCGACGCGCAAGGTTCGCTTGGACTTGGGACCGTCGGAAGTGGACGGAGGCAAGGAAAACGAGGATCCGGAAAGAAGGCATCAGAGTCTACCGAACAACAACAATGAAATAAAAGTGGATCATCAAAAGTTGTTCGAAGAGTTGGTGAAGCGCTACTCGCCCCAGCGCAAGCCTATCGATTGGACGCTGCCGCCGACTAAGCCTCGAGGCCCCCGGGTTATCGGCTCCGTCCCGAAATCGAGCGCCGATAGCGTCGAGAGCGTCGGAAAGAAACAAACCGAAGAAAAAACCGATAAACAAGGCGACGACGATGTATTTGAAAAGAAAGAAAACGGAAACAAAGTCGACGGAAACGCCCAAGACGCTGCGCGTAATGGACCAGAAAGTATAGATAGAAAAGACGATATGGAGGAATTTAAAAAAGCCTTAGCAGAGCTAGACGAGAAAGACGACAAAGTGCCCGAACTAGGGACGTTCCAGCGACAACACAGCAAAGACAAGCCGCACGTAGACCACGATCACGTCGTGGATTTAACCATTCCAGCCTTGCTACAGAAAATGACAGCGGAAGGCGAGGACCTAGAGAACCATTCGAAAGAAACGAAGAAAGTCAAAAGAAAGCGCAGTTTCCTGGACAAACTGTTAGGCCGTAATAAGAAGGATAAATAATTACATTGCAGTAAGTGATAGTAATGCAGTTGCGAACCTGCCAAAGATTATATCAAGGTTGTTAAGGCGATGACGTCATTGTCTGTAATCTTTTCGATAAAAGATAGGAGTGCCTACTCTGTATTGACGAATAAATTTTATTTTTGTTAGTATTATTTATGAGAATAGGTAATTAAGGCCAGTTCTTTCGTATGTTTTTTATCTTAATGCAATGGTTGGGTTATCACTAGCTGATAAAGTAAGTGCCATGTGACACGGCTATCGCTAATTTCTAAGTGAACTTAACTGAATTGATGAACTCTACTTGAAGTGATAAGACACGGATTAAAGTGACTGGCAAGGAAAATGGCACGCGTTCAATTTATTATAAAATATGTAACTAGGCTGGTCTTTGTGGCTGTTTTTATAGTGTAAACTTATCAAATATGTATGTGGGTTCCCGTTTTAAGGTACGATTCCGATATCGACTGCTGACTACAGATCGCAGTTGATGTCATACTGTTATTAGCGTTTTTTTTTAAATTTACATGTACCTAGATACAAAATTTTACTACAAAATTTCGTATTAACTTCCGCTGGTCGGTTATTGACAAATTTTTAATGACAATGCATAATATATTTTTAAAGATTTTATATGCAGTACTTAAGTTAAGGATAAACCCTTTTAGTAGGATTTAAAAACGTCATATTATTTCAAATTATTTTAACTTTATATTTGATTATTATTATTATTTGAAAATACGTTCGACAAATAAAAGAAATGATGTTACCTTTTAACACTGTCAAAATAAAGGATGTAAAAACGATTTTTGGTTTCTTTAAAACATTTTTAATCCAATTCTTAACATATTTTTGAAATTACTTTTAAAAAAAATTGGATTTTTTCTCAAAAAAATTGTGAATGTGCGCTATATATATTAATTAAAAGGCACGAAAATTATTAAAATGCTATCTTGCGTCTTAAACCGTAATGTTTGATAAAAAATAATAATGTGTGTGTAAAGGTTTTCTGTTTGTGATCACTATCACAATAGGACCTATACATAATATATAAGACGTATGTATGTTTTTAAATCGATCTCAAAGTGGCACAATAACGTCTTGTCTAGACGATTTACATAATAATTTGAATATCTGTGTTCAAATTAATTTAATATCTTTGCATTATCATAAAACTTTATAAGACTATGTATTATTATGTAAACTATGTGTTATCATAATTTTTAAGTGTAAAAAAAGATCCGTCTACCTAAGTACAATTAATAATTGTTAAATCAAATTACTTTGCATTTTAAATGTCACAAAATATATGTACATATTGTCTAGAGACAGTTTTGGTATGTTATTGAAAGTATATCATGAAGGATAATAAATTATATGCGGGGTATTTTTGTCTTTTAGCACAATACCTACATTTTATATTGCATATTTTAATAGAATATAGAGTCGACATCTTAATGTTTTACATAAAATTTAAAAAAGGGGTTGCTATTGTTACCATATTGTTGTTTATAATATTATATTGGGTCATTGGGTCCTTTTTTAAGTTATTGTTAGTTAAAAGCCAATGTCTTGTGGCGCCACCTTTTTTAAACCTTATGTACCTACTTAAACATTTTTTTAAGCGAACTTATTTTTTGCCAGTCACTACAATTTATCCATTTATTGAAAATGGAGTTAAATGTTTTTATACTTTACAAAACTAATTATTATATTGTTATTTAACACAATAACAGATACTTTCCTGTTTGCCTTAGATAAATTTTCCTTATAAATTATTCCATATTTTATATAAATAGCCTTGGACAGAATAATACGCTAGTGGAACGCAAAACCAAATATTTTGCTTAATAAATGTTATTTTTACAAAGTATTTGGCTTTTCTTTGAATAATAACTAAGATGAAACGTCAACATAATATATTATCTACATAAAAAACAAATTGTGTCTATATATAATAATAATTTATATAATAATAACTAAATAAAACACATAGCTAAAGATATAGATTCATACTATCATCAAATGATAATCACATTGTATTGGTGTACATTTTGAAGAATTTAGTTCAAATCCAATTCATTTCACTCAATTTAGTTCATTTTTCCTTGTTTCCCATTGAACAAGGACAACAACGCTTATTTTAATAGCTATCAGCTAAAATCTTCAAAATTGAGCCAATTAATATTTTATGAATATTTATATGATAAATTCGTAACCCTAAAACTAGTTACGTCGCGAAGACAAATGTCAAAACGGGCCTTTTATTTTACGAAGACTTTAATCTACCTACAAGTAATATTGCAAATAATTCAAATGGGATAGACAGATCCTCCAATGGACTACAACATAATTATTTTTCGCAAAAAATCGCTTCACCGACTTCCACCGTGTACAGAATTCGAATAATTCGCACGCACGAATCAATGTGACATCCATGTACATTTACCTTGATTTATCAAAAACGGCTCAGCCGATTTCGATAAAATTTAAATGAGACTACCTCGGAAGTAGACTCTTTCGAACTAAAAAATATTTTTTTAAATCGGTCCCCAATTCGCGAAAATATCGATGAACTTACACAAAAAAATACATACAGACGAAAGTACCTCCTCCTTTTTGGGAGTCGGTAAAAATATTTTACTTGTCTTGAAAAAAATTAGCGATACTATAGGCATAATTTGAAAATTAGGAACTTTCTCACTATTTTAATTATATTTATCTCATTAGGACAGTTTTCGAGAAAACAAATAGAAATGTCTCTAAACTCTATAAAAAATATACAGGCTGTTGCTTTCAAAAGTATAGGGACATTCCAGGCATATAGAGGTAAAGGTGTAGTCATCATTATGAAGCACTTTTACGGACCAACCACGAAAACGAGAAATTAAGATCAGCTGTTTCATACCGCAAGTTCATTTGACTCTCACAAAATGTATGGAAGAGCTGATTTTTTTTCGCTATTTCGAATTGGACCCGTATTAAAAATTGTTAGTAATGGTTAGTACTCGTATATACACCTTTTTCAATTTCATGTCTTGCAAAGCAACACTTGGTACATGTCGAATCAAACAACTTGGCGGCTCTGAAGTTGGCTACAAGCTGCCCAATCCTGACTGAAGCTTATTAGCTGCGCTAGGCAATGGCTTATCCGTAGCTTGTAGCCAACATCATCACAGCAGCCTAGTTGTGTGATTCAGCCTTATACTCCGATAAAAAAAACTGTCTACACAACAGGTATGATGACTAAGTAAAAATTCATTATCATAATTAGTCCGTGAGTTAGATTATCAAAAAATATTGGACACGTATTTTTTCTTTTGTCAATCAAACAACAAATGACAAGGATAAATCTTTTCAAAGTTTGGGAGTGGGGGTCGTGACATCACTTCCTGACAGTGACGTCACGCGGAACTTTAACGGGCTACATCTTCATCAATGTTTGTTTGATTGATAAAATAAAAATACGTGTCCAATATTTTTTGATAATCTATCTGACGGACTAATTATATTTTTTAAAACAGCATGTCTACCTATTGATAACAAGAATCAGAAACGCGGAACTAAAGGAAATGTTATTAAAATGTATTTAATAGAACGGTTTGACCAATTAATGAAGTAGGCCGCAGAGGTCGAGCGAGTCCAACTGTCGAAATCTTGAACCGACTATTAAACGAACATTACTCGTTTATTAAATATCATATTTTTTAAGGTGCTAACTGTAAAATTGACTCAACATTGTACGTGCGAGTGGCGTCTGTTGTATTTTCATTTGTTTTTCAAGTATGCTTATTGTTTAGTAATTAAAAATTAAAATAAAAAAAATTATAAAAAAAATAGCCATTGACACGAGATGAATGAATGAAGTGTTTAGTAATTAACCGACTGCCAAAAAGGAGGTTCTATGTTCGTGTGTATGTATTTTTTTGTGTATATTTATCGACAATTTTGCCAATTGTGAACCGAATCGAAAAAATCTTTTTTAGTTAGAAAGGGTATACTCTTGAGGTGGTCCCATTTAAATTTTACAGAAATCAGCTGAGCCGTTTTTGAAAAAACCAACAATAATGTAAGCAATTCGAGCGAAATATCCGAATTTTGTACACGATGAACATCGATGATTTCGCCAATTGTGAACCGAATTGAAAAAATATTTTTTAGTTCGAAAGGGTTTACTCCCGAGATGGTCCCATTTAAATTTTACAGAAATTGGCTGAGCCGTTTTTGATAAATCAAGAATAATGTAAACAATTCGAGCGAAATATTCGAATTTTGTACACGATGGAAGGAGGTTTTGCCATTTTTTGTGAAATATAATTATTATTATAGTGAACACCAACATTTTCACACATTATGTGGAGAACTTATGACTTTCTGAATGGAACAGCTGATTTTATTTCGCGATTTTGCATTTGTCCCGGAGTAAAAGTTGTTCTTAATGATGAGCATAATTATACAACTTTGAAAGTGCCTGCCCTTTGCAAAGCCACACCCTGTATTACAATCATCCTTGGGTTGGGAGTGCATGTTTACTCCCTTATCTGTTCATCTGCAAGAGCACACAGCGATATCAATTTCTGATTCAGTCCCTTAACGACTAGCAGTCTGATATTAACAATGTAAGAACACAACATTTAATAGTAGGTATGTACTCACAAAATAAATTATTTTCAACTAAGTATAAGTATTTTAATTAATTATTTAAGTGAATAGGCTGGATGGCGAAGGCCTCTGACATGAGAAAGGTTTAAACAACCGGGATCCACAATTTAACGTGTACCCGAAGCACGGTAGCGCTCCGTAGCAAATGCCACCTCACTTACTCTAAGATATCATTCTACTCATCATTACGACCAACTTTTACTATGGGACCAATGCCAAAATCGCGAAAAAGAAAAGTCAGCTGTTCGATTCTAAAAGTGCATCAACTTTCGACAAAATCTAAGGGACAGCTGATGTTTTTTCGCGACTTTGGGACCGGTCCCATGGTAAAAGTAAGCGTATGCACCTCTGAAGGTTCCCACACTTTGCAAAGCAACAACTTTATGTATTTAAACAACATCAATGGACACCAGTGATCTCCCGTGGCCCACATGGAAGTCTCTGAACCGACTGCGGATACAAGTGGACCGTTGCCGGACCAACCTGGCCAAGTGGGGGTATTCACAGGGCCGTCTTATACTTACCTGGGGCCCCTGGGCACACATTCATTAGGGGCCCTTTTGGAAAGTAAGAAAGCGTATTATACTGAAGTACCTAGGTTCATTATTATCATCAAAGTAGCTTTTTTTAACGCAAATAAGTCCGCGTTTGACCACCAACTTGCCTGATGGTAAGCGACGTTGTGGTCGAAGATGAAGCACGCAAACCTAGATGATACCTATTCACTCTGACCTTGAAAAGCTTTAGATTATATCTCTTAGGAAACAGGGAAGCAGGAAGACGTATCGAAGGAAAATCGACAATGTAGGGGTGGTAATGTGGCTTCCTCCTACTTGTCCTGTAGTAAAAAGGGGATGGTAGGATAAGGTCGTGCAGCTCAGATGCACACTCTCCGAAATCCTATAAAAAATGGACAGTCTCGCAACTCTACGGCGGTGCTCCAGGCTATGAAGTTTTTTTGAAACTAACTTTTCATCACCTATAAGCCGAACAGCACGCCGGTCCACCGATTCCAAGGCCTCGAGCTGATACTTAGCCGAGCCATCCCAAAGATGGCAGCAGTATTCCAGACACGAACGGATCTGTGCTTGATACAGAGTACCTAAGCAACTGTCCCGGTGTGAAATACCGCCTAACCTTGTTCAGGATACCCAGCTTCATACCAGCCAATTTGGCCCTAGATTCTAGGTACGTGCCGTAGTTCAATGAGGGAGTAAGTGTTAGCCCCAGCAGTTCAAGGCGGTCTGACACTGCTAAAGGAGTATCTCGAAATATAGGGGACAGTGCAAAGGGACACTTTTTTGCGGAGAACAGACAGGCCTGGGTTTTCGAATCGTTGATTTTGACGAGATTTTCGTCACCCCACTTAGAAAAGTTATCTTTAGTAGTTTAGGAATAATTTCGATTATTTCTAACTGAGATATTTTTAGGGTTTTTTACCTCATCCATCCATCCATCAGCCATAAGAAGTCCACTGCTGGACATAGGCCTCCCCTATGGATCTCCAATAAGACCGGTTGGAAGCGGCTTGCATCCAGCGCGATCCTGCGGTCTTAATGAGGTCATCCGTCCACCTTGTGGGTGGACGTCCTACGCTGCGCTTGCCGGTACGTGGTCTCCACTCGAGAACTTTTCGACCCCATCGGTCATCAGTCCTCCGCGCTATGTGCCCTGCCCATTGCCATTTCAACTTGCCAATCCGTTGGGCTATGTCGGTAACTTTGGTTCTTCTACGGATCTCCTCATTTCTGATTCGATCTCGCAGAGAGACTCCGAGCATAGCCCTCTCCATAGCTCGTTGGGCTACTTGGAGCTTACCAATAAGGCCCATAGTGAGAGACCACGTTTCTGTGCCATAAGTCATCACTGGCAACACACACTGGTCGAAAACTTTCGACTTGAGGCACTGAGGTATGTCGGACGAGAAGACGCTACGCAATTTTCCGAACGCTGCCCAGCCGAGTTGGATTCGGCGATTGGCCTCTTTCTTGAAGTCGGACCTACCTAACTGGACTACTTGTCCTAGGTAGACGTACGAGTCAACGACTTCAAGAACCGAGTTCCCAACAGAGATCGGGGTGGGTACAACATGGGAATTACACATAACTTTCGTCTTGTCCATGTTCATCTTAAGACCCACCTGTTGAGAAACCCGATTGAGGCCTTCGAGCATCGTGCTGAGCTCTTCCATCGATTTTGCCATGACTACTATATCGTCGGCAAACCGAAGGTGAGTGAGGTATTCGCCATTGACATTGATGCCGAATCCTTTCCATTCCAGGAGCTTGAAGGCGTTCTCCAAAGTAGCCGTAAACAGTTTCGGAGAAATTACGTCTCCCTGTCTTACGCCTCTTTTTAAAGGGATCGCCTTGGAGCTCTCTTCCTGTACTCGGACCGACATAGTGGCGTTATTATACAAGCACTTCAACACTTCGATGTACCGATAGTCAATACGGCATCGTTGGAGAGACTCGAGCACAGCCCAAGTCTCGACCGAATCAAAGGCTTTCTCATAGTCCACAAACGCTAAGCAAAGTGGCAAGTTATACTCTTCGGTCTTCTGTATAACCTGCCGCAGCGTATGAATATGGTCCATGGTGCTAAAGCCCTTTCGGAAACCGGCTTGTTCGGAAGGCTGGAAGTCATCAAGCCTGCGCTCGAGACGGTTCGTAATGACCCTTGAAAACAGCTTATAAACATGGCTCAGAAGCGAGATGGGTCTGTAGTTCTTCAATAAGGTGTTGTCACCTTTCTTGAAAAACAACACCACCACGCTTCTGTTCCATGCTTCTGGCGTGATGCCCTCGAGGACGACGGTGTTGAAAAGCTTCTGGAGGACTTTTAGTACCGGTGTTCCACCCGCTCTTAGAAGCTCTGATGTGATACCGTCATCACCCGGCGCCTTGTTGTTCTTAAGCTGATTCAGGGCCATTCTAATCTCGTACAGGCTGATGTCCGGGATATCTTCGGTGAAGTGTCGGGTCAGCTTGGCTCTTGGATCTTTGGCCGCGCTGCTAACAGGCTTAGCGACCGAAGCGTATAGCTGTCCATAGAACCTTTCAATCTCCTCTAATACCTCTGCCTTGGTCGACGCTAAACTTCCATCTTCTCTTTTCAGCTTTGTCAATTGGCTTTGTCCAATAGACAAATCTCTTGCGAACACTTTGGAGCCTTTGTTCCGCTCTATTGTCTTTTTAATATGTTTAGTATTAAAAAGCCGGATGTCGTGCCGCAAGGATTTCGAAATTTGTCTATTGAGACGCCTATATGACTTTGCATCATCGGAAGGCTGCAATTTTAGCGAGCGTCGTTCGGCCATGAGATTTACAGTGTGATCGGAGAATTTCTGCGGTTTATTTGAACGGCGGGGTCTAAAGAACTTAGCACCCACCGTTTGGACAGTTTCTACGAGCCCGTTGTTTATCTCGTCCACCGACGCAAGGTTCTCTAGGCAAGCAAAACGATTCGAGAGCTCGAGCTGAAAGTCCTCGGGGTTTTGGATATGTTCACGAGTAGGTCGGAGCGTGGACTTCATCAGGCGGGACCTTTCGAGCTTAACATTAATATCTAATGTGCCTCGTACAATTCTGTGATCGCTGCCGGTTTTCACCCTGTGGATCACGGAGACATCATTAAATATTCGTCTCTCGGTGGTCATGATGAAGTCTATCTCGTTTTTCGTGGAACCATCAGGGCTCATCCAGGTCCATTTCCTGTGAGGATTTCCTTTTTTACCTCAAAAGGAAAAAATTGAATTCTTATAGGATCACTTTGTTGTCCGTATCTCCATCTATCCATCCGTGTCCCGGATGTGCCCGTCCAAACTGTACGTCTGTACCTAAATGTGTGAGAGAAGGTGTCGTTTTCTCGGGGCCCCCTTAGGACGGGGGCCCTGGGCACGGGCCTCGTGTGCCCTTATGGTAAAGACGGTAATGGGAATCATATTCAGACACTGCAGTAGTGCAGTGCGACTGCGAGCGCCAGCGCAAACTAACTGTGCGACACCTCCTTTCGTGTCCTCAGTGTCCGAATGCGTGCACTGTGCTAGACCTCTACGATGCCACTCCCGGCGGGACGAGCGTAGCTAAATACTGGGAGAAAATCATTTAAGTGTTAGGGATCATCGACACGATGAAGAAGAATGGACACGACAAAATCAGTATCTATCAATAGCTGTTTTAAAATAATATAATAAAATAGAGCAAAGTGACTCAGCCCGTCATTGGCGGGGTTTTTCAGTGACAATTAAAAACCACAATCCCTATCAGTTGGGGTTTTTATAGATATTAAACGTTTTAATGCCAATGTATTACGTAACATTCCAAAAATATTTGTTATACTATTACTTACATGGCTATGATAAAATAAACGACCCGTTAGTGTTTTCTAAATATTTAGTAATAATATCGTAGAACACAAAATCAACTAGGTATTATTATATTAATTGTACATTTCGACATTTATTTAAACCAATAATGGGTAAGTATTGTATTGGGCGGCAGAATTTAGGAAAGCAGCTATTTGCAAAACTTCTTCATTTTTCACAAAAATAAAAGATTAATTTTAATATTATTAGGTTTGCAGAAAAAATAATTATGTAATATGTTTTATCGCGTAGAATGTAAGTCTTAAATATATTTTATTGAATGAATTAAAACGTTTGACCTTCCGGAATCCGGATGATATATTCTAAAAGATATTATTGCAATCTGTAAATGGATACACAGACAGACACTCAAAAAGGTGACTTTGTTTTGTAATATACCATTACCATTTATATGGTCTCGTATTAGAGCGGCAGATTTAGGGGGCCGGCAAAAATTCAACAGCGTAGCGGCAAACAAGTAAATCTGCCACTGAATAGGTAGGTACGTACATACCTTAGACCAATTTAATCTACCTCTTTTCCTTTTTGCAGTATCACTGCATTTGCCACAAAAACACTTGAAATTCGTGAAACATCACGAATTTACAAAACTAATGGAAAATAGACCCGTCCTTGAGAATACAATCACATTGCGAAATGATTCATCCGGACAAAAATATACTACAATCGCTTTTTATAACCATGAATCTTTGCTGAAACTTTATTTGCTATTACGAACTCTACTTCAATTGGAATAGAGTACATTTTCATAGGGGAAGTTAGGTATAATTGCTTACGTGGGTGATTAAATCGGTAGCAATTATGATTGTATATTACGCTGAAATCTCACAGGTTTTATTAGATACTGCAACGTGAGACTTAATTAAATGCATTGGACGTGATATCTGTTATAATTAAATTGTACAATTTAGTAAATGAGAAATGAATATTGGCGCCACTGTAGCAATTATTGATATTGCTAGATAATTACTGTAGTCATAAACTAAGTTACTCAAGTAGTAACTTAGTTTATGCTGTAGTCTACATTTGAGTGTCTAATATGAGCAAATAGAATAATTCTAATTTATTTACTTGTGCAATAACACCGGAAACGGCTCTAACGAATTCTCTGAGTTGAGTTTTTAGATAGAGCTTTTCTTATACCTACATAGACTTTTTCTTATACATCAAAGGAGTAACTAATTTCTGGGAAAACTAGTATTTTTTTATTATTGTATCGACTGACACGGTCTTTTTCTAATTGATTTAAAAAAACAGTATTTCAGCTTGGAAAATGATAAAATATTAATAAAGGCGCCCCTATCGCAAATATGGAATATGGTAGGTATAGCAGATCTATAAAACACTATGAAGTATCATTTTTGTGTGGCTGCATACATCTCTATTAGTTCTTCTTCGAATCGCCGGGGGCACTTTACAAAAATAATTCATTTATTCTGCTTCCAAACAGTACATGTCATAAATATGTGTACATTTAAATAAACATGGTGATAATTAAATGTAAGGAGCCCTACAAAACCTACTGCAGTTTTCGTTTGCAAACGATCTCTTCTAAGAGTATTGGGACAAAATATGCGGCCTAAAAACGTAATAACAGTAATAAAGAACTACTTATAATTATTTTTCGCAAAAAAATGGCAAAACCGCCTTCCATTGTGTACAAAATTCGAATATTTCGCTCGTATTGTTTACATTATTGTTGATTTATCAAAAACGGCTCAGCGGATTTCTGTAAAATTTAAATGGGACCACCTCGGGAGTAAGTATACCCTTTCGAACTAAAAATTTTTTTTCGATTCGGTTCACAATTGGCGGAATTATCGATGAAATTACACAAAAAATACATACAGACGAACATAGAACTTCCTCTTTTTTGGAAGTCGGTTAAAAATATAATCCTACTAAGATTTAAAACGTGAAAGTTTGTGAGCATGTATGGATGTTTGTTACTCTTTCACGCAAATACTACTGAACGGATTGAGATTAAACTTTGCAATAATAATGCTCATACATCAGAATAAAACATTTATAAAGATATTGCGTGAAACAAAGTTCGCCGGGTCAGCTAGTATTATATAAATTAAACAACTCAATACATATAATATATACAGGGTGACCAGATTAAACACTTTACATGCTTTAGCTAGTATTTATTGTAGGTACTCGACATTTTGGACAACTTCAACTATGGGACTGGACTGAAACAAAATTAAATGAGCTGCTCTATGGAAAATGTCGTTCACCCCAAACAAGATATACAAGGTTATTCAGGAACGGTACGGTACCTGTTATTTTTAAACTTTCGCGATTTGAACACATTGTCTGCCCGTGACCACGACCAATGCAACTTGGTCGAAACGTCGGGAGAAAAAGAGGTACTTAATTAGCTCATATCTCAAGTTTAATCGCGCGATAAGTCCCGTATAATCGTAGTAAGATAATGGTACGGTACCTGAAGGGACATGATTCAGACTATTATGACCCACTTTTACTATACCCAACAATCGAGAAAAAAATCAGCTGTTCCATAGAAAATCGCAACTCGTATCGACAAAAAGTATGGAACAGGGGATTTTTTTCTCGAATACCGGGCTGACCCCACAGATAAAGTTGTTTATATTGGTGGTCTGGATCACACCCTTTCGGCATAGTAGAGTGTAGGTATACCCTTTCTGTATAATCCTAAAAAATACATACAAGTATAAATAGCTGAATCGCTAGCCAAATGTACCTATAAACAGCTGAATTTCACGACCTCATGAGTCGGTGCCATAGTAAAAGTTGTTCATAATGATAAGTACAATCTAGAATACTACATACACAAAGTGTAAACCAGCCAACAAGTATAATATTCTTTATTGCCTATCATATAAGCCAATAAGTTAGTTTAAAATATCACATGCAGTCACTGCCTACAGTACAAAATGCTATCTATGCAATCTAATCTTTGAGATATCGACAATACATGTATTGAAGATAACAATTTTAAGGACTTATGAATAAAAATAAAATATAGTTACGTCTTTTACATTGGCATTGCTTTAGACTAGGATGGGGACAATTTTGTTGCTTTTCAAGAACAGTGTAAAATTAATATCTTTGCAAAGTATGTAGTTCAAGTTTAAACATTCGAGTCTTCAAAAGCATTTTTTTTTTATTCCGTTACCACGAATGCAGATCAATTTTAAATAAAAAATATGATTATTATGTTAAGCTGTAAGAAAATAGTCGAAAAAATTATACGTTTCGAGACTAAAGGGATAGTTACGTCAGCGCGCAAAATTCTTTTTTTTTCTTTTTTACAGGTAAGCTGCTAGTTGTAAGTTAAAAAAAACTCATTTGGCGGCCATGAATACATAGTGTTAACGAGGTATTTACAGACAGGGTCATAGGCATCAAACGCAAAAACTTTTAAGGGCGAGTCTAGTACATTCTGTTCTAGGACTTTTTGAAAATCACGATGTCGAATAGTCAACGCGCGGCAAAATGTATCGAGAAGCAAATTTTTTTGCGTATTTTCAAAAGTCTTAGTACAAAAGTTGTTAGTCCCGCCCTTAAAAGGTTTTGCGTTTAATACCTATGACCCTGTACAGCTAGAAACCATAATAGTGGCCAGTTTATGCACAAGAGTCCGCTAACTAAAAACTACTAAGGTGAAACTCAGTTGATACACTCTCGTGCATAAAACTGACCACTAATTTAGTTTTTAGGGTTCCGTACCCAAAGAGTAAAAACGGGACCCTATTATTAAGACTCCGCTGTCCGTCCGTTTGTCCGTCTGTCTGCCTGTCTGTCACCAGGCTGTATCACTTGAACGGTGATAGCTAGAACATTGAAATTTTCACAGATGACGTATTTCTGTTGCCGCTATAACAATAAATACTAAAAACTGAAAAATAAAAATATTTAAGGGGGCTCCCATACAACAAACCAGAAATTTTAGCAGTTTTTCGCTCGATAATAAAAACTGTGGCAGGTAGATGCTTGAAATATTCACAGAATTGATTAAGTTGAATATTCCCTTCAAAAACAAATAGTAAAATTAAAATTTATTAAAGAGGACTTCCATACGTTACGGAACCCTTCGTGCGTGAGTCCGACTCGCACTTGGCCGATTATTAGGTGTATGTAGCACGTAAACACTGCCTATTCATTATGGCTAAATGAATTTTCGTAAACTTAAAATGAGTGGCTAGTCTGTAAAACCCAAAAAATAATAATTTCGCGCGTTGAGTGATACAGGCAATATGATAATTACGCAAGGCGTTACTACTACGATATTTCACATCACAGAGCTAAGCTTATCAAAATCAAGAGCATAATGAGATCAATTCCTGGTTGCATTGAATAATACTTGGTTCTATTGTCATCTTTTATAATCAGACTGAATAAAGAGATAGTGCGCACTAAACTGCTGTCAAATAAATCAGATCATAATTTTCCATACAAGACAGACTAAATAAATGCGCGTGATCAACTAAAAAGACAAATTTGAAGTGTTGCTATTTTTAGGGTTCCGTACCCAAAGGGTAAAAAGTTTTTACCCTTTGGGAGCAGAGCACAGCAGAGTCTTAGTAATAGGGTTTTTAAAAAACCCTATTACTAAGACTTTGATGTCCATCTGTCTGTCTGTCTGTCGCCGGGCTGTATCTCACGAACCGTGATAGCTAGGCAGCTGAAATTTTCACAGCTATGATGTATTTCTTTTGCCGCTATAACAACAGATACTAAAAATAGAATAAACTAAATATTTAAGGGGGGCTCCCATACAACAAACATAATTTTTAGTAGTTTTTTTGCTCGCTATTAATAACGGCAAGAGGAATGGGGCTCCCATACGGTACGGAACCCTTCGTGCGCGTGTCCGACTCGCACTTGGACGATTCTTTCTTTTTTTTCTATTCCGTATAAGTTTGCGTTTGACTACATACTGCCTGATGTTAAGCAGATATTCGGTCCAGGGTGTAGCACGCTTACCTAGAAGATACCTTTTTACCCACGTTTTATTTTAGCGGGCATATTTCTTCATGGTCAAAATACTTAATCCAATCTTCCCGCAGTTGTTATGTGCGTCAGTCAGGATCAGATTTTGCGCAGCTTGTAGCTAACTTCACAGCCGCCGAGATTTTGATTCGACCTATTCTATATTTTGACAGCATTTTAGTACGCGCTATCTCTTTCTTGTATAATATAAAAGGACGGAAACAGTGCTAAGTATAGTTTAGTGCAACCGCAGGAATTGGTCTAATTTTCTAACTAGAGTTTGTGCAAAAAGAGAAGCGTCGTAGGTGAGGTCGCTCGTGTGCCGTTTACTAAGTTTATTACGTTGCCAACACTGTTCTGTCATTAAATTGCTAGTACGACTAAAAGTGTTAGGTACTTGGTAGACACCAATTCGGTTTTCATCAGTACAGTAGAACGCCGATTATCTGAATTAATTGGGACCGGGATCGATTCGGATAATCGGACATACACTGGTAATAAAGAAAAACGAACTCATAGAATAATAGGCGCCAGACGGCAAAAAGTTGTACCCCGTCGCATTCGGGTTGCCGCTCCAACCACTGGAGGGCGTTATCGAAGCACATAAACGCCTCGCTGTGAAATGGTACACTTTGGTCTTGTGCCTCTTTCCCTTCGAAGGACCGATTCGGATAATTGGCGATTCGGTTATTCGGAGTTCGGATAATCGGCGTTCTAATGTACTCGCGTCTACCAAGTATAGTTGGCTGCTGATTAAAATCTTATTGTTTAGTTCACCGTAACGCTACGACGGTTCTCTTTTTGCACATATTCTACATACATACTTGAATTGCACTAATAACTCCTTGTTCGGACCCCTGGGAACTCAATAGGCACGCTAACTAAAAAAAATTGATTAGTCAGTCAGATGTAGATTTAAAAAAAATCTAGATACAGATTTTTTATTTTATCACTTAAACAATAATTGACGAAAATATAGCCCGAAGATAAGTTCCGCGTGACGTCACAAGTGCACTACAAATGTACAGACTACATAGCAATAGTGACGTCACGAGCTCCCACTCTCAAACTTTGACAAGGTTGATCTTTGTCATACATTGTGTTATTGACAAAAGAAAAAATACGTGTTTAATATTTTTCTACAATCTAACTTACGGACTAATTTCTACTACAAAAAAAAAATGTATCATACGTAGAAGCACTTTCACGATAGCACCCGTTCACCTGACGTCTATGTGTGCGTTTCTCAAATTCGCTTCTGTCTCGCTCACTCCTACGCGGCGCAAATCGCTTCAAAAATTCTTAAGCATGCAGTTAATCAATGCCACTGTTGGTGTCTAAGATTAAGTATAATGTAAATTGTCCTTGCTTAATTGTGTATGTACCTAAATTAAGTATGTAATATTGTAATTGTAACTTAAGTTTGTACTTGCTGCGCCCTCAATACAGGGTATATATGCCATATATTTAGTTAAACTAGTTTTTAACCGAATTATGTATATATTTGCAATAAATAAATGAATGAATAATTATATTATTGATTTTTTACACAGTCATCGTGCCTATTTTGATCTAATTTCTAACTACATACATACTTGAATTGCACTAATAACATTGCCTAAGGCTTCCCTACCCTCAGCTACCCTTCAAATCCGGATCCATCTTCCTCACAGCCGCCTCCAAGTCGAACAAATGATCGTCTTTGACGTGAGGCGCCAACTGGCGCATGGCCGCCGCTAAGTTGTAGACGTACTCCTTGTTCGGACCGCTAGGACCCCGGCAACTGACTACTTGAGCTGCTATCTCTTCTATTGGCGCTGGACCTGGAAATATAATAAATTATCTATACCAATATGTATTATAAAGAGGAAAGATTTAATTGCTTGTTTGCATTGAATAGGCTCCAAATTACTGAACCGATTTGAAAAATTCTTTTACTATTTGAAAGCTACACCATCTCCGGATAACATAGGCTATATTAAAAAATGGGTTTTTACTAAAACTACCATACCTACATTACGTGGTAGGTATATAGGCACAATACTTATAAAATCAGTCTCCTTTAGCTATGCCCGGGCAAAGCCGGGCCGGGCAGCTAGTTATAAAATATAACTTTTTAAATGCAAGCTGGATAACATGTAGCAGAAGAGTGCTAGCCAAGACAAGTAAAACGAGCCCAAACACGACGGGTCCATCTTGTTAAGTACATTTGAGTTCCTATGGCCACCTTCCGACTCCATCTTCAGATAAGCTCCACGGTACCATATTATTGCATTGTCACGAGATGTACAGATGCGTGAAACATTTCAGCTCAATCTAAAACCAGGAAGTTAAATTTGATCCACTTCCCGTTTACCGATTGAGCTTAAATTTTGCATACATGTGTAAATCGCGTAACAATGCAATATTATGATGACATGGTGCTGATCTGATGATGGAGCTGGAAGGTGGCCAAAGGAACTTAACAATGAAACGACACATCACACTCATCAAGTTTGGGTTCATTTGAATGGTCTTGGCGAATAGTTTGTCTTTCAATGGTAACGAGGAGCTGATGATGGAGCTGGAAGGTGGTCATAAGAACTCTGTTATGAAACGACGCAACCCAATCGAGTTTCGGCTCGTTTGATTCGTCTTGGCGAGTACTTGTTCACTAAAAGCTTGTATTAAAAAAAAAAAGGTTTCTTTAAAATAATACTTGTTCTGTATCTGTTACTATAGCTTTAACCTTTTGATGACGAATAATATGAGTTCGCGAGATGAATATCTTGCTCTTTTTGCTGCAACTCTACTCTCAACGGCTGATTAATGAAATAAAAACTTAGAAATATTCTCTACCGCAACCAATATAAAGTCTTCGAAAGTTATAAAAGCAACCAACTGCAAACAAGCTCCAGGGATTTTAAAGTAGTGATGTTAACTGCTAAGTGAAACATACATGTTCTATATTAGGGCATTATTAGCACACGTCTTGTTGAAACACTTGTTACCACTCAGGTGATGTAACATGACAAAGAACTAACAGAATCACGCGTAAGTGGGTCATTATGCCTATCTACGAGTATGTATGCTATAACTGTCTAATTGATAAAATGGATTGTGGAAAGGTTTTATTTTTTGTTAGGGTTCCGTACCCAAAGGGTAAAAACGGGATCCTATTACTAAGACTCTGCTGTCCGTCTGTCTGTCTGTCGGTCACCAGGCTGTATCTCATGAACCATTATAGCCAGAAAGCTGAAATTTTCACAGATGATGTATTTATGTTACCGCTATA
Organism: Hypomecis atomaria; assembly: GCA_964007245.1. NCBI lineage: Eukaryota > Metazoa > Arthropoda > Insecta > Lepidoptera > Geometridae > Hypomecis > Hypomecis atomaria. The sequence continues at coordinate 15,086,356 of OZ023294.1, read as the reverse complement.
ACAACAAATACTAAAAAGAGAATAAAAATATAATTTAATCCCATATAACAATTAAATACCTGAATTTTTAGCCGTTTTTTGCTCGATATTAATTATGGTAACAGGCAGATGCTTGAAATATTCACAGAATATTTAACTGTATATTCACTTCAATACTAAATAATTAAATTAAAATAAATATTTAAGGGGGGCTCCCATACAGTACAGAATAATAAAACCCTTTGTGCGCGAGTCCGACTCGTACTTGGCCGATTATTCTTTTTAAGAACTTTGATAACGTCTTATAAATCGATGAACGCCGGCTGCACGCACGAAAAAGTGTCACGTCACGGCTGAGCCGAGCGTGATAGCGAGAGCGCGGAACAAGCGATGGAGAGGCACAATCCTAAGCGTTTGGCTTGTTTGTAGTTGTTGATTCAACAATGTTTACTTGGTTGCCTGGAAGAAATCGCTTAAAGCGATAAGGCCGCCAGTTAGAAACCTAAATTGTATTGTTTTGTCCCTGTAATTTATTCTTTATGTAATGTGGTTGTCTAATAAAGTGTTATTGTTTGTTTGTTTTCTTATGTCGTTATCACGTATAATTATTATTCGCAAAAAATGGTAAAACCGCCTTCCATTGTGTACAAAATTCGAATATTTCGGTCGATTTGTTAACATTATTGTTGATTTTTCAAAAACTGCTCAGCCAATTTCTGTACAATTTAAAAGGGACCACCTCAGGAGTATTACCCTTTCGAACTAAAATTTAACTAGAATTTCGAACTAGAATTTTTTGATTCGGTTCACAATTGGCGAAATTATCGATGAACATACACAAAAAATACATACAGACGAACATAGAACCTCCTCCTTTTTGGAAGTCGGTTACAAATGTCGTCCGTAAACCGACTTTACAGACACCAATTTTTTTTAAATTTATATCGCGCGTAACCACCATCTCGTCTGATGGTAAGTGATGTTGTGGTCAAAGATGAAGTACGCAGACTTATAAGATACTTACCTATTCACTATGATCTTGAAAAGCTTTAGATTGTACTTATTCATTGAAAAGCGAGGGTATCCACCAGCCAACAGGGGCCAGTATGTGAATATAGGCGCATCGCCCTTCATGGTTAAGATGTAGGCGAGTAGATTAAGCTGATGCATAATAATTATTATGTTTAATCCACGCCACACAAATCGGCAGATGGGAAGTTATGTGCAGAACGCTGCGCAAAAAGCAAAATATAGGTATGCACGGGAGCCAGAGAGAATCACGCCGGGGCACACCAGCCCGCTAAAACTCATGCCTCCCGCGCGCTACCTACGCCCGTGCTCACTATTTCGCCACTTGTATAGGCATTCTGCACACTTGTCATGCGCCGACTGGTGTGGCGATCCCTTTAAATCATATAGTGTCGAATAAATTAATTGACATTAGTATTACGGTCGTATAGGCCGGGTGGCAGGACCTGCCGGGCTAGTATGCGCGCCACGAATTATTTCGTTCGTAGTGTCAGAACAAGACAGCATTATAGCAAAGTATATAACTGTCATTTTTTCACACGTCGAAATGAGTTCTTTTCGTCGCTTTTCGTGGTCGCATGCTTTATAGCCTGGTGTCCAAGCTTTTAAGCTGCCTGAAGGCCTCTGACATAGCTGGATAGTTAATACATCTAGGTTAATTAGCATTTATTTATCAAGACAATCTTTTCTTTATTTTAGGACAAAATTTTAGCAATTTTGGGTTTTAATATTTAAGTAGGTAAGTAGAGTGCATTTCACGAAAGAAGTCCCGCGGCAAAAAGTGAAACTAATTTTAACAGATCGGCCAGGCGACGCACCTGGGGAACTTCATGCGTGAAAAGGACTTTAGTATAATTATCTGTATGAGTAAAGCTAGAGGTATCAGGTCGTAACACGAAAGGAGTCCCCCGAAATAATTGAAGCTAAGTAGTTTTAATCTCATCCGCCGATTTGTGTGGCGCTTAGTATAACTGCTAAAATTTTGTCCTCTGGCAACTTCTTCCAATTGTAAGACATTCTGTTTTTGCTAAGGATGTAAAATAATATTTTTTAAGTAGGTACTTCAAATATCTATCACTGTGCAACCTTCTATTGCAAATAGTGTTAGATTTTGAAATCTTACACTGACCTGCATAAGATTCATTTTCCTCTGTCGCAACATACAGTGTCAGCTCAAAAGGATCTATAGTACTATCAGAAGGCTGGAATGTAACAGTTTTCTTAGAATATCCATTCTTTTCTCTAAAATCCAAGTGTTTGGTGACTTCTTCTATGTCTTCAGGCCTGATTTTATATGCTATACCCCACACTTCACTTGCTGAATTGTCGCTGGGTATTAGGGTGACCACTCGACCAGGCTGAAACCAAACAATGTAGATATATTTAAATCCAGAATGAATATTATTTAAACATGTTTTTTGAGGTGAAAACTTTTAAGGCATTGTGCACTTTTTGGGATGGGTAAAAAATGTTAATGTGACCTGATCGAACATTCGTAAGACGGCGCAGGCGGTTGCGCGAGTGTGCTTGTGTGATATTGTATTTTACCACATAAGTAAATGATAGTACTTTATATGTTTAAGTTTTCACTTCTGTATCAATTCGCTGCTGTGTTATTTGCTCACATATAATGGAAAGGATTTTATTCAACAGTAAACACAAAATTTACAGTCAGAAGTAGATTCTCTAGATTTCTTTCTGTCTAATGTGTTTGGTCATCAATTCTGGGGCCTGATTCTCTATCGACAAAATGTAACATAACGCGTTTTTTTAGGGTTCCGTATCCAAAGGGAAAAACGGGACCCTATTACTAAGACTTCGATGTCCGTCTGTCCGTCTGTCTGTCTGTCTATCACCGGGCTGTACCTCATGAACCATGATAGCTAGGCAGCTGAAATTTTCACAGATGATGTATTTCTGTTGTCGCTACAACAACAAATACTAAAAACAAAATAAAATAAATAGTTAAGGGGGGCTCCCATACAACAAATCTGAATTTTTAGACGTTTTTCGCTCTATATTAATAATGGTAACAGGTAGATGCTTAAAATTTTCACAGAATATTTAGTTTTATATTGACTTCATTATTAAATTATAAAATAAAATAAATATTTAAGGGGGGCTCCCATACAGTACGGAACCCTTCGTGAGCGAGTCCTACTCGTACTTGGCCGATTATTTAAATATTTGATAAGTGGACGTAGTTTAGTAGAAAAGACTTGACCCACACGACTGTCCAAAATCCAAACATAGCAAGTGTCTTGCGATAAAGGACACTTGTTATGTTTAGATTTTGGATAGCCGTGTGGGTTGAGTTGTTGCAGCTTAATTACGTCCAAATGTAAAATTACATTAAAAGTAATTATAAACCGAGTTCAAGTTATGTAATTTGAAAAATTAATATTTTTCACACAAATTCCTTAAAAATAAAGAGCACATTAGAGTGTGTTATGTGCTTGTTTTCATACAGAATCACCCACCTTCTCATGTAAACAGATAGATTTTACTGTCAAAGATTAAACATCAATTACAAATCTTATTCCAATTCATTTCACATGAAATTGAATATTCAGACCAGTATTACGTCTGAAAACCTAGGTTAAAGAGAACAGCTCAACACAAGAAGCAGAAGCTTCGTTATATTGAGTGCAATATCAGTTTATTTTCTTAGACTCATGATGGTAGGTACCTTGAGAATTAATAAATAAATATTTCAGGACATCTTACACACGGCCTCTGACCCCAAACTAAGCTAAGCTTGTGATATGGCTGCCAGAGACTGATATACTACATATACTTATTTTTAAATACATACTTATATAGATAGTAACTAAATAACACCCAGACACAGAGCAAAAACTTACATTCATCACTTAAATGCCGATTACCGAGGCAGTCAAAGTATAAGTACCCTGAGTCGACATTTTATATTGATAAAAAACTAAGTTCCTTCAGGGTATCCGGGTTCGGGGTCTTGTGTCTTGTGTCAAGAGGTTACCGCTATCGGTGCCTTGCCTACTTATGATAGTGAGGATGCTCAGCTGTTCAGGATATCTACATAAAAGTTATAAAATGAAGAAAAAATGTGCTAAGTAATAGAAGAGGGTTGCTATATCACGCCAGATACTAGTTAGGTAGATTACCTTTTCTGGGACTCCTCTGTGGTCCACACTATGCTGGTAAAACCTTCGAAGAAAACCTCTGATGAAACCAAGAACTTTTAACTCATATTTGAAGTCCACTTTCCACACCAAAGAGCCATAACCAAAGACCCACATATTTTAATGTGTAAGCTTTACGAAACCAATCAAATTCATTTAAATATAATTCCAGTTTTGCAAAATAAGCTATGCATTTTTTCTAACTGCTCTGTTGACAGCACAGCTGATTTTGATTGACGGCATTGACCTTGAATTTTTGACATTGACAAACAATGGTGCAACTTTTTTTTTCGGTTTCAGTTTACGCCTTACAGGCCCCATTCACCATTAGGCCAAATGGATAACATCCACACGGTTTTCATCCATTGGACGAGATCTATTTTTTAGCCCATTAACGGGTAGTTCGTGGAAGACATCCGCGTTGCTACTCTCTAGCCAGTCTCGAAACTATATTTTTTCTTATCTATATCTCGAAATTATAAATGTTTAGGTAGTGTCATATATAGCGTCATAAAATTATATGTTATCACTGCTTGGGACAACGCTGACTATTATAATATTACACTGTTACGCAATGTACCTACATATCCGTGCGACATTTTATCTCAATTAGGAACCGGGATGTGGGTTTTTAAACTAGCAATATTTTATTACAGATAGGGAGCAGCGAAACTAAAAAAACGTTACTGAATGGAACTCTAAATGCATTTAACCTATTTTTATTTACCCGTTAAATCCTTACTAGATACAATTTTTTGCCCACGATCAAGGTAATAAAACCACAACTGGTAATACTGAACGCATTTCGGGGCGTGAATGTCATCCATTTCTAGGATGACATCCGAAATGGATGGCGTTTTCGACATTCACTAGAAGTCCGCCGCTCTAAAAGGACGTTTGGACGTATCGTGAATGGGGCCTATTGGGTTAGAACAAGGAATACATCCATGGGTTAGGATGATAAAATTCGGACCGCACCCACAGACTTCTAAATACAGAAGACCGCACCAAAAAGAAGTGCTCTATGGTCATATCCGTTTCCGTTTATTTTGGCACTTCAATTCAAAACGTGAAAATATTTGTCATTTTACTTTACTTCAAAATGTGAGATGATGTTATTTCGGATTAAGCAGTATCTTCTTTGCAATAAAATATTAAAACCATGTAAATAATGTATTTCACTAAAACATGAGCCAATACAGTTGAACCAGATGAAATAATGGAGAAAAAATTTGCTAAAGAATGACACTGCCAAAAGAAACTCTAGACTACAACCACCTAACTTATCAAAGCTCTGTGCTTATTACCTATTCCGTAAAATAACCCTAATGCAAATTCCAATGAACTAAATAACTTCTAACTTTGAGATGGTATGTTTAATTCAGTGATTTGTGACATATAATCAGATTAAATGTCTAGGGTTACTCGACAAAGCTACGACATCGAAACTCCGCTTGGTGTGAAAGACAGCCAGCGGTACCGCAATACCAGCAAATATGATAATAAGCCCAAACGAAACGAGAAACAAGGAGCGATCAGTAAAGTAACTTCTAACGATCGAAACGGCCGAATCAAATTTAAATCTGAAAAAACGGTTCTGAATAAATTATGTATAGATACAGCTGTAAATACAATACTCCAAGGGCCGTTCGTAATCGATAATAACTGCCTAAAGTTAATCCGTAGCCGCAGTGGTAATCAATGTAACTGCAAAAACTCTCCAAAATGCCCTTCATCTAGACGAATCGGTAAAGAAGTGCAGACGTTCGACCCTAAGCTGTTTTCATTTTCAGATAAAGCTTGTCTAAAGTGTGTTGAGATGACCAACTGTGGTACACAGTTTCTCAACTATCCATCAAAGCGAACAGAAAATTCAAATACCGCACTTTATAGCCTTAGACAGAGAGATTCACGATTGATAAATAAAGCTCAACGGGATTACCTGCTGGACATCATACACAATGATAGAAGACAAGCTAACGTTACGCAGGCAGTTGTCAGGCAACTCGAACGCAGAGAAGTATGTTTGAAACAGGCAGATGTAAGGCAGCAAGAAAGGCTCTACATGCCAGAAAAAAATAACAGAACTCCAGTTGTGAACTACATGGGGGCTAGACGATGGACTTTGTCTCAATATCCAATCAGGGGGCCTGACTTTTGAAACAAAAATAAAGCAATGACCTTTCATGAGATTTTCATATTTGGAAAAATTAAGTTTCCATTTATACCTGTAATGCACTACTGAGCTATTAAGTATATTTAGAAATTGTGTTAATTAAAAAAAAAAAGCATCATTCATATAAGATTTATTCTAAACCAGTTCAATACTACTGAATACAAAAATGATAGCATTTTAAGTTGCTTCTAATTAATTTCAATGCAATACCTTAACAGTGAAAAAGTTTCAGTTCATTATGGATTACATATATAAAATTAACATTTATTTAGATATGACAATTACAAGAGTGATTTCACAATTTCAGCACTTTCTTACATGCATAAAGTTATCGAAAAAATATTGTCAGTTTTAAATAAAAAATATTTTTTTAAAGATTTGATTCTATTGACTTGAAAACCTTAATAATTTTAGTGACAAGACACATATATTTATGTTTATAAATAAGAAATGTGCCAGTGATGCATGAGTATTATCAAATCACTCTTGATACATACTACAAGTATGTACATACAGTTTCCAAAAAAACCTCAATAATAATATTGTGAATGTTAAATTATCCCAATTTATTGAGCTGCATAGGGATCATGCCATTTAACAATTTGTTAAACAAAATTAGTTTTAGAATTAAACAATAGATGGTGTGAAGTAGAAACTAAACATAACAAAATCGCAAAGTTCTTCCTATCTCTGTATGCAAAAATTTAATAAAGCTGAAAATAGATTTATAAGCTTGGAGCCTGCTTTTTATCATAGTTCCCAGAAATCTATGAAGCCATCTAATAAATATCTGAAAACTATTTTAACAAGTTATCTAGGCACTGAAAACCCTTCAAATGTTAGATTGGGTGTAAATTAGTAAAAACACAATAATCTTCTAAAGAATCACCAAAGAAAATGAAAGTATAATTTGTTGACTAAAGATATAAAATTTGCTAAAATATCTTTTAATTTTGAAGTCTAAAAGCCTCTTATATAGATGTTAAGATTTGATTTTAGTTTGATGTGTTAGTACTCCAATAGTATAATTAGTCTACATGAGTGAGATAGCTGAAAAACACATAACTAAGAGTAATATTATATGGGCAATTGGTGTCATGTACTTTTTCTACTATTGTATAGTTTCTTGAAGTGTGAAAAGTTAATCATGCTTTTGTCAAACAAAATATTCCATGCATTTACTAGATAATGACATCTTTGCCCATACCTTATCTTACTGTATTTTTAACCGACTTCCAAAAAGGAGGAGGTTCATCTGTTGTATTTTTTTTGTGTGTGTTCATCAATATTTTCGTAAATTGAGAGCAGAGTCAAAATTATATTTTTTTAGTTCGTAAAGGTATACTACCGAGGTGGCCCAATTTAAATTTTATCGAAATCGGCTCAGCCGTTTTTGAAAAAATTGTATACATCAATTCAGGCAAACTATTCCAAAAATAATTACATAGCTATTAGCACAGCTGTGAAGCCACAAACTGAATAGATATTGAAGAAAAAATTCAGCTTTCAATACTGTTATGACATTGATCAAATAACTGGTTTCACTTTTACTTCATAGTAAAATAAACTATTAGGTAATCTGAGTTTACATTTAGCCAAATTTAACAAGGCATTTTCTCATATTAGTTGGTCAATTATGTACAATAACTGGCCTGGATGACATGCAGTTTGTGTATCACTCATCTTTTTAAAAGTTAGCATAAAACAAGTTACTACAATAAATAGATGTCTTGTAAAATTTTGAACTTCCTTTGGTAGTTTTGATAGACTGAGTAGAACATGGAAAGATTCAATTTATGAACATGATGGCACTAATAGAATTTGGCCAGTTAGTGCTTTATGAATGAGTGAGGAATAAACCAAAGAAGAATGCTTTAAAAGTATCATTTAGATTTTGCCAATGTTCATGGAATCTTTCATTATCTTTGAATAGATAATTTAGCAAAAAAGAAGATATAAAATTAACTATCTATACTTGCAGTAAAATATGTATGACATCATTTACAAGCGAGACAAATCTCTACACTTTTGGAGCATTCTCCTTTCACATGAACGCCATTTAAATGCAGTGAAGAGCCAATATTACTTTCACAAACATCTTGGATATCTGTTATGGGTCAACTGTTGTTATACCAATTTGTATTTTTAAATATTTCCAGATATTTTTCGTAAAGTGTTCTTTGCACTACATCTCTAACATCGGCAGAGGCTTGGTGCTGCTGTCGTAGATACAACAAAGCTCACAAATTCTGCTGTGCGGGACTGGCCGGCGGGGGCTGCGCTTCCAAGTTCTTGATGAGCTGAGCGAGCCAGTGCTTTGTCGAGTTGTCTTCTTGCAAACATGCCGTGAATGTAGCATCTCTCAGCTGGTCAGGAAGACACTGTCTCAAGGCCTCTCTAGCCCTCGGATTATCAGACAGGCGTAAATAACATCGGACTACATGCTTTAACAAACGAGCTGATGGATCTTTGGCAAGAGAAAGCACCATTTTGCCCAATATCATAGCTACATGCGAAAATCTATCATAAGTCTGGCAAATGTAACACAAACCACTGTCATCTAGCAGTATTTTCTGAAGAATAAAAGTAGCAACTGTCTTGGAGAGTTCAGATCCGTTTTCCATGATGCGCAGGCATAGTGGTATTATTTCAGTGGTCAAAAGGAAGGTTATGACTTCTTGTTCATCTGTTTTGACTAAGGCTCCGATGACTCCCAAACTGGTGAGACGTAAGTATTCAAACGGTCGAGTTTTCGAGACAGTATGAAGAAATGGATACAAGAATAATGGGACGTGAGCTTGTAGAAATGCGGATCGAGTATCTGGATGCGAAGCAACACATTGCATCAGAGCTAATGCATTGCACACTCGGTTGCTTTGATGTGCGGTCAATGTCGGAGGTATCATGGCCACGTAGATGTTAGTGATCTCCTGCAGAAGAGCAGCTATTGTACCGAAGCTGTGCCAGAGCATAGGCGCCAAATCCGGCACAACCTCCCGTTTTTTGCTAAGCTCTAAAAGAGCATTTTCCCGCGTCTCCGGATTACACAGCTCCACTATCCAAGTGTAGATCTTTTCTCTATCCACCGCGGCTTGTATATTAGCCGGGCTTTGCTGTGCACTCATGTTAATCATTGATCTGTTTCTAAAGATTGGCAGGGGAATAGAAGAAATACGTACACGTAAGCTGTCTCGGAATTTAGACTATATCGCACATTCCATTGTATTCTACTTTAATAGTAATTTATTTATGACTTGAATTACGAGGTAAAAGCAAATTTAATAGATTTCTTTGAAATTATTGAAGGAAATAAATATCACGAAAATATAGCGAGCGTCGAGAATTATCACAAATTTTGTGACACTGACATTGACATTTTAAAATCATTTGACTTTTGACAATCAATAAAATTATTTATTTTATAATTCATACCATAGTCTAACCATGTTCTCCCTACAAAAATGCGGGATTTTTTTTGCCAAGTACGAGCGGAGCCTCACTGTGTTTGAGTGTCATACATTACGAGTAAAAAAAAAACTTTAAGAGTCTGGCTACCTCTAAATCTCGTTTCTCGGGTCGACATTTCGAAGTACCTCAAATCAAAAGGCCAGTTTCGAAAAAAAAAAATCCGCCAATGAATTATCATAATCATTGATAACTACGTCGTGCACCAAAACGTGGTCTCTCAACAAGCTCAAAGTAGAACTACAAGCATTAGAGGGGGCTATGATCGGACAATTTGCAACTGAATGAGTAGATACTTCAATATCCTACTTTTAAAAAAAGCCAGTGGGCAGTGCACATAGGTCCGAAGACTGATAACCGATAGAGTTAAGAAGTTTTTCCGCAAGTATCAGCAAACGCTCATGGGGTCTAACCAGCTTCGAACAGCTTCTAACCGATCTTATTGGAAAACTATAGGAAGTAATTTTTTGTGGATATCCTAACTTGCCCCATGAGCGTACCTATTTAAGAGGCGGTCCGAGGGGTCCGGACCGCCTCTATTAATCTTGCAATAAAAATTGGCGATAAAAATCTTGGCAAAAGGAATTCGCGACAAAACTGGCAACAAAATGCTTGCAACAACCATTTAATTTTGTCACGTAAACTTCATAATAATATAACTATTCGGATTTATGCGTTTAATATGTGAAGTGGCCAACCGGCACAACGGCGCGGGCACAGCTGGTGAAAAGTGGCCACAACAGACTGGTGTTTTTGCCCACTATTCATTAAAATACTTGAAGGAAATTCTTCGAGCAAATATCTACAGTGCCACAGTGAACAGTCCCTGAAAAAAAGTGAAAGTAGTAAAAAAATGTCCGAGAGCTGTCATATAAATACCGACTTAGATATTTACATCAAATAACTCACAATAACCCGTTTTCTCTAATCTTGACGTTATGTCACCTAATTAGTGCTTGTAACCGAGCACTTTGGCATCGCGTGGCGTTGTATTTGGCTTGCAATCGCCTTACAACTAATTAAAAAGCCTGCCCACTACGTCGTTTGGGCAGGGTTTTCTGTTCGGAAACTTTATTGTAAGATTGTAATCTTGTGACTAAACAGATATTTGCTTGAAGAGGAAATAATTATTTCTTATAATGTTCATATCTAAAAATAATAGACTAATATCAACTCTATCATATTAAGCAACTTTAGAATTTTAAATTTTTAAAAACTGTAATTTCTTAAAATGGCCACTACCGGGGCACCTGCGCTACGATCGAACCGTGCGAAATTCAATCAAATAACGACCCCCTGGTTTATCTGTGACATTTGGAGATTATTGTGTAGGCGAATGGGGAATCGCGACCAGAGTTAATGACAACCCTGTGCACCAAACTTGTCAAAATTGTCTAATTGTTTTGTCAGTGTCAGACGTGTCAGACTGTCAGTTGGCAATTTGGTTCTTTGGGTAATATCGCTTTGCTGCAGAGAATTTTATTTTATTCGTACATGAATTAATAGTTCAGCCACCGCCAAAGGTTCATTTTCACTGAATCTTTTCCGTAATCTCCATTTTTTTCCAAGCAACTCCACATGTTGTTCGTTAAATTGATTCTGGTTGTGAAAGTGAACGGTGGCAATTAAACCTGCGCCTGTTGCCTTTAGTCTGGTTTGTATTCTCATTGTTTCTATTCTATTCTTTCGGCTAGACATATTTTCTTCTAACTGAGTTGTAAGTAATGTAAACGTTTATCGATTAGCAAAAATGTTCAGCCATGTCCTGTCTTACAGCTGATCTAAATTGTAAACACCTACCCTAGTTGAATCATCGCACTGACGCCATGTCCGCATATAATTAACTGTAATAAACAAACTGCGGGCTCAATTGCCTTGTTTATTGCCTATAGGATAGAGGGAACATACTGCAGCCAGATGTAGAGAATGATGTTTATACAACATAAATAAGTTGTCTATGTATACTTTGTGTATAGTCTAAGAATATTAAATAGTTGCAGTATAGAACGCTGACAATCTGAATTAATTGAGTATTGGGTCGAGGCGGATAATCGAAAACTCGGTTAATCAGACATAGACTGGTAATAAAGAAAACAAACTGTCACACATAGAATAAACTTTATTAAGTTTAACAAACACGATTCTACAACAACACTCAATTGAATATCTCGATCAGAGTAAGTTGCCTCGATGTTGAAGCTCATTTCTGTGCAGCAAGGTCACGCAGGCACTTTTATATTAAGCTTAGGACCGATTCAGATAAGTAATTGTCATTTTGGATACTTGACATTTGGATAACCGGCGATCTACTATATTTAAATATATCAAGCAATTTGGCTGTTAAAGGGTTGCAGTTTATGAGAAGTTGATTCCATCTTGCCTCACGGTATGTGTCAGTAAGTAAAATAATAAAAATATTAACTGAAGTACAAGTTACACTGCACAGCTTATATTGATTCTACTTATATGCTCAGGCTGTGGTAGCCTAAACTAAATGTGTCATGGCCAGTGCTGAAGTTAATTATCTATTGGTATTTGACTAATGGGCCTTATTAGTAAGCTCCAAGCACAACATGCTATAGAAAGAGCCATGCTTGGAGTCTCTCTGTGATATTTGATCAGGAATTATGACACCCATAGAAGAAATACTGGCAAGCGCAGCATAGGAGTCCACCCACAAGATGAACTCAGCGAGATTTTATTGGATTTTATTTTAATTTTGTATAGGTTTCTGTTTGACTTCATACTGCCTGATGTTAAGCAGATATGCAGTCTAGGGTGTAGCATGCTTATCTAGTTATCTAGTGGAGCGGGAAGACAGACTCAAGAAACCATTCCACATTCTGGCTGTTTGTGTGAAAAATGTGGATGCAAGCTACTTCCAACCAGTTTTTTGGAGGTCTTTAGATGGAAACTAAAATGTATCAAACATTTTGATATTGTGGAATGATTGGTGGCCTTATCTACTACCTATATATATCTATCACCTATAGGCACATTTTGACATTCCTCATTCTGAACAAAATCTATTGATCCAGTTGTATGCACTCAGTACATGAAAATAAGGTCTAATTTGCCCTAGCAGTTTCAAAACACTGATGTAGCTACCTATCTACTATCAACAGCTTTTCAGTTGCCATTTAGTTGTTCTTTGTTGTATTAGGATAATGTCAATGCTTGATATTTACATAAGGGAGGGGACTGAAATGAAGTCAAAATGTCATCTATATTGACTCTTAGTGTAGTAGTTTGATTAGGTGTTTTTGTAAGTAATCATCGAAGTTAAGCAACATTCAGCATGGTCAGTCTTCAGATCGGTGAGTGTGGGTGGCATTTACGTCTGAGCACTACCGTTGCTCGGATGACACGTCCAATTGTAGGTCCTGGTTAACCGTTTAGCCATGTCAGAGGCATTCAGACTGCTTTAAAATTCTGACACTACCTGGCCTATACAAACTTAAGTGATCCCTAATTTGCTGAAGCCAACAGCAGTAGAGCATGTAGGTGGAACAAAGTGGACTGTAAATAAAGTAACTTAGCTATTTTATTTTCAGTCTACTGTTCAGAAATTTAAATCTATGCATATAGACCAAATAAACCATACAAAATTTTATTGAAACTTATTTTCAGATATGATTCAGTATTTGTTTGAATCAGCTCCCTTATTGGTTTGTCATACTGGTGTAAGACTTTGTTTTATCTTGTTCTTGCTCATGTTCATGTTAATTACTCGCTCCGTACATGCAACTGGGTGACTTACTGAACATAATAATATGCTTTGTTGCTATGAACCCAGCTCTATTAAGAAACTGGGCCAAGTGGAAGTTGTTTTCTGTTATCTTGTTTTTATAACTCTTGTATCCTCACTGTACATGGTATTACACACTGTTGTGGTGTATTCGTAACATATAGGTACAGATACAACGATAAGAGACCAAACCATTAACATTGTATCATACATTTATAACCTATCATACAGTCAGATCACCTTTCCTACGACCTTTCAATAAGGTAGTGGTAGCAGCAAGGATGATCAACCCTATCAGGGCCCCTAGGCAATGCAATTCTCGGGGCCCCTTTCTTTTACCTTTTTATTACTTTTTAAGGTTCCATACCTTAAAAGGAAAAAACGGAACCCTTATAGGATCACTTTGTTGTCTATCTGTCCAACTTCCAAAAAAGAGGTATTATTTTTTGTGTATGTTCATCGATAGTTTCGCCAATTTTGAACCGATTTTAAATAATCTTTTTTATACTCCCAAGGTGGTCCCATTTAAATTACATCGAAATCGGCTGAGCTGTTTTTATTAAATCATCAATAATCTACCTATACATTAATGTCACTTTGATTTGTGCAAACTATTCGAATCCTGTACAGTCCTGTACACAGTGGAAGTTAGTGGTGCGATTTTTTGCGAAAAATAATTATTTTTTAATGTTTTTAGAATCATGGAGGTGTCACACACGCTGACTCTCAATGAGACGGCGCTGCAGCAGCTGCCCGACGACAAGAAGCCACATTTCATATTCGAATGGCTCCGGTTTCTGGACAAAGTGCTAGTCGCAGCAGGGAAGGTAAATTCAACTGCTCAACCACTTGGTCTTAGACTGCAGTCGACTGGGACATTTTGTAGCAATGAAATTAATCTATTTGAAGTTTGGATCAAAGAAGATATTGATTGAATGACCGATTGTTACATGTTACCAGTTATGCAGTGTTATATTTTAGTCGTCAAGTATAGAATAGAGATACCTATATTTTGAGACCGAATCAAACATCTCGCTTCTCGCGCACCTGATCATGACAAATTTATTATTGCGCAATGACTCGATAAATGACTAAATAGCATAGTTCTGTTTCTTTTTCACTTTAGGCATTAGATAGAGAGAACGCTTTTTACGTTGCTATTAAATTTACGCTGGCGCCTCTGTAATCGGGCTTATAATTCCTATGGAGATCACCAAAGTTACCAAAAAAATGAGAAAAGATATGTTGAATGCGATCGATCCCTTGTATAGGTCGAATCATACAAGTCGGCGGATGTGAAGCTTGCTACAGGCTGCGCGAAACCCAATCAACGCGCAGCTTTATCTGACCTTCGGTCTGGATTGGATATTGCGCAGCCTGTAGCTAACTTCACATCCTCCGAGTTCTATGATTCGGTCTATACCAATGCGTAATAGCACGCCAACTGGTAAGTTGAGTTTTTGCAGCACGTTTTTTTTTCTTGCAGGCTGATATAAAAAGTTGCCAGCAGAAGCTCGTAGCTCAGCTAGTGAACCTCCTCCGCGAGAACCTCGGCGCGCCAGCTCGGAGGTTGCTAGCTCGCTGCCTGGCGACTCTCTTCTCCGTCGGCGACACGTTCCTGTTGTTCGATACTGTCAACAAATGTAATGATATCATCAAGGTTAAGGATGACTCGCCGTCTTACTTGCCCACTAGGCTGTGAGTATTGAAACCTTTTTACTTGTCTTTGATAAACAGTTCTATAACAAGCGCCAAACATTAGAAGTGCTTATCATTACCACCAACTTATAGCGTTGGCGGCGCCACCTATGATACCCGTATTAGACAGGTTATCACTCAACTAGAAGTTATAAGAACTTCTGAAGATTGACGAGAGATGGCGCACTGCTAAATCAATGATATGATTTTTATTTAGAGTGCTTTCCACACTAGATTTTATCTCAAAGAGTTATCTTTGTGATAAGCATTTCAAAAATCTGAAGCGAACGCAGGATTTCAACCTGCCCCTTCGGATCACTAGCCCGACGCTCTAAACAACTGAGCTAGCCCGCCTCCTACGCAAGCGCCAAACATTTGAAGTGCTTATCATTACCACCAACTTATAGCGTTGGTGAAATGCTTATCACAAAGATAACTCTTTGAGTTCTATAGCATACTGTGAGAATAGTTTCTTTCCCACTGTTTAACGAAATTACTCAACTACATCATATTAAGCAGGGTGTAATAATACCAATGGCCTAATTGGTAATATGTCTAACTATGAATAGATGAGCGCACTAGGTACGTATTCTTAGATAGAAGCATATTAGAACTCAGCTAGCAGTGAACCTCCCCCCGCTCGGCCACGATCTCGCCGCCGCGTGCCCCGCTACCGCTCATACCGGCAAGCATATTTTTATTTTATTTTACCAAACAGCCTTCATATAATATTCATAACTAGCGACCCGCCCCGGCTTCGCACAGGTGTATTATACATATACACCTTCCCCTTGAATCACTCTATCTATTAAAAGAAAACCGCATCAAAATCCGTTGAGTAGTTTTAAAGATATAAGCATACATATACATAGGGACAGACAGCGGGAAACGACTTTGTTTTATACTATGTAGTGAAGTGATTAATATTTTGTATGGGACAGCGGCTTAATTTTTCTCGAACTCCATAGGAAAAGTTGTTTCATATCCATAATTTATCCTTAATCACCCTTTTTCGGGTTAGTACAGATTAAGAAGATACAGGGTTATATTGAAGATAGCCCTGTATCTTGTTACAGATAATCCTGAAGATAACCCTGTATCTTCTTGCTCTGTACTAACTTGAAAATGGGGGATCAAGGACAACTTACGGATATGGAACAACTTTTTCTATGGGGTTAAACCGGAATTCGAAAAAATAAATCCGCTGTCCCACAAAATATTCCATATAATTTTCCTTCGGAAAATTGCGTGACGTCTTTTTATCTGATATATCTCAGTGCCTGAAGACGAGAGTTTTCGATAGTTGTGTGTTGCCAGTGATGACATATGGAACTGAAACGTGGTCTTTTACTGTGGGCCTTATGAATAAGCTCAGGATAGCCCAACGTGCGATGGAGAGGGCTATGCTCGGCGTCTCTGCGAGATATGCGAGATCGAATCAGAAATGAGGAGATCCGCAGACGAATCAAAGTTACCGACATAGCCCAGCGGATTAGCAATACAAAGTGGCAATGGGCAGGGCACATAGTTCGATGGTGCAGTAAAGTTCTCGAATGGAGACCACGGACCAGCAAGCGCAGCGCTAAATTGCGCAACTTACCATCTAGAAGTACATTTTTAAGCAAGAGTGTGTTTTGTATGGCGCCTTTAGTTTATAATAAGATACCAAAAGTGATACGAAGCCAAGAAGATCCGAATATTTTCAAGAATATGTTGAATTGCTTATTAGTAAAGAAAGCTTACTACAATGTTGACATGTTTCTGACCGACAAGCAATTAAATGAAATTAAATAGTGATAATATATCTGCATGTGACTGAAATTTTTTGAATTGACATTTTTTTCTTATTTGACATTTTGAGAATTAGGTAATATTTTTGTAGTAACATATTTTAATTTGGTTAGGTATATATTTTGACTTATTTTATGATTCGGTATAACTTATGAAATATAAATGTTATTATGTTTTATATACCGACTATCTAGCTTTTATTGTTATATTATGGAAGACTGAATATGAAAGTTCCTACACGGTCTTTTTATGATAATGAACGTTACTTTTTCTTTATTTAAAAAGTTTTCTAACGCATTTTATTGTAATATTACTTACTTAAAAGTATTGCTTAAGACTTTTAATTACATAAGAAGTTGTTTGTTGTTTTTTTTTTTTTTAACTTAGCGTCAGTGACACATTTTTTAAATATAATTACATTGAAAATAAATGATTATGATAAACTTTTGGGGTTATTTATTCAAAAAAACCTATTGAAGCGATGTCCTTCACAGCAATTTTACCTCGTATTTGATTATGAGATGTACGTTACGTTAATTTTTTTCCAAAATTTCTGTCATTTTAACAGAAAAAAATAATGTAAGGGACATGTCAATTCCTAAACTACAGGGATATCTCAAATAATGATATCTTTAACATAAACAGTTCAAAATTGTATGCAATTTCGCCCTAGAAGTCATTTAAATCAGACAAGAAACAAAAAAGATATAAAGAAATAAAAAAAATTGCGATCGTTTTTTGGCTCTCCTGAAAAATGGCCTTTTGTCCCTTATATTAATTCATATTTCCGTAGTCGAATTACTTACTCTGGCAAATGTAATTATTTCAACATAATGTTAGTTTGTAAGTTGTTAAGTCTGTAAACCTCTAGAGGTAGAAGCTAGAGTACTTTTTACATTGTATAACACCTGTGTTACACCTAGTTTCATAGACAAATAAATTCATTCATTCATTCATTCATTCGTAAGACGTCCACCGACTAGGTGGACTGACGATGTAATAAAGATCGCAGGAACGCGCTGGATGCAGGCCGCTTCCAACCGGCCTTATTGGAAATCCATACGGGAGGCCTTTGTCCAGCAGTGGACGTCTTACGGCTGATGGATGGATACAAAATATTACACGTTGAATTACTTTAATATTACAATAAATGTTGTCAACCTTTCAGGGCCGCAATATGTTGTCTGGGCGGCATGTACGAGAAGCTTGGGCGCATGATGGGCCGGTCTTACGAAGAGACCGTGACCACCCTGGTTCGTTCACTGAAGAGCGCCGAGTCTCAGACTCGACTCGAGATTATGAACACTTTGGAAAAGGTAAGCGATTTATAACTTATAGGCCCAATCATACTTCTTGGCGGTTGTGATGTTAGCTACAAGCCGCGGATAACCCAATCCTGATTGAAGCTCACGTAACTGTTTCGATATATGTTGTGAAGCAGCAGCAGAGTAAAGGAGGATGCACAGTAGCACGTGGCAAGTGCAGATCAAAGACACACAAAACTTCGTTGATATGAAAAGCCTTTTAATCATTAAAAGGTGCAATCATACAGTTTATATTAAATCTTTAAATGACACAATTAAAATAGTACAGTACAGTATAGTACAGTACAGTACAGTATCAGCCTTTTTTTTTTAATAGTCCACTGCAGGACGTAGGCCTACCCACGAAGGGTGATTGGGCCATATCCACCACGCTGGCCCAGTGCGGGTTGGTGGATTCACATACGCCATCGAATTTCTTCTACGGACATATGCAGGTTGCCTCACGATGTTTTCCTTCACCGAAAAGCCAGTGGTGTGAAATTCCGTACATAAATTACAAAGAACTCATTGGTACGGGACTGGGATTGAACCCACGACCTCACGATTGTAAGGCGGGCGTCACTACCCCTAGACCACCACGGCATCCTTCCAATTAAAATAGGGATATAATTAATTCTCACAATATTAGTTGTCAATCCAACAGAGTACGACGTAAAAAAGGAAGAGAGAGTGTTGCCATGTACGACATCTCAAAATTTGATGAGAATACTTTTATTATAATTTAGTGTCACATACATGTGCTCATATCCAACAGTAACAGCTGCGCGTGGATTAGGTTTCGCGCAGTTTGTAGCTAAATTTACAGCCGCCAAGTTGATCGATTCGGCCTATACTAGATATTGCCCGCGGCTTCAACATCATTATCAGTCGTAGGATGTCCACTGCTGGACACAGGCCTCTCCTATGGACTTCTAATAAGGCTGGTTGGAAGTGGCTTGAATCAAGTAAGATCCTGATGTCTTAATTAGATCATCGGTCCACCTTTTCGGTGGAGGTTCTGCGTTGCGTTAGCCGGTATATGGTCTTAATTTATGATTTTATTTTGAATGAATAAGTACTTAGTTAGAACTTTATTTGCTCATCCCAGATCTCTTGGAAAGTCATTCTATTTTATTGGTGTAAGCAAAAATAGGTAACTGCCCTGTTTCCCAGAGAAAACATCTACCTACCTCATGGGTACGAGATTTATATCACTTATGTTTATCACACATCATTCTTAACTCATTTGTGTTTCTACTCTCATGATGATGATGATAGGTATTAATGGTGCAGTTTTTCCGTTTTGTCTCCAGATTTGCGTAGGAATGGGCACAGCTGCGCCAGCCGCGGTGCGCGAGGTTTCCCGCGCGGCCCGCACCGCACTAATGTCGGACCGCGCGTCTCCCGTGCGGGCCGCGGCCGCCAACACATTGCGACACATTCTGCCGCTTATAAAGCTGACGCCGGCCGATCTGGACGCTATAGCGGCCGCTTGTCTGCGGGCCGCACAACCCAGTGACTATACACTCAGGTAAATAACATAAAAATCTGCCAAGTACGAGTCGGACTCGCGCACGAAGGGTTCCGTACTGTATGGGAGCCTTAAATATTTATTTAAATTATTTATTATTTAAGTAAGCATGCAGCTAAATACTCTGTAAATATTTCAAGCATCTACCTGTTACCGTTATTGATATCGAGCTAAAAACGGCTTAGATTTGTTGTATGGGAGCCCCCCTTAAATATTATATTTATTCTATTTTTAGTATTTGTTGTTATAGCGGCAACATAAATACATCATCTGTGAAAATTTCAGCTTTCTAGCTATAGCGGTTCATGAGATACAGCCTGGAGACAGACGGACAGACGTCTTAGTAATAGGGTCCCGTTTATACCCTTTGGGTACGGAACCCTAATACCTAGTAAAAGTGTCTACGGCATTATCACCAGCAGCTTGCATTAATAATATCACAACATGTTTCACGCGTGCTCGCCAACTGACGTCGATTGACTTGGACGCTATGTGTCTAGTGGCTGCGAAATTTTCAATTCGGACGTCGTAAGCAGGTTACCTGAGGGCCGATTCGTTACTATTTATTACGTTTTACTGGTCCGGTTTATTTTATGCGTTAATCGATATGAGCGACTATAGTCTGTCCGTTTAACTGAGTCCACGCCTGCGCGGTACAGGGGCGCGGGGGTAGACGACAAAGGGGGATTGAGACAGGTGCGGGCGGTGAGGACCCGCCGCCCGCACCTGTCTCAGTCCCCTTTGTCGTCTACCCCCGCGCCCCTGTACCCGCGCAGGCGTGGACTCAGTTAAACGGTCAGACTATAATAATGGTTGCTTACCTAAGACCAGCAGCTCAAGTTTTACCGAGTCTATTTATTAATAAAATTATTTTATGAATTTTGTTCACAGATGTGCCATTGCCGATCTATTGGGGACGCTCATTGCCACAACTCAAGCTGGCGAAGTCAACAATCTTAATACGAAGAAAATAGGAGCACAAGGTATGTTATTTTTTAATATTTCATCGGAAAACACGGGTTTCTGCGCGGCATCAATCAGTAAAGTATTTTGAAAGCATACACAACATTGTTGACACCAAGTTATCTGCTTGCCCTGTACTAAGCCGAAAGACGGTGATGAGGAGCTTTCATCATCTTTTACCAGGGGTGAACCCGGAATTCGGTTATAAATCGCAACTCGGAATCTACAAAATATTTCATGCATTTTGTTGTTTGAACAGCCTCTTTTTCTCAAATTTCTGGTTGACCCTATAGTAAAAGTTGTTCATATTTATTATGGTTTTAATCGCCCTTTTTTGGCTTTGCACAAGCTTCATTAAGAGATAATGCAAAAATATATCGAGCTGAAGCCATTACCTTGTGCAATGTACAGTATTCAATTATTTGTTTTGGAAAACGATGTTCCTATTATTTTCTTTGATAATAATCTTCATTTAAAGGAATTCCACAATTTCGGATCTTATTATCTTTTGACATTACTTGTAAAATATGGTGGCGTTGAACAAATTTCTAACTAAAAAATATGAAATTCCAATCAAATTAAGCAATCAATGCGGTTGTTTTACTCTGCGCATTTATTTAAAGGATTTTTTGAGCTAGGTACTGTACACAGTGGGTCCCATTTGCAAGATCTTCTTTTATCGTATTGTTTCAGTGCAACAAAACAAGAAAGACCCTCCCAAAAACGTAGTGTCTCTAGATGAGGCATTGAACCTCCTGATGGGTGCGTTTTTACGAGGAGGCACGTCTTTCCTCAAGGGAGAAATCATCAAATCTGGCTCAGGAGTGAACAGGGAAGTTCGCGTTTGTGTCACTAATGTAAGTATGAATTACATGCAGTGTTACTTAGCAATGTGTATATATTTTCAGAGCTATAGATCGAATGAAACATCGCGGCGGCTGTGATGTTAGCTACAAGCCGCGGATAACCCAATCCTGACTGAAGCTCACTCAACAGTTGCGCAAGCATTATGATTCCCATAGTTTGTAGCTAATTTCACTGCCTTCAAGATGTTTCATTCAGCCTATGTGTAGAAGATTTACTCATCATTCTAAACAATAGGCTATTTGACAACATTGAAAATATACTATTGATTGTGACAATCCTTACAGATAATAGCTTGAAAATGACATATTTCTCTTTATTTAAACTAAAATATGTTTAATTTTCGCATATTGCACGAAATATAATACGGTATGATATCTTTATCTGTCACGAAAACGCTCTAAGATGGGCGGCAACTCTGGTGACGTCACATGCTAGAAAGCGAGAATTTCTCGAGCGACTGTTAGTGTAATTTGTGTTTTGGGTTTTCGGAGTAATATTATTGGATCTGTAAGTTACTTCTAAAGTATCTTTTGTCAATTTTTGAACGTGAACTAGCGTATTTACTAGTATTAACTACGTTAATTTCTAGTGTGTGACGTCTCAGACCAGCGCCATTACAGAATGTCGTTATTGACGGGATCTTGAAAATCTATTCTTAAACACCGATGATCATTGTAAATACGGTAGATCTCTCGGAAATATAAATGTGGTGTGCATATTATTTATTAACGCATAATTTAAAACGATTTCCAAAAAGTAATCAAATAGCCTATTCTTATAATTGGACCAATCCTGGATTACCGAAAAATCAGCTGTTAGGATTTTATAATTTGTCCCATGGTAAAAGTTGTTCATCTTGATATACTAAAGTTGCAATTAAAGGTTATGCCTAAGCTACCAGTAATCTGACTTAATAGACAAATATTGCAAATTTTTAACTGTTAACTAATTTGAAAATTAATTAGCATTGTTTTCAAGGTAGAAAATTAGCTCTTTATAATTATTAGGTCTATAAAAAGTTTAAAAGGAAATCTAAAAGTTGTAGTAACTATATAAATACTGTGTTTTTTTCAGGCCTATGTAGTGTTTGTGCAAAATATGGGAGGAGTGTGGTTAGAGAGGAACATGACCACGTTTTTAAACCACGTCCTGGATTTGGTCGCTAACCCTAAAGCTGCCAGTTCTCATGTCGACGCCGTTTATTCGAGGTATGGGATTTTTCAATTATAGTTCATTCAACTGAAGCCCAAAAAGAGGAATTTCTCTATTTATCTTCTTTTTGTTAATATGATACTAGCGACCCGCCCCGGCTTCGTACAGGTTTATTATACTTATAAACCTTCCTCTTGAATCACTCTATCTATTTCAAAAAAACCGCATCAAAATCCGTGGTGTAGTTTTAAAGATATAAGCATACATGGGGACATGGGGACAGCGGAAACGACTTGGTTTTATACTAAGTAGTGATGAAAAAAATCGGCCAAGTGCCAGTCGAACTCGCACACGGAGGGTTCCGTACCGTATGGGAGCCCCATTCCTCTTGCCGTTATTAATAGCGAGCAAAAAACTAATAAAAATCACGTTTGTTGTATGGGGGGCACCCATACAACAAACGTGATTTAACCTTAAATATTTTTTTTATTCAGTTTTTAGTATTTGTTGTTATAGCGGCAACAAAAATACATCATCTGTGAACATTTCAGCTGCCTAGCTATTATGGTTCATGAGATACAGGTCGGTGACAGACAGACAGACGGCCAGGCGGAGAGACGGACATCGAAGTCTTAGTAATAGGGTCCCGTTTTTACCCTTTGGGTACAGAACCCTAAAAATAATATTCAGGCGTTTGTAGGTTGCGATTGGCCGCTGGTAAAAAATCCGATTTAAGAATAAATTAAAATAATTATTGTAAATATCAATATTTTTTATTATTATTATATTTTTTTCGATAGTCGTCACTCTTTCCCAAAAAAACACGGACATATACCTAATTATAATCTGGAGCTAGGTAATGATTCATTCCCATACTTAAAGAAAAAAATATGTTTCTTTCCTAGAACACATCACTGTATGCGATAAGTTGTTGCCCTATGCTAGTTATTTTATGTCTTGTGCATTCGACGTGAAAAATAAAAAATTCTATCTTTTTAATGGTTTTTTCTGTACAAGTGATTGTGCTGTTTTATTTCAGAAAATGCATAAACTACATTCTACGCAATACTCTCGGTAAAATGCTCGGTGAGAAAGCACAATCATCGGCTTGTCGGGAAATCATACAGATAGTCATTAAACAGATGAACAGCATAGATTTCAACCCCGAAAATGCCAAGGATTGCAATCAGGTAATATTAAAAACTAACCTCTTTTACTATCCTAATATTCTTTCTACTATAATATTCATATTATGAGGAGATCCGTAGACGAACCAAAGTTACCGACAAAGCCTATCGGATTGTCAAGTTGAAATGGCAATGGGCAGGGAACATAGCACGGAGGACTGATGACGGTCTCCACTCAAGAACTTTACGACGCCGAGCATTCGTAATGTTCTCGAGTGGAGACCACGTACCGGCAAGCGCAGCGTAGGACGTCCACCCACAAGGTGGACGGACAAGACCGCAGCATCGCGCTGGATGCAAGCCGCTACGAACCGGTCGTTTTGGAGATCGATAGGGGAGGCCTATGTCCAGCAGTGGACGTCCTATGGCTGAATAGAAAGAAGAAGAGAATGAAAGAAGAATATTCTTATACACTTTGAACGATCTGAAACTTGTACTAACCCCGAGTTTACACGTAATTTAAAACTACAGTAGTTTCCGTATGGCTCCACACATTTTTGTGCAGTGCCCCATGTATTACTATACAAAATCTGTATAAATAGTACATAGTGCCGCCAACAATAGGTCTCGTCATTCGACAAAGAAAATACATAATAATTAATTTGCACAAAATTGAAACCAGTATAAATATTTAAAACA
The DNA here is from genome assembly GCA_964007245.1 of Hypomecis atomaria. Classification (NCBI taxonomy): domain Eukaryota; kingdom Metazoa; phylum Arthropoda; class Insecta; order Lepidoptera; family Geometridae; genus Hypomecis; species Hypomecis atomaria. The sequence goes on along the minus strand of OZ023294.1, from coordinate 15,061,666 downwards.
ATCGATTAAAAATGATACAAATTAATTCAATAATCAAATCGCGTTATTTTAAGTAAACAATGCAAAACCTGTACTAAAGTGTCTGATAACAGAAATTAATTTAGGTGCGTGAAGAGTAATAGGCGTAAAACTGTTTCGTTCATAGATCGATCGATTTTAAACATCTATTTTTTTAAATTTATTCCCAAGATTAAAATAACTTATTTATTTTCAGGAAACTTTATTCAGCCAGCATTTGCTAGTGTGCGCTTTGATGGAGGCGGGAGAATTGGCGCTGCAACTCGGCACCTCGGTTCAGAATCTGGTTTCTGACACTTCACTCAACATGGTTGACGCTATTTGTACTGTAAGTTCTCTAAACAGTAGAAAATGTGATGATTTTAAGTCGCGTATAGATTTAGGATTTCTGACACGTCTTGCTTCCTTATTTTTATACAGTACCTAATCGTAAAAAAAATCAATTATACATGTTTACCTTCGAGGAAATACGAGGGGTGATCCAAAAGTAATGATAATCAGTTATTTCTACTGCACACAAAAATACAAAAAAAATATCAGTCACTTGCTCAATTACCAACTAGTTCAGGAAAAAAAAAATCATATAAATAGGCCACGATTCCCGGGAGCTACATTCATTTGAATACGGGCTGTCAAGGAGTGAACATCAAAATGGAAAAACACGAAATCAGAGCTGTCATTAAATACCTCTGCTTGAAAAAAATGTCTACCAAAGACATACATAGCGACTTGGTGGAAACATTAGGGGACTCTTCTCCTCCATATTCCACAGTTGCACGCTGGGCTAAGGAGTTTAAGCTGGGAAGAACATCGACGGAAGACGAACACCGCGAAGGACGCCCATCGACGTCCCTCACTGAAGAAAATGTGAAAAAAGTTGAAGAAGTTGTATTGGAAGATCGAAGAGTGACTATCAGGCATGTAGCTGAGGTCACAGGGATCTCATATGGCAGCATTCAAAGAATCCTTGCGAACGAATTGCATATGAGAAAGGTCACCGCGCGTTGGGTACCGAAAATGTTAAACGACGAGCAAAAGAAGAAACGAGTCGACATGTCAAGAGCAAATCTCGAAAATTTCCAGGCAGACAAGGATAATTTTTTGTCACGTTTTGTGACCATGGACGAGACCTGGATCCACCATTTTGATCCTGAAACAAAACAACAATCGATGACATGGAAACGATCCGATGAACCGACGCCGAAGAAATTCAAAGTGTCAAGCTCAGCAGGGAAGGTTATGGCGTCTGTTTTTTGGGACGCTGAAGGAATAATCATGGTGGACTACTTGGAAAAGGGGGCCACTATTACAGGCTCCTACTATGCAGAACAAATAAGAAGATTGCGGGAGGCTATTAAGGAGAAAAGGCGAGGCAAACTGCGGGCTGGGCGGCTTGAGCTGGTGGATCACCCCCCCTATTCACCAGATCTAGCCCCCAGTGACTTTTATCTCTTTCCACGACTCAAGGAACATCTCCGAGGCAAGAAATTTGACGATGATAGCGACGTGATGGCCGCGGTTAAGGACTTTTTTGAGAGTCAAGATAAAGATTTTTTTTCTAAGGGAATTTTAGGTTTAGAAAAGAGATGGACTAAATGTATAGACTTGCTAGGAGACTATGTTGAGAAACAAATTTATTTTTTTATTTTATTCATTGTGTTTGTTATTGATTATCATTACTTTTGGATCACCCCTCGTATCTATAGTCACAATCGTGCAAAAAAAAATATTCGAGCCAAAACTCTGCCCAAGCTACGTAGTGGGCGAGCTTTTTAGGTAGTTGTAAGGCGATTGCAAGCCGAATACAACGCCGCGCGATGCCAAAGTGCTCGGTTACAAGCACTAATTAGGTGACATAACGTCGACATAATGACGGCGCTGGGACAATTTTTTACTACTTTAACTTAGGGACTGTGGCTCTGTAGATCATTTGCTCGAAGATGTTTACGATATATTTTTAGATGTCGTAGGATGGTTTTGGCATAACGAATTTTTGCATAAAGTCTAGGGGTTCCGCGAAAATATCGATAGTTAGACAATGGCTATGATATTTATCAATCTTATTGATAAAAGATGGGGCTTTTCCAAAAACAAGAGGTGCTTTAGTACCTATATCTTAGTTAGTAGCTACTTATATCTTCAAACAATGATTTTGTAAAATATGAATTAAAACTTTAAATGGAAAACATTGACCACATTCATTCGGACGTCGTCCATCCGGAAACATTGTCAGTGGGTCTCCTAAACTTGTATAAACTAAGATTTTAGTTATCTGTGCTAAGTTTAGTTTAGTTAACGTAAACCTGAATCTAATACCTAACCTATTTTCCACAGGTGCTAGAACACCCGTGCGTAGCGGCGCGACTAGCGGCCGCATGGTGTATTCGCTGCATCTGCGTCGCTTTGCCCTCACAAATCACCCCACTGCTGGACAAATGCGTCGACGCGCTCGACGCTGCCAGGCCCACTCCTCATCATATCTCTGGTAAGACTTTGACTGACAGAGATATCCTTTTCCTTTACCATAATACCGATAAGCTCTATGCGTAATTAAAAAATTCTTACAATAGTTTGGGGTTTACTGTTAAACTTATATATTTTTTTTAAAATCAATTACTAAATAAAGCTTATTTGGGCTAATTTAATTTTCATATAAGTAAATTTATTTGTGGGAGCCTGGGAGGTGGTGTCCGACCACCGACTAGGTCATTATTTATTTGGATGGGTGACCGCGGGTGGCATTTTCCAACTGAGCGCTACCGTGGCTTGGATGACACGTAAAATTGACACGTAAAGGTCCCGGTTGTTTTAACCGTTTAGCTATGTCAGAGGCCTTCAGCCGGCCTAAAAACTCGTGACACCAGGGCTAACCACCCGGCCTATACGAACTTACTTACCGTCGAGGTGGACTGATAATCGCTTTAAGACCGCAGGGTCTTCCTGGATGCAAGCAATTCGAACCGGTTTTATTAGAGACGTATAACGGAGGCTTATGTTCGGCAGTAGCCTTCCTATGACTGATACTAACAAACGATACTTACTAATATTATTTTCTTTATTGTTGCAGGTTATTCGGCAGCCCTAGCAGCCATATTAGGCGCCGTACGCCTCAGCCCGTTAGGGGTGCCGCACGGTCGAGGGAAAATAGCCTTTAACGCGGCGGAACAACTGCTACGGTCGGCCGGACAGAGCAGTCGACTCACGGCCGCCAGGACTAACGCTGGCTGGCTTATTGTTGGAGCTATTTGTACTCTAGGTAAGTGAGCATTAGGGGTGTCGCGTTGTCAAGGGAAACAGCCTTTAACGCGGCGGAACAACTGCTACGGTCGGCCGGACAGAGCAGTCGACTCACGGCCGCCAGGACTAACGCTGGCTGGCTTATTGTTGGAGCTATTTGTACTCTAGGTAAGTGAGCATTAGGGGTGTCGCGTTGTCAAGGGAAACAGCCTTTAACGCGGCGGAACAACTGCTACGGTCGGCCGGACAGAGCAGTCGACTCACGGCCGCCAGGACTAACGCTGGCTGGCTTATTGTTGGAGCTATTTGTACTCTAGGTAAGTGAGCATTAGGGGTGTCGCGTTGTCAAGGGAAACAGCCTTTAACGCGGCGGAACAACTGCTACGGTCGGCCGGACAGAGCAGTCGACTCACGGCCGCCAGGACTAACGCTGGCTGGCTTATTGTTGGAGCTATTTGTACTCTAGGTAAGTGAGCATTAGGGGTGTCGCGTTGTCAAGGGAAACAGCCTTTAACGCGGCGGAACAACTGCTACGGTCGGCCGGACAGAGCAGTCGACTCACGGCCGCCAGGACTAACGCTGGCTGGCTTATTGTTGGAGCTATTTGTACTCTAGGTAAGTGAGCATTAGGGGTGTCGCGTTGTCAAGGGAAACAGCCTTTAACGCGGCGGAACAACTGCTACGGTCGGCCGGACAGAGCAGTCGACTCACGGCCGCCAGGACTAACGCTGGCTGGCTTATTGTTGGAGCTATTTGTACTCTAGGTAAGTGAGCATTAGGGGTGTCGCGTTGTCAAGGGAAACAGCCTTTAACGCGGCGGAACAACTGCTACGGTCGGCCGGACAGAGCAGTCGACTCACGGCCGCCAGGACTAACGCTGGCTGGCTTATTGTTGGAGCTATTTGTACTCTAGGTAAGTGAGCATTAGGGGTGTCGCGTTGTCAAGGGAAACAGCCTTTAACGCGGCGGAACAACTGCTACGGTCGGCCGGACAGAGCAGTCGACTCACGGCCGCCAGGACTAACGCTGGCTGGCTTATTGTTGGAGCTATTTGTACTCTAGGTAAGTGAGCATTAGGGGTGTCGCGTTGTCAAGGGAAAATAGCCTTTAACGCGGCGGAACAACTGTTACAGTCGACCGGACAGAGAAGTCGACTTACAGCCGCTAGGATTAACGCTTGGGTGGCTTATTGTTGGAGCTATTTGTATGATGGGTAAGTAAACGAGTGTGTTCTACCCTCATAAGGCGCAGGACGGATGCGTAGATTTAGTATGTATTGATTTATTATTTACTAGCTTTTGCCCGCGGCTCGCCCGCGTTTTTTTTATTTTTATGCTATCCCACAGGAACCTTTTGTTTTTTAGGGATAAAAAGTAGCCTATGTCATTTTTCAACCTTTGAACTATATCCATACAAAAAATCAAGTCTATCCGTTGCTCCGTTGCTGCGTGAAAGCGTAACAAACTTACATCCACATTTATAATATTATTAGTAGGGATTTAAACTTTTGTGTTTTCTTTCCACCAGGAGTGCCAGTAGTTCGAGGTTTGTTGCCGCGGATGTTGTTGCTGTGGCGGAACAGTTTCCCGCGATCTGTAAAGGAGCTCGAATCTGAGAAAAATAGAGGAGATGCCTTCACTTGGCAGGTAAATGTTTATAGCGTTTTTAAACACTAAATAATGTATGCCTTCGACTTGGATAAATTTGAAATGAACCTCAGATATATTATGTCCCAAATGGACAAAAATGGAAAATTCCACATCCACTACAATTTTACTAGGTAGATTCACGTTTGAGCCCATTGGCCTCCTTTGTGAGATTTTCAGGAGGATCGACTGGAAGTATGTAGCATCCAGCGCGTCCCTTCGGTTTTATCGAGGCTGTCTGTTAATCTCGTGATTTCTTAAATGTTTGGTTTTTGATACATTAGCCGCTTCTAATTTTTGGTAAAAGGCCACTCTGTATGTCCTATGCGCTTTGCATACAGCGGTCTTGATCAAAGCGTCGGTCCGTATTTTTGATGGAATTATTACAAGTATTCTGTTTGTATGTAAAATAATTGTTTAGATACTAAAAATATGGTTATTTTACGCAGGTGACATTAGAAGGTCGTGCAGGCGCGTTATCAGCCCTGCATAGTTTGCTGATCCATTGCCCTTCACTGGTGAACAATGACGACACGGCCAAACGACTCTCGCAGCCGATAGATGGCGCTATAGCCGTGCTTACTAAGTGAGTATATAGTCCTTGTAGGAGCAGCCTACGATTTTAGTACACAATATAAAAAAAAATATATCCACCGTAGAACCTTTCGATCTCCTCCAATACCTCTGCCTTGGTCGACGCTACACTGCCATCTTCTCTCTTCAGCTTTGTTAGCTGGCTTTGCCCAATAGACAAATGCCTCGAGAACACTTTGGAGCCTTGGTTCCGCTCTATTGTCTCTTCAAATGTTTAGTATTAAAGAGACGAATGTCGCACCGCACCGATTTCGAAATTTGTCTGTTGAGCCGACTGTATTATTATCCACAAAATAGTACAGTAGTCAGTAATCTAGATTATTTATTTATTAAATATTTAATCAAATTAGGTTATTAGCATTAGGTTAATTGTTGCAGGTTTCTCACTCAAAAGCATTTTTTGGGCTCTAAATACACACTAAAAAAATTGATTCGCATGGATTTGATTCGCTCTGATTCGCAACCGATAACCAAGCTCTATCTATCAAAGCGAAAGGGTTTTGCCACTTTTATGTCAGTTATCGTTGTCAATCCATACTTTATTTCCTTTTCGAGGGGATATAATGGTGGAAAAATAATTTGCCCCTTGCCATGCTTTTCGTGCTGGGGGTGCTGGTTTCATATGTTACACTACAAAAGTGTACTAAACTTTTACTTAACAAATATTGTATTTAGGATTTTTTTACTGGGGACATGAAGATGAAAATCTGTTTGTGTTGCAGCGTAACAAGCGTGGTGCGCAGCTACGGCGGGGCCCTGAAGGCTCCTGCGGCGTTACTGCGCCTGCGGCTGTACCAGGCGTGCTTCGCCCTGGGCGGCAGCGCGGCCCCCGCGGCGCCGCTGCTGAGGCTGCTCGCCGCGGAGCTGGCGGCCGCGCACGACCCGCACACTGGGAACCAAGCCACGGGTGAGTTGTTACTGAAGGCTCCTGCGGCGTTACTGTACCAGGCGTGCTTCGCCCTGGGCGGCAGCGCGGCCCCCGCGGCGCCGCTGCTGAGGCTGCTCGCCGCGGAGCTGGCGGCCGCGCACGACCCGCACACTGGGAACCAAGCCACGGGTGAGTTGTTACTGAAGGCTCCTGCGGCGTTACTGTACCAGGCGTGCTTCGCCCTGGGCGGCAGCGCGGCCCCCGCGGCGCCGCTGCTGAGGCTGCTCGCCGCGGAGCTGGCGGCCGCGCACGACCCGCACACTGGGAACCAAGCCACGGGTGAGTTGTTACTGAAGGCTCCTGCGGCGTTACTGTACCAGGCGTGCTTCGCCCTGGGCGGCAGCGCGGCCCCCGCGGCGCCGCTGCTGAGGCTGCTCGCCGCGGAGCTGGCGGCCGCGCACGACCCGCACACTGGGAACCAAGCCACGGGTGAGTTGTTACTGAAGGCTCCTGCGGCGTTACTGTACCAGGCGTGCTTCGCCCTGGGCGGCAGCGCGGCCCCCGCGGCGCCGCTGCTGAGGCTGCTCGCCGCGGAGCTGGCGGCCGCGCACGACCCGCACACTGGGAACCAAGCCACGGGTGAGTTGTTACTGAAGGCTCCTGCGGCGTTACTGTACCAGGCGTGCTTCGCCCTGGGCGGCAGCGCGGCCCCCGCGGCGCCGCTGCTGAGGCTGCTCGCCGCGGAGCTGGCGGCCGCGCACGACCCGCACACTGGGAACCAAGCCACGGGTGAGTTGTTACTGAAGGCTCCTGCGGCGTTACTGTACCAGGCGTGCTTCGCCCTGGGCGGCAGCGCGGCCCCCGCGGCGCCGCTGCTGAGGCTGCTCGCCGCGGAGCTGGCGGCCGCGCACGACCCGCACACTGGGAACCAAGCCACGGGTGAGTTGTTACTGAAGGCTCCTGCGGCGTTACTGTACCAGGCGTGCTTCGCCCTGGGCGGCAGCGCGGCCCCCGCGGCGCCGCTGCTGAGGCTGCTCGCCGCGGAGCTGGCGGCCGCGCACGACCCGCACACTGGGAACCAAGCCACGGGTGAGTTGTTACTGAAGGCTCCTGCGGCGTTACTGTACCAGGCGTGCTTCGCCCTGGGCGGCAGCGCGGCCCCCGCGGCGCCGCTGCTGAGGCTGCTCGCCGCGGAGCTGGCGGCCGCGCACGACCCGCACACTGGGAACCAAGCCACGGGTGAGTTGTTACTGAAGGCTCCTGCGGCGTTACTGTACCAGGCGTGCTTCGCCCTGGGCGGCAGCGCGGCCCCCGCGGCGCCGCTGCTGAGGCTGCTCGCCGCGGAGCTGGCGGCCGCGCACGACCCGCACACTGGGAACCAAGCCACGGGTGAGTTGTTACTGAAGGCTCCTGCGGCGTTACTGTACCAGGCGTGCTTCGCCCTGGGCGGCAGCGCGGCCCCCGCGGCGCCGCTGCTGAGGCTGCTCGCCGCGGAGCTGGCGGCCGCGCACGACCCGCACACTGGGAACCAAGCCACGGGTGAGTTGTTACTGAAGGCTCCTGCGGCGTTACTGTACCAGGCGTGCTTCGCCCTGGGCGGCAGCGCGGCCCCCGCGGCGCCGCTGCTGAGGCTGCTCGCCGCGGAGCTGGCGGCCGCGCACGACCCGCACACTGGGAACCAAGCCACGGGTGAGTTGTTACTGAAGGCTCCTGCGGCGTTACTGTACCAGGCGTGCTTCGCCCTTTAAATACCTACTTCTCGTGTGATTGTTGAGGGAGAAAACTTGTCTTTCCGAGATGGGGGATGAAAAATAATTATTTATCCGCCATATTAGATTTACCATATTCCCTCATTATCTTATGTTAGGATTAGTTTTCTAACTTTTCTTACACTGGGGTAATAAATCATATCTTTTCAGGCATGTTGCGAAGTGCGATGCATCCCCGGGATACGATCTTACTGGGAGAAGAGGGATGGATTTATGACACTGACCATGCGGCCATTGAAGAACAGGTAAGTAAATTTTTTTTTTAGATTGAAATCAAAACAGCAAAAGTGAACAATTTTTACTATGATTTCCATCTTGTAATCAGTAAAAAGCCATAATACCTACTGTAACAGCGAATAAAGAATCGGCATCTGCTTTCGGTAAGAGATTATACACATATAGTCGGCTGGGTACGGTTTCGTGGAGAGTTTCATGAAACAGATAACGCTCTACAATACTGAAACCGCCGATTATCTCATTCCAAATGTCGATGTTTATTATTTACTCGCGCGTACTCTATGCGATCAATTTAGGCTGATTTTAGTCTCTCGCTCACCGTCGGCGCTCATAGCTCAGCGCGTAGTTCATCAGCGCTGAGGCTCAGCGTGGTTCGTTTTAGTATCGTACTGACCGCTTACTGTACAGACGACGACTAAAATGCGGAGTGTATTAATTATTGCTGCTTTGTACTACCTATCCCAAAAAATAAAAACCGGCGACGCCGAAGACTATGCGTTCATCCATTGATTGAGCAGAGAGCCTTTGCAGGAGACTTTGCCTTGTTACATGGCACTTTGAGGGCCATAACTCGACCTGCATCCTCTTCGCGATTCGCCATGACTGTACACGCTGATGACGTCCGCTCCGCTCGACACTAGAACGCTCGTTGAAAGCAGCGGCGCTCGTGCGATTGTCGGCGCCGGACCACCGTGCGCGCTGATAGCTACGCGTCATTCAAAAACGCTTCCTAGAAGTTCATATATCTCGGCCATCAGCGCCGACGGTGCGCGTGCGGTCGGCTTGAAACTAAAATCAGCCTTACTCCCTCCAATTTTTTTTACAAACTTTATTTATACGCTATGCTATTGATAAGTGTTCAAAACGTCTGATGACCATTATATTCTGACCCCGCAGCTAATTAATCCAGCCAGCGCGAGTGGGTCAGGAGCGTTAGAACACGAGCCTTGCTGTCTATACCGCGGGCACGGCGGCGCTCAGCCACTAGGGGTCGCCGTCATCGACGCGTCGGTCGCGCTCTTCCCGCAGATATTCGCGCGAGCCGCCAACAAACATCGGTCAGTCATAGACCAGTGTCCCTTCACCTTACAGCTAACATATAACATCAAGGTTGCCTGGAAGAAATCGCCATGGGTGATAAGGCCGCCAATTTATAATCATATTTTTTTGTCGTATATGTGAAAATAATGTTTATTTTTAAATTGTGGTTGTAAATAAAGAGTTTTGTCTGTCTGTCTACAGCCGCTAGGGGTCAGTAATAGACCAGTTTCCTCTGATTTTACAGCTAATATGGCTAACGTACGCAAACGGTCGCTTCGGTCAATAAAATCGATAATAATTACTCCATCCATCCGTCAATTCAACTAATATCTAATTCATCTTTCAGGCAACAAATGCTGGAACATTTCGCGGAATGCATCAAAATGTCTAAGGGAGCGAGACAAGAGGCCATACAACTGAACGTATACACCGCTCTGCTGTTGGCCCTGAGGGTGCTCGCCGAACAAAAGGCGTCGCTCGGGCAAGACGCGGTCAAAAATATCACCACGGAACTTGTCATAGTGAGTACAGTCACACGATAATACACACACAACTTACAACGCAAAAAGACACATAGAAAATAGTGCAGAAAATAAATAAAATGTTCTAGAAGTTCTGCCTTCTATTGAACCCAGTAGGTTTTAGTGGTCATATTTTGCTGCAAAGTATAAAAGTATTATTCAAACAATATTACTACTGAAGCGCGCGAAATATAAAATGTTGTTGTTTATTTTGACTTTAAATTCTCTTATTTTTGATGTGTTTGTATTAAACGCACATAATGTGTAATCAGCTAATAGCGTCACGATCTGCGTCGAAGCACAAACGCTTGTGTTGTACGATTTTGATCCTAATGCCCTTGCATTTACGCACAGAATGGCCTATCAGCGAACAGCGCCACGATGCGGGCCAACTCTGCGGATGCATTTGATCCTAATGTTCTTGTATTTACGCACATAATGACTTATCACCGAATAGCGCCACGATCCACAAGAAAGCAGAAAGGCTTGTGTTATACGATTATGATCACAATGCTCTTGTATTTACGCACAGAATGGCCTATCAGCGAACAGCGCTACAGTCCGCGCCGCTGCCGCGTCTTGCGCCGGTCGACTTTGTGGATGCATCTCTGAAGCCGAAAGCCAAGCGCTCAGCGAAAAGGTCATCGCCCTCGCTCGGTCAGCTGTTAACAGGTAACTTGACAATTATGCATTTGTGATTAGGATTAGAATCGTCTATCAAAATTACGGCACGTTTTGTATAATAAATCACGTTTTGTAAGTTAAAGCTTGATGATAAATCACATGAATTGTTGGTAGGAACGCGAACGCAAGCGATCGGGCGAGTACCTAATATAATGTAGTAAAGCATGTCTTAGTATTGTCTTCAAACATAGTCAACATAGAAGCTTCTAATAACGTTTCCACTACTTTACTTAGTCACAACTTGGACTTGATAACTACTTTGAAAGAATTTGAACGTAGACTGTGACATTGTTTTGGTAATTTTCAATAATACTGGAAATATCTCATACTTGATTATTGCAAAAGCACAAATCATGCAAAGCCAAAATTTAAAACAAGAAGTAGCTCATCGTTACTAAGTGTCTCCTCAGCGACAAATGCTGACGCTAGAAGAAAATGAAACTAGCTCTGATGACAACCGTTTGCGTTGTCATCCTAAAAAATAAATGAAAAAATATTTTAATCATCTCTCAAGAAAGTCTGACTTCAAATATTATAAATCCTAAAGTGTATTTGTTGGCTTATTTGTTTGTGAGTTTGTACCTCTTTCACGCAGCAACGGAGCAACGGATTGATTTGATTTTTGGCATGGACATAGCTTGAAAGACGGAACGTGTCATAGATAGGGTACTTTTATCCCGAAAAAATGAAATGCTCCTATGGGATAGCTCAAAAATTTTATTATCACGCTGGCGGAGCCGAGGGCAAAACCTAGTAATCTTATAAATTCCATGTTGTTTGAGGGTCTATTGTGTTCGTGATTTGTAGGCCGGTGAGGGCGGCAGCGGCGGCGGCAGTTGGCGCAGTACAGAGGGCTCGAGGGGCGGCATCCAGCGCAGCGGCATTGCCAGTACTGAGGGCACTCGCTCAGGATAATTCTGCCGTCGAACTGCAGGTTGGTTGCTTTGAAACGATATTTTGTAGGCCGGTGAGGGCGGCAGTGGGCGCAGTACTTCTCACTTACTTCTCTACTTCTCATCCGCCGATTTCTGTGGCGCTAGTATACCAATTGAGTTTATTCTTCTCAAACTGCTTATCTGTATAGGTATGTCTCATTTCTGGTGTAAATGTAATTATCATGTTAATCTTAAAAAAAAAACTTCTATTATTTGTACCCAGGTGTGGTCCCTCCACGCGCTATCAGTTCTCGCTGACGCGTCGGGTCCAATGTTCAGAGGCCACGTAGAATCTACTCTCAATCTGGCGCTAAAACTACTATTCACGTCTCCACCCTTATTGGAAGAACTACACAGAAGCATTGGACGACTGCTATCTGCACTAATTACCGTCGTCGGACCTGAGTTGCAAGGTATGTTTCAGATAATATTGTTATAGTACTTACGAGGTTTCTCGTGTGATTTCTCGACAGTTTGGCATAGTTACATGCACTCATTTCAGAAGCCTCCATTCATAGTCGTGAGCATGACGCATGTAGCACCAAAACATCGGGGACATCAACGGATTAGTGGATTGAAATGGCCGGGCCGGGCTGGCAAAAAAAAACATTCTTTCGTGGCTTGAAATTTTTCATTTTAGAGACATACATATAAATTAAATGTTTGATTATGCAATGAATAACAAGAATTATACATATTAACATATCAAAAGGTCACACAACTATCATAATTAGCAATAAACTATTATTATTATCACTACATAGTAAAACAAAGTCGCTGTCTGTCCCCACGTATGCTTATTTCTTTAAGACTACGCAACGGATTTTGATGCGGTTTTTTAAATAGATAGAACGATTCAAGAGGAAGGAAGAAGAATACTTATATGTATAAAACACCTGTGCGAAGCCGGGCGGGTCACTTGTAAAGTTTAAAATCCAATTTTGTTTTGTTTTGTCCAAAAGTGTAAGAGACAAAAAATGTGCTGTTTCATCCGTCTTTGTTCTACAACATTTTTTTTTTGACCACTTCACACTTTTCTTCTTCCATTTCTTCAAGCAAAAATGTGTCTTTACAGTGACGGCAGTGGGTCGGTTTTCGTGCGCGTGCGCAGCTTTATTAGAAGTGGGCGGCGGCGGCGCGCGCGGTGAAGCTTTGGGTTGCCTCCAACAATTGCAAATGTTTGCACCACATCATATCAATTTGCATACGCTCGTACCGCAACTATGTGTGAGTATAATCTTCAAGCAATAGTGTGCCTTGTAGTCACGACAGTGGGTTGGTTTTCGTGTGTTATTAGAAGAGTTGGGCAAGGAGAAGCGTTAGGTTGCCTTCAACAGTTGCAAATGTTTGCACCGCACCATATCAACTTGCATACGCTCGTGCCGCAACTTTGTGTGAGTACATTTGAATTCTTTTTGACTAAAACAACTTCCAAATTTAAAAAAAGGCACATCAACATCGGTCCATTCATCTCAGAGATATGCCACAGACAGTAGATGAATTACCTTGAGAACAAATAAATTTGTATTTGTATTTATTTCAAGTCCTGAGTGAAGTGAGAGGTTCAGGCTGCCCAAGACAAATACAGGCTTTGTTCTAGTGGTACATACTCTACTTTTTATACCTCCTGCGAGACAATATAAACACCCAGGAAATGGATTATACTAAAGTACCGTCATAACCTCTCAGTACGTACTGACTTGACAACTCGGTTTTGTTCCCAATAAAACCAAACAAATTAGCATTTTCTTTTTGGAAGTTGAATGAAAATGTTTTTTTTTTTAATTTTATTTTGTTTGGAGCTTATTTAGGCGAAAATGATTTTGGAAATTTCAACGAAGATGTTTTGCTTTTATACAGAAAGACCTATCGAGTTCTGAGTTGAACGTGCGTCGCGCAGCTTTATGTTGCCTGCGACAGTTGTCACAGAAAGAGGCCTTGGATGTTTGTCGTCACGCCATGCTAGCTAAAGACCACGTGCCGGCCAAACCTTACTGTGGTAAGAATAGCTTATGCACTATACTATTATTACATTGAGACGATTTGTAATCGATATAATCTAGTAAGAAATGAGAAAATTCGTAGAATAAACCATGGTTACCGACATCGCCCAGCAGATTGACAAGTTGAAATGGCAGGACACATAACACGGAGTAACTAAATTTGCAAAAAAAAACCTTAAGGTGGTTCGATTTTCATACTAATCTATTTGACTATTCATGGGCGATGAGAGTATAATTTTACACTGAAATGACTATAGTTGGCTTTTAAATTGGTCTTTATTTGCGGCATTTCATCTTTAGTTGATGAAAACAGTAGATTAATAGTAGAAATAACATCGAATTTTAGTTCAATTTTGTCAATGTGTGAGTGAACACAGATAGTGTCGTACGGTGCCTACATTACAATTTATAGTTGTTTAGTAGCGGCACAGAATACATAATAGTAATTGAACGGCGACGACGCGCGACGTTGCCAGCTCGTGGCATGGGCGGGTCACGCGCTGTTGCCGCTCTTCTGTCTTCTCATAATTCGCTCAGCTCAAAAATCAATTATTGAAAAATATTGGACAATGTATTGCCAGTATTAGAATTTGGATAAATTATAGGGAAAATATATTACAAACAATAAATAATTATATATTATTATGTAAATATCATTAAAATATACCTACAACATATAATTTATCATTTTTTTTTTACAAACGTCAGTCGTCAAGTAATGTTCGTTGGTAAGCGCATCATTTGGGAACAGGACTTATTTGGTAATTTTTTTAATGATAATATACTCCTACTTAGATTTTATGGAATGAAAGCTTGAAAGATAGAAGGAAAACATTATTTGAAAATACGATAATTTTCATGGATAATTTCGACTCATGGCGTTGGCAACACTGATTGCGTACTTACGCGCGTTTACAACGATTCGGTTTTTCTTGAATTCTTGTTTTCAGTGTTTTGTTTGTATGATACCTATATCAGAGTGCCATTCTATAAAGATTTTATCGGTGTTTTATACATGCAATCAGTCACCCAAAATAAACCATGGTACCACGTACTTCGCAAAATGTTTACAATAATCGGCCAAGTACGAGTCGGACTCGCGCACGGAGGGTTCCGTACTGTATGGGAGCCCCCCTTAAATATTTATTTTATTTTAATTTTACTATTGAAGTGAATATAAAACTAAATATTCTGAGAAAATTTCAAGCATGTACCTGTTACCATTGTTAATATAGATCGAAAAACGTCTAAAAAATCAGGTTTGTTGTATGGGAGCCCCCCTTAAATATTTATTTTATTTTGCTTTTAGTATTTGTTGTTATAGCGGCAACAGAAATACATCATCTGTAAAAATTTCAGCTGCCTAGCTATCATGGTTCATGAGATACAGCCCGGTGACAGACGGACAGACAGAAAGACAGACAGACGGACAGACGGACATCGAAGTCTTAGTAATAGGGTCCCGTTTTTCCCTTTGGGTACGGAACCCTAAAAACCACCAATACTCTGGTCCCAGGAAAAATCGCAAACGAATTCGTGCGCAAATGAAACGATATCATGGAGAAAACATTACAAGTCGGTCCTGTCGTTATCAAATTATGCGCTTACTACGTAACAGTATTTGATTTTTATTTAGAAGACAAAAAACATCGCAAAAAGAAACATGCTAAGCACGATTTGAACTCGATATCGCGGTATCAAATACCGGGACTCCTAACCACTGGTCCAAACTATGTAATGAGAAGTACATGGAAATTAGCGCATAGTTGGAACAACGTTCGAACACAACAAGAGCCTTGTCTTTGTGTGAGTGAGTAGTCTACCGCGGCCCGCAATATTGCCCGGTACAAATTCGGTACTTTAAAAAACGAAAATACAACTGAAATATAGCTGAGAAAATAGCAAATAATTCATTATTACCGGCAAATATATTACCATGAAATAATATGTACATTTTCATTTATAAAAAAATAAAATACGTCAAATTAGACCATCAGCGCCATCTATTGGCACTGATGTGCCTAGCTAACCGCAAGCAACCACCTTAATCCACACTAATCTACCACCTAATGCCATTTGTACAGTAATCAATGATCACTACAAACGGCATTAGATATGATGACTTTGATGACCTACATTGACAACTTATCATTGTAGGTTTTGGTCGAATCATACAACTTGTAGGCTGTGATGTAGGGATGTTGAGGAAGTGATTATGAGGAAGAGGAGGAGGAATAGGAATTGTCACGCGCAATTTTAGAGGATGCTATTGAGGAAGAGGATATTTTTTAAGGAACAGGATGCGGATGAGGAAGCGGAAGAGAAAGAGGATAATAGGAAATTATAAATAAATATATTATAGCGGACCCAAACCAAAAGCCGCTGTCTTGTCTGTACATAACTAGGTACATACATACAAAAAAAATAATTAAAAGGGCATTTTCCAGTGGACCAAATTATGAATCTAAACCATTCTATGCGACGCGCATGCGCAGTGAAATTCCTCATAAATTCCTCTTAAATTTAGAGGAAGCGATAGCGGAAGAGGATTTTTTTATTTTTATTTATGAGGATGCGGTAACGGTTGAGGAACCCAAAATATTGTGGAACTTCCGCATTATGAGGAAGCGGAAGAGGAATCCTCTGCAACCCTACTGTGATGTTGGCTACAAGGTGCGGATAACCCAATCCTCAGTAAGCTTCAGGCAGTATTGGGTTATCCGCACCTTGTAGCTAACATTACAGCCGCTAACTTGTATGATTCGGACTATTCTAGTTTGTAACCGTGTCTTGTCGACAGACAGAGTTTAGTGTGTGTGACATTCTTATAGACTCCCATTAATACACACTCAACATTACTCCAATTTTTAATAAACTTCTCGCAATTAAAATATTATACTATTTGTGTTTATTTCATTCATATTTTATCTATCTACAGGAGTCGTGATAACGGAGACCGGTCTGCCGGGCGCTTTGTTCGCGTTCCTCGATATAGAGAGAGACGAAAGCGCGCTGTCTCACGCCAAAGATACGTTGACTTGCTGCCTATTGGCTGCGGCCTCGTCGGGCGGGCTCAAACATTGGCTGGCATTGGCCAAACGAGTACTCACTGTTAGATTGGGTAAGTGAGGTAGCAATATTCGGTTTTTAGGGTTCCGTACCCAAAGGGTAAAAACGGGACCCTATTACTAAGACTTCGATGTCCGTCTGTCCGTCTGTCACCGGGCTGTATCTCATGAACGGTGATAGCTAGGCAGCTGAAATTTTCACAGATGATGTATTTCGGTTGCCGCTATAACAACAAATACTAAAAACAGAATAAAATTAATATTTAAGGGGGGGCTCCCATACAACAAACGTGATTTTTAGGAGTTTTTTTGCTCGCTATTAATAACGGCAAGAGGAATGGGACACGTTACGGAACCCTTCGTGCGTGAGTCCGACTCGCACTTGGCCGATTTTATTTAAGTTTAGAGTTGAGGTTAGAGCTATTTGAATGCAGAGTAATATGGATGGAATCGCGTTAGTTTATTTCTTGGTGTGCAATAAAGAGTTTATCTATCTACTAGTTCAAGCAATACGTACAATTAAACAATTTTAAACAATTATACAATATTATGTTGGTTCACAATATGACTTTAAATTACAGTATATTACATACATACGCTGACTTGCTGCCTAATGGCCGCTGCCATTAGAAGACACCTATAAATAAATAAATATTAGAGGACATCCTACACGCGGTCTCTGACCCCAAACTAAGCAAAGCTTGTCATATGGCTGTCAGAGACTGAAATACTACATATATATATATTATATATTTTTAAATACATACTTATATAGATAGTACCTAAATACTACCCAGATAGAGCAAACACCAATGTTCGTCACATAAATGCTTGCCCTGGGAGGGGATCGAAGCCACGCCTCTTTGATCCAGACGTTAGGGTCACTAACCACTGAGCCACTGAGGCAGTCAAACTATTCTCTTCATGTTGAGTGGAATCGCTTCGTAGGTATCGAAGGAAAATCGACAGTGTAGGGAGGCGTCTATTCCAGAGCTGCACGACCTTATATTACCATCCCCATAGTAAAATGGGTATGGTAATACATCGTGTAGCTCTGAAATGGCTGCACATTATCCGAAATCTCTGAAACAGATAAGAAATGACTATAAATACGATTGCAATTTTGCAGAGGACAGCAGTAATCCCGAGACGGATTTCGACGCCGAAGGCGATGACGATCAAGCTGAGTTTCATGCCGACAGCGATACCTCTACACACCCCGCCGTGCAGTCTAGGTGGCCTACAAGGGTAAGTCAGGCGGCACTTGTTAATGGATTTTTAATCTTATTTTACCTACAATAAGGTAGGGGTTGACCTTACTTGACCTTTAAATATTTTAATTTTACTTTTAACAATTTTAATATTTATTGTACATAGACATAGAGGAGCTTACAAAATGATGCACGGGAATATACGAGTATACACTACATTTCTATAAAGATACTAGATTAAGTATTCTCTCAAATGTATTAACTGACGAGTACATTATAGTAATTGTTATTATATTTAATTATGTAATAAGAGATTTACTTAATGACAATAAATATTATCTTATCTTATCTTCTACCCGGTTTTAAGCACTAAGCAGTGACATGAAAATAAATCAGTACATTGTTCCTAAAAATCTACAAGTAAAGCTATAACCAAAGAATATATAATAATACTACGTATAGAACGGCCACTCGTTACCCCCCACCCGTTTGAGTCTTCCTCACTTCCACCCCGCGTCTACGTACCGCATCGTGCACTCTGCGCGCGGGCTGCACAAGCCGGTGGATTTTCTAATAAAAACTAACTAGACTGTGACAATAGGGAAGACTTGTACTGTGTATGGTTGAATATCAATGATACGTAACAAAACAAGAAATTTTAATGTTTCCCTAAGGATAAATAATAGGAACTTATTTTACATTATTTGGTAACTTCCTCTTGATATTATCTTACAAAAGAAGTAGATCGGTTACTTTTTGTTAATATGCTTCCAAATTAAGTAATTGTTATACTATTTTAAGCAATAGATTAATATTCATTTTTGCAAATTATGTACGCAACTGTCTCACTCACGCGGCATGACGTCACGATGTGGTGATCGCTGACAGCCATAGACGTTCCGCACACAAATGCGCGTGTAGCGACCGTGCGTATGTGTGTTGTCTGTGAGTATGTACTGTGTAGGTGTGCGTAAGACAGCAGATTTTGTATGAAAAATCGCGGAGTGTCCGGGCTGTGCTATAACTATGAGTGAAAGAGTGAAATATGACAGGTGAAAAATATTTAAGTAACAAACTTGCTTGAAAGTATGTAAATCTCACAGAGATCTAACTAACCAGAGAGATAGCACTGTTATCACTTGAGATCATTCTCAACCATAAAAATGTATTGGAAATCTTACCTAGAGCTGTCAAAACTGTCAAGTATGAATTGGAATTTGACAAGAATATGACACTATCCGGAGAAAGAAAACGATAATAGCCACCAAATCGAGATAATGTTCATGTCTCTTTCTAACTCATGCCATATTAAATCAATGCATCTCTTTCAGATTTTATCGATCGACCACATATTATCTCTGTGGTTAATCGTGCTACAAATCTTTGAATTATTTTTTCGTTGTATGTTGGTGTTGATGTGATTATTTCCTTGCAGGTTTTCGCAATGGAGTGCATACAGAAAATAATGGGAGCGTGCGAGGCCACCAATGACCCCGCACACTTCGACCTCGTCAAAGCCAAGGAGAAGCAAGAGGTCGATCGTAACAGTCAGTGTCCTCTTAACTATACTTATGTTTCGTGTGTTAAATAATGGGAGTGTACGAGGCCGCCAATGACCCCGCACACTTCGACCTCGTCAAAGCCAAGGAGAAGCAAGAGGTCGATCGTAACAGTCAGTGTCCTCTTAACTATACTTATGTTTCGTGTGTAAAATAATGGGAGCGTACGAGGCCACCAATGACCCCGCACACTTCGACCTCGTCAAAGCCAAGGAGAAGCAATAGGTCGATCCTAACAGTCAGGGTCCTCTTAACTATACTTATGTTTCGTGTGTAAAATAATGGAAGCGTACGAGGCCACCAATGACCCCGCACACTTCGACCTCGTCAAAGCCAAGGAGAAGCAAGAGGTCGATCCTAACAGTCAGTGTCCTCTTAACTATACTTATGTTTCGTGTGTAAAATAATGGGAGCGTACGAGGGGCCACCAATGACCGCGCACACTTCGACCTCGTCAAAGCCAAGGAGAAGCAAGAGGTCGATCCTAACAGTCAGTGTCCTCTTAACTATACTTATGTTTCGTTTGTAAAATAATGGGAGCGTACGAGGCCACCAATTACCCCGCACACTTCGACCTCGTCAAAGCCATGGAGAAGCAAGAGGCCGATCCTAACAGTCAGTATCCTCTTAACTATACTTATGTTTCGTGTGTAAAATAATGGGAGCGTGCGAGGCCACCAATGACCCCGCACACTTCGACCTCGTCAAAGCCAAGGAGAAGCAAGAGGTCGGTCCCAACAGTTAGTGTCATCATATAAGCTTTAGATCAACCAGGGTTAGACATACACCTCTTTTATGAATTTCCAATAAAAGCTTGAAAGCAGCGGTAAACCTGTTGAGTAAAATTAACTTTCTACGATATGTATAAAAGAAAAATAATAAAACATTCCACGATTATATAACATTGGGTTGTCCGGCAGCAGGTGGGTCGACGATATCGTCAATATCGCGGGTCGAACCTGGACACGATTGGCAAAGGACCGAGGCAGATGGCGCTATAAGAGAGAGGCCTATACCCAGCAGTGGGATAAAGAAGGCTGTGGATGATGATGATGATGATGATAACATTCCACGCACAGTATTATATTTCGTAGCTTTAATGTATTACAAAATTTCCAGGCGACTATCTGTCATGCCACCTATCGGATTTGGTCCGAATGTCGTTTGTATGCGCGACGGGTGAATCCGACGCGTTAAGGCTGTGCGGGCTGCGCTCGCTACAGCTCGTCATACAACAGTTCGCGCGCGCGCCCGAACCAGACTTCCCCGGACATTTGCTGCTGGAACAGTACCAGGCACAGGTCAGAATATATTCTAAAATCATTTATTATCTGCCTACATCTAGTTCGAATGTGATTCGTTTGTGTAATAGGTGAATATGTTAAGACTGTGCGGGCTTCGCTCGTCCCCCAATGGAGCCTGTACTCGCCGAAGTTGCCTCGCCAAAATCTCAAATATCCATAACAAATATACTAACTCACTAAGGCCTCGCAAAGGTTCTGCACTGACGACCAATATGGGATGTTTTGTGGATTGGTAGAATGTTCGATTGTTCATATTTAACCACAATTTCTATGAATAAACCCTTTTGACTTTGAAATAAATTCTAGGTATCGTTAAACAATCTATAGTGTAGATATTGTTAACACTAATTGAACATTTTGTATCGATCAGCTAATTTTATTTACTCGTAACCGTATTAGGGCGTTTCCATAAAAGTTATAAATATGGTAAGGATGAAAAAATAACAGTTTGGACGGACTATTAGCCATTAGCGGGCCTAGTAGTCAAACAAAACTATTATTTGTTGCGTATACTTACAGAAATAACAATTGTGTATGTATTCTGTTCATTAATTTATTCGTTGAATTCCGTTGCTTGCCGAACTAACAGCGTAAGCCAAGGCATGCGACAAGCTATATCTCAATATACTCATAGAAACAACGAATTGGTTTGTGTGTTTATAAATGTGTATGTATGTTTGTAGGTGGGGGCGGCAGTCCGGCCCGCATTTTCAGGGGATACTGCGTCCCATGTGACGGCGGCCGCTTGTGACGTTTGCTCCGCTTGGATCGGCTGTGGAGTCGCTCGGGATATCAACGATTTGAGAAGGTATGTGGTACTGTCCTGTATCAGCCTTTTTAATAGTTCACTGCAAGACGTAGACCTACCCACGAAGGGTGATTGGGCCATATCCACCACGCGGGCTCAGTGCGTGCTGGTGGATTCACATACGCCATCGAATTTCTTCTACGGACATATGCAGGTTGCCTCACGAAGTTTTCCTTCACCGAAAAGCCAGTGCTGTTAAATTCCGTACATAAATTCTAAAGAACTCATTGGTACGGGACCGGGATTTGAACCCACAACCTCCACGATTGTAAGGCAGCTATCACTACCACTAGACCACCGCGGCTTGGTAATCTTGGTATGTTTTAGTAAAGATCCAATTGCGAGGAATGCGGCAGAGACGGCAACATTAAGTGCTACGATAGACGTTATTACTTTACATAATTGTTTTTTGTGAGACTGATTCTGAGATACGACTGTGATTGCCGCACGGTACATTAACTGTTACTGTCGTACACTACCGTCTATCAAAAATCTCGGAATGTTACATTTAGGCTTGGTTGCACCATGTTACTTTAGCAATGACAAACATGTTAAAGTAATGGTTAGGGAAAATAATGTGTTTCACCATTTGACAATTTGTAAGATGACGTCATAACTTTAACTGTAACCGTAACCGCCCACGATTCACTGGTTAATGTTATTGTTAACGTTAATTGTCTGTCAGAATTGTATAGTCCTGATAACTTTAACTATTCCAAGGAATACGCTGGTGCAACACATTTCGCAGTCACTGTATAAGTCAGCGTTATTGTTATTGTTAAATTTGACAATAATCTTAACTATAACTACCAATATGGTGCAACCGAGCCTTAGAAATTCGTCAACCTAACTGCTAAATGCAAAAAAGCCGAATTCATAATCAGGGACTGGATTGGAAATCTAAATCATAGCTCAGTATTTTCGACATGTCGCTAGCTTCAATCGATGAAGCAAAACAACGAGAGAAAATGAGCATTAACTATATTATTATAGATACTCTTGATCTTATAGATACAATTATGTAAAGTAGCTTTCGAAAATCACAGTTCATTGCGAACTACCTTAATAGTTGTTGTAATTAAAAAGGTTCTAACTTATTAACTGCTCAGTAGTTTAATGGGCAGAAACCGACTATTTGGACTTTATTTGCGTGATATAGAATACTAGACGACCCGCCCCGGCTTCGCACTGGTGTATTATACATATAAACCTTCCTCTTGAATCACTCTATCCATTAAAAAAAACCGCATCAAAATCCGTTGCGTAGTTTTAAAGATTTAAGCATACAGACAAACAAACGAAAATAGCGACTTTATTTTACACTATGTAAGGATTTGAAATTTATTTTCCTTGTAAGATTATTTAAAATTTGGTATTTCAGAGTACATCAGTTGCTAGTTTCGAGCCTAGACAAGCTAAACACCAAAGGCAACACCACGTTGATTTACAACGAAAGTATGGCGACACTGGAAAAGCTTTCTATTCTGAAAGCTTGGGCTGAGGTAAATCTTTTAAAGAATTTATCTTAGGTTACCGTGGTTGTAATGGTGTACAGTCATTGACAACTTTAACACGCAGGAACCTTTTTTATCGGAAAATTTAAATTCATGTTTTCATTACTTTACTCACAATATTTTTATATTTTCTCACCGTTTAAACCTTCCTTTAACCTCCACGGATATTTCAAGACCAATATTAGCCCAATCGGTCCAGCTGATAGATTATCAAAAAATATTCGACACAAAGATAAACTTTGTCAATGTTTGTGAGTGGGGGTCGTGACGTCACGTCTCACGAAAGATTATATTTTTATCAATTTTGTTTAATTAACAAAAGAAAAAATACGTGTCTAATATGTCTTAAAACTCTATATGACGGACTAATTATATTTTTTAGTCATTGTATTTTCGTCTAAATAGTATGTGTGATATATTTCAGGTATACATAGTAGCGATGGTAAGCAACGGCAGCGCACCAGGCAGCTACGTCAAACAACTCGACACGAAACCCTTCAACAACCACGCGGAGCTAGCCAAGTGGCGCAACCAGTTGTTACAAAACAACAACCAGTTGGACAACTCGGAGACAACCGACGAAGAGTACGGAGAGTTCGAGTGCAAGGGAGAGAGTTTGTTGAAGCTGGTCGAGCCGGAGTTGGAGAGTTTGGGGGAGAATTGGATAGCGGCGTTGAAGGATCACGCGTTGCTTAGTTTGCCGCCAGGTTGGTTCCTTTATTATACAAAACATCTTTTCTAATAATGAAGTGTGCTTCAAAAATATAGTAATTTTTTGGTGTTTTCATATCACTACTTAAAATTAAAATTAGACCACCAGAAAAATTGATTTTTTAGCGTTTTTACCATCCATCCCCTACCAATGCTTATGTGGCCAAATATTTTAAAATTTCGTTAAAAACGAACTTGTACGTATCAGAACAGTTTTAGAAGCGTCATAAATTACTCTGACGAACATAACATTTTTAGAAATAAGCTTGAGAGAAAATGAGTATTCGTACACAACAGGTATTCGTATGTACGAGCTATCTATTCTTATGTAGATCTTATGCAAAACAACACCTGTGGTGTGGGGCTTGTACTTCCTAGAAAAACTTGAAAGTCAACACATTCTATTTTTCTGGGATGGCAATAGTAGACAGTTGCCAACCCCATGCCCGTCCACTAGAATAAATCTCCAACCACGTTAATGCCTACAGTTTCCCCTATTTCGATGTACGATATTCCCTATGTAAATAAAATAATCGGCCCAGTACGAGTCCGACTCGCGCACGGAGGGTTCCGTACTATATAGGAGCCCCCTTAAATATGTATTTTATTTTAATTTCATTATTTTATTATTAAAGTGAATATACAACTAAATACTCTGTGAATATTTCAAGTATCTGTTACCATTATTAATATAGAGCGAAAAACGGCTAAAAAATCAGGTTTGTTGTATGGGAGCCCCCCTTAATTGTTAATTTTATTCTGTTTTTAGTAAAATTTCAGCTTTCTAGCTATAACGGTTCATGAGATACAGCCTGGAGACGGACAGACAGACAGACGGACAGCGGAGTCTTAGTAATAGGTTCCCGTTTTACCCTTTGGGTACGGAACCCTAAAAATCAAGCACATTGTCTTATTTCCAGAGTTCGCCTCTCAACTGCCCCACGGCGGCGGCGCGTTCTACTCAGCGGAAACAGCGGAAGCGTCCCGAGCTCACTACGCGCACGCGTGGCCTTCGCTACTGTACGCCGCGTCTCTGCGGTTTAACGCCAACGTCGATGTGTTGCCATCTACCAAAGACAATGGTAAGAATGTATTTCACATAAGAAAGACTGGACATGATGACCTAACATAAATAAATATTAGGGGACATCTTGCACACGGTCTCTGACCCCAAACTAAGCAAAGCTTGTCATATGATTTTTGACGATGGTAATGTAGACATTTCAATTGCCGTATTTCAGACATCTTAATTTTTTTAATATTGTACTTTGAATTTAATGTTATGTACCGAATTTTAATTCATTTATTGTAACATTATACCTATAATTATGTTGAGTACATAATTAATAATTGTTATTTTGACGATTCGTAGGGTGTTGCTCATTGTATATTTTTGTATACCAATGAATGTAATTATCCTTTCTGAAAATAAATTACTTTCTATCTATCTATGACTGCCGGAGACTAATATACTCCATAATACATATTTTAAATACATACTTTAAATAGTACCTAAATAACACCCAGACACAGAGCAAACACCTATATTGATCACATAAATGCTTGCCCTGGGTGGGGACGAACCCACACCTCTTTGATCCAGAAGTCAGGGTCACTAACCAATGAGCCACTGAGGCAGTCAAGATCGCGCTGAATGCAGGCCGTTTTCAATCCGTTAAACTGGTTTCTTAAATAAATTAGACACGGAAGGCTTCTTCTATCTTGCAGAGGAATTCTTATGACCGAGATGTAACTTTGGAATATTTTAAAAAGTTTTTTTTTTCTTTATCTTTCATGTATGAGTGTAATAATGTATGATGATGGTATTATGACCGACAGGCAATTTATTAGAGAAAATAAGATAAATCAAGTCATCACAACATTGCACTCAACTTATCTTAATATGAATCTACCAGAATGTTTATTTCGTTATATTGTATATTTGTTTGTTTCAGACAAATCCGAAACCAATCTAGACAACCGATCATCAAAGACTGAAAATGGAAACTTTGAATTCTTCGAACCTATAGATGAGCGGTTCCATCTGTTATTTGGTACGTATTAAAAACTATAAACACTGACATCAAGGCTACCGACCCGGCCTATACGAAATTACTTATGTAAAGTTTCGCAATATCTACATTCGTAAGCATTTGATAAATTTGTTATTTATTTAAACAAAAACTATGAAAAAATCATTTTCTGAATTTTTTTTATGGCGAATAAGTCCGCCCTTGACCACCAACTCGCCTGATGGTCACGTTGTTGTCGAAGATGAAGCACGCAGACCTAGAAGATACCTACCTACGACCTAAGATACCTATTCACTCTGACCTTGAAAAGCTTTAGATTATATCTCTTAGGAAACAGGAAAGCAGGAAGACTGATCCATTCCCTGGCGGTACGAATCAGAAATGTTGAGTCAAACCGCTTCGTACGTATCGAAGGAAAATCGACAATGTAGGGGTGGTAATGTGGCGTCCTCCTACTTGTCCTGTAGTAAAAAGGGGATGGTAGGATAAGGGGTACATGGTTAACTAAGTGTTGGTCGTTCGTCGAAAGTAACCAGTACGGTGATATTAAAGTGTTATTGGAGCTCTATCACAAAAGACTAAAAATCAATTTTTTACCTGTAGCAAAGCTAGCAAATTTATTTAAAGTCAATGTCAAAATAAGTACCAATAACTAAAAGTGTATTTCTATAACATTTCAGGTATTTGTATGGAGGCGCTCTGTGCTCAACGCGACATGAGCGTAGATAACACGATATCAGTTCTACTGTCGCTGGTGACGCTGTTGGATGCTCCTGAGAATAGAGCTCGATTGCTGAAAGATAGGTGAGTTTTCAAACCCAAAAACCTTTCAACAACCTTTTCAAAACCAAAAATCAACCTTCGAATTGGTTAGATCTGTTTTAAACAAAGCAAGCAATAAAAGCACGAACAAGCTTTTATTTAGTTTTAATTATTGAAGCCGTCGTGGTCTCGTGGTAATGACATTCGCCTTACAATTGTTATTGGTTCAAATCCCGGTCCCGTACCAATGAATTCCTTGGAATTTAGGTACGGAATTTCACACCAATGGCTTTTTAGTGAAGGAAAATATCGTGAGGCAACCTGCATACGTCCGTAGAAGAAATTCGATGGCGTATGTGAACCCACCAACCCGCACTGGGCCAGCGTGGTGGATATGGCCCAATCACCCTTCGTGGGTAGGCCTACGTCCTGCACGGGAAGCATGGCAAAGGGACTAATAGTCTTTCCACCATTATATCCCCCCGAAGAGGAAATAAAGTATGGATTGACAATGACATCTGACATTAAGAGTGGATAAAATGGTTTTCTCCCCTTGCCGTGCAACCCGGGCTGCAGTGGACTATTAAAAAGGATGGTAGTAGTAGAAGTACTTACTGAATACAGGTTAACGTTTAACACAACCTACTTGATTTTATAAGCAGTGACGCAGTCTAGGATGTAGCTTTAAGCAATTTCAAGCTGTAAATTATCCGACTTACAAAAAAATCGGTACACTTTGCTATCTAATTGAGTTCATATAGGTATCCAGCCTATATGAACTTAACTACGCCTGGTTTCACAGCATTTCTATATACAGGGTCATAGGTATTAAACGTAAAACCTTTTAAGGGCGGGTCTAGTACATCTTGACAAACAACATTTGTTCTAGGACTTTTGGAAAATCAGGACGAAAAAATCAGCTTTTTCGTACAAAAAGTTTGTCAAAGCGCGGCAAAATGTACGGAGAAGTGATTTTTTTTGCGAATTTTCAGAAGTCGTAGTACAAAAGTTGTTTGTCTAGATGTACTAGACCCGCCCTTAAAAGGTTTTGCATTTAATACCTATGGCCCTGTATATTATTATGTTACCGTTATAACTCGATTTTAGGGAGAATGTGTTTTCCCTAGTTAGAACTAGTTATAACGGAATGCCTTTGTTACAACGCGTTATATAACTAGTTATTACAAGATGCCTTCAATCAGGCGGCTTAAAACTTTGACACTAGGGCGTACCATACGGTCCATTCGAACTTACGAAAAACCACAGGTGAAAATGCCAAAAAAGAGCCAAGATTATTTTATACTCATACACCTTAAGGTGTGTACAACACAGAAAGTTACCCTAGTTTCCCATATTGAAGTCAATGTGTTATTTGTCCAGGTCACTGGCCATAGAGTTGTGCCAAATGATCCACCGCACCGGGCTCACGCAGGAAAGCACCGAGGCTTTGTTGCTAGCCGCAGACGTATTGAAACTAGTCATCGATGCTGCCAGAGAACAGTTGCATGCGAATATGCACGCTAAGATTAAAGGTTTGTGATTTGTAAATCTTGAAACTATTCTAATTTTTAACCGACTTCCAAAAATGAGGAAGTTCTATGTTCGTCTGTATGTATTTTGTTTTTGTATATGTTCATCGATTATTTCGCCAATTGTGAACCGAATCGAAAAAATATTTTTTAGTTCGAAAGGGTATACTCCCGAGATGGTCCCATTTCAATTTTACAGAAATCGACTGAGTAGTTTTTGAAAAATCAACAATAATGTAAACGATTCGAGCGAAATATTCGAATTTTGTACACGATGGAAGGCGGTTATACCATTTTTTTGCGAAAAATAATTATAAAATAATGCTAACACTATGCCCAATTTTAAAGGCGTCATCGTAATTTTAATAGTCACTTAAAGTATTGTTCTCTCTTTCAAATGCATATAGTGAAAAAGAAACAGGACTGTTTTAAATTGCTGTTAAAATTACGATGGCGCCTTTAAAATTGAGCATACTGTGCTTTTATAAAATAATTTAAAAGTTTATCAAAGAAATTTCAAAACAGTAACTAAAAAGTAACAACATTTTACATACAAAATTATCCCAACATTTGTTTCATAAAACCTCTCCTTCCACAGAATTGGCCCCGAACGAAGCATCAGACGGCACGATCCCCCAATCTGTCCTAGAAGTGGTCCACACACTGGGCGAGGGTGGTCCCACGGGAGACTTACCCCCCGGAAAATCACTCGTCTTCTCTTGCCTTGAAGTCTGTGTGTGCCTTTTAGTCAGGAGACTGCCAGCACTCAGCCCTTTGAAGCAAGAGGGGACTGTGGGGGTGATAGGGGTTCCCAGAGGATTGGGGATCCATGGAGATACTTTACTGGTCAAGAGTTTGGAAGCCATGTCTGAGTTGCCGGCTTTGACAAGTCCACAAGGTGAGATAGTATATCTGATTTGAAGTTTACGTGTCTTTTATTAAGGAGGCTGCCAGCGCTCAGTCCTTTAAAGCAAGAGGGGACTGTAGGGGTGGTAGGAGTTTCCAGAGGATTAGGGTCCATGGAGATACTTTACTGTTTTTAAACTTTCGCGATTTGAACACAGTATTATTATAAACTACGGGACTAATCGCGCACTAAAATTACGAAATAAAAAATACCTCATCATCCCGACGTTTCGACCGAGTTGCATCGATCGTGGTCAGTCTACCCTTGACCACGATCGATGCAACTCGCTTTGGGATGATGAGGTATTTTTTTATCTCGTAATTTTAGTGCGCCATTAGTCCCGTAGTGTACAATAATAATGATACTTTACTGGTCAAGAGTTTGGAAGCCATGTCTGAGTTGCCGGCGTTGACTAGTCCACAAGGTGACTTAGCATTTTTTTCTTGAAGTTTTGTGTACGTCTTTTAATAAGGAGACTGCCAGCGCTTAGCCCTTTGAAGCAAGAGGGGATTGTGGGGGTGATAGTGGTCCCCAGGGTCTTGGGGGTCCATAAAGATATATTATTGGTCAAGAGTTTGGAAACCATGTCTGAGTTTGACGAGTCCACAAGGTCAGATTATACTTTCCGTAAGTTTGCTTGCATACTTTGCAAAGCGCAAGCAGTGTACAGAAATCAAATATCAGCTCTAAACAACCAATCGGTGATGCTTATCTGTACTTAGTTTCAAAAAGTCGTCTCAAAAAGTGGCATCATTTTATCCATAGTTTGTCCTAGTTTATGTTTAAGATGACAAAAGCATATTCAAATCAAAGCTGTAAACACTAACAATTTAATGATTTTTAATTTTATAGTGCATCCCACACTAGGCTTATCTCAAAGAATTTTTAAATAAAAACATTTCAAAAATTCGTCGCGGATGCAGGACTCGAACCTTGCGTCTTCGGATCACTAGCCCGACGCTCTGACCACTGAGCTAATTCGCAGTACTGACTCCGCGCCGAATTTTGTGAAGTGTTTATCATTTTAACCAACTTATAGCGTTGGCGCACAGGTATCACAGGTAGCGCTGCGCCGGAGTCAGTACTGCGGATTGGCTCAGTGGTCAGAGCGTCGGGCTAGTGATCCGAAGACGCAAGGTTCGAGTCCTGCATCTGCGACGAATATTTGAAATGTTTATCATAAAATAACTCTTTGACTAACAATCTACGATATTTTTTTTCTAGGCGCCCTATCAATTCTCCCTACCATCCTATTCCTAGCGACGGAGATCCTCCGCCTCAGTAAAGGCTCGGCCACACTGGCGGACGCGGGCATATTGCTGTTAGAACGTGCCGCGGAGTGTAAGGCGGCGCGCGTGCAGGAAGAAACTAAGGCTGCGCACACGCAACTCTTGCAGAGCGCGCTGGCTAGCATGGTGGACAGGGTCAAAAGTGGTTTGTAGCATTTTTTAACAGTGTGATTAAATCAGTAAGGAGAAACCTTTATTGTCTTATAGGTTGAGTATATCTATAAAACAATTAAGGTTTTTAGATTCAGATTAACTTTATTGTTAACTGTGTTACACAGTTATGGATGTTCATATAAAAGATATAAAAAAATTGGTTGCCTGTAAAGTCGGTATACGGGCGAAAGTTTTACGTGACAACGACTTTGAGATGAATGAGACGAATGAGAGCGCATAACGTGAGCGGAGCGTAACGCAGTTTCTTGAAGTGTCACCCGGCAAACCAATTTATAAGACGTTGTCACGTCAAAACGTCTTAACAGCTATGTCCTTAAAGAACATACAATAATAGGTACAATGTCAAAGAATTATTAATATTAATTAAAATAATAGGCCCGATTATAGAGGCGCCAGCGTAAATTTAATAGCAACGTAAAAAGCATTCTCTCTATCGAATGCCTAAAGTGAAAAAGAAACAGAACTATGCTATTTAGCTATTATGATTACGATGGCGCCTTTGTAATCGGGCTTAATATCTAGTTAACTTAAATGTCACATGAAATTGGAATCGATAAGATACAAGTCATATTATTATTACATTTTATCGTTCAAAAACTTCAGTGTACAATAATAAGCTTTTTTAGAGATTTAGATTCCAAGAATGAGATGGTAATAGACTGTATTTTTATGTATTTCATACGATCATCCCACCAATCATGAATCGTTTTAGTTTGGTGGATAGTAAAACGGATGTAGTCCTATTTAATTTATCGAAATCGGTTGAGCCTATTTCTGAAAAAATCTAATTGTAATATACATCGACTCGAACGAATTATTCAGATATTGTACGTAAGTTGCAATGATTGAAGTAGCTTGTGCCATTTTTGAAGAAAAATAATTAGCTATAAAAATAGATAAATATACCTAGGTGATAAGTTTTTATTCTTCAAACCTTTTTAATTTGTATTTTTTTTTCTGTTCTTACTAGACGATCCGGAGCAGAGAATTGAACCAGTAACGGGCGCGCGCGGCATGGCGGTAGTTCTGAGCCGAGCCGAGCCGGCGCCACCGCTGCATTACCCCTGCATCAATCACTTCAGGCATTGTCTCGAGACTGAAGATAACGAGGTTTGTTGTCTAATACCAAAATATAAGTATTTCGTTTAGAAAAATACAACAACGGAGTAAGTCCGTTTTTGAGCGGGTCCTTATTGTTAATGATTTCTCGATAACAAAGTATTTAAATACTCTCCATAAAAGAAATGTAAAGTCGTATCTAAGGCCTTGTACTTATTAACAAGACTGCACCAACATTTTTTGTTTAGCCAAAATGAGATCTAATTGCATAGCTTTAAGGTAGCTATTTCCTTAACAAGTTGTAGTTAGGCGAAACCGGTCGGAGCATGAGGGTCCGTTGGTGGCCGTGTCCTTGTCTGACGTCTTAAAGACGTCTAACGTTGAAAGAGACACCGCTACTTTGGAACCTGCTGACTTAGACTGTTTTTACTGTCATTCGTGCGTAGTCTAGTTATAAGTTTGGCTTAGTATTTCACCAAAAATGTTCCGGTGTAATATTAAACATGAATTATATTCATCCATATCACAAAAATAAATGAGAGGCATAACTCAGTCGGTCGAGATACCTTGATAGTGTTACGTTTGGTTGCTATGAAACGAGTAACAAAAAGACGCTTTTAGTTTTCTTCCTCTCGATGGGTGTAGCTTGGTTTTTGTGTCTTGAAACACCACATTTCTTTTTATACTTTTAATTATATTGATAGGTTTCACCCAAAAAATACAAAATCAAATTTAGAAATTTATATTGACTCACTCACATGCAGTTGTGTAAGCCAACCGGTTTTAAATGTTAAAATTACTGGTTTTTGTTCTGTACTGATCTGGCCTTTTTAATAGACCACTGCAGTTAGTAGGCCTTTCCACGAAGGATGATTGGGTCATATCCGTCACGCTGGCCCAGCCTGGACTGTCTTTGTTTTGAGATTTATATAAATCTGATGTTCCTCCATAATTTATTTGTACCCTCAGGTGTTCGCATCATGCTGTTCAGTGCTGCGCAACGTTTGGTCGCGTAACTCGTCACCCTCATGTGTATCGTGGTGGGCGCGCGGGCTGGCCGGCCGGGTCATAGCGCGCGCCGCAGCAGCTAGAAATACTCGCGATATGGCGCACACTAGGGCCGCCTGCGCTGCCCTAACTGCTCTTACTGAGCTAGTCAACGCTGCGCCACAAGATGCACGTAAGAACCTAATAAGTACCTAGTATGAGTATGTGTTAGGGTACAGGATGGCCGAACTATAGCGCGTACGGCTGCCAGAGGTTCTTGAGATATAGCGCACACTAGGGCCACCTGTGCTGCTCTCACTGTTCTTACTGAGCTCGTTAACGCTGCACCATATGATGCTAGTCAGTATCTGTCAATTATAGAAACTAATAAGTGCCTGGTATGAGTATGTGTTAGGGTACAGGATGGCCGAGTGATAGCGCATGCCACCAGCACCGCATTTATAAATACGAGTAATACAACGCAAACAAGTCTTGCTTTGTTATTATTATGTTATTTAATAATTTCTTCTTTTTTTTTAAATAATAATATTCAACATTGTTACATGCTACTTAACAGAGGACGGTCCAAAAGGTAATCAATTTAGCAATTCGTACATTCGTGGCACATGTTTTTTACCGACTTCAAAAAAGGAGAAGGTCTATGTTCGTCTGTATGTATTTTTTTTGTATATGTTCATTGATATTTTCGCCAATTGTGAACCGATTTAAAAAAAAAAACTTTTTTGTTCGAAAGAGTATACTTCTGCACGAAAGGGTGTCACGTTCTGCCTAAGCCGGCCGTGCAAGCGAGAACTTGGAACAAGCGATAGAGAGGCACGATCGGCCTAAGCGTTCAGCTTGTTCGTCAGGACATGATGTAACCTGATGGAAAATTCGTAAGACGGAGGGAGCAAGTTTTCACTTCTGCCGGCACTCCCGGAGTGCAATCCGTTTAAAAAAAGCTTTACCTGACATTACGTAGTATACAGGGTTATTCCTAATCAATAGGCATCCTTTTAGGGGGACTTTTGTCAAATCTCAAAAAAAAAAGTAGTTGTTGCATAGAAAAATATCGGTCACCCTCCACAAAATGTATGGAATTGCTGTTTGTTTAGAGTTTTGACAAAAATAGCAGAACTAATGTTGTTAGTTTTGATGTACAGAATAAGCCCCGAAAAAGATGCTGATTGATTAGGAATTACCCTATATAATATTAAAACGCAAAAGATTGTGAGTATCACAATACGACACATTACGTCTAGATGATCTAACTATAATTGTGTGTACTCAGGTATCCAAATGCTGTGGTTGCTGGTTCCCATCGTGATCTCGTACCTCCGGCCGCCGTCAGAGCTACCCCGCGCGGCCCCGCACGCTCGCGCGTTACACGAGTTTGCTCTGCAGTGGCTCACGAAAATAGGTCCTAAACACCCTCAGGTATACTAAGTGATGCTTCACACTCATAGCCTCTCACTAGAATAGGCATGATGACTAAAAAAATATAATCAGTCCGTCAGATAGATTGTCAAAAAATATTAGACACGTATTACGTACGTTACGCGTGACGACACAAGTCACATACAAATATATAGACTTCTGTCAGGGAAGTGATGTCACGACCCCCACTTCTCAAACTTTGACAAGGTTTATCTTTGTTATTTAATTTTGTTGTTTGATAGACAAAAGAAAAATACTGTGTCTATTTTTTTAAAATCTCACAGACTAATTATAATAATGATTTTTCACCCAGTCATCATGCCTATTTCCTGTAAGAAAATGGCAAGGAACTCACAAAAATCCACCGAATATGGGACCACGTCTCACCTGCACGAGAAGCATAGCAAAGGGACAAATTGTCTTTCCACCATTATATCCCCTCGAAGAGGAAATAAAGTATGGATTGACAATGACAACTGACATTTAAAGTGGATAAAATGGATTTCTCCCCTTGCCGTGCTACCCGGGTAGGAGTTGAAATTTTTAAGCTTTAGAAAATGACTTTTATAATCGCATGATAAGTGACTTTTGTAATCGTTCGTACTAACATAGGTATATTTTCAATACTTGCTTCCGCTCTGACGTCACTGGGGACGTTACGTTACGTGACCGAGGTCTCATGACCATTCTCGTCGATACAAAAATAGAGCCCCTGACGGGTAGTAATCCTGTTAAATAAGAGATTTTTTTCGTACACCACAACTAAATGTCTCGCCGTTGACGAATATGCAGCTTGTGTGTAAAATTAACTTCTTCTTCTTCGTCGAGTCAATTGTTCAAAAATGATTATTCATATAATTTTCTCCCAGTATTTGGCCACTGCGACCCTGCAGGGTATAGATCTTCCATCGTACAGGGGTTCGGACACTGGGCACGTAAGTAGGTGATCCATACTCTGCTCTACGGCACAGCAATCACATTGTACCCTATTAGCATCCCAAAATCCCTACTTGGGTCCGGAGTCGGTTTATTGACTTCCAAGTGGGTCGCGAGAGGTCGCTACCTGCTGGGAGCGATTTTACTGGCTTTGAGAAGTCAAGAGGTAGTGTTTAGCAATAATTCCCACAGATTTAAACGGGCTTCAATCGGATTATCGTTCAAAAGATAACTGTAATAATATCATAAAATAGTTCCTTTTAACTTTTTTATGAAACTGTACTTTGTTTTACAGGCAATCGTGAGGCACCAACTTGACTGTACAAAAACTATAAGCTGTTATCTACCTCTAAGTAATATCCAATTTGAGTGATTTTTCTTTCATGTAATCAGAACTTCCATCGTTAGGACTAAACGTCTTAGTTTTTACAGTTTTTTATGTGACCTTAAAAATAAACCTCTAAAAAGTTATATTTTTACGCAAATATTTGTCTTTCAGACAGAGTAAATAATAACTAAAAACTTTTCTGAAAAAAGAAATAAGACTTATACGAATATACTATATTTCTTACTCAAGGGATTGACACCAAAAACATAACATTTTATTACAATTTAAGGGGTGAAAAGAGTTTTCTTCCCGAACGTAAATTTAATCAAAAATGTGCCGCCAATTCTCTCGATTTTTTCAGAAAATGCGAACGTGGTCAATTCACAATCCTCTTAATTTTCCAGTTGCATGTTTTTTTATTTTATTTTTGATAATAATAAAAATAACTATTTTCCAGGAATTTAAGACCATGATGGCCCAGTCATCGGAACTGCGCAACAAGCTGGAGAGCGCGGTGAAGGCGAGCCAGGCGAGCGCGCGCGGCCGCCAGGCGCCGCGGCCCGTCTTCCAGCAGCAAACCTCGCGACCCACCATACAGCTCAAAACTGACTTCAGCGACTTCAGATAAACAACCTAGTCATATCGGGATAAAGTTCAGAATGCAACAAACGGTTTTTTTAAATTCTGAAGACACTTCAGTGAAAATCTACCTGTATTCACTCAAAGGGTTTAAAACCACGATGACCCAATCATCGGAACAAGTTAGCGAGCTAAGTGAAAGCGAGTCAGGCGCCGCGGCCCGTCTTCCAGCAGCAAACCTCGCGACCCACCATACAGCTCAAAACTGACTTCAGCGATTTCAGATAAACAACCTTAGTCATATCGGGATAAAGTTCAGAATGCAACAAACGGTTTTTTTTAATTCTGAAGACACTTCAGTGAAAATCTACCTGTATTCACTCAAAGGGTTTAAAACCACGATGACCCAATCATCGGAACAAGTTAGCGAGCTAAGTGAAAGCGAGTCAGGCGCCGCGGCCCGTCTTCCAGCAGCAAACCTCGCGACCCACCATACAACTCAAAACTGACTTCAGTGACTTCAGATAAGCTACTTTAATCATATCGGGATAAAGCCCAGAATGCAACGTACAATTTTTAGAAAAACAATCCCTATGTACCCAATCTTGGAAGAGAATTTCCCGCCTTGTGTAGCAAGGTTCTAAGGATTTTGGATGACTTACACTTTGCCCCACTAAGCCGCCTCATTGTTGGGACATAATCGGAGCGGTCGGGTGTGCCAAGCCCCACTGGTGAGGCATAGTGACCTTGCCCTGCTTCATTTTTTGGCGTGGAATCTGCCCCACTCGTCTAATCTTGGTGGGCAGATTCTACCGGTCTATAGCGTGGAATTTGCCCTACGAAGGTGAAACAAGCCAAAAAATGTCGCAGTTCACTATACAGTCATAGGTATTAAACGCAAAACCTTTTAAGGGCGGGTCTAGGACATTTAGACAAACGTTTGTACTACGACTTTGAAAATTCGCAAAAAAAAAATCTCTTCTCCGTACATTTTGCCGCGCGTTGACGACTTTTTGTATGAAAGAGATGATATTTTCTTCGTGATTTTCCAAAAGTCCTAGAACGAAAGTTGTTTATCTAGATGTACTAGACCCGCCCTTAAAAGGTTTTGCGTTTAATACCTATGACCCTCACCAGTCCGACCGCTCCGAGTCATACTCGAAAACGCCCATAGAATTTGATAGAAATGTGAGCCGTGTGGTGTGGACAGGTAGCATACGATTTCATATTATAATACATATAACACATAACATAAATTAAAATAATTACAATTCAGAGTAGGTAATTATCAGATTTAAGAAACAAATAGGTATACGCGAAAGATTAATTGCTGGATGAACTGAAAAGCAACGTGGAACGATGCTGGAACAGCAAAATTGTTAAATCTATAAAATAGTGCTTACAAAGCTTAGAAACGCCATTTTGATTTATATTCCTTACTAACATCAAACGATTTAAATTGATCGTAGTGATTGATTCAAAAAAAACATTATTAAACGCTATGTATTGACATTTCAGTAGTTTTTGATCGCAGCTCGCGTTACTAACTTAAAACAATATGGCGACTGCAAACAAAGTTTTTACTAAAAAAACCCGCAGATTTTATTAATGTGGCGCGACACGCACGTGTTATGTTTAAAAATAATGGTATCTTGAAAGCTTATCTTTCACATAAAATCGTTTAAAAATATAATATTATAGAATCCTAGTAATTTTAAATATGGAATTGATTAATGAAATTAACTTATTGCAGTAATCATGACTTTATTGTAGCTTTAACCTTACTTGTGTGTTAGGAAGGTAAGAAGATGTAAATGTAGGTAATAAATATTCAGTTGTCTCATTGACCATTGTTTTGTATAAATATTCTTCCTTGTTATGATTTTATAGCTTCTGCTTCGATTAAATTCAAAATGTCTGTATACCAATGAAGGTGGAGGCTAGTGCACTACAATAATTTTCTTCTAACACCTGTATATGTACACTTATTACCTAGTTTCACAGACTAATAAAATCATTGTATTATTGTATCAATAATTATATTTTCGCCAAAAATTGCATAACGCCGTAACCGACTTCCACCGTATACAGAATTCTAATAGTTTGCACGAATTGTTGTATCATCCATGTAGCATTTTTTACATTATTGTTGATTTTTCAAAAACTGCTTAGCCGTTCTCGATAAAATTTAAATGGGACCACTTCGGGAGTATATCCTTTGAAATAGAGAGTTTTTTTAAAATTCTGTTTACAATTGGCGAAAATATCGATGATATCGATATGTTACATAAAAACAATACATACAGACGAACATAGTAACTCCTTCTTTTTGGAAGTCGGTAAAAATAAAATATTGAAATGTTTGGCATTTGACCCATGTTTTTGAAAAATATTTTTCATCTGGTTTCATTCCTTAATCTTTAAATGTTTCATAATATTTTTCGCTAAAAATATGAGTTATTGCACAACTTTATTTTTAGATAATCATTCCACCCCAGCTTTTAAATAATTGTTCAGTTTTTTTTAACTAATACTATCATTTGCCATAGTAATTATTATTAAATCATCGATATTATTATTTTAGTTATAGTTATAGTAAGAAAGTAAATAAATTTAGGTAGTCGTGAATGTTATTTAATCAATTTTTGGCTAGCAAAAATGTCGAATGCATTTAACTTTAACAATCGGACAGGAGCAATGTTATACAGGAGGATGTATCTCTACACAACGGACATAATATTCTAACTAGGGTATTACTCGAACCAAACCGAATCATACTCTTGACGGCTGTGATGTTAGGTACAAGCCGCGGATAACCCGATTCTGATTGAAGCTCACTTAAACAGCTGCGCGAGAATTGGGTTTTGCCCAGCTTGTAGCTAACTTTACAACCGCCATGATGTTTGACTTGGCCTATATAGGTGGCGCCACACAAGTTGGCGGGTGTGAAGTTAGCTACAAGCTGCGCAATAGCCAATCAACGCGCGGCTTTATGTGAGCTTCAGTCAGGATTGGATATTGCGCAGCTCGTAGCTAACTTCACATCCGCCAAGTTGTGTAGCGCGGCCTATACCATCTAGGATATCATGTTGTATGACCAAGTTTTACTATTGGATCTTTGACTTTGAGATCGGGGAATATTAGCTATTCCATAGAAAGTCAGCTGGTCTATTTCACAGCTGGTCACAATAATTGGTACAATAGGCCCAATTTTAGAAGCGCCATCGTAATTATATTTGCCATTTAGAGTAGCCCTGTTTCTTTTTTTCTATAATAGAGAGAACACTATTTCACGTTGCTATTAAATTTACGGTAGCGCCTTTAAAATTGGGCCTAAATGTGTCATTTGTTTAGAGATACATCCACAACAATCTGTATATTCAATATTGCTGTCTCGTTTCGTTTTAAGTCAGAAAGAGATGGAACTAAAATCTGTAATTATGTTGATTTTCTTTTATTAAAATAACCGGATAGCTGTCATAGTCTGATAGCTAGTAATTAACTTTTATACTAAAATAAAATATTCTTTAAGGATTAAAAAGTAGTGTTCCTA
The DNA here is from genome assembly GCA_964007245.1 of Hypomecis atomaria. Lineage (NCBI taxonomy): Eukaryota > Metazoa > Arthropoda > Insecta > Lepidoptera > Geometridae > Hypomecis > Hypomecis atomaria. The sequence goes on along the minus strand of OZ023294.1, from coordinate 15,022,365 downwards.
TTGAAACGATTAAAATAGCAATATTTTATAAGAAAATGCTAAGCGTTTTCTTATCTAATAGCACACAGTTTTAGACTAAGTTAACTATAGTAATTATGTATTTATTTTGTTAAGTAAATATTTCATCGAAGTTTTATACGCTAAACTATAATATTATTAATACTTCGAAATTATTTGATTTTTCTTTATTAAGACTAATGTAAAAATAGTAATATTATATCAAAATTTTCAATTTTAGTAACGAATGATAGTATTTTATCGAATGTTATTTCTGTGATAAAATCATAGCAAAATCTGTATGCCAAATTGTATCTTTTGTATTTTGTAAACTGCCTTATCACTTCCAGTCTTATTATATTATAATTATTAGAGGCTATCCAAAATCTCATGTACTCGTATTAAGGATAGAAATTGTCAAATCTTAAACTAATTCTTCTTCTTTTCAGCTATAGAACGTCCACTGCTGGACAAAGGCCTGTCCTAACGATCTCCAATAAAACCGGTTGGTAGCGGCTTGCATCCAGCGCGATCCTGCGGTCTTGATGAGGTCATCCATTCACCTTGTGGGTGGATGTCCTACGCTGCGCTTGTCGGTACGTGGTCTCCACTCAAGAACTTTACGACCCCATCGGTCATCATTCCTTCGTGCTATGTTCCCTGCCCATGGCCATTTCAACTTGCCAATCCGCTAAACTAACTCGTTCTTCATTTATTTAATCTTTACCTTTTCCTGCGTGGTAACACGTGCTTTATACTATAGATAGATTGGCCATATAAAATCGAGTTATTTGGTCATAATTTATCTGTTAAATTATTTCTCTCTCGCACTCGCGCTAACGTAGCTTGCGGATCGCATTAAAGTAGTGGTGTCTCATTCACACTTTTGTGGATGAATTTAAAATGATCGTGCTATTTTTGAACAAAACAACAGTAATTGTGTTTTTTACAATTTAATGTAGTAGATAATTTTTAGTGTAATTTGCTTAGCTTGTGATAATATTATATTTTGAAGAAGTTTAGTTTAAGATTGAATAATTTCTAATGATCTATTTAAGGAATATAATTTAGTTATTTTATTCTTATACACTTTGATAAAAACTACTCGTACTTTAAGTTCCCAGTAAATCTTGTACTGTTTTAACCTTGAACAATAAAAATATACATGACTATGTTTTGTTTCATTGTTTTCGCTACATGATGATAACCCCACAGCAGTTACAGAATACTTCATCGAAAATACAAAGTTATTAATTCAAGGAAAAGTTCTGAGACTCAGAGTAGGGCTGGAGCTGCGGCCAATTCGGCGGAGCAGCACAAGCGGCGCAAATACGCTAACCTCGGTAGTGGTTACATACTCGTATTTGAGCCATTTCGAGTTGAGACATTGGGTCCGTGAGCACATATTATCATTTTCAAAAGTCTTTCGCGTCCGGTGGACGCGACGCGTGACCAAAATGCTGGCGTTTATTTGGCTCAACGCATAAGGCATTGCCATTCAGCGTGGCAATGCAGCCAGCATGCTGGGCACGCTGCCAACTGGCAGTGAGCTTGAGCATTTGGATTATCTTTGGACCTTCAAAGGTCTGAGGATGATCCAATGCTTTTTGTGTAATAGTAGTGTAGTTTTGTTATAGTTAATAAAGGCACTTTTGCCCTATTTAAAAAAATAGGAAAAGTTCTAGTTTTTGGTAAATCTACCAATTTCTTTTTAATAACACTAAATGATATTAGGAATCCCTAATATCACAATAACTAAATTCCGTTATTTATGTTATTATTTACGTACCACAGCACGGGTAGCATGGCAAAGGGACAAAGTGTCCTTCCACCATTATATCCCCTCGAAGAGGAAATAAAGTATGGTTTGACAATGACAACTGACAAAATGGATAAAATGGTTTTCTCCCTTTGCCGTGCTACCCGGGCTGGGTTTCAAAATTATTAATGTAATGGTTTCGGTAAAGGAAAATGTGAGGCAACCTGCATACGTCCATAGAAGAAATTTGATGGCGAACGAGGAACCACCAGTTGGTAGGTAGATAGGTGTATTGTATATTCATTGGTAAGATCAACAGAAAAACAATACAACTAGAATAAGGATTGTATATATTTTAAATTATTTGCTTCCATTTTCTGCTTCAACATATTCATCAGAAGCTTCAGCGATTTTCTTTGATTTTCCTGAAAAAAAAAAGAAAAACCTAAGTCCTTATGTAAATGATTAAACTACACTACATAGCATTAGCTATGAGGATGAAATTACTTTATCAATAAATTTACTACAAATTGTGGAAGAGCTAGAGAGGCCTATTCTTTATACGGCGCGCAAGACACGTTAAGAAATTTGCATCATGCATGTTTACTACATAAATTACAGAGCGGTTGTGAATAAATAATTTGTTCTAACTGACGTACTATGGGCCAGAAACAAATTTCTTGGCGTCTATAAATGTGAAAGGTGAATCAATGCGCAGCAGCAAATTCGTTACGTCAGCTGTGCGAAGCGGGGAATTTCGCAGCTTCTACATAACTTCACAGAAGCCAACAAAAATGATTCGGTTTATACTTAAAACTATCATGGGACATTTTACACATGGTCTCCGACCCCAAACTAAGGAATGCTTGTCATGTGGCTGCCCTGAAACTAGGTATTGGCCTTACGCGTAGTTGTGATTTCAAACGGAGCTTCGTGCAAATTAATTCCACGCTAGATCGAGACTATACAGGGTTATTTCTAATAACTTTTGTTCTGAGACTTTAGTCAAACCTTTAAAAAACTGTTGTTCCATAGAAAATATACCTACCCGCGACAAAATGTATGGAACAGCTGTTTTTTTTTAAGTTTTGACAAAAGTCGCAGAACAAAAGTTGTTGGTTTTGATGTACAGAATAAGCCCCAAAAAGGATGCTAATTGATTAGAAATAACCCTGTAGGTATATAGACTGTTGCCTAATTCGCCTTAGGGATAATCCGGCCTAAATTGTACTTGATTAGAAATAACACTGTAAATCCCCATATTACTCGTATGAGATCTTTAGGTACTTGTAGTTACTAACTCGGTCTTATTTCAACTTACTCCTGGCGTGAGCTGGAGGGAGCGTGGCCACGGTGAGGTAGCCCGTGTGACCGGGAGTGGCAGGAGGCCACGCACCGACCACGTACGTCGTCTCACTGTTCGGCTTCTCCTCAACGGGACTTTCCGAGCTCTGGAATTGAAACAAAGCTCGCGATAGAACTTCAATCACTGTAGAGTTATCGAAAGCTTGGGTTACGTTGGAGCTTGTTACTTGCAAGTAGTAAGGTGCCTTTCTTGGCACCAATCACACAGATCTGATTACGAGCCTATTACAAGAACTGAGGCACTCGGAAATGTACCTACCTATATTTCTTTTTGTTCATGTGGAAAATCTTTTGATGAAAAGGATTGCATTAAGCATCTTTTTACCCAACTGCGCAACGCAAAGGAGTGGTAGTGTGTTTATTTACTGTCTATTATAAGAAAAACAGACTTCTCTCAGTCAAAAAGTTTCTAATAGTGATTAGAGTAGTTATGTGCTTATTTTAAAAAAAGTCTATACTTTTCTTAACCCTGGTGAAATCTTATTTTAGAGTGCGTTAAAAATATTTAGCAAATGTTTGTTGAGATCCAAATATTTTATTTAGGCACAGTAACTACATGCAGCTTACATTGCAATTGCACCTTACTTTGTTTAAACATGACAAACAGCGCATGCATCGGGAAATCAACAAAGATAGAAGTTTCGGTGAAATCCTCCAAAAATTCTTTAAGACCAATATCAAGAACAAGACAGCTAAAAACAGCGGTTTGATTAGCGTATGTCCGAAAGTGCTAAACCGTAGTTAATAACCGCTCTAAGAGGCGCAAGAAATATTGAGGCTTCACTCACCAGTCGCTAATTACCCGCTGATTACGCGAGCTAATGGTCGGACGGCACGTGACGCCAGGGACCTACAGGCCGGACGTGCTTGATGGGACGAGACATTCGTACGCTCAATACCAAATGAATAAATTGTAAAATTATTAATGAACGAGCTGCTTAGTAGGTAGGTAATGAATTGCCTTTGTGAAACGAATACTCCTGTTGATTGTCCAGGACTAGTTGACACTATTCCATGATTGAAAAGCGTTGTCTTCTCAATTTTTATCTTAGAAAATAAGAATGATTTTAGACAGCAAGTTTCTAATAGAGATTAGGGCAAATCCAAAAGTGCTAAACCGAAGTCAATAGCTTCTCTTAGAGGCGCGAGCATCATTGAGGCTTCACTCAGCAGTCGCTAATTACCCGCTGATTACGAGAGCTAATATTCGGAGGGCACGTGACGTCAGGGATCAGCGGGACAGGCCGGACGTGCTCGATGGGACGGGACATTCGACGCGTAACTTAGAAAAGAACATAAGTAATAGAAACGTTGAAAATTTACTATCACAAAAAATAAAGACGTAGACCTATTTAATTCAACAAAGTTGTCTATAGATTAAATATACACCCATATAAAAACAAATTTGACGAGAGACAGCACGAAATGTACAGCCGAGGCTTTATTAGTAACATTGTTGGTACATAGCGAAGATTTAGTAGATATCTATAGTAAAACATGTTACGTTCTCGACGATACTCCGAAGGGGTCAGGGCGCGGATCGCAATTATCGATGTCACGGCTCTCGCGTCCTTCAGCAAACATAATCTCAAATAATTCAATACGAGCGCGCTTTATGGGAAAACGGCGTGAGCGCGCAACTTTAGATTACAGGCTATTATCGACATTAACACCTGCAGCGGGTAATGGACGCTGGATTAGATTAAGCTATTGTGACCGAAATTGCGACAGAGATGTCGATACCCTATATTTTGAAATTAAATTTAAGGCAGGTTTAACATCATTTTAGAATTCCATTGCTAGTAATATATTTTGCGATCATTAACATCACAATGTCAGATGGAATATTCTGAAGGAAATTGTCGCGAAATGAAACTTTACAACTCCTAAAATTAAGAATATCATTGCATGTGCAAATTGTACGTTTAGCACGTAGGTAAGTATAGCACACTGAACACAGTACAGTGCAACAGATTTACTCTAAAATGCAAAAAAATACTATTCCGAGAATTAAGTTTCAGACAGTTACAGTTAGTTAGACCAATAATAGTTTTAATACTTAATTACCACCACTAATCAGAAATCATATAATTATCTTGGTAGAGTACAGCTTCAAAACATGCCGAATTACTCACACAAACTTTTTAAGAATTTCCAAAGCGACACCTCAAACCGGAGACGGAGCAAAGAGTCCTAAATAGCCACTATATCAGGGCAGCGGGTTTTTTATCGCGGACTCATGTAGCCTGTCGCCATAACTGTCCGATGGTGATAAACAACCTCGCCGTCGATTTAGACGTACGAGAATAAATAAAAAAAGAAGATTATCTGAAATACGTCGGTACTTCGGTAGCGGCCGGGGACCGGGCCGATATGGCACACGCGAGTTGACGGACATAGGTGGGCGTATCTACAATAATTAGTATATCTATAGTATTGTGAGCTTTTACATACGAGTACCAACAGTCCAACATGGGTCAAGATATTATTCAAATGAGAAAATGTCATGATTATATTTATTTCTTTACGGCCAACAGTGCCTTTAATTACTACAACAAAATACAATAAGTACTACTTTATATGCTAAAACTACCTACATAAAAAGCATTAGATCATCCACAGACCTTTGAAGGTCTAAAGATAATCCAAATGCTCAAGCCCACTGCCAGTTGGCAGCGTGCCCAGCATGCTGGCTGCATTTCCACGCTGAATGGCAATGCTTATGCGTTGAGCCAAATAAAAATCAGCACTTTGGTCACGCGTCGCTTGATTATAATTGTTATTTAATCGACCTACCTCCTTAATTAATTGTCACAATAATTATATTTACGAGTACAACCCCTTTCCACTGAATACAACTTGACACTTGCCTTCCCTTGTTCTGTTACTTTTTGATATTTATCAAGTTCATAATTATAATTATAACCTTTAGTCGGCTTTAAAGCACAACTGGGGCTATCCCAACCTGCATAAACTTTTCTATTGCTTACTCATTTGATATCGCTAACACCCAGATATCTCCATACTGGAACAGAGACATCTAAACGATGCGCAAGCCTGTGTTTATACAGCGTTACGACATTGAAGACTCTCCACGGTACCTCACGGACTTCGGCGGTAAATGCGAAATATACATATTTTTATTTATTTACCTACTCCTGTGTATTATGAGGCGGCATCAAAACTCTACCATTGAAGCTATCTCAGCCTATAAGAACCTATTAATAACTGATTAGATAGCCCCAAAATCTAGATATCTCCAGTGTCGTAAGTAACGCTGTATAAACACAGGCATGTGCTGTGTTAAACGAGAGATATTTTTTATTATTTTTATCTCTACTCGTTTGTGCAAATATATACATAGCCTTCAGACGACTTTACAGCCCTAACGGAGTTATCCTAGCCTGTATGAACTTTAACATTATTTATTGAATTTATAGCTTCAAAATCTAGATATGTCCAGTGCTGTGGTACATTACATTTTTATTATTTATCTAGTTCATCTTAGTCTCTGCTCCTCGTAGTCATATGGCCTTCAGGCGGCTTTAAAGCTCTATGGGAACTACCCTAGCCTGTACGAATTTTACTATTAGTTTCTGATTAGATTTATATGGCCTCCAGCGACTTAAGAATTGCAATCGGGGCTATTCAAGCCTATACGAACCTACTAATACGCTTTATACACTGTTTAGATAGCTCCAAAACCTATACGAGTATCTCCAGTGTCGTAACGTTGTATAAACACAGGCCTGCGCCGCGTTTAGCACTCGGTGGTAAATGAGAGAGGAGCCCGCGCGCCCTGTGATCAGGCGGCGCCACCGACGCCCGCCCTGTCATTGGCTGCATTCCTCTCCGCTTCTATCTAGGCGACATTGTATGGCAATTTGGTGTGACGAAATTTCGGCACCTCTTTGTAGGTCTGGAATTCTGATCTCAAAGCTGTGAAGATCGCTGAGCTTAGGAAGTTGTCTAACTGAAGGAAACGCTCAAAAATAAAATTTAGACTTGAGTAATGAGGGTGTTACAACTCATCATCAAATTCTTGAATGAAGACACAATTGTGTTTTCAGTGTTTAAGTATAGCACATCTAATGCAAGGAGATTTAAATAAAACGTAAGTAGGTACAGTATCGTACGAGTAAACTCCATAACTCCGGATGAGTAATTAGCGTGCGTAATGTCTGATTTTTAATTAACCGACTTCCAAAAAGGAAGAGGTTCTATGTTCGTCTGTATGTATTTTTTTTGTTCATGTTCATCGATAATTACGCCAATTGTGAACCGAATCGAAAAATTCTTTTTCAGTTCGAAAGGGTATACTCCCGAGGTGGTCCCATTTTACAGATATCGCCTGAGACGTTTTGATAAATCAAAAATAATGTAAACAATGCGAGCGAAATTTTCCAATTTTGTTCACGATAAAACGCGGTTTTGCCATTTTTTGCGAAAAATAATTATTATGAGAAATATTTTTAGTCAGCGCTCTTAAACACGCAATCACTGACATAGTAATGATCAACAGTAGATTGACGTAACCACTCCATAGCCAATCTGTGCAGTAATTAGGAGCGTTGACAGCGTTGCGGCGAAGATTACACTAATCTAACCCCGACATTACCCGCTGCGGTGGATGCGACCGCAGGTGAACTTGGACGGTGACCTTGGCTCGCTCTACATGGGAATGTCTGACAAGATGACAACAACTCACTCACAAGATCACCAAACATAAAAGTAATTTCAACTACAGCTATCGCTAGCGCGGTACAGGGGCGCCGGGGGAGTCGACAAAGGGGACTAAGTTAAGCGGTAGGATCATAGTAGTTTTTCGAACTGTAGACTCTTGACCAATTTGGTTCAAACTTGCAAATCTTGCTAAGATTTAGATACCTACCTTCTAAACAATCTTGCAAATATTATCAAAATCAGCCAATAAATAGCGCGACAGCAAATTTCCCCGTTTTTTTTTTAAGGAAATACACCCACCTCCAAATTAAAAATGTAGTAGTAGTTTATGTAGTCTTGTATTTAGTGGTAGTTAATAAAGGCACTTGCCCAATAAAAACAAAAACAAAAATCGCTGACGACATAAAAATCCATTAATATAATTCTATAATTAACTAGATGAAAATTGAGATAGAGGTTCTATAACCTCTATCTCAATTTTCATTGAGATTCGTTGAAGAATGCTATCTGTACACAAAAATCAACATCAAAACAGACGAAAATAAAATCGTCGTGTAGAAAAATAGACGTTCGCTTCGCTCGAGATCGAAAACTCTATTTATATTACACCTGCTCGGAAAGTACCTTGATACTTTATCAAATTTACGGTAGAAAGTACGTCATTGCATATCGAACAAATATGCGGGGAGAAAACGCATCTGAGCGGGAGAGAAAAGTGTATGAAAATCCATTTCTTACGTGGTTTTTCTTTTTTAATTTTGGGTAAGACTATGCGCTGGTAACATAAATATCAAAAGCCAAAAAGTTTTTACAGTGAGTTTTTATCTCCAAGTTCGCAAAATGACACTGGCCACTAGCTGTGTGTTGGATGGTGTCAAACAATTTGAAAAAATAACATGTGAAAATTGCAGACACCATTGACGCCATTTTCAAGTGTTACATTAAGCTTCACTAACTGCAACAATTTCAATATAAATTTCAATTAGTAAAGATTTAGTTTTTTATTTTCCTCGTAGGTGTAGTATAAAGCACTATGTATCACTCGAGAGAAAGTGCGATTCCCGATCTCGGGTGTTTTAAAACGACACCCTCGACGGTAATCGGTCACTTTCTCCTCTCGGTGAACAATGTACTATTTTATGACGTATTTATTGGCGTATTTCAACACTACCCATATCATAACCATTCAAATCCCTATTCGGCACAGCAATAAGCTCGTTAATTTCAGATTCACTACATATGAATAGTTGCTTTGATAACTTCAATTTCGTGGCGTACAAAACCAACAAAAAAGTTTCTATTGGACTCAAGTTACTATACAATTATACATATATGTGTATAGACCTCAACCTCAGAAAACAAATTTTATTGAAATGTATATGGTATATAGGAGAACTTTCTCGATAAGATCAGCTTTCTGACAAAAAAGGTGTTTATGTGTTACTTATACCACAGATTTACAGATATACGAATTGGCAAGTCAAACTTATCCCCCCCCCCCCCCGTACCCCTCCTTTTTCGTCAGGGGTTAAAATAACAAGAAATAAAAACCAAAAACTAAAGCAGCGTAATCCTACGACTCCCGAGTATTCTCAAGACGTATTGTGTAATCTGATAAAACGCACGCGCTAGCTCCACACAACACTATTTTTTGTCGTCCGCCTAATGTCAATCGTTACCTGTGGTTCCGCGAAGACGATCTATTTAAAGCATCACAAATTGACGGAGAGGTCTTCGACACCGGCACCGGCCACATTTCGGCACGGGCCAACCGGCCGGTAATTATTTTAAGTGTCAATAAATAATAAAGTTGGCCGCTCGCTGAGTGCTCGTCCATCTCCTTTATCTCAATTCTTAATGCGCCTCTTTGCCCGTCGTTCTTTTTTCAAAGCCTCATTTTTCCTTTTTCGTCTGTGGAGTTTAAATTCTGTGTTGACAGCGCGGAGGTTTTATGTTTTAATCCGGATTTTATGGCCGTTTAATCGGCATTAGAAAAAAGTTTTTGTTGGTGTTATAAAACGTTTTTATCTGCTTTATGTTTGTTTCAGGGAGGTAACAGGTAATGTTTCGATTGATAAAACTTTCTTCGGTCGCCGGTGCATTAGAGTAATGAATTCGAGGCTATTAAAGTTGGGATTAATAGAGCGATCTAAATAGAGTAAACGTAATAAATCATAAGTGTAACAAGTGGGGTCCATTTTGTTTGAGATGGCGGGGCCATCGATCACGGGCGCGCTCGCTCGGATTTATGTTACGTAATTGCGGAGTGCGCGTGCGCACGCGGTGCGAGAGTGTGCGTTCGACATTACGTTTTTCATGTTAATGCCTTGATATCTCTGTTAATGCACCGAGAAATTGTGTGTTTATTATTGTACGCGATTGCGGCAAATTGAACAATTATTTGGACATGATTTACGAAACGTCTCTCTTTGTAGATAAATGGGTAGGAAGCGAGCTTTTACGTCTTTACCCTCTATCAATTCTGAGATTTACTATCCGATAGTTTCTTGCGAGTAATAAACTTTAAAATATGTGGCCTTATAAATGAAGTTGTAGGTACCCACTTTCTTACATTCTGGTCCTTCGAGCCGGGTTGTAATCTATTGATTTGCTGAATGTTGCGGTTTTGCGGCGACAGGCGTGGCGGCGGAGATTTATCGTAAATCAATCGCTATTATGCCGCCATCTGTCAGCATCCAGAGCGCATGAATCACCACAGATATATTGTAGCGCGGATAAATAGTTACTTTACGAGGCGCCTACGGTTTTGCGTGGAGTAATACAGATGGATACGAAAAAATAAATAATAAGGTGTCTAAAATATCGATTCCAGTTAAAAACTTTTAAGCGAGCAACAAACATTTTTACAACAAAATGCGGCATACATTTCTTTTTTTTATTAGAACCACCTTGAACATAAGTACTCGGGATATGTAGTTTTGGATGTATCATGCATCTAAAAGGTACCTGTTTACTATTTGAAAAACAACTGCATTCATTTTTAATTTCGGCTTAAAAAATACTCTACCACAAAACATTTAAAAAGTATCTTACTAACCAAATTCTATTGCACATTAGGCGTTTTTTTATTGATAATTTAGAAAACAAACAATAAATCCTTCCAGTACAAAAATTTACAATCATTTAATCTACACACTCTCTTTAAATATACTCTCTTAAGGTCATAATGTACGAGAATAACTATACAGAACACGTTAGTAAAGAGCCGCCCGTAAATATTACATATGTTGTAATAAATGATTGAGTATTGAGAAAATAAAGCCTACTTGGCTTTAATCGTTTAAGTAAGAATCAACTTAAATATTTCACGCCTGCCGCAGTATCAGATGGTATTTGGGCTTCCGAACTGACATTCCGCGAGGAACCGGCTACCACGCATCGGTGACACGAGTTATCTTTGCACTGACCACATCGTTTTACCTTTTTATGGGACACAGACAAACAATTAGTATTATAAATAAAAAACTTTTTTTAAACAAGCTTTTACTGAAAAAGTACTCGCCAAGACGAATCAAACGAGCCGAACCTCGATAGGGTTGCGTCGTTTCATTACAGAGTTCCTATGACCACCTTCCAGCTCCATCATCAGACCCTGACTACCACTGAAAGACTAACTACTCACCAAGATCATTTAAATGAACCCAAACTCGATGAGGTTGTGTCGTTTCATTGCTAAGTTCCTTTGGTCACCTTCCAGCTCCATCATCAGATCAGCACCATGTCATCATACATTGCATTTGCATTGTCACCCGATTTACACATGTACAATATGCAAAATTTCAGCTCAATCGGTAACCGGGAAGTGGATCAAATTTAACTTGCAAGATTTGATTACAGACAGACAACGGGACAAGTGAAACTAAATAAAAGTTTGTAATTTGCCCTAAACGAAGAAATTAGGTACCTAATGCGGTATAATCAAAGATGTGAGTGCTTAACCTTTTTACTAGGCTATGTTAAAGTGCGGAAGGATAGGACACGCAGTCAGATGGGGTGTCAACTGGTCAAAACCGTCGTCGAGTCTAGGTACCCGAGAAATGGACGACGCCACAGAGGCAGACCACCAGGCTGATTGATGGTCACTAAAAAATAATTATTGCCACAAATTGCAGGACTGCCTCGGTGGCTCAGTGGTTAGTGACCCTGACTTCTGGGTCAAAGAGGCGTGGGTTCGATCCCCACCCAGGGCAAACACGTGTGATGAACATAGGTGTTTGGTCTGTGTCTGGGTGTAATTTAGGTACTATCTATATAAGTATGTATTTAAAATATGTGGTATATCAGTCTCTGGCAGCCATATCACAAGCCTTGCTTAGTTTGGGGTCAGAGACCGTGTGTAAGATGTCCCCTAATTTTAATAAAAACTAACTAAGGCTTTTGATCGTTTATGCAACAATCAAGTAAGAATATTTCACGGAGGCTATCCAAATCCTTTTTGTAGGGAAAGACTGGACACGAGGTTAGATAAGAATAGAATTTTAACTAGTTTGGCGTTTGATATATTTGATTTAAATTATTTTTTTCTGAAAATGCTGTATACAATATTTTGATTGGCAAATTCATAATGTTTTTGTGTATTAGTTTATTTAAGTTTTTAAGTTTGCTCGTCACTTTTGTACCGAACTTGTAAAAAATAAAAATAAAATACAAATAGATGGGGTGTGAACAGGTGGACTGAGGCAAGTAGTCACCGAGTTATAGGCACCCGAAAAATGACCGACGCCACGGGGGCAGACCACCAGCCCGATGTTCCGTAAGATCGTCAAATATCGTCAGATGGAAGAGACTCGCACAGGACCTAATAAAATGGGCAAAAAGACATGTACCTATACCCAAGAAGATCTAATTAAACTAAGCACCTACAAGTAGTAAATACAAATGAAGAGTTATTTTAAAACATAAACCACCAGAGGGTTCAATTCAAATCAAAACGTTTGTTAACAAGCAAGGAAAACGCTATTTCCTTCGAACGTACGAATTTAGTGCCTCAGAAAGATTATATACCGTTCTAAACAGATGCTTCTGGAGCTTAATTTTCGGAGATATCAAAAAAAAAAAAGATTAGCATCATTATCAGCTTATTTCGGCCCACTGCAGGGCAAAAGCCTACTCTTCCTTACTCCATTTATCCCCGTCCTGTGCTAGTCTCATCCAGGTGTAGCCGTAAAACTTTTGGATGTCATCACGCCACCGTTGTTATGAGACTGCGCTTCCCGTCTCGATGCTATAATTCAATCAGAGACTTACTCCACCTGTCATCACCTGTCATGTCCTGCCCAACGCCACTTGAGATTAATTATACGATTTATACGGGATCCGATATCTGTCACCTTAGTCCTCCTTCGGATTTTCGTAATTCGAATTCAGTCACGTAACGTGATGCCTAGCATCGCACGCTCCATGAAAGTGCTAGCGTTAAAATTAAATCTTTTATTCTCTGTCAACGTGGTCACAGCCGCCAGTGACACGCGCTATCTCTTCGTTCAGACGATCACTCCCGCCCGTAATGAGACCGCATTAAAAATTACACCGTGTCGATGCCTGCTTGAAAGGGCCCTTAAGTCAACCTCGACGGCTGCGGTGTGGGTATTACTCATGTTCTGGACTCATTTGGTCATTCAAATTTGGTAAAAATACGCGCGCTTTAATATATAAATTTATGGGTACTTTTTGTGTGTGTAATGGAGGCTGTATTTCACTTTTGATGCCGTGATATGATCCAATTGCGCATGATTAACTTATTAAGAGCTACAAAAGAAAATCGATCAACCTAAAAGAACTAGAGGATTTTATCGATAGTGAGGCACTCTAGGCTTTAAAGGAATGAATTAATATTATTAAGCTTGTATAGCTAAGCAGGTACGTATAAATTAAACTGAGAAACAACTACTTACGCTACGTCAAAATTAGCGTCTGAATTGTCCTATAATAATAAATAAATGAATAAATATTTTTTTTTTAGATTTTACAAACTTCTGCTTATCACTTAAAAAACAGTAAAACGTAAATCATTCGTTACAGTTTCAGGTAAAGTGACCATGGTACACAAACTAGGATTAACCTGTATGATGGCATACGAGTACCTAGGCACTCCGCCGTTACCGCCGTAATGTTACGGGTCAAGGTGTTTTCTCCAAGCTACTTATACGTGAAATGATTTAATTTTATAGTGCTTCACACACTAGGATTTATTTCAACAAAATAAAACAAAGAGAACAGTTTTCTACTTATACGTGTCTAATATATAATTAAAAATCTCGTGTCACAGTATTTGCTATCGAATTCCTCCGAAAATTGATCGATTTTTATGTTTTGTTTTTGTGTAAACATATATGGTAGGACTAAGAAAAGGTTAGACGTTAGGCTATCTTTTATACTTCTATTACTTAAGTATATTTGGTAGGTCTGCGAAAAGGTCGTAGGCTATCTTTTATACCTCTATGTGATAAAGGGACCCTCTTTAGAATTGTTTAATATTGCAAAACGACGTTTGCCGAGAAGCTAGGTTTTATAAATAACTTTGCAAAAGGGAGTTAGCAATTTAAATTTCAAACAGAGACACGAGCATCATAATACTGGGAATGTACCGAATGTAACATGTCCAAATTGACAAGCATCTCTCATAAACACTAAGTATTAAGTTGTTATTACTCAAAACGAAGGTAATGAGTCCAAAATCGTGTTTTGAATGTCCTTACACTTCATTTAAGTAAAGGTTTGATTAATTTGGCTCGCTAAATGTTGCGTCAACTTGAACGATTTAGCATTTAAGGAATACCTACTGAAAGTATAATACTGTACGAGAGAGAAGCTTGTGTGTGTAGGTGTCTTATTACCCCACGACGCCCTAAAAACAATTCCATTCAACAGTTACATTCCTTATTCATCATCTAAAAACACAATACATGTACTATGTATTATGCCCGTTACTGCGATCAGTGAACGTTTTTTTTTTGCATTATATAGTTTTTTAAGAATGTTGACATTTATTGTATTTAAATTTAATATTTAATAATTAAGCTTGAGATTTGCAGATGATTGAACTATAATTATAAGTTGTAATATGGATATATTTTTCCGAAATGAAAATTTGATTGATATAATGATGGACTAAATAAAAATAAATACTTACACTAAGTGGTATACTTAGTAAAAAGAAAACCATAGATTTCAACGCATCTGTTTTCTATTAGAAAATGAGTTTTTCAGATCTTTATTTATTTTCTACTAGCTAATCTGTGAGCCTCGAGATATGCTGGGAAAATCGACTTGAAAATAGTTATTAATTGTACTTAGTGACATTAGACAACAGAATATCAGCGCTGGTTGCTCGTTAGCGCAACCAGCATTACGCTGAGTTGGGGCCAGTTTTGTGACAGAAATACTAGGTAAAATACTGTTGTTTTTTGTGTTTTATCATTTGTTTTGTCGTTATGTATTGTACCTCTTATTTTTGTTGCAAATAAAACAATTCTGTATTCTGTATTAAACATAATACTGATTTTATACATAAAATATATAAAAGCCAATAAAAAAACTATCCACCAAATAAATCTTACCAACGGCACGTGCAACCCAGCTCGACATTAATCACTACGAGCCATTTATGCTGTCGCAAAAACGATTCAACTTTTTATTCTTCTAATCAAAGGCTTTATCTATAAGATAATTAATGAATCAGTGTAGATTGTTACACTTTCAATTAGACTACAATCATATGTCGTTAAATCGAATCTCTTGATCAAAGCTGGTAGGTTGCGCAATCAAATTGGCTTTGTAGTTGTAGTAACTAAAAGAGAGGCACAAGTTTTTTTACCACTTTTGAACATGTTGCAATTTTGTGCACCTTTTAAAAAAGTAAAACCAAGAAACTTTGAAAAAAAAATCTAGTAAGTATTCATTTCAGTATAAATTGAGTTTCTAAAATGCGTTGTTGAAATAGCGATGGCGAAAAAAATGAAATATAAACGCATGGCGATAAAAATTACTTTTTTACTGTAGGTATATTTTTAGGGTTCCGCAGTAAAACGAGGAACCCTTATAGGCCTTATAACTTCGTTGTGTCCGTCCGTCCGTCCGTCCCAAATACTTTTTGAGATACATAACAAAAAATTTAAACATGCACATAGCTCAAACGTCAGAGACCTCACAAACATACGAGTATTTCATACTCAATTACGTTTCTCTAGTAGTCAACGAATATAATGAAAATTGGTTTTTATCATCATCATAATTATCATCACCATCTACGGATACAAGCGCGTGTCTCGACACGCACTTGACAACTTATTTAATATTCACACAAACATTTTATGACAGAGTCAACTGTGAGATCACACTCGTTGATGTGGTATTATATTTTTCTATTGACAATTGAAAACAGCATTTGAGCATTACGTTGTATAAGAATAAGAATGTTGTATACCATTAATAGTTTAGAAAAGGATTGAATATTAGCACAATATGGATGTTTACTAGGTATTAAAATCATTATTATAATTAGTCCGTCAGTTAGATTTTTAAAAAATATTGTACACATAATTTTTCTTTTGTCATTAAAACAATCGGTGACAAAGATAAACTTTGTCAAAGTTTGGGAGTGGGGGCTCGTGACGGCACTAGCCGGTACATTTGATAGCGGTTAGTGACGTCACACGGAACTTTAACGGGCTATATCTTCATCAATTTTTGTTAAATTGTCAAAAGAAGAAAAATATGTGTCTAATATTTTTTGACAATCTATTTGACGGACTAATCATATTTTTTTAGGTAACAAGCCTATTACTTAAACTATCTGCTAGATTAATTAAAAATAAAAAGTTTGTTATGACGGATAATAATATTCAATAATATCCAACACAGATACCCTAACACTCAATTTGGACCCCCCATCGAATCGATAATCGTATTACGTACCGATTGATCAACTATCATTCATCGGCAATAAGTACGGTCCCACTAAACATCAGAAATACAGAAGTCAACTTCCATACAATACTCCCTCAATTTAATACATAGTAGGTATAGGTAGGTATTCTATTATAGGATATCATAGTACTTTGTATTTTAGTCCACACAAATTGAGGACTATAAAACCTTACGTGGTTATGATAATACATAACATTATTTAGGTACTCAAAATAAAAGGACAAAAGTTTCTATAATAAAATCTCAACCCCGCTGTAGAACAGTTGGAAAAAGTGTTCTGTTTTCTAACATTCTATCCCTAAGTGTTGCCTGTGCGTTATTCGAGCGCTATGCTAAGTTTGACTTCTGACCTCTCTTTGTTTTGTGACGATACTTTCACTCGAGTGTGAATGTCAGATCCCTGTGACATTATTAAACCAGAATACATTATAAAATCGATTCGTAATCCAGCGATGTTTTGTATCGATTTAATCCTTTTATTTACGGCTATTGGATTTTGTTGGTTTATTATTCGACCGTGAGTGTCGTTGATAAGCATATAGGTATGAGTCAATCTATAACTATATAGGTTATGATTTAGATTTGACAAAAAAGAATAAGTATATATATGGTTATTTCTAATCAATTAGCATCCTTTTAGGGGCTTTTTCTGTACATCAAAACTAACAACTATGTTCAGCTATTTTTGTCAAAACTCAAAAAAAATCAGCTGTTACTACTATGGAACAACAACTTTTTTTTGAGAATTAATAAAAGTCGTAAAACAAAAGTTGTTAGTTTTGATGTACAGTATAAGCCCCTAAAAGGATGCTAATTAATTAGAAATGACCCTGTATATGTTTAAAAAAAATCTCTGTCTCTGTGTAATATGCAAGAGTTTGCATGAATTTAGCGAAAACAGTAAAAAAACTGTTTCAATAAGCCAAGAACATTTTGTACGGAACGAAAAGCAGTTTTTTTTGCTATTTCAAGGTTTATCCTTGACTAAAAGTTGTTTATAATGGTGATAATTACCTAGTTGTTTTGGGAAGAACGCGTATTACACGTACATGTTTGTTAAAAAATATCCTGATCACTTCACAATCTCTGAAAATCTGCGTCAAAAAACAAAATAAATGCACCAATGCCAAAACTGGAGCTTGTAAGGAGAAGTTCTGAATATATGATGTTATTTTTTTTAATAAGCTTCCAGAAGATTTACGAAAATAATTAAACCAACGAAAGTTTTATAAAAATCTAAATAATAACGCTAATAAAAATGTTACTACATTTAGTATAGAACAAAAAATTTTACCTACTACAGTATAGAAGATTTCTTTAACGACAAAAATGTTTCTGTCTCGCGGAAAGTATGTTAATGATAAGTAGTATTGTTATTAAGTGAGCTAAAATAAGTGCTAAGTGAGCAAATTTTTCCATAATGTTAAAAGGGAAGGGTTTGAAATAATGAATAACTATTTTTATGTCTAATTCGACCGTACTAATACTACTAATAGTTAGCTCTTTTGTGTTGAAAAACTCAATCATTAACACTGCTTTACGAAGGAAATATTATCATGGTTATTTTGTATTATAATGTTCAGCTTATACTGAACATTACAATCCATATAACTAAGTGCGAATATAAGGCCTAAGCGGCCGTTCAAAAATTGCCGTAGCGGACGGTATTTCACGTCCACATGGCGGGGTATTGGTAAAGTTTTCAACTAGCAATAATCGCACCTCGGATTAACCTCATTGGTTACGATATTGCCTCTGCGCAAAGTTAACATTACAGTACAAACTCCGAAGAGCCACCATTTCAACGTAAGGCAACCGATACCGCGGGCTAACTCGGACCTAACGCCATCTAGGTTTTGTTATAAGAAACTGAAACAAAATTAGCTTCGGTCACTGTAAATACATCTGTGCTTCGGTCCAGTCAAGGTAGTTGGAGTTTACAAAGTATTATAACGATGTCTGATACACTCGCTAATCAATGTTTTAAGTGATAAACAGTAATAATACAAAAATAATGATTATTTTCTATTTTTGTCGACATGATAAGGGTAATAATAGTCTGGTAAAGAGTGAGTCACACTCAAGCACCAACGTTTGGAACCTAGTTTGTTTTTTAGGGTTCCGTACCCAAAGGGTAAAAACGGGACCCTATTACTAAGACTCCGCTGTCCGTCCGTCTGTCTGTCTGTCTGTCACCAGGCTGTATCTTATGAACCGTGATAGAAATTTTCACATATTATGTATTTTAGTTGCCGCTATAACAACAAATAGGTACTAAACACAGGAAAAAAATAATATTTAAGGGGGACTCCCATACAACAAACCTGATTTTTAGCCGTTTTTCGCTCGATACTAATTAACAGTAACAGGTAGATAGTTGAAATATTTACAGAATATTTAGTTAAATATTCATTTCAAAAATAAACAATTATATTTAATTAAAATATATATTTACGGGGGCTCCCATACAAAAACGTGTTTTTGTTTAATATTAATAACTGCAACAGGAAGATGCTTTAGAAGAAATATTGTCAGAAAAATAAGTTGTATACTTCCTTCAAAAATAAATAATTAAATGAAAATGAAATATATTATAGGGGGCTTCCATACGGTACGGAAACCTTCTTGCGCGAGTCCGACTCGTACTTGGCCGATTATATTTAGATAGTGCTTTCAAGAACAGCGGAAAAAACTGCCATTATTTTCAACCGACTTACAAAAAAAGGAGGTTCTATGTTAGTCTGTATGTTTTTTTTTTGTTTTTTGTTCATCGATATTTTCGCCAATTGAAAACCGATATGAATTTTGGTAGTAGGTATTGATTGTTGTTATAGATGATGTTGTTTTATAAAGTGCAGAGACGTTCAGAGGTGTTCTTTATAGACTTTCAGAGCACATTATTATGAATTGCTTTTACTATGGGAGCATTTCCATGAAAAATGTTCATGGCTCTTGACAATTATTTTTTGCAAAAATCGCAACACCGACTTCTACTCAGTACAGAATTCGAATAATTCGCAAGAAACGATGTGACATCCGTGTACGTTTTTGTTGATTTATCAAAAAAAGCTCAGCCGATTTCAATAAAATTTAAATGGGACCACCTCGAAAATATACTAAGTTATATATATATATATAACTATAAAAATTTTTTTTTGAATCGGATCACGATTGCCGAAAATATCGATGAACAATTGAACATACATAAAAAAAAATACATACAGACGAACACAATACCTCCTCCTTTTTGGAAGTCGGTAAAAATGCAACTATAGCTTTATTAGCTTTATACGTTTATCTTCAATCTTTTCCCACAAAAGTAACAACATCACTCATTTTCTCCAATCATGTTACTGTGACGAATAGTCAGCAATATTTTTTCTGTAAAGAGACGGTCAACATCTGGGCATGTCGAATCCCTGCGAAAATGCCTCCACGTTGCCCCCGAGGCCTGTGAATGAGTCGAGAAGGCACGAACTCGTATTGTTACCATTTTTTGCCGCCTTTTGGAGCTCCTTCCGAGTTAGAGGTCGGCTGATGAGGCGCGTGTCCATGGACATATTCGTCTATGTTATTTAAAGGTATTTGTACTGATATTTAGCTGGATTCCGTTCTACATGATACTTTTAAAGTGAATGTAAATATTTCAATTATAAACTGTAATTATTTCTCACTAGGCACAGACTTTAACCATGCTTTAAAATAAGCATAAAAATATGGCAAACAACACGGGCTACAATAATTATTTTTTGCAAAAAATCGCAACACCAACTTGTATCGTAGACAGAATTCGAATAATTTGCACGACATCCATGAACATTATTGTTGATTTATCAAAAACGGCTGAGCCGATTTCGATAAAATTTAAATTTTATGGAAAGTTTACTAATAAAAAAAAATCAATACGGTTCACAACTGGCGAAAATATCGATGAACATATGAAAATACATTCACACGAACTCAGTACCTCCTTCTTTTTGGAAGTCGGTAAAAAATCGGCATTCAACGCTTGCTTTTTACTTCAGAAATCTCTTTACAACCGACTGCAAAAAAGGAGATTCTCAATTCGATGGTATGTTTTTCTTCTATGTAGGTATGCTACAAAGATTACTCCGCCAATTGTGAACAATTAATTTTTATGGGGGACAGCGCGTACGCAGTCCCCACTACCAAAAATTACGCGTCCGAGTTATCCACATTAGGGATAATCGCAGAGGTCAACCCAACCGCAGTGCAATGGAAGGGCCTCGCTCTGGGGGAACCGCCTTCTTGATCACGGTGTCCCCTACGCCAGGTAAGTATGATTTCTTGAACGAGCTTGAAAAGCCTCCCACTTTGCTAGAGAATCTCGTTACCGCGATTTAGCGGAGCGCCGTTCGTTTGACTGTACCATCTATTGAAATTCTGCGGAACTATGTTACCGACGCGCTGTGACGTAGAGGGTGACGTCACCGGCAGCTGATAAATATTCCGAAGGGATGGGACGGCAGTCCTGTGACTCATAGATATACTTATGTAATAGTAAAATAGACGACGACAAAAATTAAAACGAACACGTAGGTAACTGTTGGGTTGTAAATATTAAAATTAGGTATGTAGTACAAACTAGTAACGTTGAATTGTGACAATGCAACTAATAGGAAATGTCAATATTTACACATGTGGATATTGAGTAAGTTATAAGACAAAGATAACAAATAAGAAATAGCAAGGTCCATAAAAGGGGTGTATGAATCTCCAGTCCACCAACCCGCACTAGGCCAGCGTGGTGGATATGGCCCAATCACCCTTCATGGGTAGGCCTACGTCCTGCAGAGGACTATTAAAAAGGCTGGTACAGTATAGTACAGTACAGAATCTCCAGTGATGAAAGAAAAAGGACAGCAGACAATGAATATTGAAAACAAAAAGAGATTGTATAGCATTAACAAAGTACAGCTACATTGTTTTAGTTGTCCCAAGACGACAATGTCGATTAAATGAAGAAAATAACTAAATACGAATAAAAGAGATGTAGTGTTGGAGAATAATGGAAAAAAATCAGCTGGACAGAAAATAAATCAAACCAAGAAGTGCTAAACATTGTCAAGGAAAAAAGGAAGCTTTTATCTGTAATCAAGAACAGCCGACTTGAACGACATGACAATTAATGTAATGAAAACCATAATAGAAGTGAAGGTAGAAGGAAAGAGAGGAAGGGGAAGACCACGGAAAGAATTTCTAGACCAAATTAAAGAAAAGGTAGATATCATGTCGTTGAGGGAGGTGAAAACACTAGCAGAAGATTTTGAGTGCTCCACCGACTAGAGCCTTGCTCGTAAGATTCAAGCAAGATGATGATATAGAAATAACAAAAAGACTATTTCATTAATGAGACTAATAATGACCGACCAAAAATACATATAAGTATATCGGTATTAATAAAATTATCAAGAAAGAAAACAAATGTCTAATACCAAACCTTGTTTACCAACTTCAATATTATCATACAAATGTATGTTGAATAATTAAATTTATAAGCTCCAGACGTTCTTAAGACGTTTAGATATTTCTAAAGCACATATTACTGTACTGTTACTTGATTACAAGGGTTATTGATTTATTGATATTGTGTTAATTTTATTTCGTTTTTTAGGGTTCCGTACCCAAAGGGAAAAACGGGACCCTATTACTAAGACTTCGATGTCCGTCCGTCTGTCTGTCTGTATGTCACCGGGCTGTATCTCATGAACCATTATAGCTAGGCAGCTGAAATTTTCGCAAATGATGTATTTCTGTTGCCGCTATAACAGCAAATCCTAAAAACAGAATAAAATAAATATTTAAAGGGGGACTCCCATACAACAAACCTGAATTTTGAGCCGTTTTTCGCTCTGTATTAATAATGGTAACAGGTAGATGCTTGAAATTTTCACAGAATATTTAGTTTTAAATTCACTTCAATAATAAATGATAAAATTAACATAAAATAAATATTTAAGGGGGGCTCTCATACAGTACGGAACCCTCCGTGCGCGAGTCCGACTCGTACTTGGCCGATTATTTATTGGATTGGAATGTCTGGTTATAAAAGCTGCCGAAAGGCTAATTTTATTTTTATGAAATAATTAGTCAGACATATAATTATCAATGTTATTGTTATCGGACGTTTTCAAGAACATGTGTTATAATAATTGTGTCTACGAGATAAAGGGAATTTGATCATTTTGACTTTTGAAGGGGACAGCGCGTACGCAGTCCCCACTACCAAAAATTACGCGTCCGAGTTATCCACATTAGGGATAATCGCAGAGGTCAACCCAACCGCAGTGCAATGGAAGGGCCTCGCTCTGGGGGAACCGCCTTCTTGATCACGGTGTCCCCTACGCCAGGTAAGTATGATATCTTGAACGCGCTTGAAAAGGCTCCCACTTTGCCAGAGAATTTCGTTACCGCGATTCAGCGGAGCGCCGCTCGTTTGACTGTACCATCTATTGAAATTCTTCGGAACCACGTTGTAAGCACGCTGTGACGTAGAATGTGACGTCACCGGCAGCTGATAAAATATTCCGAGGGGATCAGACGGCTGTCGTCATGCGTCGCTGATAAAAATAGCATAAATGTCGATAGAAAATAAAAACAACACAAAATAGAAGAGTTACTAAATTGTAATACGAAATACGAACTAGTAACTTAGAATTATGAGATAGTGAAACTAAAAGGAAATCTAAAAATAGTCACAGATGTGAATATTGAGTATAATTATGTACAAAAACAAAAAAAATAGTTGAAAAAAACTAAAAAACACGCTTTGTCATCGGTCTTTGATAAGTGTGCAAAGTTTAAAGAAACTCTGATCGCTCAAAGTAGGGCAAAATCGAGCTCAAAGGCGTTGGTTACAAGCAAACAAACATACAGATGAAACTAATAGAAGCGTGTTAATAAGAATGAGACGTAGCAGGTTTCATAATAAGATTGTTAAACATAACAAAGTATTAGAAACGATAGTTGTCTTCAGTGGGGTAAGTAAGCACCTACCTAAAAAGAAAGAAAAAGGATAAGGAGCCAACCATGATTGTATCGCATTACGATGTAAAATTGTCACAGGACAATAATTTGAAGATGACAAAAATATTAATTTACCAATTAGACTAATTATATAACAAACAAAATATGGAGTAGGTAAAAATAAAATATGCAAAAAAGATAATAGTTAACATCTATAACTAAATCGTATTTTCTTGCTGTCATTGTCCTAACCACTTCAAAATTAGTATAAAAATGTATGTACAAAACAAATGTATCAAATACATACTTACATTTTTAGGGTTCCGTACCCAAAGGGTAAAAACGGGACCCTATTACTAAGACTCAGCTGTCCGTCTGTCTGTCACCGGGCTGTTTCTCATAAACCGTTATAGCTAGAGAGCTGAAATTTTCACAGATGATGTATTTCTGTTGTCGCTATAACAACAAATACTAAAAACAGAATAAAATTAATATTTAAGGAGGGCTCCCATACAACAAACCTGAATTTTTAACCGTTTTTTGCTCGAAATTAATAATGGTAACAGGTAGATTCTTGAAATATTCACAGAATGTTTAGTTGTAAATACAATTCAATAATAAATAATTAAAATAAAATAAGTATTTAAGGGGGGCTCCCATACAGTACGGAACCATGCGTGCGCGAGTCCTACTCGTACTTGGCCGATTTTTTTATTAGCTTTCCAATTAATCTTTGAATAAAACTAGCCTTGTCGTACGATTAATTCCCTTTTACTCTACAACGCGAACAAGCCCGGTGACCGGTCATCAGTGCATCGTGACCCGGTGTCGTCCATCGGTCACGAATCACGATGTCAGCACCATTATTCACTCCTGAATGAACCTCGACACTCCACCACCCAAACAAAAACGTCATAACTACCCTACAAAAAGCACAATCCTCCTACCTTCTTCAACTAACAACTCCCACACGCCAGCGGAAAAACGACTTAACTTTTAAGCTTGTTACGGATTTTAGGCTTTTTCTTAATCTTTTACTCAGAATAAAAAATACTTTTTTGTAAGGAAATGTCAGAAAATAGCCGTGGAAATTATTTTTAGATAGTCCTGTTAACCGTGCGATCACGATTCTGATTGATTTCAACTGTATTGTTTACAATGATGTTTTATAAAAAGATCTGCTGACTCAAATAACTGCGTTGCTAGGCATGGCGACACATGCATGTCTGTATAACCGTCCGAATATCTTTGGTAGGTAATCAAAGAATCATATCTCTATCCCTGTTACACTAGTTGCTAAGGTGCGGCAAGACGTTGAATAAGACAGAAATAGCAACATTTTACAATTTCGTCTGATAATACCTACTTAGGGTGGCAGCTCATTAGATTGAAAATTTCCCCAAAATGTTACGATTCCTTCTCAATGTCAGTGATGCAAACCGATATTTATAATAATCAACATTTTAGTAATACCGAATGAATTTGAGTCATAATAAATAAAATATGATGTAAAATATACACATATTATAAATAAAATTGGAGTGTCTTTGTAATATTGAAATTACCGTTTTTTACTACATGTATATGACTATAATATATCCGGTACATACACCAAAATAACATTTTTTACAATTTTTGTCTGTCTGTCTGTTTGTTTAATTATTCTGGAACAGTTGGAGTTAATAATTACAAATGTAACAGGCTACTATAGTTCGGCCGTTCAAAGAATGCGTTCCTGACATGTCATCATGAAAAAATGTTTTTGGCCGATATCTCGGAAACTATGTACCTATAGGCAAAAAACATTAAGATCATTATTGTAGAAAATAAAATTTCGCATCTTTTGTTTCCAGACAAAAACAAAAAAGCAAAAGATGCGAAATTTTATTTTCTACAATAGTGATCTTAATGTGTTTTTTGCCCTTAAGTACATAGTTTCCGAGATATCGGCCAAAAACATTTTTTCATGATGACGTGTCAGGAACGCATTCCTATTAAAAAAAAAGTATTTTTTTAAATATTTTTATTATTATTATCTCAGGTTTTTTTTTATTATCATCTTTATCATCTTTTTTATTATCAATTTATCATCTTAGATTAGATTTTTACAATATTTTATAAAAACAATATAAAAACATTGTAAAAACTTACTAGGTTGCCGCCGGCAGCGGGGCGAGGCCCAAGCTACCGGTGGTTGGGGCTACAGGCTGAGGAACTGCCTGACAATGTGCGCCGTGTCCATGATCACTGCCTTATGAATATGGCCCTTGACCCAACCGTCTAGCGAGAGCCTCTTGAGGTTTATTATTATTATTATTACCTGTTTAAAATCGCTGTACATAGACGTTAATGCCGCCCATTAAGCTAGGTACCGGATTTGTTATTTTTGTTTTCTTGTATTTTTGGTATTCAATAAAGTTATATTGTTAACAATTGTAAATTTATTTTTTACAACCTTTTATTTAGCATTTTTAGTTGTAAATGACCCACTTCCAAATAGTTTATGATACTTATGTATCTTCGCTGACAATACAATGGTATGGTGCCACGAAGCTGATCTGATGATGGAGTCGGAACACGACCTTAAGAACTTTTAAACTGAACTAAATAAACCCATCGAGTTTGGGCCCTATTGACTCCATGTTGAATATTTAGATCTAGATGATATCCAAGGTCTAATGATGAACCTGGAAGGTGGCCACAGGACCTCTGTGATAAAGCAACTTAACCTCGCCGAGTTTTGAATCTATCAGCTTCCCGAAGTTGAGATAAAAATATAATTTAAAAAAAATAGGCAAATTAAAAAAAACTACTTTCTAGCCCCGAACTGAGAAAGACATACCTACTTACATACTTGGTACGGAGGTTTTTGAAGCAAACTGAAAAAGAAACATTTCTTTTTCAGTTGGAATACAAAGGTACACCTTTTTATATATTATTATTTTATTAGAATAGTGTTATGTTCATCGTTATCATTATCAGAAATAAAATAAAAAAACCTCAAGCACTGGAACCGCTTTCTGAGATAAATAGTTAATGCCACGATTAGTTTCTTCATCTTCTTTATGAAAATGTTTCGTGCATATGGTGGTATACTTGGTAGGTATCCAGTCAGATTCTTTTCTCAATATTCGAATGGCTTTTACCCATTTATCGCGGCGTATTTCGTCTGCGGGTATCTTATAATATCAAAAAAGTAATTATTGATCAGTCAAAATCTCCCATAATTATGGGGAAACAAAATCATGTTTTACCTGACAACACCAACTGTAAAATTATTCATTTTTAAAATCATGATATTATAAGTGATAGTTTCAAGTAATTCGAATAGTGTAAAACGTATTTACCTGTGGAAAGAAATTCCGGAATCTTTATGGTGAAATTGGGAACGGGATTTGCTCGTTTTTACCACACATTTCCACATTTTTATATTTTTAAATAATATTTTGACCCCTCATATGCTCCACCATTTTGTTTACTCGCAACTGCGGCCGGTCGGCGCGCGTCGCCGGCCCCGGCCGGCGGTTGGCTGACGCCGTCTTAGACGAGAATTTTGTATTCTAGTGTATTTTAGTTCAATGATTGTTTAGGTATTTTGTTATTTTTGTTCTCATTGGCGAGATTTTGTTGAAGGATGACTAAAGATGTTAAAAGTTAGAAGACCATTGTTAAAATATAGCTGGTATTTTATTTCTATAGTAAAAGTTATGAAAACGATACTATGTTTATAATTTAAATTGTAAACTTTCTACTACATTTTTGTTCCTTTTCTTTGGGACTTTAGGTCTGTAGTAGACGATAGACAGTTTTGACAAAAGTCGCAGAACAAAAGTTGTTAGTTTTGATTTACAGAATAATCCCCTAAAAGGATGCTAATTTTTTAGAAATAAATCTGTAGTAATTATCTTATTAGCAAATATAAGTATGGTGATTACTAAGGAATCAAGTATTGCATTCTACCCCGCTAGTGAGATAAACACGCAGGAAGATTTGGGGGTACCACAAGTCCGCAGGATTACGTCATATCCTGAGCCCCCATAATGTAATTCAAGTAGCAAAGCAAATAACGTAAATTGATAATTTCTTCTCGTACATAGAGAATTGAAGTCCAGTCGCTCTGAAAGTGCGAAAACTTTTTTCAGTTCACAATTCAACTGTCACAGGTACCCATTACAAAAACGCTATAAATCACACGTTAGGTAACAACTAATGGTAGCAATCACAGCCACAGATTATATTATTCTGCGGCACAGATTAAGAAACATGGCAAATAGCATTAATCCATCGCTCGGGGGGCGATCAGAGACAATGGTGGCCAAATGAGTTCATTTATACCTTGTGCAATGTATTGATGCTTTGTTTTAACACGGATCTACAATACGTGTTGAAACGCTGTTTCTATTCTGCCTAGCGGTAATGTACTGCAGTATCTTAGCAGAGGACATTCAGGAGCGACCTGAATGAGATTGACACAGGACAGGGATAATTGGCGAAAGAGGGAGGAGTCTTATATTTTGCAGTGAGCAGAAATAAACTGACGATGAAATTACTTGTATTACACGCAAAAGATTTGAACTTTGGGTAAAAAGGGCAACCACACAAACTTAGGTTTAACATTACACTAACTGAAGTTAGAGTTTAACATCTATAATCATTTTTTGCAAAAAATAGCATGACCGACTACACCCGTGCACAGAATTCGCGAACATTACGCACGAATCGATGTAAAATTTTTCACATTATTGTTGATATATCAAAAAATGGCTCAGCCGATTTCGATAAAATTTGAATGGGACCAATTTCGAAATATACACTTTCTAATAAAAAAAGAATTATTGAAATCGGACAATTATGAAAAAAGTTATGCGTGGTTATACATAAAAAAAAAATACGCGACGAATTGAGTAGGTAGTACCTGACCGGCGAACCGAAGGAGGTACCTAGTAGGTACCTCCTTCGGTTCGCCGGTCAGAAAGGTTAGCATCCCCACAAACTTAGGTTTAACTTTACTCTAACTCAAGTTAAAGTTGAATATCTAAAAATAAATTGCATCATCACAGTCGAAACCTAAAACAATGTAACATGTGAATAAACGAATGTGAATTCAAAGTATGATGGGACATATTGCGTACATAGATTGTTTGAAAAAAAAAACACAATTTATAGTGGGATATTGGGT
Organism: Hypomecis atomaria; assembly: GCA_964007245.1. NCBI lineage: Eukaryota > Metazoa > Arthropoda > Insecta > Lepidoptera > Geometridae > Hypomecis > Hypomecis atomaria. The sequence continues at coordinate 14,993,446 of OZ023294.1, read as the reverse complement.
ATAAGACTAAATCTCAGATCTAAAACTTAAAAGTTATATTCAATTAGATACTGAAAACCCCATTCAAACCCAAACGTAGCAAGTTTTAATTCTGTCGACCCATACATGGAGTATAGTCAAGGTCCAAATAGCAATCAATAAAAGGAGTTTTCGGGGAGGTCAAGTACAAACTTAATGTTCTGGAGTGCCTTTTGTACTTATTGTAATGGATTCAACGAATGCATTAATTGATAACTCATATTCAATCGGAACAATTAATTGTGAGTATTTATTGTATGAGATAAAAAAAAACAAGGTCTAGAAATTCTTCATTACAATTAATACAATCTTTATTTTCTTTAGTCGGTTTTGGGCTTCTCTAATACAGTTACACAGTTTTTGTTCTGTTTCTTGTTACGGTTAGTTTTTCATATCAAGTTCTTATAGTTGTGTATTTTTTATCTTAGTACATTACTTTACTTTATGTATCGGCTTATCTCTAATATCTCTTATGTCTGTCTCTAAATTGTCTTATATACCTACTCGTTTACCTCTAACTTCTCTTACGTACCCACCTACCTGCATACGTTGTATCTGAACTGTGCCAATCTTGTTAGGGTTCCGTACCCAAAGGGTAAAAACGGGACTCTATTACTAAGACCCCGCTGTCCGTCTGTCTGTCTGTCTATCCGTCTATCTGTCTCCATGCTGTATCTCATGAACCGTAATAACTAGAGAGTTGAAATTTTCACAGATGATGTATTTCGATTGCCGCTATAACAACAAATACTAAAAGCAGAATAATATAAATATTTAAGGGGGGCTCCCATACAACAAACGTGATTTTTTTGCCGTGGGGCTCCCATACGGTATGGAAACCCTTCATGCGCGAATCCAACTCGTACTTGGCAGATTATTATTTTTATTGAAATTGGAGGAAAGGATCATTAGTCGATAGCCCTTGTTCTTTCGTAAATTGTACTGTCCATTGCAATTTTTATCAATTTACCATATCCAAGCAAGATAAGCGTATCTGTGTAAAATAACGCAGCATGTGTGTAATAAATACAGGCCCAAATAAATTTAGAAGTGCCTAACATTCTCGTACCATATTGGCATAAGGGCAAAATGGCGCCTTATGCAACTACTGCGCTTACGCATGAGCGGGGTGTCGCAGCAGCGCATACAATAACAGATAGTGTTGTCTTGGGTTAAGTCACTAGATTGAAGAGGCGCAGGAGGATCTAAAAACAAAAGCTATGAAACTAGCATTATCTAGCTCCAGGAAATTTAAGCTGCTAGGGTGCTAATCTCTCTAAACGTAAAAATAGGGCTTATTTGTAGTCTTACCTATGTATAGGGACAGCTTAAACAAAATTTTAACAGCTCGTAATAGTCAGGCCACAAAAATATAGCAATATGCCAAGTCCTTGGAGGAATTCCTCCACATGTCTGTGTCGACAGGGTGAATATGCAGTACAACATATTCCTACATTACTAAATGGGACGACAGGGCACGTAATATTAATCTAGGTAGAGTGCATAGAATTATAATTTTGAAATAGTTGGTGACATAACAAAGAAAAATTAATATCTAAGCTGAACACACATTTATCGACGTGTGACTTTTTTCGCAAATCCCACGGCATGTTCTTGTTGATTGCACCAGGCCGAAGCACAAGAGACAATAGGTAAGGGCGGTTATAGGTATCGCCACACAAGTCGGCGGATGAGAAGTTGGCCGCAGATGACACTTCGCCGAGATTCGCTAATTATTGCTAATTGTTGCGCATGTGTGCACAATGCCAACGCAAGTGGCGAAGTAGTGAGCACGGGCGTAGGGAGCGCGCGGTAGGCATGAGGTTGGCGAGCGGGTGTGCCCCGGCGTCTCGTCTCTCTGGCTCCCGCGCATACCTATATTTTGCCTCTTGCGCAGCGTTCTGCGCCTAAGTTCCCATCCGCTGACTTGTGTGGCGCGGATTGTACTAGATCCTAGACCCGAGTGATTGGAACGAAATTTAATTGAAAAATGTATGAGAAACTTCAATCCAAGCCTGAATATCTTGTGCATTGCACCAGGCTCAAAGCCCAAGAGACAATAGGTACGGGCGGTTACTAGATCGGGGTCGGGACGGGTCACGACCCGCAGTTTGGGGTCACGAGCCGAGCTTGGAAAGCTGCCGCGAAACCTGACAAGTAAGCTGAGGGCTCTCTGGTATGCTTGAGACCCGAAAATAAAAGCTTTTGGGATGTGGAGCTCTTTGGGGTTGGCTATGACGTTGGTAAGTAAGTCAATAGTGAATCGTTTAATGCAATTTGCAACATCTGTAGCATAATTTACATGCAGGTCTTAAATAATAAATAACAACATAATAAATAACATATTTAGTATAAGTTATACATATGACCCCAATAGGGTATAGCAATATTGTGCGGAGTGATTTATTTCATTTTGCTATTTTATGATCGTCCAATATATACTCGTTTAATGTATTATATAATTATTATTATAATGTATTTCGTGATAAGTAGGTTCTTCAATACTTTTGCAAATTCGACTTCGTCTTCAATTTTCTTAATTAACCCCCGACGCAAAAGAGGGGTGTTATAAGTTTGACGTGTCTGTTTGTGTGTCTGTCTGTCTGTGGCATCATGGCGCCTGAACCACTGAACCGATAGTTTAGTTTTTTTTGGATGAAAGGAGACTTAATCGAGAGTGTTCTTAGCTATGTTTTATGAAAATCGATAGAGCCGTTTAAGAGTTATGGTGGGTTAAAGTAGGGATGGAAGAACCAAAATTCTACAAATGTGCCCAAAATGGTTGTCAATTGAAAGTTTGTTGTCAAATATTTTTGTGTCGGGGTTTTTTTAATTAGGTATATTATTTTACTAAATGTTTTATGTACAGACATCGAGCTTGGCCCGGAGCTGTGTATCGATAGTTTTGATTTGGGTAAAGTCAAATTATGTTTATATTGGGATCTGGCAGGATGACACGTGGATTGTTTTGTAAAAAACTAGGGGTATTACATTTGTAAAAAACTGGGGGTATAAGTTTGTATATGCGAGGTGGCTAGCCCTCGTGTCAGAGTTTTTAAGCCGCCTGAAGGCCTCTGAAATGGCTATACAGGTAAAACAACTGAGGCATACATACATTACCTAACTATGACGTTTAGTTTTTACAGCATGAAAATAGTAGTTTATGCAACTGTCATATAATGAAGGGTATTAAAACACGAGTGTGAGTTTATGGAACGAGCGCAGCGAGTTTCATAATAGTAACGAGTGTTTTAATACCCGTGTTATATGCAGTTGCATACACTAACTTTATCTTCACTAATAAAAATAAAATAAAAACATATTGCGAAACATTAAATTCACGCGTACGTGTATTGTCACAGTGAACTTGGGGCCATTAAAATCTAACCAATGAGAGCGCAGCTGCGCGCGCAGTGCCAATCAGGAGCGAGCGCGCGATGTTATAATGAGATTTTACGATATCGATGTGGATATTATAACATCATGTGAAATTGTGTTTTGTTGTCTGCGCTATAACAGTAGTCATTATAAGTCAAGTATTAGAAACATAAGTAGAATGTTACAACATTAGTGTAGATAATAGTACTTTATATAACTTCGCTATATACATATGAGTAGTCATATTATAACGCAAAGTCACCTTTCTGTGTAGGTAACAGATTGCAAAGCGGTTTTCAATATCCTCATGAATATTTCTTCTGGACTATTCTGGATCAAAAACGGCTCAGCCGATTTCGATAAAATTTAAATGGGACTACCTCGGAAGTATACCCTTTTGCACTAAAAAGATTTTTTTAATCGGTTCACAATCGGCGAAAATCGATGAACATATACATAAAAGAAATACTTACAGACGAACATAGAACCTCCTCCTTTTTGGAAGTCGGTTAAAAATAGTATGCAGCGCCATTGTTAACACATTTAGGAAATTAGGCTTTACTAATTTAGCTTAGCCAATTTAGGGCGATTGAGTCATATTATTTATTATACGCAGATTTCCTTGCGATATTTTCCTTTATTTAAAAGACATATTGGGTATGGAAAAACATCCATCCATCCATCAGCCATAGGATATCCACTGTTGGACATAGGCCTCCAATAAGACCGGTACTTAGTGGTCAAACAAACATTTGCAATATAACATTCCACCTCAGCAATAATGTTGTAAACCATTACAGCTCAATGGGCTCGCCTCCGCTCCATCAGCTGGCTGGCAGCTGGCACGTGTCATTTCATCAAATCGCTGGCCACTTTCATGTCGTGATACAAGGATATTGGAGCTATGTAACTTCTGTCCGGCCGGGCCCACTCTAACGCCGTTCACGTGGACGCACTCAGGGCAGGGCGGAAATGTCGCATATACCTCAGGGAAAATGGAATTTTGCTTTGCACTTTGCATAATTTTTTTTAAATGGTTTATGATTACTTACTGATAATGAAATCACAAAATGTTGACTGATCCAGGTGGAGCTTCAAGCACCATCTTTAAATAACGTTTTTGGTCGATATCTCGGAATCTGCACTTGAGGGCAAAATTCAAGGAGTGCTAACAGGGTTACCATGTTGTGAAGATGAATAGAATAACGTTGGTTATTTTGTCTTTACTCCAGCTCAGAGACCGAGATGTAAGGTAACTGACCGAACGAACTGAAATAGTCGACACAAATCAGCCTCTAGCTGAAGACTTCGTGGATAATATGAACAGAGAAAAGACCAGCAAAGGAGCTTTTGGGTTATTTGTATCTTACGGTTTCACTGTAATAATTTATTGGTTCATCAAGTTTCCCTGTTTTCTTATATTTTTGAGGACAACCTCAAATTAGTGATTCTAAGGATGAGGAAGTTTGTTTGACTGAAACTGTTAATAATGCGCAATATTATTATACTCTTTGTCTTACGTTAAAAACAAGAAAAAAGTGAAAGACCTAATAAAATAACTTATAAGTAGTTAGTAAGAACTGTTAATAATGCGCAAATGAGTTTTCTCCCTGAATTTTCCTGATTCGGCCTATAGAAACCACAAGGAATCATACAACTTGGCGGCTGTGATATTAGCTACAGGCTGCGGATAGCCCAATCCTGACTGAAGCTCACTACACTCTGCGTTGTTGTATGATTCGGTCTATACAATCTGTTTTTTTTTTATTAAATATTAGGCATGCAGGATTCAAGCCGAAGTCAAAACTATATGCCTAAATCAACTTCTTACAAGAAATAAAATATATCACTGCATTTTTCGATTCGTTGGAACCCCTGTGCTCTAATAACATAGTCATAAAGCTGAACTAAATGCATCTGAACTAAAGAATACCTACTAAAAAGATCATTGACAACCATTTCAAATTTTTAATACCTATATTATCTTCCCCCAATTCCTTGCACTCTTTTTCTTTTCTGTTCAGACCTTTGGTCAGCAGTAGGAAAGTACAGGTTTAACAAATAAAAAAAAAATATCTTCAACGCATTTTACAATGACTTTCATTAGCTCTCACCCCCCACACCGCATTCTGACTACGTCCACACCTATTGTTCCCCGCGCAGACATACAATCAATCACAATTACGGATGTAGTGCTTAATCATTATTTATTCGTTTAATTAATTCAATGCGACCAAGTCCCGCTGCTGTATAGTTTCATTAACTCTTTGTTATCATTGCTGTAATTAAGCTTACGACACTGCATTCAATGTTATTAGATTAGAAACGTAAGCTTGTAATATTTTGAAACTAAGGTACTTTTGTTTTGAATGAAAGGTTTTTTTTATTATTAATTCCATCTCCATTATTTCGAGCCAACGGCTGCAATATTTTTAACCGACTTCCAAAAAGGAGGAGGAGGAACGGAGGTTCTATGTTCATGTGTATGTATTTTTGTGTGTGTTCATCGATAATTTCCGCCAATTGTGAACCGAATCGAAAATATCTTTTTTAGTTCGAAAGGGTATACTCCCGAGGTGGTCCCATTTAAATTTTACAGAAATCGGCTGAGCCGTTGTTGAGAAAACCAACTATAATATATTAGCATTTCGAGCGAAATATCCGAATTTTGTACACGATGAACATCGATAATTTCGCCAATTGTGAACCGAATCGAAAAATTCTTTTAGTTCGAAAGGGTCGATACCCCATGGTTAAATTTTACAGAAATCGGCTGAGCCATTTTTGATAAATCAAGAATAATGTAAAAAATTCGAGCGAAATATTCGAATTTTGTACACGATGGAAGGCGGTTTTGCCATTTTTTGTGAAAAATAATTATTAATTGTTAGTTCCCTCTCCATTATCTCGAGCCAACGGCTGCAATATTTTTGCATCCACGTTTTTTAAGCTCGGACCGCGTATTTTTTTACAATTAATTGCTCTTCAAAATGTATCCGTACAGCCTAAAAGGCAAGTTTTGGCATAAATACTTCTTTATAATATGTACTTATTGAAATACTTCCAAATATGAAATGAATTACGATGTACATATGCGCACCCTAAACAAGAAAAGTAACAGGAAAAACAACATGAGGGATAATGAATAGGTATAATTGTGGTGACTAGGTCAGACATAGATGATCGGTTAAAACCAACAGGATATCAATTAACAAGTCATCAGAACTACGACAATTCTCAGTTGTAAATGCTACCCGCGGTCAGTGCATCTAGAGACTGACCGGATTTCTGGTCAAACATCTAGTCAAACTACGCTATGAGCGCATTGTGGTAGTGACTAGTGACGCTATAATGCATAAAAGTTTTAAAAATTAATGGAAAATATGTCTAAATAGGTAGTTGCAATATTATTTTCAATTTGTGGTAATGATGGCTGTAGATCCCTGTGACCGAAATTCTAAAACCATTTTTGGCTAAAAGGGTTTTGACATTTCAGCTTGGCAATGGGTGTGAATTCGGGCACCTTTTTCAGCTCATTGACACATGGAAACTCGTAGAAAAGTAAGCTTAAAGTATATATAATATGTTTCTATATAATAAAAAATAGTTATTTTGTTAAATTATAGCTGTCTCTTCAAAACGGCGATTTAAACACGGAACTTCCTTGAATCAGTGACAAATTGTACAAAAACGTCATGAATGCAATACAATAAACCGCTAATTAAATCAATTCATTAAAATGTTTTCATGGTATTCTCGTACAAAAGCTTTGCGATATTCTGTGAATAATGAAAAAGCCATTGGGCATCAGATAAAATGTTACAACAAAAACTTTCATTTTAGTGAATTGCTTTTTAGGCTTCCGTACCCAAAGGGTAAAAACGGGACCCTATTACTAAGACTCCGCCGTCTGTCTGTCACCGGGCTGTATCTCATAAACGGTTATAGCTAGGACGTTGAAATTTTCACAGATGATGTATTTCTGTTGCCGTTTTAACAATAAATACTAAAAACAGAAAAATATTAATATTTAAGGGGGGCTCCCATACAACAAACCTGAACCTTTTAGCCGTTTTTCGCTCTATATTAATAATGGTAATAGATAGATGTTTGACTTTTCACAGAATATTTAGTTTTACACATATATTCACTTCAATAATAAATAATAAAATTAAAATGAAATAAATATTTAAGGGGGGCTCCCATACAGTACGGAACCCTCCGTGCGCGAGTCCGACTCGTACTCGGCAGATTATTAATATATTATACACTTCTTAAACGTAACACTATAAATTCTGTATACGCAGTTCATCTCAACCAGCCAGCGACTTTCAATCAAATGAAGATTTCACATTGCGCCGCATTGTGGCTGCAACAAGTGACATCCGAGCAAAGCGAACGATGTAAACAACACGTGTGACAGCTAACAAAACGTAACAGAGTGTCACAATAAATCGAGCGGGGAAATAAAGCATTTCGCGCCGTTTTCTAGGCCGCGACGGCCGTACGGATCGGGCACAGTGGAGAAGAAACAGTTTGTCTTTTTGCAGATATCCTTTAACTGAGCTTCAGCGGTAAGCGAATAGTAAACAAATGGTTATCTCCGCGACAGCAGGATTGGAGAAGACGCATCCAACAAGTGTTACCCATTGGATATCTATGGGGGAAGCTTATGACAAGTGTTATTAGATATCTACGGGGAAACTTATGATATGTCTTATTGGAAGCCTATGATAAGTGTTATTGGCTATCTACGGGGGAAGCTTATGATAAGCAGTGGACGTGCTATGGATGAAATGACGATGACTCGACGATGTCGATGATTTACACACAACGAGCTACGGAGAGGGCTATGCTCGGCGTCTCTCAGCGAGATCGAATCAGAAATGAGGAGATCCGTAGAAGAGCCAAAGTTACCAACATAGCCCAACGGATCGGTAAGTTGAAATGGCAGTGGGCAGGGCACATAGCTCGGAGGACTGATGACGATCGGGTCGAAAAGTTCTCGAGTGGAGACTACGTACCGGCAGGCGCAGTGAAAAACCTACGACACATGATCTCATCAAGACAGAATTACGCTGGATCCTGGCTAGATGCTCCCACCTGGTTTTATTAGAGATCCATAGTGGAGGCCTATCTCCAGCAGTGGACGTCATATGGCTGATGCATAGATGATGATCTCATTTAGTCGGCAGTTACTAGATGTCCTACGGTCGAAAAATATCCCCATCAACAAGGATCCGTGGCTCAACAAAGTATCCCCTGGCCAGAAGCAAACACTTGGAGACAGATTAATAAACAAAACAATTTACTTTAGCACCAAACGTAATCTGCCACTTGCGTTACTGCGTCCAACTTTACTACCGCAACGCTGTTCCACTCAGGGCACCATCTTGATACCGTTCGTGGGAACACTCCAGTGTCTAGAACTAATTTATAGCCCAGAGCTGAACTACATGCGAGTGACGACTATATTCTAGAGTATCGTAAATTCAGCCAAATGAGAGGGCGAAATCGGGAGGTGCCGGTGACAGCTGACTCGTTCAGGATTGAGTTACTTGCATTTGCAGTCGCTATTCGGGTCGAGGCGATTGAGAGCCTCGAAGCTGAAAATTTCGATTCTATTGACTATAGGATTTCATTTTACTCATCAAAAAATACAAAAAAAAATATTGCTGGACCGGGTCTACAAAAGAACAGTTTTTACGCGATTTTAATGTAATAATTATTTTTCGCAAAAAAATGGCAAAAACGCCATCCATTGTGTACAAAATTCAAATATTTCGCTGGAATTGTTTACATTATTGTTGACTTATCAAAAATGGCTCAGCCGATTTCTGTAAAATTTAAATGGAACCACCTCGAAAATATACCCTTTTATAACTAAAAAATAATTTTTCGATTCGGTTCACAATTGGCGGAATTATCGATGTTCATCGTATACAAAATTCGGATATTTCGCACGAATTGCTTCCATTATTGTTGGTTTTTTCAAAAACGGCTCAGCCGATTTCAGTAAAATTTAAATGGGACTACCTCGGGAGTATGTATACTCGATTTCGAACTAAAAAAGAATTTTTCGAATCGGTTCACAATTGGCGAAATTATCGATGAACATAAAAAAAAAATACATACACACGAACATTGAACCTTTGTTTTTCCTTTTTGGAAGTCGGTTAAAAAGTAAGCTTTTGACGTAGCAAGACTGCTTTATGCCTGACAGATGATATCGACATTTTTGCTGTCGACACTGTGCGACGCGCGCACACACACACGTACATGAGATAATCGGCCAAGTACGAGTCGGACGAAAGGTTCGCACGAAGGGTTCGTTACTGTATGGGAGCCCCCCCTATTTTTTTTTAGTATCTGTTGTTATAGCGGCAACAGAAACATCATCTGTGAAAATTTCAGCTTTCTACCTATAACGGTTCATGAGATACAGCCTGGTAACAGACAGACAGACGGACAGACGGACATCTGAGTCTTAGTAATAGGGTCCCGTTTTTACCCTTTGGGTACGGAACCCTAAAAAATGAAACAAAATTGTTGGTTTACAAAACAGATTGATTTTCGTCAGCTATGAAGCATTTCTGCCTTAGAAGCGTCAAAACCCTTACACAAGTAAGTATTGTTTCATACACGAGGACAATAAACCTGCCTCAAACCTCAGCTCTAGAGGAAAGCTTTACAGCTTCTTCTGAGCGTCAGGAGGACACGAAAGCAAATATCACGACGGTGTCAGTCTTGTCGTTTCCCTTTCACTTACAGCGCATCACAGCTAGTTAGGGATGTAAGCATGTCGAAATCCTCGCTATGTCTGTATTGTGTACAGATAAATGTTTAATCGTGCAACAGAAATGTTTGATTAACATCAAAATTGAGGTAAGGTTCAGACTGTTCAGGAGTAAGTGTTCCTTGGGTGCAACAGAACTGTCCGGACCAAAGACAAAGATTTTTTTAAATAATTGCAAGGTTTCATGTTGCACCTGCAACATTACCCATAATATGCATCAGAGATTACCCTGTTTTCAGTATTCACGTATGAAAAGCTGAACACAGGAAACTGAACAAGTAAAAAAAAGTAATAAATCCCAATAACAATCAGCTATTCAATACAAAAAAGCTCTTGACAAAATGAATGGACTAGCTGTTTTTTTTTTCGCTATTTTGGTGGTTGTGCCATATAAAAGTTGTTCATTATGATGAGCATAAACAGCTCTAAACGCCCCTGCACTTTTCAAAACCACACCTTGCATTAACATAATATTTTGCCTCTACATTAATACATTTCGAAATTCAGGATACGCAGTGACGTATTTTGATGTGCATTTAAATATACCTTGTTCAAATGATTAACGTGGCCAGAATTCGTGAGCCATTTGCCACGTTCGTTATTTATTTACGCCAGTAGTTGGTACGGTTAGACTCAATTTAACGGTTAATCTGATTTACTGCCCGGGATGATACACGGAATGATGTATGGCGAAGAATTGCGCAAATCTTGGGAATGGGAATATAATTAATTATCGAATGTGCCTTCTAGGCTACACGACAATGTGAGCGGTTAAATTGCAGCTCCTTGGTTCCTTGGTTTGAAGATTTCTGAAATGTAGTTCTTGGGACGCATAAGAATTGCGTCATATAAAACATTTATAAAATAATGATGTTGATGATATTATAATAGTTTTTAAGACACAAACATCTGACGGCCCAAAGGTTTCTCCTGTTTTTAACCGACGACACGGAGGAGGTTTACAAGTCGACAAATATTTTTTTGATTGATCACGCATAACTTTTTACAGAGTGGTCCGATTTTGATAATTCTTTTTTTGTTTGATACTTCAAAGTTAGGCCCATTTAAATTTTATCGAAATCGGCTGAATCACTTTTGATAGATCAACAATAATGTGAAAATTACTACATCGATCCGTGCGAACAATTCAAGTACATGGTTGAAGTCAGTTATGCTAGGTTTTGGGAAAAATAATTATTTCGACTCTGTTCTATTTTAAAGTTACTTATTTTATGTTCGTTGCTGTAGTAGTTTAGTTAGATTGAAGCTACTAGTCATTCAAAGTATTTCAATGTGAATTTATTATACTTTTTAGTAGGTACTTTAAAAAATACTTCAGAAAAGTAGTTGAGTAAACAACAAAATATATCCCAGTTTTTGCTTAGGTATTTACATCGAATTATATCTCATAGCTGTAGAAATACAGTACACACGCGAACCAAACGCAAAAACACGAGACATCGACACAAATATAAATAACACCAAGACTAAATACAGAATCGATTTGCCGACGAAGAAGTGGATCAAGCAATTCTAAGGTGTACATAATATATTTGCATTTCCGTATAGTATGCTAGACATTGAGGTGTATTCACATTGAGAGCTATACACCAGTGCTAACAACTCCTTTTGGCAAAAACGCGCTATCAGCACGTCAAAAAGTGATAAAGGGATGAAATTATGTCGTAAATTCTCCTCAAAACGTGGTCTCCTCGTTTTGAGGACATAAATAGTACAGTGACTTTTTTAAAGACAAAACTTTATTCGAAAATGCAGAAAGGCATTTATGGTGCCCAAGCTCAAAAAAATTTGTTACTTAATTTTAACCACAATCATGGCACAGACGCTATGTCAACGCCAGAGTGTGGCAATGAAAACACTTTTCTTGCTACGATTTATACGAGTAATAACACATAATACATTTCAGTGTTTATGTTTATATAAAATAAAAATGCACTCTGCTTTAAACTACTGTAATAATGTTACAAAAACGCGCCAGATTTAGTGCTGGGCGCTAAAACGCGCTTTAGGCAAAAAAAAAAAAATAACGTCAGATCTGGCGCCGAAAGCGCTAAGTTGGCAGCTCTGCTACACACTGTTGCCTATTCTTCAGGGCGAAGATTATTTTCTAACCAAGTCGGGCAGCAACGCCGTACCAAACTTTTTTCGAAGCCATTCAGGCCGTTTTCATTACATTTTTCTTGAAGCAGCCTAGCGCCACGCTTACGGGTATGTGGTCTCATTTCGAGAACTTTACAGCTCCATCGGCCATCCGTTCTACGAGCTATGCGCCCTGGCCAATGCCACTTCAACTTCCTATTTTTCTTATTAGTTATCCTAGTTCTTAACCGACTTCCAAAAAAGGAGGAGGTTCTATGTTCGTCTGAATGTTTTTTTGTTTACGTTCATCGATAATTTTGCCCATAGTGAACCAAATCGATAAAATCATTTTCAGTTCAAAAGTATACCCTTTCGAGGCGGTCCCATTTAAATTTTAAAGAAATCGGCTGAACCGTTTTTGAAAAATCAACAATAATGTAAACAATTCGAGCAAAATATTTGAATTTTGTACGCGATGGATTTGCCATTTTTTGCGAAAATTATTATTTGTAGTTCATTGTTTTTCCTGTGGAGTATTCATTTGCATCATCACTTCTGTCAACATATTGGATTTCCTTATACCCAGCATTTGACAGATTCTATACTTTTAGATCTTTACCAGTGTAGAATGGCCATTAGTTATAGGAATCATGAGCACTGGTCGGTGAGAATCTCGCGCGTGTTGCGTTGTGTCATTGATGTACCGTATACGAGTATTTAACGCTTACTAACGTATTACTGTACATTGTACTTATCTGACATAAATAACAAAAAGTAGTCTTTAATGTTTTGTGATAATTAATCAATGGTCATAGAAAAAGCTAGTCAGAAATGATCTACTATATGATGGGTCAAGTGCGAGTTGGACTCGCGCACGAAGGGTTCCGTATCGTAAGGGGCTTCCGTAGGCTTCCCCTTAATATATTTTATTTTAATTATTTATTTTTGAAAGTAATATACAATTTAATATTCTGTGAATGTTTGCATCTTCATGTTGCCGTGCAAAAAAATCATATTTCTTGTATGGGATATTTATTTTATTTTAACTTAATTATTTATTTAGTTACTGTCTATATAATAATGTATTTAAAAATATGTATATGTAGTATATCAGTCTCTGATAGCGATATCACAAGCTTTGCTTAGTTTGGGGTCGTAAAATGTCCCCAAAATATTTATTTATTTATTTTTAAAGTGAATATTTAATTAAATATTGTATGAATATTTCAAGCATTTACCTGTCACCCTTATTAAAATCGAGCGAAAAACGGCTAAAAATGTAGGTTTGTTGTATAGGCGCCCCCCTTAATTTTTTTTTTTTCTGTTTTTAGTATTTGTTATAGTAGCAGCAGCAGAAATACGCCATCTGTGAAAATTTCAAAGTTCTAGCTATCACAGTTCATGAGATTCAGCCTGGTGACAGACAGACAGAGAGACGGACAGACGGCCAGCGGGGTCTTAGTAATAGGGTCCCGTTTTTATCCTTTGGGTACGGAACCCTAAAAATGATATCCTATAATACTTACATCCAGTGTTCAAAGACAGGACTCTTTTCAGGGAATTTTGTCCATGAGGTAGTTTTAGATGCCATTGGTAATAAACAAATGTCTAATAAATTTATACCTTTTCTTCAGGGGAGCATTTAGTCATTCGCCACCATTAGAAATTCAAGATTGTAGTTTACAATCCCATACTTAATTATATTTTTATTTTGTGTATGAATATTGTAGCTTTGCACTACCGAATATACGGTCTATAAAGGCGGATCTAACCATTGAGTAAAGTCATATTTGTCAGCCATTAATTTGCCGCCCCCCTGTAGACTCCATCCTAATTAGTAAATTCGCTTCTGCTTCTCTTCATAATATTACAGTACTTACATAAACTTTAGAGCAAGTTTAACAATTACAAAATAAAACATTTATGACCCAATCATTCTTAAAAATTATGTAACTCTTACAAATCTGACACAATTCGTTTGCTCTACATTCTATAGAGATCTAAAACAGCTCATAGATAACAAGGGGCTCAATCAAAAGAACATAACTCCACAGTATATGTGAGAGTGGAGCGACAAGCGTTACACATATCGCGTGGTCATGGCCAACCATAAATACACACTGGCTATAATGTCAATAATATTTTACCAATAACATGAATCATACAAAATACTCATATGTACAGGGTTATTTCTAATCAATTAGCATCCTTTTAGGGGCTTATTCTGTACATCAAAACTAACAACTTTTGTTCTACGACTTTTATTAATTCTCAAAAAAAAAGTTGTTGTTCCATAGAACAATATCGTTCACCCTCGACAAAATGCATGGAACAGCTGTTTTTTTTCAGTTTTGACAAAAATCGCAGAACAAAATGATGTACAGAAAGGAAAGGAAATGAAGCCCCTAAAAGGATGCTAATTGATTAGAAATAACCCTGTACATATGAGTATTTTGTATGATTCATCGTATATGAAGTTAGATAAACGTTTTACAAGGTAAGTAGAGCGTCGACTGTTGCGTCCGGTATACGGATGGAGGATCGTCGTCACGTAATATTTTTTATTTATTTATAAATATGCAAACAAAATAAATATACTTATTCACAATTTTTGACCAAGTAAGCACATGATTTCCAATGCTGACTGGTTGCGAACGGGATAGATAGCATAGTTTGCGATTATTTATGTAAGTTTTTAATATTTCAAAATTTAAGATCCTGCTCTTTTTTTAAACAGTGCCTGCTGATTTAGTTGCGCTGGTATAAACGTCACGTGGCGAGCAAAATCTTGGAAATGAAAGAGTTTTGAAATATACCACTGGTCACTGAGGGAGGAGGGGTCAAAAGTTGTTAAATATAGGTAACGAATGGGACGTTCTCCAACCTAGAATCTTAATACTCGAAATAAGAGTTTTATTTTACATTTTTACAGGTTTTACTGCAATATAAAATTCCTTGAACTAACATTTAATAAAAGTTTATAGATTTGATCACAGGCAGGATCGCATGCAAAATCCAGCATCAGAAATGATATCACAAATAATTTACTATCCATAAATAAACACGTCAGGTGTAAACGTCCATGTTATGGCCTTACCGCAAAGAAATATGACGCCTTATATTCAATCATACAATATTATTATATATCATTTATTTTTGTTCAAATTACAGGTGCGCTGATATCAACGACTTTGATTTACGTCTCTGCAGATAGTATGCGTAACAGTTAAATGTTTGAGTAAAGGTGTACTTACAAGGGCAATTAAAAGGAGTAATGTACTCGTAAATTCCATTCCCTTGGAACTTTGACAAAAGAGGGAATAAATTATTATTATAATTTTTAAAGGTACAAGCTTTGGATATCATACATTTTGTCGAGGCTGAACGATATTTTTCTATGGAACAGCTGTTTTTTTTTTGAGTTTTAAGAAAAGTCACGGAACAAAAGTTGTTTGTTTTGATGTACAGAAAATGCCCCTAAGAGGATGCTAATTGATTAGAAATAACCCTGTATATTATACATTTGCGTGCAAAATTTCAGATTAATCAGAAACCGGGAAGTTGGTCAAGATTAACTTGCAAGATTCCACCCGAACTTACATACATACATAGGTACATACAGTACAAGTTAAATAATAGCTTGTAAAATGCTTATGCCCCATGCAGCGGACCGAATTGAAGTATATTGTAATGTCATGTTGAGCGATTCACGGAAACAGCAAAACGTAGAACGATAAACTTTTTCTAACTTGAAACATGGCACAAAGTATGGCTTAGAATGTATTTTATAAAGAAAATTTACTTAGCAAACGGATAGTACCATTATTCTAGCCTGGATATACATATTATGGAAAAAGCTGAAAGGATTTGAATTTAATAGCAATTATTTCAAATTACTGGGAGGAAACCGCATTTTATTGAAATTGTTTCAGTTGAATGGAATAACTAATTTTGCTTCAGGTCGACCCACGATAATTAGATAGATAGATATAACTCTTTATTGTGTGCACTAATACCATTATTGTACAAAGTAGACAACTTATTAATTAATTGCTATTGTGTAATTAAAAATTATGAAATTTCCCGATTTGTCAAAGAGTTATTTTTGTGATAAACATTTCAAAAATTCGTTGCGAATGCAGGATTCGAACCTGCCTCTCTCGAATCACTAGCCCGACGCTTTCCCAACTGAACTAATTCGCAGTCCTGACATTGCGCCGAATTCGTGAAGTGTTTATCAGTTTAACCAATTTATAGCGTTGGCGGCGCCATGCCACCTGTGATACCCGTATCACTCAACTGAAGTTATTAGAACTTCTGAATATTGACCAGAGATCCCCATCTCCCGATTCGTATTTAAAGTATTGAATACGACAGTTGCGTTTAAAAAAAAACACCAAGCAAGGGGCGCCACAGGCTGACACAAACACACCTAACATATCAATCGTATAAATCTCCAATTTTTGTGCCGGGGGTCAAAAATATTGCTGGTGTAAGAGACACTTAAAGGAATAATTTATAAATTATGGCTTCCATGATCAGCTCTGTTCTGGTTAGATATTTTGTAATTATTATCTCTAAACCACTAACTGGCAAGTTTCGAGGGTAGCTGCTTGTTCAAAGATCAGCTAAAGATTTAGTGAGTAAACGATAAGATAATTATATTTGTATTCTATAGTATTTGAATTTGCAAGATAAAACATTGTATGCTAACGGCGTATAGAAATTATTTACCTATATAGCCTAAGGATAGTTTATAGAGAGACTTCTTGCTCCCAATTCTACGTTTTAATTAACACCTTTAAGCCAATGAAACAAAAAGAAATCCTAGGATATTAAGCAAGTGTTATATGTGATGCAAACATTAATAAGAATTCCATTCTTTCAGACATGTTTCCTATAGGAACTTATTGTATTGTAATTTGCTAGTTTTATTATGTTGCAGACGTATTTTAGCTGTTTCATCGATACGAATAATTATTTTTCGCAAAAAATCGCAACACCGACTTCCACCGTGTACAGAATTCGAATAGTTTGCACGAATCGATGTGACATCGATGTTAATTATTGTTGATTTATCAAAAACAGCTCAACCGATTTCAGCAAAATTTAAATGGGATCACCTTGGGAGGTATACCCATTCGAACTAAGACAGAATTTTTCGATTTGGTCACAATTGGAGAATTTATCGATGAACATACACAAAAAAAATACATAGAACCTCCTCCTTTTTGGAAGTCAGTTAAAAAATTTAAATGGGACCACCTCGGAAGTACTAACTACTCTTTCGAACTAAAAAAATATTTTTGAAATCTGTTCACAATTGGCGAACACACACAAAAAAACATACAAACTAACATATTACCTCCTCCTATTTGGAAGTTGGTAATGACTCAGGCCAATCCCAATAGACTTGTAGAATCATGAGAGTTGCGACGATCAAACGAGCCTCCCGATTAGGTACTTCAGTACCCCCCAGTACCCAAGTCATAAAGTAAAAGATCCCGGTCGAGACAAAACCAATATTTCTCCGCGGACTTTAACAACCTTATTAACCGGGCGTAATTGAACTGTACGCTGTTTGTTTATAAGATTCCGAAAGATCAGAGCCTCGGAACACTTAGCGTGAGCGGCACACGAATTACTGCGGCTCGGGTAATTAATAGCTACTATAAAAACGGTATTTCAGGGTAGATAGAGACTGTTAGAGTCGTAGTGCTGCGAAAAGAACTTGGCTTGAAGGTTCTGTAGTTTTAGAGTTTGCCGTAGCACTTCAAAAATTGAAAAACTTGGCTGTAGCACTTTAAAATCTTTGGCGTTAATGCGCACGACCGCTTTTAACAAAAACGGCACGCTCTTAAAATTAGAATCAGTATTGAAGCCGTAATAGCGGTTATTCTCCGATTTTTTTAGTAATTAAAAGATCGGAGAATAACCGCTATTACATTGCACAATAAAAGGGTGGTGTAGCGCACCGCCCGCCTCGCAGGCTTTCGTTTCGGCTTCCGCTGGTATTTCAGCTTTTATTTGGGGCAAGACGTTAAAGCTGTTGATTCTATAAATAATTTCAAATAAAATTATAACAATCGAGTAATTGTAACACGAAAAAAAAACAAGAATGTGATAAAAAACAGAGTGAAAAAATCATATGAATTACAAAGTAATTATTATGCAATATGAACTTTTGTTCTTTGTTCTATTATCAAATAAGTGTCAAAGAAAATAAAAATTCTGATCATTATACGAGACAATCGTTAACTTAAAAGTTGATGGCAGAAATAAAATTACAATTAATTGAAGTTATTTGACAAAACAAGAGACAACCAAAGTTTTAAGTGTTCTACGAGTGTATTACAGGTTGAAAGAAAGTTTTCTGAGGCATAACGAGTCGACTTCAGAACTATGTTAAAATTAAATTGGTTTGTTATTGTGAATGCTGAAATAATTTCTCTTACTCATAATAGATTTCTTACTGTCAATAGGTACGTTACACGTGCAGCTTCAACCTAGGGTACAAATGTTTCCCTTATTATATGGATAGGCTGCGATTTAGCGTTGAATAAAAGATATCCGCCTGTATGTTTAGATATCCCGATATAGGTAGGAACTGCATTTAAT
This sequence comes from Hypomecis atomaria, assembly GCA_964007245.1. Classification (NCBI taxonomy): domain Eukaryota; kingdom Metazoa; phylum Arthropoda; class Insecta; order Lepidoptera; family Geometridae; genus Hypomecis; species Hypomecis atomaria. Next base: position 14,974,536 of record OZ023294.1, on the reverse strand, counting down.
TTTCTGTATTTCAAAAAAAGGCATTTTCCCACGTTTTTTATGGCTAACTGGCTAAGTGTTTGACACCATCGCACAGGTCATCGAGCGTTATAGCTGCGTAGATCCGCGAATGATTTGAAATGATACTTTTGTATGGCTTTGTATTTTTATGGCTAATAATTCAACCGTCGTCGTGGTTTGCCATTTTAGTTTGGCGTTATTTTATGGAACACTGTAGAAGCATTGAACTGTATAAAATGTACTCTATTCAATATCAGCTTAATGTCTCAAAAACTTGAGAATGTTCAGTAATTACGTAGTGACTAATATTTTTAAGCAAGATACCAAGCTAGTGTAAAGTACTGTTTCAGAGCTGTGATAAAACTATAATAATAACAATGAATAAAACGTGTAGATACTTTGTCACAAGTATTTGCGAATTCATTAAAATTATGCATTATTTATATTTACCATTGAATGTAACATCTACCAGCCCGGGTAGCACGGCAAGGGGAGAAAACCATTTTATCCACTCTTAGTGTCAGATGTCATTGTCAATCCATACTTTATTTCCTCTTCGAAAGGATATAATGGTGGAAAGACTATTAGTCCCTTTGCCATGCTTCCCGTGCTGGGCGACATAATACATAATTCATTCATTCTGCCAATGTACGTTTCACGAATTTTCGTCAACGGCCCAGTTTTGGTCAGAAAATAAGGACCGACACAGATGCAATCTGCTGTCACTTCAACCTCCAACAATCAACGTCAACTGTCAAAGAGTGTCAACTGTCACCAGTAAGTTGACATTTAGATGTCCCGATATAGTGTATCGGGAGCATCGAGGATCGAGTTTCCCACCGCACTAGCCTAAAGGGCAGCAACTAGGCTGCATTAAGGTATCTGATTGAGAAGAGCAGATCCAATATATCTCTTCGGGCGTTAATACCAGCGGAACATCGAGTGGCCTATTATTTTGTCAATGGCGAATTTATAGATCGCTTTGTGTAACGGAACCTGCGGGCCCTGAAGAGGCGTTCGGTGATATATTTCTCGATTTATTGTGGGAAATCATTTAATTAAGCCTGTTATGATAGCCGATTGTAATGTAATTGAATGTCGGCGTTGTTACCGGAGAGTTATTAGGTACTAACAGCGCCTTGCCTTATCTAGTATTAATTGTCTGTCTTGTAAATTAATTTGGATTAGCGGGCAGTTTCGACTACAGCAGGGTTAAAGCATATGACCTATGGACTAACGGAGATAATAGTTGCTGTGGTACATACCAGAGGAAAACATTAATTCAAATCTATGTTGCAGAGTTTTCCGTAGCATATAAGTAAACAATATATTTTCCTCAGCCTGTCGTGTCCCAGCCTTTGCCCAGCAGTGGTAGACGACATAAACAAATACACAAAGTACGCACTCTCTCTTTAAAATACTATATTATAAATAATCATGTTTTGGGGCACCGCTTCGGCTTTGTATATGGGTAAATAACATTGGCCTAATCAAATCAAAGAAAACATATCAGTTCTTTTCTTACCTGTATTTTAAACAGCTCATTTTATCAATTTAATTTAAACAAAAAATGCTGTTAATATAATTCCATAAATAACAAATTACTCGAAATTTAGCCAAAACCGCATCAGAATTACCTATAGATACGCAATTTAGAAGAAGGAACATCTAGTTGTGCTACGTGTTAGCTACAAAACATTTAGAAACTGAAGAGTTAGGACTAGATTTTACAGATACCAATAGCTTACCTTAGGCTCCGAACCCACTGCACTGCGACGAACCAACGGTCTGCATTTTGGTTATTTTGACCGTCAGTCTCAGTTCTCACGCGCAATTACTTTTCAAGAGCAGCGACCCTAAATGAGTATTGGCATTCGACACAAGAGGACTCCAATGATCCCGGTCTAGTGCTGTCTCCTTCCAATCGTCTTCCTGCTCGCGGTATGGTTTTAGTCCATGTATGTTAGGTCGCTATGGACCTTATCAGTAGGCCCCAAGAAGCCCAAAGGACCACGCAGAAGACTAAGATCTCTGCAAAATGGAACCAGCAATGAGGGAATAAAAGAACCAAAGTTATCAATAAAGCCTAGCGGTTTAGCTCGGAGGACTGGTAACCGATGGGGTCGAAAAGAGATGGAAAAATTTACATATAGGTACTATGTACGAGTACGTCACCATCATTAACCATCAACGAGTACGGCATCATTACGTCCTGTAGTGGACGTCCTATGGCTGATGGATGAATGGACAGATGGATGGTATGTATCTTGAATAGCCGACGGGTCGGTCTCTACAAGATACGCCTAAAGACCCGCTCACCTAAAGGCAGTATACTTACCTACATGATACTATTTTTACCGACTTTCAAAAAGGAGGAGGTTCTATGATAGTCTGTATACGTATTTTTTCTCTCTCTTTTTTTGACCGACGAAACGGAGGAGGTACTCAATTTGACGCGTATAATTTTTTTTATGTATAACCACGCATACATTTTTACGTAGTGGTCCGATTACGATGATTCTTTTTTTATTGGAAAGAGTATATTTTGAAATTAGTCCCATTTAGATTTTATCGGAATCGGCTCGTATACGACGAAATTAAGTTGAATTTTCTAAGAAAAGTGTTACTTTTACCAAAAAATAAACGATAATATGAAAAAAATATTGAAAAATTAACAGGGTCAGTACTTCGGCCATTCTTCAATTTTAATCTTTTGGGTTTCGTACTCAAAGGGTAAAAACGGTACCATATTACTAAGACTCCGCTGTCTGTCCTTCTGTCACCAGACTGTATCTCATGAACCGTGATAGCTAGAACGTTGAAATTTTCACAGATGATGTGTTCCTGTAGCCGCCATAACAACAAATAGTAAAACAGCAAAATAATCAAATAATAACAGTAAAACTATGACACCAGGGCTACCCGGCCTATACGAACTTACTTACTTACTTAGCAAAATAATATTTGAGAGGGCTCCCACATTACAAATCTGAATTTTTAGTCGAACTTAGAAAACATATTTGGTAGATACTTGAAACATTCACAGAATATTTAGTTGTATTTTCACTTCAAGAATAAATAGTTAAAATAAAATATTAATACAAATACAACAATACAAAATTTCATACTGCAGTGCATTGCGAGACGGCTCCGCGTGTTAGCACTCGCCAACTTGAGAAAGGTCGCCGAACGCGATCGAAACTATAGTCGTGTTATGACTATACGAACACGTGAGTGAGTCCCGTTTAATATCGTTTAAAAAATTTCATACTATCCAAATTAGCAAAAGCTTATAACATATTTTGAATATTGCTGACCAATACCTGTTAACGCTATTGGTCAGACGACGTCCGCGAGCCATTTAAATAATCGCCTTTGATTTGGAACACGGATTGTTCACACAAATGTCCCACTGATGGAGCAATATGATAGCTAAGTAAAGGTTATTCAAGTTTTAAGAGCAGTTTTGATGATGAATCATAGCTGTAAATAGGATGTGATAGAGTCCATCAAGCAGGATGTGCTTTGACAGTAATATCATTAAATTGTGTATCTATTTATTTTAAAAATCTGAAGGTAACGAATTCTCCACTTGGACAATGTCCCTTCAGACGTTTTAACGAATAAGTCTATTTATTTATGACTTTACTTAAAACTTTACGACTTTCTGACTCGACTTAAAAATGTTTGTTGATTTATTTGTAACTCTTTCACGCAACAACAGAGAAATGGATAGAGAGACTTGATTTTTGACATTGATATAGTTTAAAGGTTGTAGAGGGTCATAAGCTACTTTTAAAGCCGCGGTTAAAGCCAGTCTTTACTAATATTTTAAATCCGAAAGTTTTCGAATGTATAAATTTCGAGAAAACGCAAATTTAGTGCATGGTCATTATCTACTAACTATATTAAATACAGTAAATGACTTTTAATTTATTAACTTAACTTTAACTTAATTAAAGCGCTAACTTAGTGACCTAGTTAAGTTTATTTAACATTCCTAACACTTAATTTCGCGATAAGTTCTGTTAGACATATCATGCGTTGAAATCTCAAAGTTCAATAGTTACATTTACGCTTGGTTTTGTATCTAAGGTACATTGTTGCATATCTGCTAGAGTTAAGACTTGCGTAGAAATGTGTAGTAATTAATGTATGTGCAGCACGCAACTTTACGAACCCATTTAAAAAATATTTTTTAGTTTGAAAGATTCTTCCATTTCCTTCCATTTAAATTTGATTGAAATCGGCTGAGCCGTTTTTAATAAATCAACAAAAATGTACATGGATGTCACATCGATTCTTGCAAATTATTCGAGTTCTGTTCACGGTGGAAGTCGGTGTTGGGATTTTTTGCGAAAAATAATAATTATACATTATATCAGTGACGAGTACAGTGTTAGTATACTTAGTAACATAGGAGTTTAATTTTCAGTAGCGTTTGACTCTAATAGGCCCAGCGTAAGTAAGTACCTATTGTCAAATGTTTCACTCGTCATTTACAAAAATATATGTATTGTCAAATTTTTAAAAGTGACAAAGAATCACTCAATACCTCACATTAATCCGTTAATTACGATCTAAACGAACGTCCATCCTAATTTAGATAAGCCATTATTTGAGGTAATGATTTATACGTCTAATATGCGCAGGCGCAGCTGCGGCGCGCGGAACAAAGCGCGCGTTCTCTTTCCCACATTACTTACAGATATGAGTGATAGATGCATAAACGTTGTTATTATGTACGTTCAATGTGTCGTCACTGAGAGATTGTTCGAGATTATCGTGCCAAGATGAGCTTTTGAAATACTGTTCTGACTGGATTGTACGTTTACTATACTCGTGTGTGTTTTAAGCTGGATTCTTTCTCAAAGATCTTACCCCAGATCTGTCAATAGTGTCTAATATGTTGAGGACATTTTATCCGTTTTATGGCTGTTAATCTTCACACGTTATACATGTGTAAAGGACTCTCTTATCGTTCAATTGATGCATTTTATTTTTGCGCCCCTATTATAATTTGTGGAAAACTCTACCATCATCGATGTTTCTTTGACGTAATAATCAAAACGGTTATTGGCAAAGTACTTGTAAAACCTTATAATCTGCAGTTCTTTTTAATTAACCTGATATTTATGGTGTTGTTTTTTATTTGCAAATTCCTGAGAATATTCCTCAGTCATGCTTAAGTTGAAAAAGCTTTAAAAATCCGTGGTGGTATTTAGAGCACCACGGCTTTTTAGTGACACCCGACTTACAATCGTAAGGGTGTGGGTTCAAATCCCGGTCCCGTACCAATGAGTTTTTTGGTATTTATGTACGGAATTTCATACCACTAGCTTTTTGGTGCAGGAAAACATCGTGAGGCAACCTGCATACGTCCGTAGAGTAAATTCGATGATCAACCCGCACTAGGCCAGCGTGGCGGATATGGGCCCAATCACCTTTCTTGGGTAGAGGCCTACTTCCTGCAGTGGACTATTAAAATGGCTGGTACAGTACAGTACATGCTTAACTTAATTAGTTGGCTCAGCAAAATCCCGTGAATTATTCAATGTAATTGTAACTTGACGTAAAGTACAAGTAATAGAGCAGGAACGGTTAACATATTTAGGGACGTGAAATATTTTTCTAAGGTACTTATACTTTATATAGGAAAGAATATGTATACATGTATATTTATTATTTATGTATAGCTGTTAATAAAGACATACAAATTTACAGCTATCTATAGCTAACTAGTATCAGTCATTGTTACAGAGGAAACTGCTCCAGACGTCTCACAGTCCAGAGCACCAAAATGCCTCCAATCGGGCAGTGATACATCATCGATAAAACTGACTCTATCTAGCGACTGTCAATTGTACAATGGTACCGAGTATCGATGTGCACAGATCGAAATATAGGGTTGGACAGAAGAATAATATTACCGAAAGGCGGCAATTGTACGATTTATAGAAACTTGGAATTTAAAAAAAATACTTCGCGCGAAATGCATGTGTCATCAAATTTTCCAATATTTTTCACATTAATTCTTTATATCATTTTTAGGGTTCCGTACCCAAAAGGTAAAAACGAGACCCTATTACTAAGACTCCGCTGTCCGTCTTTCTCTCACCAGACTGTAACTCATGAACCGTTTTAGATAGAAAACTGAAATTATCTAAGATGATGTATTTCTGTTACTGCTAAAAAATACTAAAATCAGAATAAAATTAATATGTAAGGGAGGCTCCTGTACAACAAACCTGAATTTTTAGACATTTTTAGCTCGATATTATATAATAATGATAACAGGTAGATACTTGAAATAGTCACAGAATATTAAGTTGTATATTCAGTTCCTTATTAAATAATTAAATTAAAATAAAATAAATATTTAAAGGAGGCTCCCATACAGAACCCTTCGTGCGCGAGTCTGACTCATACTTGGCCAATTATTTTGTTTAATTTCAATGCGGATAATTATCATTTTAGTGTGATTGAGCGCCATACGACTAACTCAACCAAATACAAACTAAAAATTTACTCTAGAATTTAGATATCCCTACAGATGTAAGTGGAGTCTGTTTGCTACTTAATTATTAGACTTATGTACCGTAGGGTCAATTCCAACAGGTTTCATTGGAAATCAATAAAGAAGGCCGATGTCGAACAGTCGATGACGACGACTCAGAATTTTTATATAGAGCATCGTACCTGTTCTGCGTAACCTGGTACAGTTTTTAAGCGGGGTGTCATTCTGCCATAACAAAACCTTACGTTGAATTGTAGACAAGTGACTGGGGCTGTCGGACACCGGACGTCAAACTGTAGATTTATCTGACGGCGGCAATAAAAGGAATCAAATTAAGATATTCAGTAGGATATTGATGTGGTTAGCTTCATTATTTGATTAAAGTAAAGGGTATTTCAAATATCTATTTGTAAAGTTGGCATCGTTCGGGAAATTTACAAAGAAAATATTCAGTGAACGTAAGACAAGTGTCAACTTGTCAAGTTATTTTTTTCAAACGTCAAACTAGATTTATGCATTGACAGATAAAATAAATGGCACCAATTAACGTCTTGTTGAGTATCAAACAAAATTCCTACATTCGAAAATGTAAGGATCATCGCTTTCCGACTGTCCACATGCACAACACATACATAAAGTTTGGCGCGCGGCGCGTTGCACAATTCGATAGGATATCGCGCGATCCAGATGTCCAGAAACAAACCATCTAAATATCAATAATAATGATACCAGTGCATGAGTATATTATAATATACTTCTTGTTGAGTTTCAAACAAAAGTTCCACATAAAGCGTTAAAGGATCGTCGATTTACGATTGTCCGCATACACAACACATACTTTCATATAAATGTCCAGTTCGCGCCGCGTGCACAAGTCGACAGGATCTAATCGTGCGATCAGTACGCGAGTCGCAATCACCGTAGTCATTCCGCGTCCAAATACAAGAATCCTCCAAAAATAAACTGTCCAAATTATACTAATTATAATATCAGTGCGTGAGATTGCAGTGGATCCGTGTATTAATATACCTGTACTATAGCACAGCCCGGACACTCCGCGATTTTTCATACAAAATCTGCTGTCTTACGCACACCTACACAGTACTTACTCACAGACAACACACTTACGCACGGTCGCTACACGCGCATTTGTGTGCGGAACGTCTATGGCTGTCAGCGATCACCACAACGTGACGACATGCCGCGTGAGTGAGACAGTTGCGTACTTAATTTGCAAAAATGAATATTAATCTAGTGCTTAAAAAAGTATAACAATTACTTAATTTGGAAGCATTTTAACAAAAAGTAACCGATCTACTTCTTTTGTAAGATAATATCAAGAGGAAGTTACCAAATAATGTAAAATAAGTTCCTATTATTTATCCTTAGGGAAACATTAAAATTTCTTGTTTTGTTACGTATCATTGATATCCAACCATACACAGTACAAGTGTTCCCTATTGTCACAGTCTAGGTAGTTTTTATTAGAAAATCCACCGGCCAGTGCAGCCCGCGCGCAGAGTACACGATGCGGTACGTAGCGCGGGGTGGAAGTGAGGAAGACTCAAACGGGTGGGGGGTAACGAGTGGCCGTTCTATACGTAGTATTATTATATATTCTTTGACTATAGATGACATATGATAGAGTAAAGTGCCGAAACGAAACGTGGGATAAGGGCAAGAAGATGATCAATATACCTACTTCTCGTTGAGTATCAAACATTCTAAAGTCCAAGGATCGTCAGGTTCCAATTGTCCGCATACACAACACACACATACATACATATAAATGTCCAGTGCGCGGCGCGTGCGCAAGTCGATAGGATCTAATCGCGCGATCGGTACGCGAGTCATTGTCGCCGTCGCGGCCGCGTGTCCAAACACTGTCGACGCTGTAGCCAGCGACCAGTCCAAATAGACCTGCAGTTTCAATGCAGTACGACCTCTAATATACTGTACCGGCCTTTTAATACTCCACTGCTGAACATAGGCTATGAACCATGAAGAGAGATTGTGCTAGTGGATCCACTACGCTGACGCTTGCAGGTTGCTTTACGATGTTTTTCTTTAACGAATATTGTAACGAACGACACCTTTGATAAGAACTGGTACATTATAGCACAAAACTGTCAAATCTGGAAAGATCTTTGCCTAGGAGTGGGACACGACAGGCTAGCAACAACAACAACAATAGCGAATGTTTATAAATGCCAAAGAACTCATTCGGGCCCAGGTTATAACCTCACTTGTAAAACGAATGTTCTGCTACCAGACCACCACAGTTTACGGATTGATTCAAATATGACAATAGGTATATGGATATGGAATTAATTCATGTTTCTATTTCAAAACGCAAGGCGCACTAAAATAATTTCATTCAGTATCACTACGGGGAAATACGCCACCTTTACCGAACAAATAAACTTAAACTGATACTAGGAGTACAGAAACTACTAGGAGTTTAAAATATATGCAATGCAATAAGTCGAATTGAAACTTGCAAATCGGAGAGCAAGAAGATTCAGGGCAGTAACGTGATCCGTAGCCGCACGTGTGATGCAACAAATCTGTCGTATACCGAAACACTAGAGATGCACTACTTTTGACAAATCTATAAAGTAGATCGACAAACAATTCGATAACTATTGTGTACTTATACACCACTACTTTTTATGAACATCTAAAAAAAATTTGGGGGTATCAGTGCACGATACTAAACATATATATGCAATAAAAAGTTAATAAATCAATATCCTAAAATTATCCCTTAAAAATTGAAATAATTGGTTAAATTATTTGCTAGCCATGTTGCAAGACTTGTAGGTAATAAAATTGCGGGCGGGCTTTTGCGAGCGAGAGAGCTAGCAAAGGGAATGAATGCAATAGCGATACATGAATGAAATTGACACTATGTGCATAATTTTAGGATAAAATAAAACCTAAATAAATAGGCTACCTAAGATCTTTTTTAAATTTTAACTGTACACATATGTTTTACATCGTGTACTGATACCTACATTTTTTTTTTAGATGTTCATAAAAAGTAGTGGTGTATAAGTAACGCTTCCGATGTAAAAATATATGCATTTAATGTAATTATTTTTCGCAAAAAACGGCAAAACCGCCTTCCATCGTGTACAAAATTTGAATATTTCGTTAGAATTGTTTACATTATTGTTGATTTTTCAAAAACGGCTTAGCCGATATCTGTAAAATTTAAATGAAACCACCTCGGGAGTATAACCTTTCAAACAAAAAAGATTTTTTTGAGTCGGTTCACAATTGGCGAATTATCGATGAACATACACAAAAAAAACATACAGACGAAGATAGAACATGCTCCTTTTTGGAAGTCGGTTAAAAACTAGTATTAGCATCGTAATTTTGTATTCAAAAAAGCCAAATATGCCAAAAATGGCATAACCGCCTTCAACCGTATACAGAACCCGAATAGTTCGCATGGATCGATTTATCATCGGCGTAAGAATTTTGACATTATGGTTGTTTTTTCAAAAACGACTGAGCCGATTTCGAAGAAATTTAAATGGGACCATCTCTGAAGTATAATCTACCAAACAAAAAAGAGCTCATCAAAATCTGTCCATAATTAGCGGAGTAATCGCGTAACATACAAAAAATGTTTGTTCCCACTAGTTCGAGTAAAACTATAGGTAGTGTGAAATTTTGTTCTCACTAGTTCGACGGTCTAACAAATGAGAAAAAAACTCAGTAGTTCGACGATCGAGTAAATCAATCGAACTAAACAACAAACCCAAAAAACAAAAATACATACAGTCGAATTGAGAACCACTTTTTTTTGTAATCGGTTAAAAATGTAAACAAACATATCGATAACTCCCATCCCTAGCAGATTGATCGAGTCGCGACAGGCGTGGCGAAAGGACGCAAGCACCGTGAAATCGCTCGTTACGTGCTCTTGTGGCGCGTTATGGAGCGCTGCACTTTTGGCTGGTGGGGAAACTGGAGCAACCATTCATTTCAAAATCTACTACAAAAGTATTGGGACAAAATTTGCTAAAATAGGTTAATTTATCATGTGTCTTTAAGTCCGCAGGATCGCTGGTAGTAAGCCGTTTCCAACCGTCTTCATTGGAGTTCTATTGAGGATAATAGTAGCCGTCCTATGGGTGAAACGACAAATGTCGGGGTTAATTTAATTTTCAAAAAATACAAGACCTACATAATCTAAAACTACATAAACTACTACTACATAACAAGTAACTGGATTTTCAACATATGGACACATATGTAAGATCACCATGAATTCGTATGGTTCGGTTTTATAAAAAGCGGAGTTTGCAATTTTTGCCCTTACTAAGCCCGCGTGAAGAAAAACATGTTTGAAATAATTATTTTTCGCAAAAAATGGCAAAACCGTCTTCCATCGTTTACAAAATTCGAATATTTCTCTCAAATTGTTTACATTATTGTTGATTTTTAAAAAACAGCTCATCCGATTTCTGTAAAATTTAAATGGGATCACCTCGGGAGTATACCCTTTCGAACTAAAAAATAATATTTCGGTTCGGTTCACAATTGGCAGAATTTTCGATGAATGTTCATCGATAATTCCGACACAAAAAAAATACATACAAACGAACATAGAACCTCCTCCTTTTTGGAAGTCGGTTTATAAAAGAACAGGGTCGACAAATACGTACGGCGTACGCATATGAAACTCCGCATGGCACAGAAAAAATCTTTAAATACCGTTTATATCCCTATCCCTAATAGGTAGGAACATTATTTGCAACATTGTCTTATCTAACAAAGAATCCTAAAGACCGATATAGGTAAAACAAACAAGAAATATTTCCCACTGCAATCAATTAACTTTACGAATATCCGCTTTTTAGGCACCGCTCGCACGTAAGATAAGGATTGACCATAAGTGATAACGCCATTAAGCCAGCGTGATTTGCTATTATGTCTGTCCGACACATACTCGAGCTTCATTTACAGCTAAACGGTTAAATAGCTCCTTGTATGGTATTTATCTCGCCTAGAGCTACATTTTAAAGGGTTTGACGATATCATAGTATTTATAGACGACATATTCTAGAATGTCATAGCACTTATAGTTAGAATTATTTTTCGCAAAATATCGCAACACCGACTTCCACCGTGTACAGAATTCGAACATTTTACACGAATCTATGTGACATCCATGTACACTATTGTTGATTTATCAAAAACAGCTCAGCCGATTTAGACAACATTTAAATGGAACTACCTCAGCCCGGGTAGCACGGCAAGGGGAGAAAACCATTTTATCCACTCTTTGATGTCAGATGTCATTGTCAATCCATACTTTATTTCCTCTTCGAGGAGATATAATGGTGGAAAGACTATTAGTCCCTTTGCCATGCTTCCCGTGCTGGAGTGTACCCTTTTGAACTAAAAAAAGTTTTCTTTTAAATCGGTTCATAATTAGCGACAATATCAATGAACATACACAAAAAAAATACATACATACGAACATAGTCTTCTTCTTCTTATCCTAAGTCCCCACGTCGGGGCAGAAGGCTAATACAGTTCTTCGCCATTCTTGTCTGTTCTGGGTCTTGCGTTGCGACTTTGGCGAACATAGTACCTCCTCCTTTTTGGAAGTCGGTAACAACTAACTTGTATTATGAGACCAAACAGAAAATAGCGATGTCGATTAACAAGGGGCTCACTGCATTGTCACTGCCATATCAGCCTATGTCCAGCCATACATCCTATGTCCACTGCTAGACATATGCCTCCCCTATAGATTTTCAATAAGACCGGTTGGGATCAGGTTCCATCGAGTGTGTTCCTGTGGTCTTGATTAGGTCGTAGGTCCACTTTCTCGGTGGACATCCTCACCATCCTGTGTTTAGCGGTGCGTGGTATCCATTAGAGACTTAACGACCGGCCATCCGCTCTTTGAACTATGAGCTCAGCCCGCTTTTACTCCAACTTGCTTATCCGCCATGAACATCATAGAGAGATAAATGATTTATTGTCCATTCTAGACGAAACAGTATAACTATTTTTCGCAAAAAATCGCAACAGCGACTACCACCGTTTACCGTTTGTACAGAATTCGAATAGTTTGCACGAATCGATGTGATATCGATGTACATCATTGATGATTTATTAAAAACGGCTAAGCCGATTTCGATAAAATTTAAATGGGACCACCTCGGAAGTATACCCTTTCAAACTAAAAAAAATGTTGATACGGTTCACAATTGGCGAAAATATCAATGAACATACATAAAAAATACATACAAACGGACATAGAACCTCCTCTTTTATGAAAGTTGGTTAAAAACAAACGGTGCGATTTACAAAATATAAGATTTCAATATAACATAATTATTTTTTGCAAAAAATAGCAGGACCGACTTCACCCGTGTACAGAATTCGCAAATATTTCGCACGCATCGATGTAGCATTTTTCACATCATTGTTGATATATCAAAGATGGCTTAGCCGATTTCGATAAAATTTAAATGGGACCAATTTCGAAGTAAGTATACTTTTTCCAACAAAAAATGAATTATTAAAATCGGACTACTATGAAAAATGTTATGCGTGGTTACACATTAAAAAAAAATATACGCGTCGGATTGAGTACCTCCTCCGGTTCGTCGGTCAAAAATACTGTAAGCTCTACTACAGAACCTAAACCAGGTTCTCGCGTATCTCCGTCCGGCCACCGAACCGCGCTACGTATCGTGCGTTATCTCGGTCGATATTTTGTAAACTCGAGCTTATCGATACAGAAGTTGTCGATTATCGATCTCTGTCGACTGACGACGGATTTACGGATTTTACGAATCTCTATGTCGATGACTTTGATGAAAAAAAAAAATGAATATAATTATTTTTCCGCAAAAAAATGGCAAAAACGCCTTCCATCGTGTACAAAATTCAAATATTTCGCTGGAATTGTTTACATTATTGTTGATTTTTCAAAAACGGCTCAGCAGATTTCTTTAAAATTTAAATGGTACCACCTCGGGAGTACACAATTTCGAACAAAAAAAATAATTCGATTCGGTTCACACTTGGCGAAATTATCGACGACCATACAAAAAAATACATACAGACGAACATAGAACCTCCTCCTTTTGGAAGTCGGTTAAAAAGACAAGCAATACAGATAATTACATATCACTGGATTTGTTAGTTTAGAAAGTGTCATTTATTGACGGAAACACCTATTAGTAAGTAATTAAAGTATTTTATAAGTTTTACTAGCAGAGGACGTCAACCGATAAAGTGATTCAACTAAGCTACAAATGATATGATCAGGTCTGCAGAGACGTGCTGGATGCAAGCCGCTTCCAACTGGTTTTATTAGACATTTATTGGGAAGGCCTATGTCTAACAATGACACTAAAGTAACACTAAAGAGAACGTTCTAAGGATGACAATATGATGGACGGACAAATAATTGGAATGATTTGTATAATTTAATTAATTTATTTATGTTGTTATTTTGAACTAGCTGCGCCCCGCGGTGTTACCCGCGTTAGCCCGAGATAAAAAGTAGCCTATGTGTAAATCAAAGGTCTAAGCTACCTTCATACTGAATTTCATCCATATCGGTTCAGCCGTTGGTGCGTGAAAGGGTAACAAACATCCATACATACTCACAAACTTTCGCGTTTACGAGTTTAATATTAGTAGGATGAATGTGATCGAATTTATTTTGTCTTAAATATAAATTACATCACTACATAGTATAAAACAAAGTCGCTTCCCGCTGTCTGTCCCCATGTATGATTATATCTTTAAAACTACGCAACGGAATTTGATGCGTTTTTTTTAAATAGATGGAGTGATTCAAGAGGAAGGTTTGTGTATAATACACCTGTGCAAAGCCGGGACGGGTCGCTAGTACAACATAAACTTATTTAAGTGACATTAATAATTTTAGTAGGTAGGTACCTACTAAAATTATTATATCATGTAATTATAAGACGTGTACTAAAAATGTATCAATAAATGAGTATGAGCAATGAGCATACCATATTGCACGTTTCTTAAAGTAATTAATGTAGAGTATGATGAATAAGCACTTTAAGGATTCAGTAGTCGACATATGTCGAGTGGCGATGGATTTATGCAATCCCTATGCCACGGTGACTTTGATGTAGGAAAATGATACCGATTGTATGTTGACAGGTTTGTTGATAATATTGTATCTGATGTGTGATATTTAATGTATACAAAGGTATTTATTAAATAGTAATAAAGAACCATTGAAGAACCAAAGTAACCGACATAGCCCAGCGGATTAGCAAGTTGAAATTGCAGTGGGCAGGGCACATAGCAAGCTGGACTGATGACCGATGGGGTCAAAAAGTTCTCCATGTACCGGCAAGCATAGGGTAGAACGTCACCCAAAAGGTGGATTCATCAAGAAACATTAGAATGATTAGTTTTTATTTCAAATCAACCCATAATATAAGCTAACAAAAAGGTAAAAAAAACATGTAGGCCAGGTAAAATTTAGATTAGATAGATAGATAGATAAATTCTTTATTGTTCACACCATAAAATATAAACAAAGAATGAACAACTTAAAAAAGTTAGTGGCAACATCAGGCGGCCTTATCACTAAAAGCGATTTCTTCCAGGCAACCTTAGGATGGAGAAAAGTATTTGAAGATAAAAAACGACGGGGTGTGCTTTAAAAAGAATGAAAGGACAATGACGAAGTTATAATAGGCAAATAAACATACATACAAAAATAGTACACACGAATACTTGAAATACTATAAATAAAAATGAAATAAATAAATAGAATTACACTAATACATAGTTATACAAAATACTACATAAATAGAAATAATAACGAAGCAACAAAACAAACACTATCAACTGCTGTTTAGCAACTGTGACAAGTATAAACTTTTTACCTGTTCCCTAAAAACGTCTTGCGACGGAGCTCGTCTTATAGAAACAGGCAAAGAGTTCCAGAGTTGGACAGCTTGGTAAGCAAAGGACTTTCCGTAAAAGTACTCACAATGCGCGGATGGAGTCATAAGGGTGAGGTTATCTGAGGATCGAAGTGGGATAGTATGGGAAGTGTGCCAAAAAGTGAAACGCTCCTTTAGGTAAACCGGGGTAGAAGGATTGAATAGGATGCTATAGAGGATAGAGAGGATAGAGAGGATATGAGCATTCCGACGAAAGCGAATTGGAAGCCACTTGAGTTTTGCGCGAAATTCAGATACATGGTCATATTTGCGTAAGCCAAATATGAACCGGATGCAGTAATTTTGGAGTCGCTCTAGTCTGAGCTAACGATTACATTAAGATGATTAGTTATTATTTCAAATTGTCCAATCATTTTGCAAACGCAAAAAGTTATATAATTGGCCAAGTACGACAGCGGAGTCTTAGTAATATTATAGCGTTTTTACCCTTTGGGTACGGAACCCTAAAATTTAAGTTCCCAAGTAAAATTTTATGCTAGGCACATTGATGTAAAACCATGCCAATTGCTGATAATAAATAGACTGTATACAATTATTATCTACATTTCCACGCCATACACGAATGATTGATCATGAAACCCATGCAGTTTCATAACGCAACCAGTGTTAGTGTTCATTATAAATCCAGTATATTTTATGGCCTACCCAAATAGGGTTTCCGCACCTTAAAAACGGGCTCTCCTGTAATCTGGCAACACAGCCCTAATATACGGACGGAGCGTACTTGGCTTTCAGCTTCCTTTTAAAAAGCTCTTAGGATTTTCCCACGGATACTAAAAGCCTTTGTTGCTAGGCCCGTTCTTTATGTAAAATTATTTTATCGATAAATTCGCGGAATTTTGAAGGTGATCACCGTTAGCTCGGAGAAAGGTTTCATTTTGCATTCAAGATTGTTGTTGAGGTCTTGTGTTGCGCTTAACATCTGTTAGAGACTCCGTACATTGTTGACTGTATTTGTATTTAGTCATTGATATTTAACAAAAAAACGTACCTCAAACCACAAATACGCGATAACTTCGTAAAATGCAAAAAACTTTGAGAAATAGAAATAAACCACGATAAATAATTGGAGTTTAAATTTACAAAAAACGTTATAAGTATGTTTTAAAGTTTGTTTTATGTGTTAATGTTATATGTATTAAAAGTTGTAGTATCGATCATGGATCCTTTTTTTTTCAAGTTTCATCATTATTCGATTAATTGATAATCATTCCATTTTAAAGTAAGAAAACATTTCAGAAATAATTTACAACATTTACGGCTAAATAAATGTAAATTCGATATTGTAATTTCAGTTTTTCAGTCATTCGTTATTATCGATATCGACTCTCTAGTAGTTTTATATCGATAAACTTTGTCCCATCACTCGGCTACCGTTCGCGAAACGTGACCGCCCGCGACAAACTGCGCGCGTGACGTTTCCGAACGCGAGTCGATGTGTCGCCGATACTGCTCTTCCCTCATCACGTAAATATAACTCTACTGCTCTAGGAATAAAAGTTCATTTAGAATCACTTAATATGTCATATTTTACTTACGCGTACAATACCTGATATTTTTCAGATTACACAAATATGAATTTTAATATTCAACGATAGGCAAGGTCAGCCGACACATAAAGGTATACATTTTAAAGAGAGCGCTTTTCTGGTGGTAAAAGCGCAGTTGTACTTTTTACATGCCATGTTTTTGTTGGGATCGATATTTGCGCTAACTATGAACCGAATCAAAAAAATATTTTTTAATTCGAAAGGGTACACTCCCGAGGTGGTACCACCAAAAATTAACAATAATGTAAATATTGTATACATCAAAAGGAACGAACTAATCGAATTTTGTACACAATGGAAGTCCGTTTTGCCATTTTTTGCGAAAAATAATTATATACGCGGTTTTCAAAATGGACGTATCGTTGATATTTTATTTTGCCAAGTGAATCGGATCAGTTTTAAAAACCTATTGCAATTTCGTACCTACCCAACCCTACCTAAAGAAGATTATACAAAGATATTTTTGATATGTTTCGAAATATGCTGCAGTTTATAACCTAGTAGCATTTTATCTGCGCCATAGCCGGTAGCAATTCACATTATACCAGAGATCGCATATAATTGGCTATCCCGAGACTGAGGTGCTCACATCTGATGGAATAAGGTCACATGTCTGCTCTTCTCACATTGAATCGCGAAGATTACTTCCCATGTTAGCTTTGAAGGGTTACCATCAGATATTCCCAGTAATTAAGTTGATATTTAGATAATATCTGAAAAATTATTCTGCATTTGAAGGGAATTCCAGTTTGAGCGCGACCTGTAGCCCCGGCTTGATATATTAATGTTGGATTAATAAATATAAGTCTATATAGTTGGTTTACTGGCTACAACTGCAGGCCGCCTTAGTGTGTGGTTCACTTTAAAGAGGTTGGTTGCTGGCTAGGATGTAACAACAGGCCGTATCAATCTGTGGGACTCTTTAAAAAGGTAGAGTAATGTGCCCGAATAGAGTCTGAAGGTCTTAAGCTGATTTAATGGTACTTTTCCACCAAAGATACGAGAAGATGCCATTGGTCACACCGCCCAACCAGCAAAAATCCCTCTTACAACAGTCTCAAGACTAGAAATTTTCGCTCTTATATTGATCCTATATCATCGTATAAGCCTGGATTTGGGCACAAATTATAAGCGTATTTAATTTAATATCGTCTTAATATCAGTCTTAATGAATGCTGTTTGCACTTATAGTAATCTTGCCAAAACTATTTTAAGCTGTCTTAGGCTAATATCGCTTTCGCGTAAGTATATTATAAGCTTATATTAGTCTAACGTTAGAAAGATAACCTTGAAACCTTATTACTTTGATTTTTTTATTTGACAGCACGGTATTCCTACGTTATCTGTAAAAATATTATTGTGAAAAACTGTGAGTTGTGTAAAAATATAATAACGACGTGTTAGTTATCAAACACACACCGTGTTTGTGTTGTACGGTAAGTATTCCCTTTGGAATATATTATTTACTGTAAAATAGACCCTGTTTTACGCTTCAAACTTCATGCGCTCAATCAAATAAGCATTTTAAATGATATAGTCAATCCTCATTTTAATGTTTTATTTCTATATTGTATGGATTTGATGCCATTGTTATAGTTGCATTTTGCCAGCGCACTATTAGACCATTGTAAGATCATTTGTGCTAATATTAGCATTCTAAAATGCAAAGGGTATGGCCATGTTGAATTAATTTAGGGTTCGTTGATTGACCTATTTTTTTTTCCAATCTCTGTAATGCATGCCTATATTTACACAAAATGTACACGTTGCAACATTTAACTTTTACTCACAAAATGGCCAACTAAATGTTATTCTTACAATTGTTTTCACAAAATCGATTTAAGCTCAAATCATCTTATATTGATCTTGTTTTTTGTATTGTAAGTATGTTAATCCAATATCACTCTAATATCTTACTAAACTTGTGTAATTGATCTTATAACAGTTTTAAATAAGATCAGAAAAGCACGCACTTTTAGTGGTTTTATGTTATGCTGATATTAGTCTGACGTTCTTACAAAAGCATTTATCAAGACCATTATGAAATCAAATGAACTTAGAGAATGGGGATATAAGAGCAGTTATTCTCAAGTGCAGTGAGTCTTCGTAAATGTTATTGTAGGAGTAAGAGGTTTATAATGGTATTATAAAATGCGCTTATATACATATATGAGACAAGGCAATAAGAGAGAGAACTCTTGAGTCCGTACTAGCTTGTCAAATGCTAATATAAGAGCAATAACATGTTCCAAAACAATTATAAGAGCGTTATAAGCCTACCACTCTTATAAAAGGCGTAATCTAAGACTTTTTTGCTGGTTGGGCGGAACATGCATAGCGTAGCTTATGATTTCAAGCAAAGCCACATATTAGATAATAGTTCCTCCGTAACTACAGCTGAGAAACTGGCACGCGAAGTGGATTTTTACAAGCTTTTATTTAGTTTCACCTGTCCCGTTGTCTGTCTGTCAGTCTGTAATCAAATCTTGCAAGTTAAATTTGATCCACTTCCCAGTTGCTCATTCAGTTGAAATTTTGCATAAATGTGTACAAATCGCGTGACAATGCAATATTATGATATGGTGCTGATCTGATGATGGAGCTGGAAGGTGGTCTAAGGAACTTAGCAATGAAACGACACAACCTCATTGAGTTTGGGTTCATTTGAATGGTATTGACGAGTAGTTTGTCTTTCAATCCAGGGTCTGATGATGGAGCTGGAAGGTGGTCATAGGAACTCTGTAATGAAACGACGCAACCCCATCGAGTTTCGGCTCGTTTGATTCGTCTTGGCGAGTACTGTGCAGTAAAAGGTTGTGTTTTAAAAAAAATGGTTTTGTTTAATATGATACTTGTTATACGATTTTTTTTTCGCATATTATTCATCTCTCTGTAACTCTGCTGCGTTGAAAATAATGTCCAAGAAAATATGAACTTGTGGGAACAGTTCAGTCGCAAAGCAGGAGTTCCACCGTAAGAAGTCGCCATCTTCCGAATGACCGCGATAAACGATAGATCGGTTACGGTTTATAGATTGATTGATGTAAATTGATCGTCTAACGAAAGGTGCATTCGAAAGCTTGAAGCACTGGGCCTAAACTCCGTCAAAGCGGTGCGAAGATATGCGTTGTAGTCTGTAAATTAGTTGCAAAAATGCCCTATTAAGTATCTATTATAATTTGCTTAAGTATATGCTAATCATTTGCTAATTGATTAGAATTATAACCCTGTATATAGTATCCTTTTAGGGGCTTATTCTATGCATCAAAACTAACAAATGTTGTTCTGCAACTTTTATTAATTCTCAAAAAAAAAGTTGCTGTTTCATTGAAAAATATCGCTCACCTTCGACAAAATATATGAAACAGCTGTTTTTTTTTGAGTTTTGAGAAAATTCTCAGAACAAATTTGTTAGTTTTGATGTACAGAATAATCCCCTAAGAGGATGCTAATTGATTAGAACTAACCCTGTATTAGGCCCAATTTTAAAGGCGCCATCGTAAATTTAATAGCAACGTAAAAGTTTTCTCTCTATCGAATGCCTAAAAAACAAAGTAAAGTGAAAAAGAAACAGAAATACGCTAATTAGCTATTATATAGGTAGTTACGATGGGGCGCCTCTAAAATTGGGCTTATTATTTATTTAAGTGCCGTGGTGGTCTAGTGATAGTAACTCCCGCCTTACAATCGTGAGGTTGTGGGTTCTAATCCCGGTCCCATACCAATGAGTTCTTTGGTACTTATGTACGGAATTGTACGCCATTGGCTTCTAGGTGAAGGAAAACATCGTGAGGCAACCTGCGTATGTCCGTAGAAGAAATTCGAAGGCGTATGTGAATCCACCAATCAGCACCGGGATATGGTCCAATCACACTTAGAGTGGGTAGGCCTACGTCCTGCAGTAGACTATTAAAAAGGCAGGTACAGTATATTCCCTTCCACCACCCAACGCCCACTGGCAGGTGGATAGGCCTATATTCAGCAGTGGCTTATTAAAATCCAGTACAGAAAATATATACTTACTGTACTAAGGTCATATAGGCCGGATATAGCCCTGGTGTTAGTTTCTAGGTCGCCTCAAGGCCTCTGAGATGGCTAAACGATTAAAACAAAAGTTACTGTACTGTAGCAACCCGTAATAGTCCACTGCTAAAAATAAGCCTTCGGAGGGTGATTGCTCCATCCATGTACCACTGACTCAATTTGCCATAATTTGCTTAGCAATGAAAAAAAAAACAAAAACTCCGCCAGCAATCAAGCGAGAATTAAAACGTCATTGAGAGCGGCTCGATGATGTTTTGATTCTCGCTTAGCAAATATGACATTTATATAATGTTCTAACGGACTACAACGCTCTGCTACTGCCGCCTCGTTTTGGTGGAGTCTGAGCTCTACGCTGCGAATGGCTAGACTGTTTCACTACATTACAACACAGAATCAATAGGATTTGAGCGCGTAAATAGGTTCTGTGGCGATGTTAGCTAAGCACGATCAACTGGATATTTGACGGCTCCTACAATGAACAAGTTTTGATCCGTTTACTATCAACGAATTTCTTTTAGGAAAAGATGATTTACAAAATTTATAAACATTCAACAAGGCACAAACATTAACTTCAGGGCAAGTCTCCTCCACTTCCTTCCATTTATCGCGTTCTGTAAAATCCCATCAATATTCCCGGAAAGTGTCAAAATCGTCACACCAGCGGTTTTAGGCCTTCCCTTCCTGCCTACTTTCGTCTGCCCTCCGGTACCTACTGTGTGATGATCCTGGTCCGTTGCTCGGGATGCATACGAACCACATGACCCGCCCAACCCCATTTTTGACCTACATCATCTACACCTGTGATGGAACGCAGTGTTGTGTTTCGGACTCTATCCGAATTCTACCTTAAGCTTATTTAACTTACCTTGTGTTTCAAGAACGACAGGTCCCTCACAGGTATCGTCCTCCGGTGGACTTTAATCTCCGTCTGCAGGACCTCCATGGTGGTGACATCCATGAAGCCATGCTCCTGCAGCGCCAGACAAGTTCGCTGCACCTGCTCGATGCAAGGCGAGAACGAGCAGAATCTTCCTCCTGGAAACAATAATAATTAAATCATAGACATCAAAATTTTCGAAATGAGCATAGAACGGAGTGCACGAGTAGGCGGTACGACGTATGGATTATATCATATTGTGCAAGCTAATAAACATGGATATAGCTCTTGCATTCATCTGTCGACAGTCATAAGAAACGATGTTCGCAAATTGATACCTACAGATCACAGCACAAAAGTTCTGCGGCATCGCAAACTATTGCCTAAAGTAAGTCAGTTTGTATAGGCCGGGTGGGTAGGCCTGGTGTCAGAGTTAACTGTTGCCTGAAAATACGAGAGTAGAACTAGTATAAATAAAAAAATTAAGAAAATTTTAAACACCGTTTTTATTGAATCGAGTTGATATTATCTTTCAAAGAAAAAATGGCCCATTTATTTGGTTGCCCTTTGGTTGGTTGTTCTTTTTTATTCCCGCAAAACTTCTCAAATAATTAAGCAACATTTTGTATTAAAATCCTACGAAGATTTTACTCCTACGCCTAAACCTGGGTAACCCTTGATTTATCTTTTGGCACATCAGCTGGTAATCAGAGATTAATTAACTTTAATTAAACATAAAGCCGGAGATAACTCGCG
This sequence comes from Hypomecis atomaria, assembly GCA_964007245.1. Classification (NCBI taxonomy): domain Eukaryota; kingdom Metazoa; phylum Arthropoda; class Insecta; order Lepidoptera; family Geometridae; genus Hypomecis; species Hypomecis atomaria. The sequence continues at coordinate 14,951,790 of OZ023294.1, read as the reverse complement.
GCCGGAGTCAATCTGTGATCGACTCGGACCTTTCGTCGAATTCCACTTATAAATGGGTTTACCCTTTTATAGGTTACTTTAAACTTAAATGTACATAGGTTTATCTTAGACGCAGTATTTCACAGCTTTCAAGTATTTTGTTTTATTTCTGTTCTTTGTGTTTATCCTTAATACTGAATGAAGTCGTAATATTAGGTACTTTTTCATTTAAACCGAAGTTTGGAGTTCATAAAAATCAGAATGATACATCACACTATTATTTTCTAGCACTCTGTATATTTTTGCTGAAAATAAAGTAGGTAGGTATTATTAACAGCGCTATGTACCAAAGCCCAACGAATAAGAGCGAGGTAGAAACGAATATTATTTAAGGATAATTCTAGTTAAAGGTTTAAAATGATCGATCTTTAGATTTATCACAGGGTGTTCCTAAAATAACGCCAATGTGAAGCAATGGTTGGCACGGCTAGTAGCCTCAAGGTGACAATTACAACTGTTTAAATGGTAAAGATGTTATGTAAGGAGGTATAGTAGGATAGAATACATATTTTTACGATTTTCTACATTTTCTGTCGTCATATTGGAATAAAGGATTGAGTATGAAATTGGAGCAAACATTTCACATAATTTAAAGCCGAATTACATCACCAGTTGACAGTTAAAGGGCGCCTCTACTTTGTTTCATTCACTACCGTACGCTGTAATATCCTTTTAGTATAATGGCTTTATTATACAAGGTATAAAACGATTACAAGCCACCAACTGGCTACATCTGTGCTGCAGTTATATCACACTGGCACGCGATACACATTTAAAAATGGAACGATTTAAAATTCGACCCCCGCTGCGATGCGCCCGCGCCGCTCAGATTGGCAGAGTGAGTGACGTCCGCTGTCCTTATTGGTCGATAAGATGTGACAGATAACAAACGCCGGCCGAGATAAAAGAACTCGCGTCTCCCGTGACGTTCCGACTTGTAAAAATTTCGATATCTTTGCCCTATCGGTAACTATCACATGGGAAAGAGAATATCTGTCGACGTAGTAAAAACTAGGATGCCGTGGTGGTCTAGTGGTAGTACCGCTCGTCTTACAATCGTGAGATCGAGAGCTCAAATCCCGATTTCGTACCAGTTCCTTTCTACTTCCTTAGGACTTATGTTCGGATTTTCACATCATTGGCTTCCCGGTGAAGGAAAATCTTGTGAGGTTGAACCTTCTTACGTTCGGAGGATAAAATCGAAGTTGAATCCACAAACTCGCACTGCGCCAGAGTGGTGGTTATGGCTTAATTACGCTTCGTAGGTCTATATTAAGCAGTGGACTATTAAAAAGACCAGTCAAGTAAGTACTAAGGAGGCATAAAATTGTAGGAGGTGATTTCACACTGGGTCAGCGTGTATTGTAATCCAATCGCTCTTTGCAGTAGGTAAGTCTATGTTGAGCAGTTGACTAAGTTAGACAGAACAGTTTTAAGACTAAGGCAACATAAAGTGGTAGGAGGTTGTTTTATTAGGATTGTGTAAGAGGTCGATCGCCCCCGGCGCGTTCAAACATCGTTAGTCGGTTGGACGGGTCCTGACGCGGGGTGTCCGATCCTTTCCGACCGTGGTCCACCATTGTGATCCGGCACAATACGATGTCCGATAGCGTAGCGGGTTTTTGAAGACGGTATCTCCCATCTACGCTGCACAAATTGATAGATAACCGTTATATTGTTGTTGAAGGGACCGATAGAGCAATACACCTGAAATTTTTGAACTAGTACTTCTCCGAGCAGTAGACGTTCTGTGCCACGTTTCGTAGAGATTCGTTGGCAAAATGCGTTCTGCTCCCGAGAAGCAGCATCTACACTAACAAATTAACAAACATCCAGATAAATAAAAGAAAAAATTGCCAATCCCTAAGCAAAGACGCTTCGTACGCTCGGTCATAATAAAGCTAATAGATAACAAAGAGTCTCAACTGTCTAGTTGCGACCTGCGGCCTAGTACGTTTAAGCACTCCAAACATTTTTATGCTGGATACAAAATATTCAGTGTGGCGTCCGTGAACGGCGTCATAGCTCTAGACCAATTATAGCTCTCAAATCTACAACGAACTGATCACATCTGTCAAACTCTGGAACGAACTATCCAATTAGATGCGATGATAACTACCTGACCAATCAGAGACAAAATAAAAATTAGCTACCTTAAAACCTTGTTAAAACTTAGCCTAGTCAGGAGAAAACATAACGGTGGGAGTGCGTGAACGGTGCAGATTAATTTTTAGCCATAGCGTATTCTCGCCTGACGGAAGCCTAAACGGGTGAAATAGACTTAACCAGGTTAATTTCTATCTTAGTTTGGAGTGCGTAAGCGCACCACAGGCAAAGAAGTGCGAAGGCGAAATGGTGAAATCAAGATCAGTGATTGGTTAATAACTAGAGGGTTGGTAGGCCGCAGTCCCATGCCGCAAATTTGTTGAACGCTTGCGTTATTTCGCTGATTTCTGTTCGGGAACTTTTTTTAATTACGATCCCCAGAACTGCTACACTCTTCACTATTTATATGTGACATGCAGCATTGTGAACGCAAAACTAAATAACCTAGCATTGTCCAAAATACTCTACAACTCTAGATATATATTTGATCTCAATAAGCTCTTTCCAATTTGAATGCACAATACTCGTTTAGCTGTTGAACTTTGTTGACAATATTCAAGCCCAAAATAAATCATAGCGGAGCTTGAATAGTAAAGGTACGCTCACACGGGCAACTAAAATTGCTTTAGACAAGTGAGCTTCTAGAAATAGTCACGTTTCAATCAGAAAATACACAGAACCGATCCGAAATTGTATCAGATTGACAAACTAGCTATGGGATATTATGTCAAGTGGTCTAAGCGAAACAAAAATTAAAAATCGATAACCGAGCGATAGTCAAAAGAATCAGTAAACACCGGACGATTCTATTTATGAAATACTCGTAGTTAACCTTTTCACCGTCAAAGACAACTATACTTGACCAATAGAGCGCCAACGATGTCTATAGTTACTTTACTCGTAGTTTTCAAAAACCGCCTTGTTTTACCGACTTCCAAAAAGGAAGAGGTACTATGTTCTATGTTATTTTTTTGAGTATGTTCATCGATATTTTTGCCAATTGTGAACCGATTAAAAAAATCTTTTTTATTTCGAAAGGGATACATATACTCCCGATGTGGTCCCATTTAAATTGTAACGAAATCGGCTTAGCCGTTTTTGAAAAATCAATCATAATGTAAAAATACTACATGGATGACACATCGATTTGTGTGGACCATCTGAATTCTGTACACGGTTGAAATCGGTTATATTATTTTCGGCGAAAAGAATTATTGCCTAAAACGTTCCTAGCACGGACATGATCATGGTCTAGCAGATCGTGCCGTTACAGAGGGCAAACGCTAAGTGAAGTATATTGCTCAAAATTTTGCCCGTGTAAGAGTACTTCAAGCAAGTATAAGGTTAGTCATCATCCGTTGCGCCAGTGTCCAGGTCAGGGGACAGGAATGCCGCCTAATTGACAGATTGTTGAGGACGTGTAGCTGATGTATGTCTTGTCGAGTTAGTTGTCCGTTGCTTCGGCAAATTTTGCTTTGGCGAGCCTGGCCCGATTTAACGTATTTAAAACCAATTTTTTTCCTCAGCAATGTATAATTTTACTGTTGGAAAAAATATATGTTATTCTTGAACATATTTCTAAAAAACGTACGTTCTCCGATACATGATAGTTAAAACTTCGCTCGATCGAAAAAAAATCCAAAGTCACCTCTATGTTGGATTTCGAATGAGTTTTTGAGTAATTCCATCTTAGACACGATATTTATTTTTTATTTTTAACATATTACATATCAGAAACATAAGGACTGTACGTTACGAAAATTTTGACTTGCTAGTATGGTGATTTTACACTAATTTTTATCATGAAATCATGGTATCAAAATGCTCCCTGACACGGTTCAGTCCGCTCTCAGAGCTTGTCGGCGTCGGACGCACGCCAAATTTTCTCGCGAGCGGCTCCGGCTACAGGTACTCAAACAGATCCCACCCACTGACTACTTTTAGAAGAGCGAGTTTAGCATGTAGAATATATTTTTTACGGAGTGATAGGGAGAATGATTAGCATACATAGATAATTATTATGTCGTGGATACACGTTTATTTGAAGCCGTGGTGACCTAAGTGGTTGTAACTGGCCTGTCATTCTTGAGGTCGTAGGTTCAATCCCGGTCCCGTACCAATGAGTTTCTTTGGAACTTATGTACGGAATTTCACTCCAATGGCTTTTCGGTGAAGGAAAACATCGTGGCAAGGCAACTTGCATACGTCCGTAGAAAAAATTCGATGGCGTGTGTGAATCCACCAACCTGCACTGGGCCATCGTGGTGGATATGGCCAAATCACCCTTCGTGGGTAGGCCTGCTTCCTGCGGTGGACTATTAAAAAAGGCTGGTACAGTACAGTACACGTTTATTTCCTTTTAGGGAAACATACACAAAGAAAAAAAAAATTGTTTAAAAATTAAGTAAAAATAAACACATTACATACATAAATCGGAACAGAAGTATTATTATTTATACATTTTTGTACTTACCATTATGAACAACTTTTACGGGACCAACCCCAAAATCGCAAAAAAATGCTACTTCATACAAAAAGTTCACTATTCTGGACGGCCCAACGAACCCGTATACAGGATTTTCGGATCGTCCTGAAAAAAGCAGGTAATAAAAAATTTGAGAACAAAAATAAGCCATTTCATACAAAACTGCAACTGAATATTTTTTCCTCGAATTTTGGTTTGGCCTCATAGTACAAGTTGTTCATAATGATGATCTGAACCACCTTTCAGCTAAGTGCACCAGTTCTGTATAACCCTGTATAGGTTAACTTTGTTCTTTCTAAAATACTGTACATTTACTAGGTACCATACTGACCAAATCTACTCCCCAAAACGCCTCCCTGACGGTTCGGACACAATAATATTATCGGACATTTTTGTCCGAACTGACTGTTCCAATTCTTATATATTTTCAGTGACGTTTAGGACACGAATGCTTGAATCTGTTTTGTAAAATCAGAAAAGAAAGTGAATTCCTAGGACACGGAATTATTTAATTATTACATAGTTATTCAGAAAGAGTGTATTAAGCCGAAGAGACAAGAAGTATAGGAACTTTCAAATCCAGTTGAGCACTGTTGTAACAGAAGTATAAGAACTGTTACAACAGTGCTCAACTGGATTTGAAAACAAAATTAGGTGTCCTATACTGAATTACAGTTTAGAATCGACAAAATGTATTTAAAATATCTGATTTTAGGATTCTGTATTAGAACCAAGAGCCCTTATAAAGTCATTATGCCCCTCCGTGTCAGTCCATTAGTCTTTATATACCTTTTGTCTGCACCCATGTGAAAAAGCCTTATAATCTAATTTCACATTTATTAACGGGCTGCATGAATTTTAGTTTACGTTAGTTCTAGGTGGTATAGATCTCAATTATGATATCTTTTTCAAAATTGTGTAAACACATTATTAATTAATTACACAGGGGTTATAGCTTCCAAACAGATACACGTATAGTAGTTTTTTTTCTACTAGATTCCTTTGTGTGGGATTTCGTTGAATAGAGTTTTAACCCGCGTAATTATTCACCCAGTTCAATTTGTTTACTTCAGGTTCTTTATCATGTGGATATCATATTATTTTGTTGGCCGAAGCTTTCATAGAAAATTATTTTGAGCACTGTGAGTTCATATTTTTCTGAGTTACGGAAGAAAATCTAAATTCCAAATGGGCAGAAAATGCCAAAAAGGGGTTATTTGAACCATAATTATGAATATACACCTTTGACTATTAAGTCAATGCAGAATTCGGCAAAAAATAGTCATCAAACGCGTATAGAGCCACGGGTATGACATGGTTGTATGAGATTATGATAATGACTACAACATCTAATTTTAATGATGCTATAATATAGCTAATTACTAGAAAACCATTAATTGATGAAGAAACATGTTTGTAAAGTCAAGGACCTCTGAACTGTGTGCAAGCATAAATTGTTTAGGGCGAGCTGTGTACTGATTTCAACCGGCGATACAGTTGCGTCGCCCATTAAAAAGGTTTAGTAACTCAGTAGTACAATCGCTTATGTAACACAACAAAAATCGTGATGTTGATTGCAACCTTGAATAATATTAAATTTATGCTACTCGAATTTTAAGTACAATGTTCTAGCATAAATGTTCCTACATTTCAAAGTAGTTACCATTTAGAATCTTACAGAATCAGAATACACGTGAGGATTTATTTGTAAATAGAGACCAAAGGATACATCACTGTCAAAAAATATCTAAGTTGGAAATTTGGGAAGGTTTATCTGGTGCTGGGCAGTTATAGACCGTGGATTGCAGAATGCAGGTTCGGGCTGCAGAGTGATTTGAGAGACAAGTAAAAAAGGAAAGTTGAAAAACCCCTAGTGTCAGTTTTCTTGTGCAAATTTAGACTTATTTGGACATTTGAACGTGAGCACAATGTGTGCCACATATGAACATTTAGACATGAACGTCTAGTGTGACTTATCTAGCAGAATAAACCTAGTTTATAGACCTTGTGAGTTTTTTTCCTCATAATGCCTATACGCACGTGTTATAATGATGATAATAGATTTTAACACAATATTTTTAAGAAATGTATTTATATCTCAGGTGGAATTATTTTTGTATTTTTTGACATGTGGCAAACAGCCTAGTTTTGTTACAATGTTCCACAATGTGGCAAAACTAGGCTGTCTGCCATATGTCTAAAAACACAAAAATAATTTAACGTGAGAAATGAATATCTTTTAAATATTGTATTTAAATCTATTATAACCTTTATAACACGTGCGTATAGGGATTATAAGGAACGATTATAAGGAGGAGGAACTGTTATGATGGGGAGAAATAGAGCTATGACTTGACATTATTCTATTATAGGTACGATATTTTTATCGAATAAAAAACGGACAAGTGCGAATCAAGCTCACCAAACGAGGGTTCCGTACAAATACCAAAAATTGCGCAAAACCTGAAACTAAGTAATCAAAACTAAGGGAGACTAGAAAAACTAAAATGACTGTTAGATGTAGTTTGAGTTTATTTGGTTTAGTTTCAGCTCGATACCTCCTTTTGTTCCCAAGATAGGTCTTGACCTCTTGACACACGGGCGGATGGGCAGACGGACTTTAAAGTAATCCTATAAGGGTTGATAGTTTTTTCTTTTGATATACGGAACCTTTACGGAAAAAAATAAAATGATACTTCGGACAACGTGCCTAAAAATCTTGTATCCGAAAAGTCACTAAACCCATAAAATGTAACTAATATCAGCTACCATCCATGTCAGAGCTAACTGCATTCTAACTTCCATACAAACGTGTATTAGTCGTGAAAGAGTAACAAACCTAACTTGCAATTTATAGGTACTTCAATGTAGTTAGGTTTCTGAGGATACAGTACTCAATGACGTCTTATATTCCTAAATATATGTACAATGACTGTATATGATAAGGCATTATCTCATTTTCCTAAAAATAGGTGTATGTCAACTGGTTGATATTTGTTACTGCGGTAAGGTACTTATATAGCGCGGCTGACGACGCGCGGAAGACGAGCGAGCGGCGCGTCGCTCACAATTTCTGAGTCGCGTAAATGAATACGTCGCGCTCCGAAAATTGGCGCCTGTGCTAGCCTAAAATACCTAAAGTTCTCAGATAGCCTCGCCTTAAAGCTAGCTATAGCTTAGACATCGTGCCATGAAAATAGTCTATCTCTTAGTCAGGGTTATCAGCTTGACCAGTATTAAGCCGAAAGGTGGTGATTTTTTTCTGCAATTCTGGGTTGTCCTTACAGTAAAAGTTGTGCATGATGACTTTAATTACCGCTACAATAACAGAGAAGGAAACCAGATAGCCCTGATGTGTTAAAGTGAGAAAAAATACCTCATAGTGGTTGAACCACGGACCTCGCGTGATAAGAGATGTCAACGGTCTAGCAGTGACCAAATTTCGAACTAAATACGTGTAACGCAAAAAATTACACACAGACCACAACTGCTGCCTGATACAGTGAAAACCTTTCTTTACATCTCTGTAGTTCGTACTAACTCTTAGTTTTTCCACCATATACCTACTTCTCACGTACGAAGTTAGCACGAATCGATGTAGTCATTTTTAAATCATTGTTGATTTTTCAAGAACGACTCAGACAATTTCGATGAAATTTAAATGGGGACACCTCTGAAGTTTGATCTACCAAAAAATAACTCATTGAAATCGGTTCAATTTTAGCGGAGTAATCGCGTAATATACATAAAAGAAAAAACACTCAGTCAAATTGAGAACCTCCTAATTTGAAGTCGGTTAAAAAGCAGACCGTCGCGGCGCCACTGGCCACACACCAAGCGATCTAGAGTAATGATTTCAGAATTCTTAGTCACTTTAGCGATCGTCTGAAAAGATCCAAGTCATGGCATGTCTACGTTAGTCATCATAGACCTTTGTAATTAGACGTTTATACCACAACACTGTTGACCAAGTGGTATTTTTGTTGTCTATTTATTTATGTGTTACTCGTATTCTAAGATTTCATATAGCAAAAGTCCATTAAAATTAACGTAACCAGCCGTTTCCATATACAATAGTTATAGTTTAGCTTGAAAAACTGCAGTATAATATGATTACTTTTCATTACATTCGCAAGGGACCGAGTTGAATTATGATTGAGACCTTTCGAGATAATTATTTTTCGCAAAAAATAATAAAACACCGACTTCCACCGTGTATAGAATTCGAATAGTTTGCACGAATCGATGTGACATCCATGTAAGTACATTATTATTAATTTATCAAAAACGGCCCAGTCAATTTCGATAGAATTTAAATGAGACCGAGAGAATACTCTTTCGAAGTAAAAAATATTTTTTTAAATCGGTTCACTATTGGCGAAAATATCTATGAACATGCACAAAAAATTAACATACATACAGACGAACATAGAATAGTTGAAATATTCATTGCATTTTACCGACTTCCAGAAAAGAGAAAGTTCCTTTCTGGAAGTCGGTAAAATGCAATGAATATTTCAACAAATCCGTATCCGATTCGTTGAAGAACCAAAGTTACTGACTTAGCCCATCGGATTGGTAAGTTGAAATGGCAGTGGGCAGGGAACATAGCTCGACATCGAAAAATTCTTGAGTAGATCACGTTGATATAATTGCAGATTAGGTGGACATACCTCATTAAGACTGCAAGATCGCACAGGATGCATTTAGCTTCCAAACGTTTTTATTGGAGGCCTATGTCCAGCAGTGGAAGTTCTATAGATAAATCGATGACAACGATGACTTCAACAAAATTCATTGCAAGCTCTAACAACAATAAATCAGTAGATACAACATTTATACACAAACGCGGATAAAGACCGACAAATTTATACGTTTTAGCGAAGCTGAATAGGCTAAAATATTTTAAAGATTTTTTTTAGCCCAGGGACGTCACAGAGACGTAGTACTCATATTTAGATCAATTCAGAACAAACGCCAGTCAGTCAACAATCGACATTGTATTTCGTCGACTAGATCGTTGTACGCAGATTTGAAAGACCTAATCCAATTGAGTGTTACATTTTGTAACGTTATAAGTGTCCGTTACGTAACATAGCTTTGTGCTGTAAATAGTTCTATTCAATCACTTTGTATGTAGTTATTTACCATTGTGGGTAGGGATGAGCGGTACTTGGAAAAATGTCGATATCAAACTGCTTTGTTTCGGTTCAGTTGGTTGATTTTTTTAAAATGCTTTGTAATTTTGTGACGTAGTAGCTATATTTTTATAGTTTTAGTACCTATTCTTATACCAACAATGATTACACTTAAACGTAATAATTTTTCACAAAAAATGTTAAAACCGCCTTCCATCGTGTACAAATACATACTCGAATATTACTCTCGAATTGTTTACATTATTCTTGATTTATCAAAAACGGCTCAGCCGATTTCTGTAAAATTTAAATGGGACAACCTTAGGAGTATACCCTTTCGACCTAACAAAGAATTTTTCGATTCGATTCACAATTGGCGAAATTATCGATGAACATACACAAAAAAAATACATACACACGAACATAGAACCTCCTCCTTTTTGGAAGTCGGTTAAAAAGTAAATGATCTAAAACATCCGTTCAAAATTTGACGATAATTTCTTGGACCCAATGACAGTTATAAAACACTATCGTATGAAGCTAATGCTGATATGAAAATGACGCTCGAAGCTATATTTTGGAACTTTTTGAACGATATTACTTATTTTCAAGGACAAGGTCTAGAGAACTCCTATACGCCTAGCTTAGAGAGTCACACTAGCGTCAAATATCTTGTTAGGATTTGATTGTACAAGATATTTTATCGACATTGAAAGGTTTTTGCAGGTCTCGATTATTTAAACCATTTAGCCATATCAGAGGCCTTTGGGTGGCTTTAAAATTCTGTCAATAGGGATAACTACCCGGCCTATACGAACTTACGTTGAATTTCTTGCATGGATTTGATAGTAAGTTCGCATAGACTAAGTGTCAGAGTTTAAAAACCGCCTGAAGGCCTCTGACATGGCTAAACGGTTTAAACAATCGGAACCACAATCTAACGTGTCATCCGAGCCACGCAAGCGCTCATTATCCGAAGACTGACCGTGTTGGACGTTGCTGATTTGATGGTACGAGATAATTTATCGACATTTCCGAGTGCAGGCTCCACAGCCCTGTCGCTGCAGCTGAGGGTACGACAATAGCTCCGAGTCGCGTCACTAACAATACTGGACAAGCCATTGATGTATTAGCGGAGATAACGCGGTGAAATCACACGTGTGCCACACTATGCCCGCTTTGCAGTATGGAAAATTGATACCAGATTTACTTACAATAGATAAGTCGCGACCAATAATTTAATTATTTGATCGATTCAATAATGACGTGTACAGATACAGATCTTTATTAGTGCTAAAATACATAAAACACAAGTCACAAGCGTAATAATTATTTTTGTACGATAAATTGTACATTTAATATAGATACTAATTTAATTTATGTTGTGGGTATTATCATACTCTTTCAATTTGTTATAAATATCAGGACCCTTCACATACACCAACTTTCCTGCTTTAGTGAGCTTAGGTATGCTCTGTTTGTTTAAATTTATTGTTGTACATACTACGGGGCGAACCATCGCGATTTACTCCTATCTTTTGGAACTTGTCTTGGTTCGTGTGAACGTATACACTGACCTGGTAGATGAGTATCGACAGCACCGTTAGTATACCCAATTCTGTGAAATGCGCATTCGCCGAAACATCCCACCGCACCCTGTACTAAATTGGTAAGTACTAAATAAACTGTAATTCCTAGGCGCACCCATTCATTTCATGCATTTTTCGGCCCACCTATTCTACAGCACGGCAACACAGTCGCAGTCAAAGCGCCACCCTTTTATGGTAGACATACCTCGTGTTAGAACCAAGTGTTTCAAATCCACATTTTTCATACGAACAGCCAGAATTTGGAAATCTTCAACTGAACCTGTCACTCCACTAAAGTACAACATAGGTGTCTTCAAATCTCGAGTAAATAGACTTCCAAAAAAGGAGGAGGTCCTATGTTCGGTTGGATGTTTTTTTTTTGTGTATGTTCATCGAAAATTTCTTCAGTTGTGAACCGATTTGAAAAAATATTTTTTATTTCGAAAGGATATACCTACTTTAAAATTAATATTTAAATTAAATTTAAATTAAAGGGTACACCTACTTTAAAATTTAAATGGTACCAAAATTTTATCTAAATCGGCTAAGCCATTTTTGATAACTCAACATATTATATGAATGTCACATCGATTCGTGCAAACTATTCGAATTCTGTACACGGTAGAAATCGGTGGTGCCATTTTTTTGCGAAAAATAATTATCTTGACCGTATATCTGCTTAACATAAGGTCGAATGTAGTCAAACTTAAGCCCGTTTTACATTAAAAAAATAAATCAGCCAAGTGCAAGTCGGACTTGCGCACGAATTGTTCCATACCGTATGGGAGCCCCATTCCTCTTGCCGTTATTAATAGCGAGCAAATATAGCTTGAAAATCACCCTTAAATATTTATTTTATTCTATTTTTGTATTTTGTTATAGCGGCAACAGAAATACATCATCTGTGAAAATTTCAGCTGCCTAGCTATCACGGTACATGAGATACAGACCGGTGACAGACAGACAGACATCGAAGTCTTAGTAATCTCTATTACTAAGACTTCGATGTCTGTCTGTTTTAACCGTTGTTTTGACCCGTTTTTACCCTTTGGGTACATAATCTTAAAAAGTTTAAATAAAAAGCTTATTAGATTCCCTACTCACTCGTATTGTAGGGTTGCCATGCCCTCCGCAGCGTAATGAGGTCGAACGTTGCGCTCAGACGGTATTGTTCTTTAGATTAACCGATTAATTATTTTTGGTGGGCAATATTACTCGGTAATCTAATCTGGGCTATCTGGGCTCATTCATTTTTGGATAGGAACCGGTCGTATATAATTATATCCTTGGTTGAAAGTGAAAGTAAGTAAAATTTATATAGATTGATGATGAATTTGAACCTTTTATAGGACTTATCTTTAGGTAACGATAGTTTATTGAATCAGGCGTTACTTTGCGGAAGTTCATCTTTAAATTCTTGTTTTGAATAAATATTTAGTGTATTTCCGCTCTGTCGTAGTCATATAAGTTAAGGGTACTATTCAAAATCCAAATTAAATCACAAACAAAATTAGTAATTAATCATCAAACTGTATCATGGTTCGACTATGGTTAGGTCAGGTTAGAAAAGTTAGGCTTAGGTATGTTTACAAAATATGAATGAACCTGAAACAAATTTTTTTTAATTAATCCGTTTAAAATAATAAAAAATAATTAAATCTGTAACAAAAATAGTGATTAGTAATCTATTTAAAAAATGTAGTAAACCTGAAAATAATATTATATTAATATGTTAAAATTACAAATATAATTTATTCGAGCTCATTCTTGCGAGTGAGCTCGAAGAGTCAACACGTCCTGAAGATGCCTCGTTTAGAGGCGAAACACGTTTCGAATAGAGTACAGTAAGAATAGGGGTGCTATTTATTGACTAAGTATTTTTTCAATTATTTTATACCATTTTTTTATAAATAAATACACTAAATATTTATTCAAAACAAGAATTTTAGGTAACGAGAAAGCATTGCTTTGATTTTGAAAATGTGTAGCTTTGTATTATAGAAATGATGAGTATCGTGGACAAATCAGCATTTTTCTTATCTATTTTGCGAATTCTATTGGAGGAATATTGATACGATTGTATTTCATCAATGAATTCAATTTTATAAAATACCTTACTGCTTTTACTTAAGTGCTTTCAAAAATATTTAATATTTCACATACTCGCTTGTTTTGCTGATGGTTGCATGCATATAAGATGCGTCTAGCAAAGAAACGCAGAAATGTGAAAATGCCTATAATGCCTAACATCTTGATTATAAGAACGTAACTAGTTACCTACTTCGTCTTGAAAATTAGTATACGCTTGGTGGCTAGCTCCTGGACCAGGGTTTTTAAGTTGTCATCAGTCATGGCTAAGCGGTTTTATTGCAACCGAGTCATACGTTCAAGTACATTGTATTTAGGTAGTCTATTATACTCTTCTTCCTTTATGAAAGTACTCATGTTTTCTTCACTGATGAAACATCATACTGAACTTTGTACCTAAACTTTGTTACTACATAACATCTTATACTGTATGAAAGCATGAATAAATGAAATCAAGGAATATTTAATAGTATTTCTCAATTATTTTTTAACCGACTTCCAAAAAGGAGGAAGGAGGTTCTATGTTCGTGTGTATGTATTTTTTTTGTGTATGTTCATCGATAATTTCGCCAGTTGTGAACCGAATCGAAAATTTTTACGTATTATATATTTTTATGTATACTCCCGAAGTGGTACCATTTAAATTTTACAGAAATCGGCTGAATCGTTTTTGAAATTCAACAATAATGTAAGCAATTTAAGCGAAATATTCTGATTTTGTACACGATGTAAGGCGGTTTTGCCATTTTTTGCGAAAATAATTATCTTGTCTGGATAGACTCCAAGATGCCACGTACTAGGACATCATACGTTCCCTTCAGTTGTTCGAGCCGCGTGTGGCGAAGGGCGTCGTCGCCAGGGTGGCCGCGCATGCGTCGGCCCCGCCCTCGCCCGAGGCGCGCGCGCCGCTCAACCGTACCGAAACACTAGGGTTACCTGGGCACTAACGTCATCACTATTTCAGCCTTAACATAAGGCAGAGAGGCAATCTGCCTAACACCACAGAAAGGTCCCTTATAACTGTCACTTGTCAGAAACCTTTCTACGCAGATTCAAAGACATAAATCAGGAGATCATACGTTTTCCTCAGGTGGCAGAGCCGCTTGTAGAGCAGGACGTTGTCGCCGGGGTGGATGCGTTGTCGTGTATAAACTGGTGATATTTTTCATGATTTGACTATTTGTTCCATACACAATGAGTTCGTTTCGGTTTAGTACAAAAACCCAAGTTTTGAATCGCTAGAATGATTTTATCGCATGCTAGGATATCCCGTACGCACTATCATTTATATTTTCAAAGCTCACTCTTGCTCTAACCCGGTTTTGTGACCACTTACACATACATTCTAGCGAGCTATCAGCTCAAAAATACAGTCCCAAGGCACGATCATAAATTTTTAAATAATGTAGTGTGGATGATGTATTTAGAAAAGTACATTTATGTACAGGGGTTTTGAAAACGCCAATTCGATAAGCCAATTCACAAATCAAATCTTTTTTTAAAGACATAAATTATAGTCATTATAAATTCTTGTTTCTAATTATAATGTAACGCCTGATTCAATAAACCAGTCATTATAAAATCAATACACTGGGCAGGTAACCCTTAGCAATATAAACACCACCTTAAAGTCAAATGTTGTAATTTAATGTAAACAATCCTGGGAAATGCTTGAATTGTGCTGTCAGGTGCATGAGCATATTCTGTTTGTTATTTGTGTTTCATGTTTCCTATTAGTATTAGAAATCTTAAGAAATGGAGGTAATCACAAGGTTGCTCTTAATTGGATCTGGATTATTGTACAACTTTAACTTTAAGATTTATTTAGTTCTAAAACTAGCCATTGAACAAATCATCACAGTTTTTCAAAGCCGCAATTTTTACGAATATAAATCCGAAAGTTTGTTTCTCACTGTTTCACGCAGCAACGCGACGGATCGAAGTTTTGGCATGGATTTGCTTAAAAAGCTCGGATAGTGTTACATGCTGCTTATATCACGCGGATGAAGCAGCTGATTAAAGCTAATGAAATACAAATAATTTGAAGATACAGCGACTTGTGACCGTCGATGTGCACATTGTGCACTGCATACTATTCATACATCGATTTCAACCTGCTAATTCGCTGCGCTACATCTATAACTTTGGCTCTTTTTCTAGCGAAACCTCGCTTATTTCTAAAGTTCGCTGTGAAATATGAAAGAGGTTGAAGACGCCCATGTTGCAATGATATTGTATTTATAGCAGCACCTCCCTTTCGTTATCTATATCGGTGCGGTGCCGTGTGGAGCTATCTGGCGCACGCGGCTTCATCTGCTGCCCGATAGACCAGGTACACACAGGAGAATGGAAACTAAACTTATGACAATGTAAGGACTTGAGATAGTTTTAGAATTAAAACTGACGCTTGAAAATTTAACATCAGTTATTATCCTTATCTAGTCTTAATCAGTCGAAGCTGTTGCAAATTTTCCTTGTGGTCAATACAACAAAGGATTTCAAGGATTCGTCTAAGGATTTCAAACAAGTAAGTCTGGTTGAAAGCGGCTAGAATCCAGTACGTTCCTATAGTTATGAATGAGGTTGTCTGGGCAGATAAATTAACTAATAGTTCTACTTTAATGTGAAATGATTTGAAAATAAAATTGAAAACTATTTCAAGGCGTAACTCTATGTATTGGTTTTATAGCACTACACGTATTACAATGCTTTAGAAAAGGGAGTATCTATCGAATTGGATTAATCGCATTTATCCAAAGTCTTAGCGAGAAAACCCTCCTTCACTGGCACTTCATCTTGTTCTTCTTCTTCTTCGTCGTGTCGGTGAGCCTTAATTTTTAAACTATTTTCTACCAATATTTAGCTAAGTTCTTCCCTCGGTGGGTGGCCGCGTGAACGTATTGCATAGTGCACACATCTTGTAGCAAGCCAATATTGTAGAAGTGTAGAGTGTAGTAGCCAAGAAAGTATTGCACACTATTTCAAAGCGACGGGTGATATTATAGCTAGAACCTGAACTTCCTGGCAGGCATGGGGTACAAACGTACGCACACGAAAACTAAGCATTCAGCGCACTGAAAAATTAATTTGCTACCCCGAACAAAAAAAGGCTCTAAGCCAGCAGTGTGTCCTGACCCTCAGAGCTAATGATACCCTGATTAACAATATTCGGGGTAGATAGCAGTGAGTTACTCGCGGGGCGGGGACCGATGTTAGATTGCCAGTATTTATGCTCACCTCTACACATTAAACCTTATCGGACACTAAATATGCCATTATTATATGCGAAACAAATATCGTGAAGGCATTCCGATTTCGCGCACTCGATTTATGAGTGGGAATGGCGTTTTGTTTGGAGTGAGATATCGGATTTATCTATGAAGAAGTTTTAGCTCTTCACTGGAATATATATTTGTTGTTTTTACCGACTTCCAAAAATTAAGAAGTGCCTACCTACTATGTTCGTCTGTATGTATTTTTTTGTGTACTCGTATGTTCATCGATATTTTTGGTAAAAAATGAATGACGTTCCGAAGTCTGCAACGAATGGTGTTAAAAGCTGGTTTTGTGAAGAAATGTTAGAAGACACCAGACGGTCACAGTAGTAATGTACAGATATGTGTGTATTTTCTGGTTTGTATAAGAAATGTGGTATTATTTTATAGTGCTGAGTGCTAATTCATTCCAAGCTACGTAGACGTATTTGCCATATTCCATTACCTGTGTCTGTGTTGCTTTATCAACTAATTTTTTTCCTATTATTCTATCATAACTACTTATTTTATTAGTTTTGCAATCTCACATTAATAGCCAATATGAAAGAAATCATAACGATGGATAAAATGAATTGTTTGAGTTAATACCACAGGTTTTTTTTAACTTCTACTATAGAGCGTTCGGAAAAATTTAGAGCGTTGTTAAAAACACTTTATCATAAATAATCCTTCAAAATGGTACCCAATAATGATTTCGCAATACCCCGATACAATATCGGCAGGATCACGCGTGTCCCGAGTTTGTTAAAACGGAATAAAGGCCAATTTATAAATTCGTCTGCGACACGAGCGTCATTAATTATGTTGCTGACTGGGTGGCTGAGAAAAGCTTACTCCACTCATTTTGCTATCATCGACATCATCTTCCGTCCTTTTTGCTCCTTCACCAGCATCTACCAAATTTGTAAGATGTATTACACAACTGCTCTACTTGGGAATCATGAAAATTAGACCGTACGCTAAAGGGATAGGGTTTGTTACGAGCTGGTAGAGTCATGGCTTTGTGATGTTTTGGTTTGGGAGGTTTGTTTTTGTCTCTTTCTATTGTTTTGGTCCACAGCCTCCCCGGCGTTAATGTTGTTATCTCTTGAGCCTCGAACGCAGCCACCTCTTCGTATATTTCTTTATCTTGTCCCTTCTTGGCTTTTCCTTTTCTTTTTTGAACATTTGCTAATTTCGAAAATGAGAAGGCTGAGGCGATGCCATCTCACAGATCGTAGATTTAGGCTCGGTCGCATTAATAAAATTAACGAATGCGGTTTAAATTAATTGAGCTCTGGTTCGCAGAGGGCTGGCGTTATCCTAGATCAGATACCTTCCTGGTAGCCTGGTGTCCTGGTAGTTTTTCTCGGATATTTATGACCCTTGCTCATAAATTGAAAATGTAGTCTACATTTCGATTATTAATTGGGGAAGTTAGATTGTCGTCTCTCTGGCTAGACGATGGACATTTTCCATTTTCATTAAGACCATTTTTTGCTTTGGGACCAGCCTTCATATGGCAAATAATTATTTTTAGCAAAAAATGGTAAAACCGCCTTCCATCGTGAACCAAATTCGAAAATTTTGCTGAATTGTTTACATTATTTTTGATTTTTCAAAAACGGCTCAGTCGTTTTCTTTAAAATTGAAATGAGACCACTTCGGGAGTATACCCTTTCGAACGAAAAAAGAATTTTTCGATTCGGTTCAGGATCGGCGAAATTATCGATGAACATACAGACATACGAACATAGAACCTCCTCCTTTTTGGAATTCGGTTAAAAAACAGCTGTCCCATACAAAAAGTTTACTGAATTTCGGTAAAAATTAAAATAAACAGCTGTTTCTTAATTTACTATTTTACGGATCCATACTAAATGTGGATCATAACGATGACTATTGACTACAATTGATATCCTAAAATATGTCCGTCGTTTAGTGAAATACCCAGTAAGCAAAGCTTTACAGGATTGTGCAGTTACATACTATGAATAAGTTTTCTAAAATCCCTACTTATTTCGTCATGTTACAAATGTGAAAATAAGTTTGTTTGTTACGCTTTCACGCAGCAACAGAGCATTGGATAGACTTGATTTTTGGCATGAATATAATTCAGAGGCTGGAAAGTGACATAGACTACTTTTTATCCTGGAAAAGTAACAGGTTCGCGTGGGATAGCACAAAAATCAAATTATAAGCGGGCGGAGCCGCGGGCAAAAGCTAGTAGGTAATACGTTCAATTGTTTTGCATTAACTTTAACGGAAAGTAAATTAAAAATCAAAGATACTACAACCAAATCAACAAAGCTGGACCGACGGTCAAGAGAAGAGAGTGAAAAAATGTCTAAAACAGTAAATATTAGCACAGAAATAGAAGTAAAGCGTACCTACAACCAATAAAGTATTTACAAGTGATACGAGAATGTACCGCAATCTTCGCGCGGGATCGCCCGGTGGTTTAACTTTATAAATACTTCGCTATTTATTTCTGGGAATCGGCCAGTTCAGATCAACGAAACACTTGGCTTATCTGGGCAGTACATAAGCTTGTGCGATTTGAAAATGTAATTGGGCAAAGCGCGTATGTAAACGGTAGGTATGAGAGTTGGTAGATGAGGTATTTATTTATCCAACAAAAACATTTTCATGTGAAATGTAGCCAAGACAAGATCACAGTTCGCACTTTCAAAAAGTTGTCAGATCTCATGTAAAGCCAAGCTTCGAACTCTACACGCCTTAGCTCTACAAGTTCTTACTCCACAATTTAATTAAATTAACAAAAAGCTTAGTCACTATAATATGTGACTTGGCCGTTTCGTTACAATAAGAACTATTTGTATAACGGAATTAATGAACATTTAATAATTAATCTTCACTTTACGCCCATGTGCACTTAACCCCGGACTTAACGGTGAGAGCAAAATTAATGAAATTTTGTATTCTAGACAAGCTAAAGAACTTTAATAAATATGCAAATTTTCATATACTTAGGTTAAATAGTTTTCGAGTTATGAAGGGGTCAAAAGTGGCCCGAAATGGTTCGTGTAATATTAAACACGGCTGCTGCGTCGCCTTTTTCTTTGTCTTGGCTGGACTCAAGTGGACTCGCTGCCGCGTGTCTAGATCTCGTAATTTTAGTGCGCGATGGTCCCATAGTATTTAATAATATTTTTTTATAAACAGATTGCAGTTTTAACGACTAGTCCGGGATTAACACTAACTATAATGACAAGATGCGGGAAAAGTTACAGTGCTACGTTGTTTTGCTACAGCCCGGTAATTTCAATAGGTACTGATATTTTGGGTACAGTAGTTTGAACTAGCCAAATTTTGTTTTTAATAACGCATTGAGATAAAAGTAGAGATTACATAAAACACATGAGACTGTAGATCCAAAAGAAATTGAATACAAACTTTTTGCTATATACGCTAGAGTTCGATCACTGCTTTACAGAGCTCAGTGGGCTGGATCCCGGCCTTTTGAGATAGCTATCCTTAGAGCTTAAATACGAGAAAAAGTCCTAATCGCGGGTCATTGATCAGAGCAATTAAAATGAGTAAGCGAGCATGTGCATTATGAGACTTTTGATCGGATGCTCGTATACGTACTCTGGCATACACATTTTGATATCGATTGAGATTTTAGTTCTATTCGCTTTAAAAATCTATGTATTTTTGAATGATCTTCGCTATCCTGTATTATGTTAATACAAATATCGCTATAAGCATTTATATCACACCTACCCCATTATTGGCATATCCTGGTAGTGTTGTCTTAACATGGCAGAGAGATACTAACTTTTAGAGATATTAACTTTTTTTTTTGGGCGTGGGTAGTCGCCAGCATAACATTGTTTTTAATTAGCTCCCATAAAATTTATCTTTTTAAAATATAAATAAACAATTTAGAATCTAATCTACATGTATAATCAGTTTAATTGATTAAAATACCTGTCCGGGAGTGTTTTCCTTTATTAAAACACAGATTTGTATCATATACAGCACATATTTATTTTTGTGGGTATCTTGCACACAACACTATTTTTCACCACTCAACTATGGAAGCTATTGTGGAGTCCCAGGAGCAGCTACAGGCACTATTTTTGAAGAAAATGGAGGCCTTCCAAACTGAACTGCAAAAATCACCTGCCACGAGCAAAAAAGAAGTATTGGCCGAGGACTTTGAATTTTTCCGTTCTTTTGTCATGGTGTCTATGAAATCTCTCCAAGACCAAATTAATCTTGTGGCACGACAAACGGATAATCTGGAGATGAGAACTCGACGGAAGATTCTTTTACTGCATGGTGTACCTGAGGCCAAAGATGAAGTCATAGTGACAAGTGTTGTGAATGTTGTGTCACAAAAACTAAAGATAGCAGAGTTCGCTGCCTCCCACATCAGTCGTTGTCATCGTATGGGGCGGTCGTCTGGTACCGGCAGACCTAGGCCTATCCTAGTAAAGTTGCATGACATGTCTCTGCGTCAAAAGCTTTGGTCTGCCAAAACTGCTCTAAAGGGGTCAGGTATTACTTTATCCGAGTTCCTGACTAAACCGAGGCACGAAACTTTCATGGCAGCCCGTGAGCGATTTGGTGTAACGAAGTGCTGGACGCGTGAGGGGCTCATCATTGTACTGGGTTCAGACGGCAAACAGCATCGCATCAGCAGCCTCGAAGAGCTGAATAGGATCGAGGCCTCCGCTGCGGCGACGAGTAAGAAGACTGAGGTGCCGACCCTTGCTGCAGAGAAGAGAACTCAAGCTCCGCGAGCAGCTCGAAAACTCCAAACGAAGTAGTGAGATTCGTGGGCACATTCCAGCTGTGTATTTGTATTTATGCATATATAGTCATCTTTGGTTCTTTCATCCAGGGTAGGTGTGGTATTTCATTGCACTTTTTAACTGTTCTACCACCTTTATATAGTATTTTGATAAAATAATTTCGTTTTAGCACCCTCAATCCACAATGTTCACTTGCAGTTGTCAATAGTGACAACTGTCAAGTGTCAAACTTGCGTCAAACTGTCACTCCTCAAATTTTTTTTTTTTTTTTTTTCTTTCTTTAAGTTTAGGCCATAGTCCTTTTGTTATTATGTTTTCTAGTGTTATAGTGCTAAACACAAATTGCTGTGTGTAAGATAATTTTTTTTTTTTTTTTTTTTTTATCATTTATCGTAAAGCAAAAACATACAGTTACGTCAAAATAGGCCATATATCTCCATGTATGTGTTTTTGTCTTATAATTTTTCTCCTGTGTATTTCTGTTTTCTTTTCTATTATAATTATTTTTGTTTTCTCCTGGCGTGAACTCTACTTTAGTGTTAAGCTTGTGTCATAACATTTTTAACAAGTGTATTTCTACGTTTTTTAGGTTAAGATTTAAGTACTTACCCATGTACTTTGGACTTATCTTTGATTATGCAGATGCATATTCAAAGGTACTAATTATGCATTTACTTTAACTTTAAGTGTTAGTAATTTCAGCATTTCTGATAGATACAACCGGCAGGTAGATACTAGATTATTTATATTTAGTATTTTTTTTTTTTTGTTCATATTCTTTTTATTTGTATTATTATTTTATAAACATTATATTATATATATTATATTATGTTAAATATTTTTGACAGTAATGATGAAAACAGTGATAATGAATATGTTTCTGCATCCTCTTCTGGCTCGACAGAAAGCAGTAACGATAGTTTTGCTAGCATGCTACCTCTCTCTGACTTCCTGGAATGCACCTTCTCCGACGTGCCCAAAAATTTCAACGTCATCCATATTAATGCCCAGAGCATTCCGTCATGTTATCCCGAAATGTTGGCCTCTCTTGATCATCGTAATATCCACGCAATATTGGTCTCCGAAACATGGCTTCGTCCTTCCCTTCTTACTACATCTTACTCTCTTCCTGGTTTTATTCTTATTAGAAATGACCGTGTCTCCCGTGGTGGTGGTGGCGTAGCTATTTATCTAAAAGCAAATATTCCTTTCACTATCATAGACCAGTCACCCCAGCCACCCCCTGAAAACGCCGGTGAACATTTATTTATAGAAATTCAACTTTCTCACACTAAAATTCTTCTCGGAGTCTATTATTGCCCTTCAAAAAACATTAATTACTTTTCTTCTTTTGAATCTGTTCTGTGCAATCTTATACCTTCATATAATCACTCCATCATCATGGGTGATTTCAACACATGTCTTCTTAGGCGTGATCATCGAACATCCACTCTAGAATCTTTATTGAAATCCTGCAACTTAAATATTCTCCCTCTGAATGCCACGCATCATTTTCCAAATAGCACCCCATCTCTTCTCGACTTGTTAATAGTATCTTCTCCTAATAACGTGGTTAAACACGGTCAGTATGCGGCTGACAATTTTTCCTATCATGATTTAATCTATCTTTCTTACAAAATTCGTCCTCCTAAAGTCAAACCACGAATTATTCTGCAACGCAACTTTGGTGGTATGGATCGTGAAGCTCTTCTTGAGGATGCGAAAAAAATTGATTGGGGTCCTGTGATTGACGCTGAGTCGGTGGATGAGCAGGTCGCTTTATTCAACTCCCTAATTGTGCAACTATATGATGTCCATGCTCCAATACGAGCTATCAAGATGAAACAGCTTCCTGCACCATGGCTCACCGAGGACATTAAAAGCTTAATGCATAAGAAATCTGCAGCAAAAACGAGGTACAAGTCACGACCTACTGATGTCAATCATAGTAAATATGTTCAGGCCCGTAATCACTGCAACAGGGTGTGTAGGGATGCCATACGCCGCCATGTTCACGCATCTGTCGACGATGAAAATCCAGCTAGAGTCTGGAAGTTTCTCAAATCAATGGGAATTGGCAAGTCACGTCAGTCTACTTCCCCTCTTAATATTGATATTAATGCTCTAAATCAGCATTTTTCTTCGGTCGCCGCTATGTCGGATGCGGAAAAGCACTCGATTATTAACTTTCTTTCTGCCATTCCAGTTCCCGATTTTTCTCCATTTACTTTTACTTCTTTTACCGAATGTGATGTTAGGAGGAGCTTAATGTCAATTTCCTCCAATGCGGTTGGCGGTGATAATATAAGCCGGAACATGCTTTTGCCCATTCTTGACATAATCCTTCCCATCCTTTGTATTATTTTCAATAACTCCACCACCAGTGGAGTATTTCCTACTGCCTGGAAAGATGCAACGATCATACCCTTACCAAAAAAGCCAAATCCTAGTTCCTTTTCTGAATATCGTCCTATTTCCATCCTTCCATTCCTGTCTAAAGTCCTGGAGCGTCTTATACACAAACAACTCAACAACTTTCTCAACAGACATGACCTCCTGAATCCTTTCCAATCTGGTTTCCGTCCTGGGCATAGCACTGTGTCTGCGCTTGTTAAAATCACCGACGATATCCGCTTGGGTATGGATGACGGTAAGCTTACTGTTCTAACTCTGTTAGACTTCAGTAACGCTTTCAATACCGTTGACTATGACATTTTGTTAGCAATAATGCGCTCTACTAACATATCTCCATCGGTCATAGACTGGCTTCACAGTTACTTGTATGGGCGTCGGCAGCGTGTTCGCCTGGAAGATGTATTGTCTTCTTGGTGTAACACTACAGCTGGTGTTCCGCAAGGTGGCGTTCTTTCTCCCTTACTCTTTGCAATTTTCATAAATTCTATTTCCCACAGTCTTACTTCTTCCTACCACCTTTATGCAGATGATCTCCAAATTTATACACAAGCCCATCTGGATGATCTCAACAGTGCCATTACTACAATTAACGCTGACCTCGGCCGGATCATTGAGTGGAGTGACTCTCATGGCCTAAAAGTCAATCCTGATAAGTCACAGGTCATAATAATTGGCAGCTCGTACAAGATTTCGAGAATTGACTGGGCTACACTTCCTAGTGTAAAATTTAATGGTGTTCCTTTACCATACAGCGAATCTGTAAAAAATCTTGGGGTAATATTCGATCGTACGCTAAGCTGGGATGCTCATTTGAAATCCATTAGTAGTAAATTGTTTGCCTCTGGCAGTTCATTGAGACGGCTTCGAAACTTCTTACCCACTGCCACCAAGGTTGCGCTCGCACAGTCTCTTCTTCTTCCCATTCTGGATTACGCTGACGCTTGTTACCTTGATCTCAGACAAGACCAACTAGACAAACTTGAGCGCCTTCAGAATTTCTGTATCAGATTTATATTTGGTCTACGGAAGTATGATCATATATCCCAATATCGCGCTAAGCTCAAGTGGTTACCTATTCGTTCTCGACGGAATGCTCATATCCTCTCTTTCCTTTATAATATTTTGTTCAACCCTTCCACCCCGCGATACCTAAAAGAACTCTTCTCCTATTGGTATACATCCCACTCTGTCCCTCTTAGATCCACATATAACCTCTCTCTTATGACTCCTTCAGCACGTTGTGAAAATTTTTATGGTAAATCGTTTGCATTCCAGGCTGTTCAGCTTTGGAATGCATTGCCTGTGTCTATTAGACGCTCTCCATCTCTGGCGGTTTTTAAAGAAAATGTACATGATCATTATATGTCGCAGTTGCCGTCTCTCTAATTATACTCAAAAATTATTTATTTTCACTCATTTCTGTCATCATTATAAGCTGTTAAAATGTAGTCATTTATAATTTCCGATATAGTTATATATATTAGTTTATTTTATATTGTGTATAAGTAGGTTTTTATTAGAATTTATTAGAATGTATGTTGTTTAAGTAAGTATATTTATGACTTTCATGCACACCCCGTCGCCTATACCTTTTCGTTAATCCTTAACATGTAACGGTTGCCTGGAAGAAATTGCTTTTTAGCGATAAGGCCGCCGATTGTAACACTTGTTTGTAGTTTCTAGTTTAAGTTTTCCTAGTTTATTTAAGTTTTGGTGTGTCAATAAAGTATTTATCTATCTATCTATCTATCTATCTATCTAACTTCGAAGTAATACCTACTAAACTCTAAATAAAAATATTCCTGTAAAAACCAACCATGATTATACACGTATCAATTCACAAACTTGAACCTATTATCTTTGAAATAAAATAGTACTGAATAATGTAGATAAATGCTTTTATAATAATTATTTTACGCAAAAAATGGCAAAACCGCCAAAAGTCGTTGATCAAAAATTGTTAGTTTTGATGTACAGAATAAGCCCTTAAAAGGATGCTAATTGATTAGGAATAACCCTGTATATCTTCTAATGCTTTATTACTCGTTTGGAAATTCCTAAAGACTCCCATTCACAAGTCGAGCTCCTTTTCTCGCAATAAATGGCGCCTTTAATTACAAGCTCGTGTTTCTTTCTGGCTCCGCGCTGGGTTCCGAATGTGCGTATATGGAAGCAGAGATGTCGCGACACGCGCCTCGCCAGCGCCGAGACAAATATACGACGGTGTGTGAACTCGAGAATACGTTTATTCAATAGCTGTTAGAATTTACATTTTCTGCTGAAGCCATACATTGTTATCATTTGTGAGGGCAACGTAAGGCTGCTAAGATGAGCCAATGTATAGCGGAGGATGTGTTATGGTATCCCATTTCCATCTATGAAATCAATTGAAATTATTAAATTGATAATATGATTAAATATAGGATCTATTTTTTTGTGTCCATATCATGTATTGTTAGTTTAGTTTCGTTCAATAATCAAATCTTGTAAATTAAATTTGATCTACTTCCCGGTTACCAATTGAGTTGAAATTTTGCATACATGTGTAAATCGCGTAACAATGCAATATTATGATGACATGGTGCTGATCTGATGATGGAGCTGGAGGTTGGGAACTTAGCAATGAAACGACACAACTTCATCGAGTTTTGGCTCGTTTGATTCGTCTTGGCGAGTACTTGTTTTGTAAAAAGAGTTTTTTTTTATATATAACACTTGTTTTTTATTATTGGTGCACTCTATTTGTCGCTGGTTTTACAGCAATGTGGGTTTCATAGTGCAACTAGTATATTAACTTTGGTATGTGACATGCTTTACCTGTAATAGGTTTTGCAACAAAGCGTTTTGTGTTTTGGTTATAACACTTCTAAATCTACAAATCCTTACAAAACGGAGCGTATTTTAAGAACTTATTGGCATCATAAGTAAACGTTTTGCAGCCTATGTATAAAATCAACAATTCATGTTGCTAATAAAATAAGAATAGGCATGTCCCAGGGTAGTCAAATCGATGTATTTGTATCGAACAACGCATTGCGGGTTTGATTCGTTCGCCCACCTACACTTTAGTGTTCCTAACGAGTGTCCTAAATTAAAGTGCTAGTCATAGAGGTATTGCAAAAGAGGGTACTAGAGAATACACTCCAGGAACGGAGCTTTAGGATTGATAATTGAACTATAATAGTATGTATTGAATAAGTTGCCACACCTTTATTAAAAAACCGCATGTAAATATTAGGTATATTATGTGAATGAATGAAATAAATGATTGGATTGATGGTTTCTGAAAACACAGCCTGAGTTGTAATGTAAGTTTGATCGTATATTTATGGTATGGTTTTAATGACGGTTCGAGTAATGTGTGCAGTAGCGAATTTTTTGTAAAGAACTCGACCCGCCCCGTCTTAATAGTCCAGCATGCGACCACGAAAAGCCACGAAAAGAACTCTTTTCAACGTGTGAAAAAGTGACAGATATATACTTTGCCATAACGCTGTCTCGTTCTGATACGTCGAAAGAAATATTGCGTGGTGCACATCCTAGCCCGGCTAGCGTCTGGGTCTACCCTTAAAAATGTTAATTTACCCGTACTCTACCGTTAGCTTAGTCCAAATTTAAATATTGAATCTTCCACTGTCTGTGGTGACTCACTCTGCATTGAGCAGTCAAGCTCAATTAACATTTTAGTGGGATATTTCATAGCCCCATCTCAAGTCACTATCGACAAATGAAAACAGCGATTTAAATCCTTACATAGTATAAAATAAAGTCGCTATTTTTGTCTGTTTGTCAGTATGCTTAAATCTTTAAAACTACGCAACGGATTTTGATGCGGTTTTTTTTAATGGATAGAAGTGATTCAAGAGGAATTTTTATATGTATAATACACCTGTGCGAAGCCGGGGCGGGTCGCTAGTTCTATATATTTACCCAGTCCTTGGCACAATATGTCAATGAAACGATATTACGTTTACGCCCACACTCTAGTACTTACTTGTCTAGATTTACCAATACCTACAAATTTCATTAAAATTTAGGGCCTTTTGTGTAATAATTGAACCGCACTAGGATACAATAAATGAATGCAGAGCTGTATGGGGTACGCATAATATATGAATAATTTAATAATTACTATACAGGGTTACCTTTCAGGGGCTTATTCTGTACATCAAAACTAAAAACTTTTGTCTGTTGTTTTCAGCTGTTCCATACATTTTGTCGCGGATAGACGATATTTTTCTATGGAACAACAAACAATTTTTTGAGTTTTTACAAAAGTTAATAGTTTTGATGTACAGAATAAGGCCCTAAAAGGTTGCTAATTGATTAGAAATAACCCTGTATACGAGGGTCATTCAATAAATACTTAGCCTACAAAAAGTAAACGAAAATTTTGGAAAAGTGGCAATTTATTTTTCAACATAGTCTCCTTTTAGTTCGATACACTTAGCCCAGCGATGCTCCAACTTTTTTAACCCGTCCGAAAAATAGTTTTTGTCAAACTCTGCAAAATAGGCCTCCGTGGCGGCGATGACCTCCTCATTTGATCCATAACTATTCCCGGCGAGAGATTTTTTCAGATTAGGAAACAGAAAGATGTCACAAGGGGCCAAATCTGGAGAATACGGTGGATTTTGCAGTAATTCGTAGCGTAATCCGACCAATTTGGCCATGGCAACGGCAGACGTGTGAACCGGTGCGTTGTCGTGGTGAAACAGCACTTTTTTCTTCGCCAGATGGGGTCGTTTTTTCTTTAATTGGGCGTCGAATCGGCCCAATAAATCGGCATAGTAAAGCCCTGTAATTGTTTTACCCTTCTCGAGGTAATCGATGTAGATCACACCTTGTGAATCCTAGAAAACGGTGGCCATAACTTTTCCGGCCGATTTTACAGTTTTCGCCTTCTTTGGAGCACGTTCCCCGGTCTGGATCCATTGTTTTGATTGCTCCTTGGTCTCTGGTGTGTACCAGTGGATCCAGGTTTCATCGACGGTCTTGTGACCGCAAAACGACGCAAAAACTCTGCTGGATCCCGCTTAAACAGCTCCAAACACGTCTCCGATGTGGTCTCACGGTTGCACTTGTTTTCCGGTGTGAGTAAACGCGGCACCCATCGCGCCGACAGCTTTCTCATGCCGAATTCCTCGTGAAGAATATGTTGCACTGTTCCTTCTGAAATGCCTACAGTCTCAGCTAGCTCCCGAACCTTCAATCGGCGATCTGCCAATACGAGATCATGGTTTTTTTTAATGTTTTCCTCCGTAGCAGCTGTTTTCGGTGCACCTGGACGTGGTTCATCAAAAACCGACGTACGGCAACGTGCAAACTCGTTGAACCAATTCTTGACGGTGGCCATCGATGGAGAAAAGTCACCGTACACAGCATCCAAGCGCTCTTTGATTTCTATGCGCGTTTTCCCTTCCAAAAATAGGAATCGAATCACCGAACGATATTGCTCTTTTTCCATTTTTGTAAAACCGATCGATACGTTCGCTTCCATAAGTTGTCAAATTAAAACAAAATGAAGGGATTGGAATGAAAATTTTAAAAAAGAATTAAAAAAGAATGTGCTACACTGTGGTAAAACTCTTTTGAAACTACAGCGCCCTCTGGCGATGAGGCTAGGTACTTATTGAATGCACCTCGTAGATATAAGCTAGTTGTTAAACCTCATATTAGGAAGATACTAGAATCACACACTCGATGAATATGACAAATGTTGAGCGTAGTATACGAACGTAGCACATTTCCGTATCTACTCACAAAAGACATCAACGCGCGTGTTAGATCAGGGTTAAAAGAAGGCGGTTACTTTATCTATTTTCTACCAAAATACTACTGTTAGGATGGAAATCTTACTTTAAACTAATGCAGCAACCCTGATTCTAACTTAATAACAAAGAAACTCTTCAATCTGATCCTAAAATGTTCGTTAGGGTACTTGTCTAATAATGTTCAGGATTCTAAATTAGTAAAGTAAACAAGTAGGTAAGTATTATTTGTTTATTCATATACTTCATGGGTCCCTAGAGGGTACCACCATGTATTGCAATAATTATGCCACGTTCGCAAGGCCCTAGACGTTTTGAGAAGAAGTGGCAAGAAACTCAAGACGCCATCAGTATAATCTTTTGATCAGTCACCTTAATTTAGATATTACACAAAGTACTTAACTTTAGCAACATGGCGACGTCCACTCGACTTGGCTTCGAATATAAAAGTACCGACACTCAGCATAACTAGCTAAACAAGACTCCAACGTTATTATCAGAATACCGGGAGAACACTAAGAGAGATTCAAAGATACTAAGAGATATTAAGAGACGAAGCCGCGCCAACAGACTGTTTTATACTGATTTCACAAGCTCCCACCATGCCTTACCGCCGCTGCTCGATGTAAACATTACCAACAACCAATAGGGAACGAGCAAGATGGCGGGCACGGTGGTAGCTTCCATTTTACACAATTGTTAAACATAAAATCATCTTAAACTGTATTTCATACTTATTAGAATTATTAGAACAATTATTGATACATTTCAAGTCATCTATAACATTATGAAATCACAGTATTAAATAAATGGTGTGTACGTAAACAACAATGGCCGACATTCGGACGTCATGATATTTCCGAGTTCCATTTAGCTACTTACAATTAGTCTTACATTACTTAATACATTTTGTAATCGTTATTAATATTATTATAACATTATTATTCTAACACGGCCAGCCTGACAGTACTTCGTCCTCGAAGTACAAACAACCTCATCTCCACCATTACACTACAATAAAACTTAATACCATATTGTATTGTTGATGATATATTATTGTGTTTTTTATTTCATATCATATTTTACTATTTTATTGAGATGAAACTTCTAATACGACTTCCAACAAGGTTGCGTTATAAGTTAAATTTATAAGTTAAATTAATCAAACAAAAACCAAAACACCTCGTCCATCGACGGAGAAAGTAAATACCGCGGGCTAACTTGACGCCAACGCCATCTACCTCTAGTTAAGAGTTAACTACTAAATTTCGATGTCAAATGATCTCCCACTCAAACCATCCAATGATTACGTGAAGAACATCTAACAAATCAATCACAATTTTATTATTTGTAGGATCCGTTAACAAAGCCTTTTATTCGTTTATATTTTAAAGAATAAAATCTTAATTTCAAGTACCCTCAATATTTTTTCAGCACCTTTAAAAATTGGTTTGCCATTATCTCGACAAGATATAAATAATTTGTTATTTTTCAGAATGTCAATAAATCAACTGATACACACCTAATTCTGCATCATTAAATAGGAGATCTTAGTCAAGTCATTTCAGTCAAAGTAACACACAGTTCACCCTTCATAAACTTTTTCCGGCCATACAGGACCATTCCATATTTAGCCAGCATTTCAAACTTTCCAATTTCTCATTCCACTGTGACACTGTGTTCTTAATATTGTAGTCAACAGATTTCCCAATAATGAAGCAGCTATGTGAATCAGCTAACTATTGTTTGCATTTTATTTTTCACTTTTCTCGTTTTACTGAAGGTCTTTATCAGACCGCTCGGTTATTCTGACACATTTATAACCAGTTGTCTTTCAAACTTTCCAATATATATATTTGTGTAGTATGTATGGTCTTATGTCGTTAGATAAAAATAATTACAAAATGAACAGAAACTTTCTGCAATATTTTTTAAGCAAAATTCTTCTGGTTTTGTCAACTGATCCCACATTACAAAATAGACAAATTATGCAAAACATTTTCTAATTATATAAAACAGGGCTCAGCCCCTTACCTCCTTTATCGTCAGAACACTGTATTCACTTCACTATTTTAGTGGTACACTTCACTATTTCACTGATTCACTTTACTTGGTCAGGAAGCCCAGTAGTTCTGGGACCTGGAGCCCCGCTGCAGAATTTACCAGGCAAACATTGCCAGGAAATCGAGTAGCCACTGCACAGGCAGCCTCTCAGCATGGATATGCACAAAGCTTGTCGGGATTCTCTGAAATACAATGAACGGCATTAATGTGGGTCATTCGGCACCACTTCTGATGTTAGATCAGGGTTAAAAGAAGGCGGTTACTTTATCTATTTTCTACCAAAATACTACTGTTAGGATGGAAATCTTACTTTAAACTAATGCAGCAACCCTGATTCTAACTTAATAACAAAGAAACTCTTCAATCTGATCCTAAAATGTTCGTTAGGGTACTTGTCTAATAATGTTCAGGATTCTAAATTAGTAAAGTAAACAAGTAGGTAAGTATTATTTGTTTATTCATATACTTCATGGGTCCCTAGAGGGTACCACCATGTATTGCAATAATTATGCCACGTTCGCAAGGCCCTAGACGTTTTGAGAAGAAGTGGCAAGAAACTCAAGACGCCATCAGTATAATCTTTTGATCAGTCACCTTAATTTAGATATTACACAAAGTACTTAACTTTAGCAACATGGCGACGTCCACTCGACTTGGCTTCGAATATAAAAGTACCGACACTCAGCATAACTAGCTAAACAAGACTCCAACGTTATTATCAGAATACCGGGAGAACACTAAGAGAGATTCAAAGATACTAAGAGATATTAAGAGACGAAGCCGCGCCAACAGACTGTTTTATACTGATTTCACAAGCTCCCACCATGCCTTACCGCCGCTGCTCGATGTAAACATTACCAACAACCAATAGGGAACGAGCAAGATGGCAGGCACGGTGGTAGCTTCCATTTTACACAATTGTTAAACATAAAATCATCTTAAACTGTATTTCATACTTATTAGAATTATTAGAACAATTATTGATACATTTCAAGTCATCTATAACATTATGAAATCACAGTATTAAATAAATGGTGTGTACGTAAACAACAATGGCCGACATTCGGACGTCATGATATTTCCGAGTTCCATTTAGCTACTTACAATTAGTCTTACATTACTTAATACATTTTGTAATCGTTATTAATATTATTATAACATTATTATTCTAACACGCGCAATGGCCTACGAAATCCAAACACAGATAAGTAAGTTTGTTCCGTGTATTTAAATTATAACTTTAGGTAGCCTCTTTGTTTTAGCATCAATTTAATTTTAGTTTACTAATATAATTTGAAAAGACCTCTGTTAAAGCGCGAAATCGATCAGACTAATTAATTTATTAACCGACTTCCAAAAAGGTTCTAAAGGTTCTATGTTCGTCTGTATGTATTTTTTTGTGTATGTTCATCGATAATTTCGCCAATTGTGAACCGAATCGAAAAAATCTTTTTTAGTTCGAAAGGGTATACCTACTCCCGAAGAGGTCCCATTTAAATTTTACAGAAATCGGCTGAGCCGTTTTTGAAAAAACCAACAATAATGTAAGTAATCCGAGCGAAATATCCGAATTTTGTACACGATGAACATCGATAATTTCGTCAATTGTGAACCGAATTGAAAAATTCTTTTTTAGTTCGAAAGGTTATACTCCCAAAGCAGTCCCATTCAAATTTTACAGAAATTGGCTAAGCTGTTTTTGATAAATCAACAATAATGTAAACAATTCGAGCGAAACATTCGAATTTTGTACACGATGGAAGGCGGTTTTGCCATTTTTTTGCAAAAAAATATTATATTTATTTGTAAGGGCTCCCGACAAATCGACTAGCCGAGTTTGGGGCTCACTGCTAATTTTACAGTATCTATAGTATAACATTGATATAATAGAACTTTTATTGAAATTGTAAAAACTTATGTTTTTGGTAATTATTTTCTTTTCTTCTTTTCTTTCTTTCTTCTTCTCAGTCATATAATGTCTACTGCTGGACAGAGGCCTGCCCTATGGATTGCTAATAAGAGAATAGCTTACATTCAGTGTTATAATAAGAGAATAGCTTACATGATAAAAATAAACAAAAGAGCAGATATAATTTCTATCGTATCACTTCCACTTTACACAAAGAATAAAAATCTTTAAGGAATTAATCATCATTATCAACCTGCACCGAACCACTGTCGGTATAGGCTATAAATAAATAACAGATATTGTTTAACATAATTATTTTTTGCAAAAAATAGCATGACTGACTTCAACCGTGTACAGAATTCGCGAATATTTCGCTCGGATCGATGTAGCATTTTACACATTATTGTTAATTTATCGTTCCAACTCATAAAACAAATGGCACTTAATTTTTTTTTAGGTAAAATCTTTGAAGTCAGTTTAATTGTAGTTAGCTTTATCCGCAGCTTCCCAGAGGGTTACTTAATTTTTCCTGAATAAAAAATACCGTACGACACTGTTATCTGGTGACTGCCTCGGTGGCTCAGTGGTTAGTGACCCTGACTTCTAGATCAAAGAGGCGTGGGTTCGATCCCCACCCAGGGCAAGCATTTGTGTGGTGAACATAGGTATTTGCTCTGTTTCTGGGTGTTATTTAGGCACTATCTATATAAGAATGTATTTAAAACATGTATATGTAGTATATCAGTCTCTGGCAGCCATATCGCAAGCTTTGCTTAGTTTGGGGTCAGAGACCGTGTGTAAGATGTCCCCTAAAATGTATATTTATTTATTTTATCTATAATACCTTTGCCAAAAATCAAGTCGGTTCGTTGGTCTGTCACTGCGTGAAAGAGTAACAAACAGACATTGCTAAATCAACTTGTTTGAAAGTAGATATACCACTTAGTATAAGTCATGTATCCCATGAGAGCATTTACACATTCGTACTGTCATTAACTACCAAATGCTTAATATAGGCTTTTGGCACCGAATGGGCTTCCGCCAGAAACCCCCACTAAATCATTAGGGACGTACCAATGGCAAAGAACGGTAGCAGATATGGTAGTAGAACTCATTCACACGTTCGTCAATTGGTGCCTTATTAAAAACGCGCCGATCTCGATATATTTGAATCGATAGTAGTAGGGGAGCCCAAGATGGGAGTTTGTTTACTCTTAAAGTTCCTTTAACGAGTACCACGTGTGAGTCTTCTAAGGCTGTGCGTCTAATTCTTCATGATATTAAATCGGCCAAGCGCGAGTCGAACTCGCGCACGTAGGGTTCCGTACCGTATGGCAGCCCCCCTCAACTATTTATTTTATTTTAGTAATTAATTATACAAGTAAACATACAATTGAATATTCTGTAAATATTTCAAGCTTCTACCTGTTACTGTTATTAACATCGTGCGAAAAACGGCTTAAAAATAAGGTTTGTTGTATGGGAGCCCCCTTTAAATATTATTTTTATTTTCAATCAAATGATTTTTATCGTACACTAGGTTTAGAAATGTTTTTTTTTGTTTTTGAAATGTTTATCACAAAAATAACATTTCTATTTTTATTTTGTTTTTTGTATTTGTTGTTATAACGGCAACAGAAATAAAGCATCTGTAAAAAATTTAACTGTCTAGCTATCACCGTTCATGACATACAGCATGGTGACAGACAGGCAGACAGACGGACACAACAAACGTGATTTTCAGGAGTTTTTTTGCTCGCTATTAATAATGCGCGCCAAGAAGAATGGGGCTAAGGGGGCTCCAACACGGTAAACGGACCCTTCGGAACCCTTCTTGCGCGAGTTCGATTCGCACTTGGCAGATTGTTTACCCATCCCAAAAAGAGCACAACGCCGCTAAAGAAGCTTTCACTTCAAAAAATCACTCCACAGAAAAATCAACTGACACATCAGGAACATCAAGTTGGACCTGCCTGTATAAATCTGATAAATAAAGCCGTGGCGGTCTAGCAGTAGTGATACCAGCCCTACAATCGTGAGGGTTCAAATCCCGGTCGCGTAACAATGAGTTCATTGGAACTCAGGCACGGAATTTCACTTTACTGGCTTTTCCGTAAAGAAAAACATAGCGAGGCTAGCTGCATACGTAGATAGAAAATAATCGGCCTAGTACGAGTCGGATTCGCGCACGGAGGGTTCCGTACTGTATGAGAACCCCGCTTAAATTTTTATTATTAAAGAGAATATAAAACTAAATATTCTGTGTTAATTTCAAGCATCTACCTGTTACCATTATTAATATAAAGCGAAAAACGTCTAAAAATTCAGGTTTGTTGTATGGGAGCAACCCTTCAATATTTATTTTATTTTGTTTTTAGTATTTGTTGTTAAAGCGGCAACAGAAATACATCATCTGTGAAAATTTCAGCTGCCTAGCTATCATGGTTCATGAGATACAGCCCGGTGACAGATGGACATCGAAGTCTTAGTAATAGGGTCCCGTTTTTCCCTTTGGGTACGGAACCCTAAAAACGGTGGCGTATGTGAATCCACCAACACACACTGGGCCAGCGTGGTGGATATGACCCAATCACCCTTCGTGCGCAGCCTTATGTTACATGCAGTGCGGTACGCACGGCACTATCAAAATGGCCAGTACAATACAATACAAAACTGACACGCTCGCTCGAGTATTAGTTAAATCAAAGTATGGCGATTTTAATTTCCATTTTCAAACATTTGCTACGATTTTGCGTCACTCATAACGTATTTTGTAAAAAAAAAATAACTTCTTTTTTAAATCTTCACAGCATCAAGGACTCCCCTACTATGGTAGAAGTCGATTCGAATTCGCCGCCAACATCAATATCCGAAAATAGTAATGGCACTACGTCGACGGGAGCGACGTATGTCCGATTAACGATCTAGAGGCACTGAAATTAGGAAACTGCTGGAAATTAAAAATGCCGACTCTTCTCAAATCGTTCTATTCACGATTAGTTTTAACGGCGATCAAAATGAATTTAGAATATATTTTTCCACCGACAAACCCGACTTAAAAAAGGAGGAGGTTCTATGTTCGTCTGTATGTTTCTTTTTTGTGTATGTTCATCGATAATTTCACCAATTATGAACCAAATCGAAAAATTATGTTTTAGTTCGAAAGGATATAATCCCGAGGTGGTCCCATTTAAATTTTAAAGAAATCTACTGAGCCGCTTTTGAAAAGTCAACAATATTGTAAACAATTTGAGTGAAATATTCGAATTTTGTACACGATGGAAGGCGGTGTTGCGAAAAATAATTTTGTTTACATCGATGGGTCAATCGTAAACAGCAAGATTTGATGACATTCACAGAAATAGTTGGTACTTTCCTGCCGTATAGTTAAGTGGTAATCTGGCTCTTTATTCTAAGTCAATTTGGATTTTGGTTATTTCGTGTCTAGATTTGATTGGATTTAATGACCACAGTAGCGTACATAGAGACAGTTTATTTAGCCGTTCGAATATTGAAATCTTGTCCCATTTTATGAGTTATTCCTTATGTAAGGCTTCAGTGAAACAAGATTTATTTTGCCTGTAGGCTATTAATTGATTATTAATAGGTCCTTTAGACATTTACATGTTTATAGGAAATTGTGAGCTACAAAGTTTACCTACTAAATTCAGCCAGAATTTAGCTTACACGACAGTTTGTTAGAATCCGACAATTTTGACTTTATAATACCACAAATTAAACACGGGCGGTCGAAGATCACATAAGTCAGGAATTTCGACATAAAACTTAATTTATTTACTTGCAATGGTTTAGTTGGAATTTATGGAATGAAACAGTTGTTGATAGAATAATTTTGTTTAATTTGATCAAATTGGATCAGATTGACATGATAAAATATTTGTCGGCTGTTTAAGAAAAATATTTAGAATATTTAGAACACAATACGACATATATAAATAACTCCATAACTTCGACATTTGTGATTTTGTCTAAAGTATTAAAAAGTAAGAGAAGGTTTAGAAATGTGAGGACATATGAAATGTTGCAAGATTGTCTTCTTCTTAGGTTGCATTTAAAACAATAAGATAAATATCTTAACAATAAGATAAATATCTTAACAATAAGATAAATATCTTATTGTTTTAAACTAAATGTTAATTATCATTTATACAACATAGGCTGAGATTTATTTTGATCATTATGTCTGATAAGCTTTTCACATATAGGTATTACGCAGTCTACGTACAAGAAAACTTTAGATTGGCTTAGTTAGTATATAATAGTCATAGAGTTACTTCACCCCTGATGGAAAGATATTTTTGTCTATTTGCTATAATACAATATTGTTCACGAAAACTATTCACGAAAGCCGATAAAGTCGTCAAACTTTGATAATATAATCGAACCGAAATCATTATTTTTCGCATAAAATCGCAACACCGACTTCCACGTGTACAGAATTCGAACAATTAGCACGAACTGATGTGACATCCATTTACATTTTTGTTGATTTAGCAAAAACAGCTATCCCGATTTTGATAAAATTTAAATGGGACCACCGCGGAAGTATACCCTTTAAAACAAAAAAGATTTTTTGAATCGGTTCACAATTGGCCATAATATACACAAAATAATACATACAGACGAACACAGAACTTCTTTTTTTTTACAAGTCGGTTAAAAAGCGTTAGGAAATATCATGACCGGGGCGTACTCAAACGTATTTTACCTCCTTACGGTCATGAACCCTAACAACGCAATCGAACTAATTCACAAAACCGTTCCACGCAAAATTCAAGCGTAATTCTAAACCGTTCCCCACAACACCAAGCACTTAATAAATAGTGGACTGAAAGTGGCCACTTAAAGGAATCACAGTACGGCCAACAAATCCAGCAAATTGAACAGGATCGGCAATTACCGAGACAATGCGTGCGTGAGAGCGGCGCGGTGCCGGCACGCACTTGCGAATTGGATCCCTTACCCCGGGTAATTAGGCCCCGTTCCCACGGACTAACAGGTGCTTTGGATTCTTTCTAACCAACGTTTCTACCTTTCAACCTGGGACTAAATAGCTGCTAAAATAAATAGAGAATACTTTAGATTTTCAGAATAATTATCTGTCATACTCGTAGCTACGTGATTTATTGCATCAATAATGTCGTAAGTAATAAAAAGGTACGCGCTTGCGAATTGGACCCGTTACCCTGGATATTTAGGCACTGTTTCCACGGACTAACAGGTGCTTTGGATTCTTTCTAACCAACGTTTCAACCTGGGACTAAATGTTTTCGCATTAATACTTTAGATTTTTAGAATAATTATCTGTAATAGCTACCTTTTTCTTGCATAAATATCGTAAGTAATAAAAGGGTACGCACTTGCGAATTGGACTCGTTACCCTGAGTAATTAGGCACTGTTTCCACGGACTAACAGGTGCTTTGGATTCTTTCTAACTTTTCTTAACTGGAATGTTCATTTACCATTCATCTGCACCTTTGTAAATAGACACAAGACGTGGAAGAGTGCGAGATTTAAATCTTGTCATATACCATTCGCTACTTAGCATGGATTTCTCACAAAAGCTAAACGTTTTTAATTATTTGTAACCAACCATTTCTTACCTTTTAAAACATTTTTTGTAGATAACAAGTTTACGTTAGACCACATTTTAGCTGATATAAAGTCAAGCATTTTACTCGGACTTGCAAATTCGACCGCTTGCCTGGGGTAATTATAGACTGTTCCCACGGACTAACAGTTGCTTCGGACATTTGACCTTTCATCTTAGGCTAAATAGCTTCTAAAATAAAAAAAATAAAATGAATTTTTAACTATGAATGAGAAAATGTTTTCAATGTAAAAAGAATCTCGTTCTGACTTGACCATAGTGCATTCATCAGTCCGTGTTGAACACCGCACTCATCTACAGGATGCATTTTTCAATGAATCTTGACGAAACTTGGTACAGAGGATCCATAGATTAATTGATTTTGATGACTTAGTTATTCGCTTAAGCTTAAGCTCTTAGTATAATTATGTATAATTATAATTCTACTTTTGGTTAAACGTAACAAATTTATTTGTATTGTATTGTCGTCGCCAATTTTTGATTAGAGGGGTAATTCTATCAAAAAGGGAGGAACTGTCGCGCTATTTATCAGCCGCTTTCAATAGTATTTCGTAAGATTGTGTAATATCTATATTCTAACCAGATTTGCGAGTATGAATCAAATGGATCAAAATTGGGTTTATAAAAATTTAGTTAAACAGATATCGGCAATAGGCCTAACCACGAAGGATGAAGAGGCACACGTTAGAATTGCTCAACTTTTCTACATATTCAGATTAGGCTTACAGCTAATATGGTAGATATTAGTTCGGCGTATAGATGCGCAAGCGCAGGGCGGAACCGCCCCGGGCGGCTGATGAAGACATCACGAGAGCGCGCCAATTGATTAGTCGCGCGACGGCCGTCGGCGCGAGAGGACGTGTTATTATGCTGCTTTAGACACGCGGCCCCGTTACGGTTTCGTTGCTAAAATATAACATTCGCGTCGCATTTTCTTACCTATTTTGGGGCTTTTCTGACTATGTTATTCTGTGTAAATCGTGGTAGTTTTATAATTTATACAGAACGTCTTACAGAACAGAGTTCGATTACACTGTTCTATAAATATTAAGAATCATCTTACACACGTTTTCTGACCCCAAACTAAGCAAAGCTTGTCCATGTCGAGGGAGATTTTGTGATCAGGTTTTATAGAATACCTTTTAGTTATTGAGAACGTTTACTTAGAAGAAACCTCTTTAGTCTTCATTTCAAGACGACATTTACTTTACGTAACACAGAATTAGGCAAAGAGTTCCGAATCCTTGCTGTTCGCATAATAAATATGGAATCGAAAGACACCATACCATAATCCTACCGCTTAACTTAGTCCTCGCCTGCGCGGTACAGGGGCGCCGGGGGAGAGGGTAATGAGGGACACTATAATGGGGAACTGAGACAGGTAAGTCTCAGTTCCCCATTATAGTGTAGTTGTAACATAGTCTGAGTAAGATCCAAATATAAACTATGTACACCTGTAATTCATCACGGTTTTCAATAAAACGTATGCAAGATTTGTTACTTATACGAATGGTAGCATTACTTGTTACCAAACTTGGTAAGTATAATGCTTGATTCGGAATGATTTGGAACCAAATGTACAATTCTATGCAAGGCAAAGTAATTTAGTGCCTATTTTAGCTCAGTACGCGCTGTGAGTAGTTAGAGGGAATGTTACAAAGTAAGCTATAGGCCGATACTTTTTTACTGAGGCGTAACGTCACGAACTCCCAACTCAAACTTTGATACGCTCTCTCTTGGATGTTTAGTTTGATTCACAAAAGAAATCATTATTTTTCGCAAATAATGACATAACCGCCTTCCATCGTGTACAAAATTCAAATAATTCGCTCGAACTATTTACATTATTGTTGATTATACAAAAACGGCTCAGCTGATTTTTTTTAAATTTAAATGGGGGGCTACCTCGGGAGTATACCCTTTCGAACTAAAAAATAATTTTTCGATTCGGTTCACTATTGGCGAAATTATCGAAGAACATACACAAAAAATACATACAGACAAACATAGAACCTCCTCCTTTTGGGAAGTCGGTTAAAAATACATGTCTACAATTTTTTGATGATATCTCATACTCCGGATCATGCCGTATTTGTCAACAACAGATTTATGGCTTAAATCAACACACTGAGCCTCATATTCCGCTAAAAATATGTTTTAACACCGCTTTGCCTCTCAAACCAAACATTTAGACCGCAAGTGAACAACTATCATCAAAATATCACCTGCATTTAAAAGCGAAGTTTCAATGGCACCGCCATAACTAAAGTCTTAGCTAACTACCTAAGCGATTCAAATGGTAAGCTATAGCTTGAATTAAGTGCTCTAATCGATAGAAACACGCATTATAGGATAGAACAGAAATCATGTCAAGCTTGCGGGACTAAAGGAGGATTATCAATCGTGTAATTAAGTACTAAGGATGCTATCTATCGTGAAAAACGACAATTAAGAGATACCCGTGTCTCTAGTACGACTATTCACATATATTCTTACTATCCCTACTAATATTATAAATCTGAAAGTGTGTTTGTTGGCTTTTTACTCTTTCACGCATCAACAGTGCAAAGGATGGACTGATTTATGGCATTGATATAATTTAAAAGCTGGAGAGTGACATGTGTTATCCCGGAAAAATAAAATATTCCTATGTCATTGTGAGAGCACAATAATTATTTTTCGCAAAAAATGGCAAAATCGCCTTCCATCATGTACAAAATTCGAATATTTCGCTCGAATCGTTTACATTATTGTTGATTTATCAAAAACGGCTCAGCCAATTCCTGTAAAATTGAAACAGGACCACCTTGGAAGTATACCCTTTCGAACTAAAAAATATTTTTTCGATTCAGTTCACAATTGGCGAAATTATCGATGAACATACACAAAAATACATACACACGAACATAGAACCTCCTCCTCTTTGGAAGTCGGTTAAAAATTAAAATATCACGCAGGTAAAGCTGCGTGTAAAAGTTAGTATAAGAAAGTCTAAATATAGTAAAATTGTATTCAATCTAAAGACAGATGCAATTTAATTGTTTGTTATCATAAAGTATCTGGCTTTTGTCAGAGGAAACCCTGACGAACATACAAAAAAAGTGTAAGTAGGTCTATAAGTTTCCGTCTTGAATACCTTAGGTACGAGTATCCTTATTAAGCTACGGGCCTGTGACACATGTTAATTATCCTGAATTGTCTTACTAAAACATCTTATGTGGAACTTAGCGACTTAAAACTTGCAAATCCTTATCAGTACCTACGCCTTTTTTTACGAGGGGGAAATCTTCGAGAGATACCCGACTGCTTTGGGATGCTGCCGGGTAATGTGGGATTGTATCCACTAAAACCCTCTTGGTGCCCAGCGTTTGTGCGGTCTTGGGAGCTCCGGGATCTCCAGCGGAAGGTACCGGTGCTTCTAGCACTTTATATGACTCGAGCCTATTCACTACCCCTACTTTGAGAAAGTCAAGTTATTTACGCACTCGATAGGAGTTAACTAAGCGTTCGGTTACCGTAGACCAGCAGCCGTTTCTAAGTGGGGTGACGAAAATCTCGTCAAATTCAACGATTTGAAAACCCCAGGCCTGTCTGTTCTCCGCAAAAAAGTGTCCCTTTGCACTGTCGCCTATATTTCGAGATACTCCTTTAGCAGTGTCAGACCGCCTTGAACTGCTGGGGCTAACCTACTCCCTCATTAAACTACGGCACGTGCCTAGAATCTAGAGGCCAAATTGGCTGGTATGAAGCTGGGTATCCTGAACAAGGTTAGGCGGTATTTCACACCGGGACAGTTGCTTACTCTGTATCAAGCACAGATCCGTTCGTGTCTGGAATACTGCTGCCATCTTTGGGATGGCTCGGCTAAGTATCAGCTCGAGGCCTTGGAATCGGTGGACCGGCGTGCTGTTCGGCTTATAGGTGATGAAAAGTTAGTTTCAAAAAAAATTCATAGCCGCAAATTGAGCACCGCCGTAAGGTTGCGAGTCTGTCCATTTTTTATAGGATTCATTTCGGAGTGTGCATCTGAGTTGCACGACCTTATCCTACCATCCCCGTTTTACTATAGGACAAGTAGGAGGACGCCACATTACCACCCCTACATTGTCGATTTTCCTTCAATACGTACGAAGCGGTTTGACTCAACATTTCTGATTCGTACCGCCAGGGAATGGAACAGTCTTCCTGCTTTCCTGTTTCCTAAGAGATATAATCTAAAGCTTTTCAAGGTCAGAGTGAATAGGTATCTTCTAGGTCTGCGTGCTTCATCTTCGACCACAACGTCGCTTACCAACAGGCGAGTTGGTGGTTAAACGCGGACTTATTTGCGTTAAAAAAAAATTAGACTTGCAGCGGCCAATTTGGTTCCGGAGACAATTCAACGACTTCCACGTTGGCCACGCTCAGTTATTCCCTGGGGGGAGTTCTTCCGCTGGCTCTAAGAAGTCTTGTGGTGGGGGGCAGGTTTCGTGATCTCAGTGGAGTGCGATTGTGGAGCTGTGCAGACAATACAACACCTATTGTCATGTCCTCAGTGCCCAAACACCTGCACACTGAGCGACCTAGTGGAGGCCACCCCTCCTGGAGTAGCAGTCGCTAACTACTGGGCAAAGCTTATATATAGGTAGATAGATCATCACCATCTAGATCTATCACCTTAGAACCATCGACACGAAGAAGAAGAATTGGCAGCTCATTTACTGAACACAGTTATACTTCATTGCGTTTAAATGAATACACGACAATATACATATAAGCACAAACAAATAGTATAAGTTTTAGTTACATAGATTTTATCAGGATACCCATTGTTAATCGGGATGGGTCAGGACCTTGAGTGTTTAGCGGGAGATTAATATCTCGCGCATTTCGTGATAAAGTTGACAACTGCAATAAATGTCAAACAAATATTCCCAATTATCGCAACATCTAGGCGCTAATTCAGCTAACAGAGACGAAACTGAGCTGAAAAATGTATGATCCTTAGACTCTCATGACCATACGCATAATGAGTGACCGCGGGTGATTTACAACTGAGCGTTACCGTGGTTCGGATGACGCGTTAAATTGTAGGCCCAGGGTGATATAACCCTTTAGCCATGTCAGAGGCTTTCATACGGCTTTAAAACCCTGACATAAGGGCTAGCTACCCCGCCTATACGATCTTACTCTGGTCTCGGAGAGTAGGTATATCGCCGCGGAGTATTTCACATATATTTACCACTAGCCAATTTCAGTAGTGTGTAATTGTGTATATGTGAAATATATTGCGACTTTCAAACTCTGAGAATAAGAGTCATGTGTGCGTATCGTGATTATAGCTATCAAGAAACGTTCCAGGAACTCAATTTTTGTAAAGTTAGAATCATTACTAACGTTCGCAAAGGATCGCATGCTATGCTCTCCCGTTCGCACAAGCATAAATGTTTAATGCTCACTCCTGCTCTTACTCGGTCTCGTGACCATTTACGCATACGTTCAGCCTTCTAATGATTCAAATATTGATCCTCAGCTGATGACGTAATAGCGTGCGATGTTTTGACAATTTCCACGGCGGACTAACGGATAAGGTTCAGTTCAGATTCGTCTGATCTTAGCAGAATTGGCCCGCTAATACCACTAAGATCAGAGTAACACACTAGGTATAATGACATTAG
This sequence comes from Hypomecis atomaria, assembly GCA_964007245.1. Lineage (NCBI taxonomy): Eukaryota > Metazoa > Arthropoda > Insecta > Lepidoptera > Geometridae > Hypomecis > Hypomecis atomaria. Next base: position 14,906,858 of record OZ023294.1, on the reverse strand, counting down.
GCTGACGACATCGAGTTTAAATTCTTCGAGGAGCGATAAGCAACAGCTCCTTGGTTTAGCAACTTCGACAACCTTTAAGGCGATGTTTATTCTCATACGAACATCGATTCATAAGGAACAACGGGTAATAAGTTGTAGGGCTGCTGCGTTAAAGGACAATAGACAATTGTGCAGACGATTGGCGTAATTTGTTCTTTCTATCAATTTGTATTTTTAGACTAATGATGAACGCGTATACTCGTCCGCGCCGAAGGAGCTGAATTGCACCGAAAATGTCAAACGCTGTTGGCGTTGGCATTTGACAGAAAAGCAGATCGTGCGGACCGGCCAGGTGCGAGACAATGCATACGTTCTATTAATTTGACCAATGCGTCGCTTGCAGCTCCTTCGGCGCCTGCTGGTGAGCGTTCAGCATTAAATACCAAAAACGAAATTTGAATTTCTGAAAATTATTTTACACTTTCTGTACAGCGGCAACATTTCCATTAGGTAGTTGTTTATAGAAATTCTAGATCAGTTATTATCATTTCAATCGCTACTTAACCAAGGCTGAGGAACTTAAAGTACTGTAATGTATCAGCCTCTTTTAAATGTCCACTGCAAGTCGTAGGCCTGCCCACAAAGGGTGATGAAAAGTGAACTTAAAGTAGGTACAGATTGAATAATTATTTTTCGCAAAAAGTGGTCAAACCGCCTTCCATCGCGTACAAAATTCAAATATTTCGCTCGAATTGTTTACATTATTGTTGATTTTCCAAAAACGGCTCAGCCGAATTCTACAAAATTTAAATTTACTACGCCGGGCGGGAGTATACCCTTTCGAACTCAAAAATAATTTTTCGATTCGGTTCGGAATTATCGATGAACATACTCAAAAGAACATACAGACGAACATAGAACCGCCTTCGTTTTGGAAGTCGGTTAAAAATCAATATAAAGATTATTCAAAATATATTTATGTACTCGTACTTACGTATTTTATGCATGTAGCAAAATTTTCAGCTTCACACATGTCAACCCTACAAGGCAATAGCGTGCGTAGATGCATTTCGAGCATCTTGGAGCTCTCTCGCCCGAGGGGAATTGTTTATAAACATCTAGCGTCTTGTATTAATTGCGAACATAAATGAGTTTAATGCGGTACATTAGTGTGGACAGCTGAAATTCTAAGTGCCAATTTATTTTAAGAAATGATTGCTCTCCATCATTACTCCTGATCAAAGATCTTAGGGACACTACAAGTAATTAAGACATTACATCAGTTTCACTGATGGACAACTTTCTTATGAATTTCTAATAAGACCTAAAGGAAAAGCCTGTAAAAAAAAATATATGTGTATATACATATTTACATAAATTCTTAAGAACTCATTGCTACAGTACTAGGTTTGAACTAGGGTTTGAGTCCCAGGACGTCTCGTAACGTGTCTCGAATTCTCGGGACTTTCGGGTCAAGACTCGAGTCGAGACAAAATTGACGAAATTGAGAAGTAATAACTTTTATTTTCAAATAATTGAAGGAGCCCAGCGCTAACTGTTAGTTTAATGAATAATTTAAGTTAAGCGCAGTTCTAACTAAAACAGCGCTAAATGGTATTAGGTTATTATTAATAGAAGAGGGCGATGAAGAGTGTGACCTGAAAGCATCCTGTTTTCAATTTTGTCGTACGCTTTGTTTCTTAGATCACGGTTTTTGTAGAGTATGTACCTAGCTTATTTTTCATAAACATGGGTGTCCAGGATATACAGGGTTATTCAAAACTGATGCACTAAGCCAAAAGGAGTTGATTCAGACCATAATTACGAATAGCTTTTACTATAAGGGACAACCCGGAATTCTAGAAAAGAAAGAGCTGTTTCATACATTTTGTCTATTCCGAGTTGTAATTTTGTATGGAACAGCTGATTCTCGAAAAAAAGCAAAGTCTCGTAGTCCCGGGAATTCTTGGGACTTTGGTTGTAGGCTGTCTCGTGTCCCGGGACTTTGAAATTGTCGGGAATTCCCAAACCCTAGTTTGAACCTACGCTTGTAAAGCGAATGTTCTCCCACTAGGCCACCACATGGCTTTCTTATACTTGTGTACATATTATAAAACAATAGTTAAGCTGTGATTTCCAAACCATAAATAAATCACTAGAGCCTAAGCCTAGGGCATGTCAGTCAGCCTACACGACAGGCTATGCGATAAATTAATTGAAATCATAAGAATATTGCACTTATACGCGTTACCACTACGTCTTGCCTAAGACTACGATAATTATGTAGCAAATTGCAAGGCTTTAAAGCTTTATTAGAACTTAATTAACACATTTACAACTCTATAATCGGTTTCGATTGAGAAGTTAATCAACGACAAGATGGTTTATTGTATAAAAATTATAATTTATAGTGCCATAACTGTTTTACAATGAGTAGAGCTTTGATAGTATATTTTTACCGACTTCGAAAAAGGAGGAGGTACTATGTTCGTCTGTATGTATTTTTTGTGTATGTTCATCGACATTTTCACCAATTGTGAACCGTTTTAACAAATATATTTTTTAGTTTGAAAGAGTATACTTCCGAGGTGGTCCCATTTAAATTTTATCGAAATCAGCTAAGCTAACCCATTTTCGATAAATCAGCAAAAATGTACATGGATGTCACATCAATTCGTGCAAACAATTCGAATTCTGCACACGGTGGAAGTCGGTATTGCGATTTTTTGCGAAAAATAATTATTAAGTTGCATCGACGAATACGGTAATATAGCAAGTAAGAAAATGATTTTACTTTTATTTCAGCGTGTTACTTTTTACAAAGGGAAAAACGGGACCCTATTACTAAGAATTCGATGTCCGTCTGTCTGTCTGTCTGTCACCAGGCTGTATACGGTAATATAGCAAGTAAGAAAATGATTTTACTTTTATTTCAGCGTGTTACTTTTTACAAAGGGAAAAACGGGACCCTATTACTAAGAATTCGATGTCCGTCTGTCTGTCTGTCTGTCACCAGGCTGTATACGGTAATATAGCAAGTAAGAAAATGATTTTACTTTTATTTCAGCGTGTTACTTTTTACAAAGGGAAAAACGGGACCCTATTACTAAGAATTCGATGTCCGTCTGTCTGTCTGTCTGTCACCGGGCTGTATCTCATGAACCATGATAGCTAGGCAGCTGTAATTTTCACAGATGATGTATTTCGGTTGCCGCTATAACAACAAATACTAAAAACAAAATAAAATAAATATTTAAGGGGGGGTCCCATACAACAAACCTGAATTTTTAGACGTTTTTCGCTCTATAATCTATATTAATAATGGTACCAGGTAGATGCTTGAAAATTTCACAGAATATTTAGTTTTATATTCACTTCAATAATAAATAATAAAATTAATACAGTACGGAACCCTCCGTGCGCGAGTCCGACTCGTACTTGGCTGATCATATCTAAGCTGTATGCCTCTTTTTTGGCAGATTGAACTGGCAGTGGACAGAGAGCATTATACTGATGCACAATGCAGAACACGATGTGCATGGTGGGACTGCAAGACCATCCAAACCATTTTATCGGGAAGCATAGCGCATAGCGTAATTCTCGAGTGGAGACCACGTGCCGGCAAGCGCAGAGTAGAACGTTTAACCACAAGCTGGTCGGATGACCTCATTAAGACCGCAGGATCTCGATGGATGTGATGCAAGCCGATTCCAACCGGTCTTATTGGAGATCTATAGGGAAGGCCTATGTCCACTGCTGGACATAGGACAGAATACATTTTATACATGAAATTATTCCTGTTACTAAATCAAAATTATCTCATCCATGTGTGAGCTACATCATTAAAAATACACATAAACACATACACAAATTTAAAACCTCACTTTTCAACAGAGGTTAATAAGATCATGGTAGCAAACTTGACAGAGCGTCAAAGCGTAATAGAGGTCGTAGGTTACAAATATAAAAATAGTCGTATTTTAACCCATATGTACAGTATTGCAGTTAGATAAATCCACTTGCAAAAGGGCTGCTTTTACGAGTATAAGCCATAATAAACAAGCAATAGGTATAAATTACTCCACTCGACAACTTGGCAGGTAAAGCACAGTTTGTATCGGACAGTATCTAATCTAATGCAAAAGTACAGAAGTTACGCTTGGATCTGTTAAAAAGAAATAATAATGTTTGCAAATGATTATGAAGCACATGAAAACACGCAACCGCGTTATTTATATGGAGAAGAAAATACAACGGGCAATAGTTCTTTTTTTGTGGGACATTCTATCCGAAAAATTGACGCATTGCATACTGTTTTGCAGCTAAATAATAAATAAATAAATAAAATTATTTATTTGGCACAAAAAGTTAGCTCTGCACAAAGGAACGATACTACCTGCAGTAGTCAGAAAGACGTGTCGCGGGCAGCATCGCTCACCTCCGGCAAAAGAATTTAGACAACAAATGGTTTTGAATACAGAAAATTAAGACAATTGAATTGTGTTTGAATTGTGTGTGTATACACCATATTCTGTAAAAAAAAACCTACTAGTACATGAAAAAGAAAATGACGAAAATCATAATGCTGACAAGTTTTTGATAGTTTTTAGGATTCCGTACCCAAAGGGAAAAACGGGACCCTATTACTAAGACTTCGATGTCCGTCTGTCCGTCTGTCTGTATGTCTGTCTGTCTGTCACCGGGCTGTATCTCATGAACCATGATAGCTAGGCAGCTGAAATTTTCACGGATGATGTATTTCTGTTGCCGCTATAACAGCAAATACTAAAAAGAAAATAAAAGAAATATTTAAGGGGCGCTCCCATACAACAAACCTGATTTTACAGACGTTTTTCACTCTATATTAATAATGGTTACAGGTAGATGCTTGAAATTTTCACAGAATACTTAGTTTTATATTTATTTCAATAATAAATAACAAAATTAAAATAAAATAAATATTTAAGGGGGGCTCCCATACAGTACGGAACCCTCCGTGCGCGAGTCCGACTCGTACTTGGCCGATTATTAAAGATGCATCACTGTCATCATCTCCACAACCGCCAATAGTTTCAGGCCGTCCGGCCGTCCACGCATATTGAAACTAAATCATTCCAACGTCACGCGAGAATATCAGAAAATACAAATAACCGACCTAATGAAGGCTGATTAAAAACTGATTTATCATTTTTAAATGTATCCGGCTTAGTTAATTGTTGTTTGATTTAGCTATCACGCTTTCATGGCTGAGATAGATTGGATCTGAGATTGCTATCGGGTTAGGTTCGGTATGCGATGGTGACGTGTAGCCAGGCTCGGTAACTATGTGACAGATTGTAGTTCCCGGTTAGATTCGGTGATTGTAATTAGGGTTCCGTACCCAAAGGGTAAAAACGGGTCCTTATTACTAAGTCTCCGATGTCCGTCTTTTCGTCTGTCTGTCTGGGGCTGTATCTCATGAACGGTGATAGCTAGAATAATGAATTTTTCACAGATGATGTATTTCTGTTGCCGCTATAACAACAAATATTAAAAACAGAAAAAAAAAATATTTAAGGGGGGCTCTCATACAAAAACCCTTAATTTTTAGCCCTTTTTCGCTCGATATTAATAACGGTGACAGGTAGATGCTTGAAATATTAACAGAATATTTAGTTAAATATGTTTAAATAAAATTGATTATTAAATTAAAATAAAGTAAATATTTAAAAAATAATGTTTCTTGTATGGAAGGGGAGGCTTCCATACAAGAAACATTATTTTTTAAATATTTACTTTATTTTAATTTAATAATCAATTTTATTTGAACATATTTAATAACGACAACAGGAAGATGTCATTCCAACCGGTCTTATTGGAGATCCTTAGGGGAGGCCTTTGTCCAGCAGTGGACGTCATTTGGCTGATGGATGGATGGATGGAAAATGGCAGGCCATTTAGTTCCACCTAAGTCAAAGTAGCCACGAAACCTGGCGCCACATCAAAATAAACCCAAATGACACATGTATCACCTTGAAAATCACACACGCTCAAGGCGTACTTGCGCAACGTATTGACTAGGTATTATGTTAACAATACCCCTAATCATATCATAGGCTGTGTCGAAACCGTCCCGAAATTGTCAGTCGAAAGTATCGAGAGCAGCTGGTGAGAAGTACATGCATTTTGAGATAAGTGAAATGGTAAGTAAGAGAGTGAAATGGTTTTAAAAGTAAAAGTAAGGTTTTGCGTACTGATTAAAAATTTAAAACGTGATGGTGTGCGAATTACTATGTTGCTTATACGATAGTGTATTTGCTCACTCAATAACTAAATAATCGCCATTAAAATAATTTTAGTAAACCATACTTTTATATTTTATTGTTACCTATTCTTAGAAAAGCATTAACGAATAGAATTCGCATTAATGCTGATGGTTTAGCTGGAAAGGGTCTTTTGGCTGTTTTATATTTCAATATTTCTAGTGACTATGCCTACTTTCAATAAAATTCATACTTGCAAATACTAGTTTCTATTGGTATCTGTTAATAACAAAGATTCCCTTGAGCCATTATTTTATTCCGTAAATGTTTTACGTTTACACAATCTATGAATAAATAACATGGGGCAATATATACAATTGCAACACGCTAATAAAATCTATAGTTCTATGTAGGTACCATAAGTTTAAATATTTTTTTAAATATAAATATTTTTAGGGGATATTTTTACACACGGTCTCTGACCCCGAAATAAGCAAAGCAAAAATGGCTGCCAGAGACTGACATACTACATTTACATATTTTTAAATACATACTTGTATAGATAGTACCTAAATAACACCCAGACACAGAGCAAACACCTATGTTCATCACATAAATGCTACCTGGGTGGGGATCGAACCCACGTATCTTTGATCCAGAAGTCAGGGTCACTAACCACTGAACCACCGAGACAGTCTAAGGTCTAGTTAGGTATAAAATGACTAGTACAAACTGGTCTTGAATGTGGATCAATGCACAATGTCAGCTGTGTGACCAAACTTCGTTCGAATTCCAAGGGCTTAGTCTTAGGGCTTTATACGACCCGTAATATCTACCCACTTACGCTTCAGCATAATAGAGCATGCACTTGGAATGCAAATAAATACTTTAGGATACTTATTTTTTGCAAAAAATAGCATGACCGACTTCACCCATGTACAGAATTCGCGAATATTTCGTACGGATCGATGTAGCATTTATCACATTATTATGATTTATCGAAAATCGCTCAGCCGATTTCAATAAAACTTTAATGGGACCAATTTCAAAGTATACTCTTTCCAATAAAAAAAAAAAGACGTGTGGCACTCGGGGACTGCCGCGGTAAAGCTACTGCATAGCATATTTCGAAGCAGCTCGTCTCGATTCGTGCGAGTTTCGTAAAGTCGTACAATACGTCTAATCACACACAACGCCGTGTCGAAGACTGCCGAACTGAAACGACGTTAGACGATGCACGGCCTTCAAGCCACACCTCCTTGCCCGTCGGAGTGGGGAGCGTGAGGTTTTTTCGTTACGGAATTTCTGGATTCGGTCCCCGCGCTCAAGGCCCGCGATAGAAGCTATGCAATAGCTTAAAAATATTGAAATCGGACTGCTATCGTGGTTATACGTCAAAAAAATATACGCGTCGAATTGAGTACCTCCTCCGGTTTGGTTCTTCGGTCAAAAATGACAACCAACGCCTGTATGTAGCCATTTTGCTAGGGCGCTCGCACATGAAGTAAAATCCAAAGAAACTTCAGCAAGCGAGGGTCGATGATGATTTAAGTGTTTTGGGAGCTTTAGGCGAGTATCTTCTACAGTAGAAAAAAGTAGCATTGGTATACTAGGTTTATTAGTGGCAGAGTACGTAGGTGCAGCGTAAGATACATAATCGGCCAAGTACGAGTAGGACTCGCGCACGAAGAGTTCCGTACTGTATGGGAGCCCCCCCATAAATATTAATTTTATTTTAATTTAAATATTAAATAGAATACATAATTCAATATTCTCTGAATATTCAATTTTAAACCCTTTTTTCGCTCTATATTAATAATGGTAACAAAATTAAATATTCTGTAAGTATTTCAAAAAGGGTTTAAAATTCAGGTTTGTTGCATGGGGCCACCCTTTAATATTAATTTTACTCTGTTTTTAGGGTTCCGTACCCAAAGGGAAAAACGGAACCCCATTACTAAGACTTCGATGTCCGTCTGTCTGTCTGTCACCGGGCTGTATCTCATGAACCATGATAGCTAGGCAGCTGAAATTTTCACAGATGATGTATTTCTGTTGCCGCTATAACAACAAATACTAAAAACAAAATAAAATAAATATTTAAGGGGGGCTCCCATACAACAAACCTGAAGTTTTAGACGTTTTTCGCTCTATATTAATAATGGTATCAGGTAGATGCTTGAAATTTTCACAGAATATTTAGTTTTATATTCACTTCAATAATAAATAATAAAATTAAAATAAAATAAATATTTAAGGTGGGCTCCCATACAGTACGGAACCCACCGTGCGCGAGTCCAACTCGTACTTGGCCGATTATTAGTATTTGTTGCAATCAAGGGAGAGTTTTTTGAGGCAAGAGAACATCATCTGTGAAAATTTCAGCTTTCTAGCTATAACGGTTCATGAGATACAGCCTGGAGACAGTCAGACAGACAGACAGACAGACAGACGGACAGACGGGACGGACAGCGGAGTCTTAGTAATAGGGTCCCGTTTTTACCTTTTGGGTACGGAACCCTAAAAATCAACAATAAGGAAAAAAATATTAGAAGAAAATAATTTAACCACTTTGAACCATTGCCACGACGAAGAAGAATTAAAAAAAATTATATGTACATCGATTCGAGGGTTTACTGATTCGGATTTTGTTCACGATTGAAGTAGGTATGTTGTGCCATTTTATGCAAAAATAAGATGAATAATATTTTACAGTAAGTTAGGTACTGGCACATTTATACTTGAACATACCTACCTATATATGTTCAGCATATGTTACCATGCAACCAAAACAAGCACAGGGAGAACCGGTAACCTTTGGCCGACATCACTCGTAACAAGCCTCTCAAAAATGCAGCTTTAGACATCCGGTCACCTTGGGAGCCAGATTAGCTAATTGTTACAGTTCTAAGTGGTCACAGTGTAGTTAAAGCGCCTTTCTCTCTTTGACCCTTAGCCTTGACTCGGCGCGCCCGCGGTGTGCCTGTACACGTCACTGCTTCTACGATTCTACGTCATGTGGATAAAATCCTTGCTATGGAAAATTAGAACAATCACAACTTTGTTTATGTATCTGTCTCGTTACCGAATTGGCTGCGCAAAACTAAAAATATTACTTATATATGGAACATAATATATGGTCATCCGGCTGCAAGATGGCTCGACGATATTGTGAAAATCACGGGTCGAACTTGGACACGAAAAGCACAGGACCGAGACAAACAGCACCGTAAGAGGTAGACCTATTCCCAGCAGTGGGTAAGAGAAGGATCATGATGATGATGATGAACCATAAGATTGAGAATTTCGACAGTTTAGACACAATATGTACATGCACAATGTCAAAGTCAAAGAACAGAATCAAATTTTGTTTGATCTCGTAGAAGTAGATTTTTTGAAGATACGGACTCATCTGCCTGAAAAAGTTAAATCTGAAACTGTTTCCGGTCTACTTGAAGATTAAGCTGGAAACCTTATAAAAAATACAATTTTTTTAGATTTAACAGCTGAGCGAGCTGCTGGAATACTCAAAAAGTCAGAAGTATTAGTCAAGAATAATAAAAAGAAAGATGTACAATAATATGTCTTGCAAAATTGAGAAGTTTTGACGTTTTAGACAGTGATTTTAGTTTCAATATCAATTAGGATAACATCTGTAGCTAAATAGAGTACAAGGACGGCAGTATTATGATGATGAGTCATCATATATTATCGACCTTTGTGAAGAGGTTAAGCAAATTAAAAAGACAAATAAAGCTAAATGAACAGTGGAATATTAATACCAACTAATGAATTGAATTAGTTGAATTAGTGTAATACAATTATAGGCAGTAAAATTTTCTACGCTTTATTAAATTATTCCTTTGAAACATAGCGTAGGAATTCAAACTAATTAATGCGTTCGATATTAGCAAAAAGGTTAAACGTTAACGCAGAAGTGGATAATTTATGTGGAATCATAAATAAAATTAATACCAATGAATTATAGAGGTTATATACTCGAGATTTGTACTAGAATAAATGAATTTTAAATATTTTTTTTACTTCTAGTTATGTTTTTATGTCGTATTGATTAAAAATTGCACGGATTGTACGCAAAAAGTGTAAAGAAAATATATTATTATTTTTCGCAAAAAAATGGCAAAACCGCCTTCTATCGTGTACAAAATTCGAATATTTCGCTCGAATCGTTTACATTATTGTTGATTTATCAAAAACGGCACAGCTGATTTCTGTAAAATTTAAATGGGACAATCTTTTTCGAACTAAAAAAAGAATTTATCGATTCGGTACACATTTGGGTCATTTGGCCAGGTTATCGATGTTCATCGTGTTCAAAATTCGGATATTTCGCTCGAATTGTTTACATTTTGTTGGTTTTTTCAAAAACGGGTCAGCCGATTTCTGTAAAATTTAAATGGGACCTCGGGAGTATTCCCTTTCGAATGAAAAATGAATTTTTCGATTCGTTTCACAATTGGTGAAATTATCGATGAACATACACAAAAAAATACACACACACGAATTTAGAACCTCCTCCTTTTTGGAAGTCGGTTAAAATTATGTAATATGACGGATGATATAAAATAATGGAAGAAATGGACATGACATGCGACTCTACATAAAAGGGAACACTGTAGTAAAATAATGTGAATGAACTTATAAATAACTCTAAGACTGTTCATATCTAATCCACGTAATCTAAAAGCACGTACATCTAAAGATCGATGTAGTGTGCTTATCCTACTTCCTACTAATATTACAAACGTGAAAGTTTGTAAGGATGTATGGATGTTTGTTACTCTTGCACGCAAAAACTACTGAACGGGTTGAGATGAAACTTTGCAATTATATAGCTTATATCTCAGAATAACACATAGTTTATAAATTATAATGATATTGCGTATTTTTTCCATATTATAACAATAAATGTTAAGTATCTGCGAGCTGTTCTAGCGTGCGCTCCAAGAAATGTCAAAAAAGTACTGTCAAATCGAACAAATATCAAATTGTTTTTTTTTTCCACCACCTTTATAAAGGTTGGTAAGGTAGGGCCTCGAAATATCATGCGGGCGAAGCCGCGGGTAAAAACTAGTTGTTAATAGTTGAAGCTAGCTTTAAAAAGTGACATAAAATATTGGGAGGAATCCTACTAGTCTCGGAGCTTTTCATATACTTGATGGTGAAGTATGCCAATACAGAACTGATAACGAACTAGCCTACGAATTAAATTTACGTTTGTTCTGCCATCTGTTGTGCCTGAGGTCAATTTATGTTCTAATGGGGTAAGTCTCTCTTTACGAATACAATTAATCTTACTTGTCAATGATATAATTCCTATGACCAAATGCATTAATCCATTTTGGGAGATACGATCTGGATCGTTTGATTAAATCCAGTCTAGATTGCATACATTCAGAGTTGGACTTTATATTGATTTATGCAAGTAATAGACTGATATATTGATTGGAATTCAATTCACTCGGCCGGCCCCGTGGCCCGTTGTAATTCGGTTAGCCAAACAAAACGCTGTATTAGTCATACGCACTATTGTCCATAGCTGTCGTTCCAGGCGCTTTATCTTAATTGAGTGCAATTTGATTTAGTGGCGCAACTACTTACAAACTTACATCTGCTATTAAACAAATGCTATCTCTACCGACTATATTCATATAGACTAGTCGTACAGCGGCATTGTTAAAATTGTTCTTACGTAGCACGTGCCGGGCTTGACAATCAGTTACGAATGTAACTTTGATTCCAAATTAATCTTTAACACCTTTGATATAAGTGTTACGTGTGTTTTCGAAGGTGAATAAGTAAAGTGGTCGGAGTGCATTGTGTGAGCGACGCCCGAGGGGACAAGTTATGTCATACAAGTATTTCATGTACGCTTCTAGAGGTAGAAAAGTAACAAGGATATGAGATCTTTATCAAGCCATATGGAATTTGATTGAAGTACTACAGAAGTTTTTTTTTGGACTAAATTAATTTTAATGTTTCTACGGTAAGTAACACCTGGTCAAGTAAGATAAGAACGTCATATCTGAATTAAGTTTGGAAGCTATAATTTCGGTATGTATGTCTGATGCTTGATGCGTAGGTATACCTAGTTTATTGACTTCGGATATACCGTATACTTACCAAATTATGGTACAGCACAAGAAGGAACGTTTTTACAATGCAAATACGGAGTTTCAATCAGTTCTGAGACACAATTCTCAGAAAGAAATCTTGCTCTCTAAATCGCCAATAAATACGAAAGGTGGCAAACAAAAATGGACTGGGATGGCTATATTAGTCAAATGTTGATGAGCAGAAATAGCTCTTGCATGGCACAGACACATGAATGATTGCAAGAGGAGCTTAACCTCCAAGGTACTCTACTCAAGGTTTATTAGATGTACAGTTATTATACACTGGCTATACATACTCTTAGAAAAATAACGTACTATTTTTCCAAGTACATACTACCCTCACCTGGTGGATACTCACTGTAACTATGATTATATGACTGCTTCATCATTGCACACAATAAAAAATTGTTTGTCTGTAAAATCGTTTTACTGACGCTAATTTTACGCGATAAAGTCATAAGAAAACGTTGTTAAATCAACAACTGAAACAAGCCGAACACTTAGGCCGATCGTGCCTATATACCGCTTCTTTGAACGTGACACCTTTTCGTGCGTGCAGCCGTCGTTCATCGATTTATAAGACGTTATCACGTCAAAAATAAGAGGATAAGAAGATATACCTTCGCTCTGATACGAGAAAACCATGGCTAAAACGACAGTAGCTGACTCCAGCAGTTTCACCATAATCGTACAAGAACTAAACACTGGTAAAGCGCAATGATACACGCGATTCGGTTCCAGCCCGCTTCCACAACCGATATTTATCGGTACAGCTAGCAAATGAAACGTGTCCGCGTATAAATTTATCAGTACGATAAGATTTGTATCCTAGTCGCTCCTAACTGCATATTAAGTAATGGTAATAAGTTCCCGAACAGCGGGACGGCTTGATGAATCACTGATATGTCGACATTTAGATTTCGTCTAGGGTGACCAGATCCCGTACTATAAACTATCCAGTCGACTCTACACACTTGAGGAGTTATGTCGAAGCAGTATCTGTATAAGCTTTAACTAATAGGAGTAGCTCTTCGCCTATGTTCAACGATGGTTGGTAGCGTCTTCCATTCAGCGCGATCCTGCGGTCTTAATGAGTTCGTCCTACGATGATTCAGATATTGGCAAAGAATTTATTTTCCAAACATACGTTCCTCCTTTACCGAAAAGTCAGTGGTATAGTACAGGAAATAAGCATGAAAATACGCATAAGACAAATGAATATTCTACGTCTTTAAAAATATCACCCCATACGTAGAAGAACAAATCGTCGCTGCAAATTTAAAATCTTTTATGTGCAAAAGGTAGCATTTTGAGAAAAACAAAAAAAAACTATTTATACCTACATATAAATGCACCGTGTGTCAGTGAAATATTAAGATATTCCCATAGGAGATTTTTGCAAATGATAAATCCTATGATTATTTTTTGCAAAAAATAGCATGACCGACTGCACCTGTGTACAGAATTCGCGAATATTTCGCACGGATCGATGTAGCATTTTTCGATTTCAATAAAATTTAAATGAGACCAATTTCGAAGTATACTCTTTCCAATAAAAAAAGAATTATTCTAATTATTTATCGCAAAAAACAGCAAGACCGACTTCACCCGTGTACAGAATTCGCGAATTTTCGCACGGTTCGATGTTACATTTGTCACATTACCGTTGATTTATCAAAAATGGCTCAGCCGATTTCAATAAAATTAATTATTAAATTTTAATGGAACCAATTTCGAAGTATATCCTGTCCAATAAAAAAAGAATTATTGAAATCAGACTACTACGAAAAAAATTAGGCGTACATAAAAAAAATAAAAAATATATAAATACGCGTCGAATTGAGTACCTCCTCCGGTTCGTCGGTCAAATAAGAATTTAACTTTGCACTAAATTTTCGATCTAATTTTTCATTTTTATAAGGTTTAGGATCACTTACTGAGCATAAAATCACAAAATGCTGACAGATCCAGGTGGAGCTTCAAGCGCCATCTTGAAAAAACGTTTTCGGCTGATAATAATAGTCTCCGTAATTTTTGCTCTAAAGTCCATAGTTTCCAAGATATCGGCCAAAAACATTTTTTCAAGATGGCGCTTGAAGCTCCACCTGGATCTGTCAGCATTTTGTTATTTTTATGCTCAGTAAGTGATCCTATACCTAATTATAAATAAAATTTGGATCGGAAATTTAGTGCAAAGTTGACCAAAAAAACGTCTATTTTTCCTGTTAATACGGGAAATATAGAGACCAGCCAAATCAGAAGGCGCATTTTATCATAGTTCATTAACCACGACTTTAGATTAACCAAATTAAATAGTCTCGGGGTGTCTCGGCATATCCGTCTATTACGGGAGCCCGGATTTAACATTGGATTTTATCTCGCCTTATCATAAGTTGATATTCATCGACTTAGCATTTGTTTTGTTATAATGTTGATATTCCAAACAACTGTCAAAAGGATCTAATTCAGGTTCGCGCTAAGAGCTCATAGTACGAATTTTGACGCTGTTAGTGTTGAGGGAGCTGTTAAATTAGTCGATAGGCTGCTGCGGTAGTGTTGGCCGAGATTGATTTGTCACGAACAATGTACCTACTTCATACATTAGCTCGGTAAGATACTACTACAAACCAGGCGGGGCCAAGTTATTTGGTATGTTCGGATTGCGTGTAGAACAAAAAATAATGAATGAATGAACTCTTCATTCTTTACATCAATATAAAGACAAAAAAATACCTAAATACTTACATAGAAGAAAAAAGAAACTTAAAACTAGTGCAACAACGTGCGGCCTTATTGCTTGTAGCAATCTCTTCCATGCAACACTTTTATCCAAAAAGGAGTTTATACAAAACGGGGTTTTATAAAGTAAAGAACTAGATAATTTCAATGCTGAAAACGTGTCTGGCAGAGACATGACAAAGTGCACACAAAGAATATGTAAGTTTATTTGATGATTCACCTGATTTATCTGACCTATTACGCACACAACTTCGAAATAATAGATATATTGTATTAGGATTCGAACCCAGCGCCCCTAGCATGACAAAGGGATAAAACAATATTATCCACTTTTAATGTCAGTTGTCACTTGTCAATGTCATATTTTGTTTCCACTCCGAAAGGATATACCTACTGGCGTGCAGGTCCTCCAGATTAAGAATTTAGCGATCAATAAGCTAGGCCGCCGTGACAATAATATTAATAGGTAAGCTAATCTTGAATTGGGCTGTTACATTAGTCAATGGTCTACTAGAATAGATAAGTTACCGAGATCAATCAGTCACGAACACTGTATTTCATTCATTAGTTAATACCTACTTAATGTAATATAGTAGGTAACCTAAAGAACTAATAGCACATAGACTGCTGAAATACAGGGTTACTCTCAGGAACTGGTGTAGTAAGCCTAAAGGAGGTGATTCAGACTATCATTACGTATAACTTTTACTATGGGGCCAAACCGGAATTAATCGATTCGTACAAATTATTCGAATTCTGTACACGGTGGAAGTAGGTGTTGCGATTTTTTGCGAAAAATAATTATATGCATCGATATTGTAAAAATATCGCTTTTATTCCAGAACAATATAATAAGACGGGCGAAGCCGCGGGTAAAAGCTAACATCAAGTAATACAAGATGTACAATCAAGTCTAATTTCAATTTTCAAACCAATCAAACTATAAGTACGTACCCATAACATGAGATATAAGTGCATATCCATTAACCTAATGTTATTTACCGGCTTGAGCATATACTCGTAAACTCGATAAAGTAAACGTCTAAAACATCGTAATAAACATGCTAAAACAGATAAACCTAATAAATAACCGTGCGTATGTAAGTCGATGACGTTACGCAAAACACTTTTATTGATCAACGACTATCTAATTCATAGACACTTAATACATTGATGCAGAGCGAAGCGAGACTACAAATGTACATGTAAGCAAAAAAGTGCCTCTACAATGGTCAATCAATTATATTTCTATTAGGTATCCCTTAGGGACGGTTTAATTCCGCGATTGGTTGAGGTTTCGATGCGACTGCGCCAAAATACTTCGATCTCACTAAATTAACAAATCGCGAAATAAACGCGGACCCACTCTTGATAGAACTTCAAGTTATCTTTCTATAGGTACTTTTTTGCTAATCATGTATCTGAATTGAGTTCACAAATCAGTGTAGTCATAAGGTTTATAATAATAATTGTTTGTGTACAAAGAGTCATCAAGCTAGCATTTACAGCATTAGTTTTATTTACCGTAAATATTGTTTATTTTTCCTAATATTGGCCAGATCTGACATCTATATTACATATCATGTCGTTGATTGAAATACGCTTTAACAAGATACATAATAAGTGAGCATTAAGAATTACAATTACCGTAACTATTTGCTTCTTTGTCACAGTAAATATTTAAATTAATAAGCTCTACTGGTAAGAGAAGATTTTTGATTCTATGCTGTGACAAGGTGCTACGCGTTGAGCTGTAATTGAGCGTCATACAAATTATAATTTAACTAAGGTCAGGGATTAACCTAAACCTTTAAGATTAGGGCTTGAGCACATATAGCATGCGGTCATTATAATCGTTAGAGCTTATGAAGGCTAGATGGCCAAGGAAAACACCGTGAGAAGCAGTGTCAGTCAGTCGCCAGACAATAATAATTGAGGAGTTCCAGAACAAATACCGATAAAAGCACTTTTCATTTATGTTCCCATACAAAAAAAATATTTACATGCTTTATTGCATTTATATATATCTATACTGTCAATTTTGTAGCAAGAGCTTTTAAATAGGTAAGCTTGAATGAATATACTTTCGATAGTTTCCCCACTATTTCAGAACAAAAATCCAGTAGTCTGGTTTTGATCCGATTATAATCGGGTTCGTATCGAAAATTACCAATGGATACCATACCATTGGTAGCTAAGACTGCAACCTCATTCTCATGCATTTCCATAAAATAATTACAGTATCTACCTACATAGCATTCAAGATTTATCGACTTTTCAAACCTTTTTGCAGGAAGTGTTTCAATTGGCCAAGTGTGCGCTAGCCCTAACTCCAAGGGATTCATTAATCAATCCATCGCCAGTTAATGCTAATCAAATTAAATGCTTCGTTAAGATCGCAGATAATATTTGATAGTTAGGTGTCGGTAATAGCTTAGCGGTGCGGACGTAACCAGGTGTGAGGTGTAATTTACCGAGATAGATAACACTTGGATTATAGGGATCTGCTCAATGTAATTAATTTTGTGTTGATATGCGTGACCTTTTGGTACAGGGTTCCGTGGAACGACGTTGGTAAAGATGACTTGTTTGTCAAAATCACCAGCGCATAAAATCGCGTCGAGCAATAATCGTGTTAAGTATTTTCCAACAGCCTAGTCGAGTAGCTCAGTCTGAAACGTTGTCCAGGATCTTTATAATTGGATCATTAGAACGGCTGAACGTATGCGTAAATGGTCATGACACCGAGTAAGAGCAGGAGCGAGCATTGAAAATCTAAGCTTATGCGAACGGGATAGCATAACTTGCAATCCTCTGAGAATTTTGGGCAATAATTTGGCTCCAGAAGTTCACCCTGTGCAGGCTTGCATCAGATATGCAGACTACAGGGTCTCTCTGGATGCAGGCCTCTTACAATCGCTCCTATTAGATATCTAAAGATCAGGTCTATTTAAATATCTATAACGTTAGTTAGAACAACGTGGCTATGACGACTTGTTTGTCATCATTATCACATTTGGAACGGATTGCACTAGTTGCAGGCTGCTTAATACGATCCGTGCTATTGAAAATCAATACAGAATTTTCCTTAAAGTGACTGACATATTTTATGATAACACAGTACTTTTAATATGAACAGCTTTTAGTATGGGATCACCTCTGAAATCGCGAAAAGCTCAGCTGTTCATATATAATATTATGTCCATGAGTAAAGGCTCTAGCTAAATTAGTTTAGTGAATGAGTTATTACTAATTGATCTAGAGCCAACTTTATGGATTCAATAATCACAGCCTAGTTGAATTTCAATTTATTTCAGGTGATTGAAAAGGCTGACTTTAAATTTCATAGAAATATTTCCTGTTATTATCTTGTTTGTATTGCGTATTCTCAGGTTCAAATTTTAGCCGCACAGTATACTTAAAAATATAAATTTAAACATCTGGCCTGAGCTGATCCTGATGATCTGGACAGATGACGAGGAAAAAAAACAAGGACACTAATATGTGTCCTTGTTTTTTACCGTTTATTACATGACATACTGACACTGGTAATCGTAGTACAGAGCTATGAAGGTGAAGTGTTAAGTTCGCTAAGACACCGCATATTAACAAAGTAAAGTGCACACAGTATCCAACAAAGCGACATTACTAAAGATGGAGAAAAAACCAAAAATAAATACAAACATAGTCAAAATGAGAACAATCCCACAGTACTCTAAGTACGCGCAATCTAAACAGTAACAAATGTGTCACGGTAAAACACGACATGTCTAGGAAAATGGGGCCTGTTTTACAAGGTGCGAGTAAATTTTATTCAATGGGTGCGAGTGTCTAAAATCTATAAAGGTTTGTAAAAATTCCACCGAAGTTGTAAAGTGTAGTAGTAGTTGCAGTAGAGTCCATTAGGGTAATTTCTAATACTTAGTATCGTAATTTAAATGTATATTTGCTAAATCACAATTGCTTATTTTTTTGTAACGTTAATTCAATACTATCAAATACCAAAATTCCAAATACTGAAGGATATAAACAATCTATTGGTTGGGTTTTTAAGATTTAGAAGGATGAACGGATAGTTCTTAGTTTAAGAAGCCAAGACGAATTTTGTGTCGCTACGCCAACTAAGGCAGATAAATAAAATAAATGTTATACATCAAATCAAATAAATATTATACACAAATTCAGAGGATAATTGGTGATTTTAAATTTTAATTTTAATTTTTTTTCGACGTACTCGTATCCGTTGGATAAAATTTATCAGTACGCTGTTAAGCTGACCCTTAGTAATAAGATTCCCTCCCATGGTGGTCCCATGGGTTAAGAGCGGAACTCTAATAAGACAGCCCTTTTGCTTAGCTGTCTAGGTCGGGACGCTATCTCCTGGTGAAAAATGGCAACCTTTGTGCCGCCCTGAATGCAATGACCACGAATGGCAAACCACTTTTAATGGCAAAGTACTTAGTTATTAAAAACCCAAAGGTATAAAGCAGTCGTTGCTGATTTAGCCTACCGAGTCCCACTGCTGGGCAATCGGCCCTCCTCGACTTTTCAAGTTTTGGAGGTATGGTAATGTGGTGAAGCAATTTTTATCAAAGGTGCCAAGTACGTCGAATCAGTAGTTAAGAAAATAAATTAAGTTACTTTATTGGGTTAACCAATATTGCGTTGGGTTAGACAATGGCTGATCACTTCATTTCACCACTTTTTACGTGTGAAGAAAACAATGGCTGATCACTTCATTTCACCACTTTTTACGTGTGAAGAAAAATTTAAACCTTACCATATCCGATACGAATTACCATAAAATGCAAGAGAAACGACTTCCGACATTTGAACGAATTTGCTAATTGTTCACTACTTTTAAATATTTTGTTGTATCAAATACGTTCATTTAATGATAACTGGGATCATCTTGCATTACTTTTCTAAGGCAGTGGAAGGGACTGGGCTGCAAAAGACACGATGTAAAACAAGAGGTAGACAGAATAATTATTTTTCGCAAAAAATTGCAAAACCGCCTTCCATCGTGTATAAAATTCGAATATTTCGCTAGAATTGTTTACATTATTGTTGATTTTTCAGCCGATATCTGTAAAATTTAAATGGAACCATTTCGGGAGGCTACCCTTTAGAACAAAAAAATAATTTTTCGATTCGATTCACAATTAGCGATACACAAAAAATAAATAATAATACACACAGACGATCATAGAACCTCCTCCTTTTTGGAAGTCGGTTCTGCCTACATTGCTTATTTTATTTTTGATTTCGCATTTGTTCTATTGAAATAATACCCAATACAACAAGTTGAACGGCTACAGATGAAAGGTAATTTGACAAATTGCCCCAATCGGTCATCTTAAGTCTCTCATATACAGGACTATAGTCATAGATTCAGCTGTACTCACTATTGTCCCACAAATCTCATACTTTATGATCACAGATCACACGAGATAGGACATGTCGTCTCGACTACTTCCTCTAGTGGAGTTTCTCTGACTCTAGCAGGGGACTAATTTTGCACTAATCTTTGTCCTTAAAATCACAACTACGCGTAACGGCAATAGTTACACAATCAATACTAACAGTCACAGAGCAGAGCAAATATCTTATTCATATGCGCTTACACAACCCCATGTTCTGCAATGTATGTTTCGTAGACATGAGTTTTACGGTGTTTGAATATTTGCTATTTCTTTGTTTATGAGCCTGTATTGTTCCATTGTCGGGCAAAGTTGCTATTTATTTCATTGAAAGAAATAAAACAAAACAAAAAAAGAATACTTAAAAATCAATTTAAAGAAAATTGCCATTGCCACGAAACAATGGTGACTGATTTTTTTGAATGTGTACATTTTTATTAAAATCGTGTCTGTGTCGTTAACAGAGCACATTTCCCTAATAAAAAAATCGCCAACAATTTTTACACTGAATACAAAATTACTTTGTGTAAGCGTCTCGCGCGCAATGTAAATAATCGGCCAAGTACGAGCCGGAATCGCGCACGGAGGGTTCCGTACTATATGGGAGCCCCCTTAAATATTTATTTTATTTTAATTTTATTTTAAACGCCTCAAATACTCCTGCATGGAATCGACGTACGACTTTGTCCCGTTTGCCGTTGAGACGGCGGGTTCGTGGTGCTCCGAGGCCAAGGAGTTCGTGCGCGTTCTTGGTCGGCGTTTCAGAGAGAGGGGACAGGATCCGCGGTAGGGGGCGTACTTAGCGCAGCACATCTCCCTTGCCATTCAGAGGGGCAACGCCGCGAGCATAATGGGCACATTTGGGCGAAATGCACTTTGCGGAGGTTTGCTTGACTAGGGAGTTGTTGACTCAGGTCGATAACTCCCTTGAATATATGTAATAGTGTTTAGGTTAGTTATACAATGTATATCATTATTTGACATTAACTGTATTGACATTGACTTTTAATTTTATTATTTATTATTGAAGTGAATAAATATTGATAAAACTAAATATTCTATGAAAATTTCAAGCATCTACTGTTACCATTATTAATATAGAACGAAAAACGTCTAAAAATTCAGGTTTGTTGTATGGGAGCCCCCCTTAAATATTTATTTTATTCTCTTTTTAGTATTTGTTGTTATAGCGGCAACAGAAATACATCATCTGTGAAAATTTCAGCTGCCTAGCTATCATGGTTCATGAGATACAACCCGGTGACAGACAGACGGACAGACGGACATCGAAGTCTTAGGAATAGGGTCCCGTTTTTCCCTTTGGGTACGGAACCCTAAAAAGCCTCTCGCTAGATCTCCGTGGTTCCACATATTTCATATTGTTCCCATTGTGATCCTGGCCTGTTCTATGGAAGGACTATTTGTTAATGGGACATATTTGGACTGGAGAAGACGAGAGATTAATAAGGCCAGGTTGTATAGACCACAAGATGTTACAGACATGAATGGCATGCTGTAAGACATAGCTTATTCTATCTTTATTAACCCGCGGCTTTACACACAATTTACTGGTATCTTATAAGACTCCGACATATAACTCCGAAAGGAGACGTGGTTTTTTAACCGACTTCCAAAAAGGAGGTTCTATGTTCGTCTGTATGTATTTTTTTTTGTGTATGTTCATCGATACTTTCGCCAATTGTGAACCGAATCGAAAAATTATTTTTTACCTCTAGTTCGAAAGGGTATACTCCCGAAGTGATCCCATTTACATTTAGAAGAAATCGGCTGAGCTGTTTTTGAAAAATCAACAATAATGTAAACAATGCGAGAAAGTTTTGCCATTTTTGCGTAAAAAAATTATATACGGTACTATTTTCACCCCCATCGACATTTAAACGAATTGTTAGTAATCAACATTGCAAAGTAAATTATTAGGGCCCTAAATCCAAGATTAGGTAGAGATATAAGAAACGGATAATTGGATAATGGCAATACTAAAATCACTTAACTTTCAAGGATAAATAACTCTTATTGTGTAGTTTGTCCGTTTGTAACAACGCTGATGCGTATCTGAGTTATAGCTATTTGGTACCAATTAGGTAAATAGATTAGGGGAGACATTAAAATTGAATTTGTGGCAAGTAATTTACAGAATAATGGGATTTTGTAATAAATTAGTTGTACTTAGAGATCAAATCCCAGTGATTATGGAAACTAGCGTGATTTTACAGGTGTTACTCACAGTTTATTTTAGTAGATTACTGCTACAAGTAGCGGCACGTAAGTCTAGCGCTGAGGGTACTGTGGAGGGGATGGCTGCGCATGTTGACCGCCATACTAAACTCGTGCGCAGCCACCCCCTCTACACTTCGGTCAGTAGGTACTAGACCTGTACTATAGTTTCGATCGCATATAGACGGCACTCCAAGCGGACATCCACCCAGTAAATAAAATATGCGTGAACAAGGGCATCCGTTTTTTGACGATCCTTTGTCCGGGGAAAGCCATCAATAAGCGCTCTTAGACATTCCGTTCCGTTCCGTAAACATTGAACACAGAGATAAATTATTTACAATTATATCCTACAACACTTTCTTCGTCTAAAGATACACGCTTTATAGATTTTGGTAGGTATTAGGTACCTGATCTAGCACACGTAATTTTTGACCGACGAACCGAACCGGAGGAGGTACTCAATTCGATATTTACATATTTTTTTGTGTGTAACCACGCATAACATTTTTCATAGTAGTCCGATGTCAATAATTCTCTTTTTATTGGAGAGAATATACTTCAAAATTGGTCCCATTAAAATTTTATTGAAATCGGCTGAGCTATTTTTGATAAATCAACAATAATGTGAAAAATGCTACATCGATCCGTGCGAAATATTCGCGAATTTTTTTTTATTTTTTTATTCTGAATATGTTTGCGTTTGACCACATACTGCCTGATGTTAAGCAGATAAGCGGTCTAGCGGTTTACTGAAGTATTACACCTACACAGTTACATACTGACGCTTTAAAAGTTGCCAAGCATTTTTGCACTTGTGACATCACCGATTTCAGCGCACTAAATCTCTGCCCCCGCCAGAATAGAAATCGTAACTTAGGCCGAGTACGCAGCGAAAGGAGTATAATAATTCAGTGTCGGGCTAAACCTAGTATGTGCTCCAAATAGCAGGTGTCTGCATCTGACAGATTAATAATAGCAATGGTTACCGTCGATGGATATCGGTTAAATTCTGACAAGATCTTTAATCATTTACATTGAGTCATGCTGACTTTCTGTGCAAATACTTGCGTTCGATCATGTCAACGGTTGAGCTATGCCCAGCTAAGATATTGATGGAACGACAGTGTTGATACCTACATAGGGAAAGTAGATTAGTTTTTTGTGTTGAGTATTTGTTCAAATATCAATGATGAGCTAAGGATGGTAACAGGTAGATGCTTGAAATTTCACAGAATATTTAGTTTTATATTCACTTCAATAATAAATAATGAAATTAAAATAAAATAAATATTTAAGGGGGCCCCATACAGTACGGAACCCTCCGTGCGCGAGTCCGACTCGTACTTGGCCGATTATTAGTATTTGTTGTTATAGCGGCAACAGAAATACATCATTTGTGAAAATTTCAGCTGCCTAGCTATCATGGTTCATGAGATACAGCCCGGTGACAGACAGACAGACAGACAGACAGACATACAGACATACAGACATACAGACAGACAGACAGACAGACAGACAGACAGACAGACAGACAGACAGACAGACGGACAGACGGACATCGAAGTCTTAGTAACAGGGTCCCGTTTTTCCCTTTGGGTACGGAATCCTAAAAAAAGGTTTGTTTTTAAATATAATACTTGTTGAAACTTAAGGTGGGTAAGAATCACGATAAATTCAGCGGACTATGCTCGGAGACTTTCAGCGATATGGAGCCAGAAATGGAAATTCGTAGAAGAACCTCAGTTAGAGGCTGAATCAAACATATTAACGGCTGTGAAGGTATTTTTTTATTTATTAAAGATACGCCAACAGTGAACATATTAAACACACTTACATAAATTTAAAATACAGTAATACACAGGACTGATATGATCACCAATTATAGGCGTATACAACATTCGCCATTAGTGGTTAGACTATAATAATTATAAAATATTAACTAAAATAACTAAAAGTTACAAAATATGAACTTTAAGCATCATTAGAGAGAGAATTAAATAGTTTCTTTTTGAAAATAGTTAAAGAATCGTAGAAGACATCGAGATCATCCAATGAGACATTAAATTCATTATATTTAAGTCCGACACAATCTATGTGTTGGGGAGTTTAGCGCCAAATTAGTTCTAGGAGCTTGCCGCCACCTCACAAGATAGGGAAGGTAGCCCAAACCTGACTGAAGCTCACACAAACAAACAAACAATAACACTTTATTAGACAACCACATTGAATAAAAAACTAATTACATGGACAAACAATACAATTTATAGATTTCTAACTGGCAGCCTTATCGCTTTAAGTGATTTCTTCCAACCAAACACAACAGCTGCGCGACGATTAGATTTAGCGCAGCTTGTAGCTAATTTCACAGCCAAGGAGTTTGATTCGGCGTATAACGAAGTATTGGAGACCTTATAATAATCGGCCAAGTACGAGTCGGACTCGCGCACGAAGGGTTCCGTACTGTATTGGAGCCCCTCTTAAATAATTATTTTTATCTACACTAATGTTGTAACATTCTACTTATGTTTCCAATACTTAACTTATAATGACTACTGTTATAGCGCAGACAACAAAACACTCAATTTAAGCAATTTCACTTGATGTTATAATATCCACATCGATATCGTAAAATCTCATTATAACATCGCGCGCTCGCTCTTGATTGGCCCTGCGCGCGCAGCTGCGCTCTCATGGCGTCCATTTTGAAATAAAAAAAGGGCGGATTTCAATTTTTTGAAAAAGTCGTCATGGGTATCGTTTTCGAGGTTTTTGGGGGAGTAGATTTCGAAAATGGCGTCCATTTTGAAATTAAAGATGGCGGACGACACTTTTTTGAAAAAGTCGTCATGGGTATCGTTTTCGAGGTTTGTGGAGGTATAGATTTCAAAAATGGCGTCCACTTTGAAATTAAAGATGGCGGACGTCACTTTTTTGAAAAAGTCGTCATGGGTATCGTTTTCGAGGTTTTTGGAGGTATAGATTTCAAAAATGGCGTCCATTTTGAAATTAAAGATGGCGGACTTCACTTTTTTGAAAAAGTCGTCATGGGTATCGTTTTCGAGGTTTTTGGGGGAGTAGATTTCGAAAATGGCGTCCATTTTGAAATTAAATATGGCGGACGACACTTTTTTGAAAAAGTCGTCATGGGTATCGTTTTCGAGGTTTTTGGAGGTATAGGTTTCGAAAATGGCGTCCATTTTGAAATTAAAGATGGCGGACTTCACTTTTTTGAAAAAGTCGTCATGGGTATCGTTTTCGAGGTTTTTGGGGGAGTAGATTTCGAAAATGTCGTCCATTTTGAAATTAAAGATGGCGGACGACACTTTTTTGAAAAAGTCGTCATGGGTATCGTTTTCGAGGTTTTTGGAGGTATAGATTTCAAAAATGGCGTCCATTTTGAAATTAAAGATGGCGGACGACACTTTTTTGAAAAAGTCGTCATGGGTATCGTTTTCGAGGTTTTTGGAGGTATAGATTTCAAAAATGGCGTCCGATTTGAAATTAAAGATGGCGGACTTCACTTTTTTGAAAAAGTCGTCATGGGTATCGTTTTCGAGGTTTTTGGGGGAGTAGATTTCGAAAATGGCGTCCATTTTGAAATTAAAGATGGCGGACGTCATTTTTTTGAAAAAGTCGTCATGGGTATCGTTTTCGAGGTTTTTGGTTAGATTTTAATGGCGCCAAGTTCACTGTGACAATACACGTACGCGTGAATTTAATGTTTTGCAATTTTTTTTTTATTTTTTTTTTTTTATTAGTGAAGATAAAGTAGTGTATGCAACTTCATATAACACGGGTATTAAAACACGAGTGTGAGTTTATGAAACGAGCGCAGCGAGTTTCATAATAGTAACGAGTGTAACTTCATTATATGACAGTTGCATAAACTACTATATTTTAATTTAAATATTTATTATTGAAGTAAATATACAGTTAAATATTCTGTGAATATTTCAAACATCTACCTGTTACTATACCATTATTAATATGGAGCAAATCTGTTTTTAGTATTTGTTGTTATAGCGGCAATCGAAATACAACATCTGTGAAAATCTCAACTCTCTAGCTATTACGGTTCATGAGATACAGCCTGGTGACAGACAGACGGATAGCGTGGTCTTAGTTATAGGGTCCCGTTTTTACCCTTTGGGTACGGAACCCTAAAAAGTAATTTCTTTCGTAAGTTTTTAAGCCGCCTGGAGGACTCTGACATGGCTAGAGGAGGCCTATGACCAACAGTGAACGTCGTAACGCTGAGAAAATGAATGAAAGGTTAAATTATAATCGGCACAATCGATTCACAAGTCGCTATCGAGTCCCAATCCAGATCAATGAATGGTATCGAATAACTTACAGGGGGATCTGAATAATCGACGCCGAGTAATCGGATTGCAATCGATTACTCGATTTATAAAGATCACCCGCGTATCCCGCTACATACGAGGTTTTATTATGGCGGCAGTAACACAAGTCAATACGTATGGCATCCATCCGTTCAGACCATCAATATGTTTATAATTATTTTTCGCAAAAACTGGCAAAGCCGCCTTCTAGTCCAGTAACTTTAAACATACACAGCATGCGTCAAATCCAGTAGTTCTGATTTTTTGCAGACTTGTTTATGAATCCAAGTTTGTGACCTCGAGCGCCGAACGCAACTTTGTCAAAAATCGAAAAAACCGCGAAAAAATCCTAATTCTCTCAAAAATTGGCGATTACAACCCTAAAAAAATAGTTTTTGATAGAATTTTCTTAGATACAGTAATTGTCTCTGTAGACCCAATTGTTTCCGATATTAAGCATTTCAAAGTTTGGATTGTTTTTAAACTTCGCAATTTTGCCTTGCACCTTGTATTCAGTATTTCAACCTGTATGTAACCTTAAATGAGAAGCAAGGGTTAACGAACTTTTCAGTAGTAAATATCCCAGAAGGCGATGATATTCCTATGGAAATTTTGACCAATATAATCTTCTGTCACCCGTTTCCAAGCTCTGCTACACATTTTCGGATGGTTCATCTGCCTTGCCCGTGTTTAACGGAACCATCATAGAACCAGTAAAATGCTTCAGTACACACCAGCACTAATTTTTTAGGCAACAATACTTGTCCTCAGTGTGATTCTTTATTAAACACGCGCGTTTAGTTACGTGTCCAAGTTATATTTTTAGCGACTTCCAAAAAGGCGGAGGTTCTATGTTCGTCTGTACGTATTTTGTGTGAGTTCCTCGATAATTTCGCCAATCGTGAACCGAATCGAAAAATTATTTTTTAGTTCGAAAGGATGTACTCCCGAGATGGTCCCATTTAAACTTTACAGAAATCAGCTGAGCCGTTTTTTAAAAAACCAACAATAATGTTAGCAATTCGAGCGAAATATCCTAATTTTGTACACGATGAACATCGATAATTTCGCCAATTGTGAACCGAATCGAAAAATTATTTTTTAGTTCGAAAGGATGTACTCCCGAGATGGTCCCGTTTTAAACTTTACAGAAATCAGCTGAGCCGTTTTTTAAAAAACCAACAATAATGAGAAATATCCGAATATTCGAGCGAAATATCCGAATTTTGTACACGATGAACATCGAAAATTTCGCCAATTGTGAACCGAATCGAAAAATTATTTTTTAGTTCGTAGAAACAGTATACTTCCAAAATGGTCCCATTTAAATTTTACACAAATCGGCTGAGCCGTTTTTGATAAATCAACAATAATGTAAACAATGCGAGCGAAATATTCGAATTTTGTACATGATGGGAAGCGGTTTTGCGTACTGCGGTCGCGACATTTATTTTAACGCAAATAATAACTCTTTGAGATGTCATACTGTTCTTTCAGTGTATGCACCATGACAATTTCAAGATCTTGATAATGCTGGATAGATCTATGATGTTGTTTCTAGCTTTGTCTAGTGTTTTATAGACTACTATTGCCATTGGATGGCAAACGAGTACCAATAAATAGGAGCTCAATTAAATTATGATAATTAGACGCTCTGTGTCAAGTGACTACATAATTTATTGGTTAGGGCAGTGAATGGAACAAAGTTTGTTAAGTGTGTGTCTGTTAAACATGTCCTATTGCTGATCCCGGTTATTTTCTCATTAGTAGAAGGGTTAGCAGAAAGCCGTGGTGGTCTAGTGGTAATGATACTCGCCTTACAATCGTGAGGTCGTGGGTTCAAATCCCGGTCCCGTACCAATGAATTCCTTGGAATTTATGTACGGAATTTCACACCAATGGCTTTTAGGTGAAGGAAAACATCGTGAGGCAACCTGCATACGTCCGTAGATGAAATTCGATAGCGTATGTGAATCCACCAAGCCGCACCGGGCCAGCGTGGTGTATATGGCCCAATCACCCTTCGTGGGTAGGCCTACGTCCCGCAGTGGACTATTAAAAGGCTGGTACAGTACAGAAGGGTTAGGTCATAGTCAATCACGCTGGAGAAACGCAGGATGGCAGAGTTTGTAGTAGAACGTATGCTAAATAAATGTGGTCTCCGAGTAGTCCGAGTACCTAACTCAACGCTTTTTAGAACAAAGTGGAATAAAACATATGTAACGAACAAGGGATAGTCAAAATCTTTAACTGTAAGGTAAGGTCTAATATCATTGTTTATCTTAGAATTCATCATCCACAATTCAGGAAGTGGCAATAAAGTATGGATAGACATTATTGATTGTCAAAAAGAATGGATAAAACCGGTTTATTTGTTTGCCGTTTTTAGGAGCGTCTCTCTCATGGTTAAGTAGAATCAGCGTGGACTACTAAGGCAGTGCGCTCTCATTCTTTCTCGCCGATGCACCAATAATGATGTAGGTATTCTGTGATATTGACCACGGCGCGGGCAGCTGCTTTAATTTTCTTTGTAGAATCGCGACGCGAAGCGGGCGGGCCTCGGCATACCGATTACGCTTCGCACCCGCGACGACGTCGAATCAATTCTCGTGTAAGCAACGAACCTCACAGGCAATGAAGAATGTAAATCACTGACCTTGTTGTTTCAAAGCGGCAACTGCGTGAGGCACTCCTGTCCAAGGGCTGGGTAGATCGAGGAACACTGCATCCGCTCTCCCTTTTAAGTCCTCGCCGAATCCATCAGTTAGTACATCTCTGTGTTTGGCCTGCAATAGATAGAGATATGGGTACATAAAGGGGGCGTCATCCACGAAGTGTATAGAAAAATAAGGAACCAATTAAGTTAAAAAGTCAGTTTAGGTCTTATACTTCGAGTGCTAGGCTGTAAACATTGATTTAATATACCTCATCAAAGGCTAAAACTACTCATGCTAGATAGATGCAGAGCTAAATTGACAGAAAAACAATTGGCGTGAACTGTAGATACACCTCGCTCCACGTAAGCATAAACTTTGTATACCTTGCGCGAAAGTTTATTTTTAGGTTTTCATTGTGATTAACGAAGGATATATTGCTTGACTGTATATGCTATGCTAGAAGTATCTTGGTCAAGGGGTCAAGACCTTCCCCATCCTCCTCTCCTGGAACTCTGTCTGTCCTTAGTCAATGTCTTTGCTACGATCAAAGCTATTAGCCATCAGTCTTACGTGCCCTTCTTATTCTTATTCGAAGTGGGGGCGATAAGTCCTGCACTGACGTCCTGCATGGGGTGTTTTGTGCATTTCCCCCTCCAGCGTCTACCCGAGCCAGCCCGGCTCTTTAAAGTAGCGGAGCGTGTCTCTAGGCCGCTGGCATAACTGATTCAGTGGCCTTACATGGTGAATAAGATGATGGCGATGTGGATGACAGATCTGATGATAGTGCAAATGCAGAAGCGTCATGTAACCCGTTAGCTATTCTAGTGTCTTCTGTGGCTTTGCAATGGCATAGAACATGCTCTACAGTTTCGATTTCTTGCAAATAGCCACGACAAAGTGGGCTGTCAGTGGCTCCCAGTTTATACAGATGACTATTTAAGTTGCAGTAACCAGTTATGACGTGCCCTGCCGACTGCTACTTTAACTTCTTATCTGCAGAAAAGAATACTAACAAATGGACCTTACCGTAACAAAATCAGCCAGTCCATGTGCAGAGAACTCCTCTTGTGCAACGTTAGACCGATGTTCGTGGAAGTCGAATGTGTACACATGACCATGTGGCTTCACTCGCCGAATAAGAGCATGTGTTAGAGACCCACTGCCAGTCCCTACAATCAAATACATAATTGTTTAAAAGTTTAATTAGTCAAGATGATTGATAAAATAAGTATTTTTATCGCCAATAATGGCCTTCATGGACTTGAACTATAGTATGTACAGTATCAATGTATCCTACTAGTATTATAAATGCGAAAGTTTGTATGTGTAGATTTTTGTTTCTCTTTCACGCAAAAACCGCTGAACGGATTGAGATGAAACTTCGCAATAGTAATGCTTAACATCAGAATAACACATACGCTATAATATAAAAAAATACTGCGTAAAACGAAGTTCGCCGGGCCAGCAAGTTAGCAATATTGTAATTTTTACAATATTGTTGATTTTTTAAAAACCACCCAGCCAATTTTGATAAATTAAAATGTGGAAAAAAAACACCTGTGAAGTATAATATAACTCTTTTTTTATCGAAAATAAGTCGCCTGATGGTAAGCGACGTTGTGGTCGAAGATGAAGCACGCAGACCTAGAAGATACCTATTCACTCTGACCTTGAAAAGCTTTAGATTATATATCTTAGGAAACAGGAAAGCAGTAAGACTGTTCCATTCCCTGGCGGTATTAATCAGAAATGTTGAGTCAAACCGCTTCGTACGTATCGAAGGAAAATCGACAGTGAAGGGGTGGTAATGTGGCGTCTTCCTACTTGTCCTGTAGTAAAAAAGGGATGGTAGTATAAGGTCGTGCAGCTTAGATGCACACTCTCCGAAATGAATCCTATAAAAAATAGACAGACTCGCAACCCTACGGCGATGCTCCAGGCTATGAAGTTTTTTTGCAACTAACTTTTCATCACCTATAACCCGAACAGGACGCCGGTCCACCGATTCCAAGGCCTCGAGCTGATACTTATAGCGGATAGCAGTATTCCAGACAAGAACGAATCTGTGCTTGATACAGAGTAAGCAACTGTCCCGGTGTGAAATACCGCCTAACCTTGTTCAGGATACCTAGCTTCATACCAGCCAATTTGGCCCTAGATTCTAGGTACGTGACGTAGTTCAATGTGGGAGTATAAGTGTTAGCCCCAGCAGTTCAAGGCGGTCTGTCACTGCAAAAGGAGTATCTCGAAATATAGGCGACAGTGCCAAGTTTTTTTGTCAACTTCTATTTTCTATCCGTACTTGGTTGTCTGGAAGAAATCGCTTAAAGCGATAAGGCCGCCAGTTAGAAACCTATATATTGTTTTGTTTTGTCCCTGTAATTTGTTTTTTATATAATGTGGTTGTCTAATAAAGTGTTATTGTTTGTTTGTTTGTTGTTTAATAATATTAAATATTTTACTAAGTATGACTAACCCTGTTACAGAGCTTCATAGAATGTACTTTCTTGAGATGTAACAAATGCTGTGTTAAAATTTTTAGACTATTTTAGCCTTTCGGCCGCGTATGTAACCGTATTTTGTAACCGGTTACAAAATAATTATATCCTTTATTAAAAACAAAATAAGACACACACAAACATTAAAAAATCCACTTACCAGCTTCAATCACAATATTTCCCGGGACCAAGTCAAGTTGAAGCAAAATCATACTGATGTCTGGAGTGTAGATAATTTGGGTGCGATGAGGCAGCGTCAGCGACCAGAGCTCCGGAGTCGGCTGTATGACGTGCCCCCAGCCTTTAGATAGTTCCACCTGTATGAAAATATTAATTCAATGATGTAAAGAGATACAGAGATTTATTGGTGGAATAAGAAAAAAAAAAGAGTGAAAACTTGAACAAATAAAGTACTATTATTTATGTGTGAAACAGCAGGAGCAGGCATACATTTTCAACGCGTGGTAGAAAGAGAGGGGGATACTTCCTCACTACGCTGCACCGGCGGTCTACTCTCCCTCCGTCTTATGAATTTTCGATCAGCTTACGTGTCCTGACATGAGTTTAACATTTTTTACCCTACCCAAAAAGTGCACAACGCTGCTAAAGAAGTTTTGACTTCAAAAACAAGTCAATACATTATATGGATATCCAATAAGACCGGTTGGTTGCGGCTCGCATCCAGCATGATCCTGCGGTCTTAATGAGGTCATCCGTCCACCTTGTGGGTAGACGACCTACGCTCCGCTTGCCGTCTGTAACTTTGGTTCTTCTTCGCATCTCCTAATTCCTGATTCGATCTCACAGAGAGACTCCGAGAATAGCCCTCTCCATAGCTTGTTGGGCTACTTGGAGTTTAATAAGGGCCAGGCTAGCCACCCGGCCTATACAAACTTACTTATTATCATATCAGCCGTAGGATGTCTGTTTCTGGGTATCAGCATTCCCTTACAGGGTTATCCAGAACTGGTGTATTAAGCTGACAGGAGGTGATTCAGACCATAGGTAACTATGAACAACTTTTACTATGGGCCCAAACAGGATTTAGAAAAAAAAAAGCTGTTTCATACATTTTCAAGTCAATTCCGAGTTGCAATTTTGTACGGAACAGCTAATTTTTTTCTCGAATTCTGGGTTGGCCCCATAGTAAGAGTTGTTTGTAATGATGGTTTGAAACACAACTTTTGACTCAGTACATGGTGAGCAATAACTCTGTAGATTTCCTATAAAATCTGTAGTAAATTGCTTGCATCTTACTTATTCCTATGGTTTTAATAAGGTTGTCTGTGTCTGTCCACCTGCGATGTGGACATCCCATGCTGTGCTCGCAAACAAATACAAAATATGAATATTCTGAGAAACTACGGAACTTTTTGCGGCGGTTGCCGAGTTATAGATTAAAAAAATGTTCAACAGCTGATATTTGTTAAGACAACAGCCGGCACTTGGACAGTCACATTTCTACCGCTTGTGCTTTGTTTCTGAGGCATTTCTTTGAGGTTTCTACATGAGGCAATATGATGCTTATCCCAAATAAAGCTACATTAGAAATTTAGGATAGTAATGATAGTATTACTTACCCGGCTTCCGTATTCAGCTCCAATAAGAGTCTTAACCTTCAAAGCACCGTAAGGTGTCTGAAAAACATTTTCCACTTTTTCACCTTTCTTGTTCTTTATCTCAGTCTGTACGTCTAAAGCATAATAATTGTTGCTCATATATAAAATTACTGTGTCTCCCTCATCAATCTTCTCTTTATAATTTCTAAAACTCATTTTAATAGTTAGTGTGTGCAAAATGTAAACAATAACAAAAACACGAGGGTGGAGGATGGGTGGGGCTACCAGTTTGCTGTAACTCAAACTGTTCAAGAACACTAATAATCGGCCAAGTTTGGAATAAATTTTCATTGCAATGGAATAATCGGCCAAGTACGAGTAGAACTCTCGCTCGGTTCTGTACTGTGTTCTTAAATATATATAGGTACCCATAAATATTTATTTTCTTTTAATTATTTATTGCTGTATACAACTAAATGTTCTGTGAATATTTTAAGCATCCACCTGTTACCATTAATAATATCGAGCGACAAACGGTTAAAAATTCAGGTTCGTTGTATAGGAGCCCCCAATAATAATTTTATCTGTTTTTAGTGTTTATTGTAATAGAGGCAACAAAAATACATCATCTCTGAAAATTTCAGCTTTCTAGCTATAACAGTCATGAGATACAGCCTGGTGACAGACAGACGGACAGCGGAGTCTTAGTATTAGGGGCCCGTTTTTACCCTTTGGGTACGGAACCTTAAAAATTAATAGTGCATTAATATTTTTGAAACTTACGTCATTTTTTAACATAGTGGCTAGCTACACATTTTAACAGTTAAGTATAGAATACCTTAGTATTTAAATGCAGGGTTAAGTGTTAGAGGAAACTATACTCTGCAACACAGGCTCTTAGGAGATCTAGCACAGAGTGCAGTATTAATGTAGTCTAAGGATCTTTTTGGGACAAATAAACTATTTATCATACTACTACACGGGACTTATCGCGCAAAAAAACTTGAGATATGAGCTAATTAATATATCATATCTCAAGTTTTATTGTGCGATAAGTCCCGTGTAGTAGTATGATAATGTGTTCAAATCGCGAAAGTTTAAAAATAACAAATAAACTATTTGTTATTTATTTTGCTTATGTAATGTGGATAATGGATATGTAAGCAAAAATCAAGGTCAATCCATTCAATCGAACCTAACTTCAAAGCAAGTAAATTTGCTAGATATAACAGTTTGGACCTAAGCTAGTCACACTAACCAGCTGTAGATTGACAGAAATGGAACATGACAGTGACAGTTTCACTCTCACACACATTTCGTTCTCATGCTTTTATTAATCGAAAATTGTTTTAATGCCCTGCGTTTGAAATAAATCAAATGCATTTTTAATAAAATTGGATAATCAATATTGGATTACGAACTTGATTACGAACGAAACGTAATTTATGTTTTCGATGGCAACCTTAGATGGCAACTATTACATATCCAAACACTTGACCAATTACAGATAAGAGATAAATTTTTCGACCAATCATGGTTTGGGATTTTGACAAGTTGATGTTGATGAACATTTCATCCTTTTTTTGTAAAGTAAAACGTACTGTTTGTTTGACGTGACAGATCGGAAATATCTAAAGCTTTGTTGATTTTAGGAATAAAAAAGAAATTACGGATTTTATACCTTAAAAGTGTTCCAAAATTAGTGAAAAAGACACTAAACTTAATGATAAAATGCTATTGAACTGAAATGTGATAATAAGTTGCAAGTTTACTGTGAAAATGGTGACAATGGACGCGTCGAAGATCACCAGCAAAACTAGTGCTTTGAAGGCACTCATCCTCAAGGCTTGGAGGGAGCGATGGACGGACATTCAATGGGGCATCAACATCAAGACAATTCTGCCCAGAGGTGTTAGTGGAGATTTGTATAACCTAGCAGACTGCATCCTACAACAAGCCATGGTGGGATGTGGTGCCAACCAGCTAGTGATCTCATATTTGAAACATTCTCTTGCCTCCCACCTCGTATCTTACGCTGCTGTTCTTCAGAGAATATCCAAGTTCGATGCCTTCCACAAACCTCACTGTGTCACGAGCCTTCTAGAGTTCTTAGAAAGTTTCTTGGATAGCATCACTTGTCGGGGAAAGTTAGAAGAAGAAGTACTAGCATATGCAGTATCAGCAATAATACTCTGGCTTTTGCAGGTGTACCATTACTCCCTCAGTAAGTACCCTTCAAATAATCCTATTCAAAGCCAGGAGTTATTAGAAAAATCGTCAACGTTACTAAACTCCATTGTAAGCACAGATTTTCTATTAGCCATGTTTTATTTGGCAAAACAAAATGACCCTGAAGAATACAGTGAAGTGACAAAGAAGTGCAAAGAAATTCAAGCTTTCATGATGATGAACACACAGTTCAAAGCACCCGTTACCATTCATGAGACTTTGCAAAAGATTTGCAATATGGAAATTGATAAAATTGCTCCGTTGAACACCAAACCTGATGCAGTGACACATTGTCTCCAAGCATTGATTGCTATAAATATTCTAGCCAATCCTAGTGCTGATATGCAACAGCTATCCAGTCAGCTTCTTATGGTGAAAAGGATTAAAGGATACCCCTTATCTCGGCTTTACAGTGAACTAATCAGATCATGCTTCATATCGCTCAATGATTCCAGTAAGGACACCTCGAAACAGGCACTATGGGCAGCATTTACCTTTTTAAAGATACCACAGGTCATACACTACCTTCACAACATGTGTGGAACAACAAACAAAGAATCTGAGTACTCTATCGAACTGGTTGAAGCTTTTGAAAAACTTTTACAAGCTTCGCCTTTACTGGACATTGTTGACACCAAAAACTCTTGTAATAGTGTTGTGGCATTGTTAGAGCCCCTAGTTAAATTGAATGTAGTGTCTGAAGTTCATTTTACATATTTCAAGCAGAAGAGAGAAAGCAAAGATGTAAAGCTACAAAAATTGGAACCTACTGGTCTACAAGGATCTGTTCCGTCGTTCATTACTCGAGCAGAGCCTACATTGGCTGGGATTTTGAAAACTATGGGTGGTGATTTTCACAAAACGCAAGACTCATTACATGCTATGCTCTGCCAAATAGTCGGAGGGACCACATTAGACACTATTCTAGCTGTCGCTACTGTCGAAGGTAAGCTGAAATTGTTTGTGTCTAGATTGATTAAATTCAATGAATTTGCATTGATTGCTGCTGCTGAAAAAGGAGCTCCACAATCCAAGGTTTACATCTTTGACATTTCCTTCCTAATCCTGTGCTCGATAGTACAAAATTATAGTCCCGATGCAGTTCTTGAGGAAAATGGAGATTCCTTTTTTGAAAAGTGGGTACGAGAATGTATGCCACACAAAGGTCAGTACAAATCTCCAGATCAAATCTTGCAAAAGTGCGACCCACAGGTTGTGGACTTTTTTATTCATCACCTTTGTGCTCCTGACTTTGACTTTAAAAATACCAACATGAAACCTCATGATCTCTGCATGAATGTCAGTGGTGCTATAAAAGAGATGTTGTATGCCTGGGAGCAAGGTTCACTTTCGCCTGCTGATGTGAAAAGGATGTTGGACTCGTTGAGACAAAAAATGGCCTCATTAGCTGTTTGTGCATCTGTGTGGTTATGCTCCTACATAAATGTGGTACATCAAGATGCTTACCTAAAGCCTCTCAATATGGTACAACAGTTTTTGACACCCTTGACGGAGATTGAAGTGCAAATAGACAATTTCAAAGAGCGAGCTAGTCTGATGTCGCAGATTATCCGAAAAATGCAACATGACATCCACCCACCTCCGGTTCCAAAAAATAAACCTGTGTCATTGTCGCACAACATTATATCTCGACAACCGATTTTGGAACAGCTGCAGTCTGTTTGGGACGATATAAAGAACAGGGGATACCTACACATTGACTCAACACACATCATTGAGAATCTCCTAAACACTACAGGCCCTGTATGGTTTGTGACAAATTTGGTGAAGGAAACCCTTAAATTTCGGTACCAAGAAGACCTAGATAGATCAGTGGACATTGTGCTTGCAATGTTCCATTTGGACATCCAAAAATGTACAGAGGCCCTGATGTTGCAAGTGTTACCTCAGTACTTGTACAATGCTAAACTATGTGACGAACTTGTGGAGCCACAATGTGCTGTACTTGCTAAACTATCAGTCTATACTATTTACGCTGCTCTCGAATATAGCAATTCAAATAAAACGCAGAATTCTCGAAAGCGTCGGCACGATGACGGTGATGATTTAGACGCGTTATGCTCCGGCAGCAAAACGAGACGCCTTAACGATAATAGTTCCGATTCGAGCTTGTACTATTCTCAAGGATCAAATATGTCTGGAGGCGCGGTTTTGAAGGAACCTCTTAATTCATCATTAGAGACCCTGTTCAAGTCTTTTTCACAGCTGGCTGGTAAAAACGGGAATGTCACGCCACAGACGCATTTTATCCTTGAGTTTTTGGTCTATGTTGTGCAGTGTGGCCATGAAAGAGCTCAGTT
Organism: Hypomecis atomaria; assembly: GCA_964007245.1. Classification (NCBI taxonomy): domain Eukaryota; kingdom Metazoa; phylum Arthropoda; class Insecta; order Lepidoptera; family Geometridae; genus Hypomecis; species Hypomecis atomaria. Next base: position 14,868,493 of record OZ023294.1, on the reverse strand, counting down.
AGTTCTTCAAAAGATGCCTAGCGAACTAGTACCGACTTTGATCAAGGCACTTCCGGACAGTTTTAATATCAGTCTCATTCTTAGATTGTATGATTTGTCGACGCCCTATGGAAGAAAAGATACAGCGAGAGATCTGTGTCTTTTGAGAAATATGAGACTTAGACCTGACTAAATCTTAAGTAAGTCAAATGTATTAGATCATTTCTATCATAGATTTTAAGATGAACTAAAATAAAAATCTCTTAATTGATGTAACGAATTTTATTTATTCAAATAGGTATAATTCGGGTAGGAAATTAAACAAACGTCTTTGAGGTCGTAATATTTACTTCTCAAATCAATCAACAAAGATCATAAATTAATACTATGACAGATACTGGTTTTCAGTAAGTTTTGTCTAATAATATTTTATAATTACTTTGTACAATTAACTTACATAAAATACTTGAATGGACGGAATACACTTTACATCGATAATTCGTAACAATGTCTTAAAGTTATTAGGAAGACAATTTTAGGGAACAGTTTCCTATAAACTAAATAATGTTGAACACAATCTAAAAATCGGAAACAGAAACGTAAGAACAGAACTTAAATCACTCGGTAAAATAAAGGAACAAAATATAAAACAAAAAAATAGATACATTCCTATAATGCAACAGTTTTTTTTACAATTTAGAAATGCAGACATTTTTTTTCACAATTTCACAATTAAGTACCTACTATTGAAAATTTTTAAGTCACTCCCAATTTGATGCTAAAAATTATACCTATTTATTTCAGAAGAACAGATCTAAACACCCACATGATCCCTAGCTTCATTAAAATCTAATATTTACACAAATAATACATTATTCGTATACACAAATTGACTGAACACATTGGATGTGAAACAGCAACTAACCTTAAAACAATTTTGTACAAAACAATATATGGATATGTCAATAGTAATTTACAATTAACTTACTAGATTTTATAAACACAAAGATCACAGGAGAGTTCCAGAGCTTTTACAAATTAATACGAGTTTAATAAGTACTAGACGTTAAAACTATAATGCAACAGGGTAACAATATATTCATGAAATCGTGATATAAGCTAGTTATAGTTATAATGAAGGCTTTTTGGCGTCTGGTGAATCGGGGTGTGGGCGATCTGCAACAAAATAAAAAGTTCTTTAACTTGGGTATTGAGTATTAAGTCTTACACAGAACAAAAAAGCTGTAGAACTCTAGAGCGAACGACGAAAGAGACGAAAATAGCTTGGTATCGATATTTTTAGGACCATCTTGGATAAATTGAGCAAGGGATTTTGCAATTTCAATTGGAGGAAGACCTCCAAAAGTTTGGTTACCTTTTATTTCATGGTCTAGTTGGCGCTAATTGCCGTCTTCAGTTATGTGGTAGTACCTAGGTAGTATTGTATCCATGATCACGAGATAATTTCGCAAAGGCACGTCCACAACATTTATGGAGGCTGGTATAATAATAATAAAAAAATCTATCCACAGTATTCGTTATATCTTGAGAAAGTACGTGTTATTCTGAGTATCATCAGATAAAAAAGTAAACAATAGGTACTCGTATCATTCATTTCTCGCACTTCTAATACCTTCAAATAAGTAGTTAAAATAAACATGTTTATCATTTGGACACAAATTTTAATGATTTTCTTGAAATATTGTTCTAACTGGGCGCACTAGTTTATTTACACCACTATAATTTTAGCAAATATCTATGAATGTGTAAGAATCAGGTAATAATGCAAGTAAAAAAAAAAACGATAAAAGCACGTTATAATTGCTGAAACTAAAAAAAAGCTGCATTTCCAATTTTAAAACAATTTATTTTTACCAGTAAAAAAAATTCTGCGATAAAAAGTTTACTTAATATTTTTAAAAGCCCGTAATACAAGCTTTCATTTGATGCACCTATATTTATAATCTTGGTTAGAACTCGTGGACGTCTCTTTTAACCGACTTCCAAAAAGAAGGAGGTTCTATGTGGTTTATAAACTTTCGCGGTTTGAACACATTATTATCTCGGGTGTCCCGTGTACCCGTGACCACGATCGATGCAACGTAGTATCTATCTATACAGGGTTATTTCTAATCAATTAGCATCATTTTAGAGGCTTATTCTGCACATCAAAACTAACAACTTATGTTCTACGACTTTTAATAATTCTCAAAAAAAAAGTTGTTGTTCCATAGAAAAATATCGTTCACCCTCGACAAAATGTATGGAACAGCTGATTTTTTTTGAGTTTAGACAAAAGTCGCAGAACAAAAGTTGTTAGTTTTGATGTACAGAATAAGTCCCCACGAGGATGCTAATTGATTAGAAATAACCCTGTAGTCTGTGGATGCAACTCGATCGAAACGTCGGGATGATGAGGTATTTATTTATCTCGTAATTTTAGTGCGCGATTAGTCCCGTAGTATACAATAATAATAATGAAGGAGGTTCTATGTTCGTCTGTATGTATTTTTTTTGTGTATGTTCATCGATAATTTCGCCAATTGTGAACCGAATCGAAAAATTCTTTTTTAGTTCGAAAGGGTATACTCCTGAGGTGGTCCCATATAAATTAAAAAAAAAAACGGCTGAGCCGTTTTTGAAAAATCAACAATAATAAGCGATTGTACACGATGGAAAGCGGTTTTTGCCATTTTTTGCGAAAAATAATTATCTGCGCAATATCTCAGGGTGAAAATTTTATTGGTGTCATGCGTTAAGCTTTAATTCGTAAGTAGCGTTGAATTTTAATGGGCATTGGGCAAGTATGATGCTTAACTTATGCTAGTTTCTTATGAAAGTCTACTTTAGAAATTGTGAACTTACCTAACTGTCTTCTAAGCGCCTCCCCCTCCCTAGCGGTATACGCCGGCGGTGGATTACTGACTCTCATAGACAAACTTAATCTATTAGGATTACAATTCTCATCAGAGTTTTCCGCTGCACCAATAAATGACGTTCTTGGACCTCTATTCCATGTCTGCTGATAGGAACTTTCTGTGGTTACTGTGTTACATCTATTGTTAGTATGAGGAACATATTGTTCTGGTGACCAGTCGAACACAAATGTATGACTATAGTTGTGTGTATACGCTGTAGGTGTCCCTGACGGTGTTGGTGGAGTTGTTGTAACATAAGGACTTAGATCTTGATGACAGACGTCAGGGACTTTTTGTAGCGCAGACTCGGACCACGTGGGGCTAGGATTCCACTGGTCCATTTCTGTTTCTGTTATATTGAAGTTCTTGGATCCCGGTCGTCTGCTAGCTATGGATCCTGCGGACACCGCTACCAAGGTATCTCCTGAAGTAACCGTCGAAGGAGTGCATCGGGGAGACATGCTGACTGGAGTGCTTGGCTTCTCATCTGAGCTTTTTCCTTTCCGTTTAGCGTTAGGCTGGATTCTAGTATCCTCTATCCGTATATTCTGGTACCTGGAACAGGAATCTGAAGTGAAACATGCGGAATAGCTAAGTTTCCACCTGCTTGGATGGTCACGGACAAAAACTGGACAATGGGTTCAAGTACGTCCGCATTCTTATAAATGATCGACAGTACAAGGTTTTATTAGAAGATGGCATTGGATGTGCAAATCGGCAATTAAATTCTAATTATGTTAGACCCGGAATTTGATTGTTGCTTTATTAAATATATGGTACCTGTTTTCTTGTAACGAAACTGAGTAGTCGACAGGCCCGTTGTCTGGTCTTTCGTAGGCGTAGTGCATTGGAGCGAGGTGTGGAGGGACGTGTGGTATGTGCGGCTGGAGTCCAGGGTTTGGCATCATGACTGGTTGGTTGCCGTTGATGCAGACTGGTGGGGCTGGAGTATACTGCATAGTTGGAGGGTAGACTTGTACATCAGGAGGTGGAGGGCCGTACATTCGCGTAGCTGCTTCATATGCCAGTCCGTAGTGGAGTTTTGATTGGACTGCGTAATAGTGGTACAACCATGGATTCGCCTTCATCACTGTAGCTTCTTGTTCACTGTGGACAAATAAATTCAAATTAATTTCGGATATCAAGATATACTAGGTACCTATGTACTTAGTTACACGAAACTAAATGCTTGGTGTGGCGAAAATATAAGTAGATTTAATCGAGTGAAAATTGTACACATTCCTGTGAATCTTCTTGATGGTCGCCTATTAGCCATTTAAATAGCTTTTAATTGGTGATGGCACGCAATTACATTACAAAGAATCCCCGACAATGTAACATGGTTTACCCATTACTACTAACGAAATGGGAGTAATAAAGTTTAATGTTTATATTCACTTACCAAGACTTACAATGTGGAAGTATCCACCAGCGTAGGTAAGCCAGCACTGAGGTACAAGACAAGTGTGTGTAAAAGCTAGGTTGGTTTATAAACTGTCGGGTTTGTTTCAAATGGTTCTGTAGCGTTAGACCCATTACAGGCATTAGGTACATGTACGAGAGTTGTCTCCATTATTTATTCGCACCATCCGCGTTAGAGCTCGGCATTTGTACATAGGTATCTTCAGTTTCTGCAGATTATTCCTATACCACGAGTACAAAGGGGACATTAACACAAACAGAGATAAGTGCAAGGTGCCTGCGCGTATTGAATTTGTACCCGGTGTAACCTTTAGCCGACTCAGTCGAGCCAACCTTTAAGATAGTGGATGCGGGAAAATGTCACATAGTTGGACTCAGGCCTGGACCTACATAGGTACTGTGGAGATGAAAACGTGTGAAAGAGAGCTTTTAAGTTCGTATTGACATATAAATTTAATCCTAAAGGTATAGGTACCTACTGGCTAAAATTCTTGTGATACCTAATGTTAACTTTAATACTGTAGATCTACCGATGGGCTAGTTAAACTTGAAATCTCGTGAGTTTTACTCGTATCACTACATCACTACATGGTAATAGAGCAAAGTCGCTTCCCGCTGTCTGTCCCCATGTACCTATGCTTATATCTTTAAAACTACGAGAGTGATTCAAGAGGAAGGTTTGTATGTATAATACACCTGTGCGAAGCCGGGGCGGGTCGCTAGTTAAAAATAAAATGAGAATGATTATTTTTCTTACAAACCGACTTATTTTGTCGATTCCGTGTTGCAATTTAATATGTTAATTTTGTAATTCCGGGTTGGCCACATAGTAAAAGTGTTGATAATGATGCGCCTCATGCATGGTTACAGTATTAGGTACTACATCTTACGCAAACACATTGTATAATATAGAGAACAGGGTTATCTACTCTGTTTTGGTAGAGCCTTATTTTACAAAATGGTTCGTTCTATACGAGAATCATGATGACGATATTACTATACTTCTGGGTAGCTTAAGACAAGATTACATACAAATACAAACTATAGGTAGTGGATAGGTACGTAGGTACGACTACTTAAGGTGTCTGCCAGACATTCTGATGAGTATCCTAGTGATTGCTTTTTACCGAGACACTTTAATCATTGATAAATTATACCTATTACTTAAAACTAACAGGCGATAAAAATAAACCAACTGCGCAAAATAACTTGCCGACTGTACAGCAAAGTTAAGATAGGTCGGAGTGGACAAATAGATGTAACATTCGCATTAAGAAAGCGCGATAACTGGTGGCTGGAATCAAAGGGCAAGAGGACAGGACTTGCTGGGGTGGTTATCCGAATGTTAACACGTTCTGCATTTGTTGACTTGAACTTTGATTTGAGTATAGGCCGAATTATACAAGTCGGTGGATGTGAAGTTAGCTACAACCTGCGCAATATCCAATCCTGACTCTCACATAAAGCTCTGCGTTGATTGGACATTGCGCAGCTTTTAGCTAACTTCCACATCCGCCGACTTGTATCATTCGTTGCTTTTAAACTTTCGCGATTTAACACAAATTATTATTATTATATATGTACTACGGGACTAATCCCGCCGCGATTAGTCCCGTACGTAGTATATAATAATAATTGTATCATTCGGCCTATAATAAAGTCTGAAGATAAACTTAGCTTTGTTGATAGGTTGGCTTGTAGTTCTTCAAGCAAATATCTACAGAGCCACATTTCCTAAGTGAAAGTAGTAAAAAATGTCCGAGCGCCGTCACACATATTTTGTTATATATTTTTACGTCTTAAATATTTTTACATTAAATAATTCACAATGACCCATTTTCTCGAATCTCGACGTTATGTCACCTAATTAGTGCTTGTAACCGAGCATTTTGGCATCTCGCGGCGTTGTAGTTGGCTTGCAATCGCCTTACGACTAACTAAAAAGCCTGCCCACTACGTAGCTTGGGCAGGGTTCCAGCTCGGACACATTTTTGCACGATTGTGACTCTATAGATATTTGCTCGAAGTTGTTGTTGGCTTGGCTTGACTTGATTGAAGCAGGCGCAGGCGAAATTTATTTTCAAATCTGTATTTTCTATGAAATAGAGTATTTCCCATCGAGCTATATTACTAATATTTCCTCAAAGGTATTTTCGCTCTAATTTAGGTAGCTAATCAATTACTTATTAAAATAATAAGTATTTATTTATGAATTACCTATTTAACAGAAATAAGATACTGATGATTTAATTCAAAGTACATATTTTACTTTGTTCGTTTAGTTAGCTCCGGGGCAACTGCCATTATGCTGATATTAGTTACTGAATTAATCAGACGAAAGTCAAATACTTATACCAACTGTTTCATCTTAAGTTATGAATCGTCCTATATTAACCATCTTGTCGACTGTTTACCTTGTAATAATACAACACATGCAGTGAACGACAACAAATTGTCAACATGTCTCCCGCCTACGACATGTCTGCGAGATTTATGCGTTCACTCCAGGGCTGCTGCGAAAGGTGTGGCATTCTTACACCTAGAACTAATCCAGGTTTAAATAAATTACAAAATTATTCAAACGCGTATAATTATATTGCTGATAACGCATTGGGTTGGTCAGGCAGTGATTATTTGTTGAACTTTGGCAGCTGGGTGCCTACTCGATAAGTTGGCATTACCATATTTTCTACCTAAATTTTGAATAGATTGACAGATTTCAAACGGTAACACACCTTTAAGATTTGTCACATTGTCACCTCTGTACTGCACTACCACATTTAGTTTAGCTGCCGCAATGTTACCTATTTTAGGTACTCACTACATATTATAAAGCAAAACCTTATTTCTGTGTGTCTGTCTGTGTATCCGCTTATATGTTCCAAACTACACAAAAGATTTTAATGTGGTTTTCACTATCGTTTAGAACATTTCTTCCGGAAGGTTTACAGCTATAATTCATTCGTATCCGGGTGAACCCAGGATGGGCAGCTTACTAGCTGCCCATCCTGGGTTCACCCGGATACCTACTGGTAATATCAAAGTTTAGAGCAATTAGATCTGAAGTTTTAGTAAGAAATTATTGATTATGTCTCTCTCGTAAACTACGTAGGTAGGTAATCATAATTGTGCTTTCGGCTCCGTGCGCCTACATTTTTGTGCCATAGCACAAACAAATTATCCGTATCCTTACTAAATTTAATAAATTCGAAAGTGTGTTTGTTGGTTCATTGGTCTGCTCCTCTTTAACGCAGCAACAGAGCAACGTAGGTATTGACTTGATTTTTGGCATGGACGTAGTTTGAAAGACGGAAATTGCCATAGCCATGCGAACCTTACTTGTTATCCCGTAAAAATGTAAGGTTCGCATGGGGTAGCACAAAAATATTAGGCGGGCGGAGTCGCGAGCACAAGCTAGTACAAGTAGCGACACGTAAATCTAGCGCTGAGGGTACTGTGGAGGGGTTGGCTGCGCATGTTGATCGCTATACTAAACTCATGCGCAGCCACCCCCTCACTTCGCTCAGCGCTAGACTAAGGTATATGCCGCGACCTTTAGATCTCATACTTTCGTTATGAATTCTTACCTAACCTAACCTCTAACAGTAAGAAGAAAGTTCCAACAGAAGTAATGCACGTCCCTCACAAAGTCACAACCCTGGACTGGAACCCGCGCGGACGCACAAATTGGCGTCTTGGTGGGAAACCGAGAACGTACGGATACGATATTTCCATTAACTCGGTTATGCATAACAAGAGCCGGATTACGGAGCAAAAAATCCAACTAGAACGTCGGGGAACCTTGAAAATTATCTGCATCTAGGATACGTTGTACCTACGTCTGGCCGGTGGAGCTTGAAAAAGTCCTAATAAGGCAAGCATTACGTGGCTGATTGCTTGCGCTGTTTTACGTAGTAGGTGAGTAAAGATTGTTGTTTATTTAAAAGTGAACTTAGCTTCATCGTTATAATTTCAGTTCAGCCCTTAAAAGCCTAAGTATATTTTTGCCTTATAAGGATTCCCAATTGAACCAGTAGGTATAATACGAGTAAAGCTGAGATTTAGCATGTTCCTGCGGACTTAAGGTGGTTGTCTATTCAGGTGGAGGGGACTTTCTATGCAAGATGATCTTTATCCGAAAACCAAACCTTTAGTCTTAACGATCTTTATCCATATTTGTATATTTTATTGATCTTCATAAACTGTTTGTATTAGTAATTTTAATTCGTTTACGAATTTTGTGAAAATACCGAAGTATTACACCCTGACACCTTAGTTCTTTGAGCTATTTTGAGCTTACTAATAAAGCCAAGTAAAATTCTCCGCCTCAGACAAAAGTTTGAAGCGGTACCCACTCACTGCTACCGCCCTTTGTGCACTAGTTAGGTTAGATTGTTAGGTCAACTAGCTCGTCACCCACACAGTCTGCCATAGAACTGAATGGGCGAATGCATTCGAATTAATTTAGATCCGCTATCTTGGGCATTACCTTTATTGTCTACTTAAATAAGTAATGCAACTAGCTAATGAGCGTGGTCGGTATATTTTCCTATACGTTTTAGTTGCAAGTTTAACTTACGACAGAAAATTTCTATCAAGTAACTTAAGAAGGAGTTTTCTTACATTGCTAAAGGACAGAATTTGGGAATTGGTGTTAGGTTCCAGATTCGACCAGCTGTCAGTATAGCTATGTGTACAACTGTTATGTACAGTTGCAAGCCTAGAATCCAGTTTCTTCTACCGATTGATTTACTATTGATCAGAACATTTTTTTTTTGCTCAACTTTACGAGTACCTAATTATCCTTATTTTTACTTCCTTACTAATATTATAAATCCTGGTTTGTTGGTTATTTGGTTTGTTCCTGTTTCACGCAGCAACGGATTGTCTTGATTTTGGTATGAGCTTAGTTTGTAAGACGGAAAATGATGTAGGCTATTTTTCAACCCGAAAAAATTTGAGGTTCCTATGGGATAACACGCGGCCGAATCTACGAGCGAGAACAAGTCATATATGGATACAACACAATAGACACAGAACTCTACCAATGAGCAAACAAATATTTAAAAAATCATAATAAAAATTCACTTGGAGCTTTTCTGCTATAGGTAACGTTTTTAATAATAACCTGAAACCTCAAACCATACACGGCTTACACTTGATCACATTGAGTCAACTGATAACACAAAAGCTCCCAAACGAAACTGTTACAATACCGTCAAGGAATTCACAATGGTCACGACCTCGTGCCTATCTGACTCTTACCCAAAGCAAATTCGTACCAACTGAACAAATGTGTGTTTCACACCAGACAGCAAGCCATAATGATTTCGTTAACACCGATTAGTATCTGCTGCCCCTAATCTGGCACCGAATGCGGTATTCAATTCAAAGTTTCAGACAATAGAAAGTAAGGGAATGGTTCGTATAGACCAGGTGTGTAATACTGCCCATTTGTTAGCAAACTGGCTATGTAAATGTAAAATGCAAAAGATAGGGTCAAGTGGCGAAATAAAGTGGAATATAAGTTGAGAGCTTATGGTATCGGGTTTGCGGAAAGAAACCGCAGAACATAACATGGGTAAAGGATTGCTCTACAATAAAATAGAAAGGCTACATCTAACCATTCTAGAACAAAGTTGGATTTAAATTTCAGAATAGGCTTAATAATGTATTTAGATAGAAACTGTAGACCGTAGATATGTTTCCTCTCAATACGAGAAGTACATAGGTAACTAACTAACTAAAATAAATGGGAGGTTAGTTGGGGGAAACTTCGATGGGTACAAAATTGAAGAAGCATATTAAAATACACATGCACAGTAATAACATACTTTATAAAAAAAAATCCGACATAAATGCTCAACGAGCCAACTGTAGCCGAGAAGAGACAAAAAATTCATAAACAAATATAATGAAACAAGCAATGAAAACAATCTTCCAACACGGCCGGTCACCGAGGAAGATCACGACCATAACCCTCCAATGAGAAATAAAACAAACTCTACATTTACACCAATCAAGCTCTACATTTTAACCTACAACGTGAGAAGAGAGTAGATCAAGTTAAAATAAAATTACACATTACTATTACTACTACTATAAATATATTTGAGTAAGTTATTGTATACATGTGTTGTGTAATAGTTTGTAATCCTTAGCGGCGTACGATATGGCTGGTACATTAAGCAGCACTTTGTGTCTCTAGACGTGTTAGAAAAGAAATAAGGGACAGTTCTGTTTACATACGTCACGCCTACTAAGAATTTATCACCACCGTTTACCGCCTATCCCATTCTAAAAATTAGCCATTTTTCGTACATTTCAGCGGTAAAATATAGCGGGGTGTTCGGCGCTCCATCGATCAAGCGCGGCGCTTGTTAGACACCGTTTCTCACATAACAACAATAGCTCTCTGCAGGCATATTTCAAGGCATCCCGATAGCTACATCGGCCGGCAGATCGGTTCCAAGCACAGCACAAAGTCTATAAATCACCCTTTACAATATTTATTCTCTGAGGGAATAACTGTAGGATGCGGCGTAAACTCTAGTTCAATCAAGTTCTAAATTTTCTTTACGCTCATGATTGAGTTGGCGGTTCTGCTTGGCATGGCGCAGCAAGGGATAAGCTTTTCTTTTACAAACATGCTGTTACTTGATTCCTAACATTGCATTAATCTCGAAATAGAAATACAATGTGTCCGGTTATGACATACCGATATTTCAGGAGAGCATTTTTCAGGTTTTTTTATCGGCAAATCCACTTTCCTACAATGTCCTACTTCACTTCTCTTAAAATGGCGGCCATTTTTATTTTTCAGTTACCATCAATGTAGAGCATGCACAAAAATTGCAATAAGTGAGTACGTAAGAGTCGCAGAATGACAAATTTGGTGTTATTTAAAATTATAAAACATGCAAATTCAGTAAAAGTTGCGGAATATCTACTCACTGTTTAAATAGATCTGTGCTTTTTGTGCTTCAGATACAAGACTGAGACCATGGGACAGTAAAATCCTTATATGTGTATAATACCGTGTCCCTAAATCTTTGAAATGACTGAAAAATTCCACCTACTTAAGCAAAACTTATTAAAAATGTCCTATTGCTATTTATTTATGAACTAAACTGTTTCATAGATCGAGTAAAAATCGCTAATCTCTAAAAAGCTTTTCCGCCGAGAGACCTTCCAGCATCGTCTTATATTTTATTAACTTGTTATTTGTTAGCTAAGCATTCAGAAAAAATAAAAGTAGGTAATGCCTGCATACTAAGGATTCCAATATTTATTGTATTGTATATAATGTATCCATAATGCTATTTCGCTGTTGAAAAAATTTGTTGTCTGTAAAGTCGGTTTACGGACGATAATTTTACGTGATAACGTCATAACAAAACATTGTTGAATCAACAACTGAAACAAGCCGAACGCTTAGGCCAAGCGTGCCACTCTATCGCTTATTCCGCGCTCTCGCGCACTCTCGGCTCAGGCGGACCGTGACACTTTTTGGTGCGTGCATCCGGCGTTCATCGATTCATCAGACGTTATCACGTCAAAAAAGTTAAAAAGGCAATAAATAATTATTTTTTGCAAAAAATAGCATGACCGACTTCACCCTTGTACAGAATTCGCGAATATTTCGCACGGATCGATGTAGCATTTTTCACATTATTGTTGATTTATCGTAAATGGCTCAGCCGATTTCAATAAAATTTTAATGGGACCAATTTCGAAGTATATTCTTTCCAATAAAAATAGAATTATTGAAATCGGATTACTATGAATAAAGTTATGCGTGGTTATCGACGTCATTGACGTGTCCACATCGACTTGAATTTTTTCTTGATTTTCGTATTTTTAAAGTTCTAATAAACAAAACGAGTAAAGATCCTCTAGTTCGCACCAAACCAGAATCTCGATAGTAAGGGTCGTGTTTACGCGAGGTGTAGTGTAAAGTACGTCGCGCCGTCATCCACTATTGATATCTCAATGGGGAAGTCTGTAAGTGACCGAGTTAAGTTATAGCCAGTAATTTTTCAAAGTCCGCCGCGCCGTGGGTCCGCTGGGCTATCGTTCGATTTAATAGTGCAGGTTTAGAGCCAATTAGTCTGCTTGGCGGTTTAGCTTTAAATGGCTTTGGGTGCTTGAGCATTTGGCAGGCTATAAGTACTGTAGTTTTTTATTAATTCTTAGATTTTGGTATAAATATGGTGTGTCTGTCTAGAGTCTAGACGATGGATATGTCCAAGGATGTCATCACCTGAATTTTAAGCGATTTCAGGTTTGGTCCTTGGTCACAATATACTGATGAAGCAGTATGCACCGAAGTCAGACGGACATCGAAGTCTTAGTAATAGGGTCTCGTTTTTACCCTTTGGGTACGGAACCCTAAAAAGACAAGTTATTGCGATTGGCCACAAAAACATAAAGGGAAATTCTTAAAATAGGATAAAGGGGTACAAAGAGGTTTATACACGTACCTACTAAGTCTATTACGTGAAACTGAGAAACGTCTCAGTGTTCTAAGATATTTAAAAATTATTTGCCATATCAATCATCGTTTTAAAATGTAATACAAGTAACCTTACTCTATAACTCAATCGATAAATATTTGTAGATATTAAATGAGACGTATTTATCGGCTAAAAGTAGTTTCATGCCCGTCAGAAATTTGCATAAATATTGCCATATTGGAGTCATTAATCAACGTTTCATTTGGTTATGTATAATAACGATAAAATGTAGGTGATTATTGTAAAATTTTATCGCTTTGAAATAGCCCGAGTTTAGATCGATAAATTAATCATATTGGACCTCATTGATAATTCTGTAGGTACCTACTATTAATCTTCTTCGTTGTAGGCATTGTGTTGTTTGTCCTTTGCGGCGCACGAGCTCATATGTTTTTGTTGTTGTAGGTTAGCAGACATTAATTTGTGTAATACGAGTACCTTTGCGATCACAAATATCTCTATAAAATACCTACCTTACGACGTTTTCATTTTTCGTTTGATGTGAGCGGTACTTGTCAATACTCACGTATCTACTTATCTTTAACTGGGGTGCATAAGGCAATCATCATTATCAGCCGTAGGACGTCCACTGCTGGACATAAGTAAGCCTCCCCTATGGATTTCCAATAAGCCCGGTTGGAAGCGGTCTGCATCCAGCGCGATCCTGCGGTCTTAATTATATCGTCAGTCCACCTAGTCGGTCCTACGCTGCGCTTGCCGGTGCGTGGTGTCCATTCGAGAACTTTACTGTCCCATTGGCTATCAGACAGGTGCTTAATGCAATGCTTAGAGTAGAACTCGTATATGTATATAACTCATAGCCCACTTCTAGGATTCCTTAAATAGGTCGCAGATACCTATACCTCAGACTAGGTCACCTAACTTCCTACCCAGAAAAGAACTACATATGATAGCAAAGGATTTGAAAAACAAAGACGATTATTGATTGAGAAAACATCGATCCCTGTCCAGCTTATACGATATGGAAGCGGTATTTTTCTTTCAAAAGACAAATAGGCATGCCTTGGAATTCAAATTCAGGTGAAGATTAAAAATTTACCGCCTTACCACAAATGATTTAAACACGCTCTTTTAATGTTACGAAATTCATCCACAACTTATCAAAAAAAATTGAATATTTCGTATTTTTGGTCTCCACAACACGGGCCCTCGAGCCTAGTGTGGGACCGCTGGAAATAGTAATAAGGAATTGTTTTTCTTGCTTTCTTTTATTTTGTCTGCATGCGATACTTAAGATTCCTTTGTAATTTGTGTTTGTGGAAATAAATGATTATTTATTTATTTATTTATTAAATTCTTGTTTTGAATAAATATTTAGTGTATTTCCGCTCTGTCGTAGTCATATAAGTTAAGGGTACTATTCAAAATTCAAATTAAATCACAAACAAAATTAGTAATTAATCATCAAACTGTAGCATGGTTCGACTATGGTTAGGTCAGGTTAGAAAAGTTAGGCTTAGGTATGTTTACAAAATATGAATGAACCTGAAACAAAATTTTAATTAATCCGTTTAAAATAATAAAAAATAATTAAACCTATAACAAAAATAGTAATTAGTAATCTATTTAAAAAATGTAGTAAACCTGAAAAAAATATTTAATTAATATGTTAAAATTACAAATATAATTTATTTATTAAAAATGGTATAAAATAATTGAAAAAATACTTAGTCAATAAATAGCACCCTTATTCTTACTGTACTCTATTCGACACGTGTTTCGCCTCTAAACGAGGCATCTTCAGGACGTGTTGACTCTTCGAGCTCACTCGCAAGAATCTCGAATCGCTCGAAGAGCGATTCGAGATAGCTCGAAGAGTCAACACGTCCTGAAGATGCCTCGTTTAGAGGCGAAACACGTGTCGAATAGAGTACAGTAAGAATAAGGGTGCCTCTAAACGAGGCATCTTCAGGACGTGTTGACTCTTCGAGCTCACTCGCAAGAATCTCGAATCGCTCGAAGAGCGATTCGAGATAGCTCGAAGAGTCAACACGTCCTGAAGATGCCTCGTTTAGAGGCGAAACACGTGTCGAATAGAGTACAGTAAGAATAAGGGTGCTATTTATTGACTAAGTATTTTTTCAATTATTTTATACCATTTTTAATAAATAAATTATATTTGTAATTTTAACATATTAATTAAATATTTTTTTCAGGTTTACTACATTTTTTAAATAGATTACTAATTACTATTTTTGTTATAGGTTTAATTATTTTTTATTATTTTAAACGGATTAATTAAAATTTTGTTTCAGGTTCATTCATATTTTGTAAACATACCTAAGCCTAACTTTTCTAACCTGACCTAACCATAGTCGAACCATGCTACAGTTTGATGATTAATTACTAATTTTGTTTGTGATTTAATTTGAATTTTGAATAGTACCCTTAACTTATATGACTACGACAGAGCGGAAATACACTAAATATTTATTCAAAACAAGAATTTGAAGATGAACTTCCGCAAAGTAACGCCTGATTCAATAAACTATTTATTTATTATTTAAAAGTATCTAGGGAAATAAAACCAGTTTTGTGCCGACGCTCTAAACACTGTTTAACCGTGCAATTTGTACTGTTGAACATTGTCTAAAGCATGCGCAAAACTTTTATGGTAAGACGCTTAATTTTCAGAGTTATGCTGCCGTAACTTCGTAAATAGAAACATTTAATTTTACTATTTCTGTAAAATCATTTACATAGAAATGTAACCAAGTCACTGACGAATATGGTCAAGTATTAATTAGGTAAGCTATGTATTGTCACACGCTCTTACAAATTGTTCTCATAAACTTGCCAAAGCTACAAATACTCGTATTAACAAAAGGAAACAGTGAATGTTGCATTTCATTAGCATTGTTAATACTATTAGTATTGCGTAGTCTTTATAAATAGCCGTAATTAAATCATTGTTAAAGTGGACTTGGTAAATGACTAGATAATTTTACTATTAATTGCTGTAACGACTTGCCAAGTTATGGTGCGAATACGGTAGGTAGGTACTCACACTAAGTATGAGGGAATGGCGAAATTTTATTCAGTTTTCAACCTCTTTAGACTTTATAAAGTATTGTAGGTACTAGTTTCTATATAGGCCGAATCATACAAGTTGGCGGATGTGAAGTTAGCTACAAGCGCTAAGCCTATCGACTTGGCATTTTTCTCTTACATTCCAGATTGATGGCTAAATCCAATCAACGCGCAGCTTTATGTGATCTTCAGTCAGGATTGGATATTGCGCAGCTTGTAGCAAACTTCACATCAGCTGACTTGTATAATTCGGCTTGTACATAAACTAAGGATGACAGGCAAAATAATCGTAAGTTTTTGATGGGCTTTATAAGATGAGACCAATGTGGTATAATTACCTTAACACCTGGTTGGTGCAGACTATGACTGGCCGCTGCGAATTCTCCAGGTTGTCCTTGAGCTGCATCACGGCGTGCACCCAGAGGAACTGCCCCGACCGCCGCTGCAGCCTGAGCAAAGCTATGCACGATCTCTCTTGCTCCGATTGGGTTACTGTGGGAAAGAAAGAGAGGGTAAGAAAAATTTTTGGCTAGGTATGAGTCACAGTAAAATACGAAAGGTTTTCTATACAACATTTGTAAAACAGATATTGTTAATATTACTATTTAAAAATATTAGTTGGTTGGTGTTGGTTAAGCTGTTGTGGCACATTTTTTTTTAAAGTAAAACTGATTTACCACCAGAGGTAAGATGTCTTGTTGGTGTATCAGGAAAAAGCCACAAACATAATTATATCATGAACTTAATTTAAGGTATAGAAAAATGCTGAAATGAATATGCGAATATTCTTTTTAAATAAAAAGAACAGTCGCACGAATTCTAAAATTAGATCAACTTATGTTGAAAGCAAATGTCTGAAAGAGCGAATTGAATGAAAGATATAACACCCACTGTAATGTTACTCGAGATAGTTTAAAACATAGAACATTTTTAGGTATAGGTACCTATTAACTAGAGAGTTCCTCACTTGATTTAGGAAAATCATAATGCCAACAGTAAACGTCAATACAAAAAACACTAAAAAACCGAACGCTAAACTTTTTGTGATTATTAAGATAACACTTTAATAATAGCGTTATTAGCGACTCGATTATCATCGTAATTACTTTGAATTATTTCTAAAAAGACTAAAATGGCACGTGTGTGTCATCGAAATTCCTACTCTATTCCTAAGACGTAAAGCTTATATAAAAACGGTGATTCAATTTACAATTGTGTGATAATAGTAATTCACAGATCCATGTATGGGGGGTCTATCATACGACGCTTCCTTTTATGGTGGTCGAATCAGTGTCCATCAAACGGTCATAAATGGTTAGTTTGTCTTGCTGTTAGACATATGGGTGAGAGAGTATATTATTGAAGGTAAACAAGCTATAAAAATGTATTAGGAGGAGCTTCTGGCTTATTAGTAGGTACTTATTTATCTACTTACTAGTTCGAAGGATTGATACTTTGTGATGTTAACATTGTTGTTGATTTTGACACTTCTGCGCATGTATAAATCTAGTAAGATAAGAAGAGATAATTCGAACCAAATCAACTACTAACTAACTAGACCTAACGACGCCTAGTCTACCATCCCGACGTAAAGGATAATTCAAGCTGCTTTCGGGTAGCCTACTGATGGCAAAATTAACAGTTAAACACGCCAATAACGATCAAATTTAGCGTTCGTTTTGGGAAAGTGTGAGCAAAAGTTGCATTTTTAACTGTTTTAATTTACCGTTCGGATAGCTCAAAAACATCTAAAATGCCACCGTGAACTGTCACTTTATACACACCTGTGGAGGTTGGTTCTTTGTGATCGTTTTCTGACAATGATATAGAGTTTGACGTTTAGCGTTCGTTTTGGGTAGTGAGCAAAACTTGTATTATTGGCGAAATGGGCGAAATTCCCAAACGAAGCGTTCCCAAACGAACATTAACGCCAATTTTGCAAATGCCAAAAACGCCATCGAGCCCAACACGAACGTTCAGAAAAACCTTTAGAAAAAGTGTACCTACCACGCCCAAAAAAGTGGTTTAGATCATTATTATAAACAACTTTTACTATATTTCCGGAATAAACTTTTACTATATCCCGAACCCGGAATTCGAAAAAAAAGGAAACACCATTCTAGGGTTCCGTACCCAAAGGGTAAAAACGGGACCCTACTATTACTAAGACTCCGCTGTCCGTCTGTCCGTCTGTTTAAAAAACGTTGTATAGTCTGTTACTGCGTACAGTTGGCTAAAGAATTGTATACACTTACCTACTTTTAAATCTATTGGTAAGTAGTAAATCATTGTAATCTAGGATGTCCGGGATCAATGCAACACCAAGTAGGTATAACTTACAAATACCTAAATACTTAAATGTAATTTACATGTTCCGCTGTCTATATCACAACAAGTACTGATTTATTGACAAGCTATACAATCGTAGGTAATTAATATATTCCTGTACATAAATTACAATTAGCTGTTGAAGTTATTCAACCTTTGACAAAGTAGAATTTGTTGTTAAAACGGATCCTAGGAATTCTAGAACACTGCTAGAAGCTTGAAGTAACAGGTATGTATTTAGAAGTAGATAATTATACCTTTATACCTATAGCTTGTCTTATGTAGTGCCCACATTGAAGGCCATTGATTTGTTGAATTTCTAGGGAAAAAGTGGTAATGGATTATCTTAGTTTAACTAAAAACAGGTTATACAGAAGACTGAGGAGTATAACCAGCCACTCTGCTTAGCGTTTGTGGACTATGAGAAAGCCTTTGATTCGGTCGAGACATGGGCTGTGCTTGAGTCTCTTCAACGATGCCGTATTGACTATCGGTATATCGAAGTGTTGAAGTGTTTGTATAATAACGCCATTATGTCGGTCCGAGTACAGGAAGAGAGCTCCAAGGCGATCCCTTTGAAGAGAGGCGTAAGACAGGGAGATGTTATATCTCCGAAACTGTTTACTGCTACTCTGGAGAACGCCTTTAAGCTCCTGGAATGGAAAGGATTCGGCATCAACATCAATGGCGAATACCTCACTCACCTTCGGTTTGCCGACGATATCGTAGTCATGGCAAAGTCGATGGAGGAACTCAGTACGATGCTCGAAGGCTTCAATCGAGTATCTCAACAGGCGAGTCTTAAAATGAACATGGACAAGACAAAGGTCATGTGTAATTCCCATGTTGTACCCACCCCTATTTCAGTTGGGAACTCGGTTCTTGAAGTCGTTGACTCGTACGTCTACCTAGGACAAGTGGTCCAGTTAGGTAGGTCCGACTTCAAGAAAGAGGCCAATCGCCGAATCCAACTCGGCTGGGCAGCGTTCGGAAAATTGCGTAACGTCTTCTCGTCCGACATACCTCAGTGCCTCAAGTCGAAAGTTTTCGACCAGTGTGTGTTGCCAGTGATGACTTACGGCACAGAAACGTGGTCTCTCACTATGGGCCTTATTAGTAAGCTTCAAGTAGCCCAACGAGCCATGGAGAGGGCTATGCTCGGAGTTTCTCTGCGCGATCGAATCAGAAATGAGGAGATCCGTAGAAGAACCAAGGTTACCGACATAGCCCAGCGGATTGGCAGGTTGAAGTGGCAATGGGCAGGGCACATAGCGCGGAGGACTGATGACCGATGGGGTCGAAAAGTCCTCGAGTGGAGACCACGTACCGGCAAGCGCAGCGTAGGACGTCCACCCACAAGGTGGACGGACGACCTCATTAAGACCGCAGGATCGCGCTGGATGCAAGCCGCTACCACCCGGTCTTATTGGAGATCTTTAGGGGAGGCCTATGTTCAGCAGTGGACGTCCTATGGCTGAAAGGAACTAAAAATATTTTTTATAGTTTTAGTTGTAAATTCAAAAAAAAATACAGAAAAACAGGTCCCTAAAGTTCTAGGAGGACCTGCCGCAGGGCCAGTAACAATTGCTATTCTTGCTATACAGGTTGTACCTATCTCTAAGCTCTAGAGTTGTAGACGATATCGTAATGTAAAATATAATTTAGCTTATAATTAACTTTTACAGTAAAGAAATCGGATGTTTATATAAGATTATTCCTAATCAATTAGCGTCCTTTTAGAGGCTTATTCTGTACATCAAAACCAACAACTTTTGTTCTGCGACTATTGTCAAAACTAAAAAAGCTAATTGATTAGGAATAACCCTGTATAAACAGCTCAATGACTCTCGAGAATGTGTGGTGTGGTACAATACAACTGATTTGTTTCCTTGGTTTCGAGGTTGGTCCCATAGGATAAAGTTGGTTATAATGATGCTACCTTCAACTATGTATGTAATTTGTCTAGAGATACATCCCGAGTTATAGCGTCTACATTTGCACTAGTTATAGAAATAAGCTGCAACTAAATCGTATTTTAATTGCATTTCTCTGTGGTCATTAAACAGATTCCTGACAGCCGGTAGGTGGCAGGACATCCATGTGCACGTTTTAACAAAATGTAGGTAGTATTCAGTGTTTAATGTATTCATGCAAAGTAGATTTATCAAGATACTCCACGGGAGGTTTGTGTAATAGAGTTTAAATGAGTTTATGGAATACTAATTAATTAATTATGAAAATTCATATAATTTCTGAATATGACAAACGGTAACATTTTATCCAAATAAAAGTATGAAGTACCTAAGCGAGTGTAAGTGAGTACAACCAAATATTCACCTATTGTTGCTATGGAATCGAGTGTCTTGTGATTCACAGTTGATAGGATCTTCAAGTTTATTTCTGAATGAATGAGAAGAGAGATGCCTATTGCCTATACTATAGTGAGATGGAAAGAGTGGCGAAAGATGACGACTCTGATAACTGAATGAATAATGTAATGTTTGTGTGCGCTCATAGCGTAGTTTGACTAGGTGTTTGTTATCGATCACCGAAGTTAAGCAACTTTCGGCACGGTAGGTCTCCAGACGGGCGGGTGACATTTACAACAGAGCGCTACCATGACTCTGATGACACGTTAAATTGCAGGTCCCGATTGTTTTATTCGTTGAGCCATGTCAGAGATCTTCAGGCGGCTTAATTACTCTGACACTGGGGTTAGCCACTTGGCCTATACGAACTTAATGAATAATGTGGTAAATACATATTAGATTTTTACCTTTCCCTTTCCCAATATAGTATTGGGAAATTCAAGGTAGACTTTTGGAATCACTATGATTCCATTGACTATAAAATCTATGATATGACTACAGAAGCCTTCCAAGACACTAAAATGTTCATTATTATTGCTGTGAAAAGTTACAAATATCTTCCACTTCTTACTTAGACAAGTAATAAGAATCTTTAGTAGCCAACTTCACAAGTTACGTTTATTAAAGCATTATTGTACTTACAATTAACTTAACTAACATGTAAATGAATTCCTTGCCTTCAAATCTAATGATAATAACTAACCGCACTTCTTGATGACTGTCGCATTATTTCAATTAAAGCAAAGTTAGATTATCTCAGTTGATATTAATATTAATTTTAGTTCTTTGTCGTGGTGCTGCGCTGAATTTATTGCTGATTTCTGTTGGGATAAGAATATCAGCGGTTTTATTAGATAGAGTTTATGGTTGCGACCGCTATTGGCCATTATTAAGTCTGGGGTTTGCAACGTTTTATGAAAATTAACGGTCTTCTAACCGGCCACAGCAAGAGAGTCACATATTTACACGTTTGAGTAGGTACCTACTTAGAAAGGCATTGAATTTCTAATACTTCTATTAATCATTCGTCAATTGTAGCATTGTTTTAAACAGAAAAGTAACAGAAAAAATAGAAAAAACTTATTACTTCGTCAAGTTAAGAGATTGCAATAACGAAAAATACTAAAAATGTTAAAGATGTGTCATTTTGTGATAAACAAATGTTTTATAGAGTTTTTGCAAATTCACTTGTTGTAATTTTTTATCTAAAGTTTGAAATTGTGCAAGTGAGATGGAATTTGGCGTATAAAATCTCTGTAACCACTGCGTATAATGAACTTGATCTGTGCTTATAATAACTAGACTTTCATTAGTCTTTAGGTTATAATTTTGCTATTTAATGAAGTGGATTATGTAAGTAGTTATAGTATGATAATCATAACAGAAAACTTCTCCAAAAATAAGGGTAAGTAAGTTATTTTTTTACACGGTTTCACAATTTCAAAATTACCAGTCATACAAAAAATTAATAGACAGCAAATAAAAAACATTGCACAAAATTGACTTCTGCGTCAAATCCAAATAACTATGCAATTATAAAATAATTATGCATGAGGTTTACCTACCTATTACTTAAACAAAAACAATAAATTAATCAGCTTCCACGGTTCCCAATTTGGTAGCCACAAAAACATGCAATAATTTAGGCACCTGCTGCTAATTACTACCGACCAAATTAAAATAACAAATTAGCTATTCATAGTCATCTATTATACGGACATCATTTCAGTGAACAAATAAACCTAATAGGTACAAGATCTCGCAAGATAATGTATGTCGCTTCGATTTAGCAGATACCTAATTTTGCATGAAACTAATCTCAACTAGGCGTACGCGAATAATTACATAATTATTAGTCACAGAGCACAACAAATCAGTTATTTATATGCGCTCAAACAACACTGTATTCTGCAATGTTACGTTTTGTAAGCATACATTGTTTGGTGTACGATTTTTTGTTACATATACTTACTCGTGCCTTACAGGCCGTGTATAGGAGAATGCCCTCTATAAATATATTTTTAACTGACACTAAAAAAGGTCTAAAAAAAGGTACTCAATTCGACTTATTTTTGTACGCATGTTACGCTATTTGTTTGACTTCGGATGTGATTGAAATCCACTCCAATCAATTTTATCGAAATCGGCTCAGTCGTTTTTGAAACATCAACAATAATGTAATAAATGCTGCATCGATTCGTGCAAACTATTTGAATTCTGTACACGTTTGAAATCGTCGAAAAATAATTATGACTACATATACCTATATGTGTCTAGCACGCTGGGCACTAAAAAGGCCTCTTTTTAGACATCTGTGATGTACACAAAACAACAAAAAATACGGATACTGGCAAACATAAAGGTCACCGCACAAGATCGTAATAGAGCCGTCCTTGTCATTACCGATTATCGAATCATTCGAATGACGACTCGATTGCAAGTCGAGTCCGATTTGAATCCCACAAATTACCTATTCCTCCATCTCAAACTGATGTGGACTCTGTTTCTTGTGTGATAAAGAGAATTTTGATTTGTTTTATGGTGGGTAGAGTAATAAGGGTTAATGCCAGGCGGTTATTTCTGCAATCTATACTGTTGGTTTTATTCGAGAGGAGATTGACTAGCTCTGATTGTGGTTCGTAAGTTGCGCTTATCTAGGTGCTTTGCTTGTATGTTTACGGCTCTTATTGATAGTAGCTAATTTGTCTTCTGCTTGGATAAGTAGCATGTGATGTGAGTAAGGTACTGAAGAAACGTAAGCACATTACTATTTTAGAATAGGTAAGTAGTGTACTCTAGTAAATTTACTTCAATTAGGAATAGGAACCTTTTTTAACCGACTTCCAAAAAGGAGGAGGTTCTATTTTTGTCTGTATGTATTTTTTTGTGTATTTTCATCGATATTTTTTGCCTATTGTGAACCGAATCAAAAAAATATTTTTGAGTTCGAAAGAGTACACTCCCATGGATGGATGGGTAATCCCATTTCATTTTAATCGAAATCGGCTGAGCCGTTTCTGAAAAATTAACAATAATTTAAAAGTTGTATGCGAATTTTGTTCACGATGGAAGTAGGTTTTGCCATTTTTGCGAAAAATAATTATTACTTAGTAAATTATTTAAACCAAATCAATTAAGCTAATAGTTATGTAATTCTACTTTTTCATCATCTCTACTCTTGTTGGAATATCGACAACTAAAAATATTGTTTTGCTATTGGTTTCATTACATTTCGTATTTTTTGTAGATAAATGATTGTGTGTACGAGTAGATACACGTATATAGGTAAATATAAATGTACTTACCAATAGAAAATTCCTTTGCATATTTTATTTTTCTATTGAGGCCCGGATAATTTCAAGCGATAGCGGTAAGTACTCGTATCTCTGATCTGAGTTATACATAACTCGCTAGTGCTCAATCATACAGAGTTGCGCTCATAGCGTAGGTTGACTAATAAATATAATACTGGTTTAATAAACTGCCAAATTATCAAAAAGATATCGAAAAGGAAAACTGTTTTACCAC
Organism: Hypomecis atomaria; assembly: GCA_964007245.1. NCBI lineage: Eukaryota > Metazoa > Arthropoda > Insecta > Lepidoptera > Geometridae > Hypomecis > Hypomecis atomaria. The sequence goes on along the minus strand of OZ023294.1, from coordinate 14,844,382 downwards.
CAAAAATTATTCAATTATCCAAATATTATTACACATTACACATTAGAATTTTTTTACGATAATCTAGAAAACCTAATAATGAATCGTTCCAATACGAATCATACGAATAATAAAATTGCCATACCCTTATCAGGGTCATATGTATAACCATACAAAACATGTTAATTAAGAACCGCATGTAAATTTCATAATATGTTGTAATAAATGATTTGACTTGACTTGACTAGATGCTACTTAGCGATCATCTAAGTTAAGCATCTTTCGGCATGACCAGTCTTCAGATGGGTGACTGCGAGTGGCATTTAAAAATGAGCGCTGCCGTAGCTCGGCTTACACGTTAAAATTGTGGGTCCCGGCTATTTCAACCGTGGTGCCATTTTAGGCGGCTTGGGAACTGACTGGGCTACCCGGTCTATACGAATTTACACACCAGTAAAATAGTTTTGATTGAAGTCTACCCAAGCAATTCACAACATAATAATTATTAGAGACCGGATTATATGCGTATGCATATGCATTTGCATATCTAAGCAATCCTTAGCGGTAATAGCATATTTTACCTAAGATCTACCTATAGTTATCATGCATATACCCGAGTGCGATGCACTGACCCTGCGTTCCAAAAAGCGACAAAAGTGTCAATCCACCCCTACGACCGAGGATTTTTGCCAGGAGTCAAATTCAGACAAGCCAAAATAGAGCTTAACTTTCACATACAAAGACAGCTGGGGTACATTCAAATAGCTAAACCCCCTCTAAAATTGCTTATAGATGCTTGATGATGTATTTCGATTGCCGCTATAACAACAAATACTAAAAACAGAATAATATATAAATTTAACGTGTTTTTTTGCCGAGGGGCTCCCATACGGTGCGGAACCCTTTATGCGCGAGTCCAACTCGTACTTGGCCGATTTTTGAAAAAAGATCTGCTTGAGTTAACTCTACCTAGAACTTCTCGACTTTTATACTCTGTCGCAAGGCTCTACATAAGTTTTCCTTTGACAAGCTCTCTTAGACGATTCTAATCGCTCACGTCTCGAGGCTTTGTTCACACGGCGGTCACGTCGCAGCTTTCCCTGACGTGTGACATTGATAACTCGCTAAATTATAGCTTTACTAGCTTATGCCCGCGGCTTTGCCTGCGTTTTATGATTATTATTCTATCCCACAAGAACCTTTTATGTTTTCGCAATTAAAAGTAGCTGAAGTCACTTTCCGACCTTTGAATTATATCTGTGCTAAAAATCCTGTATATTTGTTGCTCTGTTGCTGCGTGAAAGCGTAACAAGCAAACTTACAGTCACATTTATAATATTACTAGGGATGTGTGTACGTTGTCGTAGAAAACAGCCTGTGTTCGTAGAGCAATATTTGAGAAATAATATCGGCTAATTTGTTAGACTTTTAAAGCTGCCTCAACATGTCTGAGATAGCTAAACGGTAAAAACTACCAGGACCTACAATTTAACGTGTCCTCCGAGCAACGGTAGCGCTCTGATGGAAAATGCCACCCGCGGTTACCCATCCAAATACCGACCTTGCGGAACGTTGCTCAATTTCGGCGATCGCTGACAAAAACCTAGTCAAACTACGTTACCATATTTACTACCGGGAACCATAATTTAACATGTCATTCAAGTCACGGCAGCGCTCGATTGTCGATGCCACCTGACACCATGGCCTGTCGAAGATTAACTCTGACGAACGTTGCTTAATTTCGGTAATTGCTAATTATAAGAAACATCTGGTCAAACTACGCTATGACCGCTACGACAGGGTATTGTTTTATGTGTGTACTTACGAGTAAGTTGTCATATTATATAGAAAATACTAAGTTTTGAATTTGATCTTCACGCTGAGAGAACGTCAGCTAGACAGCTATGACGCAAGGTTACGTGTTTCTTAGTTTTAAGAGTGAACAAGTCATTGCGAAGCTTGAAAATATTCCATCTTTTTGCTTCCTCAAAAAAAATTTTTTTTCAATTAGATTCCAAAATTTTGGCTTTGTATTTAACCATGTGACTTTGTAATAATAGTAAACATTCGTTTTCAAATAATGTCGATAAAAACTAATTAGAATCCTAATTTTAACTAAATATTACCATTTTGGAAGATAGAAGATATAATGAATTGGGTAGCAATTCAATAAAAACTCGCCAAAGCTGAGTGAAAAATAAATTTTTATACTTACCTAGCTTTACTTTTAAAGTCATTGGACGTCAAGTCATTTTGGTGAAATTAGGTCTTTCTTTTAGTACTTGTACTTTACATAGCTTGTTAATTTTGATAGTTCTCAATGGTATAACTTAATATTAGATTTTGCAAGTCATCACACATTCAAAGAATCGAACACATGCTTACGTATATTTTCGTACGTAATATCAAACAAAAAATGGTAGGCATTTTATTTGATTGCCTCTGTCAATTTAAGGTCAGAGGATTTTGATGAAACGATATTGCTGAGCATTGTCCATGAATTTTAAGAGTTGCATATTGGTAAACAAATTCCTTAGAAGTCCTTCTTATGAAACTGGGCATAAGAAATATTAAATACATAATGGCAATATTTCTAAGATGTATACCTTACTATGGGCTCAATTTTGAAGCTTTGCACGTCTCAACTTAATAAAACAACAAATAAAAAGGCAGCTAGCCTTTTTATTGCAATTAGCAATATGAAATCTAAGAAAAAAATGCTAAGTCGATGATTGCGATTGCAATTTTAGGGTTTTTTTTTTAAATTAAAATTAAGTCTTTAATTGGCCACCAACTCGCCTGGTAAGCCTAAGATGGAGCATGTATACCTAGCAGGTACCTATTCACTATTGTCTTACAGATATATAGAGCTGTCAAAAGCCTTTGAAATTAAGCTCGAAATAAAGTATTAATAAATTAATAACCAACATAATTATGAGATTGAAGATTTAATTTGTAGAGCACCGGGTAGGAAACCCACACTGTGAGACTTATCTATGCAGGTTCAGATTCCGTGGTCGCAACCAATTTTTGAATAGTTATTACAAAAAAATGATTAAGTAATACTAAATTAGTGTAGAATAAAGAAACATAAATAGCGATCTTATTTCATAAAATATCAAAATAATCTCAAAGACCAAACCCACCATTTATATTATACCACGTTATCTGAGCTCAATGCCTAAATTATATCGGTTCCCACGATTTCTAGGGCATTTGTGAAGTCTAGACGTCGAATTGTAGGCCATTAATCAATAACAATGGATGCTTTGCTTTGCTTAGTGAATTAATAGAAATGTTGCTTTTGGATTGACGAGTTTGCGTAGTTGTCGGTATTACTGTAATTACCTGTATTAACTACTTCCATTGAATTGGTGTTATTATGGTTTTACTGGGATAAAAATAGAATGATTGAATCTTGCTGTACCTACGACAGTTAAATTATACTTGTGTGGTAAATTATATGCTTTCAAGTAGTGACTGTTTTATACGTAATTCTTTTTATGTACAAGTTAGTGGCGAGTCGAACAAATAAATTGCCTGATACAATAAACCTTTTAGCTAAGTGAGATTTTTAGGCCGCCTGAAGGCCTCTGCCTTCAGGTAGCCTAAAAATCTCTGACACCAGGGCTAACCACCCGGCCTATACTTACTTACTTATCGCCTGATAGTGAAAGTCATGCTTGTCCAAAGGTTTAGATCTTTTCATCCGATGTACCCCAGTGCCTCAAGTCAAGACGAAGGTTTTCGATAGTTGTGTGTTGCCAGTGATGACATATGGAACTGAAACGTGGTCTTTTACTGTGGGCCTTATGAATAAGCTCAAGATAGCTTTAACGTGCTATGTAGAGGGCTATGCTCGGTGTCTCTCTGCGGGATCGAATCAGAAATGAGGAGATCCGCAGACGAACCAAAGTTACCGACATATCCCAGCGGATTAGCAAATTAAAGTGGCAATGGGCAGGAAACATAGTTCGAAGAACGGATGGCCGATGGGGCCGTAAAGTTCTTGAATGGAGACCACGGACCAGCAAGCGTCCACTGACTAGGTGGACTGATGATATAATTAAGATCGCAGGAACGCGCTGGATGCAGGCCGCTTTCTACCGGCCTTATTGGAAATCCATGGGGGAGGCCTATATCCAGCAGTGGACGTCCTGCTGCTGATGGATGGATGGATAAAAGGTTTAGATCATAGCAAGGCATAATTTTAACTGAATCTCCAAAAAAACTTCAGCATTTAAGGTGTAGGCCGTATCAGGTAGCACGAAGAAAACAGCTGTTTCATACGTAGGTGGGTACGTACGATGTACATTGAACTATGAAAAAACGTTATAAACAGCTAACGTTAAACGTTATAACAGCTTATTTACTTTCGTGTTTTCAGATTTGGGCCCATTTTAAAAGCTGTTCAAGGTTTGTTAGTAGGTACAACGTTTTGGCTTAATAAAACGTTTGTTTTTAATATAGCATAATTACAGGCTGCATCAGCTCATAACTGTAACTAATAAAATTGCTAAAACAAAAAATAACGCTAACCTAGCGTACAACATTACAGCTGAACAGCTTAAACAATCTACGATTTGTGATCACATCCGGTACGGTATGGTCCAGCTGTAAACAGTAGAGCGTTACACCGGAACGGTAGATGTACACCGGAACGATAAATGTAGATGCTTCTACTTACTTAATCTATGTTTGCTTTGCGCTTCTTTACAGCAATCCGGATGGAGAAGGTGGTACCAGCTCACTCCGTGCAGGGAACTTCGCTCCCAGCCCAGGTGCCACTCGCTACTGGACAAACAAAAGTTATATGTTAGTGGTGTTGTACATGATGCATAAAAATACAATAGAATAGGCATAATGACTAAAAAACATCTAAAACTCTTATACACTTATTTTTCTTTTGTTAAATAATCGAAAATGATGAAGATATATTCCGTTAAAATTCCGCGTGACGACACAAGTGCCATACAAATGTATAGGCTTCTGTAAGAGAGGTGACGTCACGACCCCCACTCCCAAACTTCGTTTATCTTTTATTGCTTATTTTCCGTTATCGTGCCTATTATCGTTCTTTAAAGGCTCTGGTAATCAGTCTTCGCAATTTTTGCAAAGAGTATATTCTATACATCAAAACAGTCAACTTGTCCTGTATTTTTTCTCCAATTTAAAAAAAATGTAAGAATATGTGTAAAAAAATCTCAGAGGACGAATTACATTGAAAAGCAAACGTATATTAGCGATAAAACTACTTATGCAGTTGAACTATTTTTAAGCCATTTTCGAAATCAATGTGAACACAAAAAACTGGTTTACCTATCACAACCAGCTAAAATTCTAAGAGTTGATTCAGCGTTGCGCTCTTTATTTTAGAACTTTGCACACAACTCCTGCCAACAACACTAGCTGTTATAGAGGCCACCACATTTTGCGAAACATTTCAAAAGAATTCAATAAACAGAAGAAGCAATACGTAACACTTGTAACTTCATTGGAAACCACTACAAAAGCGTAGCGTATCAAAAACGCACGACTTATAAAATCAGGAAGAATGGAGATGAAATCAAAAGTTAGTCTTTCAAAGCCTTAAGCCACCATTCTTTCCCCAAGGCCATCGAATGATTAATTGTTGATATGACCCCATCTGTGTGTTTGTACTTGTCAAGTTTACATTAATTATGTTTATTGTGATATGTAATGAACTGGATTAGTTCTGTATACAAGCCTTTATGGCGGGAGATTAAATGGAGTGATTAAAAAAGTGGCAATCAACTGATATGATTGTGTAAGTCTAGTTGAGTTTGTTTTTACAAGGTGCATCCGGAATTGGAATTAACAAGTTCGGAAAAAATATTATGTGCGTAATGTTATTCTCTCAATTATTGTTTGTAAGAATCCATAGAGGAGGATGTCTGACAGTGGACATTTTGTTGGAAGCATCTAATATCCGGTGTATTTCATGAAGTTATGTCATGACAAATAAAATTATGTCTATTGTCTATTGAAGTCGTCTTCAGTGTTTACTTTGTGATATATGCTATGCTAGCCGGAACTTTATCTCATCTAATGACTTCAACATCCATCTATGCGCTTTGTTTTGATTTCTGGCGTTAGGTTTTAATTACTAATTCACTGAGCTTTTTGATTCTAGATGGCGGAAAGAAGTTCAGCATTCATATCCCGTAAGATTATTTTACCAGTGTTTCTGAATAAACTCAGTTTATTGAGTGCTCACTTAGTTTCCGGCTTGCTCAGTTTTCAGGATTCATTTAACCTTACATTTTTAAGCTCAATAAAACACTTGAGGTAATTGATAACTACAATATTTTCTTCGTGGTCATTATTTAAGAACTTTGGCTTGTGTTTTTCATCGACACTCGAATGCTCTTTTAGAGATATCAATGGACTTACCTGTGTAAAAACTAACGTTTATCATGTCCATGACCTTATCTTAAAAATACTCGCTGAAACTTACCTAAGCACTAGATAATAAAACTTCTATTATTCTTCATCTAGACACTTGCAAATACACCTAAGATTAACATCAAAAAGCATGCTTATGATTGCTACCTTAATGCTAACATAGCCATAGTCATACTCTATACAAGGTAGACTATACAAAAACATTGAAATAATAGCTCATGGTTAATGACAAAATTATTACTGCAATCAAAATAAAGATGCTTAGAATAAAGACATTGTTAAAATATTGTCATTAAGAGTCATTAAATCAATGTCAAGAGCAACAAGTACGCTGTTTGTGCAGTTGCCCAAAGAGACGAATGACTATTATACTCAGTAAGTTACGAGTACATGTTAAGTTTTTGATAAATACTTAAGTAGGATTTGAGTAATAAGACGATATTACACCTGTTTTTGATTTGATTACAGAATATACTTACCTATCTGAAATAAGTAGTATTTATCACAGTGTTTCAGGAAGTTGAAGTTGAGTTGAAGAGAAAATTTATGTTTTTAAACAAATACACAAATACAAAACACAGTCTTTCCAGTTAAAAGAGCAACGAAAATTTTAGATAACTTGACACATACACTATAACTCTACAAGTAATGAATGATTACAAAAGTAAATAATGTGGTGGGAGATAACAATTTAGCATCTAGCAGCAACATTTAGCACTAAACCACAATTTTCTTTACTAGTTAAGTTACATCTAGTTAAATTTTAAAAAGAGACAGAAAAAACATAGAAAAAGCCCGTAAAGTCGTGGGCCAGCAAATACAATGTAGATCAAAACATAAAAAAAAATCAACTCACAAGGGTACGTGAACTTATTAAAGCTGCAGGAAGATGTTAGAAGAAAGCAAACTGGTTCTTTTAAAAAAATATACACCTAGCTTCAATAAAGTTAGGCATTTCTAGGATAGCGGTGCCCATCCTATAGCGGCCGTATTACTGCGATAGTGACGTTACTGAAACATCTAGGTAAACAAACAAAATGGCCCGGTTTCCCACAGAGCGGTAATAATTGACATCGTATAGTGAGAGAGAACGTAATATTACGGCTGCTTTATGACGGCACCGCTATCCTAGGAAACCAGAGTTTAAGTAATACAATATTTTTCATCAGAGATAATGTCGATGATGACGAGAGAAGATCTGTACGTCGTCTAGACAATTTATTTCTTAATCCACGTCTAATTTGAATAACGTATCTGATCAAAATAAACACATTGAAAATGAAATGGCCATCAAACATGTACTTAAGGCGTTGTGCACACTCACAGCGTCGCATAAACTAATAGAGACAGAACAATAATGTTTACGGCGCGCACTTGTAATATAATATTATGGACAATGTGACATACGGCTGCGCGTGATCCGACTCAGATGCAAATCATAATCTGGCGTCGTAAAGGTGCGCACAGAGTAATATACATTTATTGTACCTTCGTAGGGCATAGTTATACTTTCAAAATGTGAGTATTATTGTTATTCTGTTTTAGGTTCAACTTTCGTAGTACTACTTTCTAAATTTTAATCGACTTCCAAAAAGGAGGAGGTTCTATGTTTGTTTGTATGTTTTTTTTGTATGTTCATACTACTTTGTATGTTCACGCTACTTTCGCCAATTGTGAACCGAATCGAAAAAAATCTCTTTTAGTTCGTAAGGGTATAAGTGGTCCAATTAAAATTTTAAAGAAATCGGCTGAACCGTTTTTGAAAAATCAACAATAATGTTAAAATATTGAGCGTAATATTTGAATTTTGTACGCGATGGAAGGCGGTTTTGCAATTTTATGCGGAAAATAATTATAGCTGTCATGATTTGCTATAGTTGAATTGCTCATTGTAAATTATTGGCCTAACATGATAGGTAATTTGTATTTTTTTAATTTGGGCTACTTTGTATTCTCCCTGACTTCTCCTGACTTTTCTTCCATTATGAATAAAATTAATTTCCTTGTCTTTCGTCTAATAATGTAATATTTGATTTTAATGTTTTACACAATTTCTAAAGAATGGCATACTTCAAGGGTTAAAATTATGTACTACTAAAAATATGCTTGCCCTGTACATACAAGATTATCTGCTTGTTCTGTACCAAGCCGAAAAGCAGTGATTAAGACCATAAATATTTTTTCTGTGTATTTTTCTGTATTGTATTTTTGTGTTAACAATAAAGTGTTCATTCATTCATTGTGAACAATATTTTATGAGGCCAATTCAGAAAAATAACAAGCTGTTCCATACAAAGTTGCAATAGTAAAAAATTTTCATAATGATGGCCTCCTTTCGGCTTAATACGAGTACATCAGTTCTGGATAACCCTGTATAGTAGTCTTTATAAGGTCTGCATGATAAATTTCGTAATTACAATGAAGAAAAGACCTTCAGACTACAAAAGCTTAATCCCCAGTGTACACAACACCCAACACCAGAACCCTGGCAGAAGCTTGTACAGTCATTGTATGCAAACATCAGGTGACGACTTCTCGTTCCAACTCGATACCGGAAAATATCATAAACACAGATATTATATCGATAATGCACAATCGAGCCTGTGATTTGAAAATAAATATCATATTGATAGATTTTATTGTTTATGCTTCCTGAATGGGAAATAGACGATTGACATGTGATTGCGTGTTTTTATGGCATTAAATTAGTTAAAATTTACGGTTAGGTACTGACTATTAGGCATTACAACAATACGTTTTGCATATTTAAATGATTAGATATTAAAGTGCTGTTTAAGAATTTATAAGTTTTGATGTTAGGCTTCTTCTTATTTATTTATTACATTTAAAAAAGTTTTTGCTTTTGACCATGTTCTGCTTTATATTAAGCAGTAGGTATGCGGTTCTAATTTTTCAAAAAGTATTTCCGTTTAGATATATTTAACGTTATTTCAATCTAGCATATCAACCTTTCGTATTGATTTTTTCATCAGGTTATAAACATGTGGCCTTTGATGCCGAACCTACCATTTTGATATAATGTCGCCGCCTGCTCACAAGATGGATTACCAGCTCCTCCAACATAAATAAAACATTTTACATTTCATACATTCAGCTTTTTCCATAAATCCAACATTAAAACTTGGCAGCTGCATAAAATTCCTGATTGTAACTTTATCTGAGTCTGCAAGTGACAAACTCATCTGACTGCTATTCACTGTTGCATGTGTAGTCTGTCTTGTTTCTGAATCAGCACAGCCATATCAAGAACTGACATTTCCTTCGAAGTCTTCAGTTGTTTAGTCTTTAAAGTTTGTCGCATCTCCGAGTGGGTTCTAGTTTGCGTCATCTGCAGCCTTATTTCATGTAGCTTATTATGTGTTGTCATTGAGAGCGGCTCGGTGACGAGTAGAGGACTACATGAATATGAATCGTTTTCAATAGAGATGTTGTCATACGGTGAACAGTAGCTGTGGGACAGTTACGCATCAATAAATATTGTTTATTGTATGCGAGCCTTGAACCAGTAGTGTATGGGGTATTTGCATAGGGAAGCGAGAGTTTGTTTACTGCTTGGTTTGTTCTGTCGCAGTTAGTCTTTCATGTTATGCTAAATTTCAATATACCTGCCAGTTGTACTACATGTAAATGTATACGCTTATCAGTTGGCTCTTTATAGCGGTTGTTGTGTTACTATCAATTTACCTTCAACAAGAGAGACCAAGTGCACGATATTTGATGTCTTAACTTCAGTGACTTGAAGAAAAATAGTAAATTTTATTATTCTGCTGTAGAAGTGCGACTTCATTAACATAAAATGATGGCACAATTTATATGGCTTTAGCTTCTAATTTTCAGGTCGGTCCTTTTTAGGGTTCCGTACCCAAAGGGTAAAAACTGGACCCTATTACTAAGACTTCGATGTCCGTCTGTCCGTCTGTCTGTCTGTCACCGGGCTGTATCTCATAAACCATGATAGCTAGGCAGCTGAAATTTTCACAGATGATGTATTTCTGTTGCCGCTATAACAACAAGTACTAAAAATTGAATAAGAGAAATATTTAAGGGAGGCTCTCCCATACAATAAACGTGATTTTTAGGAGTTTTTTGCTCACTATTAATAACGGCTAGAAGAATGGGGCTCCCATACGGTACGGAACCCTTCGTGGGCGAGTCCGACTCGCACTTGGCCGATTTTATTATCTTTACCAATATTGTGAAGAGGAAAGATTTGATTGTTTGTTTGCATTGAATAGGCTCCGAAACTACTGAACCGATTTGAAAAATTATTTCACTGTTGGGAAGCTACACAATCCTCGGGTGTAAGAGGCTATATTATATATTTTTAAATTAGGGAGGATGCTAGTTCTGAATATAATCTTAACAAAACAAAATAGAGTATAAAAATCCTAACACCATTAGCTCTGCAATGAAAGCAATTTAAGCAATTTGCAATATATTCATCTTCATCACTATGCATGCCTGTGAAACGCATAAAGAGTGGTGAAGATGTCGGGGGCTGAGTGCACACAAACTTTTTGATTAAAGATAAGGTGCCGCTGCCTAGAAGGCAATACTTACTTAGCGTCAATGTGCAGTATCTTTATGTCGCAGGTATGCATAGTGGCGAAGACGTTGGTGACATCATACACGTTACACACCTTCTAGCTCAGTTCGAAGTGTCACTCGTGGTTCCCTTACTTACATTCTAGAGCTGCAGAAGAAGTTCTGCCTTGAGAAGTAGTATTGTCACCTAAGGAAAGTCCCTTACTTAGCATCGATGTGCAGGATCTTCATGTCGCAGTTGTGCACGGTGGTGAAGACATTGATGGCTCCATACACGACACATATCTCAAACCTCCATGAAAAGCGTCACCTGTGGAAGGTCCCTTACTTAGCGTCGATGTGCAGGATCTTCATGTCGCAGGCGTGCACGGTGGTGAATACGTTAGTGGCGCCGTGCACGACGCACTCGCGCGTCTCGGGCATGGCCAGCGGCGTACACATCGCCAGGAACACGGGCTCGTTGCGGCTGCACAGCGGCAGGTACGACACGTAGTGTCCGCGGACTAGCACCACCTGACGAAGAAGAACTTCTGTTAACTATTTGAGACTTATAAGGCTTGTACTGTATAAATATAGGATTTGGACTTTGCTAAACATCATGAGAGCAAAACCAAACGAGCGTAATTTTTTGAGCCGTGAGTCGCGGAATTTGACCTGCATTCGGTTCGAAACTGAGTCGACGCACTTTGTGACTTTTGTATGAAACCGAAATTACGCGACTAATTTAAGCTCATATATTATAACAATATTACGTTCGTTTGGGGTGAGGACCTTTAAGCAAATCTGAAGATTGTGGAGATAGATGATCAGATATTTTTATTTTACATATTTACATAATTATATTCCACATTTTGTCTGAAGCGAACACTATTAGATGCTCATGTTGATGAAGTTTCATGAACGTGACATCTTTTTTTACCCAAGCAAATAATAATTTATGGAATTTAATAGATATTCGAAAAACCTTGGTGAAATTTATATAGTCTTAGTAAAGTTGGAATTGGCTACATGCTAATATTTTATTAAAGCATAGTAATGCCTCAATGAGCTGATGATGAATAGTCGATTTTATTGTTAACCAATTTACTTGAGCGTAAGCACGACACTTCCTATGACTTTATTATATCTGATCTCTAAGTAAGTAAACGTAGGTACTCATGCTCTGATTTCGTTTTATATTCAGTGTTAACATGACACCATCTAAAATCAAGGTTAGATCCTATCTCAACAGCTGAACGACATTTGACGCCTTTGCTGTTAAACTCTGACCCATAAAGTTTCAACCCATAGAGATTTAGGGAGAGGTCTTTTCTTTACCCGGTACGCGCAACACATATATGTAACAAATACTCATACCTGGCAAAATGAATGCTTAAGAAACATGGGTAAATTGCAGAATTCTATGTTCTGTGAAGAATGAAGAAGTGATTTGTTGTTTTTAGTGTCAAGTATTAAAATTGAATACTTATTGGCGTTACACGATTTTAAGCACATATTTTCGTATAAAATTGGTACGAACTGGATTGAGACGTTGATCGATAAGACCGTTGGAACACACTGGATACAAATACTGCTGAAATGCGCTGGATTTGTATCGAACGTGTTCCAGTTCCAGTGTCCATTCTTCTCTTCAAACGGTCTTATTGTAATTTTATACGGCAAGCCTATGTCCAGTAGTAGATATACTACGGCGGATTTGATGACTATGACTTTAAATATGATGTCGTATCTCGTGAGATCCGTGTTTTAACCACTTCCATAAAAGAGGCGTGGCGCCATGACATTCTTTCAAGTTCCGCAATAGACGCTCGAACAGACGTCGATAGGATCGAGGATTGAATATCAAATACCAGTGAGTCTAGGACTCTAGACACTTCAAGACCTTTAGTAAAATTTAAGGGCCAGAGTTCGGGCGCAGTTATCATTGCTAATACCATACCATATTTGCTCGTTTTTCAGGAATGCCAAATCATTGTTGTTATGATTGGGTGACGACAAATGCTATGCATTTGCCAGAAACTGGCAAACTGAGCTTATGACTTATTAAATATCTGCTTAATCAGATAGCGTTACGTATGCCCATAGCGTAGCGTTGTCGATCATTGTGTTTTCCTTTGAAGAGTTTGCATGTTACGTTTCAAAGAATGTATTTGGAAGAATAGTTAATCTTACAGTAGATATATTTAGTGATAACTACGAGTATAAACAACTATTAATGTTATTTCCACAGTCAAAATTCTAAAATTATACTACATTTTAAATTTAGATTACCTACTCGTTTTTAAAACAGTACCTAAATTTATGTTTAAAATATTGACTATGTTCTGCTCTGATCTCAATTTAGATCTATTTATACTCGCAACTACTACAATACCCTGCCATACGCTAACCTTGCAAGAATTCAGATCCTGAATTGAGGGTCATCCAGTAAACATGACAATAGGTTTTTTGATTAATGTAAACGCACTTTGGTTTTGACTTTGAACATTGTACCTTTTTAGGGTTCCGTACCCAAAGGGAAAAACGGGACCCTATTACTAAGACTTCGACTATCTCATGAACCATGATAGCTAGGCAGCTGAAATTTTCAAAGATGATGTATATTTGTTACCGCTATAACAACAAATACTAAAAATAAAATAATATAAATATTTAAGAGGGGCTCCCATACAACAAACCTGAATTATTAGACGTTTTTCGCTCTATATTAATAATGGTAACAGGTAGATGCTTCCAATTTTCACAAAATACTTAGTTTTATATTCACTTCAATAATAAATAATAAAATTAAAATAAATAACTATTTGAGGGGGGCTCCCATACAGTACAGATCCCTCCGTGCGCGAGTTCGACTCGTACTTGGCCGATTATTCACTTATAAAGTTTTATCAACCAGAAGTAGGAAAGGTCATCGTCGGCACCTCAGACGAAGACCATCCACTGAATCTATTTTACTTTAAAAGCTCTTCAACGCTAATAGCTTATCCTCAAGTAGATACTCCGACTACTACATCCAACGTGTTCCGAATGCCTTTATAAGGTCGCCTGTCTATTGAGGTCTAAACTTTGATTTTGATGTTCATAGGTAAGGAAGAAGCGTTTTTAATGTTCTTTAAGTATTGGTGTATATTCTGATCGTTGTAAAGTCATATTGTCCATATTGCAAGTTTGTACATCTTGTGCATGATTACGAGTACTATTTTGGTTACCGTAGATGGCATTTACTATTGAGCGCTGCCGTGGATCGGAGGACTCGTTGTATTGTAGATCCCGGTTGTTTCAACAGTTAATCCATGTCAAAGGCCTTCAGGCGACTTAAAAACTCTGATACTAGAACTAGCCACTTAGCATAGACGCACTTACTTTCTTACCATTTTGTTTTAGTAGATTATTTTCGGTCAGAGAGAAAACTTAACAGAAGCTGTATACTTTCTACCACTTGAAGTTGCTTTTAAATCCAGTTTATCAATTTTCAGTCCTTGCTAAGATCCCATTGTCGATATTTTATTCTACAGTGTAGAGACAATGGTTCACAGGTCACCCGTTCACTTCGGATCTTCGATCCGGATCAGAGCGACCTTGGTCGATATATTTTATTGTAACGTTGTCCTATTGAATGCGAGTGTGCTCCGAGCTTGGCTTTTAACACAAAGCTTTTTAAAGTACTCGTTAGGTAATAGAGATCTTACTATTACAACAGGGTGTTCGTAGAACTGAAATACTACGTTATTACAGGCTGAGGTGAGGTGATTTTTTACACAGGTTTCAACAACAACATGAAAGCTTAAAAATACTAAAATGGTAATCTTACTGGCTGGGAGCTAGCGCTTGTCAACGATTTTAACCCACCTGAAGGACATGGCTATACGGTCAAAACCCATAACTTTGCGTATCATCTTAGCAACGGCAGCGCTCAGATGTAAATGCCACGCGCGGATACCCATCTAAAAACTGACCGTGCTTAATAGGCTTGTTAACTAAAAAAATATAATAAGACCCAAGTTCACCAGTTCGTTAAAGTTCCTGACACTAACCGCTATCAAATGTACCGGCTAGTGCTGTCACGAGCCCCCACTATCAAACTTTGACAAGGTTTATCCTTGTCACTAATTGTTTAGATTGACAAAAGAAAAAATACGTGTCCAATAATTTTTAATAATCTAACTGACGGACTAATTATAAAAATTATTTTTATACCCAGGAAACATCCCTATTTCGGTGATCGTAGTGATTGCAGTGTTTGTAGCGTAGCTTGATTAGGTGTTTCATTAAAAAAATATAATTGTGCAGAAATGTGCTATGACGTAGATATAGAAATGACGTAGTAGAGGGTATTTTAGATAGGGTATCAAATAACAAAGCATTCCCTTTCTTTTAATGCCCAACACCCCGTAGTATATTTTTTCGTGATTTGACTCGCTCTATGGGGCGTTAAACTCAATTTGATGTACTAGACATCCCAAAGAAATATAACACGAGTTATATTTCTCTTCTTTCTTTCGAGACATGAAAAATAATGATTTGGTGCCTTATGTAGAACTTTTAGGCACGGAACATCAAATTCTTGTGGAATTCCTACACTTATTTGACAGTTTTGATATTTTATCCCTCTGGTCTCACTGTGCCTCACTGTGCCTACGTGGAGCGGATAGAAAAGCTTACAAAGGTACTTTATTTGCCATATTATGACGAGCAGTTTGTAGTAAGTAAGATATAAGTAACCTTTGTCATAGTCGGATAAAAAGGTTAATGTACAAAATACTTAAGTGTTTTATACTCATTACTGTTTGTCTAGACAAAATAAATATATAAGTTATTCATAGCAGAGAATTAAAGCTGAGCTTATCTCTACTACAATAAATCTCAAATAATACTGATACAATTTAAAATTATGTTGATCAAGATGCAAACTTAAATGGACGTGTCTAAAACATGCAAATCTTTAACTTTACGATGTTTGACTCGGAATGTAAAATGGATAAATTTATATTATGCTAATTGAAGTAAGTGTACGAATGATTATTTATTTAACTGTTGCTTTGTATACAGTAAAATTTTCTGGGTCAAAGAGTTAGAGGTCAAATATCAAGACTTATAAATTTGGTTGAAAACGTTGATCAATGTAAGCTTTCTTTATATTTATTGAATAATACTAGTATGTACATTTTGAATGCGCAGTTAGCTACAATTCATTTTGGAATTTTTGAATAGAATTTGAATGTAAAAATTTATAGTTTTATTTTTCGCTTAATAGTAGTTTATGCAACTGTTATATAATGAAGGGTATTAAAACACGAGTGTGAGTTTATGAAACGAGCGCAGCGAGTTTCATAATAGTAACGAGTGTTTTAATACCCGTGTTATATGTAGTTGCATACACTACTTTATCTTCACTAATAAAAATAAAATAAAAACATATTGTAAAACATTAAATTCACGCGTACGTGTATTGTCACAGTGAACTTGGCGCCATTAAAATCTAACCAATGAGAGCGCAGCTGCGCGCGCAGGGCCAATCAGGAAAGAGCGCGCGATGTTATAATGAGATTTTACGATATCGATGTGGATATTATAACATCATGTGAAATTGCTTAAATTGAGTGTTTTGTTGTCTGCGCTATAACAGTAGTCATTATAAGTCAAGTATTGGAAACATAAGTAGAATGTTACAACATTAGTGTAGATAAAATCATTTACGTTGCGTCACTCGTATTAAAATAAGGCGGTTTTCTGTCAGAAGAACCATTGATTAGTTGCATTTATGGTACTACTCACGTATAGATACATCGCTAGTACCATTATGGTCAACTTATTCGATCCGTTAAGTATTCCGTGAGATTCATACGAGCAAAAATATTTCAGGTTCGTTTATCGATCTCACGTCTTAATTCAGAGTATGATTGCCTTACATGAATACATATCGTCAATACAAATAATACTGAAATTCAATGAGAGCTGCAAAATGTTTACACCATTTAACGTTTTCAGTATTTTTACATACAAATTTCAGCTCTACATAATTGTGAGTTTCAAATCTTGATTCATGATAAAATTACTTCGGATACCAAAATACCTGTTGATTTTTCATTTATGTCGTAAACAAATGATTTATATTTAGTGTTATAGGTAACAACGAAAATAACTATAGTAACCTACTTTTCATTTACCTTAACAAAACTGTACAAAGTGGTAGGTACTCTGACATAATAAGTTGCATAAAAAGTATATCTAATCTACTTAACGAGGTACATTCAAAGGCGTCTGTAGTATTGTGTAGGCCAGATTATATCACCGTGTATAAATAGAGCACTACGTCGGTATTAAAGTTTGAATGATTTTTTTTAATAGTGTATTGAAAAGAACTCTTTGGAAAAAGTGTCGTTTCAAGTTCCTTGAAGCTCATTTGTTCCTTGTGACTCATCATCACTATACTTTATTTAAACTGGCAAGTGCCTTTATTAACTACAACAAAACACACACCTAATTAAACTACTACCAAATGTAAAGCAATTGTATCAACCAGAGACCTTTGAAGGTCTAAAGATAATCCCAATACTTAGCTATGTAAAGTTGTCAAAAGTTTTTCTTCACGATACATTAAGTTTATTTTTTTTGAGTTGTGCTTTCTGAGTCACCATTTATGAGGTTTGCTCTAACATTCCCTCTATTGGTTAGCGTAGGGACTATGGTCTCTAACCCCTCTCATAATTATTAGGTATACACAGAAATACGTATATTTTTAGTCCGTGATGATATTTCAGATATCTACCTACAATTAATACAAAATAATTTTAGAAGCATTTTACCTAAGCTTGGCATTAAATATTTAAATGAAATATGTATATTTTTAGTCCGTGATGATATTTCAGGTACCTACTATTATTACAAATTAATTTTAGCATTTAACGCAAGGCATTAGATATATAAAGTATCTCTCGATTTCTATCTTGTTCTCAAAGTAAAATGCTTTTTGAATTGAAACTCAAATGGAAATTTAGCAGCAAGATGTGATTGATCAAACGAGCAAAGCGTCCTAGCTTCGGGCCACATTTTTCTTCCATGTGTCCGGATTTTATTTTGAAACTATGTTTGATGTTAGTAGGTATGCCGTACGATATACTACAAATACAAAATTGTTTATTTCCACAGCAAAAATACATAATTACATTTACCAGGGGGCCTCACACTCGGCTAAGCATGTATGTAATTCTATCTTTAAAAACTAGATCTTACCTTCACGTCAACCCAAGATTTTTCCCAAAACAGTTACTTTCTCGCCACAAATTTGGCAAAAGAAAGGCTTGTCGCTCCTTCCCACAGAGATTAGAGCTGGAAGTGACACGTCCCGCCCACAAACGTGCCATAATGACGATAGATTAGCCGGATGCAACGTAGATTAGAACCAGAATCGCTGATACGCCCAAGCATACGCCACGGTAGATTTAATAGTACAAGTTGGAAGAAAACGTCAATGATTATGATTGAAGTAGTAATTATTGTAAAAGAAACATAATAACAAAGGTAAAAAGTTTGTCAGCGGAAATAGCACATGCATATGTGTTAACGTGCTCAGTATAGTCTGCAAACGCGGATTAAAAGTCATGGAATTCATTGTTATTTTAGTAGGCATCATGACGTTAAACATTATATTGATTTAAGTAGTTTTTTTATTAAAAAAAGAGTGGTAGGCTATTTCTCCCTGATTTTTCTGGCACACTACACTGAGGCTGACAGAGCCTAACTACCTTTAGCCTACCTTTCGTTCCATGTTATTACAAGCTTTTATTTAACTTTCAATGGATTTATGTTCTTATGTAATTTCGGGTGGAATCTTGCAAGTCAAATTTGAACAAAATTCCGGTTTCTGTCGCAGCTGAAATTTTTCTCCCATATGGATATCGCGTGACAATGCAATCATATGGTACCATGGAGCTGATCTGATGATGAAGTCTAAAGGTGGCCATAGGAACTCCTAACTATACTAAACAAAATAGAGCCGTCGTGTTTGGGCTCGTTTTACTTGTCTTGGCTAGCACTCTGCTGCAACATGATATCCAGGATCCCAAAAGCGTGTATTTATAAAAAGTTATATCTTTTAATAATTTATTTCTTATGGTTTAAAAACTACTTGATGTCAAAAAATCCCAACAAATCTATAGATAGGATCTTGATGACATAGATCTTTATGTCTTTTTTATCCAGTACAACTTTTGTCCGACGAAACGGAGGAAGTACTCAATTCGACACATGTACTTTTTTTTTTTTGATTTTTTTTTGTATGTATTCTAACCACGCATAACTTTTTACGTAGTGGTCCGATTTTTATATTTTTTTTTTACTAGAAAGTGTATACTTTGAAATTGGTTCCATTAAAATTTTATTGAAATCGGCTAAGCCATTTTTGATAAATCAACAATAATGTGAAAAATGTTACATCGATCCGAGCGAAATATTGCGAATTCTGTACACGGTTGAAGTCGGTCATGCTATTTTTTGCAAAAAAATATTATTTAAGGCTTGGGAGAAAGAGAACAGGGTTTGAGTTATCAAAGTTTTTCACATTGAAATCGTTTCTTAGCCTTGCATGGCGCCACGATGATCTCATTTTAATTTAAGTCATATTTCACAATCGCCGAAATCCGCCCGGCAACAGGCTTTCAACTCTTCAGAACTATAGCGATCAATCGTGACTTATTATCTATCACAGAACCAGTACACATCGCGGATCAAGTCATGAGGTGAACAATACACCACTTTCTAACCTTACTGGAGATACGGCCGCCCGCACATTGGCCGTAATAGACAACTTACTACTCTAGGGTTGTAATGATTTCAAATAATGGAATGGGGTGTAGAGACAACGGCATTTGCTATTAACTGACCAAAGTTTATCTAGAGCGTGTTTCGGCTTATGAATGATGGGAATACGTGAACCACACCAGCAATGACCTTTGTTTTTAGTATACTTAATGCTGGGTGGGTATTATGGTTTTTACTTTGCATACGTTAAGTAATTGTCTGATATAATATTTTTTGAGTCACAACTTATTATATCTGGTAAATATAATAATATAGAGGTCAATATGTGGCGGGAGGACCAGGCATACCGCTGATTTTTCATAATTAATGTAAAATGAGTTTCTCTGAAAAATTTAAAGTCATCTGTCTCAAAATCATATCATGTAAGAAAGTTTACCTATTCTATTCCTGTAAGTAGGTACTATGTAATCCCATGTTATATCAAAAATTAATATAGATTAAATCCAAAATTAGCAGAGCGTATCCTTCTCAAAAAAATGAAACTATCTTATCTTGACAACTACAATGAATTGACAATTTAAAATAGGTAACCGACAGTACTACTGAACGCAAAGAAGGATGCAGCGAATGGACCTGTCGTTTTTTTTTTGCACGTAGGTAGAAAACAAAACATCATTTATAATAATGATATGTGCTTCAAAAATTTAGTGATTTTTTGCTGTTTTCATATCACTAATTAA
This sequence comes from Hypomecis atomaria, assembly GCA_964007245.1. Lineage (NCBI taxonomy): Eukaryota > Metazoa > Arthropoda > Insecta > Lepidoptera > Geometridae > Hypomecis > Hypomecis atomaria. The sequence continues at coordinate 14,823,911 of OZ023294.1, read as the reverse complement.
AATTAATATTAGACCACCAGAAAAATTACAATGATTTTTTATTGTTTTAACATTATAGATTACATACATAAGAAGTGGCGGTATGAGCTTAAAGGCTTTAGCCTGTCCAAAAATGGACACATTATTTAAAAAAATCACTATTTTATTACTGTTGCTGTCAAAAAAAAGGAAATGTCAAATTCAGTCGATCAGATGATGTATTCAGTATTGCCAGATTTCGTTTTCGGTATTCCGACTTAGCAATTTTTTGGAGGGGTTGATATAATTATTTTCTTTTTCAACAGTTGGTACATGCTCCTTCCTTAACTCGTTTTAAGTGTTTCAACTAGTAATTTTACGAACTGAGGTGTCTTTTTACATATTTTATAGAAACATACATTTTTGTATACTAAAAGATTATCAAAAAGAAAGAATACTTATATTTTTAGGTTTCACTCACTTTACTACTAACAAAAAGCTGCAGTTGAAATTATCCGAGATATTCCTGATTATTTTGATTGCTCGTAATAATCCTTAAAGGTGCTATTCGAATCTCGGCAGCAGGCTACAGCTACAAACAGCACTTGCAGCAGCTGTGCGAAGCCGGCTGTGGCTGCACAACTGAGGGGTTAATCCAGGTTTACACGTAAATTGAAACTACAGCTGTTTCGGTATGGCCCTATACATTTTTGTACAGCGCCCCTAGCAGAAACGAGGAAGAACTAACCAAAATCTATGGAGCCACACGCGAACGCGAAAGTTTGAGTAAACTTCGCAAAGCCTGGACTACGAGTAAGGGCTCTGGTTATCTATGTAGTAGTATGAATTTCTGCAAAAAAGATTCCGATTGCGGCTCCGGCAGCACGTGCTACCGAGCCTCAGCTGCGAGTGTTGTTCACCTGTTTGGACAAGTCCGACGTGCTGCCTGTCGCAGCACGTGTAGCCAACCTCGGAATCACTCTCGACTGCGGAAGAAGGCAGTGGCTGCATTTCAGATGTGTGTTACCTGCAATCGCGACCTGCATCCGCAGGCTGCGGCCGAAGTTCGAATAGCAGCAAGTTGTGGTTCTTATACTATTGCTAATGAAGTGGATGAATACCGAAATTCATTATCATTCATTTTTTCGTAGTACCAGTCGTCGTAGTTACCATTTAGCGCTTCTGGCGCGTTTTTGACGTGCTGATAGCGAATTTTTGCCAAAAGGAGTTGGCAGCACTGCTATGGTCTATAATTCTATAAATCAAAGTAGGTACCTATAGCTTGAAAATTGTTTTCGGTTTTTCTTATTTTAACTTCATTTTAAACAAACTTGTACATATCAGAACAGTTTTAGAAGCGTCATAAATTACTCTGGTGAAGATAACATTTTTATAAATGAGCTTGGGAGAAACTGAGTGTATTCGTACACAACAGGTATTCGTATGTATGAGCTGTCGACATCCTTCTTTACACTAGAATCATTATTTTAGTCAGATTAATATGTCGTAAGAAAAGCTGCAATAGTACTACAGATACTTTCAATGACTAACTTTGATACGAGTTAAATATCTACTTCTTTCTCTACTTACTTACTTTGCATGAAAGTACCGTACTGTGCCAGCCTTTTCAATAGTCCACTACTGAACATAAGCCTACCCACTAAGGGCGGTTGGGTCATATCCACCACGCTGTCCCAGTGCGGGTGGTGCGGATACGTGAACGTAAATAACCAATAATATTCCTCTGCTTGCAGAGGTTAAAAAGAACTTAACTAAAATCAATAGAATGAAGGCTGAACCTTACAGTCCCTTAAGCCACAGATTACCTTACAGTCACTAGAACATTCGTGACCCGTCCTCGATGACCAATGCTAGTATGCCCCTGACATAAATGATCCGTCGATAGTGAGCTCAATATGGATGTGAAAATTTAGAGGATAGTTCGAGTCACGTGACCTAAAGCTTATGTTTATTCTTGAGTCTGACTTTCTGGTAAGGTACCTACAACTTAAGTTTCATCGAATTTTGAGTAAATAGGAATCTTTTTAGATAACCTAAACATTACACCGCATATCTACTTAAAGTCAGATGGAGTGTGGCCTATTGTAAATCTATCCCAAGTATAAAAAAATATTACTAAGATAGCACAGGCTCAGATCACAGCACATAGAAAACAAATGACTTCTAAGGTCACTGTGACATTCTGAGACGGCTATGTCATTGGGCGTCCTAAAAACTATGACACTAAGACCAACCACCCAATCTATGTAAACTTAATTACTGTTACATAATATGAACTCTTCTCTCTCCTATCTTTCTCTCTCATCAAATATCTAGAAAATCTTATCCTAAAATGGCTAACAAATTGAAGGCAAAATTTTCCGTGTGACGTTACCCCTGATCCTTTATATTTGTACATCCATGCTCGGCAGTAGCTTTGATAGAGGTAGTGTTGCGCTGGTCATCTGATCGAGCTTTGAGATATCAATTATTGTGATAATGAGTGCCCACGTGCTGCTGTGACTAATGGTAATTATCTATTAATAGGCTCATTTCTCAATACTGCAAACGAGTTTAGCAAAGTACTTCTGCAAGATGGGCAGAAATGATAAAAGCAATAGAAACAAGCTAGGTGTAAGCCGATTCGGAATAGATTTTTGGAGAAAAGAATTTCAGCGGCTAAAATGATGATGATATTTTGAATAAGTACTAGCTTAGAAAGTCATCGAGGTATTTTATTACCTACATATATGTATTACATTGAATAAAACATTTGCTTCTAGATATAAAACCTACTTACTATCTGTAGGATGGTGCGCAGTTAACTTAGCAGAAGTTAGCATATACGTGAAGTTAAAAAAACAACCACAGCTTCAAATTCAGGGGGTTAGGTCAGTTTTCATTTCCGAAAGAATGGCTAAAAATATTTTTTGTTTTTATTACATTAGGTATTTCCTGGAAATATTTGTTTAAAAGGACGCCCCTGCTTCACACAGGTGTATTATCTTATCTTCTCTTGTATAACGCTATCTATTAAAAAAACGCATAAAAATCCATTGCGTAGTTTTAAAGTAAAGGCCGCTGCATACGTAACGAGAAAATACCTCGGACGGGACGTGAACGGGAAAGGGGCGTGGCTGCCCCGTTCGAGACGGGAACGTGTTCTTAATGCATACGTACCGTAACGTAAATTCGGATCTAACGTGCTAGTGTTGTGAAGAAGGAAAGATTGATTTTTCATTTTAACAATTGGCTTTAATTGCAATGCAATAAATGATTACCGTCTCCAGTGAGTGATAATTCGAATGCAATTTTATGCCACAGATAATTCTTGAACTCTAAATAATAATCATAATCACTTTATTCATAACATTCTGTTACAAGTTATATATATTCAGTTAAAAAGATCGCGTCTTGAATATTCTACAAATATCATTCGTTCCTTTTACCTTGTAAAAAGACAATTATTTATCATTTAATAAGACAATCAATTCAATTAATTACAATTACGTTAATATGATAGAATTACAACCGGTGACAGACAGACAGACAGACGGACATCGAAGTCTTAGTAATAGGGTCCCGTTTTTCCCTTTGGGTACGGAACCCTAAAATTGAAAAAATACTTTGAGTTAGCTAAATTATAAAGGTAAAAAGCTGGATGTGTGACCGTACACACTTGATTAGTTTTTCGTCGTCCATTTTCGACGGTGATGCAAACGTACAACACTACTTTTCTCTCCGGAACGAACGGAGTGACTGTGCATACGTATCGGAAACACGGACGGGACGGGGCACGTGCCGGACGGGACGGGCTAAACATCGTTGGCGACGATATTTTTCCCGCCCCGTCGGTGCCACGTTCCCGTCCCGTCCGTGTCTCCGTGACATATGCGCTTCCATATACATTTTGTATGAAACGATATTTTCAAAATTTCCCGTTCCGTCCCGTCCCGTCCCGTACGTGAAAAAACCCGTCACGTATGCAGCGGCCTTTATAGCATAAAATAAATGGGGACAGACAGACAGGGAAGCGACTTTGTTTTATACTATGTAGTGAAGTACTTCCCTACTTCCGTTCGTGTTCACTTGTGTTATAAAATGTACCGACTTCCAAAAAAGAGGAGGTACGAGTACTATGTTCGTCTGTATGTATTTTTTTTGTGTATGCTCCTCGATATTTTCGCCAATTGTCAACAGATTTAAAACATTCTTTGTTAGTTCGAAAGAGTATACTTTCAAGGTGGTCCCATTCCAATTTTATTGAAATTGGCTGAGCCGTTTTTGATGAATCAACAAAAATGTACATGGATGTCACATCGATTCGTGCAAATTATTCGAATTCTATACATGGTGGAAGTCGGTGTGGCAATTATTTGCGAAAAATAATCATTAAGTCTTATTTATACTAAAGTAAAATTATCTTTAGTACCTATGTAAGTCTAAATCCATTGGCAGTCGTAACTTATCACTTCCAACGGTCCAATTCTAATATTATCAATATCCAAGTCAAAAAGCCATTGAATCGTCATCAAGTTTACATTTCACTATTATTTCTACCGCGAACTAAACTATTATATTGTTTAAAATACTGCTCAGATTAGTAAATTGTTTCTGTTTGGATTTTATTACCAGCCAGCTATTAGATTTGAAGCGGCTATCGGTGCTTTTAGTCGTGCTATTCTTATTAGTTTGCTGTTCTGAGGTTTTACAACAATGTTGCTGTTTTAACATATTTTGTAATTTTTCTGGCGGAAATGGCTCGTTTTTGTTGCTGCTTGCGGTTTTATTGGTTGTATAATAGTTTGATTGTTACTTTTTTGCTTAGGTTAATTAATTAACTAGTTATTGCCATCGATTTATAATACAACCAATTGTTCGACGGATTTGATTTGAAAATAACATTTACTTCATAAATAAACATGTTATAGTTTTTTTTTTTTCATCTAGTAACAACTCAAAACGGAATATACAAATAATTATGCCAAAATATAAAAATTAAGGATTCCGTGATTTATTGGTTTTGTGGTAATAGAGTGCGAGGCTTTTGTGCAGTAGGGCATTATAGTATCATGAAAAATACGAACAAACACTGTATAATGTAGGACGGCACTTAGGATGGTATGAACTTGTATTAAAAAAAACTGATAATTCAATTTAATTTAGGAAATTTTTGATTAAGATTTGTATTTATCCTGACTATAGGTACTACACACCATAAAACGATACGTCATGTACAGAACAAATGTGCCATTAATTCTACATGTAAATTCCATGAATTGTGTAATTACTCAATACACTTTATACGTGGACTTGGTAAGTAGCAATTAATTTAGAAGTGTTATAATAATATAAGAGTATCGTTACATGCAAATGAGCAATAAAATCCTTTTAAGTATACATCATGCTGCCACGTGCCAGGGTCCTTATAGCCTGCAGATGTACAGTCAGCTGATGAATCCTGTGTTACGCACGTTACATGAAAAAAACACCAATTCACAATTGTACTACATTAAATTAAAGCGTAAATCGCCTTCCTAAGGTTTTTTGTCGACAATTTTGTCCTCACTTTTGTGTTACAGTACTTAACTAATAATTACCTACATGCATATAGATTAAGACGATGGCACAGTTAGAACGAAACACATATCTAAAATATTGTCATGATAAATTTTCGACAGGACCAGTTAGTAAGGGTGTGTATTCAGCGAGTTTCTGCAGTTTTGATCAGACGATCATGTATTGAAGAAGCATATTTTCTTGTTGAATATCTTGCGTCTGCAATAATAATGATGACGATAATATAATATTAATACTTGATATTAACTGTACTGTACTGTACTAGCCTTTTAATAGTCCACTGCAGGACGAAGGCCTACCCACTAAAAGTGATTGGGCCGTATCCACCACGCTGGCCCAGTGCGGGTTGGTGGATTCACATACGCCATCGAAATTCTTCTACGGACGTATGCAGGTTGCCTCACGATGTTATCCTTCACCGAAAAGCCAATGGTGTGAAATTGCGTACATAAGTTCCATAGAAACTCATTGGTACTGGACCGGGATTTGAACCCACGACCTCACGAATGAGAGGCGAGTGTTATTACCACTAGACCACCACAGCTTGATATTAACATTCTTATCTAACTGGTTTTTATGTTAATAGCTTTTTAATTTAACTGCGTAACAAACGAATAAAATGTATAATGTACAAGCGTGCTTACCACGTCTTAACATTATGAATTATTTTATACTGAAGTGTAGCTGTGATCGAATTTTGAGAATAATTTTTACGTCTATCCGTTAAACGTGTGTAAACAAACATAGTCTTCTCCACCTGACTGTACAAGTGTGGTCGTGATTGACCGCTCGTGCCTCACCGTTATAAAGGATCACACGAAAAAGAAAAAAGTTGTAGAGGTGTGTTTGTGACGTCACGATTCGTGACTGCGTGACTCTCCTGACCAGACTGTAACAGTAGACGTGTCAATAAACCGCCGGGAATTTCGATATTTGGGTTTAGAGTGGGAATAAAAGTTACGATCGAAATAACTTTAACTGTAAAAAAAAGCAATAAATATATATTTTTTTGTAAGTAATTACAGAATAATCGGCCAAGTACGAGTCGGACTCGCGCACGGAGGGTTCCGTACTGTGTGGGAGAGAATTTATTATTAAAGGGAATTTAAAACTAAATATTCTGTGAAAATTTCAAGCATCTACCAGCTACCATTATTAATATAGAGCGAAAAACGTCTAAAAATTCAGGTTTGTTGTATGGGAGTCCCCCTTAAATATTTATTTTATTTTGTTTTTAGTATTTGTTGTTATAGCGGCAACCAAAATTATCTGTGAAAATTTCAGCTGCCTAGCTATCATGGTTCATGAGGCCCGGTGACAGACAGACAGACAGACATCGAAGTCTTAGTAATAGGGTCCCGTTTTTCCCTTTGGGTACGGAACCCTAAAAAATGATTGGTGGACAGAAAAGCAAAGTCAAATTAGTTGTAGTTATGGTTGAAGGGTTTTGTAATAAATTTGTTATTGTAGCATCGAGACATTTTTGCGCCCGAAATGTAGGTACTCAAGCACATGTTTTCCTAACCACTACGAGTATTTCTACGGCAGTCTTTGTAATATTTGAAAGTAAATAATTAGTACTTTGATTTATTTAAAGGTTTGAACACACTTACTAGAAGTAATTATTAAAAATAACAGTGCTTAACTTTCATGGCTCTACAAGATTCCCTGTGTCGGATAGTCACAAAACAGACAGATACCTGTACTTACTCGTAGATCTATAATAGTCGTACATATCTAATAGATTAAACAAACTACTTAGTCGAAAATCGAACTCGGGAACTGCATTTTTAAGGCAGATCCTTTACCAACTAGGACATTATGTAAGTATTATAAGTCCTATAACGTCACGTGCCCGAGGCACTACAGAAGCGTCATTTCCATAACACCACAAAGACCAACCAGCACAGCAAACCATTTTTCAAAGGAGCTACTTACTTAATCCGCGTCGCACTTGCACAATAATACCTTATGCAAATACCTACATCTTAATATAGAGAGCGAGCGCCGTTTTGTTATTACAATCCGACGTATTTACATTTCATAAATAAATGTATCCCGGCCCTAACGATGGAACGCTGCTTTTTGCAAATCTGTAAGCCTCGGTTTAAATATGTTGGGATGGAAATATAGGTTTGAGTTGGTGTCAAGTTTCGCTACCTCGTAAGTTCTTGTATTGAGGGAAGTTACCTTATGCTTTAGAACCATACATTTTTCAAGAAAAAAAAACTCAAATCAAACTCAACTATCACTCTATGGGAGCCCTCCTTAAATATTTATTTTATTCTGTTTTTAGTTTTTGTTGTTATAGCAGCAACAGAAATACATCATCTGTGAAAATTTCAGCTGCCTAGCTATCATTGTTCACGAGATACAGCCCGGTGACAGACAGATGGACAGACGGGCATCGAAGTCTTAGTAATAGGGTCCCGCTTTTACCCTTTGGGTACGGAACCCTAAAAATGAGTTTTTAAGGTTAGTTACATAAAATATGCAATAACGTTCACCATGACAAATTATTGGAAGAATTTTAAGGCTTGCATTTTTGGCTTTGTCGCTAGCTTCTAATGGTAAGGAAGCTTGCATGTCTGTTAGGTCTTAGAATTGTCTTTTCATTTGGCTGGCCTAGTGCACTTCTCGTATTACAAAGAAGCCAAACAATCATGCTCAAAAGTGGGATATATTTCAGGCCCAATAAAGAATATAGCCTTAGCAGTAGAGTCGATATTGTTTTGGTAGTCTTCTACTTCTATCCCAGATTACAACAAATTAAAGCACATTACACGTACAAAATCAATACTCGCCTACAACATACAACGGCACGTATCGACAGGTCACTGAATAAATAATCCAAATGTTCAAAAACCTATGATTTCGACCACACATTGATACTTTATTCTACTAAATTACTCCAGTGGCATACGTACAGACACAACTTTCTAACATGATTTGATTGAGTGTGTTCTACCCCGCAATTTCGTAAATTAATTTATGTTATAACCACTAACTTGCTTGGAAGCAGTTCATAGTTCATAGGTTTATGCAATGTTTCGAGCAATTCTTTTTAATTGGGCACTTGTAATCAGTAAATTGATGGGTATGCGTTATTTAATTTTAGTCAAAAGGCGAGGTAGTGATTCGGGTTGATCGATGGACCATCTTACTGACAATGTAAAATATGAAGCCCATCTGTCTTGGAGGTGTTGTAAATGCTACTATTAGATATTAATTCTGATTCAAACAAGCCGTAGGTGTGATTTTATCTGTTTTTAACTGCCACTTAAAAAGGGTCGAGCGCGTCATGGTTAAGGTATTTGTGTAGCGATTTTTGATTGGGTGCTGATTGAATGATTGTGTTGCTTTAATGGAGTGACAAGTATCATTTCCGCGGTCCTTGATTACAGTTTGTTTGAATCAAGTATAAATGAGGTTACCGGATCTTCCTAATATGAATGAATTACGAGTAAATTACCAACTTCCGTTTCGGCTTTCGGCTTCCGGCTTTCAGGTACATAACACCAGCATAGAAAAATTACGGGAGTAGAAATGTACTGTTCTAATTAATCTAGGTAAGAACTTGTTCCAAATTTCATCTTTAATTAGTATCACCACACACAGGTCTGATCTTGTCAGGAATATTTGGTGAAGAAAAAAACACACAGGTCATAAACACCGCCATCAACCTGACCACCTGTGCGTAATTGAGTAACATCGGCGGCGGCGCTGGGGTTGCTGTGGTCGAACGCTTGTGTGCGGTAAGCTTTAGTTGTTTTTGCTTGATTATGTAACAAACATACAAACTTTACATAATATTTAGTGATATTTGTATCACTAGAGTGTCACCGAGGTTTGCTCGGGGCAAAAAAATGGTATTTTCTCAAAATTACCGCCTATACAAATATAATGCAATAAAGAAAAGCTCTTTGTTCCAAATTAAAAAAAAAACATAAGTCGTTTTCGAGATTTAAATTTTGTAGAAACAAGTAATACAAATACCTAGGTACCTATATGTATTAGTTCTGCTTTTTCATTAAAGGGAAGCTCTTGCAAGAGTCAAAGTCAAATCATTTATTGCAACGAAATTTACATGGGGTTCTTAATTAACATGTTTTGTATAGTTATACATACGAGTATGACCCTGATACTCGTAAGGGTATGACAATTTTATTATTCGTATGATTCGTATTGGAACGATTTACTATTATGTTTTCTAGATTATCGTTAGAGTTTGATTTCATAGCGTCTTTCATTTTTTAAACTAAAACTAGTAGTAAAAATATTGGACAGAGTCGTAGTTTGGAAAAGAAATCATCATCAAGTAATAACTATCTTCAAATACTTCTATTATTTTAACGCAACATTACAATTATATTTTGTAACATAATAAAATATCAATTTCCCTAACCAATGATTTACGATTTCTCTTCAACCATCACGACGTATCCATTCGCAAACATTATGTTAAACGCTATTCCTCTGCAAGTGTCTAAACATTTCAAATCATCATACATTAGCAATCATATCAATTATCAAACACTTGCATCAAAAACGGGTAAGTGTGGGTTGCATTTTGCTTAGTAAAGGTTCCGTAGTTGACGTTTAATTTGAATATTTCAGTTTTTTTTAATATTACGCGGAAGCGGGTTTGTGTTAATATTTTAGAAAGTAGTAAGAACTTAGTTATTAAATTAAGAATAGAGTTTGTGTTGTAAAGCAGCACTTTATTAAATTTACGGTTTACACAATTTTAGATTTATGTAATAAAATTAAAATAATCAAACCAAAAAACTTTATTTTTCCTCAGTATGGAGCCTTATTTTTTCTTGTTTTCAAGAAATTGGCTATAATAACATATTTATTACCTATGCTACCGCTGCTACAGCTACCTATTTTTAGTTAATAAACTAATACGCTTCAAAAGCTACTCCGTGCTTTGTTATTGAAAGTGTGACAAAATAGCTCATGTACATAGATTAAGAAAATAGAATCCTAATCTAACTCATAGACCACGGAACCCCAAAAATGTTAACGCAAAAACTCAGAGAGACATATCATTTGGTTTTCTCACGAGCATCATAAAACTGTAGTACCGATCATTATTCGAAACCTTACGAACTGACACGTAGGTATATTAATTCCAATAATGACCATCGGATTGGTGCTTCTTTCGTCACAGAGTATAGAAAACATCAAATACATATAATTAGGGGTATCTTTAAACTACGGTAATTGTGATTCGTATTCTTTAATTACGACGCCGATAAAGAAGGTTACGCTGGCCACACCTGAGCGGACGATGCGACTACGTCTATAAAATTGGAAGGTGCCAACTAGCGCGTATTTACAAATTAACGAACCAGTTGACGAATAAGTCTCTTTAAAGCTAGAAAGCCGCTATCAGCATCACTACATAGTATAAAACGAAGTCGCTTCCGCTCTGTCCCCATGCTTATATCTTTAAAACTACACAACGGATTTTGATGCGGTTTTTTTAATAGATAGAGTGATTCAAGAGGAAGGTTTATATGTATAATAAACCTGTGCGAAGCCGGGGCGGGTCGCTAGTTATTACTATAAAAATATTTTTTTTTACTTCAAATAAATTATACAATTCTTATCTAAGCTGTTAGTCATTAGTCAAGCTGTTTAAAACTTGAAGTCTATTTATAAAAACTGACGAGTATTTAATCTCTGTACTTTATTTAAATATCTAACAATCTTTTAATTTGTTTATTTAAAAATATATTGGATTGCCTTAAAATTATAAAACTTTGCACAGTAAGTAAAAAATATATATTTGAAAATGGCAAAATAAAGTCATGCCCTTGAGCTGGCACTATTCATATAACATCGATAGAAACGATATAATAAAATTGATTGATTACTAAATTACTTAATCCTTGACTGACAGGCTCTTTTCTGAAACTGTCAATGCACTTAATTAGCTTATTTTGCACATTTTTAGCTGCTCGTTTTATCTATTTTGCAACTGTTTAGGTGTGTCTAAGCTAAATTCCAACGCGTTACTCTTTAAAAAATATGTACACACTATGTTTGAAGGTGATCAATCAGCAAATAACTGATAGTTTTGATAGCGTTGTCTATCACATCATAACCTAACAGTGCGAGTGTCGCAGTTCAATTTCTGTCAAGGCAATGAACAGTTTCGCTAGTCACGATTTTGGTTTCAACTTTTAATCTTGACATCTCGTGTTTAAGTGTTTTGAGTAGGTCTGTCTATATTGGTTGTGCAATATCTATCAGTGTTTTTATTCGATTAGTGAGACGTCGGTAGATCCTTGTAAAACGTAACTGTAAACTGTACAGCTACTTATGTTCCTACCTAAATACTCAAGTATGTACGTAAAATAGATGGGTATAAGTTTTTACGACTTGTTGGTGAACCTAGATGTTTTTTGTAATGTTTAGATGTTGGAATGATAGTGGGCAGTGTACATAGGGTGTAAACCTGATGACCAATGAGGTTGAAAAGCTTTAGAGTGGAAGCCTGCTGGCGGCGTAACGTAGCACATCCACCTTCAAAACAGCGTGTTCGTTGCGAATAGAACGAGCAGATGAGAACAGGCTTAGTAAATAATAAATAAACCTATTCCTAAAACTGAATGAAATTTAACAATACATTTTATGTTACTACTATCTAACTTCATGATACGATTTTTTTGCTATGAGTATTAAGAAATATAATTATACTTACCTACCTATTTATTTACTTATTATTCTTAAGAGTCCCATGTTTTTTTTTGGTATTGATAAGAGCTGAATATTATATAGGTATTTGTTTCTGGCATTGAGTTGATACATCTAATGTATCGTACCATTTCTCAAAGTACTCGAATCTATTTTTGTGAATACCGATCTTTAAATGCTCTATATCAAAACTATCGATTTCAACACTGGCACCTACAACAATATTGTCAATCTAACAATAAATGCTGAATGCCATATTATAAATTTAAAAAGATCGATGACGAGTCGCTCATAGTTCAGTTAATTCAACCTTTCATATTTTATTTACTTTATCTTCAATGCCATAAGCCTAAACATAAAATTACATTTTATCTGTACTCTACGTGTCTTTTGAGTTAAGTGACTAAGGTTTAAAATTCAGTGAAATTAATAAAACTTACTGCAAAATAACATTGTAAAGATGTACAAAAGAATACACAAAAAAGTGTGTAAAAGTGAGTCTGAATGAACGTATTGATGAATTCTTGATGACTTGTTGAAAACGAATGTATGAGCATTTGTATAAGTGTTTTTAATGAACTTAATGTTCATTGATGAGGTTACATTACAGTCTTTTTATTTGAGACACTAAAAAAGTTGAGTTATTCAGAAATAAGCTAATGATGGAATAAGACGGCTCTTGAATGAGATTTTATAAGTAAATTGCAAAAAGACTGATCATAATTAACTACCACCTATTATAAGCTTTTTATTATCTTACATATGCTGAACGGAAGTAGTGACATTATATCTATTCTGTGAGATGATGACTTGGTGAGTAATAATACTCACCAAGTCCAAAATAATTTTTGACCGACGAACCAAACCGGAGGAGGTACTCAATTCGACGCGTATATTTTTTTTATGTGTAACCACGCATAACTTTTTTCCTAGTAGTTCGATTTCAATAATTCTTTTTTTATTGGAAAGAGTATACTTCGAAATTGGTTCCATTAAATTTTATTGAAATCGGCTGAGCCATTTTTGATTAATCAACAATAATGTGAAAAATGTTACATCGATTCCTGCGAAATATTCGCAAATTCTGTACACGGGTTAAGTCGGTCATGCTATTTTTTGCGAAAAATAATTATGTAACTATTAGACAATATTATGTTATTGTGCGTAATGTTTCTATTCATAATAATAATGTTTATATTAAAAACTTAAATTTAAGATAATAAATGCATATGTGATGTTTATATTCTAAGTAAAAAATTTAATGAGAAAAAAATGAGCAATTTTGTAAGGGGCTTGATATATCCTCGAGTTCTGGGTTGAGCTCATAGTAATAATTTCATGAACGTATTTAAAAAATTTGGCTCATATCTACACTGCCAATTCAATTTAGCCGATATGAAAAATTAAAGCAGTGATAGTTAAATAAAACGAAATTTTCTTTTCCTACATATTTAAGTCTTAAATGCTTATCAAAACCGTACATTCTAAAACATTTCTTACTCACCATCATCAACAATAGGTATGAAACAGACATATTAGAGGTACTGTTGTAAGCGATCACGCGGAATGTTTTGCTGTTGAACTATTCGAGCCATTATTGTAATGTGGAATACGTTACATACTGGAACTGATCGGTACGGTCCGCAGAAAAATCTGGAGTAGAGCAAGAAAAAAATTTTTGTTTTTTAATGTGAAAATCTACCAACCATAGACAAAAGTGTATGACAAAGTGAGATTGTTTCCAATGATTAGAGTATTATCCCAATTAACATTAGCTATATCTTCCGTTTGAATTCAAAATCGGCTTCATGAATGCATTGCAATACTTTGGTACATTGGTTTACTTTATTTAAATTAATATTAAATTTATTTATGACGTGCGATTGAATTGCTTTGTGGGGTTACGACATTTCTGTTCAATGATTTTAAGTGGCGATGGGCGGCAAATTCCATTGTTGCAATTTCGCATCGCATAGAACTGTGTGTAGGTGTGTGTAAACTCATCTACAGACAATTCATGATTTTTAGTTTTTTAATATTTTAATTCGTTTCAAATTCCTCATGTGAACAACCAGAATAAGTAAGTTCGTATAGGCCGGGTGGCTAGCCCTGGTGTCAGAGTTTTTAACCCGCCTGAAGGCCTCTGACATGGCTAAACGGTTAAAACAACCGGGATTACTACAATTTAACGTGTCATTCGAGCCACGGTAGCGCTCAGTTGGAAAATAGCACCCGCGGTCACCCATCCTGATACTGACCGTGCGGAACGTGGAATGTAGAACGCTTTGTCTGAGTCTGTCTTCCCACTAAAGTACGACTTAGATTCTTCGAATCCCGAGTAAATATATTAGGTATCTTCCAGGTAAGCGTGCTACACCCTAAGCCGTATACTTATCTGCTTAATTAACATCAGGCAATTAATAAAGTCAAACGCCAATTTATTATTATTACTTAGAAATAAAAGAACAATAAAATTGTTACATTACTTTGATCCCGAGTCTATCCTATGGATTTATTTTTGGAGCTGATAGCGCGATAGCGCGTATGCGCAAATGGTTAAAGCGTTAAAAGTTATGTTAATCCAGCATACATAAATACAGCTTTAAGTCTGTTTTCATCCTTATTTTCTATTTTTTTATATTGCTCATTCTTTTTTTCAGCAAAGGCTTTCTCTTCTATCCGTACATAGCAGAGCGTACATTTTAAGTAGTTGCACAAGCTTCTTTTGTCATTGTATAATGATGCTCAACGTTTCTGATGTTTTGTGTATAGGAATGTGCTGTGATTACCCATGTGCCACACAGAAATAGATTACCCTTACATTGCATTCCAAACAGATAAATGTAGATCTTAATGTTAATGTTATAAGTGCAAAATTTGCTTGATTTCCGGTTATAAGTTTGGGTTTTTTTAATCATTGTGTGATCGATGAATTTGGTGACGTTGGATTTTCGATGTTAATTTTTTGGTAGGTAGGTAATTGATGGAGAGAGAGCGTAGATTTGATTAATTACTTGAAGTTAGTTTGATTTTATGGTTCGTAATTTGATGAATATTTTGTAGAGCTTAGCCAACATGGGTGGTTGCTATTTGAATGTACTTTTTATGACTGTGAAATTGCTTTATTATTCAGTTCACCTTTTAAATAAATCTAAACGTTTTTTTTTCAAACCATTTAAACGGTCAGATTTTAATGTTGTTAATTTTGAATATTTGATTATATTAATTATGTACGACTATATTTTTTCTAGTTTTGAGAACTTCAGAGAAATAGATTTTATTAAACGGCACCAAAAATAAATAATCGGCCAAGTACGAGTCAGACTTGCGCACGGAGGGTTCCGTACTGTATGGGAGCCCCCCTTAAATATTTATTTTATTTTAATTTTATTATTTTTTATTGAAGGGAATATAAAACCAAAAAATCTGTAAAAATTTCAAGCATATACCTGGTACCATTATTAATATAGAGCGAAAAACGTCTAAAAATTCAGGTTTGTTGTATGGGAGCCTATAAATATTTATTTTATTTTGTTTTTAGTATTTGTTGTTATAGCGGCAACCGAAATACATCATCTGTAAAATTTCAGCTGCATAGCTATCATGGTTCATAAGATACAGCCCGGTGACAGACAGACGGACAGACGGACATCGAAGTCTTAGTAATAGGGTCCCGTTTTTCCCTTTGGGTACGGAACCCTAAAAATGGTATTAACTATGAAGTAATCGCAACTCTATAAACTTAAACATGCTATAGGTACTCTTTTTTTATTGCATCCAAAAACATTGTCCTTTTAAGCACTTGATACCGTCAAACGCCTGTATTGCCTGCAATGACTGCATAAATAATTACGTAGCCTACTGCGCGTGACAGCAGCAGACTATAATATTGTCGGGCAATACGTGTAGGTACAGGCGTTACGGCAGACTAAGCGTCGCTAGCTATGAAACGTATTCCAAAAAAAAATATAGTATCGTGGCGACACTGTAGACTGCTGCTGCTGCCTGCAGTCAGCTATAGAATAGTACGTACATTGATTGTACGTAGAGATACGCCGTGAATATGAGAGATATGATATGAAACACCGTCAATCTTCTGATGGGTGACCGCGGGTAGCATTTTAACGCGCTACCGTGACTCGAATGACACGATATATTGTAGGTCCCGGTTGTGTTAACCATTCACCCATGTCAGATGCCTTCAGGCGGATTAAAAATTCTGACACCAGGTCTAGCCACACGGCCTATACGAACTTGTTTATAGAGATACGACAAGCTATACTAGCTAGGCCTGTCTGTACATTTAAATACCCCTAACCCCAATGATTAGGGCCTAATCCATTGTCTAGTCTTTCTTAAAACTATCAAATAAATCTCTATTATAAAATTGTGGGTAGGTAGAAATTTATGAAATAATACGTCCATTAGAACGATATAAAGTAAGCTGTATGTCGGGTTCGTGACCACCGCAGCCATTAGCTTGCAAAACATAAAGCCTAGCTGTTTATAAGTGAAGCGGGAAAATGCTTTTATGATATCAGGAGTGAAAACTCTACAATGGTTATGTAATTTTTATTTCTCGCTATTTAAGTATAGTGTACTGCCGCGGGAATTGTTTGTAAATTCTTCCTGTGTATGTCTTATATAAAGAAACAAAGAAATAAATTGTATTTGTGTATTAATTTGCAGCTCTTTTATACATAACAGCACACAGTGTATAAATGTAATGTCTTAAATCAAATTTTCGGATACCGACTTTTGAATTTAATTACTAAATTCAAAATTTTAGATACTGGATGTATGCATTAATCAATAAATAATCGATCAAGTGCGAGTCGGACTCGCGCACGACGGCTTCCGTACTGTATGGGAGGCTCCCCTTAATATGTTTTATTTTAATTATTTATTTTTCTAACACCTAATCATTCTGTGAATATTTCAAGCATCTACCTGATGCCGTTATTAATATCGAGCAAAAAAACACGTTGCTTATATGAGATTAAATATTTATTATATTTTAATTTAATTATTTATTTCTGAAGTGAATATTGAACTAAATATTCTGTGAAAATTTTATGCATCTACCTGTCACCGTTATTAATATAGAGCGAAAAACGGCTAAAATTTATGTTTGTTAAATGGAAGGGCCCATAAATAATTATTTTATTCTATTTTTAGTATTTTTGTTATAGCAGCAACAGAAATACATCATCTCCGAAAATTTTCATTCTATCACGGTTCATGAGATACAGCCCGGGGACAAACAGACAGATAGACGGACAGACGGAGAGCGGAGTCTCTGTAATAGGATACCGTTTTTAACCTAAAAAGGTTCGGAACCCTAAAAAGTAATAACTTTTGAATTTAAACTCTTTTTTAACAACTTATATCAAACTTTTTAATTTTTTTTGTACGTCAGAACATGACAAATATTACAAATTGACTTATAAAGATAATGACAATTAAATGGTTTTAAAAATGAAATCACGACCGAAATGTGACCAAAATATTTATCTTCTTGGTCTGAGGAAATACTCGTACATAAAAAATGCTAGAAACAAACAACGGTTTCAAATAATTGCTTGAATTTGGTTGTAAACAGTGTTTTTCCGTACTTTTGACTGCAATTAAATTAAGTCTAACTCTTTTTAGCATTTTTTTATAGAGACTCTCCATAAGAAAGACCAGTCCAAACTCGAAGCATATAATTGAAGAAATGATAACATTACGTATAATATATCTGTTCACATTACTGTCCATCCAGAAGATACAATGTATAATCGACATCGGCATTCCCGAATACAAATATTTGGCAGACCATTTGGAGGAAGGCGATTGTAAGAACTTATACGCGGCTTTACTTTTCACACAATACAATATTCCTGAAACCATCAACGACGTGAAAGTTCTAGATCTATCTTGTTTAGAGCTGCTACTCTTATGGGACAAAGACAAGAAACAAACCTACGAAACACGCATTGCCTTCTTACAAAGACGCCTACGACAGTTAGGCTCATATGATCTAGCAGAATGGGTGGACGAGCAAATCTTTTACAAGAAACTCAACGCTGAAGCGAAATTAAATGCTACTAAATCAAGAATGAAACACGATAATATGTACAAAGCATTATATGCACTGAACGTTTCAATTTGGGTGGTTATTACATTATTATTGATTATCTTATTGCTGTATATTATCCGTAGCTGTAAGTCGAGATATTTTAGCAGGAAACGGGGAAAGCGTGAAGATGTTAGGAGTTTGTTAAATTATGGAGATGAGAGTGAGCAAGAAACTTTATACGAATATGTTGTAGACAAAAATGTTTCCCGAGATCGCAGAGATCGGAGATAGGTAATGACAATGGATAATGATAATGACTGTAATGGCTATTTGCAATACATGATTGTGTGTAGGTATATATAAGGTTGTTAGCTAAGCGTTTGTTTTCACATTCCTCAGGAAAATGTGGTACTTATTTAGTTGAATCGTCGCTGGGTTATTTTGTTTGTTTAGTGAAATGTTTGGCAATGCAAAAATAGTGTCGGTAATTTGGTTTAATAAATGATTATAAACATAGGTAGAGGTTTTTATTTGTGGTCTCAGTGCGACATATACCTACTCTTGTTGATAAGTACCTAATAGTAAGTACTTGTAGTACTGTACCAATCTTTTATCATACGACTAGTGAAACGTAGGCCTACCCATGAACCAATTAGGCCTTATCTCTCATGTTGGCCAAGTAAAAAAAAAAAGGTCGAAGGTCGGTAGTTTAGTAAAGTAATACTTTTGGTATAATAAAATTGAATGTTATCTCTGCCATAAAAAAGTATTTTTTTGATTAAAAAAGCACTCAAAACAGTTATGCAAAATATCTTGAGTTCATATAATTTTTGTACATAAAAAATCTAGGTTTTAGGTACAGCATACTTATTAATAGCATTCCTTCTTACTTGTTTTTTGCAGCTTTTATAACATGTGCTCTTTTATTTTAAAAAGCGTATTTGTATTGGCAACAACATAATTCAAATGTGAGGTTGAACATGCATTCAGGAATTTCGCTGAGGGCTATATGCCGTGAACATGAATATTATTATAATGAAATTAGATACTATTATAGCTGCCCGTAAATGCAACTATGGATTTACATTTAGCGATCCGCCCATTAAAAATAGTGTTGATGTAATATCAATCGTCAATAAAGGAGACATAAATTATATTTGTGAGAGTTTATGACACGATATAAAATAGATCGATTTATGTTTTAAATTTGCAAGAAATAACAAGTGCGATTATCTTAAAAAGTAAGCAATTACTTTAGCTGATGATGTAAATCTGGACAGCAAGGCATAGAACAAGATTCCTTACTAGAATTTTCTACTGTGGAAAAATACCACAATGATCTCATTTTAGAAAAGTTGTAGATAACCAACATAGAATTAAGAAAACGGCAAATAACACTCAAGACAAATATTAACGAAGCATAGGTATGTAACATCTTATGCAATAATTATTTTTTGCAAAAATAGCATGACCGACTTCAACCGTGTACAGAGTTCGCAATATTTCGCTCGGATCGATGTAACATTTTTCACATTATTGTTGATTTATCAAGAACGGCTCAGCCGATTTCGATAAAATTTAAATGGGACCAAATTCAAAGTATAATAATAATAATATAGCCATTTATTTCTTATCCTTATATAACATGCATTTCTTATTTTATAATGAATATTAACTTAACTTATAAATCTTATTTACATATAAATCTTATCTATTCACTTTCACTCTCTTTATGGATAGGAACCCCACTTTGGGTGAAGGCCTCCTCCAGCTCGTTCCAAATTTCTCTATCTTGTGCTTTTGTTCTCCATTCTATTCCTGCCGTCGCTCTTATATCGTCAGTCCACCTTTTCCTAGGTCTTCCTCTTCCTCTCTTGCCAATTGGCCCATACCATCTTGTTGCTTCGATTGTCCATCTTTTGTCACGATATCTCGCTATGTGGCCTGCCCAACGCCATTTTAATTTTAAACTATAATGTAGTGCATCTATCACCTTGGTTTTCCTTCTAATTCTTTCACTTTTGATTTTATGTAGCTTTCTTATTTTCAGTATGCTTCTCTCCATCGCTTTTTGACACATGACTAGTTTAAATTTTACTTTTGTGCTATTTGTCCATGTTTGGCATCCGTATGTGAGTGTTGGCAGAATACATGTATCTAGCACCATCTTTTTCAGATTAAGAGAGAAGTTACCTTTCATTATCTCTTTGAACGACCAATATTTCTTCCAGCTTATGTTGATTCTTCGTTTTATTTCTTCCTCTTCTTGGTTATCTGCTAGTGATATTTGTTTCCCCAAGTATATATAGCTATCCACGTATTTTAGTGGCTTACCATTGAGATTAATTGATTTTGCAAAGCTGTTTGTCATTACTTTAGTTTTGTCTTCGTTCATTAGCAGGCCTACTTTTTTGCTTTCTTCGCTTAATGAACAAATCATATTTTCTAATTTGTTGCTAGTTTCAGCGAAAAGGACTATATCGTCCGCAAATCTGAGGTGACTTAGATAACGGCCATTTACTTTGATACCTTCTCTTTCCCATTTTAGATTATCGAAAATTGTTTGTAGCACTGCTATAAAAATTTTTGGAGAAAGAGGGTCTCCTTGCCGAACTCCTCTTTGTATCGGTATTTCCGATCCTCTTGTTTCAAGCTTGACACGACTTGAACTACCTCTGTAGATATTTTTTAAAACGTTTATGTACTTATCGTGAACGTTGCATTTGTTCAGGGCTTTCCAGATAGATTCGTGTGATATTGTGTCAAATGCTTTAGCATAATCCACGTAAGCAATATATAGTGGACGGTTAAACTCTTTGTATTTTTCAATGATTTGTTGCATCACATGCATGTGGTCTATCGTGGAGAAACCGGACCGAAAACCTGCTTGTTCAATGGGCTGCATATTTTCAATATTTGTATTAATCCTACTTTGTAGTATTGATGTAAATAACTTATATATACCTGACAGAAGACTTATCGGGCGGTAAATGCCAATTTCTTGTGGGTTTCCTTTTTTTTTTTTTTTTTTTTTTTTTTTTTTTTTTTTTTTTTATATAGCAAGATTATGTCTGACTTCTTCCATTGCTCCGGTACCTGACCCGTGAGTAGTACTTTGTTAAATAATTGTGTCAATGGGCTAGCAATAAGAGGAATTCAAAGTATACGCTTTCCAAAAAATAAAAAATATCAAAATCAGACCACTACGTAAAAGTTATTCGTGGTTATACGTAAAAAAAAAAACAAAATGAAATATGCGTCGAATTGAGTACCTCCTCCGTTTCGTCGGTCAAAAAATGGAATGAATACAAAAATACAGATCATTTGGATGCAAGTGTGAGTCACAATTTTGAAATCAGATAAACAAACAAGCTACAGACTTAGATGAAGTAACATGATATTCTAATTGGTTAGAACTTAGAGATTAGATGATGCCATAGTATTGAAAATTAATTTACATACATGACAAATGATTTTAACAATTTCAGTTGGGTCTGTACTTATTTCATTTCATTTAAGACAATACATGTTGTAAAATATATTGATTGACACTAAGTTTAATAATGGGACAATAATTGATAGTGCAATTTGTATAAATACGGTACAATAATGATTGTGTTAAATCTCAACAGTTTTTCTGGATATTGCACGTCCAATAATTTGGTTACGTAGAGTCAGAGGTACAATATTGTCAAGAAATTCTTACGCGCCTTCAGGCTCCAAAACAAGAGGCTTTACAGTTAATAGGATTAAGACTTATACTTGTTGGTCCTATTAGCTTCGTCTAGGCGAAGGTTGTTAATTACGTCCCAGTGCAAATCAAGCTGGATCCGAACTAACAAGGGCCGTACGCACACATCTGCCGTGTCATCGGGGCCGACGATAAGCCTCATTAGTTCGTAACTCCATCACCGATCGCTGTTCCAAGAGCTCGGTCTAGGATTATTGTATCTTCGACTTTGCTGGACAAGTGACTCATTGAAAAAGATTATAGGATTTGTGTATCAGAATAGTTTCAACTTTTTACCCACGACGGAACGGAGCAGGTATAATTATGCGCTTAGGGTGAGAGATGTTTGTTTGTGTGTGCGCTTGTGCAAAGTAATGTTCCCACGTATCTTCTAAACTAATGATCCGATTTTGATGCGGTTTTGTTTTGACAGGTTTGTGTTTGATGAGTTCATGTTCTTAGATAGGTGTCATGGCTGTAACTCACTAGGGGGCGCCACAATATTAGTGCAAAACAATGTTGCAATATAATCAAAACAAAATGTTCGATTACAATGCTGTTTTCAGCAATGTGTACGTGGTAGATTAATGCATATTCCCAAATAATAAAAATTATTATTCTTTTTCGATGAGATTTTTATCGTCGTGGTTTTTTTTTCAAAATTTTTAATTTTGCTTAATCTTGTATTAATCTGCACCCCACTTCTGAGCACGGAACTATTTGTTGTAAGAACGGTTGTGCCATACTTCACGCTTAAATATGACGAACTTTTAAACGTAACATGTTTTGTCCTTGCAATGTTTTCGTTTGCTTTTTGAAACATTTTATCATTGAAAAGTTCCGTGGTTAGAAAACACGGAAGTTCTATGCTATGCTCATCAATAAACAAAAAAAATGCAAAGTGCTATATTCCACGCATGAATTGGTATTTTTTTTATCGCGTATATCGTAACCGACGATGTGGTCTTCTAAGATGACGCAGACGCAGATTTAGAAGATATCACTCTGATTTTGGAAAACTTCAAATTACATCTCTCTGGAAACAAGAAAGCTGGCAGTCTGTTCGAGGAACCGAATTTATTATGGTTTTTCTGAGGGTAAGCGTAGCAATAAATAAATAACTCAAAAAAAGACAACTTTAGTCACACTTTTCCTTTTATTACTCACTGTTTAAGTTCATAAAAGACATGCACAAAGTAGGTATAATAGAGAATACAATATTATACACATAAAGGCAGGATGAAGTTATAAAGATGATATAATTGCAAGATTGCGCGATAGCGTCTCGATTACATCGGAAAATAACCATTATTCGAAATAATACAACATGATCAAGTATGATTTATCGTAGGTATAATCTTCACATGTGGTAGTTGAGCATTATGCTCTGTTTAGGATTATTTTGTACTAGTAGATAAAGAAAGAAAAAAGGTATGAGTAAATTTCATTTCATTTTATTCATTTATTCAGCTTTTGGTATAACACATACACTTAGCGGCGTCATTTCCATACATAACAATTTCAACTGACTATAATAATAAATTAAATAATGTTACAATGTAATATAAGAATTTTTTAATGAATAAATGTTTTACATAATTCATGGTTAGAAGTGGTGAAGTCAACTAATACTAGACTATCGACTCGCCCTTTACCACTTTTGTTCATATGCGCAGATCTTGATTTATATATTATACTCGTACAATCTTATTGAAAGCGGCTGATAAATACCGCGATAGATAAATTTCCAATGGATTAAAGGGCACAGCGGATCCAGAGGCAATGACGCGGCTGACGAGCTAGCTAAGAGAGGTTCAGGTAGACGCCCCATAGGACCTGGACCAATGATCCCCCTGCCCTTCAGCCAAGTCAGATCATGGATTCGACAGCACACCAAAAGACAACACAAAGAATACTGGGCAAGTACCGTAGGCTGCAGGCAATCGAGAGAAGCATTCCCGGACCTAAATCCGAGATACTCTCGACGCCTGCTAAACCTTGCAAAAGACAGACTTCGACGCTTAGTTGGAGTTGTCACTAGACATTGCCCTCTAAACAAACACCTATTTAAAATTGGTGTTACAGACAGTCCCCTAGCCCCTATGCAGAGGTTGCATGGAGGTAGAAGAAACAGCCGCGCACCTGCTGCTAGAGTGCAGAAGCGTGGCAGAACAACGTGAGAAGATCCTCGGGTCGCCGAGGACGCTCCGGGAGGCCTGCGCCGGCGTCAGCGAGCTGCTGGACTTCCTGGAGGACACCGGATGGCTAGACTAGCAGCCAGCCGGGGGATCACGCAATTAAGGGCCCGAAGAGGCCCGTCTTGCGGAAAACGCCCGCCCACCAAGTACCAAGTACCAAGTAGTAGATAAATTTCCCCTTTTTTGAGGTTATTGTTACATATATAACTACTAGAAATAAATATTTTACAGAGAACTGATTAATATCTAGTAAGTAGAGCTAATGTTACCTCTCCTTAAATTGCGACGCCCTCACGGGGTCAATGTCACTTAGTTAAGACTCTAGTTTGTAAGAACTTTTGTTGTAACAGTGCATTGTGCAATAAACGAATATAATAATAAATACCCGTCCAATAAAAAAAAAACACAAAATACCCATTAATGTCCAGTACCTGTGTACCAAGTTTTGTCAAAAATCGCTCAAAATGCGACATTTAATAAATCAACCAATGGATAGACGAAAGCTTAATCGTCAAACCAAAACATAGTTTCCTCGGTCAATTAAAGTTTGTAAATACATGTGTCGAATTGGTTTTGAATTAGACTACTACTAAAGTTATTGGTTAGGTAGGTCTATCTACTTTTTCGCCCTATTTCGTGATATTGCAGCCCAGCTGTCTGTAACAGCAAATCACCCTCCATTACTCAGCGGCGCAGGCGCACGTGCGCATGCGTTATTAATCGCGTACACTGACTATTCTAATTGCCTGCATTAGTTATTTCCGAGTGTTTTAACGCCATTCGCTTGTATCTGGTCCGCCACTTAGTAGTGGGTGTTGCTGCATAATTTTAATGCAATATGAGTCTAGATATTGTATTTGTTTTTTTTCTTATCAGGATACTCTCGGATACTCGTATACATTATACCCGTACATACGCTAACCTTTGCTTGCGGCTTTGCCCGCGTGATTTTTTGGTGCCATCCCATAGAAACATTTTATTTTGTTTCGATATTATGCAAAAATAAAAAATCTTTCGATCTCTCCGATGATATGTGAAAAAGTAACAAACAAATCAACAAACACATTTTTGGATTTATAACATATATTGGGAATAAATAAACCCTACGTGTATAACATATGCCAAATAAAAATTACAGAAGTAGTAAATAAAAAAAATATTCAGTATAACATAGAAGACATTGACTCTCTCAAAGTAACTCAACAGTAATTTTAGCCTTAACATTAGGTAGTTTGAGGATGTAAAACTCTCTTTTTATTCATAAAGCGCTAAAGTTATTTTTTGTATTATTTTATTATTAGTAAAATACACGTTTTTACATGCTCTACATTAGATCACGTCACTACTGGCTTAATAGATTTAACTCTACATATTTAAGAAATTAAAAATGACCAATAATTTTTTCGTTCCATTAATTTATACGTTTCAATACTCTTCCAAACACGATATATGTGTACGATTCTCACACTTAACGTTAAGTGCTATGTACGAATGCTGGCTCCAGTAATTATTTACAGTCGAAGCAATAAAACAATCTGATCATCGCTAATCAGAGTTTTCTGGCCGCCATCGACCCGTCCATTTATTAGAGACTAGCTGTGCCCGCGGCTCTACTTGCGCGAATTATTTTTACATATAAACAAGTTAGTAAGAAGCCTTGGCAGCCTTGTGATAGTATGCTCGTCTTACAAAGGTGACGCGTGAGTTCAAATCCAGTCAGTGATTACAGAGTTCTCAAAGGGTAAAAACGGGACCCTATTACTAAGACTCCGCTGTCCGTCTGTCCGTCTGTCTGTCTGTCTCCAGGCTTTATCTCATGATCCGTTATAGCTAGAAAGCTGAAATTTTTGCAGTTGATGTATTTCTGATGCCGCTATACCTAATGAATACTAAAAACAGAATAAAATTAACGTTTTTCCATACAACAAACCTGAATTTTTAACCGTTTTTCGCTCGATTTATTAATAATGGTAACAGGTAGATGTTTGAAATATTCACAGAATATTTAGTTGTAAATTCAATTCAGTAATAAATAATTAAATTAAAATAAAATAAATATTTATTTAGGCTCCCATACAGTACGGAGCCTTTCGTGCGCGAGTTCTACTCGTACTTGGCCGATTATTTTTTCAGTGTTACTATGCGTTGTTTGAATAGTACAATTTGCTATGTGCCTACGTCATTTAAGGAGAAATGCAAGTCTAAGATCCTAAATGTAAGCCAACCAAGTAGCTCAAGTAGGTAAGTTTACGTATCTATAGGCCCAATTACGAAGGCGCCATCGTAAATTTAATAGCAACGTAAAAAGTGTTCTCTTTTTCGAATGCCTAAAGTGAAAAAGAAACAGAAATAGTCTAATTGACTATTATAATTACGATGGTGCCTTCATAATTGGGCCTAAAGTCGATTAATTTGATTTCCGACTTAGTCTAGTATTAGCCGTGGCCGGTTCAGCTCGTAATGCCGATAGGTTTGAAAGTGTTTTAGTAGAGGCCACGTATCAAAGTAGGCTATATCCACACACAAGGTGGACAGATGAACTAATTAATACCGCAGGATCGTGCTGGATGAAAACCGACTAAAACCAGTCCTATTGAAGCTCTATAGGGTAGACCTATGTCCAGAAATGGACGTCTTATAACTGAAATTATGATGATGACGATGAAGTTAGTAAGATCGATAGAGATAAATAAAATATAGGTAAGTAAATAGTCTTGGTGTCAAAGTTTGTACGAAGCTTAACTTTTAACTCATGTATTTGTTTGTTTAAAATCTAACAATATAATTCATAGCTTATACATAAGCTGTTTTCATGAAACTGTGCTTTCCTCTTAATAATATTTTAATGAAATAAAAAAATCCATTTTATATTTTTACCAGAGTTTTTCTCGTAAAATGAACATAAACGAACAGACGGATAGAGAAAGGTTGATCTTTATATTGTTTATAGATGGATGCGCCTGTATTGGCGGCAAATGGCGTGGGAATCCGGATCTTGGGCGGAAAGACCTTATTAGTGTGATTCTATACGGCTCATTGATTTAGTTGTACCATTGATAGAGAGAGGCGAGAGCATATGGACATATTGGACATATGCTCCAAATACTCAAATACTGCTAAATCAACGTTTAAGAAATACATATACAATGTAAAATACAGTGCTATGTGAGCGCATAGCTTATACCGTAAATGTAAAATTCTATTTATTGTATTAATTGTTTGTACAAAATAGGGATCACGAAAACAGTTACATTGTATTTTGATGGAGCTTTTCTTTTTAAGTTTAACTGTAATGGCTATATGTATTATTTACTGTCTGAAGTGTCTTCTAGTATAAATTTGATTTACTGTACTCTGTGAATATGAGTATTAATAGTGTAACAGGGCGTTGTTCAAAATTAGTACAGAACGTAACGTTGTACAAGTTTAGTGTACAAAATTAGCTCTCCGCTAGTACGAGGCGATGTGTCGTATCTCGCGAAATCTGTGGTTTTTGTGGTATTTAGATACTTGAAGAGGTCAGGTAGAAGTTTACTCTGTCATAGTTCAAAATATACAAGTTAGTCTTTCACAAGATACCTTAATACCAGTATTGGTAGAACCGATGGCTTACAATGTTTTAATCAGATAGTTTACAAGCTAGTTGACTAGTCAGGTACCTATGCGTCAGAGCCTTCAGCTATAAAGACTTGCCAAAACAGTGAGACAGGGCTAAATAAAATATATTGGGTTTCAGGTCAGGTTGTGTTTTAATATTTACTAATAATTATATTGGTAATTGTTTACGAATACTTAGTGACCCGCTCTAGCTAATTTCTAGGATTTAAGCACACCGGGTGTCTTTTACTTATTTGTTTGTTAAAAATATGGGTTTAACAGAGTTATAAATTGGTATTTGTGCTATGTTCGGAAAAAACTGAAACAAAAAATAGTTCTATTCTTTTAGTTGCGAGTTGGTAAGCTTTATGTTTGAAATAAAATCAGCCAGGTGCGAGTCGGACTCGCACACAAAGGGTTCCGTACCGTATGATACGAGTAAGATAAAGATAAAGAGGAGAGGAGGGGAGCCCCATTCCTCTTGCCGTTATAAATAGTGAGCAAAAACTACTAAAAATCACGTTTGTTGTATGGGAGCCCCCCTTAAATATTTGTTTTAGTCTGTTTTTAGTATTTGTTGTTATAGCGGCAACAGAAATACCACTTTGAAAATTTCAGCTGCCTAGCTAACATGGTTTATGAGATACAGCCCGGTGACAGACAGACAGACGGACATCGAAGTCTTAGTAATAGGGTCCCGTTTTTACCCTTTGGGTACGGTACCCTAAAAAGTGATATTTTTCGAGATTTTGAAGTTAGCCTTAAGTAAATTTTTGTTCAAATAACTCGACAGACGTCCCTGTATTTTGCTAAGCTACCTTTTGTATTGTAGAACATAGAAATGATCATCATTATCATTTCGTGACAATGGCTAAGAAGATTTCTTAGAATAGAAATGTTAAAAAAGATTTATCTATGTAAATTCTGCCACAGACTATCAAATTTAATAACAAAACTCAAACACTCAGATTGTAAATTAATTACGCTAACAAGTTTCTTATGCTGTGGATGTTGAATGGAAGATTCGTACAGCGTGTAAACACCAATAAGTACGTGTGAGCTTTCAATTACGTGGTTAATAGCTGTGTAGACCTCGGACTGCGTCTAAGCCCATCAATTTGTCAGTCAGTCTGTACTTAGTCCTGCAGGCTTGTAGAGTACTATAAGCTATGCTAAAATAATATTAGGCCATAATTAACAGAACTGATTCAAATTGCTCCCTTATTGTGTACGCGAGGCGACCTTCGGCTTTGCTTTTGCTCCTACTTACGCCAGTAACTCGCGCCACGAGAGCGAGCGAGGGGAAATACGAAGCCGATCGCTAAAACGCAGACAATAAGGAGACTGGTCCTATTGAAACTTCACAAGGCAAGCATAT
Source organism: Hypomecis atomaria (assembly GCA_964007245.1). Lineage (NCBI taxonomy): Eukaryota > Metazoa > Arthropoda > Insecta > Lepidoptera > Geometridae > Hypomecis > Hypomecis atomaria. The sequence continues at coordinate 14,794,701 of OZ023294.1, read as the reverse complement.
TATGTCTTAAGATTGATAATAATGATGTTGATACTCATCAGAATATAAAATATTCTTGCTGACAAGGATGCCTATAGTATCGGTAAAACTGTTGCAGAGTTCAAATAGTAATGCTAATTTTAGAAGTCTTTAATCTACTAAAAATATTATCATTTCCATTTATCTCTACTAATAGATAAGAATAAAGACATAGATACTCGTAAGTACCATCTATATTTATTTTTGATTTTTCTTGGAATAATAGTTCACGTTTAAATCTATTCCATAAGAATTTGAGAAGACATACGATCTAAATTAATTTTTAAGGCCAATATGATGCAACATTGAAGCTTCATTGCCAATAGCGGATAACTTCAGTTGAATTTATACAGCCTTACATGATAAAAATTATAACATAAATAATTTATATAAAACTAAGACTACTCCTACAGAAGAATGCGATGAGATCGTTTCTCTAGTTTCAGTGGATCCCAGCCTTTTCATATTTTGAATATTTCACTTAATCATCTCGAAAGCGAACTTGTTAATTATGCTCCCATCGATTACGTCGTAATTCGAGCGTTACGTCAACGTCTGACTGACAACACCAATTTTAATTCAAAGGCGCAGAATCCACTAAAGCAAATCGGAGCGGAAATGTACGGAGATAGGCAGCGTCCTTAGTCCGTAAAGGTGCTATTTGGAACCGAGCTGCCAACTCCTAAGAGATATAATCTAAAGCTTTTCAGGATCAGATTGAATATTTTAATCTTCTAGGTCTGCGTGCATCATCTTTGACCACAAAATCGCTACCCATCAGGTGAATTGATGGTCAAGCGCGGACTTATTCGCGATAAAAAAAAAACACGTGCTGCTGATATAAACTAGTAGTGCAGCTGCGTCCGACTTCAGTAATAATCTGTATCAGCCTCAGCACGTGCTGTTGGCAGTTGCAGTTGTCAGCTTGGATTTTGAATTTAGTCTATTGCATTGCTTATTTTATTTTTCACCTAAAATAGCTTAATTCATTTTACTATAGCGGTAGAATTTGAAGAGTACTGACCACCATTCACCGTCTTACTGTGAGAAACGTATTCTCCAAATTAATAGGTATACAGTCATATTCATCAATATTATACTCGTAATATTGCGGAAACGCCATATTTGTTAGGCGAAATGGAAACAAAAACTCTGCTTTACTCACGTAATCGCTTTGTTTCTAGACAAGCAATTAATTATTTATGAAGTGAACTTTTAGATAACAACAATGTAAGATTCTAGGCACGTCTGTTCTCCGGTACGCTTTGGCAGTGTCCGTCAAACGTAGGTTTATATTTAAAATAATTCACCTTTTAAAAGATTTGAAATGCGTCGAAAACGATAGATGGTTTTTAATTATTTTTTGTATGCAGTTGTCAGTCAGATATTAACTTCACAGTGTGTGATCAAATGAAATTATTTCTTTTTGATTCTCAGTGAGAATTTCAATTAATTTCGTGGAAAAATTGCACTATTTATTTTAGTAAAGAAGTGAACTTAGGTAAGTGTAAGAGTTTGGTCTAGCTTAATTATTTTTTACCAACTTCCAAAAAGGAGGAGGTTCGTCTGCGTGTATTTTTTTGTGTATGTTCATCGATATTTTTGCCAATAGTGCACCGATTTAAAAAAATATTTTTGTTTTGATAGAGGAGATATACTCCCGAGGTAATCCCATTTTAATTTTATCGAAATCTGCCGAGCTATTTTTGATAAATCAACAATAATGTACATAAATGTCGCATCGACACGTGCAAACTATTCAAATTCTGTACACGGTGGAAGGCGGATCCGTTTTTTTTGCAAAAAATAATTATTAGTACTGACTAGTAGGGGATTACCATAGAGCATTGGGATGGAAACCCGATTGTCAGGTAATGCATTCAAATTCTGCGGTCATGTCAAATGTTTGCATTTTTTAATTGCTAAAATAACTCTTTCAGTCAATCTCTTACCTTCTGATCGCCGAATCGCATTTGCCGTCTCGCGTTTCTAGCCACATTCATGCGGCAGAGAAAGACCCTGTCCTCTCCATCAGCTGGTGCCCTGGATAGCTCCGTGCGCACCGCCTGCTGATCCTGCTTGTCTATCACGTCGTACACGCTGTCGCCGTGGATGAGCAGGTCTTCCTGTGGCAGAAATTTTGTGTAGAGTAAAGGACAAAATGCAGTCGGCTGCAAATGGATGCAATTGACAAGGAACAGAGTTAAATCACCTATTTAAATTGGAACTTATGCCCAGCAGCGTATATATTCCTAGGCGCGAATATATTCTAGGATATCATGAGGTCATTTCTATGACTAGTTGATCATGGTAATAGAATTTATGGAACTAGTAATTTGATTTTTTCGCGATTGCAATGTTTCTTGGACCTATACAATGATTTTACTTTATTTTAAGAGGAAAACACAATATTTATCAAAATTCTGCTGAAACCTGCGTCTATAAAAGCTACTATAAAATTAATAAATAATTTAGTTTATACATTATTTTAGTTGGATATTTTTAACAGACTTACAAAAAAGTGAAGGTTCTATGTTCGTCTGTATGTATTTTGTTATTTTTGTGTATGTTTATCGATAATTTCGCCAATTGTGAACCGAATCGAAAAATTCTTTTTTAATTCGAAAAGGTCTGCTCCCGAGGTAGTTTCATTCCAATTTTATAGAAATCGGATAGTCTGTTTTTGATAAATCAATAATAATGTAAACAATTCGAGCGAAATATTCGAATCTTGTACACGATGGATGGCGGTTTTGCCATTTTTTGCGAAAAATAATTATTATTCAGTGATGATTCCACAGCCATAGAGCTAGAGCGTTACTGTTAAATTGAAAGATGTGAAAGGATGTAGAATTGTAGAAAGTTTTAAATGTTGAGACTAGTTAAATGTGAAAGGACGTAGAATTGTAGAAAATTTTAAATGTTCAGACTGGTTAAATTTTAAAGATACATGATATTCAAAATTGTTTATACCAAAGCGACGTGTGCTGTATTTGGGTTTTGACTTAGTAGAGTCAAAAGATATTTATGATACGGATCCGCTATGTGTTCAACTTAGAATTGGGCAAGTCACTTGCTCGCATCATCAATCAATTATAAGAAATAACAAACCACATAAACATTCACAAAACGAAACTATAGACAAACGGTAAGATAAAAGGCAAACACAAAGGGTACAAAGTGCTGGAAGGTGCCGCGTCCGCGATTAAAATAATATGCTTTGCGGTCTGCGGCATGATGAAAATGTCTGCGCAATCAGTATAAGTATACGTCTGTTTAAAAGCAAAAGCGTTGGTAGCTCTGCGGTGGTTGGTGACGGAACCTACGAGTAATTAGCATTCCGTAAGTGAACCTTTCTTTTATGAGACTAGTGGCTGCAGCCAGCTCTGAGACTTAGTAAGAGAAAGACAGACAGACAGAAAAAACTCTTTATTTATAATCACAAACAATAATTAAACACTATGTACACACTAAGGACTAAATATGATTATAAACTGGTGGCTTTATCACCCATGACGATTTATTTCAGGCAACCATGCACGAATATAAACTATAGTCTTTTTCAAATAGCAAGTCACTTATGACAGGTCCATAGAACGTAAATTATCACGTAAATACGTCATGTGACGTCACACCAAAAGTTGAATATTTCTATTTATCAGTGAAAACATTAAGCAAACTTATAAGAAAAACTACTAAAATAAACGACAAAGGACGCAAGAAATAGAATAAAGGTTATTGATTCGCGTATACATTTTCGCGTTCACTTTTCAATTTAATAAAATATTAAATTCGTTAAATTGTTATGTTACGTGCTATTGCCGATCTTGACGTCATGATAAGAGGGCTGGGAAATCGACTATTGTTGAAATCGAAGAATATCGAAAACAAAACATATTAATCGACTTGATATAAGCAAGGGTTATCGTTAATCTGTACCCCTAGTACAAAAATTAAATAATATGTACCTAGTGCGTATTTGATACAAAAATGTATGAAAAACTTAGTTTCCATTTACCTCCGATGTTCACATAGACAATATAATGGATAATCAAATGATTATAATCTGGAAGATTCGTCAAATGATGATAATGATGATAGCTCCGATGACAAAGTGGCGAGGACATTATTTCCCAAATAAATCTTTTTTTTACCTGTCGCTTTTTTATTTCTTTTTGATTCCTCTATACCTATCGTCTAAGTAAGTCCTACTGACTTGTAAATAAATTCACAAAACACTTTTAGGTATAATGTTCGATAACTTCGATAAGTAGGTACGTAAAATCGATAATAATCGGTAATTACAAATCGAATATAGGTGCGGTACATCATTACAATTATCAATGTATGTTTGACAGCTGACATTTCGAAAGTGTCATAAGTGACTAGCTATTTGAAAAAGACTATAAAAGAATAGTAAGAGTATGTATAGTAAATGAAAACTGTATTCGTTTTCGTGCAGTTTTCTACATTTAGTTTTTCATTGATTCCACCATGAGCACCTAAAAAAATATATGAAACCTGTAGTTATCGTTTACGAATACTGTCAAGCTGCTTGTACAGACTGGTGATGCCACCTTTTGAGTGGCGTTAATAATAGAACAGCGTTGCGCACAATTCCCTGTGTCGGAGGTACCTATGGGATAAATACCAAGACTAGTCAAGTAACATCCAAACCCAAAACAGATATTTAAATTCATCACAAAGGAGTGAATCACACTGGGAATCCTCTGTTTCAAAGGCAACTTTTTTATTATCATTGGTAATTCGTATTATCAGGCTGATTTGGTTTCAATAAATATCTAGGCTATATGAGTCGTTAAGATAATGATATAATATAATTTAGGCTTTGTAGTGAAAATCAGTGCAATATATAGAATGTCACTCTTATAAAGCCAGACAGACAAACAGAACCATATAATTGGTGAAAATATATTTGCTAGGATTTTAGGCAGACGATGTTGAGCAACTTACATAGGTATTTATTTATTAAACTTCCAATTAGTTCCAGTCAATTTATATTTTTTGAAAAATAGGATTGATTATAAAAATGAAATTCACGTACTTAAGTAAAAGCTGTGCAATAATTTTACCGGTTTCTTAATAAATAATAAGTTAACACAACTTTACTTCCAATCTACAATTTTCGTAATTAGCTTGTTCCATGAACATTAAATTAATTTCCGTAATTATGATTTTATGACGTTCTAACCCATACTTCCCGGCTAAGGTCTGACAGGGTCAATATTGTTGTTTAATTTTCTTTTGTAAGTAAACAAATTTCAATTAACCCAGGTCTGGTTTAATTACTTTAATTAAATCATATTTCTGTGAGAGCAAAGTAAATTTCCTTGAATATTGCAAGTTTTGCTTTTACAAAGTCTTTAGATTAGGGTTGGCAAAAGATTTTAAGTCTGGAATATTATTCAATTAATAAATAAAGCTTGTAGATTTTTGTGAAAGTATCTTGAAATAAACTTTCAACATTTTTCATGTGATTTGTTAGAGAATAAATTAGCTGCCGTTTTTCTAAAACAACTTTATTACTACAAAAAAAAAACTGCACTTATATAAATATATGCCATTTTTGTTACAATTGCAAGAACTTCTAGACATAGCTATTTGTAAATTTAACTAATGTTAGTCTTTACTTTCCAAATTATGACATCGATTTTAAATCAAAATATACCTACAAGGTTACTGGTAATAATTCAATCTTTTTAAGGGCATATTCTGTACAAAATCAAAAACAAACATCTTTTGTTCGACGACTTCTAAAAATTGGTATTTATTTTCTTCCATACAAAATTAAATAATAATAATAATTTGACCGATGTGTAAATATGCAAATAAGTGTAAATATGTTAGTTAGGTATGTAAAAATCAATATTTCTACTTATGCTGATTGAACTTTTTAAATATTCATCATCAAAGTTTCGAGCTTAAACTCAAGTTTATTTCACGAGCCTCAAACTAAAGAAAATTCCGTTTCTACTCTTTAGGCACACATGCCAGTTTACATTGTATGCTGTATTGCTGATGAGTGGTGCCCATTTGTATCATTTTACAATATAAGTTTACAAAGACATTTTAATCTATCTATTAATCTATGTTCACGCATTTTTGATGTGTTTTTGATGCCTGAGCGTGACAGCCCTGCGGTGACGTCCCGCCCCTCCCACCTGTCGCGCGCCCTCCGTTAAGACATAATTGCGCACGCGCCGCGCACTCGCCCACGCGTAGCCCCCCACGGCTTGGAAAAGGGGGAAAACGCCTTAAATGATGTATTTTACCGTGCGCTTAGACATTATCATCCGTCAGTTGTAGTAAGTCTACTGCTGAAGAAAGGTCCCCCCTATGAAATTACAATAAGACCGGTGGAAAGACCTCAAATCCAAGCCTGGTTCCTGCGGCTTTAATTATATCTAGTCAGCGGACGTCCTATCCTGTGTTTATCGGTACGTAGTCTCCATTCGAGAACTTTACGAACCCATCGGCCATCTGACCCTTACCATTTCAACTTGCATATCCGCTGGACTATATCTAACTTTCATATCATTTATTCACTTTGGTTCGTCTGTGGATGTCCTTATTCCTAATTCGATCTTGCAGTGATACTCCAAGCATAGTTCTCGTTTTACTACTTCAGGCCATATCGAACTTTCAACACACATTGTAACCCACTTTATAATAAGTGTAAAAATTTGGCAAAATAAATGCGCCGCAAAAACATCGGCAGGGAAGCGCGTTGAAGTCTTTTGTTTGAACAATTTAAATTGCAACGTTGCAGCATTTCTTACGCTGACATAATGACGAAAAAAAAATCTAATCTATCCATCCATACAAGCTTGCCTGGACGAAATAGCTAGTAGCAATAAAGCTGCCAATCGTTGCACTAGTTTTAAGTTTTCTTTATTTTCCTGTATGTCTATTTTTAGCCGATTTCTAAAAAGGAAGCGGTTCTATGTACGTCTGTATGTTTTTTTTTTTGTGTATATTCATCGGTAATTTCGCCAATTCTGAACCGAATCGAAAAATTCTTGTTTAGTTTGTTTAGATATACTTCCGAGGTGGTCTCATTTAAATTTGTCAGAAATCAGCTGAGCCGTTTTTGAAAAATCAACAATAATGTTCTAGCGAAATATTCGAATTGTGTACACGCGGTTTTGCCACGGTTTGCGAATAATAATTTTGTTATAATTATATTGACGTGAACAATTAAGTGTTCTTCCAAAAATCCTTTATTTTTATCTAATTTAAGTGTCTAAAAATTGATGATGTCGCATAATGTTGATCTAGGCAAGAACCGTCGCCTGACAAAAGACCTATTACACCCCGTTGGATCTGCGCATTTTGAGTACTAGAGTGAGCACATAGTGAATTCAAAATGTCTTTGATGTTTTGTTAGAATATTAGAAATGTTTTAAATCTATGCCTTTACTTATGTTAAACTCAGACCACCCAACAAAATACCTACCTCCAAGTATACAGGAAAGTGAAAGAGCTGAGTATAATTGCTGAAGGCGAGTACGCCCCTCGGCCCAATGTTCTAAGCGGCAAATGCAAATATTATTATGTCTGGGTAATTGTGGGATAGAAATGTTCATTTTCTGAACTTGAAAAAGTACTAGGCTTAGAGCGATATTTTATACCAGCTCTTGTTTTGCTATCTTTGCTAAGTTTACGTACAATTTATGGTCGTTAAAATTTTGTGCGGAACAGCTGTTTTTTGTTTCTGATTTCAGGGTGAGTCTAGTTTTAAAAGTTAGTCTCAATTATGCCTGCAATGATACCTATATTATAATACACACAGATATATATATGTTGATTAAATAAGCTTCCACAAAGCGCGTAAGCTTATTAACACTATGTATAAGTGTGGCATGGATTTATAGCGTCCGTTTGTGTCAAAGTTTGTCAAGTATTTTAGGTTGTATACTTTATAGGTATTAAAGTATACATATTACGTAAAATACTTAATGTACTAGTACTTACTATTGAGTATTACATCAAAAATTTGAGTAACAAATATTTATTTGTATGATTTTTAATATTGTTATTAATTAATCAGTACACCTGACTGCCCAGTTATGCTTAAATGAGTAATTTCCGAAAAACTACACGAAATTATAAACCAAAGAATAGGTTATTTTAAGTTTTAAGATAAGACATTGAATAAAGAAACGTACATTTAAGTTCAAATTGAACTAAAGTACACATCTCTTAGGAAAAAAAATATCGCAATTTAAATACCTAGTATCAAATTTATGTTTAATTTTGTCAGTGTCTACTTCATTGATAAAATTGCCTAAATTAGTTTTGGCAAGTTTATCAAAACTAGGTATACTCGTAACTGTGTAATACTTTCATTAAATTAAGATTATGCACTAACAATAAATCTTCAAACTCAATAATTAATTATAAACGACGTAAAACTGAAATCCGCCGTTGCAAGCAAAGGGTGGGTCGATAAATCAATGTGCTAGTGGCATGACGTAATTCACTTATCCAAGTTGTTCTAGATATAAGCACTAAGTAAGCGCTTAAGTGAAATCGTGGAAGCAATATTTTAGCACATAATTTAACGTCCAAAACCTAATAGTTTTGGATTTATTGTCGCCTTTGGCGTTTGTGGCGTAGGCACAACAAGCTTGATGAATTTGCTGCTATTTGAAGATTTTATTATTCGTAAAAGCAGGGCTGGTACAGATTTTATTTTATTTTGTAATGAAACTACATATTTAACAATGTGTGATGAAAATGAATAATCAGTTCGTGTTCGTTTTTGGCTTACACAATATTTTTAATCCACAATACAAACCAATAACTGAACCAGTGTGATAAGTTTGCAGGCTAATATTAGTTAAATAATAAATGAAGTATTGTAATAAAACTTATTCTCTTTCTGAATGATTTGTGCGGATGCATTCACAATAAACGGATTGTCTGAGACTGTTTTGCTAAGGATTTTACAAATAAAAAGATCTTGTTATATTTTAAAAAAATCGGCCAAGTACGAGTCGGACTTGCGCACGAAGGGTTCCGTATTGTATGAGCTCCCCTTAAATATTTATTTTGTTTTAATTATTTATTATTGGATTGTATTTACAACTAAACATTCTGTGAATATTTCAAGCATCTACCTGTTACCATTATTAATATCGAGCGAAAAACGGTTAAAAATTCAGGTTGGTTGTATTCCCATACAACCAACCTGAATTTTCCCCCCCTCAAATATTAATTTTATTTTGTTTTTAGTATTTGTTGTTAAAGCGGCAACAGAAATACATTCGGCTTTCTAGCTATAACAGTTTATGAGATACAGCCTGGTGACAGACAGACGGACAGCGGAGTTTTACCCTTTCGGTACGGAACCCTAAAAAACACCAACTAGATACTAGGACTCTTCCTGTGACGATTCCGTAAGTGAGTTTTATTCTTACTAACATCATGAATCTGAAAGTGTGTTTGTTGGTTCGTTTGTTACTATTTAATGTATTCAAAGAACAACTGATATACTTCATTCTTAGCATGGATATAAATAATTAAAAGTTATTGGATACTTTTTATCTAGGAAAAAAATTAAGGATCCTGTGAAAAAGCCCCGGATAAAGCTAGTTAAAAAAATCGGCCAAGTGCGAGTCGGACTCGCGCACGAACCGTACCGTGTTGGAGCCGCCTTAGCCCCATTCCTCTTGCCAAGCCAATATTAATAGAGAGCAAAAAACTCCTAAAAATCACTTTTATTGTATGGGAGCCCCCCTTAAATATTTATTTTAATTAATTTTTAGTATTTGTTGTTATAGCGGCAACAGAAATACATCATCTGTGAAAATTTCAGCTCTCTAGCTATCACGGTTCATGAGATACAGCCTGGTGACTGACAGACAGACAGACAGACGGACAGGCGGCCAGACGGACAGGCGGACATCGGATTCTTAGTAATAGGGTTCCGTTTTTACCCTTTGGGTACGGAACCCTAAATACAGACATATTTATGTGGTTTCAAGTTTAAGACAGACTTTACCATCTTCGAGGTGGGCCATACAATTTATCTGTATCTTTTGAATTATAGTTTCTCAATAGTTTGGTTATTTTCGATTGATTCGAGTATTGTTGGTCTACCGTTACCTTGCTACAGATTGGTAGATAGCGAAATGATTGGTCCAGTTATGTTCAATTGTAGTTTTTAGAATTGATTTTGTGAAAATCTTTGGATTGTTTGTTTTTGGAATTTAAATTTATTATTATTAGATATCCGCAGACAAACTAAGGTTACCAACTTATTCTATCGGATCAGCAAGTTGAAAAGGCATTAGGCGGGGCACATAGTTCGAAGAACGGATGGCCGATGGGGCCGTAAAGTTCTCGAACGGAGACCACGTAGCAGAAAATGCAGCGTAAGACGTCCACCTTGTAAGTGGACTGATGGTATATTTAAGATTGCTGGAATGCATTGAATGCAAGCCACATCCAACCGGCCTTATTGGAAATCTATAGCGGAGGCCTATGTCCGGCAGTGGACTTCCTATGGCTGATTGATGGATGGATAGATTATTTAAATTTCTCAGACTGGGCGCACATATGCAATTTCTTGATTTTCAGTTCGTCCACATCCTGAGACCACCTGGGTGAAGCGTGGAAAGTTTCTTTACAACGGCTTACCTCTCCAATAAAAATTGAAAGCCCCTAACTTGATATTGGTGACGGCACATGTAGATACAGCACCAGAACTTTTCCGCTTTCTTAGATTTTCCGTTTAGAAAAAAAACATGTTTATCTTTTTTGAAACCAGAAACACAGACCAGACGTCTTAAGAGTACTTTAAATTTTGAATAAAAAGAGAAGTGATGAGGGAGAACTTGAAAATTTTCTTTCCATTGCTTGTACTTTTCGTTTAATTAGAATTCATACACAATGTTAAAACTTCGTCTAAGTTAATCTGATAGCCAATAAAAAATACAGCGTCATAACTCAGTCTGCAATATCTCATACCGAGTGTTGTATTCCAATGTTAGACGTATGTCAGACAAACAAACAAACAGGCCCCCGGATATGTAGATTAATGATTCACAAACCGATGCACTGCTTTATAATTGTGATACAAATGATGCAGTGTCTGATTTGATTGATTACTCCGAGTTTCTAACATTGATGTTGTGAACACCTAGTAGAGTGTGTTTATTTTGGTGCGGAATCGTTTTTATAGCGTTGGACTGAATGAGTAGCAAAATGTAGCCGTCAAACTTGATTATTATACACAGTGTGGCTAGTAGACCATCACTGTCAGTATTGTAATCATCAAGATAGTGGATTTAGAACCAAAATACAAATAAGTATAGTGTTCAATGGTGACTTTACACATTTGCCGCCTGTAGGCTAATTTTGCCGTCTCTATAGTCCTACAATACTAGACAGTGAATGAAAATATATTGTTTTAAACACTAAATTTTTCCCAACAATTTAGTTGATTGAATCAGGCGTTTCATTGCGGAAGTTCATCTTCGTGTCTTTGCTTTGAATAAATCTTCAGAGTATTTCCACTTTCTTGTGTTGAGTGCATGTAAGTTTAAGGTTCAGATTTAATTTCATTTTCGAATGGGGATTCAATAATTTAATGTGAAATCTAAAACAATATTGATTAGCTAGTTTTGTGGAGTACGAATAAAGCATCACACTTAATAAAACATTAAGAAGATTAAATAATGATAGATAAATATTTTATTGTTTACACCACAGACGTCGAAAAATTCATTACAAAAACTTAAAAAGTAACGTTACAACTGGCGGTCTTATTAATAAAAGCGATCTGTTTAAGGCACAATTGTGTATTGATAATAAAAAATAGGCATATTGTGAGGCCACGGGGCGCAAGTTTCAATCCGAGTTATTACCATATCAACCTTTAGCCGAATAGAACAATTGATAACAATAACCTATGTACGACACATGATCGTCTGCGTCTGCTCATTCGTTTCACTTGCAAAGGGCATTCGTATTGTACGATTATTGTTTTGTATTGGTCTACCTAGTTATTGCATGCATGCAGTTATAAATTATTAAATCGTAAATAAATTATTACAACTGAAGGCCTGCTAAAGGGCAATAAAGCGCAATAACTAATTTCAGTATACTAAAATTAGTTAATACTACACATATTGACTAGATCTCACAACTCTTATTATTCTTCTTTTCAGACATAGGACGTCCACTTCTGGACGTGGGCCTCTCCTATAGATCACCTATAAGACCGATTAGAAGCGGCATGCATTCAGCGCGATCTGAGTTCATATGTCTACCTTGTAGGTAGATGTCCTACGCTGGGCTTGCTGGTACGTTGTCTCCGATCTAGAACTTTTTGACCTTATCGGTTATTAGTCTGACTGATGACCTATAGGGTCGATAAGCTCTCGATCGGAGACCACGTTCCGGCGCGCAGTGTAGAGCACCTAGTGACTCAGACATGTAAAAAGTATCAATTTGCCACAGGCATAGGCGCGGTACGGGCCATTCCTTACTAGTGCCCTTCGATTTATTCTGAGCCCTCCTGCCTCTCAGCTTCTAAAGCGTATGACGTAACGTAAGACTGATAGTACTACTAAATGGATGTGGTCAGTGTTGCCAATTTTACGTTTTGGCAATATTTTTACTCAATTATTATAATTGAAAAACAATTAACTAAACAATCCAGACAATGATTGTTGTTGTGTTTGTGTTTCACTTTAATTTTGTTGTTTTGATTGTTGTCGTGTTTGTGTTCAAATGTTTCAATTTCAAGCTAAGCACAAAGCCTTAATTTTTTTTTTTACTCCATAACATTTCATTGGACCCTAAAAGTAAGAAAGGAAAGTCGTTAGTGGATAAGACTGTAGCAAAGCGAACCCGTGAATTACAATGCAGAGTGAGTTGGACTTGGAGTGCGTAATCTCCGAACCCATTGCTTAAATGCCGTATATGCTTGACTTCGCGTTTGGTCGCGTCACATAAGCAAACGAAAGGTAGTGCAAAGCCGATAGGAATTAAGAACGCATAGACAACAAGACAGCTTCGCTCAGCTTTGGTAGAGTATGGGCTCAAAGGAAGATTCCTCATAAATCTCACAGGTCTAATAAAGCGGTTGGGATTTCTTCAATAAATCGGCACAGTGGTTAGTGCGACGAAAAGCCATTGTCTATGAGCAGGATTATCATTACATTGTTCGGTTTGCATATTGAATTGTGCGTTGTCTATTGTCTACGGCTACGTGTGTGGTTTAGGGGAGGGAAATTATGTTATTGTCTGCTTGTGCCTGGTTCGCAGGTTGTAATTTCGGTGCGTAAATGATATCTTGGAATAATAGGATCATTATTCAGAAGAATATGAGTGAATCTTGAATACGTTGTTGTGATGTCAAAGTAGGGCAGTAAGTTTACATTTTGATTTTTTGTTGCTATAACTAATAAATGTGTAAAGAAAAACCACGCAACGAAACTAGCATGTCTGATAATTTTTACCGACTTTCAAAACGGAAGAGTCGTCTGTATGTATTTTATTGTGTATGATCCCCCAATTGTGAACCGATTTAAATGTCTGATAGTTTTTACCGACTTCCAAAAAGGAGGAGGTACCGTGTTCGTCTGTATGTATTCTTTTTGTGTATGTTTCGCCAAATGTGAACCGATTAATAAAAATATTTTTAGTTCAAAATAATATACGTAATATATGAGGTTCCATTCCATTTAAAATATATCGAAATCGGCTAAGCCGTTTTTGATAGATCAACAAAAATGTACATGGATGTCACATCGATTCGTGCAAACTATTCAAATTCTGTACACGGTTGAAGTCGGTGTTGCGATTTTTTGCGATAAATAGTTATTAGATTTTATTTCAGATAGGTTTCAAAAACAATCAAGGCAATGTTAACTATCATTTGACTAGCGCGGTGGAGTTAATTCTATGCCTAAATAATGAACAGAAATCTATGCTCAGTAGATGAATACAGTGGAATAAAGTTACATTCTTTCCCACCTGGTTCATTGTACTTTCTTTTTGTAAATACCCAGACTAAAACAATCAGAAATCTGCACACATTTTAGCCTACAGTATTAACATATTACAAAAATTACATATCGTTCTTTTTCAGTTTACTTCTTCTTAATTTTAGTCTAGAGCAGCCACAGATCGAAACTGGCTTTAAAATTATGTTATCCGGGTGTGAAAATACCAATTATCTTGTTTATAAACATTTCTAAATAAATTAAACCGAAGTACTGTTACGGACACACCCACGAACCAATTTGATCTTATAAACGGGGTATTAAACCTTCGGCATTGTTTTTAACTCGATATTTGGATTAAGTACTTACTACCTCTATTCTTATCATTAATCTTAATTGCAGAATACAATAAAATATTAGTCTCGTTACTGTCACTGGAAAACAGGCTCTATTTTGTGGGTCGTTGGTCTTGTTTTTGTGTTTTTATGTGGTAATAATAGTATAGATCATTATATCGTACCTATAAGAACGGGATCGTGGGAATCACTGCGATCGATGAGCTATGGTACGAGTATTGATGTTTTTGAAGTATCGGATGGTAGTAACTATGCATAGTTCTGTAACCGGATCTCGAGAGTACCTAGTTAAATAATGTAGGAAGAAGTTGTAGTTTATTAATTTGTGGTCTAGAGATTATCTAGAACATTTCAAAGATGCTTTGGAAATATTGTGGTAAGAAGACATATTCAGGGAAATGGTGATACACGGGATATTGTTTTGTAAAGTGACTGAGAGTTTCAAAGGTTTTATGCTCGTCACTATGAACAACTTTTACTATGGTAAACTTAGTATCACTGCAAAATAGCGAAATAATCAGCTGTTTTACATAAACAGTTTTCTAACTCTCGCTCGACAAAGAGATTGGGATTCTCAAGTGTAAACGGGTGGTGGTCCTATTTAAATTTTATCAAAATTGGCTAAGCCATTTTTGATAAATCAACAATAATGAACATGTATGCCACTTCCATTCGTGCAAACTATTCGAATTCTGTATACGGTGGAAGTAGGTGTTGCGATTTTTTGCGAAAAATAATTACATTAGTATATTAACTATTTGTTTTCCGTAGAATTGATATGTAGTTTCGAAGAACCTAATGTAATTGAGAAAAAAAATAATATCACCTGCTTAGTCGCTCTATGTATCATAAAGCAATATAACAAATCTGTTGCTTTTACAATGTTTGATTTCTAAACTCGAGCGATACTTTGTAAAGCCCGAGGCGGCTACGAATTTGTGTATCTTGATAATGTCTCGGCAATCAAAACAGAATCATCGGACCGTTCGACTGGACGTAACGAATATGCCCGCAGATAAGATAACAGACCGGTTGTGCTTTATTTGACTCATTGTTGCTTGTTACGTCATTACTAGATACTTAGCTTCCAGGAGATACGTAGAGAGACAAAAGTTACTTACATAGTCTACCCTCTAGCTAGTTATAGCTATAAGCAAGTTATAGTAACGACGAGCCATGGAGAAGGCTATATGCTCGGAGTCTTTCTTCGAGATTGAGTCAGGAATGAGGAGATCCGTAGAAGAACCAAAGTTACCGATATACCGACACAGCGGATTAGCAAGTTAAGATGGCATAGGGCAGGGCACATAGCAAGAAGGACTGACGACCTATGGGGTCGAAAAGTTCTCGAATGGAGACCACCTATCGGCAAGCGCAGCATAGTACGTCCAAGGTGGATGATCTAATTATTAAGACCGCAGTATCACGCTGGACGCAAGCCGTTACTGACCGGTCTTAGCGGAGATCTTTAGCGGAGGCCTATGTCCTTCAATGGACGTCCTACGATGGCAGAAACGATGAGCAAGGGAGAACGTAGCATAGCGCTCATAGCGTAGTTTGAGTAGGTGTTTCTTAGCGATCATCAAAATTAAGCAACGTTCGGCACGGTCAGTCTTCGGATGGGTGACCACGGATGAGCTTAATTTACAATTGAGTGCTGCCGTAGCCCTGATGAAAACGAAAGTACTTGTGTACCTTTTCTTGTGTAATGTGTAATGTTTTTTAGACTAACAAGATTTATTCCTTCTTTTGAGAGCAGAGTAGACTTTTATTTCAGAAACCATGTTTGGAAAACTTTGATAATGTTCGCGATAGGACTAAAGTTATTGTAATTGATTACATTTATTTTAAAGTTAAATAAAAAACTGTAATCGAAGTCATTTCGTATTTTATCCGAAACTCTTCAAAGAAAGTAAAATTCTCAACGCTCAAATACAAGGTAGTGAGATGGTACTGGTAGTGATTGTACCTATTAATCATAATTTGAAGATATTGACCGGTATCATTACGCAGCGATGCAGCGCGGCCTGTGTTGTTCACACGAAACCGCCAAAACTCATCTACAGGATGTACGTAGGTACTGAAACATGTCTCCGAAATGTCAGTATTAAACTATACGACATATTTGAAATTCAGGGAGAAATGCTTAGTTGATACATAGTGAGAATTTATTTATAAGTTGTATACAAAAAAGTGATTTACACGAGTGTTAAAACTATTTAAGAGTTGAAACACTATTCACTTTGTAATGTTTATTGGCAAGCATTAGCACAAGATCGATAAAACAGAAAATTTCGAGGGGAGGCCTTTGCCCAGCAATAGGGCACAACAGGCTCATAAACAACACCAATAACTCTATATTTTTTCGTGCTACTAGTTTCGTTTTTAGTTTGCACAAAAAACTAATGTTTGCAGCGTTTTTAGGGTTCCGTACCTCAAAAGGAAAAAACGGAACCCTTATAGGATCACTTTGTTGTCCGTCTGTCCGTCCGTCCGTCTGTCAAGACCCTTTTTCTCAGGAACGCGTGGAGGTATGAAGCTGAAATTTATATCAATTACTCAGGTCTACTGTCCCTTGAAGCTGTGAAAAAATCAAACTTCTAAGACAACGCAATCAAAAGATACAGCCGTTTATGCCGCAAATTTTCGACACTTGCAAGGGAATCAAAACCTACAGGGTGCTTCCCGTAAACTCAGAATCTTGAAATTTGGTACGAAGCAACGTCTTATAGCATAGATAAAGGAAAAATTACGAAAACCATAAATTTTTAGATACATCACATAATACATTTTTTTTTAATAATTTTAACCTTACTACCCATTTCCTCATAAACGCGTAGAGGTATTAAATTGAAATTCATACCAAATACTCAGGTCTATAATACCTTTAAGCTGTAACAAAATCAAACTTCTATGTCAACGCAATCAAAAGAAACAGCAATTTAAGCTGCATATTTTGAAACTCGCAAGTACTCGCAAGGGAATCAAAACCTAAAGGGTACTTCCAGTCGACCTAGAATCTTGAAATTTGGCATGAAGCAACGTTTTATAGCACACATAAAGGAAAAATTCCGAAAACCTTAAATTTTTAGTTACATTACAAAATATATATTTTTTAATAAATATAAACTTATTACTTTTTTTGAAGAACTTTGAACTTAGAACTTTGTAAACCTTGCAGGTTTGTACGGAACCCTCGGTGCGCGAGTCCGACTCGCACTTGGCCGGTTTTTATTCCATCCATCCATCCATCAGCCATAGGACGTCCACTGCTGGACATAGGCCTCCCCTATGAATCTCCAATAAGACCGGTTGGTAGCGGCTTGCATCCAGCGTGATCCTGCGGTCTTAATGAGGTCATCCGTCCACCTTGTGGGTGGACGTCCTACGCTGCGCTTGCCGGTACGTGGTCTCCACTCGAGAACTTTTCGACCCCATCGGCCATCAGTCCTCCGCGCTATGTGTCCTGCCCACTGCCATTTCAACTTGCCAATCCGCTGGGCTATGTCGGTAACTTTGGTTCTTCTGCGAATCTCCTCATTCCTGATTCGATCTTGCAGAGAGACTCCGAGCATAGCCCTCTCCATAGCTCGTTGGGCTATTTGGAGCTTATTAATAAGGCCCATAGTAAGAGACCACGTTTCAGTGCCATAAGTCATCACTGGCAACACACACTGATCGAACACTTTCGACTTGAGGCACTGAGGTATGTCGGACGAGAAGACGTTACGCAATTTTCCGAACGCTGCCCAGCCGAGTTGGATTCGGCGATTGGCCTCTTTCTTGAAGTCGGACCTACCTAACTGGACTACTTGTCCTAGGTAGACGTACGAGTCAACGACTTCAAGAACCGAGTTCCCAACAGTGATCGGGGTGGGTACAACATGGGAATTACACATGACTTTCGTCTTGTCCATGTTCATCTTAAGACCCACCTGTTGAGAAACCCGATTGAGGCTTTCGAGCATCGTGCTGAGCTCTTCCATCGATTTTGCCATGACTACTATATCGTCAGCAAATCGAAGGTGAGTGAGGTATTCGCCATTGACATTGATGCCGAATCCTTTCCATTCCAGGAGCTTGAAGGCGTTTTCCAAAGTAGCCGTAAACAGTTTCGGAGAGATTACGTCTCCCTGTCTTACGCCTCTTTTTAAAGGGATCGCCTTGGAGCTCTCTTCCTGTACTCGGACCGACCTAGTGGCGTTATAATACAAACACTTCAACACTTCGATGTACCGATAGTCAACACGGCATCGTTGGAGAGACTCGAGCACAGCCCAAGTCTCGACCGAATCAAAGGCTTTCTCATAGTCCACAAACGCTAAGCAAAGTGGCAAGTTATACTCTTCGGTCTTCTGTATAACCTGCCGCAGCGTATGAATGTGGTCCATGGTGCTAAAGTCCTTTCGGAAACCGGATTGTTCGGAAGGCTGGAAGTCATCAAGCCTGCGCTCGAGACGGTTCGTAATGACCCTTGAAAACAGCTTATAAACATGGCTCAGAAGCGAGATGGGTCTGTAGTTCTTCAATAAGGTGTTGTCACCTTTCTTGAAAAACAACTCCACCACGCTTCTGTTCCATGCTTCTGGCGTGATGGTCTCGAGGACGACGGTGTTGAAAAGCTTCTGGAGGACTTTTAATACCGGTGTTCCACCCGCTCTCAGAAGCTCTGATGTGATACCGTCATCACCCGGCGCCTTGTTGTTCTTGAGCTGATTTAGGGCCATTCTAATCTCGTACAGGCTGATGTCCGGGATATCTTCGGTGAAGTGTCGGGTCAGCTTGGCTCTTGGGTCTTTGGCTGCGCTGTTGACAGGCTTAGCGACCGAAGCGTATAACTGTCCATAGAACCTTTCGATCTCCTCCAATACCTCTGCCTTGGTCGACGCTACACTGCCATCTTCTCTCTTCAGCTTTGTCAGCTGGCTTTGCCCAATAGACAAATTCCTCGCGAACACTTTGGAGCCTTTGTTCTGCTCTATGGTCTCTTTAATATGTTTAGTATTAAAGAGACGAATGTCGCGCCTCACGGATTTCGAAATTTGTCTATTGATCAGCCTATATGACTTTGCATCATCGGAAGACTGCAGTCTCTGTAAGCGTCGTTCGGCCATGAGATTTAGAGTTTGATCGGAAAATTTTTGAGGTCTATTTGTACGACGGGGTCTAAAGAATTTAGCACCCACCGTCTGGACAGTTTCTACGAGCCCGTTGTTGATCTCGTCCACTGACGCAAAGTTCTCCAGGCAAGCAAAGCGATTTGAGAGCTCGAGCTGAAAGCTCTCGGGGTTTTGGATATCGGAAGGTGTAGGTCGGAGCGTGGACTTCATCAAGCGTGACCTTTCGAGTTTAACGTTTATATCCAATGTGCCTCTTACGATTCTGTGATCACTACCGGTTTTCACCCTGTGTATCACGGAGACATCATTGAATATCCGTTTCTCGGTGGTCATGATGAAATCTATCTCATTTTTCGTGGAACCATCGGGGCTCATCCAGGTCCACTTCCTGTGAGGCGGCTTCTGAAAGAAAGAGTTCATCATGAAGAGTTCCTCTTTCTCCAGAAAATCAGCCAGCCTCTGGCCCCTGGGGTTCCGTTGTCCATATCCAAATTTCCCCACTCTCAGCTCATCATCGCTTCTTCTGCCCAACTTTGCGTTGAAGTCCCCCATAACAACAGTGAAGTGGGTCTTAGACATACGTATGGCTCGACTTACGTCCTCATACATAGTCTCCACCTCATCATCTGGGTGTGACGAGGTTTTTATTGTTAAAGTTCATTTATAATACGACAACAGGAAAATTTTAATATGCATATAAGTACCTAGTACCGACATGTCTCACACAACATCATAACATTCACAGTGTCTAAACCGTGTATAGCGGAAAAGATTTTAGTCTTAGAACTGCCGATATTTATTATTTTATACCACACCCACTCGGAAAGTGTCTTAGTACTCGTTCATAAACGGGTTACAAAGTTCGTAATTTCTCCCTTAAAAATGTGCGGCGGGTAAAGTTATATGGAATTTCATTACTGCCCTCCGAAGCAGGGCAGGAATGTTGTATGAAAATCCAGCGAACATAAAAAAATACAAACATCAAACCTCAAAAAGGTTTTGTATGAAATATTTAGAAAAAGAGGTGGGAAACATACAAACCTCAAATCTCAAAAAGGTTTTATATCAAACTAGCTTTTACCCGCGGCTTCGCCCGCGTTATATTTTGATTTTGGCTAATGTTTATGTCGGCTGCAAAACCTAACCTAAGCGACAAACATCAAAATACCTTAGAGGAATGCTTTTGTTGGTTAAGTTACGGTTGGAGTGTATATACAACCCCCCTGTGTATTCCCGCCTTGTCGTGGGGGGGAGGTCTAAGGCAGCTGAAAAGGCGGCGCTCAAAGTCTCCCTCTTCTTTGGGTCTTTCCCCCAAGGCAGCTTAGAGGCCGGCACTCGTTGTTCAGCCGCTTTTAACTAAAGCAGCTGAGAGGATGGCCGGAAGTTGCCTGCCTTATGAGGAGTGTTGCTTCTGAGGCGGGCTGCAGTGCCGCTCTTGCGACGCTGCAGCCGAGGATTAGGGGCTGCGGAGGGATGGAACTGGTTGTGTGGGTGCCGCCACCTACCCTACCTTCCGCTAGGCCGTCAACGTGTTGGCTGACGCAGTGGGGCTGCAGGGGAAGAGAAGTGTCGGTATCGCGATGGCCGTTCTCACTGCCCTCTGCAGTTGAAGAGGCAGGCGCTGGGCTACTGTGACTGACCCGTTGCACTGGGATCAGGGCGTTGGAATACTGTCCGACGCTCAGTGCTGGTTAGTCCCGAGTGGTGGATGACGATGTGTCTTGTGCTCCGAAACACACCGTCATTATGGCGGGAGCGCTAGCTCCGTTATGGAGCTCGAGTCTGAGTTGAAATGACAGGTTATTTCTTGCGCTTAGTAAGCGAGCGGGCTGCTATGCTACCGCGGCCCGCTCGCTTACTTTTCATCCTATCCTACGGGAACTGTTAAAGTTTTTGGGAAAAAAAGTGGCCTTTGTCACTTTTCGTCTTTCAAACTATATTCATGCAATAAGTCAAGGCAATCCGTTGCTCCGTTGCAGAGAAAAAGTTATTGTCTTATCCTACGGGAACCGCATTTTTTTCGGAATGGAAAGTATCCTATGTCACTTTCCGTCTTTCAAACTATGCCTACCCCAAAAATAAAGTCAATCCGTTGCTCCATTGCTGAGAAACAGTTATTATCCTATCCCATGGAAAACACGAATTTTCTCGGAATAAAAAAGTATCCTATTATCACTTTCTGTGTCTTAAACCATAGGTATCCATACCAAAAATCAAGTCAGTCTTTTGCTCCGTTGCTGCGTCAAAGAGGAACAAACCAAGAAACTTTTCGGAGTGATAATATTAAAGTAGGTATGATGATTCTGTACCATAAAGGTAGAATAAAGAAACATGTTAAACCTCTAATTATAGTAGATTTAAAAATATTTTTCATGTCAGACAAAATGACGGCCTGGTATTAAACGTCATAGTAACATGTGGCATGCAGAGGGAAAAAAACATTTTATCCAATTTTAATGTCAGTTGTCATTTTCAATCCATACTTTTTTTCCTCTTCAAGGGGATATAATGGTGGAAAAACAATTTGTCCCCTTGCCATGCTACCTGTGATTTATAAAAGTCTGCAGACAATGTCACCTGTTATCTAATTACGTTTCGCTGTGACGTTTCGTAGGAGAATTAATCACTTAGCGTCTTTGTGATAGTGGCGTCAGTTTTGCTTTCGATAGTTTTTGTCCTGTCCTACAGGAACTATGCAATTTTTTGCTTAACGTCTAACGCTTAGCATCTAAAATTCGACGCGATTGGTTTTGCTCTTGAGTCTCAGCAGTTCTTTGCGCTGCGTGATGCTCGGCATCTAAAAGTCGCCGCGCTTGACTTTCTCCTTAAGTCTCAGCAGCTCTCTGAACTGCGTGACGCTCAGGATCTAAAATTCGACGCGCTTGGTTTTTTGCTCTTGAGTCTCAGCACTTCTTTGCGCTGCGTGATGCTCAGCATCTAAAAGTCGCCGCGCTTGACTTTCAACTTCAGTTTCAGCAGCTCTCTGAGCTGCGTGACGCTCAGCATCTAAAATTCGACGCGCTTGGTTTTGCTCTTGAGTCTCAGCAGCTCTTTGAGATGCGTGGCGCTCGGCATCTAATGTCAAACGCGTTTAAGTGTGCTCTTCAGACTCTTGGCTTCTAGCAATTTTCTTTACGCGAGCTCCGCTAGAACTACGCGCTAGATTCGATTTGCGTTTTGTAGGCATACCTATTAGAATGAAAACTACGTAATTAAACTGAAAAAATACATGTAACCTTCTCTAAATTTTACAGGAAAAGATTGATTGACTTTGACATTTGCAACTTGAGCAGCCTTGAATGGGCATTGGGCATAGAGAATGTAATTTGGAAAGTCAAGATGCAAATTACCATTTGTCATGGTAGAAAATAAGTTTTTTCTTCTAAGATTCTAGCCAATGCGTTTTCATCCCCCCTTTTCAACCCTTTAAAACTATTTTTTCGAATCAAAAAGTAGCCTATGTCCTTTCTCAGGCTCTTGACTATCTGTGTACCAAATTTCATTCAAATCGGTTCAGTAGTTTTAGCGTGAAAGCGCGACAGACAGACAGACAGACAGAGTTACTTTCGCATTTATAATATTAGTAAGGATAATTAGAGAAAAGAGGCAGATTTTTTTGTTTTCTATTTTTAATGAAATGAGGATGGCAACCTTATTCTGCGATGCGAAAAAAAAGCGCGGCAATTTATTACGTTGCGTTAAATTTTGTTTTTAACTAAATTGATAGTTTAACAGTACCTAGCTTTTAATTTTCTAAATAATTTTCCAAAATGTCATCTGATAGTGAAAGTGACGATTTTGTAATGATGATGATTTATTTTCCTCGTAGATGTAGTATAAAGCACTATGTATCACTCGGGAGAAAGTTTTATTTCTGTTCTCGAGTTTCCTTTAAGCCTTGAACAGAAATAAATCGTTTTCTCCCCTCGGTGTACAATGCATTACCTTTCCATACAAATTGTACAAAAGTCGATTTGTGTTATTGCGCAGATTTTCATACGTTTTACGTTTTAGTTGGCTATTTTATTTATTTATTATTTATTGATTACTGTTTTCTAATAATTGGCTACGCTTCTTATATTTGTTCCTTTCAATGATATCTGCGGCATTCAGACTCGTTTTTCAGAGCACCTTGTATAGTGGAGCAGGCGCTGGGCGGCGCGGGCTAACAATAAAACGCAGTGATTAATTTATCCGCGGCAAGCTCTAACGAGCCTATTTGGGGTCAGACGCGGTACAATTTGTATTCAGACGGTTCCGGACCACCGAGAGATGAGGAAAGCTTATGTACTGAGATAAAGTAAGTTAGTTCGTATAGGCCGGGTGGCTAGCCTCTTGGAGACCTCTGACATGGTTAAACTGTTAAAACAACCAAGGTCTACAATTGAACGTGTCATCTGAGCCACGGTAGCGCTCATTTGTAAATGTCACCCGTGGTCACCCATCCGAAGACTGACCATGCTGAACGTTGCTTAACTTCGATGATCGCTAACGAACACCTAGTCAAACTATGCTATGAGCGCTACATACTCGTTCCTACATGTACTGAGATATCTGTCACATAAACATCTACATATTATATTGCTATGGTTAATTTTCTTTTAGTATTATTCATAAGCTAAGTGAAGTGAGTTTACGTGCTGGTGTTTACTCAATAGTAAATCACCCTTTAAAAAATCATGGTAGTTTAGTGGTAGAAATATCCGTCTTACAATCGTGAGGTTGCGGGTTTAAGCCCGGTCCTCCGTATTGATTACTTCTTTGGATCTTACGTACGGAATTTCAAACCACTGGATTTTCGGTGAAAGAAAACATCGTGAAGTAACGAAGTTCGTCCGTAGAAAAAAAATCGATGGCGTATTGTGCATCCAGCCTCCTACTAGTTTGCTAGATATGCCAATCACCTTTCATGGGTAGGCCAACCGTCCAGTCCAGCAGTGGACTATTAAAAGGCTGGAAGATTACAGTACAAGTCACCCTTTAGAATATTTGACAATATGGTTTATAGGTATAGAAAAATATACACCAAAAGCGACTGACTGTCAGACGCGTTGTAATTTTATTTGCATAGAGAAAATTAAGAAGGCCGATGAAATGTATGGAGTACTCACCATTGAATGTCCTAGGTATTCCGCTGCGTTATCCGATATGTACAATAGTTTGCCATTCTGCGTCATCATCATCAAGAACCCGTTTAATGCCTGAAAACAAAAACTAACGATTATTTTACATTCTCAATCTAAAATAACCTAAATAATATACATCACGTGACGTAATAAAGTACCTAACATGATAACATTGCTTTACAAACGAAATTTCTATCTAATCATCTTGTATCCACCCATAGCATATTATTTCTCTGTATTCCACCCACTGTTGGATAAGTATTTGGTCCGATCTCTGTTTACAGTTTCCACTATTCTTTACAGTCTTAAGCAAGCCTCATATATTGCCATCCGACATATTTGATGATGTCATTTGTCCAATTGGCTGGTGGAAATATACAAAATAATTTTATGTATGTTTACAGTGTGTAGGCAACAGGCATCATTGCATCAGTTGGTATGATTAACGATTAATATCGTACTAACCATGAAACAGCGAATAACTCAACTGTTTTCATTCATAATAAAACTGCAGACAAAATAAATGGCCCGACCAATTTCTTTATCGTGATTTTTAGGTTGGTCACGTAGGAAAAAATGGTCATACTTAGTAATAAGTAAAATTACATCCTAGATTAGTTCTGTTGTCCAAGATATATACCCTTTAAACAAAGCTGCATTCTAATTTTCATTCGAGATTTACAGAGGTAAATCTCGAATAAATTACACGATTCTATTCTTCTATCTTCTTAGCATAGAAACATAACATTAGCAAGGCGTTACATTTCGCACAATAGGGCATTTCTCTACCTGTGCTCCTGTCTAACTGCGGTACGAATTATGAACCGTATAAATTAAACGCAACCATCGTACGGAACGCGGTATAATCCGGTACGAATACTAGGTACGAAAAGCAGCACAATCGTAAGCGGATCGCACGCTACTTTGTATTCGTCGCGTTTGAAACCAGTAGCTATATATTTCCTCTAGGCAAGGACTGAGTAACCGGAATTCAGCGTAAAACTAAATTTATAAATGCACGACCACATAAAATATTATTTATGAAATATTTATTCTTTCAAAAAAGAATTCACAAAAATGTTGCCAAGACAAAACCATAATGTGGCTTGCACTGCAAAAATAACATATCAGATTTCATATATAGAGCAAATGTTCTGACTCTAATCGCCTTCACTCTATAAGCCCTAATTTCACAAATCCCTAATTAAAATATGTGGTTGGCTTGTCTTGGCAGGGACACTACCGTGCTTCCCTATCGGGATAAGATCCAATTTTAATATATTTGTCCTCAAATATAATAAGTAATACACAAAAATGATGTTTTCATTCGAAAGCACTGATGCCATATTAAATTTAACTTACAGACTATAGGTAGGTACGTGCGCGCATTCAAATAAATTTATCAATCCATTTCATTGACAATCTGAAATGGATGAGGTATTAGATTTAAAAGCACAGAGCTCCTTTGTTTTCCACGATCTCCCAATATTTTAGCTATATCGCTATTATTTGACGCATAAAACAGATGTTACTAAATATCTGTACCGTTTTCAGTATCAAAGTTGAAGGAAATTAGTTCAGAGGCGCATTGTTGTTAGGAATGCATTATAACTGGCTGTGAATTACGCATATCTTAACTAACTGTAGGAGGGAGATAAATAAGAGGCTTGCTGGCAACACTGAATGCAATCAATTTATCTATAAGTCATACAAATATAGGTAATAGAAATATTCAAGAGAGCTTATTTTCGTTGGAATGATTAGCACAACTTGATGAAAAATATAGCTCTAGTCATCATCCGCTGGTCGACCACAGCTTGAGTTATGCCTCCAATAAATGTCCAATACTATATAGGTAGATGGTATACCTACCATTTACAAATCATATCAAGTTTAGAGTTTTAAAGTTATTTTAGAGTAAACATAAGAAAACTAAGTTTTTTTAAAAACATTATAACAATAAAATTGGCCAAGTGTGAGTTGGACTCGCGCACGAAGGGTTCTGTACCGTGTTGGAGCCCCCATTCCTCTTGCTATTATTAATAGCGAGCAAAAAAACTCCTAAAAATAGCGTTTGTTGTATGGGAGCCCCACTTAAATATTTATTTTATATTTTTTTTAGTATTTGTTGTTATAGCGGCAACAGAAATAAATCATCTTTGAAAATTTCAGCTGTCTAGTTATCACGATTCATGAGATACAGCCTGGAGACAGACAGACAGACGGAGTCTTAGTAGTTGGGTCCCGTTTTTACCATTTGGGTACGGAACCCTAAAAACTAAACTGAGTTTTGTAAACTTTTATTTACTCTTTTTAGTTCAACAATACAATTTACGTCTCTATATTTTATCGTATCGCCTACTGAGAATCTTGATACAAATTACTGAAATATTTTAATCTAATTTAAAACAAATAAACCACAACAGAAAAATAAATTAGAGTAATAATTAACACAGAACTTGAGTAATTCCCTCCACTGTTCACCTTATGATTAAAACCCTCAGATTGGAGTTAATGAGCAGTTACAACCAACAACTAACCACACCCATACTTTGAACCACTATTTATACTACAACTGTCCCTTTCTACTTCAAATAAAAACCGCAAGAGTAAAAGAGACAGGGGACAAATCTGAAGTACGTGGAAGACGTAAAAAGTACAATTAGCGTGGGAAATTGTTTGGACAATGGAGGAGGCTGTTTTAAATTATTGTTTGGTAAAACCGTTTTCTACTTTTTAGGGTTCCGTACCCAAGGGGTAAAAACGGGATCCTATTACTAAGACTCCGCTGTCCGTCTGTTCGTCCGTCTGTCTGTCTCCAGGCTGTATCTCATAAACCGTTATAGCTAGAAAGCTGAAATTTTCACAGATGATGTATTTCTGTTCTAAAAACAGAGTAAAATTAATGACTAAGGGGGGCTTTCATACAACAAACCTGATTTTATAGCCGTTTTTCGCTCTTTATTAATAATGGTAACAGGTAGATGCTTGAAATTTTCACAGAATATTTAGTTGTGTATCACTTCAATAGTAAATTTAAAATAAAATATATTTAAGGGGGGCTCCCATACAGTACGGAACCCTCCGTGCGCGAGTCCGACTCGTACTGGGCCAATTATTTTTTATAAATCCCGAGTACTTTTTAATCTTTATTGCAACATATGTGGTAATACATGTAGAACTTAAATAACATGTTATAAAAGTTATAAACATTTAATCTATTAGAAAATTACTAAGCAAACGATCTAAAACTAGTTTAATGGTAACTACGCACTAACATAATTATTAAAATTATGCATTATGTTTTGTTGTTTAGAATGATTCAAATTTAATGGCGACTGCGAACAGGACGCGAGTCGTTGCGCAGTAAAAAAATATAGGTTAGCGCGGGTGCGCAGATTGTTGCTAACTTCATATACGCCATTAAGTTTAATTCGACTTTTAATGTTAGAGGTAGGAAAAAGCATTTTTTTGAAGTTTCTAGAATAAGATGTAATTTAATCTAAAGTAAATACTAACCTTAGAAAATCCGAAATTTGGTGTGTTGGACTGCTGGTGGTTAATGTCAAAGCTTTTGAAAACTGCAACAAAAAGAGATAACATGATATAAATCACAACATTCAGATATTATGAACGTGAGGTTCATATACATAAGATCCAAAAAAACTAGTAACTGGATAATTTTCTGAGCTTGCTTTTATAATATTGAACCAAAACTATGCAAAAACTATTTTCCAAAGACTATCAGAGAATGAGCAAAGTTTCCATTGGGCAACTTCCAGTCTTGATTTGAGTTTCAACAAAAGGAATATTTGCTTTTTTTTTAGAAAAAATGTGTTACTTATCCTTACTAATATTATAAATCCGAAAAGTTTGTTGGTTTGTTGGTTTGTTACTCTATCACGCGCCAACGGAGCAACGGATTGACTTGATTTTTGGCATGGATATAGTATAAAAGGCGGAAGGAGCTTTAGGATACTTTTTATCCCGAAAAATTTCATAGTTCCTGTAGGACAGGACAAAAACCCTCGAAAGCGAAACTGTCGCCACTATCACAAAGACGCTAAGTGATTAATTCCTCTATGACGCTAATATGGACTAACGAAACGTCACAGCCAAACGTAATTAGATGACAGGTGACGTTGTCTACAGACTTTTATAAATCACAAGTAGCGTGGCAAGGCGACAAATTGTTTTTCTACCATTATATCCCCTTGAAGAGGAAATAAAGTATGGATTGAAAATGACAACTGACATTAAAATTGGATAAAATGTTATTTTCCCTCTGCATGCTACATGTTACTATGACGTTTAATACCAGGCCGTCATTTTGTCTGACATTAAAAATATTTTTAAATATTCTATCATTAGAGGTTCAACATGTTTTTTATTCTACCTTTATGGTACAGAATCATCATACTTTAATATTATCAATCCGAAAAGTTTGTTGGTTTGTTCCTCTTTGACGCAGCAACGGAGCAAAAGATTGACCTGATTTTTGGTATGGATACCTATGGTTTAATAGACAGAAAGTGATAATAGGATACTTTTTATATCTCGAGAAAATTCGTGATTCCCATGGGGTAGGACAATAACTGTTTCTCAGCAATGGAGCAACGGATCGACTTGATATTTGGGGTGGGCATAGTTTGGAAGACGGAAAGTGACATGGGATACTTTCCATCCCGAAAAAATTGTGGTTCCCGTAGGACTTAACGATAAATTTTTCTCAGCAACGGAGCAACTTGCCTTGACATATTGCATGAATATAGTTTGAAAGACGAAAAGTGACATAGGCCACTTTTTATCGCAAAAACTTTAACAGTTCCCGTAGGATAGGATAAAAACTAAGTGAGTGGGCTGCGGTAGCAGCCGTCTAAGCGCCAGAAATAACCTGTCATGGCAAGTTTAGGACGTTCCCACATATTTCGCACTCCTTCGCGGCACTCAACAGCACTAGCCCAGACTCGGGCTCCATAACGGAGCTTGCGCTCTCGCCATAGTGACGGAGTGTTTCGGAGCACAAGACACATCGTCATCCACCACTCGGGACTAACCAGTACTGAACGTCAGACAGCATTCCAACGCCCTGGTCCCAGTGCAGTGGGTCAGTCATAGTAGCCCAGCGCCTGCCTCTTCAACTGCAGAGGGCAGTGAGAACGGCAATCGCGATACCGACACATCTCTTCCCCTGCAGCCCCACTGCGTCTGCCAACACGTTGACGGCCTAGCGGAAGGTAGGATAGGTGGCGGCACCCACACCACCAGTTCCATATATCCCACCGCGGCCCCTTATCCTCGGCTGTCATATCAGAGTCCAAGAAGCAGCCTTGCTTTATGAAACTAAGACAGGTTATTCCCAGCAAGTAACTGGAGATAGAGAGACAGAAAAGAAGCCACACCCAGCGCAGCAGGAGGAGCTGGAGTTCATATGCCTGGCAGACGGAGCAGCACTAGAGCAAAATCTTAACCGAGAAATTAACATAGTTACAGACGGCAGTAAAATTAAAGGGAAAGTTGGGGCGGCATTATCCATTTGGGATGATGCCGCTGAGATCAGTACCCGCAAGCTGAAATTGGCCGATTGGTGCTCTGTGTAACAGGTCGAGTTATTGGCACTTCTTGAGGCTACCGAAAAAGCAAAAATCTTTTGTGACTCCAGGTCTGCACTGGAAACGGTAGTTGGCGTATCTTCCCTCCATCCCTTAGCAGTAAATTCAAAGCTAACATAAAGTTACTACACGCACAAAATAAAATAGTGAAACTTTATTGGATTAAAGCGCACGCGGGGATGGAGGGAAATGAGAGAGCGGACCAGCTAGCAAAGGAAGCAGCACTGCACTCGAAGTGCAGACCTATTTAGGATAACTGCCCCGTTTCATTCGTCAAGCGAGAAATCCGAAAGGACTCTCTTGACGAGTGGAACCGACGGTATTTTCCTACGGACATTTAACATTTTTTAACAATTTAACATTTTACTACGGACTTATTTCGAACCACCCTCATTGTGAAAAAAAAAAAATCAAAAACAATACAACGGAGTGTGCGGAAACAGTGTTAAAATATAATAAAGTGCCTATGAGTCATCTCTAACGGCTTCGACTCAGGTCAAACAGGTTTGGCCGCATTAAAGGTACGATTTGTATTTATTTACCTATATAGCTTCGCCAGCGAACCTGCCGCTGCAATCAGCTGTGTGCGTTTGTTTACATTGTCATCAATCAAATCAATTTTACCTACGCGCATAATCCGGTGCATTTTACTGCTGCAAGTTATTCCAAGTGGTATATAACAACAAACAACTATGAACTGTGCCGCTTGCCAAGTAGTAATTAATGCAAAGGATGATGAGATGTTGCGGTGTACTGTGCGAAGCTGTAATAAGAGCTACCATCTCCTGTGCACCGGGGAAAAGAACTCGATTAATACCCAGAGTACGACGTGGATTTGTCCCGAATGTCGTTGTGCGAATAAAAAAGGTGGTGATAACAGCCTCACCCCCGTAGGCGTCACCAAAAGAAACCGGGACGTAAACGTAACCGTCCGCGCAAAAGTACCTCGGGCCACCGTGAGTGAGCAACTCGGTTCCGACGAGGCACAGGATATCTCGCGCGAAATTCGTGAGCTTCGTAGCGATATGATGAAAATGAATGAACAATTAGCGAAATCAAATTCTCTCATAGAATCCTACGAAACAAAACTAAGCCATTGCGTCTCCGTAATAGCAGAATACGATCAAAAACTCAATATTTCTGCTTCGCTTATATTGGGCTACGAGAAGAAATTTGAGGATTGTGGAGCCCAAATGCAGATGCTCATTGACAAGTTAAATAATCGCGAGGCAGGCCCCTCAGTAGTCGTACCGTCACCGACACCGCCGCGAATGCAGATTGAGTCTAAGAAACAGTCTGCGAAGGAGCAATCCGAGCACACGCGCACGACGACCGTGACCTACGCGGCTGCCTCAACCCCGCCCCCGATCGCTGCTTCCGCGAAGAGTTCTGGTTGGAAGAAGCGCGACGGTTCGCGGACGATGGCGCAGCAGACTGACGTGCCCGCGGACGCCCGTAGTGATTGTAGTACGTTTAATCAAGCTGTAACCACGAATAACTCTTGTGATGACGGATGGGTTACGGTTCGGAATCGCAGAGTTAAGAAATCCGAACAACCTAGGAGAACCATAATAAAGGGAAGTGGAACGAACGATGATGAACTGAAAACCGTAGGGCGTACGAGAAAAATCCACGCGTGTTTCTTTGCACCGGAGACAACAACCGACACAATCGTATCTTACATGAGAAGGAAGAAGAATAGCGATAGCTACCGCGCCGAGAAGCTTAAGCTGACCCATGGACATTACTCGTCTTTCGCCATTTCTGTACCAGACAATCTTTTTGATTTCTTTATGTCCGCTGAAAACTGGCCTACTAGTACGCAAATTAGCGAGTGGTTTCGCGGGAGCGGGCGGCGCGCGGGATGCGCGCCCCGTCAGAACTCGCGCGGCCGCGCCAGCGCCGGACCCGCGCCGCTCGCCACCCGCATCACCGCGTCCGATGCCAACAATACTAAACAATACACGAACTAAAAATTCGTTAACTATCTGTCACCAAAATATAAGATGTATCACCAATAAAACTAAACAACTCGAGGTCCTATTGACAAAGGAATTATCCTGCGATATATTAGTTATCACCGAGCATTGGCTTCGGGAACATCAATTAATATCTGTTACTTTGTGTAATTATGATTTATTATCTTTTAGCTGTAGAGAACTGATAGCGCATGGCGGAAGTTGCATCTACGTACGAAAGGGTAGGAAGGTGGTGAACAGACAAGATTTTTGTGACTTATCGCAGGAGCAACTATTTGACGTGTGTGCTGTACATTTATTAGAAGACGACATTCTGGTTGTAGGGTTGTACCACTCAAACCTCACTAGTCACTCAGTTTATTTAGACCTCTTCGAACGCCTCCTTTACAAAGTTACTAATGAAGGCTTTAAATGCATCATTGTAGGAGATGCGAACATCGATTTTTTACAGAGCTCGAGTGCTCAAAAAAAGCTTAAAGATATAATCGCTAGTTATAATTTTGTCCAGTTAGTCAATCACCCTACTCGAGTGGACGGAGATAGTAGAACGCTTCTGGATCATATATATACTAATATGTCTACAGAGCGCGTCTGCACCGTAGTTAACGTTAACACACAGCCGCTTAGCGACCATAACGCTCAGCGTCTGATAGTGGAAGAATGTGCCATCCCCACCCCCACTCACCGGCTGACCCGCAGCTTCACTGCGGCTAATAAAAATAACTTTATCAACGCCCTTGAATCTGTTGATTGGGACCATGTGATAGACAAAGCGGGACAAAACTGTGAGTCCTTGGCTACTTCACTCATACTCATTTTAGCAAGCTATTTTAATACGTGCTTTCCGCAAAAAAAACGGTCCAATTTAAGTAGTAAGCATTGGGTCGATACCGAAGTACATAATTTGAAACATCTACTGAATGATATCGCTCGATTAAGAAAAATATTTCCTACCAACGAACCGCTACGGGTCAAGTATGAAGAAATATCGCTCAAATATCTAAAGTTACTAAAAACTAAGCGTGTAACATTTTACTCAAATATGATAAAAAATAACCCGCGTTGTATGTGGCGCGTAATTAACACGGAGCTGGGGCGCGGAACCCGCGAAAGAGTTGACTTCACTGATCTGGTACGGGACGAGTGTGGTCAGCAATTCGAAACCAAAAAACATTTGGTTGACGCGCTGAACCTTGAATTTGTTTCAGCTGCGATAAAATCTGGGGCTCCTGTGGCAAACAATAGTCGCGCGTTAGCGGCGCTGGGTGACGACTCATCCGCCAGCGATGTATCAATCCGACTTGAACCCTTTTCACCTAGCGAAATTGTTACGATAGCTACTAAGCGCATTGCCCCAAAAAAAAGTTCCGACCTTTACGGCCTGTCAGCCGATCTTATAAAATCGGGTATAGTGCCTTTAGCACCTGTTCTAAGTAGACTTTTCAACTTATGCATGCGTAAAGGAGTGTACCCATCAGCTCTTAAAAAAGTAAAAATTAGCCCCCTCTACAAGGGCAAAGGGAAAAAGTCTGATCTTAAGTCGTACCGTCCGATCTCTCTTGTTCCAGCTATTAGCAAGGTGTTTGAAGTAGGGCTTAATAGAAGGGTTTTAAACTACGCGCTCCAAAGAGACATCCTATCTGATAGGCAATACGCATACCGGGCCGGGCGCTCAACCACAGACTTAGTGCGCGAAGTAGTGTGGCAGATTCTAAAAGCTCGGGAGGCAGGATTGCAGGTCGCTCTGGTCTGCTGCGACCTATCACGCGCCTTTGACACGGCGGACCACCGACTCATTGCTCAAAAATTAGGTTTCCACGGAATGCGCGGCCCTTCCGGGTCGTTGATAATCTCTTTTACGTCAGGAAGAACGCAAGTCGTCGTGGGGGACAAGGGTCGCGTCTCATCCGACGAGCTCGAGAACGAGATAGGCGTGCCCCAGGGATCCTGTTTCTCGAACACTATGTTCAGTCTTCTCTTGAATGACTTGCCAGATGCCATCGTCGACGCGGAGATATACATGTATGCTGACGATGTGGCCGCAGTGATTACTGCGCCATCATCTACTCAGCTGCATCATAAGATAAACTCTGCTGTTAGGGAACTCGATGAGTGGTTTAAGTCGAATGGCCTAGCACTGAACAAAGATAAAACCTGCTTTTTGACTTTTAATCTCAACGGGAGATCGGAAGCTAAGTACTCGGTAACGATCGGAAACACCGCGCTCCAGCAGGTCAACTCAACAAAGTTACTAGGGTTCCACATAGATAGCGCCCTCACGTGGGAGTCACATATACAGGAGCTATGTGGGAAGCTGAGCCGCTCGTGCTTCGCGCTCAGGCGGCTCGCGAGCACGGCCACGCGGGACGTTGTGCGCTCTTGTTATTTTGCCACAATCCATAGTAATATTACGTACGGATTAGAATTGTGGGGCCGCGCCGCGGAGTACAAGAGAGCTTTTTCTATGCAAAAACGGGCTGTGCGGGCCATTTTCGGGGTTTCGGACGACGTGTCTTGTGTGGAGCTCTTTAGGGAACTGCGCGTACTGCCACTGCCGTGCGAACTAATCTATCAGGTGGCTCTTTTCACGCACAACCATTTAGAATTATTTGAGAGGAAAGGTACCTATTTAAGATTAAATTTAAGAAGCAATGCTAGGAAAAACCAACTGGTGACTCCTTCTCATAAGCTGGCGAAATCGGAGAGGTCTGTATATATTGGTGGGCCCGCTATATACAACCGAATACCCGTAGAAGTTCGGGATGCACCTTCCGCTGGGTCGTTTAGGAATAAATTAAAATGTTGGCTACATGAGCAACTATTTTATGACGTAAATGACTTTTTAAAATTACCTGAATTGTATTAAGATTTAGTGACTAATTTGGAAATTGTCAAGTGTTATCTATTTTTATTTCGTGCTATATTGTATAGTGCCCTAATGTAATGTTTACTTTTTGACTTGTAACAAATGGTGTTATGAATAAATGACTATATGACTATATGACTATATGACTATATCAGGATGGACACACAGCGGCGGTAACCAAAACATATTTTCCGGATGCAAGGGCGGCATACAAGATCGTAAGAGAAATAGCAGCAGTGGGAATCATAACTCAAGTGCTGACGGGGCATGGTGAGTTTTCCCAATACTTACATCGATTTAAGTTGAGGGAAAGCCCATCGTGCATCTGTGAACCCACAAAAGAGGAGACTCCACTGCACATAATCTTGGAATGCCCAGTTTATGGAAAGCAGAGATTTGATTTAGAACAAAAAATTGGAATTAATCTAACACGAAAAAACCTTAGAAACAATTTTATCGAATTTTTGCACAAATATTTGTAAAAAAGCAATACTTAATTAGGAACAAGTAGGTATAAACTTTGCTGTACCATTGTAATGTTTATTATAACTGCAAACAGCCAAAAACATTGAAATATAGGTATACTTAGTTTTTATTCATTTGTAATTAAGACCCCTGATCATGTCAGAGATATTTTGCGATATAATAAAAAAAAATCCTCGGATGCAGCGTCGCAAGAGCGGCACTGCAGCCCGCCTAAGTTGCGACACTCCTCATAAGGCATGCAACCTACCGGCCATCCTCTCAGCTGCTTTAGTTAAAAGCGGCTGAAACTCGAGTGCCAGCCTCTAAGCTTCCTTGGGGGAAAAGACCCAAAGAAGAGGGAGACTTCGAGCGCCGCCTTTTCAGCTGCCTCAAACCTCCCCCACGACAAGGCGGGAATACACGGGGGGGTTGTATATACACTCCAACCGTAACTTAACCAACAAAAGCATTCCTCTAAGGTATTTTGATATTTGTCAGTTAGGTTAGGTTTCGCAGCCGACATAAACATAAGCCAAAATCAAAATACAACGCGGGCGAAGCCGCGGGTAAAAGCTAGTATAAAATAAGTAAGTATTAATTGTATCGTAATATTTAGGTACATGACAAAATCATCTATCATAGCATGTTATAGCTATTTCATGTCATTTAAGAACTGTCACTGATTGGCCTTATTAGCAAGATTTATTTCTACCAACAGGTCAATTACAATTACTTTGTGATATATTACTCATGTGACAACGCGCTAATTACAACCCCGAAGGCAAAACATAACAATATACCTTTCACAACCCAATTTAAAATGCCATAAATCAACGACAATCGATCAAAAAAATCGATTAGCTTATCGAGTACTAAATTGTTGTGACACATCTCTACCGCCCACTGGCGAACTCCACATCGATGTCATTGCGCACTTAGGGGACAAACATAATTCGTAATTAATCGATTCAATCTATCGATACTTTCTCGACGATAAACAATAACCAAAGCGGGCAGTCGATAGTATCGATAAGATATCGAATAATTCTCGTTTCTAATGGACCCGCCGGAGTAAGGAGGATTTACACTTTCTAAAGTGTATCGAAATGGGTTGTATGGAGGATGGATTGGAATACAGATACGTAGAAGCTGTCCAAGTTGCAGGAGATGCCATTAAATACCATGACAAGAAAATCGTTGAGCTGTAATAATATACAAGTCTTAAACTTAAAATTCCTTACATTAATGTACGATTATACACTGCTACTATGTCGATTACATTATAAAGAGTATTTAACAATTAGGTTGTCTCAAACTCGTAGCTGCAATATGCCATGGTAAAAACGCTATATTTTATCGCGAATAAGGTACACTAAGGTAGAGCGAAAATGTGTGAAGCTGGATTAGCCGTTTTCGACTGTAACCCCAATGAAGAAATGCCATATTTGCTTAGCGAAGAACAAATACAAGTTCGTTTTTATGACGACTGCGTTTTGTTTTTCGCAAAGCGAAAGTGTCCGGCATTTAGGCAGGTAATTTCGTGTAATGGGCTACAATGCTTCATTCAGCTCTGCTGCTCTTTGAAAAGTCTTGCTCTACTACGTCTAGGTCCGCTTTGCCTTGACCTTGATAAATTGGTATTTATTTATTACACTTATTATTATCATAACCGTAGTAGCAGTTGACCAATAGCGTATTATTATGCTGACCATATTGTACGCTATGTAAATACTTCCTGAACTAGACTGGCCTGCAGTTTTGACCATACAAGCGGAATTCTCAGCATAACTAACAGTTATGGCAATGGTTACATAATTATAAAATACAAATATTGTTTTGCCAACATTCTGCCTCTAATATAATCTGCCTGTTGTTGCATAGATAAATGGTAAATAAACTGAAACTAGCCAAAGTTAGGTAAGTTTTAATTTTCCTTTAGTTTTACTTTAGGGTTTTAATTTTATGTTATACAAACAGAAAATATGGAGTTCTTTGTCAGAGTATATTTTGTCTGTTGCGCCATCCGCCTTATACGACGCATTTTTCTTTTAATACCATCGATCATAGATACGGAATGGTTCGTCGACATATTCTAGAATATTACAGTACTCATCATAGCTGGTCACTTTGACCAACTTTCTCTATGAGAACAATGCTGATATTGCGGAAAATGGAACAGTAATTCCATACAATTCAATTGGATTCAATCAATATATTCTATCTTAGGTCATATTCAATAACTTATTATCAAAAACTGCGTTGATTTTTGGCACCTACTGATAGCGCGCGAGTTGAATGCAGAGCTTAGGAATGCGAATGTCTCCCCCCGCTATCCGCACGCCCAACCCGCCCAGGCGCGTGAGGTGGGGCGTGCGGATAGCGGGGGGAGATACTCCCGCTCTTTACCTCAGACCCCGACTGCATTCAACTCGCGCGCTATCTGTACATTTATTTTACAAATTAATATTTTTTCAATAAATTTAATTTAGATCAAAAGTGCAGCGTTAGAAAAAGTCAGACTGCACAAGCTGTCAACTCAACCTGACTGTATTTGTCCAGAAAAGGGTGTGCACGATTCACCAACCTTCCATGCAACCTAGGAGGATCCTAGTTCAATTGTTTTGAGCTCTATTTCTCCTAGTAATTGCCAATCTAATTTGCATAAGAGAAATGTCTTTTCGTGGCAGCCGTAAGAAAAAAAAAGATACGAATTTTGGAGTGGAAAATGATTACGTAGGTATATTAATGAGAGTTCATCGTGTTGATAAATACTTTTTGATTCATTTTTATGCTTGCTACTCACCTAGCAGAAGAAGATTAGTTAATGTTTTCCACTTTTAGTTAAGTTAAAACTTGAAAGCTAGAGATAGTAATCGTTGTAAGCGTATGAACATTTTTCAACCTAAAACCAATGCGGAAATGAAAAAAAAAATCACAAACATTTTGGTAAGCAAGCTAAGTTAGCAAGTCGTTGAAATTGTTGTACAGAATGGCAGATTATTTTTAGTTTTCAGGGTTGATTCCAGATCCCGTTAAAAGTTTTCTATAACGTGTATAATTTTATTGCCATTGTAAATTTAGTACCTACAAATAAAGCAATGCTTGGTAATACATTGTTATGTGAACTTTTACATGTTACTTTGTGTTTGAAATTACTGTGTGAAAACTTTCAGGCACGTCTTACGAGTATTTAATTACTTGTACCAATGTTTCCGTGTAAACATTAACTCTAATGTGAATAAATATTTCGAGCTGTAAGAGCGGTAGACAAATGGGCGCCGCATTAGGATACTTGCCTGTGTCCTACGTGAGCTGAGCGAAGATAGAATTAAAGTTACTGTCTCGCTTTCGATTTTACTTGTTCGGTTTACTTGGTAAAATTCATAGACTGCACGTATCAGTAGCTAGCTACGCTGTAGTCGGGCGACTCGTAGACAAGCATAACGGCAAGCTACGCGTCACTATTGCTAAATACTTTTCATAAGAATACATAGAAACAAGTAGAGTTGCGAAATACTGCTCCATGCAGTCGGCTATGGAATCGTACCTTTAAATTTGTAAGCAGCTAGTGAGCTAAATTCATAGAATGTAATTGAGTCTAACCTTGAAAACATTAAAAATAATAAGGTATTTTTTTAACAGAAATACGTTATTTACGTATTTGAAATTACGACTACAATACAATTATACAAAGCATACCTAGATGAAATGCATGGACAAACTTATGTAGAAATAAATGATGTTTTAATTTGGCAGCCCTAATAGACAAATCATACATGAAAATTATTTCCATCGTGTTATATTAATAACTTATTATTTTCTTTAAAAAATCGAAAGTATCTTCTGTAGTTTTTTTTACAATAAGCCAAACAAAACTCTTTTATTAACGTTTTACTTTTGACCTCCCCTAATCGAACACGAAAAAACAGTTCTAACATATTACAATCACTTAGCATTACATAGCATAGCGTACTCCTCTTCACATAGAACAAGGTAATAATTCTCAACGAAAACGAAATTTACAGCACCCTGTCCAAACAAATGTACAAAGCTTTAGAATCAGTTAGTGCGCCCGCGCAGGCTATTTATCCTAACTCGACGTGCCTTGGGCAAGTTGGCTATTATATTGAAATTAGTGGAGATCGAGAGAGTTTTTCAACTTGAATTTAATGTGTGATATGCTTTTAAGTACTTAGTCTAAACTCATCACTTATTGTCCAGTAATTAAACTAAAAGTGAACCATTAGACTTCTTTTGTAATTTACTTCCGTGAGTGGAGTTGGTCAGTCTTTTTGCATTTTGGTTGTTTTCAACGAAGTAAAAATATCTGATACTTACTAATTAATCGCTGGACTCGCCCACGAAGTTTTCCTTACCCTATGGGAACCTCTTTAGCCCCATTTCATGCGTCTACCTGTTGCCGTTTTTAATATGGAGCAAAAAAGCAAAAATTTACATTTGTTGTATGGGAGCCCCCCTTAAATTTGTATTTTATTATTTGTTGTAGCGGCAATAGAAATAGATCATCTGTGAAAATTTCAGCTGCCTAGCTATCACGGTTCATGAGATACAGCCTTGTGACAGACAGACGGACAGCGGAGCCTTAGTAATAGGGTCCCGTTTTTACCCTTTGGGTACGGAACTCTTAAAATGAATTTCTCAATTACTGCGATGTAATTGGACTATGGATCTTTTGATATTTTTATTTCGTTGAAAACAACCAAATTGCGAAAATCTAAATAAATCTTACTCAAACTTATAATTTCGCAAAATAACTAATTGTAGGTGTCTAAACAGATAACGCGCAACTAGCAAAGCCTAACATTAAGCTGAGTAAGACTTAGCAAAACCTGACATGGACAATAGATATTTCCCTTTTAAAACTTGCCAGGCACATCGCAAGTGCAAGAAAAAAAAGCTGTATTGAAGCTCGCGACTAAAATAGCAGTTCCAATCCTTCAATCCGTCGTCGAAGCCATTATTAAGGGAGCTGAAATGGGCCGAGGAGCGCGGTGGCCAGATGTCCCGATACATACATTAGGACCTAACGAACATCTCAATTTACTGACCCACCTGCCTGGAGCAGGGATGCTGGGGATAGGAATGCAATGGATAATACTGATCATATTGTTGTGATTTTTTTTTCGTGTGAATTCTGTCTTACGTATAAGAAAATTCGAAATTCGGCTTGAAGTTATTATGAATGAATGAACTGTTATAACTGTTGTAACTTTTTGTTTCATCTAGAGAGGAATTAATAAAAATAGAAAAAAAATTGGTTGCCTGTAAAGTCGGTATACGGGCGAAAGTTTTACGTGACAACGACTTTGAGACGAATGAGACGAATGAGAGCGCATGAAGTGTGAGCGGAGCGTAACGCAGTTTCTTGAAGTGTCACCCGGCAAACCAATTTATAAGACGTTGTCACGTCAAAAACGGAGTGAGTAGAAAAGAGAGTGGACAAAAAAAATACTTATTACAAATAATAAATACTTACATAACGACCTAAAATTCGAATACGTTTAGTACCTAGGTACATCCTTATACCCCCCCCGAGTGGGTTCCCGCCTTGTCGTGGCGGGGGGGGCTTAGTAGCCAGGTCTCGCCAGCCTGGTGAACCAAGAGGAACCCGAGGTGGGGCCGGCCTCTCCGAGTCTTGGGCCTCGACGCGATACCGCGGCCGAGCCCATCGAGGCGGGGGCGGCGACGGGATGGACGGGCGGCGAGTGTGCCGCTGTCTATCCGTCCTGCCAGCGGCCCTAACGGGTGCCGCCAACGTGTTGGCGGAGGCGGTGGGGCTGCAGGGGAAGAGGAGTGTCGGTATCGCGACGGCCGTTCTCCCTATCCTCTGCAGCCGTAGTGGCAGGCGCGGGGCCACTTTAATTGACCCGTTGCATCGGGACCAGGGCTGTCGGACACGGGTGCTGTCTGACGCCCAGTGCTGGTTGGTCCCAGGTGGTGGATGACGATGTGTCTGGTGTTCGGCACATCGTTATTCTGGCGGGAGACAAAGCTCCGTGGTGGGGCCCGAGTTGGGCCAGCGCTGTCGGGTGCCGCGGAGGAGTGC